>JAMWYP010000111.1:0-1296429 GCA_025563575.1 Acacia pycnantha | reverse complement strand
TGCAGCAATGTGATGCCTAACAGAACTATAAATTCAGGCAAGGAATAAAAGGGGTGGCTTATAATAAAGTGCTCTCCTATCCATTTTATGGCTGACTAGGTAAATGAACTTAAAATATAGCAACCCTTGAGACATTTCTGGTCACCATATAGATTAGTGGCTCTAACTGATTGTCCCAGAATGGGATTTCGTTAGCTGTTACTGTAAGTCATTTTCTTTCAAATGCGAACCAGTTGTTTCCTAGTTTTTATTGTATATAATTTATTCTTGACTTTTTCTTTCAAAAAAACAAAGTTATTCTCAACTTTTAGAATGTGCCGGTGTGACTAAGATTCCTGTAATCTCTCCATATTGGATGGAGCTTAAATAAAGTTCTCTTGATGTTTGCTATGAGATTCTCCAATGAACTTACGCTTGCATATATTGTAATCAATCTCACACTGATTGACTCTTCAATGTAAATTTCTTCATATCAGCATGTCATACTTCTATTGAACAACTCAGTAATGAATATGCTTAAAGTACTTTCAAACCAGAGTCTGTCTCAGCATGACACATTATGTTGTTTTTGTGTCATGTTCCTGTGTCTGGTCTCTAAAAAATATGTATACACTTTTAAAGTTTGTTATTGATTTGATGAGGATATTGTTTGTCCTCAGATATTTGGTATTGCAAAAGGGCAGCGCCAGATCATGCAGAAAATAGACAATCTCAATAGTCTTCTCCTTGGAATTAGAAACATAGGAGAAAGGTCTCGCCAAACAAGAACCAACAGGACAAGCATGGCTTCTGTTTCAGAATTCACTTCAGTTCGTGCCCTACTTGCTATCACTTTTGGTTGTGTTGGGACAGTTGGGTTATTCATGGTGAAGAAGGGTTTGGTGTATAGAGCTTGATTCTTCTACACATTCTCAAGCTGCTGCTATTACTACTTCTGTTGTTATTGCTTAGTTTTGTATACTTGGTTGGCTCTTTTGTCCCAAAGAAAAACATATATTTGGTTGGATGGCAAAATATTCTGCTTGGTCTGAATGATGAGGGTGAACCATTGGTAGGAAAGAGATGAGGATGGAGGAAGTTTGAACTTTGAGGGGACGGTGAGGGTTTTTTGCCCAGTGGAGATTTTGTTGATTCCATGGGCCTGCGTTTCTAACCTTTAGTTTTAGTGTCTAATACAAAAGAAAAATACATATTTTTTCCTCTTTAAATGATGTCTCCTTGTGTGATTCTCCATTGCTGAAATAATTTAGATCTTTAAAAAGAAACCCTCAGAAAAGAAAGATGTGCTGGGCATATATCAAAATCATTTAAATATATACAAGGGGGTGACAGCTAGTGTTAGGATGTTTGGAGGATAAACAAAGTACTTTCTTATAAGGATTTGCCTTCATCTTTGCTCTTATTTGTTTAACTTAGTTTTAGACGTTTTAACTGTGCTTATCAAAGAAGAAATATCTAACTGTATGTTTTTTTACCGATGATATAGTTCTCTTTCGGCTGAATAAAGAGAACATATTAATTTTAAACTTGAGTTATGAAGAAGGGGCCCTAGAGTATTAGGTTTTGTTTTAGAGTTCCATTTTGGAGGAAAGGAAAGGGAAGGGAGGGTTTTGGTAGTCCTCCCTTGTTTGCAAGTTTTAAAAATAGGAGGGGAGGGAATAAGGGATTTTTACAAATCCCCCAAAATCCTCCTTCTAAAAAATAAAATTCCCCTAATATGGGGGGTTTTAAGAGGGGAAATAGATCAATTACTTTGTTACCCTTATTCACCACCACTACCACCACCGACACCATCCCGCCGCCGCCGCCGCCACCCAACCACCACCACCCCACCGCCACCACCACCCCACCGCCGTCACCGCCGCCACCACCACCCCACCACCGCCACCACCACCCTACCACCGCCACCCCACCACCACATAAATAATTTTTGAGAAAATTTAAATTTAAATTTATTTGAAAAGTATAATAATTATATTAATTATTAAAGAAAAGGAAAAAACAGTAAAAATAACTCATTAATCCTCCATCTTCCTCCCTTACTATTTTTTAACTCCCAAACAAGGGGAGAAAATATCCTCTATTTCCCTTCCATCCCCTCCCCTCTATTCTCCTTACATTCATTTCCTTCCCCTCCCTTCCAAACTCCCAAACAAAGTCTTAGGGTTTCCGCCTGAATAGGAACCAAACAGAGTATATGGCATTTAGAGATTAAATTAAAGATCAAATTGTCCCTGAATTGACAAAGTTTAGTTACTTTTGATCAATTATACAAAATGATGATGGAATTGATGGAGATAGAGTTATTATATCCCTTTGGTCCTAATTATAGGAATATTTTTGTAGTGCAAATTACAGTATAAAAATGTTCATATAATTAGGGCTGAGAAAATAAGAATTACCTAATAAAGTGAAATGGAAGTTTTGACGCAGTGGAGTTGAGGGCGCTTGTGTTTCCCTACAATGGTTTCTCAAATATAATGAAGACAACATCGCGAGCAAACTGTTGATTCCTTCCTTGGCGAACTTTCCCCTTCCTTCTGTTGCCTTTCCGAATTCTTGGTTTGGTCCTTTTTTAAAATTTTATATAAAAAAAAACATGTGGAGCTGAGGTGAAATTAATTTTTGCTACATAGGATAACTCAAAACATGACAAGGATACTAATTTAAAAAGTGAAATGATAAAGGGATTGAAATACAAGCAAGTCAAAAACTACAAAGACTGAGTTGTGTCGAGTCATAGTCGAGGAATTGATTTATAAGTAAGCTAAAAATTCAATGATTACAAGATTATTTTTCCTAAACTGATATATAATCTAATGATACACATCAATGTTTTAAACACAACATGTAATCTCTGTTATAATTAAATAATTTATCTAGATTCCTTAATTCCTTCAAATTAGTTAGTCTTGCATTAAGGGTCGAAGCTAATATATCACAAATTTAATAGTAAAATTTATTTATTGATATTTACAAAAAGTGGGTCTTGATCTTACAAATTACTCTCTCCAATTTTAAATATAGGGCAAATTTTATGGATTTGGCTTACATCCTTTGCTATCCCAAGTCCGTTGCTTTAAACCGTGCCCTTTTGGCACAAAACACACACATCTGATCCTTCTTTTTCCTACAAATATTTCAAGGCACGCGATAGTAAAAAGATAAGTAAGGATATTAAATGGTATTATAAAAAATTTTCATGATCTTGAAAAATTATTTCAAGATCTTAAATAAACTCTTTGTGTTTTTGGATTTATATCTTATATATTTATGTAACTTATATCTTTTAAATATGAAGTTGTTTGTTAGATTTTGAGTAGTGATTTATGTTTTTTTTACATGTACATACATACATATGTGTGTGTAAGTATTGTATATATGTAGACGTGTGTATATATGTATGTATGTATACATATATATGTACATACATAAAATTTTGTATCTTAACTTTAATTAGTAAAAACTTTACATTTCTTGTCGTTTCTATGATTTACGCCTCTACCACCCTCTTCCATTTTTATGTTGAAAGTCGATTTTGACAACATTGGTCCCGATAGCCAACTAGCCTGGCTTTTAAAAAAAAAAAATTAAATTAAATACCAAGTTTTTGTTTTTTAACAGTTAAATACCAAGCTTGCTTCTTTTTTTCTTGTGAGCTGTGATTCTGTGAAGGCTTGCTTCTCTCATTTTCAACGCTGATTCCTCTGGGCACCGAACCGAATGAATACTCCTTCCTAATCCACTAAACCTTACCTTCCCTTCGAACCGCCGGGAAGTGATTATTTATTTATCACGCAACTGTGTTTAGCAGCTTCATTCTGGGTACGATTCTTTATCTTTACGCTTTCTAGTTCGTATTTTTTCGATGCATTATTTGGCAAATCGATTGCAATTGAATTATGGACTTCTTTGAAATCTGAGAATCTTTTGCTTCGTTCATATGGTTCGTGATCTCCCTGTGTTTTGGATTCAAACAGAATTTTCCTCTTACAATGAAAGGAAATATATGTATTTAGTATAATTATAGATAATTAAGTTTTGGGGTTGTTTTTCTTTTTGATTGATCTTCCGCCATTATAAAAGAGAAGGTTAGCGATTTAAGGGATCATGTTTTTTAAGAGTAGGAAGACAATTGAGTTTAGTTTTTTGTCTCTTATAATTTTGTGCTTATGACCTATTTTCTGTTTTCCTTATATGTATTAGCTGAAGCACTCAAATGGGTGATTTCTGGGGTCCTGATTTGATAAGTGATCTTCCTCAGAGTATTATAGAGAGTATTCTGGTAAGATTGCCGATCAGAGATGCTGTTAGAACAAGCATTTTGTCGAGTAAATGGAGGTACAAATGGAATAGCATCACTAAAATTGTGGTTGATGAGAAATGTGTTCCTCCCAGTAATGATCGAACTATTAATGAGAAAAGCCTTTTAAAGTTCGTCAACCAGCTGCTATTTCTTCACCAAGGACCAATACATAAGTTTCAAATTACAAATTCTGACTTGCAGAGCTGCCCAGAAATAGATCAGTGGATTCTTTTTCTCTCAAGGAATGATTTAAAAGAATTGGTTCTTGAATTAGGTGAAGGTGAATGGTTTAGAATACCGTCATGTCTTTTCAATTGTCGGAAATTGATTCGCTTGGAGCTCTTCCGCTGTGAGTTGGAACCTCCTCTTACTTTTAAAGGATTTATGTGTTTGAAGACTCTCATCCTTCATCAAGTTCTGATATCTCCTGAAGCAATAGAGAGTCTTATTTCCAGTTGCCCACTTTTGGAGAGCTTATCACTGTCATACTTTGATAGTTTAGCTCTTACTATTCATGCGCCAAAACTCCGATACTTGTATCTTGAAGGCGAATTTAGGGATCTATGTCTTGAAGACACTTCACTTCTGGTAGATATATCTGTTGCTATGTATATGACTGATGACATTGCTGAGCACTTTGAGCAAAGTTCAAGTTGCAATTTCACCAGGTTCCTAGGTGGTGTGCCTAATCTTGAGAGGCTTGCTGGGCATATCTACTTTACCAAGGTAACAATTTTGTTTTTATCTGTTTGTTGAGTTTGTTCAAGTTCATTTTGCTTGGAGATTCAGCCACGGGGGAGAATTTCAGTGTTCATATGGCCAAAATCTCTCTCTCATTGTGTTTTCAACATTCTTGAAGTATTTGAGCATAGGCAATGATCCAGGAAAGCTACCAGTAACCTACCGCAATTTAGAGACTGTTGAACTATTTCAAGTAAGTTTTGAGGATATGAAAGAGATACTTGTGGTCCTTCGCCTTATTACAAGCTCTCCCAATCTAAAAGAGCTTCAAATTTCGGTAAGTCCTTGTTAAAATATGCTAAGAAGCATTTACATTGGCCTGAATATGAGACACAGCATAGACATAGACATTGTGCCATGACATTTTTAGGTGCCTGTGTATGAATGAAGTGTTGCATCTTGTGCTAATGTCCATGTTTCATTTATGTGAATGCATGTTTACGTTTCTACATAGGACTACCTCTGGTCCTTACGGTAAAAGCTACTTAATTAATTTGGGTAGATTACGAAAATGAGATAAATTAGTTAATTATAACAAATGTGATATGATCTCCCTAAAATAACCCTGAGTTACATTAAATTATATATCAATTTATATGTTAAGTAAATTAGTTTGGGAAAAATGATAAATATATAGGAGACAAAATGGATTGATATCTTATATTTAGGATCAAGTGGAAGTAATAATGTAAGGTTGTTAGCCTTTCATACATTTTAGAGTTCATGATTATCCAATTTGCATTTGTAGGGTTCATCGAACATACCAACTGCAACAGATGCCCCGGATTTGGAGTTTTGGAGTAAAGAATGCCCTTCAGATTGTACACTTAAACAGCTTAAAGTTGTGAAGTTAACAGATATGTGTGGTGTACCACATGAGATGGAATTAATCAAATTTTTGCTTGCCAACTCACCTGTGCTTGAAACCATGAGCATTGTTCCGTGTATGTATATGATGGAAAGTCAATTAAAAATGTTGATTGAGTTGGTGAGATTTCGACGAGCTTCTGCTCGTGCCGAAATCGTTTTTGTCCGTGAATAAATTTGTGGACCATCTTATCAAATGCATTCTTTTCTTCCCTGTCCCATAATTGTCTGTGTCTTTCATCTAGGCATTACTTTCTTGTGTTGCGAGTATTACCCCAAGGACTTGCCAGAAATTTAAGAACACTTCAGAATGAGGAAAATTCATCGAATGGATATCAGTAAAACAAGCTTCAAAGAGCCTTTTCTACTCATTTCTTGCAGATTTACTTTATCTGAACAAAGTCCATGAATTGTCCATGTTGACCTGGAACATTTGTTGTTTGGTTGCAGATTTCTTAGGATAAAGAAACAGAGTTCAACAGTCAGAATTATGTCTCTCAGATTACTGTGAATCTGGATTAAAGTGTATATGATATATGAATATAAGGAGATTTTTTTTATAAAAAAAACAGAGCAATGTGAGTGAAAGGAATTTATTATTCCTTAAGAAAAATTTTGAATTCCAATCTTATGGATGGAAGAAATTTTTCTAAAAGAGTATAATATTTATATTTGAATTAGTCAATAATTCTAAATATTCTATTGCTATAAAAAATACAGAGAAAACATATTTTATTCAGTTATCGATGTAGCTCTTAAAAATCTGACTTGAAATAACCCAGTTTTATAATGTTTTTACTTAAAATAATATAACCCCAGCAATTCTTCAAAACTAAGAATGAGTTTGGCCTTATAATTTCTTTACTCAGTAAACTATAAAAATTGAGTTGTTATGCGTGAAAGTTCAGAGACTGAATTGATTATTTAAAAAAAAAAAAATGAGGACTAAAATTTAATGTTGTTAAAAAGAACTAAAAGTTTTGTTGTCTAATTAATATATGCTGATAAAATAATCAAGATTGATTTCTTTGACTTGTTGTCTCAAACTCAATATCAGCCTCTGCTATTCTAGCTAACAATTAACTAATACCATAAAACTGCCAAAACAGCAATGCACACTAAAGAAAAGTGCAATAAGCAAATAGTTAACCAAGAAAAACGAATTTCAAAATGTTATTGACATTTGGTTGAGTAGAGGGATCAATACAAACATAAACCAACCCCAAGATCATCATTACCCCTACAAATTGAATGTCCAGAAAAACCATCTCTCTAGAGGAATTTAAAAGGAACAGAACACAATCATAACTCATCTATATATGGGTTTCTGTACAGTCAGAAATTGACATCATAAAATGAAGCTAATGTACAACAAACTCACTTCCGCTGAACTAGTTTCTAATACTAGAGAAACCATACTATATCACCTTGGTCCAGAAAGTTCCATTGCTTGTGCAAGCAATGAAGAGTCATCAGTAAGATCAGAGTATCTCTCTGAAGAAGAGAGTTCATTTCCTCTGCTTCTTGTTGACTCTGCTCTCTGTGTGGCTTCCCATTTCTCTGCAAGTCCATCTCCTTCAAGCATCCTAACCACTTCAGACATCTTTGGCCTATGACTTGGAAGGTACTGAGTACACAAAAGAGCCACTTGAACTATTTCTTCAAGTTCAATCTTATCATAGTTATTTTTCAGATCCTTGTCAACTAACAAGTCTAGCTTCTTCTCCTGATGAATCTTCTTCACCTGCGATTAACAAGTTTTAAGTAAGTTTAGTATATACTTAAAATCAGATTTCATAATTCCTTCACATGCGCACGATGGAAAAACAGCTCACCCACAAATTACTAGGACGAATCATTAGTAATTTGAGGTACAACGTATTATTTACTTATAATTAGTTTCAAGATTTATTTTTTGGCTCACCCAGTCAAGAACAGCTCCTTTCTGGTTTACTGCTTTTCCGAATTCAAGAGCTCTCTGGCCTGAGATTAGTTCAAGGAGGAGGATTCCAAAGCCAAACACATCTGTTTTCTCAGAGGACTGGCCTGTTGAGAGATATTCTGGGGCTATGTGCCCAACAGTTCCTCTCACAGCTGTTGTAACATGAGAATCATGGTGATCCAAAAGCTTCGCCAACCCGAAATCGCCCACCACGGCCTCACAATCATCATCAAGCAAGATATTTGCAGCCTTCACATCCCTGTGAATGATCTTGGGGTCACACTGCTCATGCAAATATAGCAATCCCCTTGCAGCTCCTAAGGCTATCCTCTTTCTTGTTCCCCAATCAAGAACAGGTTTAGCTGTGACATCAAAAAAAAGAAACCAATTTTCAAACCTTAAACCATAAAGGTATATTCAACTGTCAAGTAAATGATTTTATTGTAACCTCAGATACTATGTGAAACCCCACTTTAACTTAAATGTTTAAGCTGTATTATAATCTCAAATATGATAGAAGTTTCAAGTTTTTAACAGAAAGCTCAGAATTAAGTATCACCCTGTTCCTTATTATAAATCCATTTCAACTAATTTTTATATACTAAAGAATGAAAGTTAAGTCATTAAATATGCCTTAAATTGATAAAAATTTACCCTCATTAAAATTCTCTCTCTCTCTCTCTCTACACTTACAAAACATTCTCTCCCTTTTCTAAGGGTAAAATTAGTAAAATTCATTAATAACTAGACTGGACTTATTTATATTTAAGACAAAAAATTTCTTCTACAAATAGACGACCAGAGTGGTGGTAGATGTATGAGCAATGACTAGTGGTGAAAAGTTGCAATTACCTTTAAGACGGGAAGCGACACTGCCATTGGACATGTAGGGATAAACCAAGAGTCTTTCAGTAGCTGTCATACAAAATCCATAGAGGCGAAGGAGATTCCGGTGCACGGCTAAGCTAATCATCTCAACTTCAGTCTGAAATTGGATCTCACCTCCAATGGCATTACCATCTTTTAGCCTCTTCACAGCTATAATTGTACCATCGGGGAGGTACCCTTTGTACACATTCCCAAATCCACCTTTGCCAATCAAGTTCTTGCTGCTGAAGTTATTTGTAGCAGCCTGAAGCTCTCTGAAATTGAACTTCTTGAGGTTTCCAAGGCAAATTTCTTCGCGGTATTGTTCTGAAATTTTTTTGGCATCACAAGGATGTTGTTTTAAGTGGGGAACAAAATTGAAATAACATGGCTACCTACCCAAGTTGGTGTTATTAATTAACATATTGTAGTTTTTTTAAGTTTGCGATTTTACTAACCACTAACATCAAAGAAGATTTGCTTGTTATATCTTTGTCTCCACCATAGGACGAAACCAAACCCAACAATTAGTAGGCAGATGCAGCTTATGCTTGAAGCAAATGCCAAAGCAACTTTGTGGTGTTTAGGTCTACCAGAGGACCGTGAATCTGGATAAGCATTTCAAGAATCTATCTCAGAAACTTAGATTATGGAGATAATAGCATAGACAAGAGATAAATAAATAAACAGGAGACTTATTTGAAAATTGATTGATCAGAACAGTGCTTTATGGTCTCAATTTGCAAAAAGTTAACATCATTATGAACTTGAAGGTCTTTTTTTTCAAAAAAAAAAATCTGTGGGGACACTTGATTTGAAATAAGAAACAGAACTTTAGGGGAAGCATTATGTGGTATGGGAAGCAAAAACTATGATTACCCAGAAAATTACTTAAATTGGGAATTTAAAAATTATTATAAAATACGGATCTTTGCGAGGCATTTGATTTGAAATAAGAAACAGAACTTTAGAAGAAGCATAATGATGAGTATGAGAAGCAGAAACTATGATTACCTTGAGAAATATTCAAGGAAGAAGCAAGTACAGAAGTTCTAAAGCAGTTTTGCTCAGTTCCAGTAACACATATCTGGGGATTGCCTACAATACTGTTTTGAAAGAGCAATTAATTAACAGTCTAGCTTCATGTCCTCATGAGAGGAAAATTAAAAAGAAAACTAAATCTGTTAATGGGGAATTAAAAAAAATAAAATAGCTTAATTACTTGAATGTTGTTGCATTTATTGTAGGTACGGGTCCGCTCAAGTTATTATAAGAAATATCCCTAAACATATTTCAGAAGCAGACAAAATATTAATCAGAGGCAAATTTGATGAGATTAAGAAGAAGAAGAAGAAAGGGTATAAATAATGTTTATACTCTAGACAGAACTTACAGAAAAGCAAGCTGGGTCATATTAGCCAAAGAAGATGGAATTTCTCCAGTAAGACTGTTATTATTCAGCCGCCTGATTTCATTTCAATTTCCATTTATCAGGAACATGAAGAAGAAATATAAAGCTAATATATATGTGTGTGTGTGTATTTAACTTACAGGTAATGAAGGCTTTTCATTTGAGAAAAACTATCCGGAAGGTGACCAGAAAAAGAATTATCAGAAAGATCAAGAGTTTCAAGTTTTTGGAGCCTCCCCAACACAGAAGGAATAGGTCCTGATATACTGTTGTCTTGCAAGAGCCTACCAAAAATAAGATAAAATTTCAAACCATAACTTTATATCTTGTTTTCTTCAACCATAGCTGATAATTATATATTATTACTCACACAGTCTGTAGATTTGTCAAGTTTCCAATGCTTGGAGATAAAGTCCCAGATATATTCTGGCTCGGAATTCCACTGAGGAAAAAAAAAAAAAAAAGAATGAGTGTGAAGTCCTTTTAAGAAGAAAATACTATAAAAAAAATTAGAAATTTCTTTGTCTGATTTTTTTGAGTGTTCAAGCTTTATTACTTACAGGGCAATGACAAAATGATCAGAAGAACAAGTGACCATAGCCCAGCTACAAGGATCCACAGCATCACCATCCCAATTATAAAGAGCACCATGAGGATCCACCAAAGAAGCTTTAATCCCCATTAGAGCTTGCACTGTAATTCTCTATAAGAATGAGTTCTTGTTTGTATATATATATATTCAAAACACTCTTTCAACAATTATGAAACCCCCATTCTTAGTTTCTTAACTTACCTTCAAAGTTTACACCTTTAGGAGAAAGCAAACCAGAAACAGAACCCCACAAGGAGAAGAACAGAGCTAAACAAAAGAAGCCCATTTCTCCTCCTTTCTTCTCCATTTGCGGTTAAAGGTTTTGTGAAAACTTGTTCTCAGTCAGAACAAAGAGAGCTAAAAAAGTTTCAAAAATAAATGAAGAACAAGTGAAGAAAGCAAGTAAAGGGTGGGAGTTGAAAGATTCAAGAGCAAGAAAATTATGTGGATTTTGGTTTGTGTTCACACTCTTCTTGTGTGTCTGATTTCAAAAACAGAGCCAAATAGGAAAGAGAGACTAAAAAAGGAGAGAAATAAGCATGCCTTGCCTGCCAGTGAGTTCAGCAAAGTTAGCAAAAGAATTGATATATATATATAAAAGCAAAAGTGACACACGTAAATCCATTCTACATATATGCAAAAGATGATTGAGAAAAAATAGAAATTCGTTCAATCATGCTACGGTCTAGAAAAAAAAGAGACAGTCATTCAATTTTTATTTCACCTGATTATGATATAAATTAAAAGCAAGTGAGTATTATCTGTTAAGCACTGTAAGAGGTTGGTACATTGGAGCTTAATCAAAATTGACTAAGTGGATCAAAAGAGAGAGCTTTCTCTGTCTGCAAGGAGGAGAGAGAAATACATAACTAAGTGGGGTCCAAAATTATTCTCTTAATCTCTTAATTCATACTCCCTCCTCCCTCCTCTTGTTTATCATGTATGACATATTTACCTAATTTAATCGGATTAAGAAAGTTGGTTAGGTTAGTTAATAAGATATATATTTTCTAAAATATCTTAATTATCTTTGTTAATTTCCTCATTCCCTCCCCACCTTAATAAATTATTAAGGAAATATCAATAGGGATAAATTAGAAAAGATTGACAAATATAAAAGATATGCATTATACTTAGTATCAAAATCAACTTCTTAAATGTGTTTTACATTAAAGAGCAGAAAGTACTTAAAACAGTGTTCTTGTTGTTAAATCATTCAATAATTGTATCTAAAACAATTGTGTCAGTGAATTAAATCACTTAGAATATACTCTGTTTTTCCCTTGTTACGCTGTGTCATAGGATACAGTGACTAACAATCAAACATTCCCAGAGGGTGGCCATTATCTATTTGAAAGTACCAAATTCCACTAATCTTTGGTTTTATTCAAATATTATAAGAAAAAGTGAAGAATCCCGAGGGATATTTTATGATCTGAGAGAGGATAATAATAGGTCCTTGTGAGAGATCTTTGTTGATTGAGGATTTGCTTTATTGATTCTAATAAATCACTCATTTTGTCTCCAAATAATCACTTTCAAAGCCACAGTAATGGAGAGATATATAATAATGAATTATTAAAGAGAAGCCCAAAAGGCAGAGTCTACTTTGAAAAGCAAAAGCTGTAATCTCTCTGTTTGTCTCTTAGAAGCAGCGCTCTTGGTTGATAGATTGAGAGCTTCCCACTAACTGTGCCGTCTAGGCTTTCTTTTGACCCATATATCATTGTAGGATTTAGATTTTTATTTTTTTTCCTAATTGTTATCAACCTTTGGATTTATATATTACTAATGTAGCTAGCCTATCATATTATTATTATCGGAAAAACACTTCTCATTTTGTAGGAAAAATATATTCTTATGTCACACACACATAATATGGTGGGACCCACACACACACATATATATATATATATGTGGGTCTCACTATTTCATGTGTGTGTAAGAATCTTTTACTTCATACAACATGAGAAGTTTAAACCCCTATTATTATATACTACTATTTCTTTCTTTGATGATTAGAAAAATTAGGGTAGCCCTTTGTGCGTTTATATTCATAGGGAGAAATTTAATTTTTAAATGCACCAAGTTTTGTTAATCATATTGTAAGTTTTTTTAATTATTATTCAAGATTATTAATTTTTTTTTTCAATTGATAGTTGAACCATTGATTTTATCATCTACCATGTTGATGACAAATAAAAATTTAAGGGGGGAAAACAAAACGCACACAGTGTCTCTATTGATCACTCTCTCCATTTAATATATCCACCATTTGATATAGTTTTAAGAGTAGAGATTTATTCTATTTACCATGATATATTTTTTTAAATATTTAATGCTATAAGAATTTTTTTTATAGTATTAAATCTTAACCATTAAACTTGATCTAGTGATAGATAACTAAATAAAGAGGAAATGGAGAGATTGATGGAAAGAGATACTCTCCTTATTCATTTTCTCCATCCTCCCTATCCTCCATCTGACCGTCAAATCTTGATCCAATGGACCAGAATTATTTTTTCAAAACGCGCGCAGTTTTTCAAAAATAATTCTGGTCCATTGATCAAGATTTTGACGACGTGATGAGATGAGGAGTGATGGGCGAAAATGGATAAGAGAGAAACCGGACTCGAGATTGATCGATGGAGAGATTCCTTTCCCCACGTGTACGCACTCAATCTAAAATTCTAAACCTTTTTTTTTAAGCCAACACCAAATTTAAACTGTTTAAATCTGAGTTAGATGAAGAATGAGTCTTGATCATCGTATGCTTAACCTAGATATCTCTCTCTCTCAATTTAACTTGAGTTAAAGTGAACAAGAAATAATTTTTTCCCTACTCGTTGTTTATCTTTATTTTTGGTCCTTTCTTTGTATTTATTTATTGTTGAAATAGAGTTAAAAGGATTGTTCATTTTAACATAAATATTGCTGATTTGATGCATCGCCCGAAAGATGATTTTCCGCTACCACACATAGAAATGCTCGTCGACAATACTGCGGGACATGAATAATTCTCCTTCATGGACGGATTCTCGGGTTACAACCAGATTAATATGGCTGAGGAAGACAGAGAGAAGACAACCTTCATTACAGAATGGGGCACTTTCTGCTACAAGGTGATGCCTTTTGGTCTAAACCGGGTCAACCTACCAGCGCGCCATGGTCACTCTATTTCATGATATGATGCATAAGGAGATCGAGGTGTATGTAGATGACATTCTTGCTAAATCTAGGCCATAAGAAGATCACACTCGCCATTGGTATGACAAGTTCCATACTTAGAGATTGTGATAACAGCCGACATTCGTCGACTGATACCATAACCTCGTATATGACACAACTCAATCAACATTACTATTGTAATAATGTTTTGGTTCATGCAACATGCAATCATTGTTGGCTTTATCTAAGATTTTCTTTTAAGTAGAATGTCTAACTCAAAATACACCTACACACACAATATTGATACAGAAAAATGCATGTAAAATTGATCCCAAAAATTTACCATCTAGGTAGGTTACTTAGGGTCACTTCAGTAAAGGCATAGTATTTATAAAATAAGGTATAAGTTATATTTTATCATTTTTTGGTATGAACTCGGTCCCCATCCAAGCGTATAGTGTGTAGTGTTGTCATTGAAACAACTTGCTATTGACTTATTCCTATCATGTAGACTTATTTTATCAATACACACACATATATGTTGTTGAAAATACTTTTGAGGTAGAAATTACACTAAGATAATGATATGTGTAACTAGTATGACACAATTTATAAACATACAGCAATTCTGTACAATATAGAAAAACAAAAAAACTCACAAAGCGCGAAAATAATAATAATGAAATTGATGAAATCCGAGCCCAACGTATGTTATCTCCTTAAGACAATTTGTTCCATCTATATAGATGTCCAAGGATCACGAACATTTGTCTCCCAGGATAGGACGGATTGCGTCTCTAGAATGATGACACTATCAATCGAAGCCCCACGAACACAACTAAATGTCGAGAAATCATACAGTATATGAGACTATGACAGAATGCAATATATTGTATGTATGAGAGTGAAGTGTCTAAAAACTAGTCAAAAATCGAGTGGATTTTCTTTATATTTATAGATGACGAAATGGTCAGATGGACTCTCGTTGGCGAACTGACGCAAGACCGTTGGACTCCGTCGGCAACCGACGCGATCGACGGTGGCAAACCGGATCGGCAAACCGACGCGACCGACACTACTACAAAAAAGCTTTATAACGTCTTTATTTTTACCCTTTTTACGTCCTTAATTTATAGGACGTCTAAGCAGGGGGCGTATAAAGTCCAGAGCTAAGGCGTCCCAAAATTTATTTGGGACGCGATATTACTTTTTTATAAACCCCCAAACCTCGGGTTTGGGAGCTACTGAGCGGAGCGCAAGCCACAATTTGGGCGGAGGAAGAGCAGCATCTTGGTGCTCTCGACGGTGCAAACCCCACTCGTGATGCAGATCTGTGCCTAATCATATTGGAATCGCTGACAGAAATGAATTAAACAAAGAATTGAAGCTAACAAACAATCAAATATGATTATTCAACAAATCATCAACCAAAACCATCCATGCCCTCAACAAATCTAAAAGAGGAAACAACACGGAGAAAAAAAAGCCAACAGAGGTGATCGACAAACCTGAAATCAAAAATAGGCGAAGATCTACAAACACTCATACAAATTACAGATCTACAAACACTCAAAGCAAAAATCACAAACCAAAAATCAGAGCAAACATTTGAGACCTGAAACTTCAGATCGAAGAGCTAGAAATCACATATCAAAGCTAGCGACCAGCGAGCGAATGACAAGGGTGAGACGACGAGCAAGCATCATGGGTGACACAATGAGGGTGAGACGATGAGCGAGCATTGTGAACGACGCGGCAAGGGTGAGACGGCGAGTGATTGACAAGGGTAAGATGACGAGCAAGTCGTTGAGCAAGCACCGTGGGCGACGCGGCGAGAGCCATGGGCAAGAAAGTGAAGGCAGGCAAAAATGGGTGGGAGAGCTCTGGGTCCGAAAAGCGAAGAGAGGCAGGCGAGAAGGTTGGGTGAGCTCTGTTTGAAAAATCAGGATGCTTTGACTGCTGTGCCTTTCTTTTGAGATATTTTGGTGTCCCAAATGTATTTTAGGACGCCAAAATTCAACCAAAAATTCCCCTGGCGCCAAAATGCACCAAAAAATTAATTTTAGGCGTCTCAAAAATATTTTAGGATGCCAAAACTTCCCAAAAATTTTCCCTAGTGTCAAAAAAATTCTCAAAATGCGCGAAATAATTTATATTAGGCGTCCTAAAAACATCTTAGGACGCCAAAAAGTCCCAAAATTTTCACCGGGCGCCAACAAATTTTCCAATGTGCACCAAATTTTTAGGATGCCTAAGGCTCAACAATCAAGCAAATAAGTACGAGAATATCGCCGTGTTCACTTTTTACTTCCTATTTTTTTAATAAGGACGTCCTTCGGGGTGTGCATGGTTGGAGGGAGGAAGGGGAGGGGAGGGAAAAAAAGGAGGGGGAGAAAATGGTGGGAACATTTAGTGTAGTGGGGTCCACAAAGTTTTCTCTCCATTAAATATTTCCTCTCCCCTCAAACCAAACATACCTTTAGGGAAGTAATATCCCCTTTTTGTAGTAGTGCGATGGTGGCAACCTACTTCTTATTCATAACCCTTGGGAATTAGACAAAAATCCAACAAGTATGCGTGTGCGCGTGTGTTTTGTGAAGTTGATTATTTAGCCCGATCGATTGAAGAGATGAATCAGGATTTTGTAATTATTCCATCATAATCTATTGAATATGTTGACTTAGTAAATCTTGAGTGTAGTGGAATGCCACCGAGATCGAGTAAATGTAGTATAATATTAGACTTTTTGTAAACCTCAAGCTTTTGGCTTGCCAATGTATTACCAAAAACAAAAGAAAGGCACGCACTATAAGGCTAATTAAGGTTATAAATGAGATTGAATCATGACTTCCTATTTATAAAAGAGCTTTCATACTACTACTTACTGTCTTAAGTATAAGAACTAGTTGACTTTTTTAAAAAAAAAAAAGAGATTAAAAAAACTAAATAAGTTATTTAATTATATCACATGTTGTGTATAACAAACAAATTAGTTCAGGAAAAACACGATAAATATAAATATTTTAAAGTAGTTTAATTAGCTTCCTTAATGTCCCCAAAAAAATTAACTGGGTCTTATATTTATAACCGGAGATAAAATTAAATTATAAGATCTTTAATACTACCACCGATCCTAAATATAAGATATAGTTTGTAGTAGATATTGCACTACAAACTATGTCATATATTTAGGAACAAAGATTGTGTAACTCTCTAAGCAACTATGATAGTTGCCTATGTATGTGTGTGTGTTATGTATTTTTGCCATTGATATTATATTACAACTGAAAAATAAGGCCTTAATTTGTTATTTCCTCCATTAATTAATTAAATCCATATATATGATGAAGATTGAAGTGTTCATGCATGGGAAATTAAAAGAGTTTCAATAATAAATGGTTCAAAGCTGAAATCACTTTTCCTTTTGAAGGGTTTCCAATGAATAGTGGCTTCTCTCTGACCACTTGATTGCATTGCCCTTAACCTACCTTGGTGCACGTGCAAGTGCAACGTAGATCCCACCAACTTTTCTTCACTATTCATCATCATCATCCTTGGTTTTTTTTTTTTTTTGGGTTCTAGAACCAGATCGTCACATCGTATTAAAAACAATCTCTTAACCTCATTGACTCAACCAAATGCAGGCAGGTTACATACTTAGAACAAGTAATTCAATTATTCAAAAATTTTGGGTATTTGTAATTGATAAGACCTTTCACATAGTTTTACTACTTTAATTTCAACTCTTACCTCTGTTTTACCTATCTATGATACTCGCAGCATCGACATGTTTACACACGGTTGGATAATCTTTATGTGAAAGGGTAAGATTTGAAGGAGCACATCACTTGCTTTGTTACAATTTTTTTGGGATATGCTGAAATCCGAAATTCTAAATGGGTGTACGTTCTATTGATCCTTGTTCTTATTGCTTCTCTTGCTAGAGACTAATGCTCTGAAACCTGAATCGGACAGTAAACCGATCCAGTCTAGACATCATCGTAGTTCGGTTTTTTAAAAAAGAATCGATATTTTTAAAATTTTCTTTAGAATTTTATATTAATTACTTTAAAATTTTCAATTTCTCATCCGGTTGGTTTCAAGTTAGCTCTGGTTTAACTCTTCCGTTGACCCTGAAACAGTATCCCAACGGTTAAGTAGCCGATCTGGGTTTCAAAACCTTTCCAGAGACATATGTTCTACTAAATTATCCAAGTAGCCTCAGCATTGGCCATCCCCTTGAACCACATCAGTGTTGTCACATACAAGAAAAATTACTCAATAGTTTTATCTATTATAATCTTAGAGGCATCCTAGAGAAGGATACAAATCCGCTTCTCCAATCATTTTCCACTCATTCTTTAAACAAGACTAATGTATTATTTGTACCTCATTTCTTGAACCCAGTTCTATCAATTTCAGCTGTACAATTTCCTTCGTTTTATATTTAATTGATCATTTTGTAAAAAAATCTCACTTTTGCTAAATCAAAGTATTTTGATGCTAGATGGAAAAAGAATGCTGAAAATCTCTTCTTTCTTTGGATTCCTAAACGAAAAGAGAGAAAAGACTCGTTCAATCCTTAATTAATTCTCCTCTTGATCCTAAATATAAGACAAAGTTAGTTTTTAGAGAGATTAAGGAAGATAAATAAATTACTTTAGAATATTTATATTTATATTGTCTAAACTCATTAGTTTGACTAATAAACTGATACTTGTATAATATAAAGATACACAACATATAATATGATTAAGTAACTTATTTAATTTCCTTAATCTCTAAAAAAAAAAGTCAACTATATCTTACATTTAGGAAGTATGCATGTTTTAAGTAAAATTATCATATTACCGTTATGTCTTTTGAAAGGGGGAAAAGAAAATATTGCTTCACATATATAGTTAGGGAAAATTCATTTTAGGGTCCTTTTAATAGGGAAATTGCAAAAAGACTCCAAGATTCGACAATCACAGAAAGACCCCATGACATTTTCTGAGATTTTCGAATCTTGGGTGAGTTATTAATGTGGTGATATGGTTGTTAACGGGTAGGTCTTTAACAACTAAATCAGTCTCGTTAACAACACTTTTACTAACAACTAAATCAGTACCTTTAACAACTATATCAGTACTTAACAACTATATCAACCCTGTTAACAACTCACCCAAGATTCTGAAAATCCCGGAAAATACCCTGAGCCTATTCTGAGATTGTCAGAATCTTGGAGACTCTTACAATTTCTCCTGTTAAATGTTAAAAGGGCCGTGAATTCCCAATCAATATCGAAGCTTGTGGCGTACATACAGAAACTTGCTTTGTTAAAGCAGACACAAAAGCACAAAACCAGTAGCGAAAGGTGATGAAGTTTCAGTCAAAGTAATGGATTAGGAACAGATGGAAGTTGACCATATGTTACCTTAATTAATTACCAAATGAGTGGGAAATCATTATTACTTAATCTCCTCTCTTTATATGTGAGGGCCCACACAAATATACATTAATTTATGTTGTGCCAACTAACCCACCTCTTCTTTATTGCACATGCCTTTGCTCTTTACAAAAAGAAGACAATCCTAAAGCTCCCAAATTTCTTCACTATTCTCTTTCACTCTCCTTTTCCTTTCCTTTATCCCACATACATCACCTAAGAAAACGAATCCGTGAATTGATTCCAACTTGCTAGAGTTAGTTTAGGATTTAGGGTTTATGGTGATAATAATAGAAGGAAACACCATGTTTGATTTTAAGCTTAAATTCAAATGAATTTTAAAGAGCTACCACATTTAGACAAAACCGGCTTTCTCCTTTGCTACTACCGTTCGCTGCCCTCATTTGCGTTAAAACCGTGGTGTTTTGGTGAAAAAGATTGAAGCTGTGCCTTTTTTGTTTTTATATTTCAAAGTCTTGATAGGTCTAAAAGATACTTTAAGATACTTGAACCGTACTTAAAAAAATACTTCATGATATTAAAAAATTATTTTAGGATCTTGAAAAAATATTTTAGGATACTGAATGGTACTAAAAGAATACTGATTGGTATTGAAAAAAATATTTAATGATCTTGAAAAATTATTTTAGGATCTTGGAAAAATATCCTGAAGTATATTATTAGTCTTGGTCAATACTTTGAAATATTTTTCAAGATTCTAAAATAATTTTTAAGATCATAAACTATTTTTTTAAATACCAATTGATATCATAGAGTATCCTTTTAACACCAATCGGTATCCTGAAATATTTTTTCATGATCCTAAAATAATTTTTCAAGATCATGAAGTATTTTTTTAGTATAGTTCAATATCCTTTTAATATATATCACCAAGACACTAAAATATTTATAAAAAGGGCACAACCCCAATTTTTACACCAAAACGATGCCATTTCAACGCAAAAGAGGGCCGTTAGTAGCAAAGGAGGAAAGCGGAGTCCCATTTAGACACGACATGACTCAAATTTAAATTAATTGAAATCCAATGTAATTCCAAATATATTTTAGGTGATTTTAATTTGCACACCCACAAGAAGAGGGGGATAGCAATTGACACATAATAGTTCATCTCAATATTACCATGTGACACGTGGACACACATAAGTGGGCCAATCTATCTCTATCTCTCTACTACGATTACATTGTTAATTAGGAAATCCAAATCACTCTTGAATAATTCAAGATGTTATTATGGAATTGGCGGATTGTTCTTAGGCCTATTTCTAGAGTTTTTTTTTTTTTTGCTCGAGCCTATTTCTAGAGATGCCAATAGAATAGTTGACAAGTTAGTTAAAGTGGGTATCTCTAAATCGATATCCCAGGCTGCTCCTTTTATTTAAGGGATTGGGTGGAACAAGAGAGTTTGGGAGTTATTTCCTCTACTTTGTAATTCTGTTTTTGTATTAAGGGCTTTAAGCCATCATTCTTATAAAAAAAAAAAAAAAAACTTATTGGTTCAATGGCATCCCACACCTCCTTTCACGTAGAGGTAGCAAAATATAAGGGATATGTGGGTCCCCTCTCCATTAAATTATTAGTTAAGAAAAATTAAAATTCAGCAAACAAAGAGCCCTTGATTTGTCTTTTATCAATTTCCTTGTCAGGGCCCAGGGTTCATAGATTTGGGATTTTTAACATGGATACATATAATCTTGTTTTCTACATAGTACAACAGTCATATCATATGTGTGTGTACGGACTGTATGGCAGAGATATATGTTGGGAAAATCATTTTCGGGTCTTTTAACATCGACAATCCCAAAAAAACCAAGATTCGATAATCCCAAAAAGGCCATAGGGTCTTTTAAAGATTTTTAGAATCTTGGGTGAGTTGTTAACGGGACTGATATAGTTGTTAACAGGGTACTAATATAGTTGTTAAATGTACTAATTTAGTTGTTAGTAAAAGTGTTGTTAACGTGGCTGATTTAGTTGTTCTACCTACCAGTTAACAACTCACTCCAAGATTCGAAAATCTCGAAAAGACCCAGGGCCTTTTTGGGATTATCAGAATCTTAGGGTTTTTTTGGATTATCATAATCTTGGGGCTTTTTTGGAATTGTCGGTGTTAAAATGGCCTGAAAATGATTTTCCCATATATGTTTAGTCATACTGCATAATATAGGAGCATTTTCACTCATGTCCAAAAAAAAGGAAAAAAATAATCCTAATATAAGATTTTTCTATAGAAAAAATCATAGTTTAGAATCGTCTATAAAAAATTGATATAGACAGACTTCTCAATGTAGTTATATAGACTTATTAATCGAAGAGCTGATTTAGCTAATACGAATGAGCATCGATGATCACTTTATGACTTGTTAATATACTAACATACAGAGATGGAACCAAAAATGTAATTAAGGGGAAAATTACAGAATAGAATCCAAATTTTCATGAAAGTACATTTTAGCCTCATAAAAATTTCAATATTTTCATTTTAGTCTCTCTATGAATCTTTTAGTAGGGATTAAATTAAAAATATTAAAAAATTTCTGAGGCTAAAATGTAATTTTTAAAACCCTAGATTCGATTCTATAATTTTTAAGGGGTGAGAGTCACCCCTAGCCCCTTAGGTCTACCCTTACTCACATACACTTATTAATAAAGTAAGTTTACATTTGTAATCTATCTCATTAAAGTCTTTAGGGACTTCTTTTTTATGGAGGAATCTACAATAAGATTTTCTTGATATGTTTTCTTAATCTTGGGACCGTGCGACATTTTCCTTATAATTAATACGTACTACGTATATTGTATCATCCTCTGCATGTGATGTCGTGGTGACTATTCTCTGAATGAAATGGACAAATCATCACAAGCTTTAATCAAAGCTCAGTACACCCACACATATACCGCAGATAGTGGCTGAGTACTCGGAATTTCAAATCCATCTTTTTGTTTAGCAGCTTTAACGGTTCAAATCATTTTATTTTATTATATTTATATATATATATATATATATATTTATATATATATATATATATATATATATATATTTGTTACTTGTTAGTTAGACGACCATGAGGTCTCATTAGTCACGATTATTGGACATAACTATATTCTCTTTTTATATACCAACTGAAATTCAAAAGTCATGTTAAATTTCGAGTTATATATATGTGTGTGTGAGATGGATCACAAGGGTGTACGTGATTAAAGTTATTTCAACGTCATCATTCATAATATTTGAACTCAATTAAGATGTTGTTTAAAGGCAACAGGTACGTATGGTGAAAATAGGTCAAGTCAAGTTAGGCTTCACTCTTCGGGCAAAAAAAAAAAAAGTTAGGCTTCACTCTTAATGAGGTTTGTTTGGTTACAAAGTAGCTTGAACTTGGCCTATGGCTTTCTACAAACCCTTTTTCGGCCTAAACTGGCTCAGTATATAGGCCACGAGCCTTTCAAAGAGGCTTTTTTTTTCCCTTTAAACTTTTAAATAGGCTAACAAGTTCTGGTCTCACCGCAAAATAGGCCTACTTTAAACAGTTGAACTATATAAATTAATATTAATGATCTAAAATACAACATAAAATATGAAATCAAATAAAACAACATAACAATTTACGATTTTATCGTTTTAACAGGCCGACCTTAAAGGCCTAAAAGGCTCATTAGAAGGCCTAGGCCTAACCTGTTAAGAAAAACAAGCTTCGAACAGGCCAAGCTGCCTGGCCTTTTTCTACCCCTATACGTATCGAATCAAAAATATATTTTTTAATTTCTTTGGCGATATTATACATATATAAATATAAAATTGTCTGTATATATGCTAGAATATGATGGAGAAGGAAAAAGATTTTGGGAATGTGATTCGAAGGAATATTACTCTAAAAGAGGTGTATATAAAGAAGTGAAGAATATATATATGTGTGTCGTGTGTGTATATTAGTAACTTTTAGCAGCATATTTAGATCATATGAATCAATGGACCAACCTCATGTGTATAAAGCCATAATGCATGTCAAATACAAAAAGCTTCTCTTTTTTGTTAAGTTTCTACGGGGATTTAAGAACCTTCTTTTTTGGTCAAAGATTTAAGAACCTTCTGATTAAATAAAAAAGTAGAATAAATTCTTAGGCAAGAGGAGGCTATCTATTCCATTAAATTAAATATTATAATTAAGATATATATACACCTCACATGCAGCCCACATATCCAAAGCATTATGCTTTTGTCTTTTCCATTTTCACTAGCATATTCTATCATATTCTTCAACATATTCTCCGAAGCAGGTAATAATTATTTGACGTAGTAACAAGGTATAAATTAATTAATTTAATATCATTAATTCAATTCATTATATTAATACTATGTGTAAGGGTGGGTATGAAAAAAATAATGTATATTATTCCTCCGATCCTAAATATAGGAGCTAATTAGAAATTTATGTTATTTATTCTAAATATAAAAGTTCAATTTACTCTATTTCCTAAATTTATAATATTTTTCTAAATTAACCCTATTGATTATGCATATATTAAAAGGGTTTCATATATCACGGGTAATTCCATTATAAATGATTGGAGAGACTATTTTTCTTAAAAAAATACCAACTTACATATTTAGTAAATTTTTAATGTTTGTGATACATACCAAATAATTTTGTTTGTGTGCTGCTTCACCAAACCCCACTAGCACACTCAGAAATAATGTTATGAGTGACTGTAGACAGATAGAAAGTGAGGTGGTGATGATCTTCAGGTATACCTAGGGTGGAAATAGGCTAGGCCCCTATCAGGGGCCTACGGCCTAGCCTACTTTAAGCCTAGCCTGGCCTATTTAGTAAATAGGTCAGGCTCAGGCTTAGGCCTAATGTCAGGCCTATTTAGGTAAACAGGCCAGGCCTATTTTCATAAGGCCTAGCCTTCAGGCCTACAGGCCTGGCCTATTTATTTTTATTTTTAAATGTTTTATTATGCAAAGTTATATATAATTTAATATAAATTAATTTTTAGATTATTTATAAAATTAATAACTTATTCTTAACCTTAAATTTCACATTTCTCCATTTATCAATGAGCTTAACATTTTCATTCATCAATTGATCACATATACTTCTCTTCTTTTTTATCGCTCGAGGTGGCAATGCTAGCTCACTACTCCTCCATTGATTTATGTCATTTGATGTAACATAAAAATTGCATAAGTTTATTTTAGTGATGCCTAAATGAAAATGATCCAAATAGGTGGAGTTTGTCTCATTTTCTACAAGAAAAATAAGAGGTAAAATTTAGTTTTACATGCCACTTGTCGTGTTTGGTTGATTTTAAGAAATATATCTTCTTAGTTAATAAATGATTGATTTGTCTTATTCATACTTCCTTAAACAATTGATGCCACTAGGTGTTTTTTTCTTTCATCACTTACTAACTCTTTTATTTTATATGAGAATGAATCCTTAAACTTTTAGATATAACGTAGGCATTTAAATAGACTTGATGAATTATATATGAACTTAGATGCATATGCTTTAAGACTACGTAAAGACCTACATTTTAAGTAGGCTTTTAAATAGGCTTCAGGCCTTACCAGGCCTTTTGAAGGCCCAGACTCAGGCCTAAAAAAAAGCCTACACACAGGCTCAGGCCCAGGCTCAAGCTTTGGATTTTCGTCGCAGGCTGTGCCTACTTAGCTAAAGCCTAACCTAGCCTAGCCTATTTCCACCCCTAGGTATACCCTACCAGCTTCTCCTATAAAAGCTACACATTTTAGATCAAGGAATCCTATGAATATATATATATATACTCTTACTAGCTATTAACCAATACTCCTACAGGGTAATATAATCAAGGGTTAATGGACAATTTTACTCTAAAAGTTGTCACCGGGAAGCAATTTTGCTTTGGAAATGTAAAAAGATAAGCAATTTTGTATTAACTGTTATCTCAGTTAATTTTGACATAACTAAGATAACAAATATAGCAAAAGTACTTCATTTTTTATACTTTAGAGACAAAATTGCCTATTGGTGACAATTTTTAGGGTAAAATTGCCCTTTAACCCTATAGTTAATTAATTAGGAAGCATCTGTCCTCGTGAGTGTAATAAGACTTTGCATGAAGCATTAATTAAGGGCTTAATCACAAACACCAAACATTAGGTACAATTAACTCTTTGTTTATTTTGAGTTAATAACAACCATGTGAAGATTTTTTGTTTTGCGGATTATAAACAAGAGATTTAGTGCATGTTTGGATCCGATTATAGCTTTTAGAGAATTAATTTTTACAATTTATGATGTAAATATGTGAGATTATGAGTTTTGTTTTGACTTCCAGAACAAGGTTTTTGAAACCACAGTTTGATGGTTTGTCAAACTTGCACTTACTACTTTTATCCTTTTTTGGACGTTGGAACAAAATGGAAATAACTAGAAAAATAAAAATAGGGAACTCTGTGGCTGCTGGGATTCGAGCCCAGGTCTCCACGGCCACAACGTGGAATTCTTACCACTAAACTACAGCCACATTGTTGGGCAGGATGCTGTAGCTTCTATAATAATATAGCTTTCTTCTGCATTAATACAACCAATAAAAAGTGTGAAAAACATTTGCGGCCCTAGAAGTTCTGAAGAAAGCCCAAAATGCAGTTCAGTATGAAATTTTTGTACAAAAATAAGAGTAAGGGACTCTTCTGTTCCCAAATGTAAGAGCTAAGTGAAAAATTTATTTTAATCATAAATATAATACTTCAATTTACTTTGCCTCGTCAAATTAGAAAGTCCTCACCCTCCTCTCAAACTACCCATCTTGAATGATATACAAAAAGAGGTCTTCATTAGTGCAGATGTTGACTAAAGAGGGTAGTTTAGTCAAACCCGCACATTTATGGAAAATAATTAACTAAACTAATTTCATTAATATAATTATGTAAAATAATTATCTAATTCTTACATTTAGGACGGGTAGTGTCCTAAATTGCTTTTGATGGAGGACCTCCAAGTCATGTATACCCAACTGTTTGAAAAGTGGCAAAACTGTTTTCAAACCATCTTCTAAGAGCTGACAATTCATTGTATATTGCCGCAAGGTTAAAATCCAATGTCACAAAGCTGAGAACCTGAAGGAAGAAATAATCTTTCTAATAGTAACCAATATCGTTAATATATAAGATTTACTTAACTAATTTAGGTAAATTATAAAAATTAAGTAAAATAGTTATTTGTTAATAATGTGTGTTTTTTTTTTCTCCCTACAATACCCTCTTATTATATCATCTTATATCATTTTGTATTGAAACTATGCATTGATGCTGACTCTCTTAACATGTGCAATTAATAGGAATATATTAGGAAAAAGAGGGGAATTACTATAACATGTGCAATGAACATGGTACTGACGTTGTGGTGCTCCCTGAGTTTCGTAAACGGTTAGCGAAACAGTGGCGGACAACCTTGATTGTGAGGCTTCGGATGGGGGAGAAACTCAAGAGGATGTGGGGTAATAAGGGGGAGGTTGATATCATTGAAGTAGGGTCAGGGTATTTCTTTGTTAAGCTCAGTAGCAAAGATGATTATGAGTTTGCCTTCACTGGGGTCCCTGGATCACTATTTGGTTGTCCAACCTTGGAAGTTAGATTTTGATCCTAATGATGAGGAGGTCGCAAAGATAGCTACATGGGTTCGGATTCTAAAGTTTCCACTAGACTATTATGACAAGGGCATTTTCTATGTAGTCGGCAACCAGATTGCCAGGGTTTTGAAAGTGGATACGAATACGATACATCTCTCAAAAGGTCGCTTTGCTCGTCTTTGTGTGGAATTGGATCTCAGGGCTCCGCTGATGCCTTCCATTCTCATTAACAACCAGGAAAAAGATTGTTTATGAAGGCTTACATATGATTTGCTTTCGTTGCGGGAAGTATGGGCATGATATTGATCATTACCCTAGTCGGTCAAAGGATCCACCTTCTTCTAGCGAAGGTCATCTGGGTTTTGCGCGTCAAGAAACATCAGTTCCATCAACAATGGTGAATGCAACGTCTGATGCTAAACAAAACCAGCAGAATGGGGAATGGATATGGTTGCACTGGGACGTCGTCGGAATAGGTGAGTACAAGCGCCAGTGGTGGAGGTCTAGTCGAGGGAAGGGAGACATGGATTGGGAAACAAATTAAATCGCATTAAAACTTTTTCGAGATTTGTGGTGTTAAATGAGGATATTAGAGTATAAAATTAGTTTGTCATGTGTAACTATTTTCTGTTAGAAGGAATATTCTGGAATGTAATTTGTTATTGTGTATATGTTTCATTTATTGGGTCTATATAAAGACTTTGTATCATACATTACTAAGTTGAATAAGATGATTCAATATTTCATTTTCTCTTCTTGCTAAATCATAATATGGTATCAGAACGAGATAGTATTTGACATCTTGTTTTATTCTCCAATTTTTTTTTTTTTTTGTTTTTCAATTTTCACGATTTCATCTGCAATTTTTTGCTTTTCCTTTGCCATATCACATGGTTCCTGTATGTTTTTTGGCAGTTTTTCTTCCATTGACAGTTGCTACTTGTTCAGACTCTGCCATTTCACATGCTTAGTCTTGATTCACTTTTCTCTCATTTGCTTCTCTTCATCTATCGATAGAGCATCTTGTGGATCGACCAGTGCATCTAATGTCCGGGACGATCTTCATGCTCATTTTCTTAGAATGATGTCTTCCGTCTTCTTGATCTCCGGGAAGAAATTCAAGATTTGAAGCAAGGTGTTCGGGCCGTCGGTGACTATTCACGAAATTGAAGATTCTGTGGGATGAGTTTCTTACTTTTAATCCGATTGTTGCTTGCTCCTGTGATCCTCGGTGTTCTTGTGGTGTGGTTGATGTCTACAAGAAACATTTGGATTATGATTATGTGATCTGCTTCTTAAAAGGACTGAGTGATAGGTTTGCTATGGTCAAATCCAAAATCATGTTGATAGATCCTTTACCTTCGATTAATCGAGTATTTGCCTTGGTTCAACAACAAGAACGTGAGTTAGGGTTTCTGGTAGCTGAGGTCATGGCTTTGCTCTTTAAGTCTTCTGCCTCTCGGTCTCCTACTTCGAATACACTTAAGCCAAATTATTCTGGCTCTGTTTAGCAATGCTCCTTTTGTGGACGGTACAAGCACATTAAGGCCACTTGCTATAAGAAGCATGGCTTCCCACCGAGATTCAAGTTTAGAAATGCGACTAATGCTGTTTCCACTGAGCCTTCTCGGGTTGCTAACTCCTCCTACAGTTTCACACCAAAACAATATCATAAGCTTCTTGCTCTTGTACAAGCACGTAGTGTTTCTCCTAAGTCCTCTACGCTTTATGTCTCTGTCAACAAAATATCCACCACTTGGTATATTTCTTGTGCATTCTTATCCACATATTCGACTCTTGGATCATTGATTAGGAGCTACTAACCATATTTGTTCTAATCTTTCCTTATTTCATTCTTATAAGCAAATTCCTCTGGTTTCGTCAATCGCTTTGATGGTACTCAAGTGCGGCTTTATATAGTGGCATTATTCAATTTTCCATATCTTTTGTTATTCAGGATGTTTTGTATGTCCCGAATTTTAGATTCAATTTGATTTCAATTTCTAAACTTACTACGTTTCTATCTTGTATTGTTTCTTTTCAGCTACTTCATTGCCACATTCGCCTCCTACCTTCTGAGAAGATGATTGGTTCACTAATGTCAATGAAGAGCGATACATCATGAATCGAGCAGATATAGTCACCTCTCCCCTTGTTAGTAATATTTCCACTATTGCCAAGTTTGATTCCTTTGATCTTTGGCATTTTCGTTTAGGTCATTTATCCAAACATGCTTTGTATTCAATACATAAACAATGTCCAATTGTGTCTTACGAGTCCTTCATTTGATTGTTGTGATATCTGTCATTTTGCCAAGCAACGAAAGTTGCCATTTCATGGTACATCAAATAAAATTTTTGGTTTAGTTCATATGGATATTTAGGGTCCCTATCATTTACCTTATGTCATGGTCATCAATATTTTTTGACTATGGTTGATGACTATTACCGATATACATGGATTTATTTGCTTAAAACCAAGTTTGAAGTCTGGTCTTATATTCCACATTTTGTTACTTTAGTATCCACTCAATTTCATACTTCTTCTTGATTTTAGCATGCTAAAAGTCTTTGCTATCTCTGTTTTTCTTCCACCCTTTTACAAAACAAAACCAAGCTTGATTCACGAGCTAATAAATGTATTTTTTGGGGTTATAAGACTGGTACTAAAGGTTTTGTTACACTTAATTTGCATACTCGGCAGATTCATGTATCTCGCAATGTATATTTTTATGAGTTAGTTTTTCCTTTTTGTCACTTCTGAATCTGTTGTATGGACTGATTCTATTCCTTCACCCCAAGCTACACCACCTCTAGATTTTTCTGAGTCTTCCTCTTTACTGTTGATCCTTCCCCCTCTTCTACTTTTGTTATTGATGTACCTTTTCCACGCCAGTCAACTCGTTCTCATCGCCCACCTACCTATCTGCAAGATTATCACTTCGCTCTTCGATGTGCATCAGTTTTACCAAATTCTTTGGAGGCAGGTATATATCATCCACTTTCTCATGTTCTTTCTTATCATCATTTTTCTCCTTTATATCATCATTTAATTTGTTCTATTTCCACTGATGATATTTCTAAAACTTACTCTAAAGCTATTCAACATGAGGGTTGGGAAATGCTATTCATGTTGAACTTGCAGCTTTGCAGCAAAACAATATGTAACATCCCAACTTTTCAAAAGCAGTATAAATTTTTTTTTATCAAACATCATTTCAAAATGATCAGAGTAGAGCATCGGAGCAATTGAGTAACTGATATGTATATATAAAGCCGTAAGTCCGGTTTGGTTACAACGGTCTGAAACCGCGTGGTTCGAAGTAATATATAATAGCAAAGGAAAGCTTCCGCGAACAATGAAAGGAAGTCTTCACTAGGGTCTTCTACTCGGGCTGCTTGCCTCTCTCCTCGGTCCTTGGTCCTCCCGACCCACGACGCTATATTAAGAGCCGAGATCCGCACCGGATCTCGGGTAACTGATTAACCTCATGTATACATACACACATATGGGTCACCAAACAACAACAAATAAACCACACCCAACCAATGCACATGTATCGCTACCGGCATTACGGATGTATCGCTCCCGGCATTATAAATGTATCGCTCCCAAGATTATAAATGTATCGCTCCCACCTTACGGATATATCGCTCCCAGCATGCATACAGTTATCTTCTAACATAATATGCATCCCAACAACACCCCACATATACACACCATACACACATCACATACATATCATATACAGCATACTATATCCATCAGAGTTAGTGTTACAGTACGCGAACGTACATACCCCAACAGTACATAGACATACAACAAAGCTATCAGCTACCACATACAATACACCTAGCACATACATGCATACCATAAACATCAGATTAGTGTTACAGTACGCGGACGTACATACCCCAACAGTATATAAACATACCACAGACATAAAGTCATCATTTATCACATACACATATCACATATACGCATACAGTAAACATCAGAGTTAGTGTTACAGTACGCGAACGTACACCAATAGTACATAAACACACAACAAACATAAAGTCATCATCTATCACATACAATACACATATCACATATATGCATACAATAAACATCAGCGTTAGTGTTACAGTACGCGAACGTACCTTCGTTGACGGTAAATGGTACTTAGTCGGAAATCATACTTTTTACGGAAAGCTGAAACGTCCAACGGTGGCACGTCGGGCGTAACGGCGACGGATCGAGTTTCGATATCCTATAAGGGTAATATCACTTTCATTAGTGATTTGACATTACAAGCGGCATTTTAGGTAAAAATTACCATTTTGCCCCTATACCCCAATTGGCGGAATTTCACCAAAGACTTCGTTACTCGACTAATTTTCTTCCCAAAATTTTGCGAACTTGACGCCATTTTAATTTTCGAAAATAAAGACTAAAATAGCCCTCCCATATGATATCCAATCATACTTGAAAATTTAAAGGCTATTCTAGCATTACAACCCTACTTTTGAAAGAACTACAAAGCTTCAACTTTTCGGAGACTCGATCCCTACCATGTTTTTACCTCTTCGGGCATATTTTTCAATGCAATGAGGCCTAAAAACAAGAATAGAATTTCATCTCCTACTTCCTAAATCTAACTAACAATTCTACTAACTACCGAACTAAAAGCTAAAGACCGTAGGACTTACAGTTGAAGACTTCGGAATTTCTCCAGCTTCTCTCTCTTCTTTCTCCCTCTAGGATTCGGCCAAACAAGGGAAATGAGGTGAGAAAATGAAGAGGAGGCTTGCCCTTTATATAGGCAAAAGTTGGGCAAGTTGTGTAATTTTCACAAACCAAGTTTGGGCCCAAAGTTGTAATTTTCCCTTAGACCTTAACCATGGAAAATCAAATCAAAATGTTGTTTAATCCTTGGCCATGGAACATGCTGGTCGACATACACAAGGGGCTGTTTGGAAGCAATGGATTGATCAAAGAGTGTTGGCTCTTGTTGCTTTATGACCCGGTCCAATGATTTTCCCGATCGGTCTCGTTTCGTGTAATCTCGGAAATCTCAAAATTCTGGATTTACAACTTTGAAGATCTTCTCTTCCTCATCAATAATATCTAATTTAACTTAGATTTCGGTCTCTTACAGGGTTCCAACAGTCCAATTGAAGTTTTCTCGAAAAACGTGTCCGAACGTGTCCGGTTTGAACGCATTTACGGAATCATCAACTTCTTGAGAAAAATTCACCGATTCCAAATATGTCCAGATAAATTCAAACTCATTCCTAGATGTTGAGTTAGAATTTATTTTCTTTATATCCAAAATATGACTATCGCATTTTCCCTATTTCGTCTTATTAGGAAAATGTGCTAACGGCCTCGGAATTAACTTCCGGAAAAGGTCACTTGAAGGTAAAAACTCACTGATCAATATTTTACCTTGACCATGGAAATCCCATTCCTAGATCTCCAGATAGGATCCGTTTCCTATATATTAAACTCACTGATCAACTTGGAGTTATGAATGTTTTTCACAATTTAAATAATTATTTAATAAATTATTTAATTCAATTTTTATAAAAATTTCCCAAAATTACCCAATTGGTCCATTTTTGTATTTAGGCTTAAAAATACCTAAACTCACTTATTTTTCCTCAACAATTTCCAATTAATTAGCAAATATGTTTTTACTAATTCTTGGCCAAAAACCACTAATTTTAGGGTTTTACATAATTATCTCTGAATTGCCTTTGCTTATACTTAAGTAATTAGCCAATAATTACCTAATTACTCTCTTATCAATAGTTGATAATTTTCTTAATTAGCATGCCTCATTACCTCATAACTTTTGTATTGACATCTTTGTTTTCATGTCTCTGCATTATCTTAGCATTTACGGGGGTATTTAGGTCATTTCCTTACTTTTTGGGTATTCTTCTACAATTTCTCCAAGTTTTTAATTTAATAAATTACCTAAATTAGGGACAATATCCTTCCCTATTTCAAATAGATTTTTACTTGCCTCCTTTATAGCTTTCACAGGGTATTTATAACCCATAATGTATTTTAGGGACCTATATGCAATTTTCAACATTTTAGGGACCTAATTGCAATTTATCTAATTTCAAGGGAGATTACCCTAACAACAAGGTAAACTCAATACAAGGTGTTTGAAACCTCATATTCACCTATTTTCAATAAGTATATTTCCAAATTTTGATATTTACCCTAAGTGTGATTTTTAGGGTATTACACAATACCTAGGTGATTACTGATTTACCTTCCAATAAGCGACCTATTGGGTGTAAGTGGGTGTTTGCTAAGAAGTATAACTCTGATGGGTCTCTTAATCGTTATAAGGGTCGTGCAGTTGCTCAGGGTTATACACAGGTTGAGGGTATTGATTATAATGATACTTTTTCACCTATTGCTAAATTATATTGACCATGGTTCGTCTCTTACTTGCTCTTGTAGCTGCTCATAATTGGCATTTAAAATAATTAGATGTCAATAATGTCTTTCTACATGGGGACCTTGATGAAGAAGTGTATATGCTTCCTCTTTCGGGTTTGGTTGTCTCTTCTTCGTCTAAAGTTTGTAAGTTGTAGCAGTCTCTCTATGGCCTTAAACAAGCTAGTCGACAATGGTATTTTAAATTGTCTAAGACTCTTATTTCTTGTGGTTACGGACCAGGTCTCGGTCGATCATTCTCTGTTTCTAAAAATACCACTTCTTCTTTTCTTGCTTTCTTTGGTTTATGTGGATGATATCATCCTTAGTGGTACTGACTTAGTTGAGATTAATCATATTAAGGAATTTCTTGATGATCAGTTCAAAATTAAGGATCTTGGTAATGTGAAATACTTCCTTGGTGCGGAAATTGCACGTAATTCTACTGAAATTTCTGTATGCCAACGTAAATTTGCTTTAGACTTGTTATCGGATGCTGGATTCTTGGAATGTAACCCTGCTAAAACACCAATGACTCATGATTTAAAGCTTTCTAAGGATTCTGGTACTCCTTTATTTGACTGTTCTCAGTATTGTACGTTAGTGGGTCGTTTTCTCTACCTTACTAATACTCGTCCAAACTTATCATTTGATGTTCAATAGTTAAGCCAATTTATTCAACAACCTACTGATGTTCATTTATAGTGTTTACATCGAGTTTTACAGTATCTTAAGGGTGCTCCTGGCCAGGGTCTTTTCTTTCCAGCCACTTCTACTACTAAACTTAATGCTTTCAGTGACTCAGATTAGGCTGGTTGCGTTGATACTAGACGCTCTATAACTAGTTTTTGTGGCTTTCTTGATCAAGCATTGATTACATGGCGCTCTAAGAAGCAACCAACAGTTTCTATCTCTTCTTCAGAGGCTGAGTATTGTGCCTTAGTAGCAACCACTTGTGAATTACAGTGACTCTCTCATTTGTTGAGGGATTTAGGTTTGCCTCTTTATATTGTGATAATCAATCGCAAGACACATTGCTACAAATCCTACTTTTCATGAACGTACTAAACACTTGGATATAGATTGTCACATTATTCATGAGAAACTTCAACAGGGTTTAATTCATCTTCTTCCTATTAAGTCTGAGGATTAGTTAGTTGATATTTTCACTAAGGCTTTGCCTCCTTCTTCTTTTAGTTCACTGCTTGCCAAGTTGGGCATGATCAACATTCACGCTCTAGCTTGAGGGGGTATTAGAGTATATAATTAGTTTGTTAAGTGTAAATATTTTTTTGTTAAAAGGAATAGTCTGGAATGTAATTTGTTATTGTGTATATTTATCATTTATTGGGTCTATATAAAGACTTTGTATCATACATTACTAAGTTGAATAAGATGATTCAATATTTCATTTTCTCTTCTTACTAAATCATAATAGAGGAGGTTGAAGAGCCGTTGACTTCATCAAATGCGATTGTTGTGCCAAAAGATTTGTGCCTTGAAGTTAGCAAAAGCGAGAATGTTGGCTAAATCAACTAAGTCACGTGCCAATTTACCTACGGGAAATAATGATTTGTCGAATAAGACGGACACACATGGAAATCGAGAGGGCCATGTGAAAACTATAGTTAGTCCAATGGACACCTATCTAAATGTCAAGAACCATGTGGTAGCACAGGGCCAATTGCATTTAGCCTCAACCCAAGAACAGGTGCCCAGGTATGCCATGGACATAGATGACGTGTCGATGGTTGCGAGGAAATCTCCGTCTTAGAACATGCAGCTTCTAACTAATGGTGGAGTGCATCTTGTTCCATTGGAGGTGACCATGGCTACAGCCAGTTATCCAATTGACCCAAGTGCCCAAGTGCGCTTGAATCGAGTGGGTTTGTAGTGCATTCAAACCCAATGTTGAAAGACCTTGTTGAAGTAGCACACGTGGAGGGAATGGCCTCGGATGGGAATGAGTTGCTATAAGGATTTTTCAGTTGTTTGTGTTTCTTAATTCATTATGTTTTTAATGGTTAATATGAAGATATTATCATGGAACGTTTGTGGTGTGGGCGGCCAATCTTTTAGTCGTTTGTTGTGTGATTTGTGAAATCGTCATCATGTTGGGTTGCTTGCTCTCTTTGAACCTCATCAGGCTTTTCTCTCACTTTCTCAATCAACGGCCCAGATTAAGCCGATGAGAGAAAATGAGAAAAGAGATATGGAGAGAATCTCCTTCTGGGTTTTAGTAGAGGTCTCTGGGTGTTTTGGGATGAAAGTCTTGATTTCACAGTGGTAGCAACTAGTACCTAAATGGTTCATGGGGGGTGAATCAAGGGAAGCAAGATGAACTCCTTACCCTTGTGTATGGACATCCCAATCTGGCTCTCCAACGTGGTCTATGGTAACGTTTGACCGAGTTGAGAGAGCGGATGAATGGAGGATGGGTGGTGATGGAAGATTTTAATGCTAAAAGGTCTCAAAAGGTCAAAAGCGGCAAAAATATCTATTGGGATATCATTCCAAGCAATATGGTATTTATTATAATATCATATAAAATTTAGAAAAGGAAATAATGCGGTGATAATGTTATAGGATATTCGGGAATTTCGGATCGGTCTCAAAAAGACAACCGTATCACTAATTACGTGGATCAAGGTACGGAGTGTACTGTAACTTTAATCTTCTATATCTTGTATTATTTTATATGCTTGATTGATTCATGATTGTTGCAGTCATGGACAAGATTGGGTCTTAAGCAATGCACCGTGACTAAGACTGGGTCTTATGTCACATGTGTGTTTACATTCATTATAGCTGTGGATTATTGTTGTATATGATAATGCTACATGCTTGTTTTCCTAGCGTTGAGGATACGTGTCTGGGACATGTACACTGGTGAGTGCATACACCGTTAACATTATATTTACTGTGTGCTATGTATTGTGGTAGCTTGTTGTTGTTTTTCCATATCATGAATATCTTTCATATATTGATTATACTTGCTATAGAGGTTAACTATTAGCCGAGATTCAATCCAATTAAATCTCGATTTAACCCTAACTTCGGGATCGGGAGTCGGAATAAAGGGTAAGCGGCACATGTGAAGACTCGGAAGGAGTTTTTTTGGATATTTCGTACTTGAATGCTTGAATAAATGCACCAATATTATAACCGACGGATACACCACGATTGGTTTTAGCCACGTATTATCAGTTACTCTTCCATATCATATGCTCTATCGCTCCACTCTGATGATATTCTTATATATGACGTGATAATATACAAAATAAGTAGTAAATATTTTGGGGTGTTACATTTTATGTTAAATACGGGTACTTTGGGAGATCTACCGATGGCCTTGTAGCCTAGTAGCATTAGAGCTCCCTTGTAAGTAAAAGGTCACAAGTTCTATCCCACTTGTATCTCCAAATTGTTAGTGCCTACCTCTTTGATTAAAAAAGGGGGAGATTTATGTGATTCAGGTAATATAGAGGGATAGTTAGAGTATTTTGCTCTTATCTCTAACATATAACTAATTTATTTAGCTTTCCTTTATTTATTATTGTTTGTGATGGTATTAGGGTTGATCAAAAACCCGTGGTGCAGTTGGTCCGGCCGGTCGGTCGACCCAACCCGAATTGTCTGGACCAAAATTGGTCCAGACAATTTAACTGGACCGGACCGGACCAAACGGCTCGGGTTGGATGGACCTCGGTCCAGGGACTTAAAACCCCAGGAGAGTCGGTCGACCCGAGCTCTCTTTTTTAAAAAAAAATTCACTACTACACTGTGTCACTCACTCTGAGTCTGAACATCTTAATATGCTTTTTAATTTATAGAAATCACTTTTCACTAAGTCACTTTTTATTACTTTGAAATCAAGTGAAACTAGAGCTAAAATATTGTCTCCCAAGAAGGGAAAAAAAAAGGAAAAAATATTGCAAAAAAACTGAAAAAAAAGCTGGATTTGCTGGGTGGTCGAGTAGTCCCGTCAATCGGCCAGAGCTCGGTAGTACAGCTGGGCCGGACCTCGGGCTGAATTTTCCAACCCGAGGTAAAATCGGGCTAGACCTCGGGTTACCCTCCAACCCGGTCTAGCCCGGTCCATGATCATCCTAGATGGTATACAACAATAAGTGTGCTAATTTAATGACATGAAAGAATATAACAATTACAAGTTTCAACGAATCATTCCATTTAGAATAATGTTCGTTTGGCCTTTTTTTCATCTAAATATTATAAAACAAACGTTGTTTTCAGTAAAATACATTAATGGGCAATAGTGTGCAAACATATATATAAACTAAAAATTAAAAATCAAACGTAAAATTCTTTAATCCATTACTCAAGGAAAAATAATAGGGCACGTTCTCGCGCCGAACACATACATATAAAATCGATGACACTTTTGTAATAATAAGATTAGCACAAATGCTTATAGATTAAAATACATTTATAAGTTTTACAATAAAACTCATTTTCCTACACCATGATGATACGGACAAACTAGTTATAGTCAATCGTGTATTGGGTCTGGAGAAGAGAGTATTTATCCATTGTGTAGTGGGTTAGGACCGGAGGGCACTTTTCTCTCAATTTTTGCGATAATGCGGCCATTCTTTCCTTTTTCATTGTGTATTGTGTCAGGAGAAGATGGCACTTCTCGCTTGATTTCTGCAAAAATGCGCCCATTGATTACTTTTTCATTGTGTAATGGGTCAGGAGAAGAGGGTACAGTTCTCTCGATTTCTGCAATAATGCGCCCATTTGTTCCCATTTCGTTGTGTAATGGCTCGGAGAAGATGGCACTTCTCGCTTGATTTCGTAAAAATGCGCCCATTTATTACTTTTTCATTGTGTAATGGGTCAGGAGAAGAGGGTACAGTTCTCTCGATTTGCAATAATGCGCCCATTTGTTCCCATTTCGTTGTGTAATGGGTCAGGAGAAGATGGCACTTCTCGCTTGATTTCTGCAAAAATGCGCCCATTTATTACTTTTTCATTGTGTAATGGGTCAGGAGAAGAGGGTACAGTTCTCTCGATTTCTGCAATAATGCGCCCATTTGTTCCCATTTCGTTGTGTAATGGGTCAGGAGAAGAAGGTACACTTCTTTCGATTGAGGCATAAGAGCCTATATTTGTTCCTTTGTAAGTTGTTTTTCTCCACCCATGAGATTTGAGTGCACGTTCTTGCTCATCATTTATATACCGAGCGTCTGAGACATTGTCATTCAAACTGAAAGAATAAATACTATTAATAAAAGACATAGCATTTGAGTATTTCCAAAATGACACTGATCCCCCCACAACCTTAAAATATCATAGGCATCTTCCTTTGATGTTGTTTAGTTTAAATGTTGAAGAGAAAAATTTTATATTTCGCATAGCGGTTGCACTCACATACAGGGATCCAAACATAATCTCAGACATTTAAATTCATAAATAAATTTCTTCTTTTCCTTTAATCTTTTTCTTCATATTCCATCCAGTCCTTATAATATGAGCTATATACCGTGTTTACTTTGGTTGTAAGTAAAAGGCCTCTACCCGTTCTCTCCCCAAAATTTATGATTTTACCCCCGTAGTATACCTCTTGGGTGCACATGTTAAAAGGGTTACCATCATGGGCTAATGTACATGATTAAAAGTTTGTATTTTGGGGAAATCAACGTATACGTGTTACAAAAAAACTAACTCAACTAGTTTTCTTAAACTTCACAAATGAGTTATCCAACTCTTATATTAGGGATCTGACGGGGTAACACAATGAAAAATACAATGATTTTAATTCTTGGGCGAGTAAAGTGACCATTATATACATGAAAGAAAAACAATTTAAAACATTACCTGAGATCACTATGAAAAGAAGGAAGACAATCTGTGTGAATGATATCTTGATCATTTAAAATGTTGCAACCTCAATCTTTGTTTTTTGTGTACGGAACCAAGCGAAAGCATGGGTATATATATTGATGCCATTGTGTTTTAATAGCCTAATTTGTTCTTCATCTATAACATCACATCTTAAGTAAAACAGTTTTTTGTCTTTAATAAGTACGTATTGTTATTTTTATCCGTTCAACATGCTATATTAATAATTTATTGTTACTATCGTTTTTGCTTCTACCAGTTTACTGTCGTTTAATTCGTTTTAAAATTTAAAGTAGCGAAGAAACATGAGTGAAAACCAACTTGTTTATATCTTAAATTTCAAAATATTCATTAGACGATCATAAATAATTCTTTGAAAGTAAGCACGGATGACCTCTTATCTTAGGAAATTTAACATAAATTTGATTTACAAAGTTTTAAAATCTCACTTCACTCCGGAAAAGAAATATGCATACTCTTTATCAAAAACAGAAGAAGAAGAAGAAGAAATATGCTTTCTACTATTAATGATTCTAATATTACGTAAGCCATGTCTTCCATTTCGAAAAACAAAAGCTTCCTCAAATCTTTGTTGCCAAATATGGCATAAGTCATACATATAGACTTTTACAAAAATTATACAAATATAAAGTTTTAACTATAAAAAAAAAAAAAACCAATGGATTGCCGACGGAATTACAGACTAAGAACATGAATCGAGAAGAGGATGCAAATTATAGACCTTCCTTGATTGGCCCTAATTATTGCACTAGCTGTGTAAAGTTGTTCCTAGTGAGACCAGGGGGAGGGGAACCATTATTATACTAGTCCCTTTTTTTGAAATAAAAATCAAAAAAATGTATTTTAATGAAATATTTAAGTGTATCGGAGTCCGTTAAATCAGCTTTTTGTTATCTTTAGTGTAAAATACAATGACCTCCCTTTAAATATGTCAAAATTACACATACATCCCCTCAATTTTCATAACATACACTATAGTCCAATTTTTAACACTACTAAGTACATCCTGCGAGTTGTTAGAAGATAATTCATTTTATTAATCATCAACACATTAAAATATTTAAACTTAATGCCAATGTTTTACCAGGGCCCACAAGGAGCTTGCCATTCATCTATAAAAGGAGATGGTCCCCCCTTGCAAATTACACCAAAGCAAACACAATTTGATCCGTTGAGAGTGAGAGTGAGTCGAAATATTGAGAGAGAAGGAGGGAGCAAAAGTTTTAAAGCATAAGGTAAGGTCTTGAACTCAAACTTTTTGATTTTTGTGTGGTTGTTGGATCTTATTGTCTTGGTATTTGGAAGAATGTGACCCTAAAGGGACATAATGTCCAAGAACCTAAGGCTCCGTTTGGTATGGGGAAAATTTAAAGATGGAAATGAAAGGAAGAGAAGATTTCGAAAGATGAGGGAAGATGAGTTGTTTGGAAGAAAGAAAATGAAGGGGTAGTAATTGGTAAAGAATCAAGAAATGTCTATTTTACCCTCAAAAATAATTAATTCAAAAGAAAAATGAAAAATAATTTTTTTGCTAAAATATATTTTTTAAAAATATGCTTTTGTCAAGTTCAAACTCGTGTAAAAAATATTGCGCCAAATTCAAACATTCCCACCAAGTTCAAATTTCAGAGGTAAATTTGTCAAAAAATGTGAACAGTAACGTGGAAACTTGAGATCCCACCAATTTTGGTGGGATTTGATCTTCCCACATATGAGGGAAGATTGGTGGGCCCGAGGACTTGGATTCTTGGGAAGATTTGTCCAAAATGCGTACCAAACGAAGGAACTTGCTAATGTACCTTTCCCTTCCCAACGAATCCATATACCAAGCGGGGCCTAAGAATATGATTCAAGAACATCAAACTCCAAAAGGCAAGGTTTTGAAGCAAACTCATGCTTAAAACCATGACTTCATGTGAAAGGATAAGTTCTTTTTCTTCACAAAATTTTGGCCTAAGCAAGAAAAATATAAAGTCAATTTATTTTTAAGTTGTTAAGGTCACCAATGAGTTTAAAACGAAAAATAAAGTAACATTGATGGAACCTTTCGAAGATGGGTTATTGATAGTGGCTTGATTGATATTGGCTTTAGTGGCCTGAGATACACTTGGAGTAGGGGTAGGGGGTTTAGCTAGAGTAGAATTGATCGCATGTTCTTGAATGATACATGCATGGCACGAGTCCTTTCCAAATTGTTCGATGACACATTTGCTGAAGTATAAATCTGATCATTGTCCTCTCTTGATGAATCTTGATAATAATTTGGAAGTAAGGGCGTGTGTCCTTCCTTTCAGATTTTTTGCTCCTTGGGTGACACATGGTTAGTTTGCGGGCTTTGTGAGACAAAACTGAGCATGGAATCATGATTGGAATTTGTCTGTGGCAACATTTATGAGTGAATTGTAGAAGTGGAATAAAGAGGTTTTGGAAACCTAACGAAAAGAAAGGAGTGTCTACACTCTACACAGAAGACTAGAAGGTGTACACCAAAAAATTGCTTCTCATGGTACCTGCGTGACAGGCTTGATGAGAAATTGTGAATTGAGTTATGGGAAAAGTTGGAGAGGACGTTACAGCAGAAGGAAATTATATGGGCACAGTATTCTCGAACACGTTGGTATGCTTAGGGTGATCGAGATACACGTTATTTTCATTCTGTTGCTAACAGTAGGAAACGACGTAATATAATTGAGGCTTTGAAACTTGATTCTAGTGAGTGGTCGTATGATCCTAAGCAAATACTGGATATGGGGAGCAAATTTTTTGAAGTTTTATATACAGAAGAAGGGTCCAACGTTCATAGCTTGCATTTTTATCAAGGGTATCCAGTCATCGATAAGGGTCATTAATTTAGCACTTGTGGGAGGTCCAATAATGGAACAAGAAATTAAAAGAGTACTTTTTGATATGGGGCCGCTAAAGCTCCTGGACCCGACAGTCTCCATCCATTATTCTATCAGTCTTAGTGGGATATTGGGGGAGCCTCGGTGGTGGAGCATGTCAATTTGGTGTTTCAAAACCCAAAAATTGTGGATTTTATCAATGGAACACAAATAGTTCTAATTCTGAAGATTGATAACCCACAGACTATACGTGATTTCTGACCCATTAGCCTGTGTAATGTGTAATTTATAAAATCATTATGAAGGTGATTTCAAATAGGTTAAAGAATGTGATGCCTTTGGTTGTTGCACCGAATCAGTGCAATTTTGAGAAGGGTAGACAATGCAGATAATATTGTTCTAGCATAGGAGGTTGTTTATTCTATGCGCACATCTAAGAAAAGGAAGGGGTTTATGGTTATTAATATAGATTTGGAGTAGGCCTATGATCGTGTATCAGGTGGAGTTTTATCTGTGATTGCTTGAGGGAGTTGAGTATTCCTGAGTATGTTTGACAGGTAATTGAAGCTTGTGTATCTTCCCTGAGAATTCAGCTCCTCTGGAATGGTGGTAAAGCAAGTGAGTTTCGTCCATCACGGGGAGTGCGCCAGGGAGACCATTTCTCTCCTTGTTTGTTTTAATCATGGAGTCGCTGGGTCATCTTATTTATATTGCAGTTGAGTATGGAGACTCATTCCCTTCCCGGCTATGCAACAAAGGTATTCCTATTTCACACTTATTTTTTGTTAATGATCCCCTGTTGTTTGCTGAGGCAGACATGGTAATCAAAGCAGTTAAAGGAGTTGACTTTTTTTTTTAGATATTAAAGAAGTTAGATAAATTACTTAATTATAATTTTTAAATTATATATTAATTTATTTATTAGTCAAACTAATTAATTTAGATAAAAAATTAAAAAAATTAATTAGTTTTTTTAATCTCTTTAAAAAAATCAATTATATCTTATATTTAAGACCTGAGTAACTTTAATGATTTTTGTGCAATCTCTGACCAGAAAATCAATACATCTAAAAGTTGGATATTCTTCTCACCGAGAGGCATGGTGGCATGGAGTGGAAGCAGAGACAAGGATGAGATAATGTCAATGGAGAGTTTGAGAAAGATTCGTTTTTATCTCCGAGGTAATCTTTTTCCCCTGCCCACCCCTCTATCTCATTATTCTCTCTGTATCTCATTCTTTTCATTTCTCCGTCTTGCCTTTAAAGCTGGGATGAAGATAAATCTTCTCTGTTTTTTGTTTTTTTAAAGAAAATGAAAAGAAACAACCTAAAAAAGGTCAGTAGTCTTCCTTTGGAAAAAATTTTTTGTGGGAAAGAGCACTCGGAATCGCGAAGGATCTGGGCATCAAGGAACGGGAAGGGGAATTACGCTTCGAAATCCCTTAAATCTTTGAAGGAGGTTCAATTTGTCTATAATTTGTGTTCTCTGTTTTTCTTTGTTGGTTTTCTTTTAGGAAATAATATAAGCCATATGTAACCTTATAGGCTTGGTATCCTTCTTTTCTTTTCTTTTCATTAACATCACTGTTTGTGAAGAATAAGGAATTTCTGAATATTTAAGCATGTTCTTGAGGCTGTCATCCTTCTTTTCTCTATTTTTCTTGTGCCTCTGTTTAAGACATTTCCATTTAGTTTATTACCCTATTCATGTTCCACAAATACTCAGTCATGGATGGACTTTCGATCACTCTAAAAAAGCTCTAGGACTTCACTGCAATCCTCTTTCGTCTCAGCCTATCGATATCTGTCAAATGCTTCTGCCATGGGAGCAGAGGTGGAGCTAGTAAATAACACAATATGAGAAGAAATTTTCTATGCCAAGTTTTATCTTATTGTTGATGAAACTAGTGATGTATCTAGAAAAAAGGCATATGCCTATTGTTTTGACAATACATCGATAAAGATGGTTTCATATTGAAAAGATTTTTCGGTATTGTATATGTAGAAAATACAAGTGTTAAGACTGTGAAACAAAAAATATTCAATACTCTTTGTTACCATAATCTTAACGTTCAATTTTTTGTATATTAGGTCTGTATTATATTTTAAATACTTTTATTTATGATATAATATTTTTTACTTTTACCCCACCATTAAAATTCATAGGTCCACCACTACTCACCTAATATTAATCATCGGGTGAGTGAGATAAGTGCTTTTTTGGGCTTTGCTCTTACGTTGATTTGGGGAAATATTTGGGTATTGTCAATTCTCCATAAAAAAGTGACAGAATACATATTGATACATATTGCTCGATCATTGAGAAGATGGATGCAAGATTACGAGTTGGAAGGAAAAAATGCTTTCACTAGCCACAAGACATACTTTGGTGCAATCTGTGGTTGCTGCAATGCCTTATACGCCATGCAAACTACACCCTTGCCAAAGGACACTTGTAGACAGATTGATATGCGATGTAGAAGCTTCTTGTGGGGTAGTAGTTCGTCGTCGAGGAAAATTCATTTAATGTCTTAAGATCAAGTTTGTAAAGCCAAGTATGAGGGTGGCTTAGGATTGAGGAGAGCCCCAAGGGTTTGTTTGGCACGAGGAAGATTTGAGAAGGGAAAAGAACTTAGAGGAGAGAAAGGAAGGGAATGGAAGATTTTGAAGGATGAGGAAAGATAAGTTGTTTAGTAGGAAGAAAATGAAGGGGCGACAATTGGTAATTAAAGAATCAAAAAATACCTATTTTACCTTCAAAAATAATTAATTCAAAATGAAAAGGATTTTTTTTTTTTTCATAATCCAAGTTTGATATTAATTTGCTTACATTAAATTTGAATTTATGGATCAAATTCTAATTTTATGACGAAGCATTTATTTTGTAAAAAAATAAGTTCGAATTTACTTAAAATATCCTCTTATCAAGTTCAAATTTGTTTAAAAAATTCTCCCACCAAATTCAAATTTGTCTAAAATATTCTCCGGCCAAGTTTGAATTTGTTTAAAATATTCACATGTCAAGTTCGAACTTATCGTGTAAATTCGAATTTAATCCTATTTTATTGCCTTATAGAAAATAAATATTTTAAGAGGGTAAATACGTACAAAAGCGTCACGGTTTACATGAGAACTTGGTTCTCACCAATTTTGTGGAATATTATATTTCCACCCTTAAAGAAAGATGGGTCGGCTGAGGGCACAAAAAGTATACCAAACAAAAGAATTTACTCTTTTTTTATTCCTTCCTACCTGTAGCGCGTATCAAACAGGACCTAACACTGTCGTTAGCCAGATTGCGAAGGAATCACGGGAAAGAGTGCAAGCAATCACTTTGAAATTTCACTTTTCTATATTCATACATCATTACAATTTTAACACTTTTAAACAAGTTGTAAACGACATTGATTTAATTGTAGATGTTGCTCGTCCCCATGAGTATTGATTTGGAATTTTGCATATTGGGATAACCTTTTTTAAATTTGTAATTTTAAATGCTATTTTCCTGCAATTTTTTTGTTGGATTTTGTGAATAATATGATCTGGACTAGATTTGAAATATATTGTAGATGTAGATTCGCATTACCCTCCACGAAAATTATTAACTTTCCTATTTTGAGTTTATGTTTTGAACGTATTTTTATATTTAAAAATCATATGTGAATTTTCATCGTATATAAAAGTCCACATTGCCTCATATTAATTTTTGAGTAAATATCTTTTCTGGTCCTTAACAAAAAATACGGATCTCATTTTGGTACCTCGACAAAAAATGTCCTTTTAGTCTATAAAAGGACGAATAAGGTCGATTTGGTGGATATTTTGATCCTCACAAATTTCAAAAGGTCCTTTTAGTCCCATAAAAGGATGAATAAAGGTCGTTTTTTGTCGGGGACCAAAATGGGGTCCGTGTTTTTTTTCAGGGACCAGAAGAAATGGTATTTACTCTTAATTTTTCTATCAAAATTGATACATCAATATCTTCATTTGTGGTGGTCCTTTCCTTCATTCTTTCCTTTTCAGTTGAAATTGAATCTGTAAAAAATAATTTATATTTGAAAGCTACATATCCATTTTTTTAAGAGGACTTTATGCCTTAAACAGACAATAAATATCAAAATAAATTACATATCATCAGAAAATATATAAGTATATATATTCAGTCAATATACTCAAGTTTAAAGAAGGCATTTGAGAACTTTGTTTATTTTATTTGTTCTTAGTCCAGGCTTTTTATTTTTTAACAAAAGAACTTTGACCATAGTCAAGGCCTTTCTTCTCAATAATAGAGTTAACCTTATATTAAATTCGATGAGCTCAAGCTTTTAATATATTGATCAAATTTATTTATTGAAAAAAGAAAGAGAAATATAAATTCTAAATAATTGAAATAAAATAATTTATAAACATTTATTTTATTTATTATTTATATATTTTTAACTCAATCAAACTACATGATTTATGACACATTTGTTTGGGATTTTTTTTGGCCGTCACATTTGTTTGGACTCAGATAAATAAAATAAATTATTTTAATATGGCTGGCCTACTTTTGAAATATTGGTAACTTAAATACTGTCATAAAAAAAAGTCACTTTGTTTTTTTTTTTAAATAAGAATGTCACAAACTAAGTTAGTCACTTTTCATCCCTTAGGAGAATATAAGTTCAAATTTTGGGAAGCATATTTATTGAGAGAGGTACGAATCATTTACCCTTTAAGCTTCATGGGAAAACTCAAATATCAAATAAATAAAAAATAATCACTTTTTTTAGTATTTTTAAGGGAATAATTTTAAGAAAATTACGTTCAGGTCCAAAGAAAGGAAAAAAATTACAAAAAAATCCGGGAAAATTACGTTCAGGTTCCAAGGAAGGGAAAAAATTACAAAAAAGTCTCTTGAAATCACAAAATTACCTAGAAGTCCCAAGGGAATTTTTGTTGCAAATACATACTCTTCCTGTTGTAAATACATACATTTCCTGTTGTAAATGGTTTGAGACTTTTTTGATATTATTTGTACGGAATTAAAATCCAGGTTTTTAAATGTTGTTGTAAATACATACATTTTACATTGTAAATACATACATTCCTGTTGTAAATGGTCAGGTGTTTAAATGTTGTTGTAAATATATACATTTCCTGTTGTAAATCGAAGTCCCAAGGGACTTTTTGATATTATTTGTATTAACAATAGGAAATGCATGTATTTACAACAAGAAATGCATATATTTACAACAATATTTAAACACCTGACCATTTACAACATGAAATGTATGTATTTACAACAACATTTAAAAACCTGGATTTTAATTCCGTACAAATAATATAAAAAAAGTCACAAACCATTTACAACAGGAAATGTATGTATTTATAACAACATTTAAACATCTGACCATTTACAACAGAAAATGTATGTATTTACAATAGAAAATGTATGTATTTACAACAACATTTAAAAGCCTGGATTTTAATTCCGTACAAATAATATCAAAAAAGTCTCAAATCATTTACAACAGGAAATGTATGTATTTATAACAAAAATTCCCTTGGGACTTTTCGTAATTTTGTGATTTCAAGTGACTTTTTGTAATTTTTTCCTTCCTTGGGACTGAGTGTAATTTTCCCAATAATTTTATGGTTCCAACTTTTGCTACTTCTTTCTCGTTTGAGATGACAGTGCTAGAAATAAAATTTTTTTTTTCTGTTGGACTTTTTCTGATAGGTTTTTTTTTTTTCTACCGGACTTTTCCTAATGTGATTTGTGTTTGAGATAGCGATGACATAAATGATTTTTTTCTCATGGGTACTTATTTGACATAGCTTGGCCCAATTTCCCGGCTCTAATGCTAAACATACAAAAAGCTCATTTTCACTTCTGCTGGGCTTTTTTAAACATCTGATGTCATCCCAAACAAGCTCTTTAGTTTGCCAATAAGCTAATTAGTACATCATTAAATAATATTTTTTGTAAAAGAAAACCTTTAATAAATTTCCGATTTAAAAAATCTAAAAAGCATATTTTGTTGCTGTAAAGTGTAGTACTGTTATCTGTGAAAGGCCTCTTCCCTTATCTTCGTTATGATGGAATAAGATGGCGTTTAAGATACGGGATTTGATTTGAGCTCTCTGGTAAGAAGCTAATAAGCCATACATGGTAATTAATTTGATTAATTAATGTAATAACGTATTAATTGAGTTTAATTATCTTACTCTTATTTCCCTAGTTGCCGTTGCTGTCAGAGAGGAGGACGAGGGCAGCAAAGCAAGGAAGCAGCACCAAGTGTTGTTTTGTTAGTTCACCCACTCTCGTCTTATTATTACAAACTCCAGTTTTGCAGGCTTCCGATTCTGTCATTTTCTCTGAGCCTGCACCGCCCTCTACTGTTCAAAGAGGTTTGAAACTTTTTGTTTCTGTTTTCCCCCCTCCTTCTTTCATTCGGTTAGATTTGCAGATTCTTATTTGCTTTCCTGATCTGTACGTTTCTCATTTCTTATGTTTCTGATAAATATATGGTTCTTTCTACCTCTAGATCTGTTACTTTGATTTGGTCTGGTCCAATTTTCTTTAGTTTGAGAAATGTGCACTTTCAGCGCGAATCAGAGTACTTGCCTTTTTGTTTTCATATAAATCAATTTGTGTTGTGGTGGGCTAGTCATCTCTTAACTTGGTTGATTAGTTCAATTTGTTTTTAGCATACACTTTAATTTTCAGTAAGATTCTTGGTTCTGATATCAAGCATATTTTCATAGTTATTCGTTTTCAAAGTTCTGCAGGTCGTGCAGAGGCTTAGTTGGTCTTTGAAGGGGAAGAGTTCAGGATTTGTCTGAGATAATGGGTTATATTGGCGCTCATGGTGTAGCAGCTCTGCATAGACACAAATATAGTGGTGTAGATCATTCCTACCTCGCTAAATATGTTCTCCAGCCTTTCTGGAGTCGCTTTGTTACTCTCTTCCCTTTATGGATGCCGTGAGTACTTCCATCTATGGAAAAAATATTCTTTCTATGTTATGACTCACCTGTTTTATAGTAATAAATTTTTGTTCAGTTTAAGTATACTATATCATATTATGATCAGTAGTCGGCTGGTGTTTTTTGTTTCGTTTTCTAAAGCTCTTCTATTGAATATGTTGTAATTGCATAATATAACATTATTGTAATATACCGGCAGCAATTAGTGTTGTCAGTGTCATTAAACATGCATTCTAGAATTGAAAATTAGCCTCAGTATATCTTCACCCTTATTCAATTCATTAATTCAGGGCCCCCTTTGGTTTCAGGAAGTTTTTTTTTTTGTCTATTATATTTTTGTAATAATTATTAACAGTTTTTATCCTTTTTTGGTTACTTTTCTAAGTTGGGAGTACTAGGATTATTTTCCCCCCTCAAAATCACATTTTTATTCTATTCCACTCTTGTACCAAACAGATCCTTCGGATCCAGTTGTATAATATTTAGGAATTAGCATCGGTTTAGTTTCTGTTCTTAAATGTTCTTTTGAACTTCAAACAGCTATAGCCTATAATTACAGTTACAGTAGTTCATACTGAGAATAAACTGACAGATATTTGTACTTTGGAAGGGTTGTTATCGAACTTTTTTTCTGAAATAATCATTCTCCAGTTGTTTAAGATAAATAATGACAATAGTACAACATTTGTGAGATTTAGAAATTAATGACATCCAGTAACTTTCTGTTCTTATGATCTGTTGTTGTGGGCTAAAATGGTTGCAACTTGCCAAAGTTCCACTTCCTCATTTAGTTAGAGGCATGTTTAATCTGTTATGGTTTTTGATTGTCAACACAGACAAATACAAACATATGAAGATAATATTTTTATTTACCCTTTGGCTATAGTTTTGGATTTCACTAACTTCTACCCTTTCTTGCATTTACGCCCATCTGTTGGCATATTGATGTTCTTGGATTTGCAGTCCAAATATGGTATGTCTTTGCGCATTCTCATTTTAGCATTTCTTCATAACTGTTTCTTTTGACATCATGAACCAATCCTTGGCATTGATAATTCATTTATTGTTGGTTACAGATAACTCTGACTGGGTTCATGTTTTTGCTAGTGTCTGCACTGCTTGGCTATGTAAGTGGGACCTGCTAACAGTTTTCATACTTGATAATGCTGCCACTTATAGTAGTGACAAATTTTGCGCTTTTGTTATGCTTCACTTTCGTTTTTCTCTTTTTGTGAAATGATATGATGAAATTTGTTATGAGTGAATACCATTTATATGTAGTCTTGATATGGTTGCTGGTTAATTTCATTTTTTTGGATGCCTTCATAGAACCTTTCATTGTTAGAATAGTTCAATTTTACATTTGATATGCTCATGGAAGGAAATTTGAATCCTGTGAATTGCTTTGTTGAAAGTTAGAACTGTGAATCATCAAACCATGCTAATTTTTCCTTATTAACTATTGATGCAGATATACTCACCTCAATTGGACTCACCTCCACCAAGATGGGTTCATTTTGCTCATGGACTACTTCTGTTTTTATATCAGGTCAGCTTAGGTCGATATTGCATATAGCAGTATCGCATGCTGCTTCTTCTTGTTTTTTTTTTTTTTTTTTTTGTGTGTTGATTTTAGCTTAATAAAATTTGCTTACTTTTCTTTATCCATTGCCTTGATCTCATTTCTTATATTTGTTATCTGCTTTTGTGAATATCATGATGTCCTGTTTTTATGCGCTTATTTGAGTTTAATGAAACCTAAGGTTTTAATTATTGATGGCTTTGAGTGTGTGTGTGCTGGGGGGTTATATTAAAATATTTTGATTTTAAAGAATGTTTAGATTTGACATCCTATTTCTTATTATAGAAGAATTTACTGTACAAAAATCTATATTTTAAAACTGGTTTTTTTTTTTTTTTTTTTTTTTATAGAAGAATTTACTAGACTTTTCCAACCATATTATGTTATTGATTTTTTTAAATAAATGCTAGACATTCGATGCTGTGGATGGGAAGCAAGCTAGAAGAACAAATTCTTCAAGCCCATTGGGGAGCTGTTTGACCATGGTAAATTTGCATCAAAATATTTATTTTTCAATTTTTTATCTTTATCCATGCATTTTGATAGTGATGAATATATATTATACTACGTTGCAGGATGCGATGCGCTTGCTTGTACAGTATGTCTGCTGTTTTGGTTGTTATCTATAAACTCTTTAACCTTTAAAAGAGAATAAAGACAATCATCTGTTGAAATTTGTATCAGTTTGAATCATTGGCTGTTGGGAGCACTATTATGTGTGGAAGAAGTACTTTTTGGCTCTGGTTAATATCTGCAATTCCATTCTATTGTTCTACATGGGAGTAGTAAGTTATCATGTTTCTTGTTGTTATGCGCCAGATAACATGTTACATAGATTTTTTCTCTTTTGCTTTTTTATTGGAAACTCCCTTAATTTTTATGGAATGCCTCTTGGTTTACATATTAAACTTTGTTTTGACTGCTCTTCTGCCAGAACAAGGTGCTTTTGGCTAAGTTGGGATTCTCAACGTAGGCTCCTTTTTTAATAGTCTTGAAAAAAAATATTATATCATGTGCCAATGGTCCTGTTTATACTGCTATTGTTAAATGGGTGCTTTCTTTTGTATATCTTACTCTGTAAAATGATACTTTTTTTATGACTGTATATAATTGTTTTTATTTATTCTTCTCAATTATCTTCTCCATAAGATATTTTTACACTAGCATTATTGATTTTCTTTTTAATGTTTTGAATGCAGCTATTTCATAAATACACTTATACTGCCAGTTGTCAATGGTCCGACGGAGGGTCTTATGCTTATTTATGTCTGTCACTTTTTTACTGCTGCTGTAGGTACGCTGCTTCTCCAGTTCTATTCTTAATTTTCCAGATTGTAATATTCAATTAGATTTTTCATCTATGCTGCCCTTGATCAACTATTATTTTACTATTCCGATCTTCAGGCGCTGAGTGGTGGGTTCAGCAATTTGGAAAGTCTATGCCCTTTCTAAACTGGGTGCCTCTTATTGCCGGTAAGACTATCCTTCATTATATGATATACTGGTCAGTTTTGAGACCCAAAGGTTTTGATTTGAGCTCTATTCTTTAAGTATATGATTACTTCTGTCTGTACTAAGTTTCATATATAGTCACTTTTCGTTGGTATAAATGATTACTTCTATATGCACGGTATCTTTAGGATTTTTCTTCACAGAGCCCTCTTTCATTTTTTTACTATGTTTATATTATCTGCCAAACACTGGTTAACCCAAAAGTTTAGGCTGGAAGGATAAAACAGACGAATGATTTTATTTATATGTCTAACATGCCATAACATATATATGCCTTTTGGGCTTAAACCATTTATATATCTAACATGTCATTATTTTCATCTAGCTCTTCATTTCATTTTGCATGTTCACTAGAGAACTTAAAAGTCGTTACTACATGTAGCACAATTGGACTTTTATTATTTGAGTCCGATGATTATTCCTTTCTTATTCATCGGAAATATATAGAATACAGAGGGAATATAATCTGTTATAACAGATCCTATCTTCTAGGGAATTCAAAATTTAAACAACACAAGGGAATCTAATCTTAACTAACCTAGGATAACAAACTTAATCCTATAATATCTGATTATAATATTATTTACGAAATAATATGATTACCACACTCCCCCTCAAGTTGGATCATAGATACTCATCATGTCCAACTTGCATACAAAACCTTCAAAGGTATCTTCAGGTAACACTTTTATAAGTATATCAGCAAGCTGCAGTTTTGTAGGAATATAGGAAAGACAAATAATTCCATCTTCAACTTTTTCTCTAATAAAGTGGCAGTCAACATCAACTTAGTTCTGCTGTGTTGGACTAGGTTTAATGCCATGCTTATGGCTGCCTTATTGTCACAAAGAGAGTTTTAGTGGAGACTCTTTACGTGTGTAGGTCTTGTCTGCTACCCTTTTCAGCCATATTCCTTCCATAACCCTTTGAGATAGAGCTCTTAGTTCAAATTCTGCACTACTCTTGGATACTACTCGTCGTTTTTGACTTTGCCAAGTTACCAAGTTTCCCCATACAAATGAGCAATAGCCGGAAGTGGATCTGCTGTTCTCTTGGTCTCCTGCCCAATCTGCGTCTGTGTAAATCTCAATAGTTCTTAGATTTGTCTTCTTAAAAAATAGACCTTGGCCAGGTGTTCCTTTGAGGTATTTCAGGATTTTATAAGCTGCATTCATGTGCCTTTGCTTTGGTGAATGCATATGTTGACTTGCAACACTTACTGTAAAGGCTATGTTTGGCCGTGTATGGGAAAGATAAATAAGCTTTCCAACCAATCTCTAGTAATGCCCTAAGTCTACTGGTTTTTCATCTTGCTCCTGTTTCTTCCTTTCTGCAATTTCCTGTTCCGTTGTTGGAGGATTCACATTGTTCTTCTTCTTTTCTTTACCTAATAGGCGTCTTGCTTGGTTTACATCCAAGCATGCCGGTTCCTTCAGTAAATCAAGGACATATTTTCTTTGTGAAATGTGGATTCCTTCCTTTGATCTAGCCACTTCCATTCCTAGGAAATATTTCAAATTTCCAAGGTCTTTATTTGAGATAACAAGGCACTTGTAGAGGAATCATCGAGATAGTAGAGGCCACCATGCTCCTTAGTTGTGCCAATCGTCTTCCCTGAGGAGAGATCCTGAAATACACAATGAGTGGCAAAAAAGTGAGCAGAACAATTTGCATGCTTAGTCAATTTGCTGATTGAAAGAAGATTATATGCCAAATGGGGAACATGAAGTACAAAGTCAAGTTTTAGGCTTTTTGTGATAGGTATGGTACCCGTGCCAGCAATGGAGGCACAAGTATTAGTGGCTGTGCGAATGCACTCATTGCCAGCCGAGGGTGAGTATGAAGTAAACGATTGGATTCTGAAGTCATGTGATCAAAGGCGCCTGTATCGATTATCCATTTGGGTAGAAATGAAAAGGTTATAAGAGTAAGATTATCAGTACCTTGTTTGGCAACGGAAGCAATTGGCCCTTGGGAGCCTATAAGGTTTTTAAGATGTCAAAAGTTGACTTAACTGATCTGGATTAAGAGATGACGGCACTGGTTCAGATGTAGAATCAGCCTCAATGGTTGTTTGATGAGCAAAAAAAGGTTTTGATTTGTGAGGTTTCCAATCAGCAGGCTTGCCATGAATTATCCAGCATTTGTCCTAGGTATGACCAACCTTCTTACAATGATCACATGTTGGACGAGGTTTACCATGAGTAGAGCCGGAAGGAACATGCTTTTACTTACTAGACCTGATGCGTTTGGACTTGGAGAGATGGCCTTGAGAAGCATGGTATGCCTGCAGGATTCTTCACGATGTATTTCGGAGTATACTTCTCGTAGTGGTGGAAGAGACAAGTGGCTTAATATCCAGGCTCTAGCATCATCAAACTCTGGATTAAGGCCAGCAAGGAAGATCATGACACGATCAGTGTTGAGAGTCTGATGATAGCGAGCAACATCTGGGGATGAGGTCCACTCGTTATCTGCTACCTGATCCTCTTCTTGCCAAAGAGCGACAAGTTCAAACCAGAATTCAGCAATGCACTGGGAGCCTTGAGAAGATTTCCAGATGCGACGACGAAGATTGAATAACTGAGACAAATCCTTTGTATCAACATAGGAGCCTCGGACTGCTTCCCAGATGTCCTTGGCAGTAGGAACGTACATGAAGCTTTGTTTTATCTGCGGTGACATGGCGTTGATCAGCCAAGAGCAGACCAGGGAATTGTCAATTTCCCATTGAGCAGCGGCTAGAGAGGCTGGGTCCGACGGTGGTTTAATTTCTTCGGTGAGATACTTGCGTTTGCCACGTCCACCGATGACCAGGAGGACAGCCCGAGCCCAATCGGGATAATTGTGAAGGGTAAGTTTTCCTAAAACTAGGTGATTATCAGATGAATTGGTAATGGCAGAGGAATCGCTGTTTTTGCTAAAACCAGAACTGTGATCGATCATTTGCATTGTTGTGGAGGTTTCCAGCAGATTCAACTCATTGGTATCGTTGGTGCTATGGTGCTCGATACCATGTAGCTAGTGGCGGACCTAGGTGTTGAATTAGGGGGGCAAGTGCCCCCCAAAAATTTGGGATTTTTTTTTTTTTAAAAAAAATTTATACATGTTTGAATGATTGCCCACCCTTAAATTTAGTGTCTACCTTTAATACATCAAGACCGCACTTCGTAATTGGATTGGGGATGAATGGTTGAATGAATGTTTAGTGCCTTATATTGAAAAATATGTATTTAATAGCATTGATAACAAGACAATTATGATAGAATTTCAAAAAATAAGGCCTAGAAGAATGACATTGTAATTATTTTTATTGTAATATACTTTTGCTATTAAAATATATATGTACTTGAACTTATTGAGTGTTCACCCTTCATTGTAATTTATGTAGCTGTATTTCTAATAGCACTTAGCATTGCTTTTCTAAATGACAGGTTTATAAAATAATTGCATCTCTTATTACATTATCAATATTCCCCTGATTTCATAAATATTATTTTGATATATATTTTTTTCTTGTTTATATTTTTTGTTTTTTTAATGCATTTAAAACTTTCCTTAAAAAAAAAATTTCGGAGGCGCTGCCCCTGAATCCCCCGCCAATTGTGCCCCCTTTAACATTTTTCGGGCCCGCCTCGCATGTAGCACGATTGGACTTTTATTATTTGAGTTCGATGATTATTCCTTTCTTATTCATCGGAATATATAGAGAACAGAGGGAATATAATCTATTATAACAGAGAATCTTCTAGGGAATTCAAAATTTAAACAACACAAGGGAATCTAATCCTAACTAACCTAGGATAACAAACTTAATCCTATAATATCTGATTATAATATTATTTACAAAATAATATAATTACCACACTACATAATGTTGTAATTTAACATTGTAGGCCTGAGAATGAACTTGTATGTTGAGAATTATACGAGAATCGGGGCATCCTGTTCAAGGCCTTCTTTTAGATTTTTATGAAATGATTTGAATATTGCATCTCTAGATACTGATGTCTTGTTTTGTATTTTCTGAGGGGAATTTTCCTGCTATTTATTCCAATGTGCTTCAAAATTAACTCGTTGAATACCCATTACCTCACTTTCAAAGAAGGCAGTTATAGAATAAGGGTGTGCATATAATCTAGTCATTCTGCAAATTCTCTCAGTGAAATTATGAGTTTGATTCTTCTGAATTTCAGGAATTCCTACATACAGAGCTGTATTGTTTATTATGGTAGCTTTTGCTGTTATACCAACAGTTACATTCAAGTACGTATATTTGATAATATTAATGTACAAGCTTTTCAGCATTGACGCTAGTTTACAGGTTCAATTTTCTGATACAAATTACCAAAGTATGCATTCTAGTCAAATGGTAAATTTGGCAAAAATGTTTAGGCAGACCATTCTGTAGCATATACTTCATGAGATGGTGGTAGACTGAAATTATTGAGCAAGGTAGATGATAGATGACATTAGATCTTCTATCAGGTTCTTATGGATAACAGGAAAAATCTCTCCATGTGTGATTATAAACAACGATTCTTTTGTTATATGTTCAAAATGATTCTACTCACCCAAAAAATTCAAAATGTTTCTTGTGCTTCTCAATAGACTACCCTCAGTCCCTCACTAATTATGTGACATTTGTAACATGTCAATCTTTTGGTTTTGTGCAGTGTTTGTAATGTTTACAAGGTAGTCAAGTCAAGGAATGGAAGCATGCCACTTGCCCTGGCAATGGTAAAACCTTTTGTCATGGATATTTTCCAAAATTGTAGTTTCCTTGTTGATATGTTCTCTTTTTGTGCAGCTTTACCCATTCGCAGTCCTCGTGGGAGGAGTTATGCTGTGGTATAATTTAAGTCACGCTCTTTTTTCCTTGGTTTCCTTTTTCTTCAATAGTGCATGTTCTTTTCTCTTGTATATATAAACACAATTGATTGTATGTTGTGGGCAGGCAATATTTATCACCATCTGACATCCTTGGAAACTACCCACATTTAGTTATTATAGGAACAGGACTTGCTTTTGGGTATCTGGTGGTAAGATAGCTGTGTTTCTCAATTAAATTCTAATTGCTTAAGAATTTCACAATGGTTTTCTGTTGCATTACTGTCTTGTGTTGTACTTTGATAACATTGTAGCTGGTTACATGCCATAAAATTATATATAAATAATCATCGGCTGTTTGGAGGATGGACAGATTTTAATCACTTCAAAAGTACTGAAAAAGGAGCAACTCAACGAATTCACACTTACTATTGCTCGGTGGTGTAAAAATGGTTTGAGAAGCCATGTGTTCAGTTCCCATTTAATAAATAATTTAATGTTTTCAGATTTTAATCTATACAAAGTTCATTTTCCTTGCATTCTGTTTCTGTAAACTCTTCTTGGTCTTGTAGACACCCAAACACATATCTTAACATTGGTTTAAGATTTTGTTCTGTAGGATATGATGTTTCATTTCAATTTTCATTTATTTTTTATATGACATCTGACTTCATTTCTGATGTATAATTTGTAATTAACAAGCGTAAGGTTAGTTATGAGGTGGTTATGTAGTTGTAAGGGAGTCATTAGAAGAAGGCTTAGGAGTTGGAAGCCTATATAAGGAAGATGACTTGTAATTTAAAGCTGTCTTTTTTCTCTCTCCCACTATGCATCATGTTCTTGTAGGTGTTGAGGTTGATTGGTAGTTCTTGGGCAGACTATGTCTCCCACTCTTAGCTCCACCACTGTGGACAATCTAATTCTTCACTCCAATGTTCACTGATGTAAGCTTAATGTTGCAGGGAAGGATGATTTTGTCCCACATATGTGAGGAACCCAAGGGCTTGAAAACTGGAATGTGCATGGTATTGAGCTTCTTTATGTTAAACGCTGAAGATTTTTTTTTTTTCATAGCTGTTAACTCTCCCATTTTGGATATTGTCTTATAACTAGTGACTATTTTTAGGATGATTCATTTATATCTGTGCGCTTCTAGTGGCATTCTTTGTAGATGTTTCAATCACTTCATTTTATTTTCTAATTTTTTTATAGATGCCACACCAATTTTTACTCGTACAAGGTACAATCATAATAGATATTATATTTTCTTGTATAACCACACATCCATTTTAACATTTATATCCGTACTACAATTTTTTTACTCTTGTTCCTTTGACACCCAACATTCGCTATTACATAACATCGCTGGTCTTGCAACAAGATGGTAAAACTTTTGATCTTAGTTGGCATTTTGCAATCAGAAATGAATTTGTTGCATTTTTCGATTTCAACCACCCAACTTATACCTATGCATAACATCTCAATCATTTTTTTCTGTGGTTCTGTAAACCTGAAATTTGACACTTGTGGTATGGTCTATCCCCCAATTTTTATGTCTAAATCATTTCCAACTTGTCTGCTGTGAAATTTGCAGTACATATCTCTCATCTTGCTCCTACTTAAGTGAAAGCCCTTTGGTTATAAAGTTCACCTTCATAATTCAAGTTTATAGTTAATATCTTCTTTTGGCTTCTCTTTTAAAACTATATCTACAAAGAGCATGCATTGGGTGATTTTCTCTTATATATATATGCTCAATCAAAGCTTCCAAAATCAGATTAATGAAGCAAGGACTCAAGGAAGTTTCATAATACGGAGACCTATTGTTGTTGGGACGTCCTCTGTCTCATCTCTTGGAGTTCTTATAATTGTTGTTGCCCACTTATGCATATCCCTTGTAGCTTGAATATATGCAACATTAACACTTATGTTTTCCGGGGCTTTCCATAGTACTTCTTTTGATATTCAATTATCAGCATTTTTCAGGTCAATAAAAACTTATATAGGTATTTTTCTGTGTTATTGCTTGAACATATGCAACATGAACACTTATCTTTTGGACTATAAATAAAATCTTCTCAAATTTTACCAATTTTTCTTTGAACACTGGTATCTCAGCACTAAAATCTACGGTTCTATGAAACACATCATTGGCTGAATAATCTATTTTAATTTATACGACTCTAGCAACAGTTCTTGATTTAATGGAGTCACCAACCTGCACATCCTTGGTTGGGTAACTGAAAAATGAAAATAGTTAGCTCAAAACTCTCATAGTAAAGAACCTGGTTTCTTGGATGTGACTCACTGTCAAAGCTTTGTTTGCACTGAGATAATTGATTCAAGGGTTTGTTTCCACTGTACAGTCCCTCCTGTATCTCCCATTTGCTATTGCTAATGCGCTTACATCAAGGCTGAATGATGGGTATGTCTTATTGCGTGTTCAGCTGATAGATTTGCTTTTATGTTATTTGTGTGTTGTGTTGTTTTATCCCCTTACACAAGTTCATCAAAATATGTGGCAGGGTTCCTTTGGTGGATGAAGCACTGGTTCTTCTTGGTTATTGTGCATTCACAGGTACAGTTAACACTGTTTTATTTATTTATTTTTTTGTGTAGGCATAATAAACCAAGAAGTGAAAAGGACCAGAAGATTTTCTGACGAAAAATAAAAAAGAATAGGCCAGAGGATAAGATATGCCTAATTTCTCAGAAGTGAACAAAGAAAGCATGTCATACCCAGTGAAAATAAATAAATAAAAATAAAAACTCATGCTCTAAAATGACTCATAGCTGAGCACTGCAAAGAGGAGTATGGCCTCTTTTTTGTCTGACGGAAGGACACCTTTCACCGAATAACAGCAAAGTATAGCAGATTTTGTATAATCCTTTCCATCTATAGTCTTCCAAAGACCTTGGAATGACAATAGAGAGAGATATCTAGAGTCTGAAATGATCCAGCAATCACCAAACATATAGCATAGAGCAGCATATTCTGTTGTGCTACTATTTGCAAATTACTTCCCTTAGGTCAGAACCAATTTATAATTCATACGTGTGGTCTGCCTGGGAAGTAAAGCTACTCATCTCATTGAGGGAAAAAGAATGCACTTATTGTTAAATTTTGCAAGTCCCCACCTAATGAGATGAGGCTTGTTGCAGTTAAATATTGTAAAGCTTAGTTATTGTTAAATTTTGTTTGTCCCCACCTAGTGGCATAACGCTTGTTGCAGTTAAATTTTGGAAGGCTTAGTTTTGGTTGATATTTGAGGTGGATTATTTAGGAAATTCGTTGATGTTGCTCTCTGCTTGCCTTATGTCTGTTTCTCTTAACAGTGACACTTTACTTGCACTTTGCGACATCTGTCATTCATGAGATTACAACTGCCTTGGGAATATATTGTTTCAGGTAAATTATCAAGTTCTAGATTTATGTGCTATTTGTAAATTTTGGTACTTGTTCCCCCTGAACCTTGTCTTTGTTTCATCATCTCTTTTGTTATCATTATTTTTGTGTTATTCCGGTAATATAAGACCTATTTACCTAATTTGATTGGATTAAGGAAGTTAGTTAATTTAGTTAATATGAGATGTTTTTTCCTAGACATTCTAATCATCATCCTTAATTCCCTCTATCTCTATTATTCGATCATTTTTGAATCAGCATCAATAGAAGTAAATTAGAAAAGATTGATAAATATAAAAATAAGTCTTTCCTTCAAAACCAAGATCTCAACTCTCCAATTAGGTGTTATATTAAAGATCGGAGGAGTATTATAGTAAACTAAGTGGCTCTTGGTGGTTAAAGTGGTGCTTATTTCTCTAACCATTATGGACAATGGGCTTTTGATACTTACAATCTGACCTTTTGCTTGATTCCAGGATAACAAGGAAAGAAGCTTAGAGTTAGCAACTGTTTTCCTTTAGGTATGTCCTTTTCTTAATATTTTTTTTTTTCTTGAGGACATTTCTTTCACTGTCTGACCTAATCTGTCTTTTTCTATTATACAGCATTTTCCCCTCTTTTTCTGTTTTGTTGTTGGTTGAGCATATTATTTATTGCCTTTTGTGTTACTTTAAATTACTATTACAGTTACTTCAGCTGGAAAGCCTATCACAAAAATGCGGGCAACATTCAAGTCTATATAAAATTTTCCTTCAATTTTGACCAATCATTGTTTATGATGATCTCTGTAATAGTAATTATACATTAATGGGATGAGCTAGGGAATTCAGATGTGCCAACTCAAGCATTTCAAGCACTAGAAGCAACTACTTAATTGCAAATGGAAAAAAAAAAAAATTACTCCCATGTAAGAACCTTTTCACTAATTTGATTATATTAAGAAAAGTAATTAAATTATTTATTTTTTCCTAAAATACCCTTGTTTAAAACTAAAAGAAAGTGGGTGTTTTTTAAAAAATAGACTTAAGTTAGTTTATAGATTTTTTTAGCATCATGAGATGTTAGTTTATAGTTTTAAAAATCTGCTTAAAATTTTTATTAAAAAACAGTATATTTTTTTATTGTAGTATTAATGAATAACAGTAGCAAGTATTGCTCATTTTATAGGATACATGTAAATAATAAATAAAAGAAATAGGTATTTAGGGTCAATGATTCTCTCCTTTACCTTCTGAATTGCTCTCATTCTTTGTCTCAAAACTATGTAGTTTTGCAATAAAAACAAGTTAGGTAAGTTTTTTTCTTTAAATAGTTATCCATCATTATGGAATGTTTTATTCAGTAGCGTTTAGTATTCCAAATTAATTTTTAGTATACTCAGCACCTTAAAATATGTTTTTGTGGTTCTCAGTATCTAGCATCTATCACTTAGAAGTATTTTCTTAGTAGCACCCAATATCCTGAGTGCTAAAAAAATACTCAACAGTGATGGATGATTTTTGCAAAAATAGAAAGAAAATAAAAAGTCTTACCTAACTTAGTTTTACCCCAAAACTAAGGATGGTGATGGATTGGAAATGTAAATGAGATAATCCAAATCCTAATATTTAAGTGTCATGTTGCTTAAGAGGAAGGGAAGCAAGAAATAGGTATTTCGGATAAAGATCAATTTTCCAATTAAATATTTTCTTATTTTTGGACGCTTGTCAGTTATTAAAGTTTTGTTGTTATTGTTGTTGTTGTGATTAGGGGTGGAAATAGATTAGGCTAGGCTTTAGCTAAGTAAGTGGGCCTACGACGGAAATCCAAAGTCCGGGTCCGAGCCTGTGTATAGGCTTATTTTTAGGTCCAAGCCTATTTAAAGGCCTACTTAAAATGTAGGTTTTTATATAGTCTTAAAGTATGCATTTAAGTTCATTTATAATTCATCAAGTTTATTTAAATACCTACGTTATGTCTAAAAAGTTTAAGGATTCATTCTCATATAAAATAAAAGAGTCAGTAAGTGAAAGAAAAGAACACCTAGTGGCATCAATTGTTTGAAGAAGTATGAATATAAAAAATCAATCATTTATTGACTAAGAAGATATATTTCTTAAAATCAACTAAACACGATAAGTGACATGTAAAACTATATTTTACTTCTTATTTTTCTTAAAAATGAGACAAACTCCTTTGGATCATTTTCATTTGGGCATCACTAAAATAAATTTAGTGCAATTTTTATGTTATATCAAATGACATAAATCAATGGAGGAGTAGTGAGCTAGCATTGCCACCTTGAGATCAAAAAGAAGAGAAGTATATGTGATCAATTGATGAATGAAAAGGTTAAGCTCATTGATAAATAGAGAAATATGAAATTTAAGGTTAAGAATAAGTTCTTAATTTTATAAATAATCTAAAAATTAATTTAGATTAAATTATATATAACAATGCATAATAAAATATTAAAAAAAAACTAAATAGGTTAGTGAAGAATAGAGGATGAGAATAATTGATGATTCTATTCGTATGATAGATGATTACATTTATAGACCAAAAGAGATCTAGATTTGAAATTTGAAAAACAATATCCTAACAATAATCTCCTATAATCTCTAGGTTTAGTTAATCCCTATAATTATGGGACTAATAAAATATTATAATAATAACAAATTCTACACTCCCCCTCAAGTTGAACCGTAGATGTCAATCAAGTTCAACTTGCCAATTAGATACTCAAATCGTCCTTGGCGCCCTTTGGTGAGGATGTCTGCATTCTGTTCTTTAGACGGTATATACCTCAAATCAACGATACCCTCATCGACTTTTTCCCTTATAAAATGTCTGTCTATCTCGACATGCTTGGTTCTGTCATGTTGAACCGGGTTATGAGCAATGTGAATTGCAGCCATGTTATCGCAATGAGACCTTGATTGGTAGATTTATGCATTTCCTCAAGTCTTCTAGGACACGCTTTATCCAAATGCCTTCACGATCCCTAGTGCTACAACCAGTATTCAACTTCAAGATCTTCTTGCAACTACACTTTGCTTTTTACTTCTCCATGTGACCAAGTTACCCCACACATATGTACAATATCCAGATGTTGATTTCCTGTCATCTTGATCGCCTGCCCAATCAAGATCTCAGAAACAGCTCTACATTCCGTTTGTCATTTTTCTTAAATAGCAAACCACGTCCTGGAGATCCCTTCAAATAACGAAGGATCCTGTAGACTTCATTTAAATGTTTCTGTTTAGGGTCATGCGAATGCTGGCTAACAACACTTACTGCAAATCCAATGTCGGGTCTGGTATGGGACAGATATATTAGTTTGCCTACCATCCGTTGATAGTTCCCTATGTCCACCGTTTTACCGAGATCTGTTTCTTCATCTATTTTATTAACCTGTATAGGCGTGTCACTGGGTCTGCAACCTGTCATCCCTGTTTCCTTTAGGAGGTCTAGTACATACTTCCTTTGGGAGATATAGATTCCTCTCTTGGATCGAGCCACTTCCATCCCAAGAAAGTACTTCATTTCTCCAAGATCCTTGATTTGGAATTCTCGTGCTAAGGTCCGTCTTGATTTGATGAATTTCTACCTCGTCATCTCCAAGAAGAATTATATCATCAACATACACGGCTAACACAACCATCTTACCCTTGTGATGTTTAACGAACAAAGTGTGGTCACTCGCCTTCGAGTATACCCGTGTCTCTTCGTAACTCGAGTGAATCACTCAAACCAGGCACGTGGAGATTGTTTCAACCCATATAATGATCTCTTTAGCTTGCAGACTTGATTAGCCTTTTTTCCTGGGAATCCTGGAGGTAACTTCATGTACACTTCTTCCTTGAGGTCTCCATTGAGGAAGGCATTCTTTATATCGAGCTGGTGCAAATCCCAGTCTAAATTTACCGCAATGATAAGAGGATTCGATGGTATTCAACTTGGCTACTGGGCAAACGTTTCAAAGTAATCCTCCCATATATTTGAGTGAAACCTTTCGCAACCGCCTAGCTTTGTATTTCTCCGTTGTCCCATCTCGCTCTATACTTTGGGGTGAATACCCATTTGCATCCAATGTGCTTCTTTCCTAGAGGTAGATCTACTATATCCCATGTCTTGTTTCTTTTGAGTGCCTCCATCTCTTCCAAGACGCCTTGCCTCCACTGTGTATAGCCATGGCCTCATCAACCGTGTTTGGTACCCTTATGCTATCAAGGTGAGAAACAAACGCCTATATTTAGATGAAAGGGCCTTATAGGATACAAACCGCTCAATAGGATGTCGAGTGCATGATCTCGGGATTTTTTCAGCTGCGCGATGGGAAGATCAAGGTCGAAATTCTTTGTTACCACCGGTTCTCCGGACTCCCTGCAGTGCTCCGACTCTGGTGAGTGCTAGCGGTTTGTGACTCATTACCCTTTTTATTTCTTCGTACGTAGGTTTTACCCCACTTGTTTGTGTCTCCCCTGGACTTGGCACATTATCGGGATTATCGGGGTGTCGGGTTACGTATGGATAGGTGTATAGGTTGGAGGTGTATAGATTGTAACTGTTTGGTCATCTTTTGGTGTCCGGAATTCACCATCACTCTCCCCCTGAATTGCAGACAGGGAATAATACGGAGTAGTCTCATGAAAGGTGACATCACAGGTAATGAAAACCTTTGGAAACCGGGTCATAACACTTGTATCCTTTTTGGGAATTAGCGTAGCCAAGAAAGACACAACGAAGGGCTCTAGGGTCAAGTTTGTTGGATGAAGACGATAATCCCGAGCAGCGTGCTGTTGATGGGAGTCGAGGATGAGCGTCGGAATTGCAGCGGAAGGATGATTCTGACTTGGGACGATCGAGACGCCACGGACGTGTGACGAAACAGTTGATGACGAGAAGCCACGGACGTGTGACCGTTGGACTCGTTCTGGAGACGATGACAGCCGGAGATGGCAGAGAACGATCTTGAAGGCCCAGTCGGACGGAATCGGGACAGAGACACTCGAGATTGACAGCAACGTTGGTTGACGGCAACGTTTCACGAGCTGGACTTTGATGTTACGTAGCCGGACGAGACTAGGTAACGTTTGGAAGAGGTCCGATGATGTTGCAATGGCAACGCCTCGGGATTTGAAGACGTTACGGTGGGCAACGTCTGGATGAATCAATTAGTCTCTTCTTCTTCGTGACGCTCCGATACCATGAAGAATAGAGGATGAGAATAATTGATGATTCTATTCGTATGATAGATGATTACATTTATAGACCAAAAGAGATCTAGATTTGAAATTTGAAAAACAATATCCTAACAATAATCTCCTATAATCTCTAGGTTTAGTTAATCCCTATAATTATGATACTAATAAAATATTATAATAATAACAAATTCTACAAATCAGCCTTATAAAAATAGGCCCGGCCTTTTACCTAAATAGGCTCGACAATAGGCTCTGAGCCTGACCTATTTACTAAATAGGTCAGACTAGGCTTAAAGTAGGCTAGACCGTAGGCTCGCTCCCGATAAGGGTCTAGCATATTTTCATCCCTAGTTGTGATAACAGTTATTAAAGTTGAGTTTCTGTTTTGAATGAGTAGAATCAGATGCTAAATTACTTGTGGACAGACTAACGAAACAACAAGACGATCCCAATAGTAGCAGTGTTTTTCTGCAGATTAGAAGCATGCTGCTTAGGGAATGGGAGGTGGAAGTGCAGTATATCCCTCGTTCAGCAAATGCACTAGCTGATGCCTTAGCTAAGGAAAGTTTATCACATTCCTCTATTTTGAATACTTGTCCTGAACATCTTAGGACTGTTCTTATGAATGATTGTATGGGACTTGATCCCCTTTTTTAGTTTTCTCTAATATATAAGGCTTTTGCCTCTCCTTTATCAAAAAAAAAAAAAAAAACTGTGAAAGTCCTTCACAGGGAATATGTCTAGGAATCTAGATGATAGACGTGTCATCAGCTCCGTTGGAAATAGCCAACAACGTATCCAGGGGAATTTGGAAGATGGAGGTCAACAGAGTCAGTATGTAGGCATCTAGAATCACGTCCTTATGCCGGAAGCTTTCACCTATTCATGCTTTTTTGGTCAAAACATCTATACATGCTTGGCAGTAAATTAAGGAGGAAATTATTAAAAGTCCCCATTGATTCTTGGGAGAATTCCAAATAAATACCTTTTGAAATTGTAAAACTCCCAGAAGTCTGTTGAATTTGTAAAAAGACTGAGAGGTACTAAGGACCTATAAGGGATATGCAAATTCGTGTGAAATTACCCTTTTACTCTTAGTTTTAAATAAATCAAAAAATAAAAAACCCCCGCCGGTGGTAGTGGTGGTGGCCGGCCGCCGGTAGTGGTGGTGGTGGTTGCCGGCGCCGGCAGTGGTGGTGGTGGTGGGGGTTGGGGGTTTTTATTTATTTAAAACTAAGGGTAATTTCATATGAATTTGCATATCCCTCATAGATCATTAGTACCTCTCGCCTTTTTACAAATTCAACATACTGGGGATTTTACAATTTCAAAAGGTATTTATTTAGAATTCTCCTTGATTCTTTAACTGGAAATGACGTAAGCCAGTGTTTCAGCAAATTACGGAAAAGCCCCCTGTTGTTTTTTTTTTTTTAACACTGGGAAGAACCTAAATCAGAATTTTCAGTCTTTCTCAACAATAAAATTTTGGAAGGATTTTCCCCAGTTTTCTCTAAATTAAATTAGCTACGAATATTTTTGTGGTGTTATTCAACATCTTGTACTATTATTTGTTACTGTCAAAGAACGTAGTCTTATATTTTTATGGGTTAAGGTACAAAATAATCAGTAATTTACACTAAAAGTGTAAAAGTAACAATAAACTTTTTAATAGAAAAATAACTATAAAAATATAAATAAGGGTAAAAATGACACATCCGTTAAAATAGAGTAACGCCCATTACTCAAAAATGTTAAAGGTGCGTGTATGAAAAAATTGGTAAAGGTGCAAATATGGTTATAAAATCATTTGATTTGATTTCATGAGAAAGGATTACTTGTAATCCTAATGCTTCAGGTTGATTACAGCGTTTAGTTGAACTTATGTAATGTAAAGATGATAACACTATTGGGACTGATGAATAGAGATGCAGACATCTTGTAATCAAGTGAAAAAAACAATATTGTCATTATAATTTTTAAATGGGTTAAGGTGCAAAAATAGACATGTGTTTTTTTTCCGAGGAGCGCCCAGTAGCAAATGCTTTTTTCAGGTGCAAAAGTAACTATGTGGTTACAAATTAGATGCAAAAATAGCGTTTGACCGTTAAGTTTGACTTTTTTTGCTGACTGGACGATGACATGGCATTTCAAAGGTGCAAAAATAATTTTAGGATCTTGAAAAAATATTTCAGGTATTGATCGGTACTAAAAGGATACTGAAAAAAATATTTCAGGGTACTGACTGGTACTAAAAAGTATTTTCAGGATACCGATTGGTACAAAAAAAAAATATTTCATAATTTTGAAAAATTATTTTAGGATCTTAAAAAATATTTCGGTATTGACCTAGTACTAAAAGGATACGAAAAATATCTCGAAAAGCCATATCATCGTCCTGTCAACAAAAAAGTCAAACTTAACAGTCAAACGATATTTTTGTACCTAATTTGTAACCACATAGTTACTTTTGCACCTGAAAAACATTTGCTATCAAGGCGCTCCTGAGAAAACACATGTCTATTTTTGCACCTTAACCCTTTTTAAATTGATCAAAGTACCCACCATAAAAGTTGTTAAATTATTAAACAATTACCACCGTTAAATATTTAAAAATTGCAATTAATAGACATGTGAACTAGCTCTCGGTATCACAAATGTAATCGGCCTATATAGTCACCGGCCCCTGAACTATATGGTATCAAAGCCCCGATGACCTTCGTATTAATTGCAATGGTTTCGGTATACAAGTGGATAAAGACTGAAAATGAAGTTTATGGCTCTTGCCAAACCGATATGCAAAACATATACTCTTATTTGCAATGAAGTAAAAGGAATTGAATTACAAGCAAGGACACTCTTAACAATGTCAAAAGATGGATGGCCTAAACGCTGGTGCCATAAGGACAGAGAAGTAGTGGTGACACTACATGCTTGTGATGTTTTGACAGCAGACGATGAACAGACAGAAACTTTGAGTGAAGTACCAGAACCAAGAGATTGAGAAGCAGCAGAAGACTTCACTTGAGCCAGTAGAGGGTACATGCCATTTCTCTCAACTCCAGACATCAAGAGTTGGCCGGTCCTCAGATCCTTGATGATGCAACGATTTGGAAAAAAATTCAACAGAGACATTATTTTCTCGAGTAAACTAAGCAATTGAAAGCAAGTTTTTCTTCATATTTGGTACATAGAGAACTTTGTTCAAAGTAAACTGAGAGCTAGAATTTGTAAGACAAGTTTTACCAATCATCTTAATTGAAGACAACTCACCAATGCCAACCTGAACAGTGCCTATACCGTTTAGAACTGAGGCTCAAGGCGGGATACATCATGGGTGATGTGAGTTGTGGCTCCAGAGTCAGGATACCAAACAGAGTCATTAACAGTGGTTGGTGTAACTAGGAAGGCTTGAGTCGCAGGTGTGGAAATAGTCTCAGATTTTGGCACAAAAGGTACATGTGTTACAGAGTTAGTCGCAGCAGAAGTAGATGGTGGTGGTTTGGATGAAGCATTAGACACAGATGAACCAGTAGAAAGTGGATAATATTCAAATGGAGAATAAAATCCAAGCATACCATAATCAGAAGCATAATGAGCTTGAGCCTCAGTTGTTTGACCATATGAATTTTGGTACTCATACCTGTAATAACATATGTTAGCTAGATGTCTTGTCTTGTGGCGAATCTGACATTGCGTCCTCTAGTTGTTAAAACATCCACGACCACGGCCATTTACACACCACCTCCACGAGAGAAATTAGGAGGCCTAAAAACTTTGTGATTATAACCAGTGGTAGGTCCTTGAGCATTACAGACAACATCAAAAGGACCCTCATCAATATTATCAACAAAATACTATCGATTCTGGGAGTATGAGAATTTGACGTGTTAACATGATTGTATGGATGAGTTGTACTGTTAGTCGAAAAACTTTGTGCCGAGTCTTTGAGTCTAATAGCATCGTAGAAACAACTTCAAGACCGAATCGCGGCCTTGACGCATTAATAACAACAATTACAGGTTCATACTCAGCAGTGAGACCGTTCAAGATGTGTGAAATGTGTGTGGCTTCATCTACCTTTTCTCCTAGCATGGCCAGATGATCACAGATAGACTTCAGGTTCGCAAGATAATCTCTCATAAGCAGCTTGTCTTTTCGTTGGTTGGCCAATTGATTGCGATATGACAGGATTTTGGCATCGGACTTGTTGGAGAAAAGTTGATTTAGTTTCGTCCAAATCTGAGCAGCTGAAGTGAGTCCTACCAGATCTAGCAATATATTTGGAGCCATAGATGCTAGAAGCCAAGAGGCTAACACAGAGTCAAGGGAATCAACTTCATCAAACTCTAGATTTCGGATTTCACGGCCATCATCACCACGAATAGTTTTTATGGAAGAGTGGTAGTACCATCAAGCGAGAGAATAAGCTCGGTGTTGTCGACCATAAAATAAACTTGTTGCTTCCACAACAAGAAGTTTGTGTCATCAAGTCTAACCGTGATTTTCTTGTTGGAGAAACCACGAGCCGTCGAAATCGCCGAAGTTGGCATGATGACGAGTTATTTGATCCAACTGCGGTAGACATTTATGCAGAATAATCAATCCGAAGATATCACCACACGATAATGTCGTTACCAGCTTTAGCCAACGGGATCGGAGCCGACGAAGGTCGTCAGGGCTTTGATACCATAGTTCATAGGATAGAGTAGAGACAAGAAATTGAGAAGAATGGAATTCTGGATCTTGCATTCATAGTTCATAGGCCAGTGACTATATAGGTTGATTACATCTGTGATACTGAGAGCTAGTTCACGTGTCTACTGGTGTACACGTGTATGATTCAGATCAACTCAATGATAGTCAAACAGAAAATGAAACTAAAAAGTAAAATAGAAACATAATGCCAATTGTCAGTTGTACACAAATGCCACAAGGCAACGGCTACATATATTTGTCTATTGTCTAATAGTAAGAATATCCATAAATTTTTATAAGTGCATCTAACGCCATATATATATTTTGGAGGTGCAAAATAGACGTGAACATTTAAAATGAAAGTAAAAATACCAACAACATTAAATTTGTAGTGAGACCCACCTTTTACACAAACATGTATAATGGTGTTATGCCAAATTTAAAAGTGTTGGCATTTTTCTCTTATTTTAAATATTTATGGATATTTTTATACTTTGATATTACTAATCATAATTTTGATAGAAGTTGATACAAGTAGCGTTTTTGCTCCTTAACGTTTTTATATTATTAGTACTCGAGTGCTACGGTCACATGCGGAGATATTTTTGATCTTTTGATTTGACCCACCGATCATAGGTAGGTCGGGAATTGGACACCATGCTTAGGTCATTAGGTTGCTTCTTAACGGAATATGTGACTCTTGCTTCATTTTTGTAATCACATTGTCACTTTTACACCCAAAAAGCACTTGGTGTTGGGCGCACTTTTGGAAAAACCACATGTGTATTTTTGCACCTTAACTATTAAAAAAATTGAAGAAGCAAGGTTATAAAATTTTAATAAAGAGAATAGGTAAGATAAAAGATTAAGAAAAGTTAATTATGACCTTTTAACTTAACTTCTCTAATTTTTAAATCCAACCCAAAATTTTCGTACTTTCTCATACTCTCTCCCTATCCTCATACCAAACATGCCCTTGGCTTCCCATAAATTCATCGATATAGTTTTTTCATACCTACTTTTATATAGATTCAAGGAAATTCAATAAAATGGAGTATCAAACTTTGTTGATCATTTTAAAAAAATACACGAATAGCAATAATTGACTATTGGAAAGTTATAAATGGTGTCAGAATCCAGTCTTATATCACCACTATATTACCCCTCTAATCGAGAATGAGTTGCTGAGATATTATAAATGGTATCGATTCAGTTCGGTTAGCTATAAAGGGTGTTGTAGTGGTGGTATTAGACTCACAAGAGGTGTGATGGTGGAAGTATTTGGCTCAAGTTTAGTGGTATCAAGGCTAGGGTCGGGTTGGCTAGAAAAGGTGTTATAGTGGTAGTATCAAAATCACTAGAGAAAGTGTTATGGTGGTTGTATCGGGCTCGGGTTTTGTGGTATCAAAGTCGGGCTCAAGTCTAGTGGTATCAAAGTTATACTCAGGTCGAAAGAGGAAAATAATGTATTTTATCTACTGATGGGTTAATACTTTTTTGAATCCATTGTTGATAATCATAGTTCTTCACACTACTACAAAAAGTTCATTTAACAACACTAATTAATGTCGATTTTAAAAACGAAGTTAAAAAAGGAGATGGTGACTTTTTGAAATTACATCCTAATAGTACTTAATTAGAATAAATAAAAATTAAGATGTTACAACCGGACTCAAGCTTGATACCACCACTATCACATCCATTCTTTTGAGTTTGATACCACCACTATAACCTTTTTCTAGTCAATAGCAAGGCATTTGTACTTTATAAGTGGTATCGAGTCAAGCTCAATTTGATGTGCCAACCCAAGCTTATATCTAATACGACTAAACCCACGCTTGATACCAATACCATCACACCCACTCTAGTGGGATTTTTGACCAATTTGCCCTTTATTAAATAACTATTTACCAAAATGCCTCTCTCGGAAACTATTCACCCATATACCTGTTTAGTCGACTACACCCTCATGTAGTCGACTAAAACGCTGGGCAAATTTTTTGAATACCCGTGATTTAGTCGACTAAGCTACAAGGCTTAGTCGACTAAATCACGGCTGAGGGTTTTTTAAAAACCCCAATCGCGGCATTTGGAACCCTAATCAACTAAAAACCTACGAAAGAGATAAATTGTGGGATATGAGCATAGAGGTCGCCATGGGATCGGTGAGAGAGGTGAGGCACTGGATTCTCCTAAGAGAAGACATGTTCACACAAGTAATTTTGTGGGTCCCTAAGGAATTTGGATGGACGGAAAAGAGGTCAATTGAGAATAGGATGAGATTGGGGTTGAACGTTTACATTCACGATACCATCTAACGGAATTTTAAATGTGAAAAGTACTCTCATGCACACCAAAGCACTGGTTCAAGTTGTAAATGTGAACGAAAAATTGATGGTAGGCGGGTTTTATGAGGAAGAACCTGCTGAGCAACATAATCCGAATAGCTTTATGAGAGAGGTACTTCCAACCTTCCCGACCACCAATGCCACCGGTATCTCCCCGTTACTTCATCATTAACACTAAAAAGGATGATAAAGCAATACTTCAATTTCAAGGGTTCATGGAAACTTTAAAAAGTATTGATGACTGGAATGTACACATACAAATATTTCTCGCTTGCTTTAGAATGAATAACCACAGAGGAAAACTAAGCTAAATTCTAGTGATTGTGATGATCCGATAAGGCATTTGAAAATTGGCTCTCTAATCAAGGTCAATGCATTATCATGATGTTACAACTTACAAGAATAGGATGCTTATTTTTGTCACATAAATCAATTCAAAAGACGAGCTCTTTTTAATTGATTAAAGGAAAGAGTTTGTTCAGCATAAATAAAGTGTTCACACTTACCCCGTAACCTCTATGCTCATATCCCACAATTTATCTCTTTCTCGTAGGTTTTTAGTTGATTAGGGTTTCAAATGCTGCGATTGAGGTTTTTAAAAACCCTCTGTTGCGATTTAGTCGACTAAGCTTTGTAGCTTAGTCGACTAAATCACGGGGTATTCAAAAAAAAATTTGCCCTGCGTTTTAGTCGACTACATGAGGGGTGTAGTCGACTAAACAGGGGCATATGGGTGAATAGTTTCCAGACAGGGGCATTTTGGTAAATAGTTATTTAATAAGGGGCAAATTGGTCAAAAGCCCACTCTAGTGAGTCCGATACCACCACTAGAATACCCTCCCTAGTTGAGAACGAGGTACTGGGATCAATGTTTTAGAACCGGACCAGCCGGTTTGGACTGAAACTAGCGAACCGGCCGGAAAGTGGTTCGAGTTAAGGAGAAACCCCGATTTTGAGTTGACCTTGGCTCAACTCGGCTGACTCCAACCGAGTTGACAGAGTCACGAGTCTTTTTATAAAAAAAAATTCTTGAAACTCGGATCGACGGTGAGAAAAGAAAAAGGAGAAGGAGGAGAAAGAGAGAGATACGATCGAGAGCTTTTGAAGATATTCGGGGCATTTTGACAGAATATGTAAATAAAGAATATGGATAGTTGGTGATTTTATTTGCATATTCTGTAATATATGTATTTAAGTTAGTTAGTGTTTAGTTACATTGTTATTTTAGTTGTAACAAGATTTATGTGCATTTTCCCACTTGTGTATAGGGAATGAAGTTTATTATATATATATTGTAAGAACTATACAAGAAAAGGTACAATGAATAATATTTTTGCACAATTTCATATTTTGTCATTTCTTCACTTTCTCTTTTTCTCTCTCTCGTTCCATCACTTTCCTTTCTTCTTCACTTTTCTTCCCTGTTCATTCACTCACAGGCCAAGCTCCTCACCGGATCTTGGTTTGATTTCCGCCTGAAACGTTCATCTCACACATTTTGCAACACCCGATGCCTAAAGACAACATAAGATTTAAAGTCAACAAGAGTAACCAAGATCTGAAGAAGAGTCACCAAGTTCTCGCCATCGAACGTCGTAACTGTGCTCGATCGACAGATCAGCTATTGATGCTAAATCCAGAGTCGCCTCAAGTGCTAGAAGGATTTTCCTCAAGCTGGCCAAGTCTAATCCTAATCCCATTCCCGTCGAATTTGTGTCAGTAAAAGTGAGACTTGCAATGGAGAAATGGAGAAAGAGGGAGTGATCAATTGGAACATATGAGGAGGGAGTGGGGGAGGAGAGGAAGAATGAAGGCACAGTCTGCTCACACATGTGATCTCTTTTAAGCCACGCAAACTATCACCATGTTTTGTCAGCTTTTGGTACTTAAAATCAAGCCCATGATCTCTTTTTACTTAAAATCGAAATTTTAAAATGAAACAGAGAAAGTACTAAAACGCTAGGTTACAGCATTTTTATATTATATTTTGAAAAAGAAAAACTTTATTGCCGGCTGCCACATGCATAAACCATGAGTACCCCTAATTAGTAATTACCTGAAAAAATTGAGGGAGAGAGAAAGAGAAGTGAAAGGACAGTGTATTTTACGAGGAACATTCCTTTTCAATTCCTCTCACTTTCTTGTTCCCTTCTCAGTTTCAAAACAAGGGATGCAAATTCCACACCCCCATTGTTTTTTACCTTCCCTCTTCCCCTTTTCAAAAGCCATCATGGATCGCTTTCCCAGTTTTTAGTTGCACAAATTGTTATATCATTTTTTTTTCAAAAAAAAAATCAATATAATATGGTATACATCTTCCCATATTTAACTACAAAATATTTTTATTATTAAAATATAAATATATTTATATATTTTAATTAAATTATATTTTTTAATTAATACCGGTCTCGACTCTAGTCGACTCACCGACCCTTAACCCAAGACTCCCACCGATTTAGTGACCGGTCCGGTTTCATAACCTTGAGTGGGATGTTATAAGTGATATCGAGCTAAATTTGGGTAGCTTTGATACCACCACCATCATAGCTTCTCTAGTGAGTTTAATACCGTCACTATAACACCCTTTTAGTCAAGTCAATTACCACCTATGACATCCCAAACACATCTATTCATGCATGGCTCGATACCACCTATGAGATCTCAACGCCTTGCCCTCGACTAGGAGTAAAACGAAAGACACCTTATATATAAGACTATAAGAGTATGGATTCCTCTCAACATGTTTTAAAACCAAGAGAGTTAATAGGCTCCCAAACAAATAATTTTGAGAGCGAGACAAGTATCAAAGCCAAGCTAGTCTTAGTTCAATCTAGAGAGACTTTTTGTGTGTGCTTGTAAAGCCATTAATAACATAAAAGTATTAACTCATTAGTATATGAAATACATCATATTCCTCTGTGTGGTGTTCACAAAACAGAGGAGATCCTAGGGTTGCCATTCATGTTAGCAAGGAGTGCTAGGGTGGCTTTTAATGGCTTACAGAAGACGATAGAGTCTATGTCATGGAAAAGGATAAGATATTGTGGCCAGATATAGTAACAAGGTGCCTTCCCCTATTATTCCGAGAAAGCTATAGACAATTGTGAGTGTAGGGCTACCTGTTTGTTTCTTCAGTCCATTTGCAACATCACCATCAAAACAAATGGGTTATTCTTGTTGTTTCAGAACTGAATGATATTTTGGTTGAAATGAAATTTAGATTTCATGCAATTAGGTTACCTTTGTCTCTTCATTTTGTGTCATGTAATGTTTCTTGAATGTTCATTTGGAATGAAAGCGATTCATTTGCTCACTCAAAATGTTGCTCGCTGTGTATGAGGATCCAGTTGACTGTGAAGAAAGAATTGCTTATAAAATATTATGGTGTAACATTAAGGTACAATTTTGTCCCAAAAGTATAAAAAAAAAAAAAATAGAACAATTTTGCCTTGGCGATTATCCCAATTAATTTTGACCAAATATGCTGAGTTACAAATCTTATGTCATCCACTTCATTTTTGTTAAAGTGCAAATTTGCCCTTAAAGTCTTAAATTTAACTTTGAAAAAAGCTAAAGTACATGACACAGACTTCCATAACAAATTTTCACCTTAACAAAAATTACGTGAATGACATTAAGACTGTCAGCTCAACACATTTAATCAACTAAATGTCTAAATTATCTAAGATAATAGTAAGAACAAAATTGCTCACTTTTTGACACTTCTAGAACAAACTTGCCCCCGAATAACTTACAAGACAAAATTACTCCTTAACGCTTTATTTATTAGTCATTATTCAATAGATTCTTATTCAATTCATATAAAAGTAGGTGAAGAAATGAATTCCATACATCATCCATTTTTCAATAAAACCAAGTAAATGTAAGTTTTGAAAAAGAATACAAGTTTTGAAAGATCTAGAATCAATATTTATGATTGTTGCTACCCCTCAGGGTGATTGAAGAATAAGCATTGCTTTTCCAAGTATGTCGTTAATCTTGTAGCTATATAGTTTGCTGTAAAATTTGGTCACAGTAACAACATAATATAACAACCTCAGCCAACCTATCCCAACTGAACTCTCAAAACCCCAAAAAACAGGGAAGAGAAAAGAGAGAAATTACAATTACAAGTTTAGGAACAACCCTAGGCCCAAAGATATGGCAATATCATATAGCCCTCTCCAGCCAACTTGGCAGCCTCAGCGAAGACTTCATCCCAGGTCTGGCAAGGAATACAGAGTACAGCATGTGGAGCAAGAACATGAAACACCACTATTGAGCAAAACCTTGAGAAAGAAGAAGCATATCTGAGCATTTTTTATGACAAAATTGAAGCAGATAAATGGAAAGACCCTTTCCAATAAGCGTAAATAAACATACCAAAATGCCAAAAAGGGCATAAATCACGCCCATTGAAGGAATTGTATTAACACCCGAAGCAGTGAGCACAAATGTTAGAGAAGCATGAATGTTAATGGTAATCTGCAAGCACCATTTCCACCACCAACAACAAAAGATAGAGGAAAAGTAAATTTGTCAGTAGTTTTGGGATAAGATATGATACAAAATTTGGACACTGTAGCAGCTTAATGGATTACCAAAGCTAGAATGTTTTCCCTTATCAAGAAGGATGAAATCAAGACAAAGCCCACAGCACCCAGCGATCTTACCTGCAAAAATTATCAACATTTTAATACAAACACAAATGGAGGAGCCAACTAGTAAAACCATTTGCTCAGATGAGGTATAAAATGCTCATGGCAAAAGGTAACAAACAGTACAATTGTGCACAAGAAGATTGAGAGGTTCCAACTTGCTCCTGACCTGACAAGATCCACAATTGAGAAAAAGAAAGCAGTTATGGTCTTACAGCATAGCATAACTATCTTATTTCAACATTAAAAGAATCTAATTTTGAGCACTGGCTATCTAATCCAGCAAGATCAACGAGTACTTCAGAAATCAATCATCATCTGAAGCAACATATGAAAACATAAATAAATTGCTTAGCCTGTCCAAAAACAAAGTTATTTGCAAGTTCTACCTGTTTAAAATACTAAAATAGCTTCCTTTAATGAAGAAATCAAAGAAGAACACCGATGCATGTTCAATTGCATCAAAACAAATATTAAGATTAGTGATTAGAAATCCAAATTGTTAGATAGCCATAACAATAATTTATTTAGATAAGTTTCATTACAATATTAGCTCTGTATGTGGAGAGGGGGAACTGAAGAATTTTAACACCACATTGATATTGTTTGTTCAGGCATACCTCCATAAAGTACCCATAGTGAAACCAACTATGCCATGCTTAAGCTGCATTAAAGATACGTTCAGAAGTTAAGTATATCATCATAGGCAATTTTACAAAAGTATGCAACCTATAAAAAACCCAGCATAAAATATCTGAGCAAGAGGAACTAAGAGTTTCAATTTTCCGATACAAAAAAAGCATTCAATATTAAATAAATAGGAGTTTCACAGAAGCTAGGGAAACAGAGATCTATTGCCCCATTGACCAGAAATTTGATTATGATAAGAATGAGAGCAAACTTACGAAAAAGGTTAAAGCTTTCACTGGACCAGACAAGACCAACAAAAGCATAGTTGTTGCCACCTACAATGAGAAGACCACTACAACAATAAAAATCTGATAATGCAATAACTCGTCAAGAATTGATGTACTGCATTCTGGCAGGAATAACCAGAGTTTTTCTTCCTGCATCAATACCCCATCTCATCGACGAGATTACTATTGGTAATGAGAAGAAACAGCTAAAATAATTCTGCAATGAAAAAGAAACGCCAGTAAGTGATAAAAGCATTTGCGAAACAAACATCTCTAATGCTAATTCGAACTATTCTATCAGTATTAGTCAAAAAGTGTAACAGTAATCCAACTTCCCAAAAAATGTGTATATAGTTTTCAATGCCGAGAGGTTAAGTAAGAAATTGAATTAACCACTAAGTCGATATTTAAAATTAATTACTGAAGAAAGACTATTTTCTGAGACATCTTAACAAACCTCGATGGCAAGAGAGTTGCTCAAGAAGTAGACTAAACCAGTAAGCGCGGCAAACATGGAACACTCAACCAATTGCAATGTTTTCTTATATATAGGACCGTTTGGCGATAGGTCTTGGAGTTCTGTGGAAATTCCATCGTTTTCATCTTCAAAACTACGAATTTGGGTTCTAATTCCCGAAACCCTTAGAAGGTGCGAGGTGGGTACAATAACAGAGAGTGACGAGAATGAAGGTAAATTTGAGAGAGATGGAGGTTTTACAATACGAGGACAATTAAAGCGATGGGTTGGAGAAGAAAGTGGAAGCGAAAGGAAGTGAGGTCGTAGAAGAGAAATGCGAAGAGGGTTAGCTCTGGAAATGGAGAAAGAATCGGAGATTTGAGAAGCTCTCAGGGGAATCATGGAGATGACCCAGGTCAAGTTTGCAGGATAAAATCAAAGAATGTGTATTTCTCTCCTTCTCATTTTATGCTTTTGTTTTAAATGATTTTTACAAAATCCTTTTTTTTTTTTTTCTGGGAGACAGATTTTTCCCTTGTATTTATAAAGAGTACTAGAAAATTATCTCCACCTTGCACAGTTAAAATGTAAATAAATAAAGAAAAATTAATATAGAATTTTTTAGTGAGAAAAAATTGCATTTCATCCTTTAATTTTATACCGTTTTTCAGTTTGATTTATTAACTAATACCGAGTAGCTTTAAAAAGGATATTCTTAGTTGTCCTTTAAAACTATCGGTCTTGATTTTTTTTAATAATCATTGTTATTTTGAAAATTAAACTTAATATGCTAGCATTTAAATATGTTTCGTCAATTTTAAAATTTCAATATTAAAATATTTTATTAAAGATTATGGGGTTAAAAGACTAAAAATATACTTTTTAATTAAATTCATATATTTTTTGTTGGGTCCTTATAATTTTCAATTATAGTTATTAATCCATGTACTTATAATTTATTAATTTGTAAGAAAGAGAATGTAAGTATATAACTAGCTAATGACCATACTCTCTCACCTATTATACGATTAATTTTAAATTTTTTCGCGTATATTTTTTTTAAAATCGGAATTAACTAGTTTACATATCATATATAAACGTAAAAACATGGTTACAAGCATAATATTTTTTTATTTTTATATTGATAATTAATAAATTTTATTCCATCATTTTATTTTTTTAAAAACCTCTTTTTATTTTGAATTTTGTGACAAATTATATGTTACATAGTCAGCATCCTAATTAACATATTACCAACCTAAAGATTGATGTTTAAAACTGAGAAAACTATATGCTTGTTTGGAATAATGATTGAAACTTTTGAAAACAACTTTTCAATTGTGATTTACAGTATACGATATAAGTATAATCTATGTGAATAAGTATTTTTTTTGGGTTCCAAACGTCATGTCAAACAAGCATTACCACTCTGATCCTATTTATAAATCTATTTTTACAGAGAATGAAAGTGGATTTATAAACAAGACCGTACAAAAAAAACCAATAAAAAAACAAAAATAATAAGTGCCTGATTAAAAATGGTTAAATATGTGGATAAAGTTGTTTTTGACCCTTGAGCCCAATAACGTTACTTGTTTTTTTATAATAGCCCAATAACGTTAATTGAGCATGAGGAAAAGGTTCCTTGTCTATTGGTTGATGGATTCTTTATCAAAAGAAGGGTCATTGTAATTGGGCTTAGTTAACATGCTATGCGAGTGGGAATTATTCTCATTATCATTTCGGCCCAAGAAAACTCAGTTTGTGTTAACTAATGAGGTCCAATATCAGGAGTATATGTTTGTTTTATAACATTCTCTGTTCAAATTAAAGTTATACACCTTTGTAGCAAAAGAAAAAGTTATACACCAACATCCATTGAGAGCAAGTGGAGAAAGGATTTGTTTTTCCACCACCACGTCCTCGGTTCGAGGCGTGGAAATGGAGAAAAATGGTGTTGGGAGCTCTTTCCCTACGATCGTGGCCCTAATGCGGGGCGAAATCTAGATTAATCGGAACCGAAGGTTCCGGTGAACCGGGTGGGATACCAAAAGAAAATTAAAGTTATACATTTTAAATTTAAATCTAGAGGTAAGGTGCAAATTTGTTTCGGAAGTTTTTCGTTGAAGTGAAATATTAACCTGAAATTTTTTTAAGGTTCAATATGATCCCAAAAGTGCTAAGATGGAGTAATGTTATACTTTTTCGTTAAAAAGTTAGTGATCAACGTTATTTTTTTAACGATCAACGTTAGTTTTCAAACGGTATGGGGTAATATTGCTATGTTTTGAAACTTTTGAGGTGACACTGAACCTAAAAAAACTTTCAGAGAAACATTGATCCTCAGCAAAAACTTCCGGGACAAATTTACACTTTAACACTTAATCTATTATAAAAACAACAATAGGATATCTATCTTTTCATCATCATAAATTCACATTCAACGAAAAATTATTACAGAAGCTAAAATTACAAATAGTTTTGCCTTTTTACTTTGGGTTTATCTGTGTTTTCTTAAAATAAAAAATTTAAAACAAAGAAAGATACAAGTATTAACAACTTAAGGTCGCAAACAAGATAGAATCCCCAACCTCCCACTTACAAAAAACCGTTCATGTCACTATTTTACAAAGCTAACGACTACTCCATGTGTGTTTGAGGGAGACATTCAATCCACACTCCAAACTACATTCGTACTCCCTCCGTTCTTTATTATAAGTAATCAATAACTGAATTATATAAATCAAAAAGTTAGTAAAAATGGGTTAAAGAGCAAATATACATACTCTCTCTGATCCACAATATAAATTGTTTTATAGAAAAATGACTTATTCCACGAGCCTTTGACTATCTCTCTAATTCTTTTAAAAACTCTTCAAATATGCCAAACGGGGGCTTGGGATTCGGTTTTGGTGATTATTGGGAATGAGAATAAAATGAGGATTACTCCATCATCTTCATCTAGCCATTGTCTCACTAATCAGATTTGGACATCATAATTAATCTTTTATCATTTGAATAATTATGATCAACACAACATTACACTATTCCCTCGATAATCTTTGAAACAAACTCATGTTCTATGCAGACTTCAAACCATTCTTATTTAATATTTTTTTCTTTGATAAAATTTAAGCAATAGTGAGAGATTAAGGGGAAATGGGGCCCAAGGGAGGTGCATGTCAGACAGGCAACATGGCCATAACTTAGTAGGTTAATTGCACTTAATCATTACCTCATTTCAAACAAAAGCTGCTAACCAAATCTTTTTCATTCTTTTTCTAAAAGCACACGTCTTAACATTTATATACTACACTACATATGTTTAAATTTTATATGATTATTTATTTTTTATAAATTTTTTTTACTAATTATTCTACTTTATACATTTTTATTAAATCCATATATAATTATTTTAAATTTGGAAAACGTAACAATTTTTTTATTTGGAGAAATAAATATTATATTTGCTTTGAAGAATTAAAGTTAGTACTAATAAGTATTAGACAATTGAACATCAAAATTTAAGAAAAATATTACTGAATTATAAATTAATTTATCAACAAAAATTACTAAAATTATAAATCCTTTATGATTTAGCAAAAACTTTGGTTCTAAAAAATTGTAATTTTCATAATTAAAATGTTATGAAATCTCTATTTTAGTAAATAGTAATATAAAGAGTACTAAAATCAGTGTTAGTTATTTATTTTGGTAGGGATGAATGACTTTTGGGTAAATGAGCAAAAATACATATGTACTTTATCTCAGGAGCGCCAACACCATATGTTTTTTTTGGGAGCAAAAATATACATGTAGTTACCATTTTGGAGCAAAAGTCACATCTCACCGTTATGTTACTGTTCACTTCAACCCTTTCTCTCTCATCATGGTGAACAGTAACATAATGGTGTCGGTGAGATGTGACTTTTACTCCAAAATGGTGACCTTGTGTGTATTTTTGCTCCAAAAAAAACATATGGTCTTCCGGACGCTCTCAGGGATAAAACACATGTACATTTTTACTCCTTTACCCATGACTTTTTAGTTTTGGGTGGAGGAAGTGAGTGAGTGAGTGTGCATGAGATTATAAGGCCCCAAATGATTTAAAAACGACATTGATGAGAGAAACAACAAAATAATAATGAATGAGGAAGGAGGGGACATAATGATTGGGATTATATTTTAATTTAATTAATTAAATAATTATAATAAATGACAACACATATTCTTCTTCACTCACTTGTCACTCCAACATAAGCCTCATTCATTCTCCTGTTTTGCTGCCTTTTGTCCCAATGATGCTCCCCATTTTGCATGCTTTGCTTCCAGCGTGCCAAACACCCATTATCATCCTTTTTTTTTTTTTTTGATGTATATATGTTCAATCATATTCCATTAATTCATTTACCAACGGGGTTGGCACAAGTGGTAGCGACTTGTGTCGTTTAAGCGAGTTTCGAGTTCGAGCCTTGTGAATGCAAAAAAACCTGTTGGGAGACTCTCCCACCATAACTAGGTATGCGACGCGGGTCGGATCCGGATTAGTCAGGGCGTGAACCGGGTGGGCAACCAAAAAAATTATTCCATTAATTCATTTATTTCCCATTTTTATATATAATAATTATATTCAATCACTTATAAAGCTTAGTCAAAGTTTGTTTGTTTTCCAAGCTTAACGTTGAGATTTATTAACTAAAAGCATCCCTTTGCATCATTTGTATTCTTTAGAGTTCTAGCTAGATTGATTTTTCACTTCCAACTCATGTAGATATATGTATACATGTGTTCTTGAAGTTATTCAATATATTTTATATCTCTTGTAATATTAATTGGTGTAGGAAGTGGGATTTTTTGTACTAGTTACACGTGACAACAGTGTAGAAAGTGAAGAGATTTTTTTTTTTGGGGTCTATTTTCTATACCAAATCAGAAATTGTCAGCCATATCTATATCATATACCAGTTACCACTATGGTTCTATTTATAAGTTCATTTTGATCAAACCTCATATATCAATGAGAGGTAGTTAACTTAATGATTATGGGGTAAATTTCAACTTTACCCTCATTTTATGATTGATTGTTTTTCAATTGTCTATTCTCTCTCTATCTTCATAGGTACAATTAATATAGGTAAAATTGTCATAATCTCATTTATTAGATGAAACTAGACTTATATGTAGGACCAATTTTTTTGGTCAAAATAGACTTATAAATAGAATCAGATTGGTATAACACTAATGTAACAAACAATGACCATAGCAAAAGGGTCCTTTAGTATTAGTGTTTCTTCATAAATTTAGAAGCAAAATCTAGTTACAAGAGGCATCGAGCCCACACACAACCAATTAGGGTTGATTATGGACTAGACCGATTGGATTTAGCCTCAATATGAGATTTGGTCTGGATAGTACCTCAGACTTTACAAGATAGCCTGAGGTCCGGTCTAGTCGAAGACTCACCCAAGCTTGGGCTCGACCAATACAAGCAGTCCATAACCTATTTGGTGTGTTTTCTTTTACCGTCTTAGAGAGGCAATATTTGAACCCAATAAGATCATAACAATACCTATAATAATATCAAACACATCACAAAACATTAAAACCCAATGATAAATCCATAAATAATCTCCAACAACATTGAACCCAAAAAAAAAAAAGACATTCAGGCGAGACTGGACCAAACCAAGGGGTATGAGGCCTTAGCCCGAAGTCTGGTCCGGCCCTAGAAGACCTATCTAGTCTGATCTCTGATCTGCCCAATATTGTTTTAGGCCAATTTTTTTTCTTCCATCAAACCAAGTCGGGTCGAACTGGATTGCCTGGACCACCGGTTTTTTCATCCCTACAACAAATCATTGTTAATAAAATGATTAGAACTTTAAAATTCATAAAATTTTGGGTCATTAAATGTAATTTGCACTTATGACGACGTGGATGCTTTGACCGTTTAAAGGAGGAGCAAGGAGGGATGAAACAGAAGAAGAGACAATATATAAAGTCACTCAATAAACAATCAAATGCATTTGACTTTGTTTATGACCTTTTTTTCTTCATCAGCTTTAGGTTGTCTGATATACACAAATTCATGGGGAGGCAAATAAAGCTGAAGAAAATGAAGAAGCTACCTTCCTCACTTATTATATACTCTATTTAATCATTAATATAAGACATATTTATCTAATTTAATTTAAATAAAGAAATTAGTTAATATGACATGTATTTTTTAAAACACCCTAATCATTTTTCTTAATTTTCTCATTCTCCATTTTCCTTAATTATTATTGATAGAGTATCAATAACAGAAAATTTTAAAAAAAAAAAAACTTAAAGACCAAAATCAACTCCACAAGGCTATCTTATATTAATGATAGAAGGGAGTATAATCATTCATGAATCCCTCTCTTTTCCTTCCACCAAAGAGACAATTTCAAGACATGCAACGTCCTCTCTCTGCTTCAAAACATTAGTAATGACTATTCTTCCCTATCAAACAACAATATATATAATCGACCTTTCGACAAGACATTTGAATCTTAGTGTCTCTCTCTCTATATATATTGATACTCTTTTTAATGATTTGGGTCTTCCTAAAATATGTTGTGATATTGATTGAGATGATATATTTTGTAGATTAGTGAGATTAAGGCGATGAGGTATCGGAATGTTAAGGATGAGAATAGTAGACTAAAACCCCATTCATCCAATGAGACGTGTGTTTGTTTGAGTTAGCGTTAGAAAAACACGTTTATGTAAGTTGAGATAAAACTCATCTCACACACTTACCTCGTAAACTGTAAATCATGTTGAAAAAATAGCTTCTACTAATAACTCAAACGGCACACTGATAACTACCCGCAAATGAAGGGATTGTACAAATTTATAATGACCCCCCTTTGATGTGAACATGTTGCTTATCAAGCTTCATACTCTTTTATCACTAAAGTATAGTAAAAAAATTAGTTTACACGGCAAGGGGGAAAAACATACTCCCTCTAGTCTTAATTATAGGATATATTTAACCGATTTTGAGGAGATTAAGAAAAGAAGTTAATTTAGTTAATTTTACTCATTTTTTTAAAATGCAGTTATATAAATTTAAAATGACATAAGTAAAAGTGAATCAAAAGCTCTTACCACATACTTCTCTAACCTACAATTTTTCTTTCCCCATGTTATCTAATTGAAATAATGGTCTTACTATATAAATATATGTGTATATATATATGTATATATATAGATGTATATACACAGTGGCGGACCCAGGTTTTTAGGTTTGTGGGTGCATAATTAGTGATGAGATTCGGGGCGAATTTTTTTTTAAGGGAAGTTTTAAACGCATTAAAAAACAAAAGAATATAAATAATAAAAAAAAAAACTTCAACTTAACATAAAAAAATAATAATCAAGAGTCAACTAAATTAACATCCAAATGATGAAAATACCGTATTTGTAATCAATAAATTATGGATAAGTAAACTAAATAAAAGGTGTCTTTTTATTTTTTTTTTGCGTCTCCCCTCAATGAAAGGTTGTGTAGCTCAATTGGTAGACTGCATCCTCTTAGGGTGCAGCGCAGCCATACGTCGTGGGTTCGAAACCTCCTGGTGCGGCGTCCGCCGCTGTATATACATATATATGTGTGTACATATATTTACACACATATATATGCATACACACATATTTGTGTGTGTATCTATATATATTTGTGTACACACACACTGTATGTGTATATTTGTGTGTAGACACATACATATATACATACATAAATACACACATATATATCTAAAAGTTTTATTAATTGAAAGAGTTTATGCATCTACATACATATACTCACAAAAAATCAAACACACTTAAGAGAATAAAATAAGGGTATTTTAGAAAGAAATTAACAAAAATTAGAATATTGTCCTATAATTAGGACCAAAACTAATTCTCAAATATTGTCTTATAATTAGAACCAGAGGGAGTACTAAATACTTAAAACATTATTAAGTAGCACCGACAATGAGAATAAGCCTTATTTGTGAAACGGGGTAAGCCACATGAATGATATTATTCCAATATATATGCTCTATTAACCATCCCCTCAAGAACTAGTTTGAGTCTTCATTGCAAATGATGAGTACTAAGAACTCTTTATCATCGGAATGTTTAAATCTAATTTAGATGATTTAGATTGAATTTTTTTTCCTTACCTTTTCTTTTTCAAAAATATTATTTGTCAACAATTCTCTGTATAGAAACTGACAATTTGGAGAGCTTAAGTTGTCAATCTCTATATCCAAGTATTTAATCACTTTACTCAATTTATGTATGGATACTTTTAATAATTTTTCTAATCCGTTTCTCTTCAGAGTTTGATTGCGGGGAGAAAAAATCTTATATATATATGGAGTTATCGTTTGTCATGTCACTTGACATAAGGTTATGTTAAGTCACTCCAAAACTACGTCGTTTTGGGGTTAAAAGAATTAATGATTTCTCAAAACGACGTAGTTTTGGGTCAGGGGAATTAATGAAAGATCTTTTAGTAAAATTCATATAATAAATACTAAAACAAAAATACAAAAACACTCTTCATTAATTTCCTTAACTCCCAAAACAACGTAGTTTTGGGCTCACTTGACATAATCTTATGTCAAGTGACATGACAAACGATAAACCCTATATATATATCAACACAGTGCTCATTAATCAATGAGCACTCAAACTAATTCCCTTAAAAGCTTGGATATATCATGAATCAAAATGTCTCATTCAATAAGGTTTTTTTTTCCTATTGTTCTTGGTTTTTGTCTATCTCTATTTATAGGGCTCAACACCATTTGTTTCACTCTTTGTATATTTTTAAACAAGACTTTTCACCATACTTATAGGACTTCAACCTTTTTCTTTTCTAGTTATTCTAATTCTTTTCCTTTTTTATACCACCATGTATCACCGTGAGCCACAACTCCACGTGTGCTTTATAACAAGCATAGTTTTGTTAAGCTCAACCACCATATAATGGCTTATTGGAATTGGTTTCTCTGTCTAAAAAGAAAAGGGGTGATTTTTGAGCCAGAGGAATGGGTTTTTTTGACTTTTTTCTGTCTAAAACAAACACTGATTGGGGAACACGAAAGGGCAAATCCGAATAAGAAGAAGATAGATATTTGGGGTAGGAAATGTTAGGAAGGAAAAAAAGGATCAAGTTAAAGATAGTGAGGCAAAGCTCATACGGCACGCTAAAGATAGCGACGTTTGGCCCCAAAAGCCGCACTACGCCTGCTCCAAACCTATCAACTCTACGTACGGCTCCCACGTACACCCAATCACAAATCTCCACCCTTGGATTCATTTCTTCACCTCTCTGTCTGACACGTATCATACCACTAAGTCACAATGACCCTGAGAATTTTGCCTACCATGATATCCTCTGCTCTGTTCTCTCTGGGATTGAGTTTTGTGCGTGCAACATAAGGGTTAACCCTTAGAATTTTGCCCAACATAATATCCTCTGCTCTGTTCTCTGTGGGACTGAGTTTTGTGCGTGCTCCATAAGGGTTAAAAAAGAGAAGGAGTGAAGCCATGCAAAGAGGTTAAAAAAGGAGGAGGGAGAAACATAAATGTTAGAGAGAGAGAGAGAGAACTGTGTGATGGGGTTTGAAGTTTTAACAAATGATTTGAGGGCGACTTTGGCAAAAAAGGAGATATGACCACACAAGGGTTTGATATTTTTTCCCCTCTCCAAAGTTTGCAACTTATTGGTATGGTGGGGTTTGGGTTCTTTTGATTTGATGGTACAAATGCATGCAGAGAAACAAGAAGTAAGTGAAAGTGTATTTGAGTAAACAAGTATATTTGCATTTTTTTTGCAGCATCATCACAGTGTATTCATTCATTTCTCGATTTCATCAAGCAAGTCATGACGAGTTTGTTCACTGAGTCACTCAACAATCTCTCATTTCTCTGTTCCTTCTTTCCCTCCCTCCTCTTCCCTACACCTTCATAATAATGCCTGCATCACTAAACGTAAAGGTGACGCTTCTCTTCTGTACTACTCACTCTCTCACTCCCTTTTCTCTCTCTCTCTCATAACAACAACAAAAAGAAGCCCTAACCCAACAAAATCTCTCCTTTCCTCTTTATGCTTTCACTTTCCTTCCTTGTTCTCAGTATTTGATTCTTTCATTCCTTCTTTTCCCCCCTTAAGGCCACCCCTGTTTTTTTGGTTTGATCTTGCTCTGTTTTTAATTTTTAAAATTTTTTTTGGGAACCATGAAAGAGAGAAGAAGCAAAGGAGGTGTTGATGCTGAAACTTACCATCGTGATAATGATTTGATGGATTATCAGTATTATTCTACATCTGATCTTCCTTGTAAGAAGCATCCTTCTTCTTCTGTCGGTATCTGCGCTTACTGTCTCAAAGATCGTTTGGTGAAGCTTGTGTGTTCTGATTGTGGCGAACAGAGGCTTTCGTCTTGTTCTTGTTCTGAGATCTCTCCCAATCGGAATTCATGTACCGTTGAGGTCGGAAGCGTCGGTAGGGTTTCGTTCCTGATCGAGAACGAGAAGAACGAGACGTTGATTCCACATTCTAAACCTAAATTGCAGGATAAAACGGAGGAGGAGTTCGTGATTCTCAGGAGGAGTAGCAGTAACAGTGTCGAAATCAAGAGGAGTGGAAAGTTCTGGAGAATCGGGAAATTCTTCAGGAAGAAGAAGGAGAAGGACTGTGGAAGAAGCGTTATCGGCGGATTTGACGAGAAAAGCGACACGTGGATCGGCGATCACGGAGGAGGCGTTTCTAGGTCAAGATCTCTCTGTAGTTTCAGGAATGGTGGAGTTTTCGGATCTGAAGACGGCGGTGATTCGATCTTATCGGGTGCCCGGAGCTCCATTTCTGCGGCGAGAAGCTCAGGCGTGAACGGCGGTCTGCTCCTAGAATCTGGAAGAAGAAGCGGTTACAGTGAAGCAGAGCCACGACGGAGTGGGTTTGACGGCGAGAAGAGAGATTCATTTATGGAGGTTGATGGAGGATTCTATGGAGTAAACAGACGCGTGTTTTCACTGAAAGAGAGCGATTTCAAAGGCATGGACGAGTCAAGATTCATAGATTTGAAGCTTGATTTTTCGTCGGAATCGAAACCAGAGTATCTATCTAATGCGAAAATGGGCGATGCGCTATCTGCATTTGGGAGCACAAGGTGTGGGAATTTCATGGGTAACGATGGAGATGGAGATTTAAGCAGTGGAGGATCATGTAGGATCACTGTAAATGACAGAGGAATCAAGAGGGGAAGAAAGAGCATGAAGAGTTGGAGGTGGATTTTCAGGCACCATGGGAAGAAAAAAGATGAAGATGATCTTATGTTCAAAACTTAATGATATAGTAGCAGAGTATCAAATCAATCATCAATCAATCAAAAACAAATCTTCCTTCTTCTTCTTCTTCTTCATTTGTAGCTTTTGATTAGAGTAGTGTTTAGTCTGTGGTTTAAATTCTCATCAGTTGTAGTTTGATCACTTAGTCATATTACATTACCCTCTATCTCTCTCTCTGTAATAATGTTTACTCGTAAATGCTTAATACAAAGAGCTCAATACTAAAATTAGCAATTGTGTGTGTTCTTGAATTCCTTTAAAGCACAAGCAAAAATGAGTAGTTTAACTTTTGAGACAGAGATTTGATACTAGGGGATGTTAGAAAGCACTTATTTTTAGTATTAGAGGAGCAATTTAAGGCTTGTTCCAAACCCCTTGTTAGGGTGTGTTTGCTTGCTGAAGGTGAAGTTTGTGGAAATAAAATAATTAATTCCTTCTGTCGTGTATCCCCAATTAATGTAGCCTCATATGCTTAAATTGTGGATTTATAGTATGTGATAGGATATTGTCACTGTCAATTTTATGTCACTACCACTTTTTCACATATCAGAATCTCAATAGGAGAGAAATGATAAAAGTAGATGAGATGACATTCTGATCTAAGGGTAAAAAAGTGGTAGTGACATAAAATTGATAGTGACAATATCTCATCCCTTATAGTATTAAGCGAAAGGTTATATCTATACTTATACTTATGGGTTAGGTGGTTTGTTAAGGGTGTGTTTGGTTTGAGAAGAGGGGATAAGAGGGGAAGAGACATAGAAAGGATATTGACCAAATTGTCAGTAATGAAAAAAATATTTTTTTTTTGTTGAAAGTGTATTTTTAGAATATTGAAAATTTTTCATGGGTTATTTAGTAAAGATAAGAGAAAAAATTTCTTTCTCTTCCCCCCTCCCCTCAAACCAAACACACCCTTCCCTTAAGTTCTACTGGACTTGTCAAACTGAGCATTTGGTAATTTTTGTTTTGTTTCCTTTTTCCTGTTTTGTTCAAGTATAAATTTGAGGCTAATAAGCATTAATGTCTAAATATAAGTTATTTGTAGGGAAAAACTTAGTTTAAAATAGGGTTAAGGTGCAAAAATAGACATGTACTTTTGTCAAAAGAGCGCCCAGTAGCAAATACTTTTTTTAGGTGCAAAAGTAACTATGTGGTTACAAAAGTGGAGCAAAATTAGCATTGACCCGTTAGTTGACTTTTTCTGAACTGAAAATGATGACATGGACGATGACGTGGATGTTAATGCTTTGTAAATTACAGTTCAGCCCCAGATGCATTTAAAAGAATTTCAATTTAGTCCCTCTATAAACTTTTAAAACTTTCATTTAAGTCCCTGGTCAAACTTTCAATTTAGACACTTCTTCCTCCTCCAGATCCGAGAGGCAAGAACTCATAAAACTGATTAAAGCATAACTGAATTGATCTTTGTAATGGCATACATACAAACTCATAAAACAATTCCATCATCTTCCCAACAATTTTTGACAGAGAAATACAGAATAAAATCGATCAGAAGAACCAGAATCAAGAGCTACACGATGAACCAGAATCAAATCCGATGAACCAGAATCAAGAGCTACACGATCTCCCTTACTGGCCAACAACTTCACCTCCTGGACACGAAGAATCAACTGACAGGATTATGACATAAGTCACCCTGAATCCAGTTTAACGTTTCACCCAGTAACTCGTTAACCAATCGGAAAAAGTTACCGGTAATCTTGGACTTCCGGAAACTTTTTTTCTGTTTTGGCTCCAAGGTGGTTCCCCCTCAAATTCTTGATCTACCCGGTCCTAGCAGGCATCTTTGTAAGATAACCAAAGCTTCCAACGCAAAAATCCGAAAGCTAAAATACCTAAAAATTCAAAACTCCCAGATACCAACAAAGAAGGAAATAATTCAAATTTTCCACAACAAACTTAAGGAGAGGAAAACAACTATAAAAGCTACAAGTCACTCAAAAGAAACAGTATAGACATACTTGAGTGCCATTTTACGGTAAGCTGTTTTGATTTCCTGATCCGTCGAGTTGCGGGAGATGCGAGAACCTCATAGGGATCTCGACGAGGCCGCTTCGCAGCATCATGCTTCTCCGATTTCGATCTATGCGCCGGCATTCTAAGTCAACACCTAATCTCACAAAAGCCCTAGAATTTCCCCTTGTCCGAGACTCAAAAGCATCACAACAAGAATTCAGAATCTAGAAACATAAATTATCCCTGGCTTGGCCACTTCTTCTGCGGAACTCACCGACAGAACCAAGGCTTCAAAGAGCATTGGGAATCTCTCTATCGATGAGAACCAGAATCAAAACATTGGGGGGGGGTGGCGGATCGAGATGGGGGGTGGCAGATCGTGGAGGTGGGGGTGGCGGATCGTGGAGGTGGGGTGGGGGGGCGGCGGTCGATCGTGGAGTGGGCGTGGGGGGGGGGGGGCTGGGTCTGACGGGGAAGGAAGAAGAAAGGAAGGAAGAAGAAAGGAAGGAGGGAAGAAAGGTGTGGATTTTTTTTTTAATTTCTTCTTTCTTTTTGCACTGCCAAGTAGGAAAAAAAATTGCTGAGTCAGCATCCATGTTAATGTTTTTGGTCCAACTAACGGTTAATGCTAATTTTGCTCCACTTTTGTAACCACATAGTTACTTTTGCATCTAAAAAAAGTATTTGCTACTGGGCGCTCTTTTGACAAAAGTACATGTCTATTTTTGCACCTTAACCCTTTAAAATATAACTAATTTATAAGGTAATTAATGACATTCTTAATTTTATCCTTAATTTTTATTGAAAAGAGAGAAAGATGGATAGATGTAAAAATCATTTCTAATATGCAGACAATGGTACAAGTGACTAATATGCAATAGCATTTTTTAAGGTACATGGGGTAATTGTTGAAGAGAACATGATACTTAATATCAAAAAAGAAAAGAAAAGAAAAGAACAAGATACTTCATCTAATTCTTAATATAAGAGATATTTATCTAAAGTGATTATATAAAGGAAGCTAGTTAAGTTAATTAATATCACATGTATTTTCTAAAAGACTTTAGTTATCTTCATTAATTTCCTCTAGAGCTGGTAAAGAGGGTCGGCCTTTCACGGGCCAGGTCCTAAAATGGTCGATTTTTTGAGACATGATCCTTAAGCATAAGAGCCAAGTTTGGCCAGGGTCAAAGTTATTTTAACAATATTTTACTATTTTTTCTTCTTGTTTTCAAAGAAATAAAATTACAACAATGAAAGTCCTAATTTAACACATAAATGTTGTCAAAATTAAAGTGTAAACAGTATACATCATGCAACAAATAAACATAGTCACAAAGTTATCATCAAAGGTAAATTATTATCCACACATCACAATTACAAATACTTAATGAGAAAACAAAATTAAAAATACTTATTATAAATATGTCTTGAAAAGTGTAAGTTGTCAATAAAATAAACAACACAAGATATTAAAAAAACAATCACTAGAAAATAAGTCAAAAAAATAATAAGAATACTTATGAAATAAAAAATATCTTTTATAAGTTTTTAATTTTTAGGAATTTTAATACAAAATGTTTTTATAAAACTTAATTCTAAAAAAGATAATAACAACTAAATATTTGCAACATCATTAACAAAGTGTAAACAAATGAATAATATTATTATCATATAAATAATTAAAAAAAAACATATGGGCCTAAAAAGGCCGGCCCTTTTTTACCCGCTTTCACTTTTGAGACAAAAATCTTAAGTCCAGCCCTTATAAATTCTGGGCATAAACAGCTCGTCCCGACAGACTCGACCCGTTTTCCTAGTTATAATTCTCTCGTTCCCTTTCATCCTTTTTTATTATAATTGAGGGAGCACCAATAGAGGTAAATTAGAAAAGTATTAAAAATTATATAATATCTTAAGGATCAAGATCAACTTCCCAAATGTATCATATATTAAAGATAGTTGGGAGTAGTATTTTTTAATCTTGTCAATCAAATACGACTTTTTTAATAAAATATTGAACTTAGAACGTATGGGGTATTATTATAAGATCTCAAGAAAGTGACTTAATTACCAATAAATCCCAATGATAAATGAAGTGTTGTCATTTTTACACTGAAACTTGTCATTGTATGTCACTCAATTGTCACTTAGACTTCTTAATTAAATTCTTTCTTTAATACCTTATAATAATTCGCCCTCAAACATATCTTAAATATCCATAAATTATATTCCCTCTGATCCTAATTATAGGAACACTTTTGTAGTGTAAATTACACTACAAAAATGTTCTTATAATTAGGACCGAAGGTAGTACATATTTAGTATATGTTTGGTGAGCTTACCCAAAAGAACAAGAACAAGTAGGGCCTAAAATATTCTGTATAGTTTAGAATTAAATAAAGTGATGTGTGATTCCCCTGTTTTTGTGCTTTTTCTTTTCCCACAAGTAATAAAATTGGAAGCTATAGAATTGTCTTTAGCTTTTCCCAGCTCTCCAGAAAAATATTAGAGAGGTGCGAGCTGTAAACCTTGACCTAAACATAAGGTGCAGCCATTGAATGCAAGGTTATTACTTCTTACTTCCTCATAGGCTCCCATGGGTCACTAGGCTCAATGTAAGTTACTTTGTGAATCATATTTTTTCAAAATATCACCCCTAGACAAGATGGTTTATATGGTTAAAACTTTTTTTAATATTATCATACAGTAATCTGTTTGGGATTCGTAGTTGGCCCTCTCAACATAGGTGTCTTCACTGGAAGTCAAATTTGAAACCCAGAGAAATCTAATAAGTGTGGTTTTACACCACTAGATCAACTCTATATTAGTTTATAAAGTTAAAACTTTACATATACCAATTTAATAAAAGATTGCTTCATTTACTTTTATACCGTTGGATCAAGCCCTTTTTAATTCATGAGACCATTTTCCAAATTTTATGAATGATAAAGTTTTTAAAAACTTATATGAATTATTGAATTAGGAAATATTTCTTACCCAATAAATAATAATATATAAAATTGTAGTCTACAAAAATGATAATTACAAGCTTGAGTTTTAAGTGATATATATGTGTGTGTGTGACACTGTGACCACTACAATACCATAATGTTCCACCTAAATAAATGATATATGTATGACTCATTATTTTTAGCAGATGATACACTCATAATCATTTTTTTCCTTTTCTTTTTATAATCTCATATTTATCTTTAGATCAAAAAAAAAAATTTGATAATTCAGATTTAATATTCTATAAATTAATTTGTTTTTAATTTTGTCTGTATTGTAGTTATGAATTGTATAGATCATATTTTAACAGTTTAAATTTATTTATATATGTTTAAAATATAATTTTATAAAATATTGAATCAAACCATTCAATTTCTAATCTGATGCTAAATATGAATTTCAAAGAAGAACAGTAGAAAGAAAAAAAATGAGAGAACCCAAACCCTCTTAACTAATTTCATTAAATAGTAGTTAATAGATCTTTGTAACAAGAATCTAATGGAGTATCTTGTAATTATTATTCATAAACAAATATAATTAACATAAAAAATGATTAGTGAAGGGTCTTCAAAAGCTGCTGAATAGAAAAACAAGCATACCAGTACAACTCTGTTTTCTACATATGAAGACAACTCTATGTTTCTCTATACATTAAAAAACAAAAAAAAAATCTTATGATACAAAATATTGAATAAAAAATTCAAATGCTAAGCAGCCTCAGGTCAGATGGGAAGAGAAAAAAGTGATAAATATACAGTCCCCTTCTTCCAACCAACGTCACAGCTAATGATTTATCTATGCGTGCAATCAAATTTTGATCAGATTCTCCAATGAAAAAATATGATACATGGATTTTCATTTTACAATTTCATGAACTCTTTATAAAATGATTCATCCATATACCATATTATTTCAGAAGAATCTAACAGCAGGCAAAGGAAGAACTTCACCTAAGTTTTATATGCTGATGTAATGTAACACATGAAAGCATATATCATCTATGGTTAGAAGTTCTGTTTCTAGCTGCTAAACGAGCTGTGGACCCCACGGTTGTGGGCCTCAATGATCTCTGCCTCACCATGTCACAATACTCAGGATCATTGGTCTTCCCTTCTTCTCTCATCCACTGGACCATTTCATGATACAAAGGGAAGAACCTCATCTGAATAGCTGAGAATGAGAAATATGGAGTGAGAGTTGAGATCACCACGAAGAACGTGACGAGCCAGAAGGAAGGCGTGGGGGCGAGAGTTTCGAGGAAGACTTTGTAAACATTTGTGGAGAATGAAGGCTTCATTGCTCCATATATCATGAGGAAGATATACCAAAAAGCAATGGAACCCCAGATGAAGATATGTTGTATCAATGTGAAGTAGTTTATGGCAAGTGCCATTTGCAAGTTCACAACCCAGACAACACATGTGTACATTGTTGCTCCTAGGATGTCTCTCCCTGCCGTTCTTCCTTCCTTGTCAAACGCCTGAAGCTCCATCGCCTTCGTCGAGAAGAAGAAGATTATTATGGAGCTGATGAGTCCGTTTAGCATCCAACTGAATATACGGCGCCAACTAAACAGCACATTCTGTACTCCTTCTTGATACAGCAACGGAAACTGCCACATCGGAAATATATTGATTGATCAGCATGGGAACATACCCTAAATGAGACTTTTATTTCTTAGTGATCCACTTTACTCGAAAATAAATTCTCCCTTTTAGCCATTATATAAATTGATCGGTCCTCAAAAGCTAGCTGTTAAAGGGGGGTGAACCAAACCACGTAAGTACCACAATGAACATCTAATTCTACTCAATGCAGGACTTGGTATCCTATACCACTAAGTCTCCGTCATAGATGTACATTGATTAGCTTACCTTAAGGCAGTACCGGGCAGAGACATCTTGGTCAAATACGCCGAGGGCGATCACGGGAAGTGAAGAGAAGAAGACATTATAGAGAGACAAAAACCAGTCATTGTATGCAGGTTGTCCAGAGAATGAAGCATACACCTCATACAAGAATAGAGTGAAGCCAAACGTGATGTTCTTGTAGAAAAAGTAACATATCTGCCAGAGAAGGATGAAAAAGAGTCAATATATCATCATCATCTTACAGAAGTTGGATTTTTATAATGTGGAAACAGATATATGACATTGGCAATACCATCAATGATATCCTTCTATAACACCAATGTCCATGCACAAGTAGTAACCGTTCCAAATATCTGAACTGTGCAATTGCAACATCACTAGACATAACAGCCTGGTAAAAGGTTAGAAAAATAAAAGGTTGTTAGAAAATGAAATGGAAGGAAGAACTAATCAAAATTTGACAACTGTCCGATCGAGTACCTGCATTCCTTCAACACCACTTATTCCAATCCCTATATCTGCCTCTTGAAGCATCCCCACATCATTGGCTCCATCACCGATAGCTAATGTAGTTTTTCCAGTTCCAGATTTAACCAGTCTAGTGACCTTCAAGGGAGAAACCAAGAAAAAGAAAATTATTTCTGAAGAACTGACATAAATGATGGCGTGATATCGAAAGATTTGAACATACCAGAGCCTTCTGCTTAGGTGAGGAGCGACAGCAGATAACAGATGCGCAACTAATTGCAAGGTCCAGAAACATGTTCTTCATTGCATCGTCTAGAGCATAAACAAGTGATTTTCCATCAATAATCAGTGCATATGCTTGCTCAGAGGTTCTACTGGATGCAGCAAGCTGAGCACTAGCAGTTCCTTCAGATATCTGACGGCGGACACTTTCTCTTGATGCCTTAAAAGATGAATCAGCATAGAGATATGAGGACACTATCTTTAAACTGAAAGCTTAACAATGGTAAAAAACAAAAAGGAAGAAAATATTCACAGCATGCACGTAACATGTTGAGGTATGCAAGCATGCATTGCATCTTTGGTAATAAGAAACAAAACACAATACTCCATATGCAAAACACATATTCACAAGAACTATGTAAAGAGCTAAAACTTGTTTTACCTTGGCAATGGCAATTTTGTCTCCCGCCTTCTCCAATGCTTGAATTTCGGGAGTCTCCAGATGAATGATAATCTGCTTCATTCCTTGTCTAAGTAAACTACATGCAAAACTGCAATTTTATACAGAAAAAATGTCAGATATCTAGCAAAGTTACTCTAGGCAATATCAAAGTGGTATGATCAAAACATGATACCCAATATTGATGGCAGTCTCCATTTTATCCCCAGTCAAAACCCAAATTTTAATTCCTGCTTGAGCAAGCTTGTCAATGCAATCAGGAACCTAACCAAAAAAAGAAAAAAAAAACAAAGAGGAATCCTTTTAGGTCCTGTTCTAATCGATAAATACTCGCCTATGTAAGAAACATGAGGTATTTTAATAACTCACTCCATTCTGGAGTTTGTCCTCTACTGCAGTGGCACCAAGGAGGATTAAATCCCTCTCAACTTTATCAGATGCTTCAGCAATAAGTGTTTCTTGATCTGCACTGACTGAGTTTTTGGCTTCAGAAAATTTATTATCAAACTCCTTGTATTCTTCTTCATCTAGTTCACGATAGGCTAGTACAAGGGTCCTAAGGCCTGCATCGGCATATTCATGCACATGCTTCATGGTTTTCTCTTCAAACTCTCTCCCATTCTTGGCAAGTCTTTCAAACATGACACTGCACGTAGCATGACATGTGGCAAGTCAACATGATGAAAGGAAAAGTAAGAACTTTAAGAAAAATTAAGGTTTTTACGGGTCAGTTTGTCTCAAACCTGTCGGCGCCTTTACTAAGTAGCAAAATTTTTCCATCTTCATCTTTCACTATCACTGACATTCGCTTCCTTGCACTATTAAACTCTAAAACATCAAGAAGATTGTAGACCCTGCAAAATGAATGCAGTCATTGAATACATATTCTACTAATCAGTACTTGACATCAGAAAAATAAATTCCAAAACAACAGTAGAAGTCATTTCACTTGGCATCAATCAGCATGAAGAAACAAAATTGAAATCCCAAACTCCATGACAGTTTCTTAGAAAGAAGTCAAGAACATGAACATATATTAAGAAAAGTAAAGATGGCTTCAGCAACATTCTAACCAATTTTTTTTCACAATTAAGATAGTAAAAATAATATCAAATCATCTGGTGCAATTTGTCCCTGTCCAAGGAAATCAAAATTCAGGGACCCACTAGTGTGAGCCAAGTTCACCTATTCTAAGAAAGAAGATTTAGCCTAGGTTCTCACTGAAGCAAGGACTGAAAAATCTCATTAAACTTCATACCCCACAGTGCAGTGCCTGATTTGGTACATATTTGGATTTCAATTCCAAGGTCAGAACTGATGTTCAAAAAACTCAATTTACCCTCCAACCATGTTTGGCTGATCTAAAACATCCATTTTACCAACTGAAATTGTCTTCCAAACCCCAGTTTTCCCAACACCATTCAGAGTTAGATTTTCTTAAAATAAGTTTGCAGATGGATTTCCAAAAACAGTTTAGACCAACGGTAGAATAGAAATTACTACTTCAAGCTGTTTTATTTATTTCTTTTTTAGATAACTTGGGAGGAACAAAAAAAATATAAATATAGCTGTCACAAACAAATAGTTATGAAGTAGCATGTGCCCATTGCACTGAGAACCCAACCTAAAATTTTTTGTATTCAATAGCAATAGGGAGAACAAGCAGTCAAAACTCTTTATTAATAAGACAAGAAATCATTGCCCAAAAACAGAAGAAAAGAAAAAGACAAGCAATCAAAGGAACTGACCTTTCAATTTTCTTGCCTGAAACTAGATCCAACTCATGAATTGACAAACTAGTCTGACTCCTTTTGTAGAACTCAAAGCCAAGTTCTCTGGCTGCAATAACAAATGCTGCTTCATCTGGAGATTCAGCCTCATATGAGACTTTTCCCGTGTCTTCATCCACTTCAGGTATTGCTGTATGACAGATTGCCAATAAGCGGAAAAACTTTTGGATAACATCAGCATTTGGCTCAGTCACCCAGTTGCCATTCATTATCCTTTCATCTGAAAAATTAAAACCTTTGATGGGTGCTTTGGCATTAGAATCCTTGATCTCCTCTAATTCTATACCATTATCCTGTTCATGTATCAAAGGCGAGCCTTTTCTTCTACCCATAGCCCTCTCAACCTCTGTAACACCACGTCCATAAGCCACCCCAGCAACCGAACATTTAATGAACTCCATTGAGTTGCAGGTCAGAGTTCCAGTTTTATCAGAAAGTATTGTGTCAACTTGGCCAAGTTCTTCATTCAAGTTCGAAGTACGAGCATGAGCAGGTTTGTCTGCTTCTTCATAATACATATGGATATCTTGATTGATGAAGATGCTCTGAAGAACTTTCACAATTTCTATTGACACATACAAGGAGATTGGAATAAAGTAGCTATACAACATTAAGGCTGTCAAGGAATGATATACTGCAGCCGCGGCTGGTCTTTTAGGATCGAAGAAAATTGTAGAACTATCTGGTCTTAGATACCACCTTTTCATCAACCCATTCTTTAAATCATCTTTTGTTGTGATGCCAAAGACAATGGATCCAACAGATGACAATAGCAACAGAAGACAGAACATGAAATATATCACTTTGTCCATCTTCTTCTCAATTCTGCTTCTCTTTGAAGGGGGAGCAGTAGAATTTTGTATTACTTTAGTGTCATGACCAGTGAAAATGACGGCTCCAAATATATAGGACGTATTACGGAGTTTAGAGTCTCTCAAAAGAAGTTGCTGAGGAGAAAGAGGATATTGATGCTCCTGAAAATCCAAGTTACCAATAAAAGAGTACAAATTTGCATTCGGATCTTCACATTTTACTGTCCCTTTGAAATCCTTGAAGTTAAGATCCTCTTGTAAGTCAGAAGTTACCTCCAATCCTTGTTTCAACTTCAAATTTGTCTCTCCATCCAAATTCATGGTCTCAACATAACAGATAGCATCTTCATAGCTAGATGAAAGCAATAGAAGGTCTGCTGGAAAGAATTCATCTTTCTCCACCTTCACTATATCCCCTACCTTCAGATTCTTCCACTCGGTATGCTCAAAAACACCATCACCTTTATGAACTTCAACTTTTCTATTGTTCATCTCAATATCCTGCAAAATTATTCCACTAACAAAATTACACACTCTCACTACATAATTTGCATAAATACTTTCCCCAAAAAGTGCATGATATAATGTCTCAAACTTAAGTGCCAAATTGGAAGTTTTCTTTTTTTCTTTTATTTTAATAATACTATAGAAAAAGGGGCAACCCAATGCATAAGGCTTTTACTAGGCAGGGTCTGGGAAGGGATAGAGGTGCATAGCTTTACCCGCATAATTGGAGAGGCTGTTTATAGGATTTGCACCTTTGATCTTTAAGTCATGGCAACAACCTTACCACTGCGCCTTATACGCAACCCTCTTTTTATCATACTATATATAAATCAAATTATCTAGAGTCTTCAAGTTCAGCAATTAATTTAACCTAGAATGTCAGAAATAACGTGTTTGCAAATACTGGAACTATACCAACAAACTTTGGAGTTTGCGCTTATCATGTGAATTATGACTTTATGAACAATGGTTTTCTTCAAGCCTCTGGACACTTCTAGTCCCAATAGATTTTCTTAGCCACATGAACTATATGACTTGCAGGAAAAAAGTAAATTTAAACAAAACCTGGAAACCGTAAATAAGTAAAGGCATAGTGTGACTCGTTTTTGATTCCATGTCACTTTTGCTGACACAAGGTTTTGAAATGAGAATCAACAAGTGGGAGAAAGTAGTAAAGTACCTGCTTTTTGCGACGCCAATCTTCAATACCTTCTTTAACCATGGTTGCACCAATAACGACTATCAGAGGAATGATAGCACTAACAGCAGAATAGGGTGCAAGGTCGGTGAAGGATAAGACACCAGTAACTAAAAAATAAAAATTAGCCACTCTCCTAAACTGTTCAAACAGTGACTTAGGCAAGAAAGTAGTAAGAGTGTATTTTGTAGAACTGACAGAATTATCAGGATAATTCTGAATTACAGCCTCAGGAGCATTTGGTTCATTGCAGAAGACAACCCTGGAATATCCTCTTCCTCCAATATTTGAATAATCCTCTTTCAATGATGATCTACCACATGTGAATGAATAGATCTTGCTGAGATGCAGCTTTCTTCTTCTTCTTTCTTCCCTCATTTTTTCTTCTTCCTTACTTACCTCGCTTATATATGTAATATATAAAGAAGAAGAATAGATGGTTTGAGTATCAAGAGTTAGATGAACCCTGTAAAATGAACTTGTTTTGCTCTTTCCCAAAAGCTGGTCTGAACTGAAAATTCCAAAACTAGCTGTAAAAAATGGAAATTCTTCACAAATATCAGGAGCAGGAGAGAGATTCAGAATGCTTATTACTTAAAAGTAGCTCCTTTTAAGAGAGAAATTCCAATATTACTGGCCCGCACAAAAGTTCAGAAGCCTTCCCTGTAGCTGAAGTACCAAAAGAGGGGGGGGGGGGGGGATTGCGTGTATGAATATAGAAAGAGAGAGCTAATAGATATAGAAAGAACCCCAGAAAAGCCCTTTTAAAGACCCAGAAAATTAATGAGGGAATGAAAGGCGCGTTCAGAGAAATGTCAAATCTTTACACAAATGAGGAAAAAACCCAGAAGAGAATACTATCAAACCCCTAGTGAGAGCCAAGAAAAGAAATAAAATTCAGAGGGAAGATCAGAGAAGAGAAAGAAATGAAAAATCTTATGTGGATTTGGTATTATTATTATTTTTGTAACGATGGCGTAAGGAGAAGCTTTGAACAAAGACTTGAATTAGATCTCGCATTTTTTTGACTTTACAATGGACGACAACAATATGGTGATTGGTGAACGCGCATTAGCGTGACAAATTCAAATAGCGACTAGTTTTCCAGGAAAAAACAGAGAGCCATTGGAAAAAATAATTCTCCGCTCAAAGAACCAAAAAAAAAAAAAAAAAGGATCGAGACGTAAACAGTATGTAGAAATGGAAACAGTCAACACGTAATTTTCCCTGGAAAAAGGAAGGAAGGAAAAAAACAAAAAAAGAAATGGTGGGGTTTTTTTTTTGGTTGTATTTCGCGGGAAAGCTATTGAGCTCGTCAATGATGGATTGGTTACTGAGCTGTCTCTGTCTAAATAATGAAGCTTGCACAAATTAAATTAAACTCAGAAGAAAGAGACGAGTTTCATTTTAATAACACTACTGTGAAAACTAAAGACGAGGCTGTAATTATACATAAATACACTAATAATAATGATAATTTAGATAAAGAAGAAGAAAAAACAGAGAAGATAGAGTTTAAGGATTTGTCTTCTTCTAGAAAATATGAAACACGTTACCTTCAGTTTCTTCTTCCCAATCAGCATCACAGCCGGGACAACAGACAGGGGATATCTAGAGAGAGAGAGAGAAACATATACTAGTACATATATAACTATATAATACTATTTGACCTTTAATTATAATAATATTTATGAGTGTGATAATTAGACAAGGGATGATGATGAAGAATAAGAACAGGTAGATGGGGATGAAGAAGAAGAATAAAGTTTTTTTTTTTTTTTAAGGATGGATCCACTCTAATGTGCGCCGTCATGCGAGGAAACTTAGTGCAGTTTCTATGAATGAACATTGAATTAGAGAGATAAACCCATATAGTACGCAATCACATACGTACGTAAGGACTAGTCAAAATCTCAATTATTATTATTATTAATTTTTTTTTTTCTGTTTACCATTCATAGTTTGCGAGGTGGCATCATAAGACTGGAATGAGAAATACTTGGTTTGACGCTGGAATCCAAGATTTATTAATGAGAATAGTCTCGATTGAAATACTTGGTTTGGTATAATAGTTTTAAGAATACATAATTTTTTTTTAAAAAAAATTGAATACATTTTCTTCAATCCTATAGTTGGAAACTTGAAGTACTTATCTTGTTATTAATATAGTTCTATTTATAAGTCTCATTTGACTAAAAAAATTGGTTCTATTTATAAGTCCTCTTTCAGGTAATAAATGAGATTGTGACAAATTTTGTTCATATTAATTGTACCAATGAAAATAGAGAGAAAAGAAAAAGTTGAAAGATACCCGATGAAAAGAAAGAGAGAAGAAAAAGTTGAAAGATCCTCATTCATAAATGAGGGTAAAATTGTGAATTTACCACATAATCATTAAGTTAACTAACTCTCCTTGGTATGTGTGTTTTGGTCAAAATGGACTAATAAATAGGACCAGAGTGGTAAGACATATTTAGAGATTTGATCTTAATCCTAAATAAGAGTATACGACAAAGTTTTCATATTTATCAATCTTTTTTTAATTTACCTTTATAAATGTTTACTCAATAAGAATTAAAGAGGGAAAGGGATGAGAGAATTAAGAAAGATAACTAGAGTATTTTAAAAAATATATGTCATATAAACTAATTTAACTAATTTAATTAAATTAGGTAAATATATTACTCCCTCTGGTCCTTATTATAAGGCACTAACTAACTTTTCTCACAAACCAATAAAAGTAGTTAAAGTCAATAAAGTTGTCTTAGAATCTAAGTAATTTTCAATATTACCCCTACTAATTGCACTAAACTCCAATATTATATTAATTATTACTCTCACCCACTACCCTTATTAATTATGGGCAGACATGAAAAAAATAATAATTAATGCTCATTGGGAAAAAGCAAGTGCCTTATAAAAAGGACCAAATAAACTTACTAGTTGGTGACTTATAATAAAGATAAGAGGGGAGTATATGTCTTGTACTATTAACAGGAAGAGCATTTGTTTCAGTGCTAGATCATTATTCATTTGTCCTCCCAAATTTAGAAGATGCGTTTCCATCAATGAAGGTAGTTTTGTTATAGGTTTCCATTAATAAGATTTGTTTCCCCCTTTCAACCAACTTAACAAAATCAGGAAGAAACAATTTTTTTTTCCATCAGACAAGAAGAAACAATTAACTCATTAAATTTTTCTTCAACTTTAATTTTTTTTTCCTTCCAAATTTACTATATCAAATGAAGTTTTGAATGCGAGGGAAAAATACGAGGAGTTACATTTAAATATTAATTATAAAAGAAACAATTATCAAATAAGCATTAATTATTCTTCTAGTAATTTATATTATAAACAAAGTAATCCTTCTAGAAAGTGGCTTATATTTGGATTGAAAGGAGTAATGATTAAAAGGGTATGTTTAGAAAACCAATACATATTTTTTATATAAATAACTAATTTAATTAATTTGTTAATATCTATAAATTAGTTATTTAACTCCTAAAAAATATACTAGTATATACTTATATACATATATAATACTAAGAATACATTAAGAAGAACAAAATTTAGTTCAAGTTCTCTAGTCATACTTTTATTTTGCTAATTCATTATTGGTTGTTAAAATGTGCATGTGCATGCACTTATAAATTCACTTACAAACACTAATAAATGTTTTAATAAACTCATACAATATGAATTATGATTTATAAATTTTCATATCGGCACTTATATTTTTGTTATTGTTAGTTGTTAAAATTAGAATTGGTAAATTTGCATATAAACATTTTTTATTTTGCAATTGTTAATATTAAAAATACGTACTTGTAAATTCACTTCTATTTTCAAGCACAAGCCTAATAATATTATCCAGACTTTGGGAGAACATGTTAATTATCTCATTAATACTATCTCCCTGATCGTTAATATACGATATTGTTCGTAGTGTAAATTACACTACAAATAAGATTTTATATTAAGGATCAAAAGAGTACTTTCTTAGTGTAATTTCATCTTTAAGATTTTAGAATGAGATCTTGCATATGAATTTTTTTCCTTGTAAATTCATCATAATTCTCAGACCTGGACTGGACCGGTCAAACCGGACTGGGAACCGGCGAACCGATGGGTAAACCGGTCCGGTTTTTTAATTATTTTTTTAAATAAAAAAATATTTTTTTTAATTTTCTTTAAGATTTCATACTAATAACTCTATGATCTTCTTTTTTTCACCGGTTTGACCCTGGTTTAGCTCCGGTCTGACCCACTAACCCTTGACCCAGTACCTAGACCGGTCTGTTGACCGGTCCGGATTTCAGAACCTTGAAATTCAGAAAGATGACCCAATTATTATGGCTCTAATAATAGATACACTTTTTGGTCAAAAAATGAGATTTTTACTTACACACTTTTCTTTTTGGTTCCCACGCTCTGTGCCTTGAACTTTGAGTAATCATAGTTTAGCTTAATGCGCTAAATGTGATTACATTTTAGTGATTCTTTAATGTTTTAGATACTTTTATGGATTTGATGCGATTGTTTGGTCCAAGATTTTATGCAAAGCCCATAATTAACATTAATGATTAAGATAAATAAAAATGTAATTTGTTGGTATTATTATTATTATTATTTTTTGGGTCAAGCATATGAGATTCTTCGTCAACTTTCATCCTGCACAAGTAACTTATACAGTTATCATTTTAATATATCCTTCTTTCGATTCTAAATATAACATAAAGTTGATTTTTTTAAGGAAATTAATTAAATTAATTTAGAGTATTTTTATTTTTTTCTTCAAATTAATTAGTTTCATTAATATATTAATATATAATTTGAGGATACACAATATATAATTTGATCAAGTAATTTATTTAACTTTATTAATCTCTTAAAAAAAATTTTTTGTCTTATATTTAAAATCGAAAAGAGTGTTTTATAAAGAATTAAGCCTGGAACCTAAGACGGTTCATACGGATGAGTTTTTTTTAAAAAAATCTATTTTATCTAAGTTTGTAATTGTACGCTATGATTAAATACATTTAAAATATGATGATAAAAAAAAAAGTTCTCAAATTGACCAAAACTAGGCAATAAAAAAAGCAGCAATAATTTGGACCGAAACCACTTTATAATTTTATTTATATTTATTTTTCTAGAATGTTATAATTTTGGACCTATTATTCTTGCTGTCTCATTAGCCACTTAAATCGATTACACAAATTCGTGATAGAAGAAAAGACTTGGTCAGATATTCATTCTAGAATGTTAACTCCAGCATATGTTTCTTACAAATATGTGATACCATATTTCAAAACCCTCCAAACTATCTGGCAGAGACACAAAAGAAAAAAAAAAAGAAAAACATAATTATATATAGAGTCTATATTTAAATTGGAAAACTCTAATTAACTACCTTCAAAATTTGAAAATTCCAAATAAGTGATTTTGGCTAACATAACAGTTACAGTTAGTTACATAATAGTTAGTTTGTTATTCTATTATGTATTTAGTTTAACCATACTGTTATGATGTAATCTTCCACATGTAACTCTATCTGATCATGTATATAAGTATGCTACTCCATCAATAATATTCAATTCATTCTTTCCCTTTCACAAATATTGTTACATGGTACCAGAGCCATCTTAAATTTCCTTTTCCTTCCCTACCCCTCAAACTCTCCTTTGTCTGTTTCCTTCCACTTTCTCTACCCTTCTCGACACTTTCGACTAAAACCCTAATCCTTCATCCTTCTCCGTTCTCTCTACTTTATTTGATCTCTTCGAGCGTCTTCCATGGCTTCAAATTCATCTTTAACTCTGACTAGTCATTCGCCTTCTTTGGCTTCTGATCCAATCGTCGATCTATCCAATCCCTTTTACATTCACCCTAATGAAAATCTGGCACTCGTCCTGGTTTCTCCTCCTCTCAATGGTTCCAACTACCATGGTTGGGCTCGAGCTATGCGTATGGCTCTCCTCTCAAAGAATAAGCTGAAGTTTGTTGATGGTTCCATTCTTCCACCGTCGTCTATTGCTGACTTATTTCTGGTGTGGGAGCGCTGCAATGATTTGGTCTAGGGTTGGCTTACATGATCCATTTCTCCAACGATTGCAAAGAGCATTTTGTGGTTTGACTCTTCCATTGAAAGTTGGAATGATAGTCGATTGAGCTTCTCCCAGTCAGATCTATTTCATGTTGCAGGTCTTCAGGAAGAAATGTGTAACCTCCGACAAGTTGATTTAACTGTGAGTGATTACTTTACTTGTTTGAAAATTCTTTGGGATGAAATAGCCAGCATTCGTCCCTTAAAACCATGTTCTTGTAGTTATGTTACTAATGTTCTTACTCATCGTGATGAATATTAAGTTATTCGCTTCTTGAAAGGCCTTAATGAGCAATTTACTTTTGTCAAGTCTCAGATCATGCTCCTTGATCCTTTTCCTCTGATCACTCGTGTCTTCTCACTGGTCCTTCAGTAAGAACGGGAGCTTCATATCCCACTGACTCTAAGATACTTCTTGCCATAGTTCCCCGACACGTTTCCTTTGGTTCTAAGATGAAACAATATTCGTTTTGTGGTAAACCTCGTCACATCGAAGACACTTGTTACCAGGAACACGATTTTCCCCTCTTCAAGTTTCATTCCTCTAGTTATCCTACCACAGTAAATCAATTCTCCACTCAAGCTTTTGAAATTGTTTAAAAATCTTCTACTGCTAAGGCTTTTCCTCCAACCATCTCTTCCTCACATGTTACTGTTTGTCCTCAATTATCTTCTAATCAATACACTCGGCTTCTTAGCCTTCTCAATTCACCTTCACTATCTCAACTATCAGTCAATAATTTGTTTGCCTCCATATTTATTCTTACTGAAGGTATTCGTATTTCACGTTTATCTTTCATTTTTGTATATTGGATCATTGATTCTGGTGCAACGGATCACATTTGTTGTTCTCTAGCTTTATTTTCTTCTTATACATCTAATTCTCTAATTTCTATAAGTCTTCCTATTGGCTCCAAAGTTGTTGCTCGCTTCTCAGGCACAATTCACATCTATGCTTCTTTAATATTGCATAATGTTGTTTACCTTCCTCATTTTTCCTTCAATATTTTGTCAGTCTCTCATTTGATGACTTCTCACAATTGTTTTATACCTTTTTCTTCTAATATTTGTTAGATACACTCAATTTGACCTTCGTAGATGATTAGTTTAGCTAGACTATTTGAAGGCTTGTACATTCTCACTATAGATATGAAATTTCAAACCACCTCCTCTCAATTCTTATGGCCAACATTTCTTCTGTCTCGCCTGCCACTCTTTGACATCTTCATTTGGGTTATCCCTCTACCTCTACTATATCTGTTTTAAATAAACAATGTCTTGATATTTCTTGTGTATCTCATACTTTTGCATCTGATGCTTGCTGTAACATCCTATTTTCAAGAGCGGTATATATATTTTTTCATTTAAAATCATCAGAGTAGAGCATCGGAGCAAGAGAGTAACTGATTCATATTCAAAATGTCAACCATAGTGTAATATAATAACGGTACATTCATCCGAGTGTTTTCAAAAGTAAATACATAGACAAAAGGAAATCTCCAGCCGAGTCTCTTAAGCGTGCTGCTTGTCCTTCCCTTCCGCTCTTTGTTCTCCTGATCCTGACGCTATGTTAAGAGCTGAGGTCCAATGCACCGGACCTCAGGTAACGGTTAATCTCATGTTTATATACACAGTATGTGGATTACAGATAATCACAACATCAACAGAATATGAACACACAACACATGTATCGTACACAGCGTAACGGATCTATCGCACAGCGTAGCAGATCTATCGCACACAGCGTAGCAAATATATCGCACACAGCGGATGCACAGTTATCTTCTAACACACAGACGCATTCAAAAATCATACCATACACGTAACACAGATATGCATACAATAACCATCAGAGTTAGTGTTACTAGTACGCGAACGTACCTTCGCTGACGAAATACGATACGTCTGACGGTCGGAACGTGATTATGGATATCCTATATGGATAATAACGTATTTATTAATCAAACAATATCCTAACAGACATTTTAGTCATAAATGACCATTTTACCCCTGACTTTGCTAACCGACGAAATTTCGCCAGAGCTTCGCTACTTTGACTCTAATCTTCCAAAATTTTGCCATATCTCTATTTCCATCATATTTTCGAAATAAATATCATATTTAACCCTAAAACATGATATCAAAATCATACTTGGAAGATTAAAGATCAAACTAACATTTCTACTATAACTACTGAACTAAAACTAGAACTTGAAACTAGGGACCGAAAAATTTACCTAGAGCTTTGCTACTTTTCCTCAAGAGCTCTTCCTTCTCTCTTCTCTCTACAAATTTCAAAATATGCAAGAGGATTTGGTGTGAAGATTTTGCAAAGAGGTGATGGCTATTTATAGGCAAACATTGCACTATTCACAACTTTTTCTTCTTCAACCACAACCATTGGATCTAGGTTTTCTTTCAATCTTCAACCTCCACCCTTGGATACTCATGGCCGACCTCCCCTTGCATCATTCCTCAAAAAAGGATGTCATGCACATGATGTCATCCTCTTGCTTTATGGATTTAACCGATAAAATCCCATGTTCAGTGTTCTAATCGCGTAATCTTAATTAATCTCAAATATTCCTTGACATAATCTTGGAGGTCTATGATATCACTTGAGAAATATTTAGATTAACAAAAATTATGGTCCCATTAAGGGTATTTCCTAGCCTGTTAACCATTTTAGGTTAAACGCCGTCAGTTACGGAAATAACAACGGGTAACACCAACTTCGGGACAAAAATTCACTTGTTCATAAAAAGTTCTGATGCTTAATACTTAGTTCAAGGATTTCAAGATAGGATTTAATTTCTATCGGTTCCCATTTATTCTATTTGTTTTTTCACAAAATATCTTCTTTTATTTATTATTATTTTCCCATCCACTTGCATATTAATTCAACAATTCGTCTCTCCTTTTTTATGACCCATAAGTGTATTTAGGGCTTTTTGGCACTTTATTCCTTCTAATTTCAAGAGAAATTACCCTAGAAACAAAGTAATTACTCTACAAAATTTGAGACCACATATTCACCTATTTTCAATAGGTATTATTTACTAAATTATGATACTTATCATAAGTAAGATTTTAGGGTATTACACTTGCCATTTTGCTAAACAAAAACGTTTACCTTTTCTTGTAAGCATGAGTTCATGAAATCTTTGATGTACTTCATGTTGATATATGGGGTCCTTTTTCAATTCCAATTGTTCAAGGCCATCGTTATTTTCTTACACTTAGCTTGTTGACGAATATTCTAGATATACTTAGATATTTTTAATGAAGCATAAGTCTGATGTCTGAAATCACATTCACCATTTTTTTTCTCTCGTTGAAACTCAATTTTCTTATGCCATAAAAGTTCCATACACCATCTCAACTTACTAACTAAGCACTCATGGGCATAAAAAAAACCCGTCTTGTAAGAAAAGAAGTGAAGAAAAATGAATGTCATTTGTCTTGTCACCTAATGATTCTTCGATAAAAAAGAACAAAAAAAGATTTGTCGATCTATACTATCAACTAGTGGTGTTGTCATAAATTATACATATCTATCTAGACTAACTATATGACACTACTACAAAAAACGGTTTTTGCGTTCCAAAAAGACGTCTTTTTTTTTTTTAAAAGTAAAAAAATAAAGGTGATAACGTTTTTGTAATTATATGTAATAAAAGTTGACTTTTGGCATCTAAGTTAAAAACTTAGATGCCAAAAGTCTCGCGAGAGACACTTTTGGAGTCTAAGTTTTAAACTTGTTGTTAATTTTTAAAAATTGTCTTTTATTAAAACTATATAATTACATTTTTAATTAAATTTTTTGTTAATTTTTAAAAATTGAAGAATGCGTAAATTTTTTTTCATAGATATATATTCAAATTGTGAAAATTGAGAAAACCATTGTTTAATTTAATGAAACTTAGAAATTTGTATTAGTTTTAAAAATAGAATGGGGAAGAGAATATAAGAGGCAATGTAGAATTGTTAGGGGCATTTTAGTACTTTTAATTTTATATTTTTATATTTGGTCCTTCTAAATAATTAAAATTTTTATGGTCATTCTCCATAAATATCTTTTCTTTTAGGTCATTCATTATAATTTTCTCTTAAATATATGTCACTCATTATCTTTCTGTAATATATTCTCACACGTAGAGTCTTTCTAAATAAAGGTATAATTGAAAAAAGAATATAAAAATTACACATTCATTACTTTTAATTAATATTTTAAATAACATGATTTTAATAATTTGTTCCTAAAAAAGACAGGAGAGAGTAGTACTTATATGAGGACAAGAGGGAGTTATATAATAAAGACACTGATAAATTAAAATGGGATGGTTGTCAATTCATGGGACAGGGATGAGGTGGCAGATGATGAACAAATTGTAGACAAAGGGGTTGGCAGAGCAGAGACTTTGTCTATTTAATGTATCTGATATTCTGATTCTTAAAATGGCGTCACGTTGAGCCACGTGGACCAATAGTATATTAAACACGTCATCAAACCAATGAATGCCGCCCCTAGTAGTAGTTGTACCTTCTTCACCAGCCATCGTAACTGTCTGTATCCCTTCCCCCTCCAATTTCATCATCTCAATAAAAACTTACTTTTTTGTGATTTGCCTAATATTAATTTTAGTCTTCAAAGGTAAAATGAACTCCGATTAAATTAAAAAAAATATATATCTCTGATCTTTTTTACAACTATGTAAAAATAAATAAATACCGGATCAATGCACTTTTCAAACTATTGTTCAGACTAATGCTCACGCCAGTAGTGACGTTTCTCTCTCTCACGCCACTCTGACGTGGCGTTTCTCTCTCTCACGCCAGTAGTGGTGTGAGACTGTCTCACGCCACTACTGGCGTGAGAGTTTTTCACGTAACACAGAGTGGCGCGTGAGACAGTCTCACGCCACTCTCTGTTGCGTGATTTTTTATATATATGTATATTAAAATTATAAATAATAATTCTAATTAATTATAAATAATAAAAATAGTATTATTTTAATTAATAATAGGGAATTAAAATATCTGAAATTTATTATAAACCTTAGGAACAAGATTAATTAGTAAATTAATTAATTAGTTAATTTATTAAATTAATTAATTAGCAACTTTTAACACGATATTAAGTTACTACAATTTAGGTTAAAAGTTGCTACAATAATGCTTTTCCCTAAAATCTCTCCCTCTCTCTAAATCTTAATAGTGAATTTTTAATTATACCATCATGTATTGACTAGAGCCCAATATCAGTCTAGAGTCCGTTTAGTTGTTTTCATTTGTTTTATAAAAAAATGAAAACAACTATTAATTATAAATAATAATTTTAATTAATTATAAATAATAAAAATAGTATTATTTTAATTAATAATTAAGGGAATTAAAATATTAAAATTTATTATAAACCTTAGGAACAAGACTAATTAGTAAATAAATTAATTAGTTAATTTATTAAATTAATTAATTAGCAACTTTTAACACGATATTAAGTTGCTACAATTTAGGTTAAAAGTTGTTACAATAGTATTTTTTCCGAGAATCTCTCACTTTCTCTCAGTCTTAATAGTGAATTAATTAATTAACACGATATTAAGTTGCTACAATTTAGGTACAATTTTTGTTAAAAGTTTAAAAATAAAAAAAAATAAAAAAAAATAAAAGAAAAAAAAAGAAGAAAAGAAAAAAAAAAGAAAAAGAAAAGAAAAGAAAAGAAAATACATAGAAAGGAATGAATATATTAGTAGAATAAAAATTTCATACATAGAGAATGATTGTGTTAATCAGTGCTCTTCCTTTTGATTTCTTTGGTGCCTCTCATTCCATACTATTACCTACCTTCACCCTAGCCCCGTTACAACCTTTAATTACAAGCTCTCTTGATTTGTGCATGTCTGTGTTGTGAGTAGTGGAGACGTAGAAGTTGAGCAAGCTTATGGTAAAACAATTTTCTTGAGTAGAATTTGAGCGATACACTTATTTACCTTAAACACTTGAGAGACTGATTGATTGAGCGCATCATTTGTGAGACCATCTTTTGTGATTAGCATCATTGATTGAGACTACCATGAATTGTAATTTGAGATGAAGGGATTTTGATCTTGATTGATTGGTCTTTTGGAAATTTTTGTCCCTTGATTCACTTCTTGCATTATTAACAATTATTAGTAAAGAAGAGTTTTTCCTTTTAGTCTTTTTCTTTAGATTTTGCTCAGGAGTGCAAAAAGATAAGTGTGGGGGAATTTGATAATTGAATATTTAATACACTTATTTTTATCTCTTGATCAATATTTAGGACTCTTTAGTTAATAAATAATGGCTTTTATGTGCATTTAGGCTTTGGGCCTTAGATTGTAATTTTAGCCATTTTTATCGATAAAATTCCAGTTTTGTATTGCTTCACTATTTTTACCATAACTCTTGAACCAGACATCGGATTTGCCTCATTTTTGTCTCATATTTCAGATGATTCAGAGAGCTACAATTGTTATGAAGACATAAAGAGCCAATTCGGACAAGAAGGCGGTCAATTTTGGAGCCAAAGTCAGATGAACAATTCTGAATTTTAATTGGGCTCGAATTTTGTAATTAAAGCCCATCTTTATTTTATTTTCGTTTTGGGCTGAACCATTAGACCTAATTCGTTTTTAGGTTATCTTTAAGTGAGGCAGCCGTCACACATTCATTCGACGCATTAATTCATTCACGTTTTACACAGTTTTGGATTAAAGACAGAAGTTTTAGTTTTCTCTCAAATGTTCTTCATGTTCTTCGTCTTTTCTTATTCTATTCCAACCATGCTCGGCTAAACTTCTATGATTAATCCAACGTGAGGATTGCTACAATAATATTTTTTCCGAGAATCTCCCAGTCTCAATAGTGAATTAATTCACTAATTAAAAATTCACTATTAAGATTGAGAGATTCTAGGGAAAAGCACTATTGTAGCAACTTTTAACCTAAATTGTAGGAACTTAATATCGTGTTAAAAGTTGCTAATTAATTAATTTAATAAATTAACTAATTAATTAATTTATTAATTAGTCTTGTTCCTAAGGTTTATAATAAATTTCAGATATTTTAATTCCCTATTATTAATTAAAATAATACTATTTTTATTATTTATAATTAATTAGAATTATTATTTATAATTTTAATATATATATATATATATATATATCACGCCAATATATATATATATATATATATATATATATATATATATATATATATATATATATATATAAAATCACGCAACACAGAGTGGCGTGAGACTGTCTCACGCCACTCTGTGTTGCGTGAAAAACTCTCACGCCAGTAGTGGCGTGAGACAGTCTCACGCCACTACTGGCGTGAGAGAGAGAAACGCCACTACTGGAGTAAACATTAGTCTGGACAATAGTTTGAAAAGTGCACTGATCCGGTATTTATTTATTTAAAATGCAATTTTTTGGTCAAAATGCCAGCCAATCATATATTACTATAGAAACCCTAGTTGAATTAGGATTGTTTATGTTTAATTTATTTTATATATTCTAAGAATATTTTTTTATTTTAACACACACACATATATGTTTAATTTAGTTTATATATTTTAAGAATAATTTTTTATTTTAACACACACACATATATATAGTTTAAAATAAAAAAACATTATAAGGGTGTGCATGGGAACCATTCTGTTCCCCAGCACTGATTCTGAGATGAAACAATTTTTTTTGATTCTGTGCCTGGGAAAAGTTCTGAAAATCAAAATTACGTTTGTTAACTTATTTTATTTTTACTCAGAGAATCAGAATTACATTTGTTAACACATTTTATTTTTATTTATGTAATTTTTATATTCAAAAAACTATTTATGTGGGGTGGTGGTGGTGGCGGTGGCCACGGCGGCGGTGGCGGCGGCGGTGGCAGTGATGGCGGGAAAGAGAGAAGAGGAAAAATAGATTTTGACTTGTGCCTTGGAATAGAAAAGCAGAAATTTTCTGCTTCTTTTTTTTATTCCCCAGCACAAAAAAGAAATCGGTTCATCCCGGGAACAAGAAAAAAAAAACTGGATTTACCAAACACAATTCCTATCCAATTTTGTTCCTGGGAATAGAAATTAAGGAAAAACTCATTCTGGAAGCGTTACTATGCACACCCTAAGTATCCCATCATTTTAAAACATTACAGATAAACAAAACAAATCTAGACAATTAATTCAATTAAATTTAATTATATGTATGTATGTAGGCATGAACTTATGACAAAAGACAAATAATTAACCAGGAAAAAAAATATTCCATATATCCTTCAATAAATCTTAGACACTCCTTATAAAAATACATGAAGATCAAAGCATGAAGCATGAAATCTATCCATTGAAAAAAAAAACAAATCTCTTAAAAAAGCTCTTATTCACTCGTGTATATATGTTAGGGTATATGAAAGGATAGATGTAGCAGAATTTATTTATTACGAACAGCCTAACTTTAATAAAGATGTAGTCATAATCTCAGTTACTTAAAAAATTATCGAGGATACTAAACTCTAATCTCTTTAAAACATCATCGATCCATCTTAAAATGATTTAGCAAATAGGTTCCCTCCTCATAAAGGTTGGTTGCGATTAGACATTAATGGTTCAATGTTTTTTTTTTTTTTTTAAAAGGTTAAGCTTCTAGAGGTGGCATGCTCTTTGAGACAACGTAACAATGGAATTTGGGAACTTGGTATCATAAAAAAAAAAAAAAAAAAAGGAAAAATTCCATTAAAATACCATTTGAATTTACAAAAACCCCAGAAGTATTCCGAATTTGTAAAAAGACTGAGAGGTACTAAGGACCTATGAGAGATATACAAATTCGCGTGAAATTACTCTTTTACACTTAATTTTTTTAAAAAATAAAAAAATATAAAAAACCCCTCACCGGCCGCTGGAGGGCCACCGCCGGCCGCCGGTGGCTGGGGCCACCGGTGGGGTTTTTTTGGGGTGGGGTTTTTTTTTGGGGGGGTGAGGGTTTAAACAAAATTAATTTTTGAAAGTGAGGAGGTGACCTCTCAAAGAGGAGCCAAGTGGCCAACCAGTTGGGCTGCTGGGCTCCTTTGATATATATGTATAATAATAAATATATATATATTCTTTCTAACATTTTTCAATTGTATTTACAAATCCTGAAACGAAAATTATCATTCTACATACGAGAATTACCATTTTAGAAACGAGAATTACCACTTTTTCTACAGGGTTCCATTTTTTTACCATTTGATGCATGTTTTATAAAACCAAAAAAATTGCACTATTACCATTCCACAAACGAAAATTATCATTCCACAAACGAGAATTACCACTTTTTTTTACAGGGTTCCCTTTTTTTACCATTTCATGCATGTTTTGTAAAACCAAAAAAATTGCACAATTACCATTCCACAAAGTTAGTGGCGGACCCAGAAAATTATAGAAGGTGGGCATAATTGGCGGGAGATTCGGGGGCAGTGCCCCCGAATTTTTTTTTAAGGAAAATTTTAAATGCATTAAAAAACAAAAAATATAAACAAGAAAAAAAATATATCAAAAAAATATTTATGAAATCAAGTGAATATTGATAATGTAATAAGAGAGACAATTATTTTACAAACCTATTATTTAGAAAAGTAAGGCTAAGTACTATTAGAAATAAATGCAGCTACATAAATAACAATGAAGGGTGGATACTCAATAAGTTCAGGTACATATATTTTAATAAAAAAAGTATACTACAATAAAAATAATTATAATGTCATCATTCTAAGCCTTATTTTTTGAAATTCCATCATAATTGTCTTATTATCAATGCTATCAAATACATCTTTTTTCAATATAAGACACTAAACAATCATTCAACCATTTACCCCTCATCTCATTACGAAGTGTAGCCTTGATGTATTAAGGGTGATCACCTAATTTAAGGATGAACAATCATTCAAACATGTATTAATTTTTTTTTTTTAAAAAAAAAAATCCCAAATAATTGGGGGGCACTTGCCCCCCCAACCTACAACCTAGGTCCGCCTCTGCCACAAACGAGAATTATCATTCCAGAAACGAGAATTACCACTTTTTTCTACAGGGTTCCCTTTTTTTTACCATTTCATGTATGTTTTGTAAAACCAAAAAAATTGCACAATTACCATTCCACAAACGAGAATTATCATTAGCCCAACTAGTTGGCCACTTGGCTCCTCTTTGAGAGGTGGGGGGTTCGAACCCCACCTCCTCACTTTCAAAAATTAATTTTGTTTAAACCCCCACCAAAAAAAAAAAACCCCCACCCCAAAATAAAAACCCACCGGTGGCCTCCGGCTGGCCGGCACCCAGCCGCCGGAGGCCAGCGGTGGCCCTCCGGTGGCCGGCGAGGGTTTATTTATTTATTTTTTTTTTGTGATTTTTAAAAACTAAGGGCAAAAGGGTAATTTCACGTGAATTTTCATATCCCTCATAGGTCCTTAGTACCTCTCAGTCTTTTTACAAATTCGGAAGACTTTTGGGGTTTTGCAAATTCAAATGGTATTTTAATATAATTTTCCCAAAAAAAAAAAAACTAAGATACATCACTCCTAGAACTGTAGATGATTACGTGTATTCTTGAATATTTGTGTCCAAGTGGGGATCATGGTCACCACAAAAGTGTCATCTTTAACGACTCTAAAAATATTGCAACTCATCAACAAAACTCAGGAACCATCCTCTCAATAGCTAGCTAGATCAAACAAATCTGCAACCTCATAATGCATGCATGAATGTATTGTTGCATTTGATCTTATATCAAAAGAAATTAATCCTTGTCTCGATTATCTGGTCCGTCCAGGTCATCAAATGAATGTTAATAATTTCATGAATATTCTTTAATTTTTATAGAGTGCAAAACCATTTTAGTCTCTCTCGTCCTTATTTTATTATAAGACATCGATTAGTAATTGTATTTAGTCCTTTTTAGAAGGCACTTGCTTGTTTCCAAAGCGCCTTAATTATTTTTTTCCCCATGTATGCTCATAATTAATAAGGGTAGTAGGTGAGAGTAACAATTAATATAATATTAGAGTTTACTGCAATTAGTAAATGTAATATTGAAAGTTACTTAAATTGTAGGATAACTTTATTAAGCTTAACTGTTTTCCTTAATTTGTGAGAATTGTTAGTTGGTGCCTTATAATAAAGACCAGATGGAGTATATCTTAGATTATTATAGTTCTAGACTCCCTTTAACTAATTAACTAGTCTCTGCTCTCTGTGGCACTTATTCCCAAAAAAAATTATTAAAAGTTTTGTTGAAAATTCATGTACTATCTTGCTTTTATTTTTGCATTTTAAAGAATTGTTTTGATTAATTAGATAATTAAAATAATTAATTAAAATTGGAGAGCAGAAGAAGAAAAGAAGGAGCCAAATTGAATAAACCCAAATGAATGGGACCATAAATAATGACTTAATCCAATTGTCATTCGTTAATGATCTGCTCTTATCTCTATGATACTTTGTATTCCCTCGAATCGAATATTCTCCAAATTGATTTGATTAAGTTCTTATTTCTTATTTCTTATTCTCTCATCGATATCATCGTACGGACGCATGAAAGTGACTATTAAAATTGTTTCACCCACACATAGGGGCGGACTTAGAAAATTACAGAAGGGGCACAATTTGTGGGAGGATTTGGAGGTTCGAGGGCAGCGCCCCCGATTTTTTTTTTTTAAGGAAAGTTTTAAATGTATTAAAAAATAAAAGAATATAAACAAGAAAAGAAAAGAATATCAAAAAAATATTCATTAAATCAAGTGAATACTGATGATGTAATAAAAGATGTAATTATCTTACAAACCTATCATTTAGAAAAGCAAGGTTAAGTGTTGTTAGAAATACAGCTACATAAAGTACATATATTTTAATAACAAAAGTATATTACAATAAAAATAATTACAATGACATCATTCTAGGCCTTATTTTTTTTTGAATTTCATCATAATTGTCTTATTATCAATGCTATCAAATACATCATTTTCAATATAATACACTAAACAATCATTCAACTATTCATCCTCATCCGATTACGAAGTACAGTCTTGATGTATTAAAGATGGACACTTAATTTAAGGGAGGACAATCATTCAAACATATATTAATTTTTTTTTTAAAAAAAAAAATCTCCAAATCCAATGGAGGGCACTTGCCCTCTTGTCTAATAGGTGGCTCCGCCTATGTCCACACATCCCTTTCAAAAATAAAACTGCACGTTTATACTTTATCTATCATTTCAAAATCTTTAAAAATATTATAATGCAGCACTAGCTGCTAAAATAAATTAAACATATATTAAAAATTAACTATACTTTTTAAACTATATACGTACTGGATACCTAAATGGCAATCAAAATAACAAAGGCAGTAATTTACTTCCTTAAGATTCTAAATTATCATATGAACATGTGCATTTACACTCGTTGATAATCAATAAAACTGCATTATATTGAAACTTAATGTGTGTTTAGTGGTATTTTGTCAGGCATTTCATTTATATACTCAAAGAAAAACAATTTATATCTTATTATTATTATTATTATTTGTCATCCTTCATTCAATGGAAAGAAGAACTCAGGCTCCCATTATATTCATTGAGGGTCGAACGAGCAAACCTTTTATATGTAAGCTAAGACTTAAGAAATTAAAGTGTATGGTGCAAGTTGTGTCAAAATAATGTAGAATTTATTTATTTTTGACATGAAATATAGAATTTATAGAACATGATACTATTTATAAAATATAGACAGTACCAATAATGAGGTTCCATGTTTAATCAGAAACCTTACAAACATTATCGTTTATGGTCTTGGTCAGCTGGAGAACTCAAAACTGACTTCTCAAAGTCATACTTAAATATGAATCATATGACTGCTTTTAAATTACCTATTTTTTTTTTTTTAAAGACAATGGCCATAATTGTGTAAACAAGAAAAATAATTAAAAGATCTACTAAAACGTAAAATATTTTGGGTAAAATGTCCCATGAAAGAAGAAAATAAGGGGGTTTCAACATATTTTCTTCCATAAAATTTGATAAATAAAATAATTAATATAATTATTTTCAATTTTTATTTTGACTTATAAATAATATTATTTTTTTCCAGAATAAATTAGAATATTAACTATATACAGTATAATGTTATCTGCTAATTAATTTATTGATATAATTTTTTATCATGAAAAATGTCCAAACTTTTATTTGGAAATAAAATAATAATAATTAAGATAAGAAATGAACGCATTTTTTTTTAAATCTATTCTACCATATAAATCTCCATAAAGAAAATGTTAATTGAATCAAAACTCTCAGAATAGCATTGCTTTTTCAATAACAATGGTGAATGGTAAATTAGTAATAACCATATCTATCATCTAAACTTTTATTTTATAATTTCACATTTCCTAAATAACGAGTCCGTGATTAATAAATAAGATTAAAAAACCAATTCAGACCAACATTTTTTATAAATACTTGCCCACAAACAAAAAAAAAATCATTTAAAATGTGCGTATTATAAGAATATGCCTTTTATTTTCGTAATGCTATTATTATGTAGGCCCAAAGCCTAGTGGAACACAATTATTGTTCCTCATATGCCATGCATTTTTTTAAAAAAAATATGGATCCCACTATTTTTAAAGCCACACAGCTTTTTCTGAAAAAGAAGTCAACGTTGGAAAATAATTCCCGAAAAAAGTGTATATCTTGATTTTTAACCCGACACAACGATTTATTTTGATCTTTTAAGTTATATAAGGTCTTGGGTTCGAACCTTGTGAATGCAAAAAACTCCGCTGGAAGACTCTCCCACCAAAACTAGGTGCACGACGCGGGTCGGATCCGGATTAGGAACCTGGTGGGCAACCAAAAATAAATAAATAATAATAATAACATGTTTGATGTCAATCATTGTTATTTTAAAAATATTAAACATAATATGTCCATATTAAAGAATGTTTTGTTAATATTAAAAATTGCAATGTAAGCAATTTTAATTAACAGCATTAGTATTTATTATAGAGCTAAAAAGACATGTTACAATCCCGTTGGTTCAAACATGTTATTTGAGATTAATGATGTTAGGATTAGAATATTGAAAATATAGTATTGATTATTGGGCCAACAAAAATATAGTATTGATTGGACCAACCTGGAGATTGGCTCACTGATTTGACGGGCTAACCCAATATAGTATAATATAATTGTTTATAAAAATAAATATTAAGACTAATACCAACATACGTTGAGGATTAGTCAGGACGAAGCTCTGGATACCGGATAAGCAACAAAAAAAAAAAACATATGTTGAGGGTAAGTGGAAAGAGTCTTGCTCTCCCTTAACCACGTCCTCGGTTCGAGGCATGAGAATGAAAAAAATGATGTTGGAAGTTCTTCACCCACGACCGTGAGCCCGACTCAGATTAGTTGGAAAATCGGGTGGATAACAAAAAATAAATAAATAAAACTGATTAATTTTATATCCACTTAGAGTTGACCAAATAGTTTAGATTTTAACTCTAAGCTTTTTGAAAAAAAAAAGAAGCAAAATATTTTACTTGATAGAAATAAAACGTGAAGAAATGAGGCTATGAAATAAATGATAGTGTCAATAAAAAAAAAAAAAAACAAGAAAGAAAGAGAAGAATCAACAAGTTCGAAAACACCCCAACTACTCAAACATATTTTTTAAGAAGGTACTATTTCTATTTATAGAGAGTACAAATCAGTACCTTAGTTCAAGAGTCTTAAAATATTTTACTAACTTTATTACCTTTAATTTACAAGAAGTATGTGTTAAAATAAAAATGGCGGCTAAAAATAATGGATTATTAATTAAATAAGGTGACATATTTTAAATTATTTTTCCTTACTTTAAAACTAAACCAATCACAATATTAAATATTGTAGGTTATTATTATTGGTAGAGCAAACAATACATAAATATAAGATATAGTTTTTATATTTGTCAATTTTTTCTAATTTTTTTTCCTATTGATACTCCTTCAACATTAATCAATAAGGAGAGAGAATAAAAAAATTAAGAAATATTACTAGAGTGATTTAGAGAATACATATCATATTAACTAATTAAACAATTTTTCTTAATCTTATCAAATTAAAGTAAATATGTCTTATATTAAGAATGCGAGGAGTATTTACTATACTACCTTTGGTCCTAATTATAAGACAGAGTTAATTTTTTTTTTTTTTTTTTGGTGTGTTTTGATACCCAAAAAGAAAAAGCGAAACAACAGTGTTGGACTTATTGAGTAGTCCATACTTGATGGGCTACTCAAAATTCTTAAGCCCATTTTGTTTATATTACTATTTGATATCGTAAATCCCAATTTTATAAATTTAAGATGTCATGAGATATTCTCATACATTATTGAGAATATGGTGGAGGTGTGACAATTCATCAATTATACTACCTCTAGTCTTTAATATAACATGCAATTGCCCTTTCTTTAGAGAGATTAATAAAACTAAATAAAATTACTTTAAAGTATTTATATTTATCATTTTTATGCAAAACTAATTTTCCTGACTTATAAATTACTAACATATTATATAAAGATATACAACATAAGTTATGATTAAATTATTTATTTAGCTTCCTTAATTTAAAAAAAAAAAAAGATTGAGTGGCAACTTTTACTTTTATCTGCCATAACTCGCACTCATTATACTTATAGAGTGTCCAAAGTCCAAACTCAACTCTACACTTAAAGAGTGTGGTGTTAATTGAGCTACGCTACAAAGCCCCGACCCTAGCTCATAATAAGGGATGGGTAAGTCTCATGAAGAAGGAAGAGGGGGAAAGGTTAAGATTGTCTCTAAATTAGATGGTTTTCTCTTCTTCAAATGCATAAAAAGAAAGGTTCTGAAATCTGGACCGGCCACCAAACCGGTCTAGATACTGGGTCAATGGTCAATGGGTCAGACCGGAGTCAAACCGGTAAAAAAGAGAGAAGATTTTAGAGTTATTAGTATAAAATTCTAAAGAAAATAAAAAAAAGGTTTATTTAAAAAAATCGAACCGGTTTACCCACTGGTTCGACCGGTCCGGTCCGAGTCTGAAAACCATGATAAAAAGTAAAGTAATTATATAGGTACTACGCCTTTGAAAAAATGAGTGAAAAATCTCTTTCAATTTTTTTTTTGGTAAGGACTTGAATTCGAATACTGACACCTTTTATGTATGAAATCCTACATAGTACCTTGCTCTTTCTTTATAAAGACATATAAAGTCTTCTAGGCCAATAAAATTTTCAAACAAATAACTTTTCACAGATTTTCCAACCCCTCAAGATTTATATGGATTATGTATTGCATGTGGCCTTTGATCTCTTCATTCTTAAATCCTGGCTTTGCTTCTTCTGGGTAGCATTGAGGTGAATTTTAGAAATTCTTCAAGTGAGGTTGTTGGGGGAACATTGGTAACTTTGGTGAGTATGGTTTGTGGGTATAGAAGGGAGTTGCAAAGAATTGTTTGATATTATGATGCAGAAAAGTTGAACTTACTCCCTCTAATCCTTAGTCTAAAATATATTTGTGGAGTTAGCCTAAATTCTAAATATAAGACATGAGGTCTGTTTGGTACGAGGGGAACAAAAAATTTAATGAGTTCTACTTAAAAAAATTAGAAAAATGAGGTTAAAACCTTTTAATGAAGTTTTCTTATTCTTAAATCTTAAATCTTATTTTCATTAATATTCTAAACCCCACCAACTAAATATTGGTTAAGGCGGTAAGCAACCTCACTTTATAAAGAGAAGATTACAAGTTCAAATTTCAGGAAGCGTATTTGTTGGGAGAGCGAAAACTCATTGTGCCCTAAGTCTCGAAGGAGGAAACTTTGATCAAATAAAAAAAAAAATTATAACCCCACTTCTACATTTATGTTAATTTAAACTCATTAAAATTGTCACCCCTTTATCTCCCTCATACCAAAAAGACCTCAAGCTCTTTGAACGAACCCAATTCAAATGAACGAAAGCCCAATCTGCTTATATTCTTCATTTTTGTTTTCTAAACTAGCAACAATGGTGAGTCTAGCGGAAGGGATTAACCCCTCACAACGTGGCTAACTAAGGTTTGAATCCTTATTGAAAGAGGTGCTCACATTTATTGCCCGACAGTACTTCAAACATGATTGTTTCTAGTAGGAGGTTGAGGATACCTATGCTTAGAAAGTGGGGAAAAAAACAAACAAACAAAACCAGCCCAGCAAACGGGGCTTAACCCAAAGATGTGGCTAGAGATGCGTTAAATATAATGACTCTGACAGTGTGTATAAAAGATTAAGTATAGATGTAACCTCAAAATCTAATTGGTATTCTGAACCATCAGAAATCAACAGATAATCACAGAGCAAGTACTCAGATATGGCATATATAGGTCATACGTACAAATAATAGGTAAACTTATGTTGTCAATGACATTAAACCTTAACTTGTTTAGTATCTTCCCTTTTCGTGTCAGCCTTCTCTCTCTTCAATCGTCACATTTCACCCAATCTTTCCCTCCCAAGACTAGGACGTGAAAGAGAAGGCGCACAGAATAATCTCCATAACTACTCGTATTTTGGTTTGGTATAAGAAAAACTAGAATATAATTTCACTCACAAATCTTATGCTTAAAAACTGTGCAGGTTAAATTGGGTTTTCGGGTCAGCCCACCCTAATCAGCACCAGGAAAATCTCAACCTTTTTGAAGGTTTTAAAGGTTCCCTCTCAGTCCATTCCTCGTTGGATCATTAAATAAACAATCAAACGAATGTTACATCTCTCCTTCTGCCATATTACTCAAATGGAACATCTCAACCTTCTTTGCTTGTTAGGGACCATAAATAGGAATCTAACCTTGTCTAGTGAAATCAGTCCTGCAATGGCTGCAATGTTCTGGGTATTGGCCTTGGCTTGCCTCTGCTGGCCTTTGGCCCTCAGCAATGCCCAAGCACCAGAAGCTACACCATCAAAATTACCAACCAAAACACCGGTGGAACCTTCTAACTTGCCAACCATAGTTCCAGCTGCAAGGCCAGCCTCTTCTGGTGCGCCAATAGCAGCCATGAAACCCCCTGTTGTGGCAGCAACACCATCCACTTCTTGGAAACCACCAGCAGCAACCCAGGCACCTACAACCTCCAAAGTTCCAGCTGCAAGGCCAGCCTCTTTTGCAGCACCAATAGTAGTTGCAAAAGCCCCTGTTGTGGCAGCAACCCAACCACCTGCAACCTCCAAAGTGCCAGCTGCAAGGCCGATCTCTTCTGCTGCACCATTAGCGGCCGCAAGAGCTCCGGCTGTGGCAGCAACACCATCCACTTCTAGTAAACCACCAGCAGCAGCTCAGGCACCTGCAGCCTCCAAAGTGCCAGCTGCAAGGCCTGCATCCTCTGCTGCACCATTAGTGGCAGCGAAACCTCCTGTTGTGGCTGCTACACCTACCACTTCTGCTGCACCACTAGTGGCTGCAAAAGCCCCTGTTGCAGCTGCAAGGCCTGCCTTGTCTGCTGCACCGTTGGCGGCTGCAAAAGCCCCTGTTGCAGCTGCAAGGCCTTCCCTGGCTGTTGCACCATTGGTGGCTGCAAAACCGCCAATTGTGGCAGCCACTCCTCCTACTTTGAGCAAACCACCAACAACAACTCCCACTTCTGCTCCTGTGAAACCCCCAGCACCCAAGGTTGCACCAGCTATCAGCCCAAAAGCCCCAGCCCCTAAGATTCCACCACCACAACCACCAAAGAGTCCACCTGTAGCAACTCCCATACTGCCACCACCATTGCCACCACCTTTAACACCACCACCAGTTGCTTTACCACCACCATTACCACCTCCAGTGATATCCCCAACACCAGACCAGTTACCTCCAGCCCCAGCACCTGCAAAGAAAAAGCCAGCACCAGCACCGGCGCCCAAAAAGAAAGCACCGATACCATCACCTGTTCCTTCACCATTGGTGGTCACACCAGCCCCAGCCCCAGCACCCTTGACAGAGACGCCAGCCCCAGCACCTGATGAAGATGTACCAGAACCACCTCCCCACAGGCACAGGAGAAGAAAGAAAAGTCATAAACACAAGCACAAGAAACATCAATCACTTGGTCCAGCGCTAGCACCAACGACTACTATCCGGAGTCCCCCAGCACCACCCACAAATATAACAAGTACAACAGCAGTGGATTCAGAAGATGACACAGCACCAGCTCCAAGTCCAGATTCCGTAAGTTATTTAATTGTTATATACCATTACAAGTTACAATTATATTTTAAACTGTTTTACAATATGGAATATTTAGTTCTATTTGTTGACAATCATCAGCTTCAGAGTATTTTAACTACATTTTCTAAATTTGAATTCCCAGAGTGGTGCATCATCATACTACCACCGGGTGGGCAATTCAGGAATATGGGCAACAACAGGACTTGCTACTGCAATTTTGCTTGCCATCACAGGCTTCATCTGCTAACAGATTCACTCAAAAGTGCTATTTGGCTTGCAAAATATGAAGCGAAGAAATGAATAATGAAATACTACGACTAAAGGACATGATGGTGTTATTTCATTCTTTTTTTCTTGTATTTTTTAATGTGTGTGTATTTTTTATTGACAATATTTTCCAAAATATTTGCTTGGATATAATAATGAATATAAAATTTCAAATTATCTAAATAACTTGGATTTACAATGTCTATAATTATCGCATCAAACTTGATCAATTTCTGGGTCCGTGTTGGTTTTCTCCCGGAAGTCATACTCTGTGATGAGGCCAAGATTGTCAACTAATTTGTGATGCTGAAGACATCCTGCACACTGATAAGATGCACTTCCCATTATTCACAAGAGGATGTATATTTCCACTATATTTATATAAATTAATTAAGCCATAAAAGAGCATGCAATTCACAAGCAATTAGTATAGCTGCCATAAATATAACTTACAATGAAGTTGAGACTAAGCAACAACATTATGCAAGGGAATCTTACAGCCAACCAAAGACCATGAATAAAATTCGTAGTTTTGAAAATTGGACAAAACCCGTGGGTGCCACATTGGAAGAGGAAAATAAGGGAAAGGGGAAGGAAAAGGAAAAAGTATGGTTTTGAGAATTTTCTCAGGAGGCACAAATTGGTGTTACACTTTATTACCATTGAGATATGGTGCCTCAGTGTTAGGATCAGTTATGCACATGGCAAGGCAACCACTGAAAAATTGATGCACCACTTAAACTGGCCTTGAATTTGAAATATATGCAAACGTAGAGGGGGGGGGGGGGTAACAAAAAACAAGGATTCTAAACCCTCTTCTTTTGTTTCTTAAGGGGACAAAATTGCGAAAGATCAGGATCAAATTACCAACTGACATATAAAAAAGAATTAAATTGTCAGCAAACATAAGGAAAATGAAGCATTTAGCTCAAGCGTACAAGTTAGCGAGCAACAAGCCATCAAAGAACCTACACAAATGCAATATATTTGTATCCCACTCTTTTCTCCCTCCAGTTTCATATACACTTGGTGGCTATTATTCATTTTAAAAAAATGATCAAACAAGTTTTGCCAAAAATCATGATATTTACCAATATGACCTGCCAGGTGCCAACTGATGAAACTCCACATCCCTAACCATGGAAAAGGTCAAGAATACTGCATTTTCCCTTTGCGTGATTTCAAATTGCTAAGAAGATTTATCATTTCTAGATTTATTTCCCTTCATATCATTATTATTTTATCCAAAAGAAACTAAGCAATTGTCAATACTTGAAAGGAAGCAGAAATCCAGCCTCTAACAGTTTTACATCTTATCTATACTCGAAAGTATAAACCATCAGCTGAACACAGTAAGAAGTCTTTCAATGAGACAACTATGTTACTATTTCCCTCATAAATCATAATAGGCCTATATATCAACATTATAATGAACCTTTAAAACTAAAGAATTCTAATCTTCAATAGACTCAGACAAGACACCCATGATGAAAGAATATTTTCGGAAAAAAGCAATGAATTTCACAGCTCCTAGATCATAATATGAAATTTACTGATTCTGCATGCATGTTATAACATAAAAGGAATCAAGAGTTAATAAATACCTGAACAAAAATGACACCCCTTTCATAGGCTAGTCGGTTTACAAGTCTCCTTGTTCTTTCACCACACGAGTTGCATGTAAATTCTACAAGCATGCTTCTTCTTGGCAGCTTTAAGTCAATACTAGCACCCTGCACAATGGACATAAAGTCACTACAGAACTATTATTATTCGATACAATATCAAGGGAAATTAGAAATTCATATTGGGATATAGAAGAAGCACTTGTGGGAATAAAAAGTTCCGATCCAGAAAAATTTGCTTCAATCTCAATGCTTGAACCATTGTCCATATTAAGAATCAAAATATGAAGCTCAGAATGATTTTTATATAAGAAATACAAAGTTGTACACTGAAATAAAAAAACTTCGAACAATACTAACAATTTTTCCTCCTAAATGATGATAGGATTTAATGAATAAAAGAAATGTATTTTCAATACTAACCACTTGACCCGAAAAAAAAATACAATGACCTACAATCCAAGAGTGACAATAACGATATTATTTTTATTTCCCTAACAAAATATCAACCAAAGTTACGTACATTTTCAGAATTATCTGATTCTGGTTCCAGGCCAGTCGCAGAATCACCATCCACCACCGCGCGGACTTTAAAAGCTCGACGGGTGACCACCGCTGTCGAATCTGAAAATTTCAACCTGAAAGCAATAAAATGAAGTTAGTTTAACAGGACAAACCCTAGGAGGGGGGGTGTTAGATGGTAACCTGTAGTTGGAAACTCTAATAGATGGATATTTTAGCCCAGAAACAGAAATTGGCTTGAAAAAGTCGCAGTATTGCGACGGAATAGGTGGCGATTTTTGGTCTGTAGAGCAGGAGGCAGAAGCTATGGCTGAAGGGAAACGGTAGAGTGTGCTTGCCGCCATTCTTCGTTTTTGCGACTGAACTAAAAATCAACTAATCACACTAATATACCAAAAAATAAAAAGAATAAAAAACTATTTTCTGTCTGTTACGAAAATCATTTTTAATTATTAAAGAAATTTGAGAAAATCCCATATAAATATAAAGTCTCTTGAATTAATGAAATTTAAAATCAGGTTGGTAAATTCATCAAATTATTCATTAGGTTATAAACTCAATTCAGAATTTCAGAATATAGATAAATAACTTTACTGCCCCTCTTTTTTTTTTTCTCCAGATATTTCTCCTTCCATCCTCTTTCTCTATCCCTAAACAACCTCAACAATATTCTCTCTCTCCTACAACAAGAAATATCCAGAATTATAGCTAAATCCTTATAAAAAATCACGATGAAGGTCCCACCTGGAACACAACATTGCGTTGTTTAAATTAAATAGTTTTTCTTCTTTATGCTCTTCATTTGTAACAAATATAATAAGAGATTTTAAGTTTATAACTGAATAAACTCAATAGACTTTGATCATCACTCCTACTGGAGCCACAAAGATTCAACAAATAGTTTTGCGTCAGACATTATGTTTTCCTTAAATTTCTTTACGTTAAGAAAAAAATTGATTTGCAGACTCCACAATTTCCATAACTTTTTAATGTTTCTTAATTCATGTCCTATGTTTTACTTTAGTTTATAATTCCTGAAATTTTGTAATCATTTTCTTTTAATGCACATGATCTTTATTAGAAAACAAAACAAAAAGCACTTTCAAACGTGTGTATATCGATGTAAAGGTTGAGAATAATAACACAATTGAGGTTGTTGCGGGGAGAGAGAAAGAGAAAGAGTCCAGGAGAATGAGAGGGAAATATCTTGAGACAAAAAGAGAAAAAGAGGGGTTATAAAGTCATTTTATCCACATTCTGAAATTCTGAATTGAGCTTATGACCTAATTAAGGATTTGTGAAATTTACCAACTTGATTTTGAATTTCATTAGTTCAAGAGACTTTATATGGGATTTCCCAAAAAATAAATATTTTAAAATAATTTAGTTTATTTCTTAATTTTTTTTAAAAAAAAAATCAACTAAAACTTATATTTAAGATTGAAGGTAGTATAATTTTTCTTTGTCATTAATTATGTTATTCACTTGATATGTTTGTGAAATCAGAACGCTATTTCTTCCTTGTCGTGGAAAAATGACAAATTTGATCCCAATTCACTATTCTTTAACTGTATTCTTATAAATTTACTACATTGTTTTATTGGTTGTTAGGAAAATTTACACTGTTATATTTGGCTAATTTTACTACGTTGTTAGGTATTTTTCCTTGTCTTCACATAACCTAATGCTAATGCTTGTTTGAAATAGTGATTGGAGTCTTCAAAAATAGTTTTTCAATTATAATTTATGATATACGAGGTAAGTATGTGAAATGAATTTTATGTCGATTTACGTAAATAAACACTTTTAAAAATACTAAACAGGATCCCAAATATAAGAGTTTTAATTTGATGCCGCCGACCTTATTCATTTGGATAAATTTAATTGCCACGCTTGAAAGTTCCTGGTCAAGTTTATTCTTTATTGAAATCTTTCATTGAAAAGTATTATGCTTGATACAGTGATATGCTCACTTCATATGCATATATATATATAGTACACAGTGTCTTCACTGACACTTCAACGTTTTTTATCTACCCTCGTCCAATCAGTGCTAAGATCAATTGGCTTTTTTTGTTGTTGAGAGATTAATGATATTTTTTTGTCAATTGAGATATTAAGGAAACTAATTAAATTAGTTTAAATTATTTATATTTATCATTTTTTCTCCAAACTAACTTCTCTGACTTATAAATTAATACTATCTCCGGTCCTAATTATAGGTTTGCTTTTGTAGTGAAACTTACACTATAAAAGTGTTCCTATAATCAGGATAGGAGGGAGTATATAATTTAATCATGTACAACATCAACATATGATTAATTAACTTATTTAATTTTCTTAATCTCTAAAAGAAAATCAACTAGGTTTTATATTTGAGACCGAAGATAGCACAAATCTTGCTCTATTACCGGCTCCATATGTGTTATTGGAAGTTAGGGGTTAGGACAAATGTTGGCCTGGTTCTAGAGTGGCCCTTTGGCATAGTCATTCGATTCTAGTGACTTGGCCCCTCTCGACCATGGCTCAGTCGGAATAGAATGTAAGGTAATTTGCAATTTAGGATTGTAAAAGACCAGTAATTGATCCAGTAGTTAATGGGTTATGTAGTGATTTTTTTTTTTTTCAAATTTCCCTTGATTTTTGGTATATGGAGTATAGTTAATCTATTGCTTGGTTAAGTCAGTAATAAAACCTTAAGTACAGTTTGAAGAAATAAGGTTTTAGATTTGTTTGTGCCAATTTTGATTGATATTCATGCAGATATTCTATTTGGTTGGATTCGGCTTGTTTTGCTTGGAGACTTTCCTAAGTTTGTGGGTTCTTCAGGTGAGGAACCCGACGTTTGAATTGGTTTTGCATTGCGTGTTTTATTTTCCTTCTTGTTTTCAGGACAAATGATAATTGTCTTATACCCCAACAACTTTATTTGCTTCTATATATCGTTAAGAAATCATTTTCAACAATGTTCATAATGATCTATTTTCTGTATGCAGAAAGTGTACTTGTACTTCAAGGGGAATAAGTGAGATTTTCTTCAAGGCTCACAGTGACTGCTAGATCATCATCGTCAGTCACTTAGTAAATGGCTAGTATATTCTTGTTTTTTCTCCTCCAACAGTGTCTCCTACTTTTAATATCTTCCTATCTATGGCTTTTTAGATCACATTAGTGTTTAGTGTGTCTTTGTAACTCCAATCTTCCCTCCCTTTTGATTGATTCTTTTTTTCCTTTTGGTTAGCATAGTGGCATCCCAATTTTTTTTATTTTTTTTTTCAATTAGTGAAATATATATTGTGAGAGTGAATTCAAGGATCTTGTTACTTTTCCGTATTTCTTGATCTTTAAATCTAATCTTCGTGCGACACCGGATCACCCTTGTGGAGCGCACTATGTGCTCATTTTTGTAATGAGATTTGGATGATTCATATTTGATGTGGATAGTGGCCACTTGCAAATTATTTTATCTATAATTTTTTCATTTTGAAAACTGAGAGTTATAGAATTATACTATTTAAAGTTTTGTATATATTAGTTGTTTTAGTATATAAAATAAATTCACATTGGATTTGAACGTTGGCATAATAAAATCACGGTAGTATAGAGCAACTGAGCGAGGAAACTGATGAATAATACGCTAATTTTTTTTGAAATAAATAAATAAATAATCATAGTGGGAAAGAAAGCATGTCTTACCAGCTTTCTCCTTCTCACAAAAGGTTGGCGATGACTTAAATATTTCGTGTGGTTGTGGCTTAAAAAAACAACAAGGAAAAATAAAACTGTGTCTTGAGGTGATTTTCATATAGTGATTGAGAAATAGAAATGAATTTCAAAGGGATCTTTCTAAATAAATTAATTCGTCACTTGGTAATTTTTTGTTGGCCAGTGCGGTCAACATGCAACACGATTATAAAATTGGAAAAATGTCATTTAAATACAATATAAAATTCTAAAATCCCAAAACGTCTATCAAAATTTGTAAAGGACTTTATAGAGATCAAATTGAGATTTTAAAATGATAATAAACTTATCATTATGTCTTCTCTTCCACTTTCTCTCTCCTCTCCCTCTCTTCCTTCTCCTCTTCCTGTTGCCCCTCCCCTCTCGATGGTGGTGTTGGTCGTTAATTGTAGGGGAATACAACACTACAACTAATTTAGGAATATTCCTCCGGTCCTTAGTATAAGGACTCATAGTCCCCAACAAGGGATTAGTCATTCAGAAGACCGGTAGAGCTTGGATAGCTTCTAATTAACTCGGGAGTCTGTGCGCACAGCAAGTGATCATGGGGAGTCATGATCCGTTATAGAGTTAATATAAGAAGATTCCTAGTTATGTGAATTAGCTACATTTAGTGATGATACTCTATCTTTTCTCTTGACTAAATGTGAATGACGATGTGAGGGATGATGCATGCACGATATCCAAACATGAAAGGTAGATCACTTGATCAACTCAATTAGTTCTGGGGCCATAGAGCATTGCTAGTGTCTTATGAGGTCATTAAATAAATTGGGCCCGTTAAAAGAGTTTTAATTGGTTCAAGTTTATTTATTCAGTGACTAATTGGGGCTAATGAGTCACACACAAATGTTATTTCCAATTGCTTAAAATTAGAAAACTTGGGCCAATAATTGTTATTGGGCTTTATCAAGAGTAAATGTGTAATTTGGGTTGGAATAAAACTCCAAGCCCAATAAGAAGCAAAATGACGTCACATATATGGTTCCGAGTGGGAAATTAGTTTGTCCATAAAAGGGCCCAAATGTGTTGGAAGACCCAACGGGGTCTTTGACCAAGTTGAATTTGAAATTTAAGTTTGAAATTTTAATTCAAAAGATTAGGTTATAAAAGATAATTCTGAATTATCATATATATGTGTTTGTGTGCGTGTGAAGATCCAATTCAATAATGATTGGATGAAGATAGGAGAAATAATAAATGAGGATTGATTTAAAAATGATTTTGAATTTTAATTTAAGAGATGAATGTGATCCATCATTTTAAATTATATTCAATTAAGATATGAATTTAATTCATTTTGATTTGGATTTTCCAATTCAAGTTTGGATTGAGTCTTTCTTGTAAGCACTTAAATTAGGGTTAGACTCTTATAAAGTGCTAATTTTTGGTGTGCCCTTTTGATGGACTTTTTGAGAAAAAAAGGGAAATAAATGTAATCCATCATCTTAAATTCAATCCAACAATCAAGATATGAATATGATTCATCATATCAAATTCAATCAATCAATCAAGATATGAATTTAATGTGATTTGGTTGACAAGTAGTGGACCTATTACCTAAAGCCCCTTTATTAGTGTATAAGCTGAAAATTTCTAAGGAATTAGAGCTAGGAATTTTCAGCTCACCAAGGCTATAAAAGGAGGAGGGCTAGACATTTTTTCAAACATCCTTATGCTCTCTAAATTTTGGTTGTTACCAAAGGTTTAGAGAGGAAAAGATGTCATCCACAAAATGGTAAGGTTCCAACCATGTTCATCCTATCTTTAACTTAATCCTAAGAAACTACAATCTTCTTGAAAAGAGAAAAACTCAAAGAAACCAAACCTCAACATTGTCTTCGCCTAATAAGCATCCAATGAGTAAGATGTTTCAAGAGAAGGATTCTCGTTGCAATCGGGGGATAGCCGTGTGGATCAACGTTAGAGGACATCAATAACATTGAGGTCTTCAAGTGATCTAAGGTTCTTAATTTCCAATAGTCGTATTATTAAGTTATCATAATCCCCAATAGTTGTTTTAACGAGTAATCCTGAAGCTCATAAATATTATAAATTGTTATAAATTCTCATGAACACCGTAAAAAATTACGGATTAATAATTAATGATTTATTTTTATAAATATTAATAATAATAATAATTCTAAAGTATTTTAATAATTTATTTTTATAATATATAAATAAAATTTATCTATTTATAAACCTTAGCAAAATTCACGACTCAATGATTTTTTCTTTCCCCCTCCTAACAAATAAGTAAATTAATAAATTCTAAATTTAATTATGTTCTTTCACTGAAGGGAAAAACTCAATAAATTCTAAATTTAATTCAGTTCTTTCACTGAAGGGAAAAACTCGTCCAGCCGGATTAACTGCTTAAGCCCTAACGGAGATACGCTATCCATCATCTATATCTAGAACTAAAGTAAGCCTATAAACTAATTGTTATATATGTGGCATGATACAACCACATTGCAAAGTAAACATTCAGGCCATTTGCAAACCATCCCGAACATCTATATAGGCATTGGAAAATTCTAGCTACTTGTGCAAAACAACGATATTACAGATCGTCCATTAATCAAGTCTTCAAATCAACAAGATTTGAATTTATAATTTTATCGATTATGATCCAAGTATTTATCAGCGGGACTAATATTTATTTTCCCCATTTACATAGAAAACACAGACTTACACAGAAAATGCAGAATTACACAGAAAACAGGGACAGAAAACAGAGGATAAACTCTAACCACACAAGCTAACGTCAGTCAGGATGGAATTGTCACTGCAGCACTCGTCCATTAACAAATAGCAACGCAAAGCTTCGAGGCACCTCTTGAGGAAACCTCATTTTCTTTTGGGTGGCGATGGTGGTATCCCATGAGCATATTGGGGATACTGGAGAGGTGGTGCCATCACAGGGGCTTGATAAGTAAGACTCATAATGAAGAAGAAGGAGAACGATGGAGAAGAAGAAGGAGAACGATGGATGTGGGGGAGAGAGAGAAAGGGTGGGTTTTACGTCTCAGAAGTTGAGAGGTGAAAGTGAGAGAAAGATTCTTGAGGCCTTTAGCAAAAAAATTCTTTAGTTTCATCACCTGCCAAGTAGCTTAATGACTTTCGTTTCGTCACCTGCCAAGAAGTTTCCCTTCACTTCTTATAAAAGGCCTCAAGAACCTTTCTCTCACTCTTTAATGACTTTCGTTTCGTCACCTGCCAAGAAGTTTCCCTTCACTTCTTATAAAAGGCCTCAAGAACCTTTCTCTCACTCTCACCTCTCAACTTCTGAGACGTAAAAACCCACCCTTTCTCTCTCTCCCCCACTTCCATCGTTCTCCTTCTTCTTCATTATGAGTTTTACTTATCAAGCCCCTGTGATGGCACCACCTCCCCAGTATGCTCATGGGATACCACCACCGCTACCCAGAAGAAAACGAGGTTTCCTCAAGAGGTGCCTCGAAGCTTTGTGTTGCTATTTGTTAATGGACGAGTGCTGCGGTGACAATTCCATCCTGACTGATGTTAGCTTGTGTGGTTAGAGTTTATCCTCTGTTTTCTGTCCCTGTTTTCTATGTAAGTCTGTGTTTTCTGTGTAAGTCGTTTTCTGTGTAAGTCTCTGTTTTCCGTGTAAATGGGGAAAAGAAATATAAGATTAGTCCCACTGATAAATACTTGGTTCATAATCGATAAAATTATAAATTCAAATCTTGTTGATTTGAAGACTTGTTTAATGGACGATCTGTAATATCGTTGTTTTGCACAAGTAGCTAGAATTTTCCAATGTCTATATAGTTGTTCGGGATGGTTTGCAAATGACCTGAATGTTTACTTTGCAATGTGGTTGTATCATGCCACATATATAACAATTAGTTTATAGGCTTACTTAGTTCTAGATATAGAGGATGGATAGCGTATCTCCGTTAGGGCTTAAGCAATTAAGCCGGCTGGACGAGTTTTTCCCTTCAGTGAAAGAACTGAATTAAATTTAGAATTTATTAATTAACTTATTTGTTAGGATTCGGACTAGGGAGGGGAAAGAAAAAATCATCGAGTCATGAATTTTGCTAAGGTTTATAAATAGATAAATTTTATTTATATATTATAAAAATAAATTATTAAAATACTTTAGAATTATTATTATTAATAATATTTATGCATTACAACCTATTATTTTTCTAATGTTTTAATTTAGTTCTTATAATAATCACTCCTATACTACTACTTTCTAAATGTTAAAATTTAATGCCGTAATTTTCAAATCTCGTGTATATGCCTGCCATATTTAAAAAAAAAAAAAAATTGTATGTTTGGAAATCTGTTCGAGTTAGTTAAATTTTGATTAAAGTAATTAGAGAGTAACTATATATATCAAAAATTACAAAATTAATTTTCACAATGACTTACCAAACAAGCCCTAAATCAATTTATTTTGTTTTCAAACTTATAGCTTTTTTTTTTATTGGGAAAATCCCATATAAAGTCTCTTGAATTAATGAAATTTAAAATCAGGTTGGTAAATTCATCAAATTATTCATTAGGTTATAAACTCAATTCAGGATTTCAGAATATAGGTAAAATACCCTCTTATTTTTTCTCCAGATATTTCTCCTTCCATCCTCTTTATCTACCCCCAAACAACCTCAACAATATTCTCTCTCTCCTACAACAAGAAATATCCAGAATTATAGCTAAATCCTAATAAAAAATCACGATGAAGGTCCCACTTGGAACACAACATTGCGTTGTTTAAATTAAATAGTTTTTCTTCTTTATGCTCTTCATTTGTAACAAATATAATAAGAGATTTTAAGTTTATAACTGAATAAACTCAATAGACTTGATCATCACTCCTACTGGAGCCACAAAAATAAAATCACGATGAAGGTCCCACTTGGAACACAACATTGCGTTGTTTTAATTAAATAGTTTTTCTTCTTTATGCTCTTCATTTGTAACAAATATAATAAGAGATTTTAAGTTTATAACTGAATAAACTCAATAGACTTGATCATCACTCCTACTGGAGCCACAAAAATTCAACAAATAGTTTGCGTCAGGACATTATGTTTTCCTTAAATTTCTTTACGTTAAGAAAAAAATTGATTTGCAGACTCCATAGTTTCCATAGCTTTTTAATGTTTCTTAATTCATGTCCTATGTTTAACTTTAGTTTATAATTCCTGAACTTTTGTAATCATTTTCTTTTAATGCACATGATCTTTATTAGAAAACAAAACAAAAAAGCACTTTCATCGTGTGTATATACATATTTGCATAATTATTTATATATTTTTAAATTAGGAGATGAGTGAAATAAGAAGCACATGAAGAGGACATTTAATAATAATAAAAAAGATTGAATAAGCGTTGTCATGCGTGTGTTAAAAAAAAGAGACGATGTAAAGGTTGAGAATAATAACACAATTGAGGTTGTTGTGAGGAGAGAGAAAGAGAAAGAGTCCAGGAAAATGAGAGGGAAATATCTTGAGACAAAAAGAGAAAAAGAGGGGTTATAAAGTCATTTTATCCACATTCTGAAATTCTGAATTGAGCTTATGACCTAATTAAAGATTTGTGAAATTTACCAACTTGATTTTGAATTTCATTAGTTCAAGAGACTTTATATGGGATTTTCCCTTAATTAAATTAGTTATCTGTAAGGAATGTGTTATTTTTCATAAAATACCCTCTTTAATTATATACATTAGAATTACACTTTAATGAAAATCCCTTTAATATATACAATCATTAGAGATACTTTGAGAAAAAATTATAAATTTTGAGAGACAAAATATATTGAGGTTTTATATTTAAACCCAAAGTAAAATCTCTATTTAGGACCAAAAAGAGTATTTAAAAAGTTGCTTCATAGCTCATTGTTTCCCTTTTGTTCATGCCATTGCTAGATTCAAAGAATGGAACAGAAGTGCAAATATTTCTCTTTTTTAGTTTTTTTCTCATAATCTCATATCCACTATTTGATTTAAAAAAACTAAATGGTTCAGATTCAATATTTTATAGAATTATTACTATAAATATAAATAAGCAAATTTAAACTCTTAAAATCCTATCTATACATGTAACATCCCAACTTTTCACAAGCAGTATAAATTTTTTTTTTTCCAAAACATCATTTCAAATCATCAGAGTAGAGCAACAGAGCGATTGAGTAACTGATACTTGTATTTAGAATGCCGTAAGTCCAGGTCATTTTACAACATCAGACAAGAATCGAGTATTTCAAAAGTAGATAATAACAAAAGGAAAGACTCCGCTGGAACATCAAAAGGAAGTCTTCGGTCGGGTCTTCTACTCGGCCGCTTGCCTCTCTCCTCGGTCCTCGGTCCTCCGGAGCTTGACGCTATGTTAAGAGCTGAGATCCGCACCGGATCTCAGGTAACGGTTAACCTCATACTTACATACACACAACATATGTACCACAAGTATTCATATCATTAACAGTATATAAGCATGCAACCTATGCAAGTGTATCGCCCCTAGCATTCAGATGTATCGCCCATAGCATACAGATATATCGCCCATAGCATGCATATGTATCGCTCATAGCAAACACCAACATACCAACAGTACATAACATATAACAGAGCTATCAACTACCACATACAATACACATAGCACATACATGCATACCATAAATATCAGAGTTAGTGTTACAGTACGCGAACGTACCTTCGTTGATGTTATTCTAGCACGTTTTCCTATCAATATAACAACGTACTTGTTAAGGATCTATCATTAAGACGGACATTTTTAGTCAAAATGACTATTTTACCCTCGACCCCTAATTGGCGGAATTTCGCCAGCACTTCGTTACTTTGACTTTAATTTTCCAAAATTTCAACATAACTCTTACTCCAATATCATTTTAGAAATATAAATCATATTAATTAATGATTTACATCATAACAGCATTTTAGGTAAAAATTACCATTTTGCCCCCGATGCCCTAATCTATGGAATTTCGCGAGCTTCGCTATTTTAACTCTAATCTTCCAAAATTTTGCCAGAACTCTGACCCCATCATGATTTTCGAAATAATGACTAAAATACCCCTATCATATGATATCTAATCATACTTGGAAGATTAAAGACTAATATAGCATTTCTACTCTAACTATCGAAAGAACTACGAAAGCTTAAGTACCGAAAACTTACTCAGAGCTTCGCTGCAGCTTTTCTCCAGAGCTCCTCTCTCTAAAAGTTCTCTCTAACTTTCGAAATTCTCAAGAGAGAATGGTGTGAAATTTCCAAAGGATTGCTTGCCTATTTATAGAAAAATGCAAGGGTATTTTGGTCTTTTCACAACTCCTCCTTCTTGAATATTAACCACACAATTTAGGGTTTATATGTGGATGATTCTTGACCATACAAAGCTCAAAACGTCCAGCTGCCCATGAGTCACCAACTTGTGTGACAAGTTGTGTATTCTAGAAGCACTTATACCCCGATCGGTACCCGATTCGCGTAATTTCGGAGAAATCTAAAAATTCTAGATTATACAATTCCAAGACAATTCATTCCTCATTAGAAATGTCTATTCTAATCTAAATTTTGATTTCATACAGGGAATGACCTTGAGATCCTTAACTTTCCACTTGGCTATCCGGCTTTTCTCGAATTTCCTATTTCGTCTTATTAGGAAAAACACAATCGGCTTGAATTAACTTAGGAAAAGCCTAACGGAAGATAAAAATCCACTGATCAATATTTTACCTTGACTTTGGAAATCCTATTCCTGGCTCTCTAGATAGGATCCGTTTCCTATTTATTTTATTACTATTCACTATAATTAATTATATAATATAATATTGCAACTTGTAAATATAATATATCATGATATTTTCTTCAAAATTCTATCCACAATGACTCATATTTTTGGTCAATATTTCTGGTCTTTTTTTCCTTAATTTTCGTTTTTAATTATTATTTAATTAATTAATATTATATAAAATAATTATTTAATAATTATTTTATATATTTTTTTACAAAGTTTCCTATTGGCCCATACTTGTTTTTAGGCTTAAAATTACTCAATTTCATATATTTTCCTTCATACCTTCCAATTAATTAGCAAATATGTTTTTACTAATTCTTAGCCAAAAACCACTAATTTTAGGGTTTTACATAATTATCTTTGAATTTCCTTCGCTTAAGCTTAAGTAATTAGCCAATAATTACCTAATTACTTTTTGATAATTTTCTTAATTAGAATGCCTCATTACCTCATAACTTTGGCCCTGACATCTTTGTTTTCATGTCTTCTGCATTATTTTAGGATTTACGAGGGTATTTTTGTCATTTTGGCACTCTAATTTTCAAGAGATTTTTCCTCTTTAAATTTGATATAACATATTCACCTATTTAATAGGTATTATTTCTTAATTTATGATATTCTCCCTAAGTCAAATTTTAGGGTATTACAATACAATTTATAATTGCAATAGAGAACAAATAACAAAATTTTTATTTATAAAATATAATAATAAATTTTTTAACAAAATATTAAATCTAAAGCATCAATTTCATAATTTAAGGATGAAGATGTGATTACGAGAAGAAAAGGAGAGAATCCTCTTTTGTCCGGATTCACAAAATCACCAAGATAGAAATATTAAATATACCAAAAAAAAAAAAAAAATTGTCTATTCTTTATAGATCCATTCAGCCAAAATGAAGTTAATAATTGAAACTTTACTTTCCCCAAAGTTGTGTACAAGGGGATGATGTAGCTATAAGTAAAAGCCTTGAAAGTTTCCACTAAAAACAAAAGTAACCAATTTGAATGTTGATGCATGTTACATCATCAACTTGAATGAGTAATAGCTAATCTGTTTCTTCAAATGGAATCAAATTTCTTCAGAAAATGATGCCAGTCAAGTCAACTGTCAATAGGCCATTTCACTCTTCCTCATCCACTTCATGAAAAGGAAGCGGTACTGTTTTGACTGCTCTAAATTTGCCTGCATTATTCAGATGCTCATTCTCCAACCTGTACCAATTAGCATCTTATTGGTTAGATCATATGAATGGTATTTTTCACATAAAAAAGAAGGGTATTTGAGCACACCCTTTTTCTTGGCTTTTAAAATGATAACGATGGTTTGAATGTTACATATACTTTGCAGGAAAATTGACAAATGTGACAATGTGTTATGAGTCCCATATTGGTGAACCTCACAAGTGAAGATGTTTTATAAGTTTAACAGGCCTTCCCCATCTAATAGGCTAGTTTTTTAGAATTATACTCTCAATTTGGTCTTGTGTTTATAAGTTCAAAGGCTCTCCCTCTTAATAGACTAGTTTTTTGGAATTGAGTTCTCTTTTAAATTTGTGTTTATACACTAATGAAGAGAAGCTAATTATTAATGTACCTGAAAAAATTCCACATCCCTCTTCTAAGAACTTCAAGAGCTGCTAAAAACAAGCTTGTTACTCTATAGTCAACTTTTTCAAAACTTGAATGGAGTACAGTTTGCAGCCATGCAAGCCTCAGAATAAGGTTTAATCCCTGCATAAATTTCCAAACTTTTTTAGCGCCATCTTCAGCTTTCATAGTAAATTGACCATATTGTATACATAAGAAAAGAAATCATAAATTGCTCCCAAAATGTCTGCTTCATCTCAAGAAAATATCTAATGCTATTGATTTGAGATCTCATTTCAGCTAGCATAAAGCTCCTACCATAATTTGTATTATGCTTTTTCTCCACTTTGTGGGAATTCACCACAAACATGACTGCTTTTATATCTTACACTATAATAGTTAGTTGACTAATTCTCATAATTATTGGCTTTTGGGTATCAATTGTTTGACAATGGCTTAAATGAACTTATATCTGTCTTGTCTACAGATCATACTCTAGAAATCATCTACAAAATCAAACTAAAAAGACTATACTTCTTGTTATAAATTTAAAACTAGAATATCACTTTCTCTCTAAAGAGAAAGAAAGACACACACTAATTTGTAGATGATTTGTTCTGTAGAAAAACCAGAAGTTAAAGATTCTTTAGAGAGAAAGAGGCTCATATATACCATGGAGAAGTAGTAAATGAATTTTCGGCGAAGGATTAATTCATTCCTAAGCCATGGATAATTAGAGTTAATTTGGAGCAAACCCCAGTCCTTCACAAAGTCCCAATACAATTGGTACAAAGTGGCTGCACTTGATATGATCACAAGAAGACATAGATACCCAACACCACCATCTTTCTCATAAGCCACTTTAGCTCCTGCTGCTAGCATTGCTGATACATATTTGCCTAAATTCACAAGGTGGCTTGTCTCCCCTTCATCAAACCATCTTCTAGCACACTACAAAAACCAATTAAGAGAAATCTTCAATTGCAGTTCTTAGCTGCTTGCTGTTAGGTTGTGACGTGTGAATGTGAGTGAGTTTTTCATTGAGATCCCAAAGAAGGATTGTAATTACCAAAAAGTCTTACAACAAGTGAGTAGTACGAACCTTTTGTTATTTCCTATACCGAAATTTGTCATTGTAATTAATTTTATTGTCAGGTTATGACATGTGAATGTGAATGAGTTGTTTTTTAGGGAAAACCACTGAAATCCTCGAGGAGAAATGTAATTACCAAAAAGTCCCATAACAAGTGATCAACCTACTTTTGAATTTGTTATTACATGTTGCTCACTTCTCGTGAGACTTTTTAGTGATTAAGTTCCTTCTTTGGACCTTGGTAATTTTCCCTTTTCTTTTTAATGGGTCAATGAGTTGTAAGAAAAATGTTTCTTTTTTTAGAAAAACTAAAAAACCTGATAAGACAAGAAGAAATTGTACTTAAGTGTTGCTTAAGATAATGTGGTGTGAGAGTGAGAGAAGGATCATTTCTCTTGCCTGCATGGCCCTCCAATAATAAGGTAAAAATGACACTGCATAAGCAAGGTCTCTGTAGTGTTTTGTCCTCATGCAGTATCCGTAGTCCTGAGTTTTGTAGCTTCCGGTTATATAGTAACATGCCACATACTCCAAGTTCCTGAGCATTGGAACCTATACATACAGTAATGGCATAACATAATTGTAAAGAATATTCTTCATTTATCCCATTTTTATGCTGCACTGCTATCAAGAAGAACCTTTGCTTTTTTTTTTTTTTGGGGGTGAAAAAGAACTTCTGATATATAAAATGCTACCTGACTACAAAGTTGATCAGCCATGAAAAAGTCGAACATGACAACCTATAGAGACAAGAGGGAAGCTAAATAAGATGAGGCCATGGCCACCACAAGGTATAATTAATTATTGGGTTAATATTATTGTCGTCCCTTATAGTTTGATAGATCTTTGATTTTGGTCTCTGTAATTTCAAACTACTAATTTTGGTTCCTATAGTTTTATAAAAATATGATGAGGTTAACAACTAGTCCTTATACTTTTAACGAGTTTTGATTTGGGTTCCTATATTAAACTTTGACCAAGATCTTATGAAACTACAAGGACCGAAACCAAAATTTGATCAAACTATGAGGATCAACAATGATACTAACCATTAATTATTCAACGGAGTTACTTTTGTGTCAACTAGGGTGGCTTTATTGACTGGATCAACTTGCATAGAAACAAGAGTGTCTTGAGTTTGATTCTTATTATATCCCTTGTTGATAAAAATTTCACTAATTGAGGTTTGTTTTATCTAAGCTTTCCTATTCCTAAATTTGTTCCCCCTCATTAATAAAGAATCTTTTTTTATTTCCTTATCCGGAAAAGAAAAGAGTTATCTTTTTCTTTTGCTTTGTGGAGAAATAATGTACCTTGTAAAGGGGTGAGAAAACTATGTTCCTTATCACACAAAGGAAATGATAACGGCTTGAACGGTAGATAATGTTGAAGGGGCAAAAGAGTATAAGCAAGAAAACCTGTGCATGAAGTCAAAAGTGAAAATTTCATCGGAGATTTTTAGCTAAATGAAAAATTATGACAATCTGAATAAGTGACGAAGAAATTACCAGTAAAAGTAGGCCAGGAATGGCTTGAACTTGGGAATAAGAATACCCTTTTGTGAGCATAGTTAGATGAAGACACATGATCCCAACAACAGCAGTCATAGCCATTGTACAAATCAAGAACAAATCTTTATATTTGAGCTCCTTAGTAGGGCCAAGCTCAAAAATGAAGCTGTAGTTTATGCGAGTTTTTCTCCAAGCAAAAATGTTGCATCCATAAAGAAAGAAATGTAGAAAGATAAGGCTGAATATGCTGCCAAAAAGAAAAGAAAAGAAGATAAAGTCATTTATAGATGTTCAATAATTGCTAATGCAAGTAAAAGTATTAAGAAAGCAGGTTAACTTTACCTAAATATAGGGTAAACAGTTTCCATATAGACTGAGTTTGGTTGTCTTCTGTAGAGACCAGTTATATGAGCCATTATAACATATCCAGCAAAAAGTGCCAAGAAGCATCCAGCCAATAACCCTGATTATTACATGTGAAAGTCAGTATTACACATGAATTCCTGGGTTAGATTCAACAAAGTTGAAGTAGGAACTTATTATCTTATTAAAATTTTTGGAGTTCTTAGTTTGGCCTACAAGAGTTATGTGTAAAACTACAAATATGGAATCAGATAGTCATGATGAAGTACAAACTGCATCAAGGGGAGGTGTCTTTGAAATCCATCAAGGCTTCACAAGTTACTTGGTACACAACGAGTGAAGATTTTATTTTTATTTTTTCTCATGGGCATTAATGGAATAACACAAAAACAATGAGGGCAAAATAGTCCAGGAATTTGGCTCTACTACAAATAACTCCAATTTGGAGGGAGCCAAAATGAGGGGAACCAAACACACCCTAAGAAGCAATGCTAGAAGTTGGAATTTTGGCTATGCAAATTTATTGGTGTAAGATTGACAAAATTCTGGGAGCAGCTTCTCTCAAAATCCGTTTTCTTCTTTTTTTCTCAGAATCTCATCTCTATCCTTAGATTTCCAAGTCTTCAATATTAGGCGAGTGTCCTGTGCATCTTAGAGCATGGGTTGAACAAAAGTGTTTGTGATTAATTTCTCCTTCTATATAATTTTGGTTTCTGTACCGGCTTTTTAGCCTTCTTTTATAACAAAAAAAATAGAAGGAAAAAAAGAATTGTTTATATTTAATATTTTCTAAAACTATTATTATAGTATTTTATAAATAATTATTATTTTTAAATTTTATTTGTATTACGGTTATGAATGGTATAGATAAGATTTTAAGAATTTAAATTTATTTATTTATGTTTAAAATAATAGTTTAATAAAATATTAAATCTAAACTATCAATTTTTTAAATTTGAGGGTATAAATGAGATTCTAAGAAGAAAAGGAAAAAAATGATTCTACCAGAATCCAAACCCCAAAATTCTTTCCGCCTCCCCTATTTCTGATGATGACAAACAATTTTAATCAAACTATGGAGGTGGTAGAAAGTAGAAACCTGGTTCTAACTCTACCCGACTGTAGGGGCGGAACTAGGAATCAAAATTAGGGGGGCGAAAAGTACATAATATAATCCAGATGTTTATGAAATTACATCACGCCCTATAAACGTTTCAATATTGTCATTTTAGTCCCTCTATAAAACTCTTAATAGGGACTAGAGTGAAAAAATTGAAAGTTTTATGAGGTAGAAATATAATTTTTAAAAAATTTGGGTTAAATTCTATAATTTTAGGGGCCGGGGGCCACCCCTAGCCCCCATGTAGGTCCGTCCCTGGATGACTGATACAATTTTTTCTTAAAAAAAAAAGAAATAATAAAGAAGAGAAGAAATATTTATAATGCATATCCCTACAGCTTTTGATGGGGCTTTGGGGTTCACTCTTTGTGGTTCGGTTAGATTCTGAAAGATAATGTAGCAAGCCATGGGAGTGGGACCAGTCTTTTGCTTCCCCCAAAAAGTGGGGCCAGTTTGTGACATTCTTTTGTAATCATAGTGGCTAAATGGGTCCATAATGTGATTTCTTTAAATCCAAATGGATGCAAAAAGGCAATTAAAAAAAAAAAACAAGCTTAAAGTTCTCTACCAAAATGATGCATCACCAAAAGACATTTTAGAAAAGGTAAAAAAAAAAAAAAAGCGGATTAAGTCCATGATTTGAGCTGAAATAAAAGTACTCACCAATGAAGAAAGTTACAACGTGAGATTCTTTACGTTGACTTGGTCTAAGATACTTCATGGCCTTTGTTCGATCATCTTGGGCAAAATTTTTCACAAATAGCTCCTCAACTTCGTCAGCTAGCTTCATTACCTGCCATTTTAGAAGCTAATATTGAGCATACTGGTTCACAAAGCTGAAAGCTTGCACCAGGAAGTAAGTCACAAGACAAACATATCTCTCTCTCTCTCTCTCTCTCTTCCTATTTGGACATTGAGTTTTAGACATGAACTATGCAACCACTTGAGCTTGTCGGTGAACTTGCAGGTGAAAGGATAACTGGTGGCAAACATCTTGGCATTATTCTAAGTATAGCATCCAACAGATTTGTTAAATCCGAAGTAGATATGTTATAGTCTATATTTACCTTGTCTGAGCAGTTGAAATAAGAAGTCTCTACTACTTTAAGATAAATGGGAAGAATTTGTTTCTCAGTGACCTGAACAAGAAGAAGGTAAAAAAAAAAAAATCATTACAAATGTAGACTAGGCACCAATTTTATACATAAAGTTTGAATCTTTCTTTAACTTGCCTTGTCAAACTTCTTCAGTATCTTCATAAACGCAAGCATATTCAAGTTCCTGCAAAATTTATATCATGGGGGTAAAACATTAATTAGAGTTTTGCCCTCTAAGTGTATCAAAGCAAAGGAAATATGGGATTTGTATTTGTATACCTGTAAACTTTGAGATATTCTAGCCCCTTATGGAGCTCAACGAAACCTCCTTTGATCATTTTTTCTGCATGATGCAATTTGGTTTTATTAAGATGAAGCTTACCACTTTCTGGAACATTATATTTGCTTGATGATTGGTTCATCAAATCTTCCTTTAGCAGATAGCTAATTGCTGATATGGTACGAGAAGGTGTTGTTATAGGAATGTTGATCTTCACATTCTTCTTCCCTTGGAAACTAACATTACGCCCAGAAAGTGTCCTCAATTTTCCATCTTCCCTTTTCATTGATTTCTCAGCTTCATCAAATTGAGAAGATTCTGAAAACGACATGCCATTTTTCTCTAAATCATCTGTGCAATTCCCCTGCATTTCTTCTTGCTCTCTGCTTCTAACAGAGTCCTCCTCTGTATCCAGTGAACATAGCAGAAGTTACACATGATTCTACATTATCATCAAATTGAAACAAAGAAACAATTACACCTAAGATTCTCCTTATTTATGCTTTTAAAATAAGAAAATTTTGAATATTACCATTACGAAATGTGCATGAAATAGATTGGTCTTCCTTATTAGAGTCTTGGGAAGAGCCTCCTCTGTTTTTTTGCTTCTGCTTGAAAGCAGATTTGAGCTCAAGGAGAATGTTCATTTGTTTTATCAAAGAGGCACCTCTATCCATGAACTCTGTCTCCTTCATTTCATAAAACCTATTAACCTTGTTTAGTTGTTGGTCCAAACAGGCAAAAAACTCCTTAGCAGCTTCAGCATCAGCAAATTGCTCAACCAACTCAGTCTCATACATGTCTTCCTTACCAGCTGAGGAACCAAATTTCCTATGAACCTGAAAAAAACCAAATCAAAAAAACAAAAGAAGAATGAATCAGTCAAGTTCATGACACTGAATAAAAAAATGTTCTACATATTATTGTTGGAAGGAGGAGTAAATACTTGGATTGGTCCATGATCTGTGTGATGATGGCCAAACAAAGAGTACTTTCTTAGTGATGAAATGAGGTAGTTAGGTACAGAGGAGGCATTGTGGTCTTGTTTGTTGGGTGTATTATTGATATTGTTAAGGAGTTGGAAATTCTTGAGCACTTTCTTGAGCTGACAATAATCCACAAAAGCTTGCTTCCATTCTGGAATAAGCTGACCCTCAAACTGCTTAGAGAATTTCACCATCTTAAAACCCTTAAGAGACAAGATAGAGAGAGAGAGAGGTTCTAGCTAATGTGTGTTTGCCTGGTGGTGAGTATTCAATGGAAGGTCAGGGTGGCATTATATATATAGGTGATGGGAAAAAGGAGATTTGGTTGATATGCTTAAGTATTGATGCTCTGGAGCACATTCCAAAATATCCTTTGGAGCTACACTATACTTTGTGACTAGACAGAAACTAAACCAAAATTCTACTGTTCAAAATTATATGTGTGAAGGATTGGTCTCGCTTTGTAATTTATGATAAGTAAATGAAATTTTCAAGTTAAACCATTTTGATCAAGGTATTAATTAATTCATAATATGTGGGATGGGGATGGTGAAATGGATGAACATATAAAAAAAAAAGATAGGATTCATAATGATTATATACTTCAATGAGCTAAAGTGACATTTATTGAGGAGAAGATGGTAGAAAATCACTTGAGGTGGTTTGAATACGTTAAAGAAGACTATAGGGAGTGTCAGTGATGAAGACAATCAAGCAGTATAGAGTTCTCTAAAAAGAGATAGGTAAAGACTAAAGTGAACACTTAATGAGGTTATAGAGCGAGATTTTTTAATTAATAATATATCTAAAGATTTTCGATAGAGCACAATGACATCATATGATACATGTAGCCAACCCATCTAGTGAGATAAAACTTTATTGTTGTTGTTCTTATAGTATTAATGCATAATATAAGAAGACTTTCAAGGGTTGTTTGATACGAGAGATTTAGAGGGGAGAGAAAATTTTTATGAGTTGGATTAAAAAAAAAAGAGAGAATAGTGGGGTTAAAAGTTTTTCATTATTATTATTTTTTTAGTCTTTTATCTTACATTCTCTCTTTATAAAAATTTTGTAACCAATTGTTCCAATTTTTTTAGTCCAAATCATAGAAACTTTCCCTTCCTTCCCCTACAAATCCGTCATACCAAACATCCCCTAGTATCAAGTACAGATTGCTCATTTATGTTTGTCATAACCAAAAGAAATAATACAAAAAAGTCACCATTAACAAGTGAATAGCTACCATTAACATGTCATGGGACTTGTCAATATATTATTTTCTTTGGTTTGGACCTAAATAATATTCTCCCTAGATTATATACTAACTCACTAATGCAAGCAGTCCCTTTTGTTTAATCATATAAAGAAAGAAAGATCTAAAGATTGAGTTTCTCTCATCATCTTTTTCTCATTGTCCTTCACAATTTCTAAATCATATCCGTTCAATCAATCTGAAAGATTACAATACTACTTTGAATTTTCTCTTATTTTTCTAATCAACAGTCCAGATTGACTCATGAGGATAATGAGAAAAAAAGATCATGAGAGGATTTGCTTCCAAGATCTCATGGGTTTGTTCAGTAGAAATTTGGAATCTCTAGATTATTGAGGGTTAGGCAGGATACTTCCAAGTCATTTTAGCAGATTCTTTGTAGTTTTAGTAATATAAAATTCTCATCATGGAATGCTTCCTGTACACTTCCTTCATACTGCCTACTCAGAGGATAAGAGGTATAATGGTATAATAGTATAGATTATTTATAAATAATATTATAGAGGCTGAAAGTATCTCTGAACTATACTTGGTGGCAGCACAGTAGTGGCTATAATGAAATAAGTTCCTTGTTCTGTTCCTTTGTTCTAAGCCCATTCCATGGCCCCACTTGTTGTGAGCATGATGTGGGACCCGTTGTCTAATCTAAAAATTTCAAAATATGCATGTATAGCTCTTTTTATGGTTCTTTCTCTCTTAGACATACACAAACACCATGTGGTCAATGCATGTATTAAACAAAATTGCAAAAGAAAGTAAAAGTTGGCTGGCTTGGCTTAATGCATTTAACTCAAAACCTTTAATATTCAAGTTTACTAGGTTGGATGTGAGACTTCTTACATTAACTCAAGTCTAGTGCCCTTAAACATCCTAACATTAGCCATGAACGAAAAAGAATATAAACGCATGCAAATTGCAAGTTGCAATAACTCTTTTGTATAAAAATAATTCAATCACCATTTTAGGTAAGTAAAAGTAATTAATTGGCAAAAAGAGAGAGCACATTTTAAGGGGAAAAGAAAAACTTATCTATAGTTGATACCTGATGTCACTGTGTGCAAATTTTGCAAGAAAAATCACTGAGGTGTCACAGAATTAGCAATATGGATTGTCGTTCTATATCAGAATTTGTCATTGCATGCTTGTTACTTGTTATGAAAGCTTTTAGTAATTACATTTATTTGTTGAGACTCGGTGATTTTCCCAATTTTCAGTTTAGTGTCACTTTTATTGTTTTTTTTTTTCCTTTTCTTTTGGAGGTGTAACTTCTAATGTTATAGTCTTTCAGTCTTTAATATAAAATTTTATTATGGAGTTGATTTATATTTTAAATGTAAGACTTATTTTTTATATTTATCAATTTTTTATTTATTTTACTTCTATTGATGCGTATCAACTATAATCAAATAAAAAAGAAATGGTTAGAACTAAGAAAAATAATTACAGTGTTTTACGAAGAAAAAAACATATCATATTTTTTTTTTGCTAAAAAAATAAAATAAAAAATATCATATTAACTATTACAGGAGGGAGATGGGTTTTATGTGTTACATAGATGTAAAAAATAAGTCATATTATGAATAGTATGATTATGTTATCAATTTTATATTTTTATACTAAATATTGATATTAATTACAGTAATATTATTCCTATTTTCACTTGAGTAGTTATAAGAGACTATTAATTTATAATGAACATGATTATGGGGTTTTTCTTTTAAAAAGTAATATGATTCCTAAAACTATTTATTGTGATTAATTAAGACAAACAGGTGAATGTAAAATATTCTTTCTTGAAATGTCATGAAATATTCTCTGGAATATATTGAGGGAACCAAAACGCCGGGGCTGTAATTATATATATATATATATATATATATATATATAAAATTCTGCAGAAAAAATGCCACCCAAATATAATTGATGAATTTGAATTTTTTTTTTTTTTAAAGTATCCCATACAAATCTCCAGCCTGCTGGTGTCTCCCAATATTTACTCATGTAAAATTACATGATCCAATTGTGAGCACTGCTTTTTGGGCAATGTTATTTTGTTTAAAGGGTTAAGGTGTAAATTTAACAACAAATTATTTTTTTATATATGGGCATTCAAAACAATTAACTATGGGGTGTAAAAGTAGACATAATCAATTTTTTTTTGGTAGCACATATAGCAAAGCTGTTAACCTTGGTTAACTTTTATTACTTTTTGCACGGTTGGTTCCACCGGTCTTCTTTCTCTTTATTATTTTAATATATTTTTAGAAATATGAGCATTTTTTAATGGGAAAATATCACTTAGATCCCATGAAAATAATTTTATTTCAGTCAACCCCTAAAAGATTTTGAAATTTCACTGCACCCCCCTTGGGTCAAAATGAAATAAAGTTTTGTCAATGAAAAGACAATAATGCCCTTGCTTTATTTTTTTTCTTTCCATAAGAGCATTTACAAGAAAAATAAATGGATTTGAAAGAATTCAGGGAGTTTAAAAAAAATTTACAAGACAAATATGTGAATGACCACAATTTTTTAACTCCATGAATTCTTTTAAATCCCTTTACAAGACAAATATGATCATTTATAGGACAAATATCTGCATTTATAAGACAAAAATTTTAATGTCTATTTTTGGACCCACCAACAAAAGATAACTGTGATGAATGCTCATAGCGAAATAGTTTATTACTAAATTTGCACATTTTCCTTCTTAAAATATATTAAAATAATAGAGAATGAGAAGACTGGCGGGAGCCACAGTGCAAAAAATAATGGAAGTTAACCTAAGTTATCGGCGTTGCTATATATGCTACCAAAAAAATTGATTATGTCTACTTTTACACCTAAAATAGTTAAATGTGTTGGATGCACATAGAGAAATAATTTGTTGCTGAATTTGCACCTTCACCCTAATTTAAAATTATTATTTGAGTAATTGAATATTTAGAATTTGAATTATTTAAAGTTTTATTTGAATTAATGGTGGAGTTAGATCTTATAACTACATAAACACTACTATATTAGTTCTTTATAATTATATCATAATTTCTTTGTGCAAATTTCTGTCTTTTTTTAAAGGGATATATATGTTACTATTTGATAATTTTGAAGTTAGATTTAAGCATTGTACCTTAAATATGATAGCTCTCACAAGACCTTTCCTTTTACTTATTTATTTATTCCTTTTTTCTTTTGCATTCACGAGAATTTAAATATGAAATATTGTGTATAAGCAATCATAATTTCTTTCACTAAGAATATATTTTCAAAAGCATTATGGAACCTGTAAGAGCAATATCATATATTAAAAGATATAAGAATGTTAAAAAAAAAGTATGCTTGGGAATAAAGGATGTGAACTTAAACTTAATCAATTTGTGTGTTGTATGTTTAATGATGGATAATACTCCCTTTAGTCCTTATTATAAGGTACCAACAAGCAAGTTTATTTGGTCCTTTTTATAAGGCACTTGCTTGTTCCCAATGAACATTGATTATTTTTTTTCCATGTCTGCCCTTAATTAATAAAAGTAATGGGTGAGATTAATAATTAATATAATATTAGAGTTTAGTATAATTAGTATGGGTAATATTGGAAATTACTTAGATTCTAGGACAACTTTATTGACTTTAACTATTTTTATTGGTTTGTTAGAAAAGTTAGTTGATGCCTTATAATAAGGATCAGATGGAGTATAATAGAATATAAGAAAAACACTTCAGAATCTTTAGACTAATTAAGGTAGTTAAAATGGTTGAATTCAAGCCTGACGAAAATCATTTTGCTTTTGTTTGATTTCTGAGTCTTCATTAATTGGGACCATCCAAAAAAAACATTTTTTTTCCATGTCTAAAACTTTAAGGAAAGGAATAACGTAACTACACTGAATTATGAAATTTTGGATTAGTGCACGTACCCAATTAATAAGCCCTTTATTTTTTTTGTGTCCAGAAGTAATTAATCCAACAATATTGAGAATGGAGAGTTAGAATTTAGAAATTTGGATTCATGCACATTAATTAAAACGGGTCACTTTTAAACATATAGAATAAGATGCTATATATTCAGTTTTATTGTATTATTGCCTCTAATACATATGTGATATTATACCAATGCTGACTTAGAAAAAAATTCTGAGAATATGTTCCCTGAAAAAAAAAAAAGGATTAGGAATAAGAATATCCCACTTTTATTTATATATAGTTCAGAGATTTTTAAATATTTCATAATTACTTGACACACGAATTTTAATAGTTTAATTAACTTGATGAGAATATATATGTTAAGGTATATATCATTTTATTAATTGTTCATCTTATCTACGAGATCTTATGTATTTCCTTCAAATAGAATATCTAATAACTGATGTGTATAAAAAATAATAATCTAATAACAGATCATACGACCATTAATTGGATGTTAAATATTGTAATAATTGAAAAAAAGCATAATAGCTTTAAATTGAATAATTTAGATCCATCATATAAGGTTGTCAAACTCGCGAGTTTAAGTAAACTCGTGACAATGACGTAAACTCGTATCGTGAACTTAAATCGTAAACTCTTACGAGTTTACTTTTATTATTAAACAAGTATTTCTAGTGTATAATTAAATAATTAAAATATAAAAATAAAAATAATTTGATTTAAATATATTTTAAATCCAAATAAATCAATCAACATTCATCATTTATCATATTTAACAAAGAAATTTCTATAAAATTTATATATAAAGCCACTGAGCATGATCAAATAAAAAGAGTTAACACAATTTTAAGAGTAAATTAACATAATTTTGTAAGGTAGAAACGTAAAAATGGTAAACTCGATGTATAAACTCGTGAGTTTAACCAAGTTTACAACTAACACGAGTTTATCACTGACTCAACTCATTTTTGAAAGTTAAAAATGTAAAAACTGTAAACTTGGAGAGTCAACTCGCAAGTTTGACAACAATGCATCATAATCATTACTGTATGCAGCCATGCAGAACTTTTTACGGCATCAATGAGGACTTTTTTACGTTAGTTTGTACGGAGGGTAGTATGCATAGAAAGTGTATTTTTTACATTGGGTTAACTTGTTAGTGAATATATATAGCCTAACAAATATTTTATTTTTCCAAAAAAATATTTTTTGTTTGTTTTAATCACAGTTAAATATTCAATAGCTTTCCTAATAGTTTACTGGACATGCATGCAATAACTTTATTAAGGAACATAACCTAACGAATGTATTAAAATTTAAATATTTACTTGCACATATGAGGGCAAATTTCGAATTCACTTTCATTGGTTAATAATTTGGCACACATGAATATTCTTTAAAAGAAATCCCATATATATATATATATATATATATATATATATATATATATATATATTCTTGAGGTATATTTGGTGAGATTTAATCTCCCCCAACCTAGCTTCCACCTTTTATGTATTCAAATAATGGCTGCCAAAATTGAAACAATTGAATTCAACAGATAACAGTAATATATTGGCAAGCTTAATGTAAGATTGCGAATCCTGCTTTCAAGAGATTAATATTCTTCTGTGTACTTGTCTATAGACACCCGGTTCTATTATAGGACCTTTCTAGAAGCTTTTTGTAGTTTTAAATATAAGGCCCTATGCAAAATGTCAATAGTATTAAATTCTTCTTTTTAACAAATACCTTTATTAATTTTAACGTACGTAAAGATACATTGTAAGTGAAAGACATTAAATGTAACTAAGATAGGTTGATTTTTATTGGAGGATAATATTGAAAAGCAGTACAATTATTTTACCATTTCAATGATTAAAACTACTTTTCTCAATCCTTGTGAAATAGTCAGAAACATTGTTATCATATTTGCGAGTTGATTCTTTTAGTTTATTGTGTTTTTACATTTCAAACTTATAAAATTGTGTCGACTCCCTCTTAAATTTATGTTAGTTATAAATTTGATAAACTCACGAGTTCAGACACCGAATTTACTGTTTTTATGTTTCTAACTTATAAAATCATATTAATGGGCTCTTATAATTAAGTTATAAACTTATGCTAATTTTGTAGATTTGATCACGCTTAATGAATTTATTTATGAATTTCATAGAATTTTTTGTTGTTGAGTATGATAAGTTATGAACGTAGATGTGTTTAATTTCAATTATTCATATTTAAAATATATTCAAATCAAAGTGTTGTCATGTTTTATGTTTAAATTATTTAATTATACACGATCAATTACATATGGTTATAGAACTTAAAAATGTACCTACAAAATTATGAAACACAGACAGAAATAATCTAGTGTCAACCGTTGAGAAATAAAAAAGTAGAGTCAAGATCTCTTGCCAATTAGTAATGTCAAGAAGTAACGAGGAGTGAGGAGGGGTTTGAAGGAAACATTTGTTGACGCAATAAGTGGTGAGTTGAGGCTTGTGATCTAGCTGCAGGAGTTTAGAATGATGGATCCAGTAAAGGGCTGCTCAAAATTCATTTGGAGAGAAAGATTGTTGCTGGTATATATATTATTGCTTGATTTTGCCATAGAAGTTCCTTAAGAGGAGAACCCATGTGACAAATGATTCCATGACCAAAATGCTTGCCAACTCTATTATTATTGTGAAATACAATGTCCCAGGACAGAAAGATTGTTCCTGGTGTTGCTAGATCTTCCCATAGTAGTGTGGATCGTTGGAGAAGGCTGTAATACCCCAAAAATACGTATCATAGTTTGGTAAAATTATACCTATAGAAAGTAGGTGAATATGAGATATCAAATATTAAGTTATAATTATTTTATTTTTCTAAAGGAAAATCTCTGAGAAATTAGAGAATCTAAGGGCCAAAGTGCCAATGACTAAAATGCCCCTAAGGGACATAAATGACTTAGGAAAATTATGAAAAATCCTAAAATGTAGTAAAATGGTTAATTGAATTAAGAGAGTATATTATCTCTAATTCTGGTAATTTAATAAATTATGAACTTGGAGAGATTGAATAAGAATGCTCAAAAGCATTGAAATGACTAAAATACCCTTGTAAATTCTAATATAATAAAGGAGACATGAAAACACAAATGTCAATGCAAATGTTATGAGGTAATGAGTTGTTCTAATTAAGAAAATTAGCAACAAGTGATAATAAAGTAATTAGGTAATTATTGACTAATTACTTAAGCTTAAGCAAAGGAAATTATGAAATAATTATGTAAAACCCTAAAATTAGTGGTTATTGGCTTAAAATTAGTAAAAACGTGTTTACTAATTAATTAGAAATTTTGAAGAAAAATATTTGAGTTTAGGTATTTTTAAGCCTAAATACAAGTTTGGACCAATAGGAAAATTATGTAAGAAATTATATAAAATAATTATTAAATAATTATTTTATATTAAATAAAATATAAAAAGAAAATTAATTAAAAAGGACCAGATATGTTTGACCGAATTGGAGCAAGAAAAATGAAGATGGGATTGAAAGAATAATATCATGATATTTTTGAATATTATATATTATAATTAATTAAAGTAAAAAGTGTGAATAGTAATTTAGAAATTAGGAAACGGATCTTATCTAGAGATCTAGGAAGGGGATTTCCAAAGTCAGGGAAAAATAATGATCAGTGGAATTTTATCTTCTGTTAAACTCTTAGGAAGAAAATTCTGAAGTCGTTTGTGCATTTCCTAATAAAACAAAATAGGGAAAAATGCATATAGGTATATTTTTGGATATAGAGAAAATAAATTCTAACTCAACATCTAGGCATGAGTTTGAATTTATTTTGACATATTTGGAATCAGTGAATTTTTCTGAAGAAGATGATGTTTCCAGAAATACGTTCTGAAACCGGACGCGTTTAGACACGTTTTTCGAGAAAACTTCAACTGGACAGTTGGAGCCCTATATGGGATCAAAATTTAGGTTAACTTGGACATTTCTAATGAGTGAGGAAATGGTTTCAAAGTTGTAAATTCAAAATTTTGAGATTTCTCCGAAATCACGCGAATCGGGTACCGATCGGGGAAATTCTATCGGTGCGGGCATAAAGCAACTTTGATTCATCACTTTGGACAAATCATTTGCTGCCACCTCAGCCCATGCATGTCGACCAGCTGCTCCCATGGACAAGGATTAAACACCAATTTTGCATTGAATTTCCAAGGTTGAAACAACTTGGAAAATGCCATCCATGTCCTTTGAAATTTCTATAAATAGGTAGCATGCCCTCTTGAAATCTTCACACCAAAAGTTGAGATCCTAGAGAGAGGTTAGAGAGAGAAGCTCGGGGGAGGAGTGCTGGGAAATTCGCAGCGAAGCTCTGGGTAAGTTTTTCGGTGCAGAGCTTTAAGCTTAGTAGTTCTTTCGATAGTTAGAGTAGTAATGTTAGATTAGTATTTAATCTTTCAAGTATGATTGGGTATCATATGGGAGGGCTATTTTAGTCTTTATTTTTGAAAATCAAAATGGCGTCGAAGTTCTGGCGAAATTTTGGGAAGAAAATTAGTCAGAGTAACGAAGTGCTGGCGAAATTCCGCCAATTAGGGGTAGAAGGGAAAAATGGTAATTTTTACCTAAAATGCCAGTTATTGTGTCAAATCACTAATGAAAGTGATATTACCCTTATAGGATATCAGAAACTCGATTTGCTTGCCGTTCTGCTGCCGACGTGCATTTGTTTTACGATTTGCCGTAAAAGTACAGTTTTCCGTAAAACATGCTAGAAATACCGTAATCCGTCAACGAAGGTACGTTCGCGTACTGGTAACCTTAACTCTGATATTTATGGTATGCGTGTATGTGCTATGTGAATTATATGTTATGTATTGTTGTTATGATTGTTGGGTAATGGGATACGCATGTTAGAGGCCTAGGTGCCGCCAGGATACGGTTGTTGGGGGCCTATGTGCTGCTAGGGATCAAGAGGCCTAGGTGCTGCTAGGGTTACACTGCAGGGGGCCTATGTGCCGCCGGGATACGCATGTTTGGGAGATGCTTGTAATATGTACTCTTATACTACTGATTATGATTGTCTGTAGTCCATATGCTGTATATGTAAATATGAGGTTAACCGTTACCTGAGGTCCGATTGCAATGGACCTCAGCTCTTAACATAGCATCCGGATCGGGAGGACCAAGGACCGAGGAGAGAGGCATGCAGCCTGAGTAGAAGACCCGTCTGAAGACTCTATTTTGTTGTTCGTAAAGCTTTCCTTTTCTTTGTTGTGTATCACTTTTGAAATACTCGGTTACCATACCGTTGTATTCCGCAGACTTACGGTGTTTTATATATACATATCAGTTACTCAATCGCTCTGTTGCTCTACTCTGATGATTTGAAATGATGTTTTGAAAAAAAAATTTATACTGCTTGTGAAAAGTCGGGTTGTTACATTTGGTATCAGAGCAGTAGTCCTGGCATGAATTTAACTATGTTATTACGGACAGTTTGGTGCCGAAGGCAAGGCTAGTCTACGTGGGTGTGCCAATCAGTCGCCGTGAACTCGGTGAGGCCCCCATGGTAGACACTTACAGCCATTCTGTTCGATTAACGGAGTTAGGTTCAAAGCCTTTTCAAAAATTTGGAGCATATTTTGAAAATGAGTACTGATATAGCCCTGAGTCAATGTACCACCCTATCTCGGTATACCATTTTGAACCGGTATACTATCCTGAACCGGTGTACCACCCTTTGTCGGTGCATCACTTTAACCCGAGCCGGTGAATTCATCACTGTGCTTATATCGGTACTAGTCTCCGATAACTCTGATAACCGCCAATTTTTACTGGATGGTCATTCTATCCTAGCCCAAAGCTCATATACGGAGCTGGGCCACGCCGGATGAAACTCCGAGACCAATAAAGATAGTGCATGCAGTATTTGACTCATGTAGAGAAACTTTTGTTTCATACTTCCGTACCTGTTGTTGAGTAGAAAGAACCAACGATAATCTGACGAAGGAAACGTTGCGAGTGTCTATTTGTTTATGGTGTGAAAACTGTGTATAGCAAAGCCTATGTGTAGAAAATACTAGGTGCAATAAAGTCTATGTGCCGAGTAAGTTCTAGGTGCGATAAAGTCTATAAGTACGATAGAGCCTAGGTGCGGTATAGATACTAGTGCGATAAAATCTACGATATGCGAAATGTCTCCCCGTATCTAACGTTTTCTTAATAAAGGAAAAGGAACAAGACATGGCAAATCTAAGAGGAGCCGGAGCTCCCGAGAGGCCAAGGAAGGGGCCGAGGCGGAGGGCGAGGCGACGACCTCGGACAAATCTAGTAGTAAATCCGAACAACCGGTTCAAGAACCAACGCACTGCATCGCTTTGCAAGAGGCACCGGGCGTAATATATGGACAAGGAGAGATGCTAAATGAACAAAGAGCGATGATAGAGGAACTTCGGGCAGAAAGGCAAGCTGAAAGGCAGGCAAGACATGAGGAAGAGGAACGAAATGCTGAAAATGAAGAAGATGATAGACGAACCGAGGAAGCTGAGGGATCAGAAAGATCCCAGTCACCACCACCTCGACCACCCAGAGATGTAAATACGTCACAATATTGGGTTACTCAGTTCTGTAAGCTAAATCCCCCAGCATTCCAAGGAAAGCTGGAAATGGCGGAGGATTGGTTGAAGAAATTAGAGAAGATATTCGGAGTAATGGAGTGCCGGAAAATCGCAAAGCTCAGCTGGCGATATACAAGCTTGAAGGAGATGCAGACCGTTGGTGGGAAGTCATGGCAGAAACACTACGAACGCGCTATTGTCCAGTTACTTGGGAGAAGTTTCTGGAGAAATTCAACGAACAGTACTTTCCTCCCTCGATACAAGTGACCAAGGAGACAGAATTCCTTCACATCCGGCAGGGCCACGAGGAGACTATCGATGACTACTTTGCCCGGTTTACTAATCTATCACGATATTCATCGCACTTGAGGCAGAATGGTGATGAAAGCAGCATGGCAAACATACTAATACACGGGTTGAAGTACGAGATCAAGGAAAGACTGGTATCTCAACGGTTTACGGAGCTGATTCAAGCCGTAGAATCATGCCGGTTAATTGAACGGAACCTGAAGGAGCTGCGTAGATCCCAACATTCCAGCACTAGTAGTGCGAGGCGTAACGAGAGCAACCGTGGAAGTTCTTCGCGGAAAAGAGAGGCACCATGGAGTGATTCCCAAAGAGAGAGTAAGAGGCCATTCCAGTCTAGGCGGTGAGCAACTCAAGAATGCGGAGACTCGACCATGTCCAAAATGCGGGGATTACCATCCCGGTGTTGCTGTGAAAGGAGACGGGTTTGCTACCGATGTCGGAAGCCGTGACACTTTATCGCAGACGTCCTGAGAAACCTATGGAATTGAGGCCACAGAACCCAGGCCGAATGTACGCGTTGACCAACGCAATGGACAGAGAACTTCCGGAGAGGGTCCAAGGTACTATCTCTCTTAGTAAGGAATTTTCTCTATGCATTGCATGAACTAGGTATTAGTTATTCAACTAAATCGTGTGATACGTGAATTATTTATGTGACGTGATCTAAGTTTCTTAGTTAGTACAATCCAACGAAGGAAAGGATCAAAACTCGGCTCGGTGGTTTGAAGTCGATAATCATATGTTTTTACGAATATCCTTGGTGGCGGTGTCGTGGAGTACTTCAAAGGCGAACCCATAGTCCACGTTACATAAGACCATTCGAACTTTCGATAGTTTTATCCCGAAACTTGATTAGATCTTCGTGACGTGTTTCTTAGTTAGTACAATTCGACCGTGATCGTGTCATTATGTAGGAGGTATCTTATGTTACCATGGTGTGTGGGAACCATGGGGACATTTTTGGTATCCATTTTGGTATTTGTAGTGTTAACCGCGGTGTGTGGGAACCACGGAGACACATTATATATCAAAGTACGAAATGATAAGATCTTTATGGATAAATCGAGGCGAATTCCTGATCACCAAGAAGGGCGGCTGACAGACGAAGTGAAGATCCGATGCGTATAGTCCAAAATCCAAGTAGGACGGGTGTTAGTTAGTACAAAGTTTAGATGGAAGAGCGCAAATTTCGAGGACGAAATTTTGTTTAAGGGGGGAAGAAATGTAATACCCCAAAAATACGTATCATAGTTTGGTAAAATTATACCTATAGAAAGTAGGTGAATATGAGATATCAAATATTAAGTTATAATTATTTTATTTTTCTAAAGGAAAATCTCTGAGAAATTAGAGAATCTAAGGGCCAAAGTGCCAAATGACCAAAATGCCCCTAATGGACATAAATGACTTAGGAAAATTATGAAAAATCCTAAAATGTAGTAAAATGGTTAATTGAATTAAGAGAGTATATTATCTCTAATTCTGGTAATTTAATAAATTATGAACTTGGAGAGATTGAATAAGAATGCTCAAAAAGCATTGAAATGACTAAAATACCCTTGTAAATTCTAATATAATAAAGGAGACATGAAAACACAAATGTCAATGCAAATGTTATGAGGTAATGAGTTGTTCTAATTAAGAAAATTAGCAACAAGTGATAATAAAGTAATTAGGTAATTATTGACTAATTACTTAAGCTTAAGCAAAGGAAATTATGAAATAATTATGTAAAACCCTAAAATTAGTGGTTATTGGCTTAAAATTAGTAAAAACGTGTTTACTAATTACTTGGAAATTTTGAAGAAAAATATTTGAGTTTAGGTATTTTTAAGCCTAAATACAAGTTTGGACCAATAGGAAAATTATGTAAGAAATTATATAAAATAATTATTAAATAATTATTTTATATTAAATAAAATATAAAAAGAAAATTAATTAAAAAAGGACCAGATATGTTTGACCGAATTGGAGCAAGAAAAATGAAGATGGGATTGAAAGAATAATATCATGATATTTTTGAATATTATATATTATAATTAATTAAAGTAAAAAGTGTGAATAGTAATTTAGAAATTAGGAAACGGATCTTATCTAGAGATCTAGGAAGGGGATTTCCAAAGTCAGGGAAAAATAATGATCGGTGGAATTTTATCTTCATTAAACTCTTCCTAAGAAAATTAAAGTCGTTTGTGCATTTCCTAATAAAACAAAATAGGGAAAAATGCATATAGGTATATTTTTGGATATAGAGAAAATAAATTCTAACTCAACATCTAGGCATGAGTTTGAATTTATTTTGACATATTTGGAATCGGTGAATTTTTCGAAGAAGATGATGTTTCCGAAATACGTTCAAACCGGACGCGTTTAGACACGTTTTCGAAAACTTCAACTGGACAGTTGGAGCCCTATATGGGATCAAAATTTAGGTTAACTTGGACATTTCTAATGAGTGAGGAAATGGTTTCAAAGTTGTAAATCCAGAATTTTGAGATTTCTCCGAAATCACGCGAATCGGGTACCGATCGGGGAAATTCTATCGGTGCGGGCATAAAGCAACTTTGATTCATCACTTTGGACAAATCATTTGCTGCCACCTCAGCCCATGCATGTCGACCAGCTGCTCCCATGGACAAGGATTAAACACCAATTTTGCATTGAATTTCCAAGGTTGAAACAACTTGGAAAATGCCATCCATGTCCTTTGAAATTTCTATAAATAGGTAGCATGCCCTCTTGAAATCTTCACACCAAAAGTTGAGATCCTAGAGAGAGGTTAGAGAGAGAAGCTCGGGGAGGAGTCTGGGAAATTCGCAGCGAAGCTCTGGGTAAGTTTTTCGGCAGAGCTTTAAGCTTAGTAGTTCTTTCGATAGTTAGAGTAGTAATGTTAGATTAGTATTTAATCTTTCAAGTATGATTGGGTATCATATGGGAGGGCTATTTTAGTCTTTATTTTCGAAAATCAAAATGGCGTCGAAGTTCGCGAAATTTTGGGAAGAAAATTAGTCGAGTAACGAAGTCTTTGGCGAAATTCCGCCAATTAGGGGTAGAAGGGCAAAATGGTAATTTTTACCTAAAATGCCAGTTATTGTGTCAAATCACTAATGAAAGTGATATTACCCTTATAGGATATCAGAAACTCTGATTTGCTGCCGTTACGCTGCCGACGTGCCGCTGTTTTATGATTTGCCGTAAAAGTACAGTTTTCCGTAAAACGTGCTAGAAATACCGTAATCCGTCAACGAAGGTATGTTCGCGTACTGGTAACCTTAACTCTGATATTTATGGTATGCGTGTATGTGCTATGTGAATTATATGTTATGTATTGTTGTTATGATTGTTGGGTAATGGGATACGCATGTTAGAGGCCTAGGTGCCGCCAGATACGGTTGTTGGGGGCCTATGTGCTTGCTAGGGATCAAGAGGCCTAGGTGCTGCTAGGGTTACACCGCAGGGGCCTATGTCTTTGCGGGATACGCTGTTTGGGAGATGCTTGTACTATGTGCTTTTATACTACGATTATGATTGTCTGTAGTCCATATGCTGTATATGTAAATATGAGGTTAACCGTTACCTGAGGTCCGATTGCAATGGACCTCAGCTCTTAACATAGCATCCGGATCGGGAGGACCAAGGACCGAGGAGAGAGGCAAGTGTAACATCCCGACTTTTCACAAGCAGTATAATTTTTTTTTTTTAAAACATCATTTCAAAATGATCAGAGTAGTGCACCGGAGCGATTGAGTAACTGATATATATATTAAAATACTCATGGTAGCATGTCTTGCTGCATTAGTGATTTGATACAATAACTGGCATTTTAGGTAAAAATTACCATTTTGCCATTCTACCCCTAATTGGCGGAATTTCGCCAGCACTTCGTTACTCTGACAAATTTTCTTCCCGAAATTTTGCCAGAACTTCGACGCAACTATGATTTTCGAAAATATTGACTAAAATAGTCCTATCATATGATATCTAATCATAAAAATAAAGACTACTCTAGCTTTACTACCTCTCGAAAGAACTACGAAAGCTTAAAGCTCGCCGGAAAACTTACCCAGAGCTTCGCTACAGATTTCCCCAGAGCTCCTCTCTCTTCTTTCTCTCTCTATTTTCGGTTTTTGCTCAAAGGAAGTGGTGTGAAATTTCCAAAGGAGCAAGGTCCTATTTATAGAGGATTTTGTGCTACTATTCACACTTTACCAAATGCAACTCTAATTTTGAAGTCTTTACTTCCAACCCGGCTATCTCGCCCTTTTCTCGAATTTCCTATTTCGTCTTATTAGGAAAAATCCTATTGACTTCGAATTAACTTCCGGAGAGTTTAACGGAAGATAAAATTCTACTGATCAATATTTTATCCTGACTTTGGAAATCCTATTCCTGACTCTCCAGATATGATCCGTTCCCTATTTTCCATTTTACTATTCAACTTTTCATTATTTAATTAGAGTTTATTAAATTTAAAACTCTTATATATTATTTATATTCAATTTCCTTTTTCTTTCTCTTTTTTTTTTCTTCTTATTTTTTTTTTCTGCCCTATTTTCGTTTATTATTATTATTTTTTAATTTAATTTTTAATTTAATTATTTAATTAATTAAATAATTATTTTCATATAATTTTCCTATTGGTCTAACTTTGTATTTAGGCTTATAAATACCTAAACTCATCTATTTTTCCCAAAACTTTCCAATTAATTAGTAAATACATTCTTACTAGTTTTAAACCGAAAACCACTAATTTTAGGGTTTTACATAATTATTCACGAATTTCCCTTGTCTATGCTTAAGTAATTAGCCCATAAATACTTAATTACTCAGTTATCACTGCTTAGTAATTTTCTTAATTAGAGTACCACATTACCTCACATCTTTTGCTTTAACATGAGATTTTTCATGCCTTCTGCATTTTTCTATCATTTACAAGGGTATTACCGTCATTTCATTACTTTTTGAGCATTCTTTCTTATTTTCTCCAAGTTCGTAATTTATTAAATTACCATAATTAGAGATAATATATTCTCATAATTCACTTGGTCATTTTACTGTCTTTTGGGATTTTTCACAATTTTTCTAAGTTATTTAGGCATACTAGGGGCATTTTGGTCATTTTGTCACTTTGGCCCCTTAAATTCCCTAATTTCCTACAGAATTCAACTTAGAAAAATAGACTATATTTTCATAAGTCTTAAGACCATAATTTCACTTATCAGAAATAACCCATTTATTTATCCGGGTATTACAGCAAGCAGCCTGAGTAGAAGACCCGGCTGAAGACTCTATTTTGTTGTTCCGGCGAAAGCTTTCCTTTTGCTGTTGTGTATCACTTTTGAAATACTCGGTTACCATACCGCTGTTGTATTCCGCCAGACTTACGGTGTTTTATATATACATATCAGTTACTCAATCGCTCTGTTGCTCTACTCTGATGATTTGAAATGATGTTTTGAAAAAAAAATTTATACTGCTTGTGAAAAGTCGGGTTGTTACAAAGGCTATATGTGTAAAATGAACAAATTGCTTGATCTCCTGTATTACTGCATTTGGAGTGTCTCTTTTCCCTTGATGCAAAGCCTGATTACTCTTTATCCATGTATAAGACAAATCATCTGATATGTTAATTGTGATAGACCATCATTATTTAAGGCAAGTAATGTGTCTTAGCTTTGAGCCATTTCTTGAAATCACATAAAGTAAAAGAGGGAATTCTGATGTTGAAACAAAGGCTCCTGGTTAGAGGACATGTTAGGAAAAGATGTTCAAAAGATTCCTCAACATCACAATCGAATAAGTAGAGGGCATGTGAAATGAAGCTTTAACCTCAACAAGAACCTCTCCAGAAATCATAAATCACAACCTCATTCTGCTGCAAAGCAACCTGTAGCAAATTAAATAAGATTACTGGTTACATATATAGAAAATTGATAAAGGCAAAAATATTACTTTAATAAAAAGACATGCAATCCGGATCCAAACTCCAGCCGGATCATTTCATATTAACTTTGAATATATTATATTAGATGATCATCTAAATTTTGTTATTTTTAAACTAAAAATTAAACTATTTTAAATCTAATATATAATATGAACGACGTCACATAAAAGATATCTGAGTATGTAACTAGAATGGAACAAAGTGCCTAATTTGTTTTGACATTTGATAAGAATCAGGATCATCACCTTATCGATATTCTCAGCATTTGCTGAATATAATTAGGTTTAAACCATGGTAATATAATAACATATCAAATATCATATTAAAAAAAAAAAACTTACAGGCCAATACTATAGAAGCACCCTTGAAATCACTGTTTGGGCATCTAGCATTTTGGATCTAATTTAGTTTATTCTAATTTTGCTTTACGTGGTTTCAATTACATTTATATTATTTCAAACAACAAAAAGTAATTTACATATCCAACCAAGATATTACTTTGGACACTTTATATGCTTCCCTCAAAGACTCCAAAAATAGGTCTGGATCAGAATATTACCCTACACATTACACATCACACACACACACACACACACATAACAAATTTAGGGAATAAATAGCTTTATATGTGTGTGGTGCGCGAGAACCTTAATCTATTTTTAATTCCAACCAAGAATAACGTTAATCTAATTTTTTAATTTTCAAAATTAGATGATACATAGTATCTCGGTTGAATTTGCATCCAACCTTGTATGCCCCTATAACTTATAAGATGAAAAAAAAAAGAAGATAAAAATTTTGGTTAAAGGCAATAAATGTGTAAGAAATATATATATTTTTTCTTCAAAATATACTCTTATTTATGGAGAAGATGGGTAAGCGAGAGAGTAGGAAAAATATGAGAGTGAACGTGTGGAAAAAAGAGATGGGAGAGAGCCTATCAAACTAGAAAACAGTAAATTGTTAAAATATGTGATAATTAATGCAGAGACGACATCATTAATTAATAAGAGTAAAAGTGGAAAAAGTGAATCAAAATTGCATAAAAAGAGTCAATCATGTTCCAAATATTATAACTTATACTCCATAGGATTGGGCGAGGGAGTTTATTTTAAAAAGGTTAAAGTATACTTTTAGTTCTTTAAGTTTTACATAAGGTATATCTTTAGTCTCTTAACTTTATAAATCATATTTTTAGCCTCTAACACCATTAATGTTACTAACGGAAAACACTGACACAACGAATTCAAGTGATGACTAATAACATTTAATTACACAAATTTTATATATTATTCAATTTACCTATATTAATATATTTCAAATTTAAGCTTAATAACATTTAATTACATAGTCATCCCTTAAGTTTACACCGTTATTACTTGAATTTGCATTTTCCGTTAGCAAAATTAATGGTGTTAGAATTATAGGATTAAAAATATACCTTATAAAGTTAAGGCACTAAAAATATACCTCATGTAAACTAAAAGGACTAAAAATATACTTTAGCTTTTTAAAAATTAATGAAAAAGGGCTCGAACCCGTTATCAGTGGAAGCATGCACTAGACATATAAATATACATGACAAGATAATCCAATTCATCATGATTTAACTCATGACATGAAATCTGCAACCGTGAAAGTGTTATTCTATTTGACAAGAACTTTCATCTTTTTTCTATTTTTAAGTTGACTGTGTGAGAACTGACAAGTGATCAATGATAGAAAAAGTAATTAAATGCGCATGAATAAATGTAAGCAAACTATATTATATTCTCTATAGTGCTAATTAACCAAACGTATCTTATCCTTAGAATGCGAGTGCATAGGATGTTAGGGTTTCATGCACAATATTACATGAAAACGCATGTTTCATTATTCATGCTTCTTTTCAACAAGATGCTGTTGATTAAAATCAACTCAAGTGGGGTGTGTGTGTATGCATAAAGACCAATAAGAGTTATTACGTTGATAAACTCATTAGGAATAATGTAGATTTTGGGAAAAGTGTCCCTTTGGTCTTTTAATTTTTTTTCTCTCTCTAGCTAGACCACCTAAATATATGAGCTAGATATTTTTAATTTATGGAGATTAAAAAAATTAATTTAATTATTTAATTGTAAAAAATGTGTGTCTGTTCCCTTAAAATACCCCATCTTATTTGCATTAAAAATTAGTAATTGATGAAAGCCCCTCAACATGTTTAATATATATATTTTTTTTTCTGCTAGACATATGTATCACTGCTATAAGATATAGATTTTACTTCCCTGCGTCCGTTATTCAAAAAAGAAGTAAAAAATAAGTACGAAGACATTTTTGCAAATTTGTGTATCAAATATGGAATATTTGGTGTACACTTTACATAAATGGATGCCAAAAGTCAACTTTTGGCTCCCTTTAAAATGGGGGATATATGCCAAAAGCTGGGCTTTTGGCAACCAATTATGTGCATTTTGCCATATATTTTTATAGTAATTTTATCGATATAGGATGTCCTTTGTATTAATTAATTTGCATGAAGCTCAAGAGGAGCTTCCACACATACAGATTCATGACTTTTGCTCTTTAAGATGCAACTAATTGCACCTAGCTAAACTTAAATCACACAAAAATTAGTTTCAATATTGTGTACGAAAATTGGTAGAATATAGGATTGTATTGTACAGGATTTGTATTATTCCTGTATTGTGTACACTGTAACGGCTATATGCTTCTCTCTCTATGTGTTCAATTGTAATAGGGTTAGTTAAGATTTGGCAGCTGTATTGTATCTTCTAGAATTGTGTATTGTGATCTATAAATAGAGAATAAGGCCAGAGCGTTATTACTGTGCCTTCAGATATATTCCTCTTGCGTATTCCTCTTGTGTTCCCTACTATTTCTAAGTTGGTATTAGAGCACCAGAGAAATCGTGTCTGCAAATTTATTTTCCGCTGACTCTAGCGCCTCCGGCGTCTCCACTGTCGCCCGATCATTTTCCCTTTTCAGTTCATCGAGTCAAACCACCGCGATCAAGCTGGATTGTACAAACTTTTTAGTCTAGCAGAGTATCATCCTTCCCCTCATTGAGGGTAATTAACTGTCTCGAAGGCCATATCAATGGCACATCTCGAGCTCTAGCAAAGGTTGTCTCCGATTGCACAGGAAACAGAGCCAACCCTGTTTACCTGGAATGGTTTTCTATTGACCGAATGCTTGTCGGTTGGTTACGTAACACTATGACCCAAGAAATTGGAGCTTAGCTCCTTCATTGCCAAACTGCCGAGACTCTGTGGAATGAAGCACGAGAGCTCACTTGCGCTACAACCAAAGCTCGTCTGATGGTGATTAAAAATGAACTTCACAATACACGAAAAAATTCCCTAAAGATGGAAGAATATTTGAGCAAGATGAAGCACCTCTCTGACGAACTGGCTCTCGCTGGTTCACTAGTAGCTGTGGACAATCTCATACTCCACACGCTCAATGGGTTGGACGCCGAGTACAATGCAATGATTGTTAAACTCGCCGATAAGATTGATCTATCTTGGATCGACGCTCAAGCGATATTACTCGCTTTTGAGTCCAGACTTAGTCAACTTAATCAGTTTGCTAACTTGAATCTACAACCTTCCGCCAATGTCGCTCAACGGCATCAAAATAGTCAGAATCGAAAAGATTCCAGTCATGAGTTTGGATATTATCGTGGTGGCGGTAGAAATTCCTCTCGCAATCCTCGAGGTAGAGGAGGTCGTTCACGTGGAGGGTGTGGTGGACGGCCAGGTGGTCGGCCTTTCTGCATAAATTGCCAACATCTAGGCCACACGTTGGCAACCTGTTACTACCGTGAAGATTCCTCATCTCCTCAGGCATATTTTACATCTTCTCAGGCATATTATGCATCCCCACAGGCATACTATGCCTCTCCTAATTCTATTGTCGATTCATCGTGGTACATGAAAAGTGGAGCAAACTACCATGTGACCCCTCAGTCTGATCATTTTGATGAAATTAGGGCATGTTTGGATAGGCTTTTTTGATAAAAAAAAAGCACTTTTTAAATACAAAAAAATGCTTTTTTATTTTATTAATCTATGTGTTTAAATGATATTTTTTTAAAAAGCAAAAGTCACAAAAAAGGTCAAAATGCTGCTTTTTTTAAAAGCTCCAATTTGGAGCTTTAAAAAAAAAAAGCACTACAAAAAAACACTTTTTTAAAAGTCCATCCAAACGGGCCCTTATTCCTTCAACTGGTAAGCCACATTTAACCACATGCGTAGGTGAGCAGAGTCCCATTTTGGGTGCTGGTTCGATTGCTTTACCTTGTAATCATAAGTCTAAGTTGCTACTCAAGGATGTTCTCTATGTTCCGAATGCAACCAAAAACCTTTTAAGTGTCAATAAATTGTTTCGAGATAATTCCGTATGTTAAATTTACTGACACGAGCTGTGATGTGAAGGACACAATAATGGGAGGAACATTGCTACAGGGAATCCCAAGAGCAGGGATGTATCAAATGAAGGGAAGAAGACCTGACAATGGCAACCTGAAGACATTCATGGCAGAGCATCGTGATCCTCAAGGCGAATTTCTCAAATGGCATCACATTTTGGGACATCAAAGTAATAGAATTATGAAGCAAGTCCTTAGTAGATGTGTAACATCCCATTTTAAAAGCGGATTTTTTTTTTTTCAATCAGAGTAGAGCATTGGAGCGAGTGAGTAACTGAACCATGATAAAACATTAACCATAGTGTAATAGTAATGATACAGTCATCCTAGTGTTCAAAAGTAAATACATATACGATAAATAAATCTCCAGCCGAAAGCCTACTCCTGCTGCTTGCCCCTCTCACCAATCCGTGGTCCTCCCGACCCTGAAGCTATAGCTGAGATCCAATTCCCATTTGGATCTCAGGTAACGGTTAACCTTATGCTCAAATAAAACAGTATATGGACAACAGATATTCATGAACAGTACATCAACATATCACTACATAAGCACAAAGCAAATGCATGATCATAACAATGACAGAGCATAAGCACAGAGAAGTATGTAAAGTCTGACAACAACAGTCTGCACATATCCAGTGCCACGATCACAACACGTGTCCTCAGCGCTAGGAAATTATAACGGCATTATTATGACTATAACCCGTGTAAAGCTGTATGTATAAATGACGACCCTAAACAGAGCCTCAACCTATGAACGTTACATATATGTATATGAGCAGTACATAGTTAGTGTTACAGTACGCGTCCGTACCTTCGTTGACGATAATCTGGTACGTTTGACGGAAAACGGTACTTCTGACGGAAAACAACACGTTTGACAATGATTTGACAATGCATAACAACAGCGGTACTTGATCACAGATATCCTATCACGATAATATCACATTTATCAGTGATCAACATCATAACAGGCATTTTAGGTACAAATTACCATTTTGCCCCTAGTTTGACTAATTTCTAAAATTTTGTCAGAGTTTCGCTACTTTGACTCCCAACTTTCAGAAACTCAATCCCTACTATGTTTTTACCTCGTCAGGCATATTTCAATGCAATGAGGCTTAAAAACAAGAATAGGAATTTCATTTCCTACTTCCTAGATCTAACTAACATTTCTACTAAAACTACCGAACAAAAGACTAGAACTTAAAAGCTAAGGACCGAAGAACTTACTCAGGGCTTCGCTACAAATTTCTCCAGACTCCTCCTCCTTCTCTTCCTCCTCCAAATTTCGAACTAAGCAAGAGCTCTTTGGTGTGAGAATTATGCTTGGAGTTCATGGCTATTTATAGAGAATTTTTTGCTACTATTCACACTTTACCATATGCAATCTTGACCATTGGATCTTGTTTCCATGAGTTGGCATCATCTTGGCCCTTCAATCCACCTCCTTACATCATTCTTCAAGCCCATGATGTCATGCCAATGATGTCACATGCTTGCTTTTTGATCTTGTACCGATAAAGTTCCCTGTTCGGTGTTCTAATCGCGTAATCTTGGAAAATCTCAAAAATCCGACAACATAGTCCTGAAGGTCTATTCTTCCTCTTTAGAGAAATGTCTGGGTTAACTAAATTTTTGATCCCATTCAGAACATTTCGTTGCCTGCCGAACATTTTCGGATAAACGTCTTTGGTTACGAGCTTCTTAGCCAGTCTAGTATAACCCTTTTCGGTTACGGAAATAACTTCGGAGGTAACTTACTCCGAGCTAAAAATTCACTTGTTTATAATAAGTCCTGATGTTAGCTACCTAATCCAAAGATTTTGAGATAGGATTTAATTTCTATCGGTGGTCATTTATCCTATTTACTTTCCACATTTTATATTAATATTTTAAATGCAACTTGCACAAAAATCATGATATTATTTTCTTTGCGAAATCTTATCCCTTTTCCTCCAAATTTTCGGCCAGCCCATATATATATATATATATATTCTGTTTTAATTAATTTATAATATTCTAATTATCTTATATTTATTTTCCCCCAAAATTCTCTCATTGGTCCTTATTAATTAACATGGATTTAGGCTTTTAAAAATCACTAGAATAATCCTAAACCTTTGATCTTGCTTTATTGGATTACATCTTAACCATTGACCATTATTTAATTTTTCTAATTTGATTTACAAGTTTAATTAGTACCCTAATCACATGATTAGCAACTTTCTAGGATTAGAGATTTTCATGTACTTAATCTCACTAATTTTTCTTAATATTTTTCAATTAATTAGCAAGTGTATTTTATGCTAATTTTAGCCATTAACATTTAATTAAAGGGTTTTTCACAATTTAACTTGGATATTCCCTTAATCAAGCTTAGATAATTAGCCATTAATTATCTATTTAATCCCTTACCAATTGTTGATAATTTTCTTATTTAGGATTAACCATTATCTCACAACTATTTTATTGACATTGGTATTTTATGTCCCATGTTTTATTAAAAATCATGGGGTCATTTTGGTCCTCAAAATACTTTTGATTTTTGCCTTTTACTTTTTCCAAGGTTATAATTTAATAAATTACCAAAATTAGAGACAACATACTCTCTAATTTTTAATAATTATTTTACTGCCCTTAAGGATTTATCATAATATTCTTAGGCTATTTTATGCCCCACAAGGGTATTTTAGGCATTTTAGCCCATTATTCCTCCTAATTCTCAAGAGATTTTCCTTAGAAAATAAGATGTAATACCCTAAAATCTGACTTAGGGTAAATATCAAAAATTGGGAAATGTACCTTTTGAAAATAGGTGAATATGAGGTCTCAAACACCTTGTATTGAGTTTACCTTGTTGTTAGGGTAATTTCCCTTGAAATTAGATAATTTGCAATTAGGTCCCTAAAACGTTTGAAAATTTGCAAATAGGTCCCTAAATACATTATGGGTTATAAATACCCTGTGAAAGCTATAAAAGAGGCAAGTAAATATCTATTTTAAATAGGGAAGGATATTGTCCCTGATTTAGGTAATTTATTAAATTACAAACTTGGAGAAATTGTATAAGAATGTCCAAAAAGTATTGAAATGACCTAAATACCCCCGTAAGTGCTAAGATAATGCAACTATTGATAAGAAAGTAATTAGGTAATTATTGGCTAATTACTTAAGCATAAGCAAAGGAATTCGTGAATAATTATGTAAAACCCTAAAATTAGTGGTTTTTGGCTTAAAATTAGTAAAAACATATTTTTTAATTAATTGGAAATTTTGGGGAAAAATAGTTGAGTTTAGGTATTTTTAAGCCTAAATGCAAGAATGGACCAATAGGGAATTTTTGTAAAAAATTATATAAAATAATTATTAAATAATTATTTTATATAATATTGATTAATTAAATAATTAATAAAAACGAAAATTAAAAGAAGAGGACCAGATTTTTGACCGAAATTATTGACCAAGAGTGGATAGAATTTTGGTTTGAAATATCATGATATTTTACAAGTTGTATTATTTAAATAATATAATTAATTATAGTGAATAGTAATAAAATAAATAGGAAATGGATACTATCTAGTGATCCAGGAATAGGATTTCCAAATTTAAGGTAAAATATTGATCAGTGAGTTTTTACCTTCAAGTGACCTCTTCCGGAAGTTAATTCCGAGGTAGTTAGCGCATTTTCCTAATAAAACGAAATAGGAAAAATGCAGATAGTCACATTTTGGATTCGAAGAAAATAAATTATAACTCAACATCCGGAGATGAGTTTATAATTATATGGACATATTTGGATTCAGTGAATTATTATCCGTAGATTGATGATTCCGAAACGAGTTTCGGCAGACCGACGCTGCTCGCACACGCCGAGAGAACTTCGATCGATCGTTGGAGCCCTATATGGAATCAAAATTTAGGTTAACTTGGAAATTTCTAATAAGTGAGAAAATGTCTTCAAAGTTGTAATTCCGAATTTTTGAGATTTTTCCGAGATTACGCGAATCGGGTACCGATCGGGGTATAAATGCTTCTAGAATACACAACTTGTCACATAAGTTGGTGACTCATCTTTTCTTGGGGAAGGGCTGAACGAAATGGTGTGTTGCATGGCCACAAATCATCCACCAAAACCCTAAGTTTCCATGGTTTAAAATGAAAGTTGAAATATGGAAAAGACCATTATGCCCTTCATTTTTCTATAAATAGGCAAGAGCTCTTGACATAATTCTTCACACCATTTCCTTTGTGAAATCTGAAATTAGAGAGAGGTTTTAGAGAGAGAAGCTTTGGGGGAAATCTGCAGCGAAGCTCTGGGTAAGTTTTTCGGTACTTAAGCTTTCGTAGTTCTTTCGGTAGTTAGAGTAGAAATGCTAGTTTAGTCTTTAATCTTCCAAGTATGATTAGATATCATATGTTAGGGGTATTTTAGTCATTATTTCGAAAACATGGTAGGGATCGAGTTTCCGAAAAGTTGAAGCTTTTGTAGTTCTTTCAAAAGTAGGGGTTGTAATGCTAGAATAGCCTTTAAATTTTCAAGTATGATTGGATATCATATGGGAGGGCTATTTTAGTCTTTATTTTCGAAAATCAAAATGGTGTCGAAGTTCTGGCAAAATTTTGGAAAATGGGGGCCAAAGTAACGAAGTGCTGGCGAAATTCCGCCGATTAGGGGCATAGGGGCAAAATAATAATTTTTACCTAAAATGCCAGTCGTAATGCCAAATCACTAATGAAAGTGATATTACTCTTATAGGATATCAGAAACTCGATCCGCTGCCGTTACGCTGCCTGACGAGCCATTTCACGTTTTTCCGTAGAAAAGTACGTTTTTCCGCCAGAAGTACCTAACACCGTCAACGAAGGTACGTTCGCGTACTGTAACACTAACTCTGATGTTTATGGTATGCATATATGTGCTATGTGTATTGTATGCTTTGTGGTATGATTGCGTACCGTTGTTATGATTATACTTGCTGGTTATTGGGATACGTTTCAAAGGGGCCTATGTGCTGTCGGAGGCCTATGTGGCCGTGTCGTAGGGGGCCTACGTGCTGTCAGAGGCCTATGTGCTGTCGGGATACGTTGCAGGGGTAGGGCCTATGTGCTGTCAGGATATGTTTATCTGTGCTATATCTGCTGAATGAATTTGTGTTGTTAATGATATGTTTGTCTGTAGTCCATATACTGCTATATGTAAATATGAGGTTAACCGTTACCTGAGGTCTGATTGCAATGGACCTCAGCTCTTAACATAGCATCAGGTTCCGGAGGACCGAGGACCGAGGAGAGAGACAAGCAACCCGCGTAGAAGACCCGATTGAAGACTTCCTTTCCTTGTTCCAGCGGAAGTCTTTCTTTTTATTGTTCTGTACTTTTGAAATACTTTTCTTATCGTACTGTTGTAACCAGCCAGACTTACGACGTTTTATATATACATATCAGTTACTCAATCGCTCCGGTGCTCTACTCTGATGATTTTAAATGGAAAAAAATTTATACTGCTTTTGAAAAGTTGGGATGTTACATAAGATAAATCTAACACACTCTTTGAGACCACATATTCACTTATCGAACATAGCCATTTATTTATCTCAATATAATATTACAGATAAATAAATATCTGGGTATTACAAGATGTAATAAACTTTCAAATGTGTCCATTAGTAACCAGTCTGTATGTGAGGCATGTCAAATGGGAAAATCAAAGTCATTGACATTTTCATCCTCTGTCTCGCAATCTTCCTCCCCTCTTGAGTTAATTCATACCGACCTCTGGGGTCCTGCCCCTGTCTTCTCCAATGATGGTCACCGTTATTATATACACTTTGTGGATGATTTTAGTCGGTTTACGTAGTTATATCCACTTAAACACAAAGGTGAAGCAATTCATGTTTTTAAACAATTTAAAGCACTCGTAGAAAATCAGTTGATCTAAAATTCAAGGCTATTCAATGCGACAATGGAACCGAATACAAGCCTTTTATACCTTTAGCTCAAGATTCAGGAATTAAACTTTATTTTACCTGTCCATACACATCTGCTCAAAATGGTAAAGCTGAACGAAAACATCACCATGTTTTGTTGAAGTTGGTTTAACACTACTTGCTCAAGGTGGTATGCCATTGAAATACTGGGTAGATGCTTTTTGACATGTTGTGTTCTTGATTAATCGATTGCAAACGCCAGTTTTGGGCAACACTACTTTGTTTCGGCTAACAAAAATAGAACTTGAGTATCTTGACTTGAAGCCATTCAGATGTGCATGTTACCCATGCCTAAAACCTTACAACAATAATAAGTTTCAGTTTCATAGCTAGAAATGTGTCTACCTAGGTTTAGCTTCACAGCAAAAGGGGCATCGATGTTTGAGTGCCTTAGGCAGAATTTTTGTTTCTAGTCATGTTGTATTTGATTATGGTCTTTTTCCTTTCAAAGCAGGTTTTATGAAGTCTGTCGTTGCCAATGAATCTTATGGCACTCCCAGCTCTGTTCCTTTAATCATTACCACAAAGCACGATATGAGTTCTACACCTGTTAATTCCGACCATGATGCAATGCCTGTGCTTAGCCCTCTGTCTCGTGCAACATCATCTTTAGAGATCGATGATTCATTGACTATTGCAGAATCTAGTCCATTTATAGAAGCACCGGTTGTGCCTCCACCAAGTCCTACGAGGCCCAATAATACTCATACCATGGTGACAAGGGCCAAGGCTGGTATTATAAGGCCCAATCACCCTTATGTTAGCCTGGCTACCTTTTCAACGAAAACTAGTCTAGAGCCTGCGAATGCCAAAGCTTCTCTTTCTTCTTCCATCTAGCGACAGGCGATGACTGAAGAGGTCCGTGCTCTATTGTGCAATCGAACTTGGGTGTTGGTTCCTTTTGCAAATCAGAAACTCATTGACAATTGATGGGTATTCAAAACTAAATTCCATGCCGTTGGGTCCATTCTCAAGCATAAGGCGCAGCTGGTGGCTAAGGGATTTTAGTAGGTCCCAGGTGTTGATTTTGGTGAGACCTTTAGTCCTGTCGTCAAATCAACAACAATACGAGTAATCTTGTCCATAGTCGTTACCTTCAAGTGGTAGATTCGACAACTAGATTGAACAACGCGTTCTTGAATGGTTTCCTCAATAAAGATGTGTACATGCCCTAGCCGGAGGGGTTTATCGATAAGCAATGACCAACTCACGTCTGTAAGTTAATTAAAGCTATATATGGTCTGAGACAAGCTCCGAGAGCTTGGTTTGATCGTTTGCGCCTTACATTACTTAACTGGGGATTTCAAAATCTTAGGAGTGATATATCATTGTTTATGCTTCATAAGCATGGTCTAACTATTTTCATTCTCATCTATGTTGATGATATCTTGGTGACTGGCAATGATTCTGTTTTGTTGATGATTTTGTCAAGAAATTGAATTTGATTTTCTCGCTCAAAGATCTGGGTCCCCTGTACTACTTTCTGGGCCTTGAAATTTATAGAGATTATAAGGGGATTTATCTTAATCAAGCTAAATACGTTGTTGATCTACTTGAAAAATTTGGGTATGACTGATTGTGCACCAGTACCTACTCCTATGGTAATTGATAGGTTAATTTCTCTGAATGATGGTGATTTACTCAGTAATTTGACTATTTTTCGGCAAGCTATAGGATCTCTGCAATATTTAACTACCACACGCCTAGATATTTCATTTGTTGTGAATAAGCTGAGTCAGTTCCTATGTCAGCCTAGGACTACTCACTTTCAGGCAGTTAAGAGAGTTTTTCGTTATTTGAAAGGGACTTACAATCTGGGGTTGCACATTAAGCCTTTTAGCACTCCTCAATTAATTGATTATATTGATGCTGATTGGGCATGTGATTTAGACGATAGAAGGTCTATGGCAGGGATGTGTGTATTCTTGGGAAACAATCTTGTTTTTGGTCATCTAGAAAACAAAAGGTTGTTTCAAGGTCTAGTATAGAGTCTGAATATAGGTCTCTCTCAGATGGTTCTGCAGAAGACAAGTGGCTATCTTCCCTACTGTCTAAAATAGGCTTGTTTATTAAAACTCCTTCTGTAATGTGGTGTGACAATCTAAGTGCCAAATCATTGGTAGCCAATCCAGTGCAACATGCTCGAAGCAAGCATATAGAAATTGACATCCATTTCATTCGAGACTTGGTCTCCTCAGGAATTATAGATATCAGATATATCCCCTCTTCTTATCAAATTGTTGATTGCCTTACCAAACCCCTATCACAGTCTCAATTTGAATTTTTTAGAGACAAACTCGGATTGTTAATCTCACCCTCTCGTTTGAGGGGGAATGTTAGAATATAGGATTGTATTGTATAGGATTTGTATTATTCCTGTATTGTGTACACTGTAATAGCTATATGGTTCTCTCTCTACGTGTCCAATTGTAATAGGGTTAGTTAAGATTTGGCAGCTGTATTGTATCTTCTGGAATTGTGTATTGTGATCTATAAATAGAGAATAAGGCCAGAGCATTATTACTGTGACTTCAGATATATTCCTCTTGCGTTCTCTACTATTTCTAAGTAAAATGAATATAAATTGTAATTTTTTTTTAAAAAAAAAAAACTAGAATTACTAATTCCTAACTCAGCACACGAGAATGGACACTAATTTTGTTATAGAATCCTAACATTTCATTGAAACTAACCTAATTGTGAGAGATAGAGAACTTCCCATGTATGCCTTTTGTTTTTGTTTTTGTTTTCCTTCCTAAAGTCAAGCACATCACACAACACAACCTTACAAGATCATTATGATTTATGACTATCAAACTTGCAACGTGGCTAATTGTATTACTTATACTTTTTTTTTTGTTCAGAAACAGGAGGACTAATCACAACGATCAGTCAGTACATGTGCATAATCTAGCACTAGCAAACCCTTCAACATCTTGTTGCAGCGCGATTACAGACCTATCTCGTGGATCATCCAGTATATGAAGCCCCACATCCATGGACAAAGCATAAGTCGCCAAGATATCCGCACACCTATTCCCTTTGCGGTAGACATGAGTAATATTTACCCGCCAGTCCTGTGCCAAGAGATGCTGGATACGTCGAACTAAACTCGTGTTACCATTAACCTGCTCGCCTGAGTTCTGTACCATAGTTACAACCACCAGGAAATCAACTTGCACCATGATATCCCTGAATCCCTGTGCCCAAGCAAGCTCTAACCCGTCCACTAATGCCCATAACTCCGCCTGAAGAGCTGTGCAGACACCAACATTCCGGCAGCATCCCCCCAACCAGACCCCAGCACTATCTCGAAGGATACTTCCCGCACCCGCTTGCAGGGGTTCATGTTTCAGTGCACTATCGCAGTTGAGGGCTACCGTCTCTTGCAGTGGCTTAATCCACCTAATATTCCACAAACTCCTCCCTAGGTTCTCTGCCTGCCTCTCCGGAGTGTTGGTGGCTTGTGTACTATACTCTGATAGCACTTTAATCTCCCGAGCTAATGTCTCTGGTTGGATATGAGAGTCTTGAAACACCGCCTTATTCCGAGCATCCCACAGCTTCCAACACGTGAGGCCAAAAAGAGTGGCCCAACTACTACCGCCTTCAACTCTGGGTTTTGTCCTGATGAGGTTCTGATATAACCATTCCTGCAGTTCCAGATGGCTAGAACGTTGAATTTCCGAACCTGTTAAGAGATGCCGCCAAGTTGCCTAGGCAAAATTGCAAAATCGCAGGACATGATTTACATCCTCCCACGGACCTCCACACCTGGTGCATCCTGGAGATGTCCCCATATGGCGTCTCACCCTTTCACCATTTGTTAATAGACTTGAGCGTGTTGCCAGCCATAAGAAGACCCTCACTCTTTGCGTGCCTTGCCATTTCCATATCGCCTGCCAAAGGTGGCTCTTATCTTCGTTGCCATGATCACATAATAACTCATATGCCGATGACACCGTAAACCTTCCATCCGTGGAGAGATCCCAGAAGCAATGTGCGTTCCCATAATCTCTAGTAGGAGGTTTGCATCCTGAGATTCGCAAAAGAACATGCGCTGGTAGCTCATTACCAATTTGGTCCCAACACCAACTTCCTTCTTGTGATGCAAATTGACTCACTGAGAGCACCTCTTCCTCCGGAGTGATATCTCTGAAAGCTAGGAATTTTAGAGGGCCAACTTCAGGCACCCAATTATCCACCCAGATCCCATCTAATGCCCAGTTCTACATCCTGCCATACTTTCAACAAGTGGCGCCAAATAAATGAGCAATTTTGGTTCTGTTTGGCTGGTCCTGATTGAGCATCCCATCCATATTTACTACATAAAACCTGAACCCATAGTAATTCAGGTCTAGCATGCACCTGGAACCCCATCTTCATCAGGAAAGCCGAGTTCTGGAGTTCTAGCTTCTTGAATCCACATCCACCCGCTTTGGGTGAATTACACATCTCCTCCCACTTGACCAGAGCTGGTCGACGACGAGAATCCGATTTTCCCCACACAAATGTCCTTATATGCCTTTCCAACCTATGACACAAACCTGGAGGTAACCTTGTCGTCTGCATAGTAAAACTTGGGATGGCGGAGAGCACTGCTTTAGCTAAAGTAATGCGTCCCGCCAAAGAGAGGGTCTTAGCCGCCCGACTGAGCCATCGACCACCTTATCTTCTAAGTAAGCATAGGTACTTGATCTAACACGTTTGTGAAGAAGGGGAACTCCCAAGTACTTACCAAGATCATCCGTATTCTTAAACCCCAATTCACTTACCCAATTCGAACAAGTAGAAGATACATTCTGGAGAAATAGATTGCGACTTGGCTTTGCTAACACGGTGACCCGAGCTTTCACAGAATTCATCTAGCATCTCTCTAATGAGAGTGACCTGGGAACCGGCTGTGGAACTAAAGAGGACTAGGTCATCTGCAAAAAATAGGTGAGATAATGAAGGCCCTTCCCGTCCCATATGCACTGGTTGCCATTGACGGGCTGCCACTCTTCTTGAAATTACTTGAGAGAGTCTCTCCATGCACAGTACAAACAGATAGGGCGATAGGGGGTCCCCTTGTCTAATTCCACGAGTGGGGGAGAAACTCTCTGACCAATGTCCCTCCCACACCACTCTCATCTGGCAGGTAGTAACACATAACATAACCGCCTGTACAAACTTTGGCGACAGACCTGCATCCAGAAGTGTTTCCTCAATAAAATCCCATCTTAGGCGATCGTATGCTTTCTCTAGATCTACTTTAATAGCCATCCAACCCTCTCTTCCTCGCTTAGATCTCATAGAATGAATCACCTCCTGAGCAATAATGATGTTATCAGTGATTTGCATTCCTGCCACAAAGCTTGCCTGGGACGGGAGAACGAGCTTTGGTAGCCATTACTTCAAACGATTAGCTAAAACTTTGGTAATGACTTTGTAAGGGACCGTGCACAAACTAATCGGTCAGAATTCCTTTATATATTCAGGAACAGGAACCTTCGGCACAAGAGTGATGAGAGTCTCATTTAACTGTGGATCTAAAACCCCCTCCTCAAAGAAACGAGTAGCCATATCAAGCACCGAGGGCCCCACGACCTTCCAATGATTTTGAAAGAAACCCGCATGCAAACCATCGATTCTCAGCGCCTTAAGTGGCTTCATTTGAAAAAGAGCTTTATGAACTTCATTTAAAGAGATATTAGCAATAAGGGTACCAGCCATAGAATCCTCAATGGTGGGGAACATTCCTCTCCCAGAATACGGTGGCACACTGGCAACCTCCACTGAATAAAGCATCTTGTAGAAACTGAAAGCCCAACTTCGTAGCCTCTCCCCATCAGTACACCACACCCCCTCTTCATCCCTTAAAGTAGAGATAGATTTTCTCCAACTTCGTTGTACAGTTTTTGCATGATAATAGGTCGTGTTGCGATCTCCAAATTTTAACCAGTCACATCTCGCCCTTTGGGTCCACACCAGATTCTCCTGCTCACAGATGGACTCAAACTCCTTTCTCAACTTACCTTCCAAAAGATCCAAAGGGAGAAGGTTGGGATTCTTGGATCTTTTGGATGCCTCCTATTCTTGCCATGATTCTCGTCTCGTGAAAGATGTTGCCAAAGACTTCCTGTTCCATATTGAAGTCGTTGTCCCGAACTTCTCCATAGAGACAAGAATAGGCATCCCGGTGTCCCAGCTCTCCTGGACTACTTTTTCGAAGGAAGGAGAGGTAGCCCAGGCAGCAAGGTATCTGAAAGGAGCTTTGTGGTGGGGAGGGGCTACTTCATTGCAAATCTGGATGCAGAGAGGCCGATGGTTGGAAAGATTTTTGCCGTGTCTTCCAAAATAAACCAAGTTCGAAAACAATTTGCAGAATTAGGGAACCTGGGTCGTTTCCCAACGAATTTGCAGCGGGCTTGTTCAATAACAATAGTGAAACAGAATGATAAAATGGGGGTTTGGTTTAATGAATAGAACAAAACGAAATAACATAATCAAAGTGCAATAAATGAGTCAAACAAATCAAATAAACAGAGACAGATTAAAGATGATCAACCCAACGAATTGATTCCGTAAACCTCCATCATTGAACGAAAATACAACTAACCCACGTTTGGTTCCGGATGAATCGAAATCTCTCGCATTCATCCGGAGATTCCTCGCCTAGACGATCGCCTAGAATCTGTCCGGACAGTGGCGTCTCACCGTGCAATCGCACGAAATCGAATCCGATAAGATGAAAACAGAATCGAGTAGTTACCGATTAGGCACGAGTTCTCTGGATGAATCATGGAATCCTCATCGTTGGGTTAATCACAAGAGTTTAGCCGATCATGGCTGGGAAAATCGAAGAACGAACGAAGAACACGAAGAACGCGCAAAGAACATGAAGAATGATGAGAGAAAATGAAAACTTGTATTTTGATCCACTCTAATGTTAAAAACGTGAATGAATATGTTTGTGGCAGCTGCCATACTTAAAAATAACCTAAAACGAAATGGGCTCTCATAGTTTTAGCCCAAAACAGAAATAAAATATAACCGGACTTAAATTACAAAATTCGGGTCCAAAATAAATCCAGAATTGTACATCCGACTTTGGCTCCAAAATTGACCTCGTTCTTGACCGAATTTGCTCTTGATGTCTTCATAACAATTGTAGCTCTCTGAATCATCTGAAATATGAGACAAAAATGAGGCAAATCCGATGTCTGGTTCAAGAGTTATGGTAGAAATAGTGAAGCAACACAAAACTGGAATTTTATTATTAAAAATAGCTAAAATGCAATAAAAGGCCCAAGGCCCAAATAAACATAAGAGCCATTATTTATTAGCTAAAGGGTCCTAAATTATTATTCAAGAGACAAAAATAAGTGTATAAAATATTCAATTATCAAATTCCCCCACACTTATCTTTTGCACTCCTGAGCAAAATTCAAAGAGAAAGACCTAAAGGAAAAACTCTTCTTTACTAATAATTGCTAACAATGCAAAAATTGAATCAAGGGACACAAAGCTTCAAAAGACCAATCATTCAAGACCAAAACCCCTTCATCTCAAATTACAATTCACGGTAGTCTCAATCAATGATGCTAATCACAAAAGATGGTCTCACAAATGATGCGCTCAATCAATTAGTCTCTCAAGTGTTTAAGGTAAATAAGTGTATCGCTCAAATTCTACTCAAGAAAATTGTTCTACCATAAGCTTGCTCAACTTCTACGTCTCCACTACTCATAACACATACATGCACAAATCAAGAGAGCTTGTAATTAAAGGTTGTAACGGGGCTAGGGTGAAGGTAGGTAATAGTATGGAATAAGAGGCTAAGCACCAAAGAAATCAAAAGGAAGAGCACTGATTAACACAATCATTCTCTATGTATGAAACTTTTATTCTACTCATATATACATTCCTTTCTATATATTTTCTTTTCTTTTCTCTTCTTTTGTTGTTTTCTTTTTCTTTTTCTTTTCTTTTTCTTTTTTTTTCCTTTTTTTTTTTTTTTTTTTTCTTTTACTTTTCTTTCTTTCTTTCCTTTCATTGTATACGTAATTACAATGTCAAAATCAAATATCCCCCCCACACTTAAACTGTTGCACTCCTGAGCAACCCCCACACTTAAACACAAAACAAGTTGAAACCAATGCTCAATAAATCTTCAAGGTGCGGAATAAAATGGTTTTACGCTTAGGCTTGTAATGTGGCTTAGAAAAGAATGGGTCAAAAGGCACAAAGGGGCTAGCAAGGGAATCATAATGTAAGGGAAAGCTATTTGGCCAAAGTGAGGAGAATAAAAGAAAGAAAACAAGCTTCCATCATACTTATGCACGTAAGTGAAAATGTAGTTTCAAAAGAAAAGGAGCAAGTTCTAGAGAACACAAATCATGAGAGATGCACACATGAAAGAAAGAATGGCAAAAGATGAATTCCATTCATGCAGGCCCAAAACCTCACAAGGTCAATACCAACTTAGGTAACCAACAACATCAAATCAACTACCAAGACTTGTAATTGAAGAGTCAAGAGTTCCGTACTAAACAGAATGATCCATTAAAACCAAAATGTCCTAGTTCATAATATGTAGCAATCATTAGAAAGAAAGAATGTATTTATTTTCAAAAAGCAAAGTAGAAAAGGAAAACAAATAAAAGAGAGAGAGGAGAAGAAAGAAGAATACTCCCAAGGGTTTATGGAGGATAAGTGGCATCAATGAGGAGAATCTCTGCTTCCTCAGCAGCCGTGGGGATCCCTCATGAAATGGCTTGAGGCGATGCCCATTGACCTTAAAAGTCCGTCCCGGGGTGGATCACATAGCTCAACAAAGACCAAATGGAAATATGTTAGTGATCACAAAAGGGCCATCCCATCTAGATCGAAGCTACTGGCATAAACTTCAGACGGAATTAAATAGAAGAACTTTCTCGCCCACGAGAATTCTTTCCTCGAATATGCTTATCATGGAATGCCTTAGTCTTTTCCTTATACAACCGTGAGCTTTCATAGGCATCCAATCTAAGCTCATCTAACTCTTGCAGCTGCAGCTTCTTCTCCATCCCAGACTTAGCCAAATCCATGTTGCATTGCTTAATAGCCCAATAGGCTTGATGCTCCAACTCAACCGGAAGATGACATGCCTTACCAAAGACAATCCGATAGGGAGACATCCCAATCGGAGTCTTGTAGGCTGCGATATGCCCACAAAGCATCATCTAGTCGCTTACTCCAATCTTTCCGGTAGAGTTGACGCTTCTTCGAAGGATTTGCTTAATCTCTCTATTGGAGACTTCACTTGACCATTGGTCCGAGGATGGTAGGTCAGTGGAAACCTTGTGAAGCACTCCATACTTGCGTAGCAAGGCACCCATGCTTCGATTGCAAAAATGGGAACCCCGATCACCGATAATAGCTCTAGGAATGCCAAACTCGCGAGAAAATGTTAGACCTAACAAAATCCACCACCACGAAGAATCATTTGTCCGGTGGCTTTCGCCTCAACCCATTTAGAAACATAATCAACAAACCAAGCAAGATGTAAGTGTAACCATATGAAGCAGAAATGGACCCATGAAATCAATACCCCAAACATCAAAGATCTCACAAAACAATATAGGGTTTTGGGGCATCTCATGCCTACGGAAATACTCCTGCCCTCTGACAGCTATCACATGACTTGCAAAACAAATGGGCATCATGAAACAGGAAGGCCAAAACAAACCACATTCTAACACCTTCCTAGCAGTTCTTTGGGGTCCAAAGTGACCACCACAGTGAAGCATGAGCAAAATGCAATATAGATTGAAACTCACAATCAGGCACACATCTCCTAACTACTTGGTCACTACAAAATTTCCACAGATAAGGGTCATCCCAAACATAATATTTAGACTCACTTTTCAATTTAAGGGTTTGGGCCCTAGTGGACTCTACAGGAAAAAACACCAGCTACCAAGTAGTTAACTAAATCAGCATACCATGGGGTCTTAACTTGCACTGTAGAAGCTGCTCATCGTGGAAATCATCCCGAATAGAAGAGGGTGAGAGGGAGAATGAGTGATACGACTCAAGTGGTCGGCTACCCGCTTTGCGCTCCACTTCTGTCTCGAATCTCAACATCAAACTCTTGGAGCAATAACATCCACCGGATGAGTCGTGGCTTAGCATCTGCCTTTTCAAAAGAAACTTTAAAGCTGCATGGTCAGAGAAAACAATGACTCTACTAGCTAGCAGATATGACCTAAACTTATCAAAGGCAAATACAATAGCCAACAACTCCTTCTCAAGCAGTGGTCGACCTCAATCCCTTTCCTAGACACTATGTGTCCCAAGACTATGCCCGACTCAACCATAAAGTGACACTTCTCATAATTCAAGACAAGATTAGATTCAATACACCTATGCAAGACTCTAGACAAATTAGCTAAGCATGCATCAAAATCGACCCATATACAAAGTGAAATCATCCATGAAAACCTCCATGCAAATTCTCTAGGAACTCGTAGAAAATACTCACCATACAACGCCGAAAGGTGCCAGTGCATTGCAGAGGCCAAAAGGCATCCTTCGGTAAGCATATGTCCCAAAGGGGCATGTAAAGGTCGTCTTCTCCTGATCCTCGAGCAATATGGATCCGGAAGTATCCAGAGTAGCCATCCAGAAGCAAGAATGAGACTTACCAGCCAATCGCTCTAACATCTGATCAATGAAGGGTAGAGGGTAATGATCTTTGCGAGTGGCTTGGTTGAGTCTTCTATAGTCAATGCAAACTCTCCAACTATTCGAACTCGAATAGGAATGAGCTCATTCTTCTGATTGGCAACCACAGTAACTCTAGACTTCTTGAGAACCACCTGGATCGGGCTAACCCACTGGCTATCAGAAATGGTATAGATGATGCCGCCTGCGTGCTTAGTGACCTCCTTCTTCACTACATCAAGGATAAGAGGATTAAGGCGTCTCTGGGGTTGCCTCACCGCTAGAGTCCTCTTCCAACAATCCGGTGCATGCACATAGAAGGGCTAATGCCAACTATGTCACCAATGTCCACCCAATGGCTTTCTTGTTCGCCCTCAATAAGCTTAGCAGCTTCTCTTCTTGATCTCGGCATAAGATTATTTGCCACAATGACTCGCAACCGCTCATTCACCTCCGTAAATGCATACTTCGATGGTCCGGAAGGGATTTCAACTCTAGTTTGGGCGGTTGCTCGCTGAGGGGAGAAGCTTGGGTGGTTGTTGCAACAACTCGATGTCATCACACCGGGAATACCGAAACCATATTCAAAGAAGCACAAGCGTAAGGACTGTGTCTATACAAATTTCAAGGTTAACATCGAATTCAGTTTATCAAAATCGAATGAAGCTCATCAAAATCAATCGATGCAAGTTAGGATCGGGATGAAGCTCAAACTCGAATCAATATCGAGTCTACAAGTAATGTAGAATCATCAAGCAAATCGAATCACCAAACAATGCAGCCTTAACCAAATTAGTGCAAACAGAGCACCATTCATTATCATCGCATGCACAAACGGGGTATCACTCTCGGATGAAAAATAAGGATAATCAGACACCAACCATTAAGAACATCATCCACAAGATCATCAATCACATCAATACGTAAAACAAATGCTCTTCCCTAGGATATTTCATGGCATCAAAGATATTGAAATTCACGATATATCACCAAACTCCATGGAAAGAGTACTTAATGCACATCTATCTTAGTCCTAGCTGTTTTCATGAAAGGTCTCCTAGAATGATTGGTGACCTACTACTAGGAGTTGGACGCAAGGGACCAAGACCAAGAGATCTATAAACAGATGCAGGCATGACATTAATAGAAGCACCTAAATCTAGCATGCAATCATCAAATCTATAGTTACCAATAAGACAAGGGATAGAAAAAGTCCCTGGATCTTTGCATTTACGAGGCATGGTAGGCTGGATGAGTGCTGAGACATTCTGGTTCAAGCTCACTCTTAGGTTCCTCCAATTGCTTTCCGTGATCAGTAGTGATATAGCACTCACATTTCCCTTAGGATTGGGAATTGTTTGTGAGGGAAGGAATTGGATCCCCGAGGTTGAAGCTGGTTCAATGATGTTGCCAATTGCCCAATCTGTGTTTGCAAACTCGAATGGAAGTGTCGGTTCTTGTCGTTGGAACCGCATATTGGCTGTGACAAATTGCTTCATCATATCTTCAAGTGAGGAACCACTACCACCACTACTACTAGCTCGCCGTGCCGCCGCGCGGAGGTGGACATAAGGCCGGGTCGAGGAGGTGGTGCTTGCAAAGGCAAAGGGGGTGCAGATCGTTGCGGAAAGTCTCGTGGTCCAGTACGGCCTCTCGGTAGTTCCTGCACTCGCGATACCGGTTACTCGATTCGATTTTGGTATTGGTTGCCTCGGTTCGATTTTGGTTCCAAATAAAGTTGGGGTGATTTCTCCAACCAGGATTATAAGTGTTGGAGAAGGCATTATTCTCGTTGGTATTGTGGCCTTCCCGGAAAAACACCCACTGCAGCCTACCGACCGATCTTGGTAAGTAGGATCATGCAAGGTAGGGCAAGAGTCGGTGAGAATGATAAGGGTCGAACAAAACCCACAAGAGTACCCATGCCGAGAAGGGGAAGACTGTACTGTGTCCTGTCACCGCCACCGCCTCACAAGGGAGGTCGATCATCAAGTCTAGTCTCTAATCTCGAGAATCATGCTGGACTGGAGCTTGAATATGGTAAACAGGAGTACTATTTGCCCCCGTGCCAAACTGCCGAGAGTTATCTGCCATAATGGATATCAAGTCTCGGGCTTCTTCAGTGTCTTGTTACTCATAGCCCCACCGCTAGAAGCATCCACCAACCCTTTGTCTACCGGTGATAGACCATCATAGAAAGAGTTGATCAAGTCTTTTCGAGATATCCGATGGTGTGGACAGCTTTGCACATAACCTTTGAACCTCTCCCAATACTCATACATAGTCTCCCCAACGACTTGTTTAATGTTGCCAATTTCCTTCTTGATTGCGCTTGCTCTTGAGGAAGGGAAATATTTCTCCGTAAATAACCTCGAATATCACCCACTCCCCCAATAGATGAGGGTCAAGGTACAAAGAACCAATCCTTGGCTCCACCCTCCAATGAGAAAGGAAAAGCTCTCGCCTTGATATGATCTTCATCAATGGCATGAGGTTTCATAGTGCCGCATACTACATGGAATTCCTTCAAATGCTTAATGGGGCATTCACCGCAAGACCATGAAACTTAGGCAACAAGTGTATTAGACCAGATTTCACTCAAAGTTAGCAAGAAGGTTAGGATATTGGATGCACAAGGGTTGATAATTAACATCGTGTGCACCCAATTCCTTCAAAGTATGATGATTATCCCGCTCTCCCGCCATAATGTCCGAGCGAGCAAAATTGCTACTAGAATCAGTGAACACAACAAGACTATCGAAATACTATCGAAGCACAATCGAAAGATCAACGAATGGACACAATCGAATGTCCGAATCGACTCTAATTGAGTATCCAGCTTCGGTATTAATGTTATGACTTAGCCTAACAACTCTTCTAGCAAGAAGAATTGTTCTTTCTATTTCAGATCAAATGGCAACAAATCTTCTGGATTAGTAGTATTCCCGGTACTCATGCAAAATATACACAAAGCGAGTTGGCAAGTACTCGTAATGACAAAGATGCCACCGTAAAATCAGAATTACGAAAATGCCACTAGAGGTGGTGAAAAGTGGAAAAAAACTAAGAGACACGAGACAAAACACACAAAAGCAAAACCTATGCTAGAAATTGACCAAAACAAGTCCATAAACAGTATCAAATGATTTTTAAAATTTTTGGGACTTGGACAGGGCAACTCCTAGACTATTGGGGGACTCAAAAATGGAATAAAAAAACTTCAAAAATTGAAAAAGTGGCCTAAACGATGGAATTTGGCGAAACGGAGGATACTTCCATTTTCCATGTGGGTCTAACGATTCACCATTTTCTATCACTGTACCAAATTTCAACTCAATCAGAGATACTCAAAAAAAATGGTCCTGTTGGAAATCAAAAAAGCAGAACCTAAAACAGTGAAAAAGTGGTCTAAACGTTGGAATTTGGGGAAAATGAGTGAGACCTCACTTCCTTCTAGGAAGTGATTTTTGCTTAAAACACCCAATTCCTTGTGAATAAGACCTAGTTTGAGTGATCAGAGTCAGAAAAATTTCTAACTGACCACCCGAACCACCTAAACTAAAACCAAGTTCGAACACAATTTGCGAATTAGGGAACCCGGGTCGCTTCCCAACGAATTTGCAATGTTTTGTTCAATAACAATAGTGAAACAATGATAAAATGGGGTTTGGTTTAATGTAATAGAACAAAACGAAATAACATAATCAAAGTGCAATAAACAGAGTCAAACAGAATCAAATAAACAGAGACAGATTAAAGATGATCAACCCAACGAATTGATTCCGTAAACCTCCATCATTGAACGAAAATACAACTAACCCACGTTTGGTTCCGGATGAATCGAAATCTCTCGCATTCATCCGAGATTCCTCGCCTAGACGATCGCCTAGAATCTGTCCGGACAAGCATGCCTCACTGTGCAATCGCACAAACAACACAGTAACCTAGTCCGAACTAAGTCCTTGGGATGAACCAAACCGAATATTAAATCTAATATTCGAACTATTTCCAGAAATCGAATCCGATAAGATGAAAACAGAATCGAGTAGTTACCGATTAGGCACGAGTTCTCTGGATGAATCATGGAATCCTCATCGTTGGGTTAATCACAAGAGTTTAGCCGATCATGGCTGGGAAAATCGAAGAACGAACGAAGAACACGAAGAACGCGCGAAGAACATGAAGAACATATGAGAGAAAATGAAAACTTGTATTTTGATCCACTCTAATGTTAAAAACGTGAATGAATATGTTTGTGGCAGCTGCCATACTTAAAAATAACCTAAAACGAAATGGGCTCTCATAGTTTTAGCCCAAAACAGAAATAAAATATAACTGGACTTAAATTACAAAATTCGGGTCCAAAATAAATCCAGAATTGTACATCCGACTTTGGCTCCAAAATTGACCTCGTTCTTGACCGAATTTGCTCTTGATGTCTTCATAACAATTGTAGCTCTCTGAATCATCTGAAATATGAGACAAAAATGAGGCAAATCCGATGTCTGGTTCAAGAGTTATGGTAGAAATAGTGAAGCAACACAAAACTGGAATTTTATTATTAAAAATAGCTAAAATGCAATAAAAGGCCCAAGGCCCAAATAAACATAAGAGCCATTATTTATTAGCTAAAGGGTCCTAAATTATTATTCAAGAGACAAAAATAAGTGTATAAAATATTCAATTATCAATGGTCTGAGCTCATCTTTGGGAGATGCTTGACCAGAGTAGTAGGGAACCTATTTAACCAGCTGATGTTACCCAGAGCACGGTCTAAGCGTTGGAGGAGGGTACCACGGCGCCATGTAAATTTCGGACCTGAGAAACCAAGATCTGTTAGCCCGCTTGAAAAAATGAAACTTCTGAAAAGGGGACAACCCTGGGCTCTACAGTCAACGCCTCCAGTACGATCATTGCTACTCAAAATGGCATTGAAATCTCCTGCCACAATCCACGGATTTTGCATAGTCCCCGAAATTTCCGTCAAGGCCTCCCATAATCTAGTTCTCAGCGTGTTTGTTGGACTTCCGTAAACAGCTGAAAATTCAAAGGATCCCGCCGGACTCAAAGTATCTACGTGGGCATGTAGAAGTTGCGGGTGGCATCTTCTAATGGACACTTGTAATTTCTCTTTCCATAGTAACCAGATTCCCCCAGAGAAACCCTAAGCTTCAAACCTGAAAGAACGATCAAACCCTGACCTTTTAATGAACCTATCTGCCTTCAGGCCAGATATCCGTGGCTCAACTAGTGCAACCATAGCCGGTTTATGTTCAGAAACAATCTGCATAAAAGTGTTAAAAAACATTTTGCTAGCTGCCCCTTGGCAGTTCCAAGTAAGAATCTGTAAACCCATGGAAAACTAGTAGGTTAGAGTCAAACACCTACACCTGACCCAGGAGGGCCACCATCTTCTTCAGGCAAAATCACTAATTGCGACTGAGAGCATCCCGAGGCCACCTGCGTTTCCTTAGTAAGCTCTAATTCCTCCCGAAGGACTTCCAATGCATCCTTTGAAATATGGCCCCCTTGAATTTTCTTCCTAACTTTGAGAGACCGCGAAGCATTGGACATCAGTTTAACACCGCGTGTGATAATTTTTTTCCCCGATGAGGTGACAACAACGTCTTCCTTCCCAACGTCATCGTTCCCCATAACCATCTCCTGCAACCCATCTACCTCCTTAGTGCAATTCGCCATCTGCATACTAACCTCGTTTAGTGCCTGTCGTCTCGGTTGAAACCCAACAACCGTGTGTTTACTGTTGTCTAGGGAAGTCTCATGCTCCATAGTAACAGAATCTAGTCCCTTAAGTAACAGCACCTGGGACGTTTCACTTGATGGGCTTACTTTCGGAGAGTTTGGTTGGGTATTTATATCATCGTGGGAAGGAGAAGGTTCTACTAAGTGATTCATTTTATTTAAAATAGTTACACCTTCTGAATTTGTAGAGGGGAGCTCACCGGTGTTGACTTCGTATTTCTTCGAGGCCATAAGAATCTCACCATCGGGGTTGATGGTCCCTACTTTCTTCCTGTACACTTGGTTTTGTTGGGCCTTTGCCACAATGGGCTTATGGGGGTTCAAATTTTGGGCCTTGCTAGGAGCATTAGCATTATTTCTGCCTGATTGTCGAACCTGGTTACGTGATGGACCAGCCATGCTTTTCATACTTTGGGAGATGCCGACATCCACTCCAGGATTATGGGTCAGTTGCGTTGAATCCGCCACCGAATCCTCCTCTTCAAATAAAACATTATAGCGAGATCCTCCATCAATGTGGGAGCCCGTCACTTTCGCTCCCTTCCCCCCAATCATGTTTATTTCCTCTTATGGTATACTTCACCTGCATCCAAGATCCAAACTGCGACGGTGAAGATTCCGGCGAGGCTCCCTCGGCACCCTTCTCCTTAGGCTGACTTGGAGTAGGAATTGGCACAGTTTGACTAGGAACCTGTCCTGTGGTTGTAGCAGCAACAGTTGAATGGATTTTCCTTGTACATCTCTCCCTCGGATGTCCATACACCCCACATTCATAGCATATGAGAGGTAACCCTTCATACTCCACTCCATGCTTCTTCCCATCCACCATGATCCAGGGCACTAAGGGCTTCAGAAGATCCATGAGAACTGCTATGCGAGCGTACTTCCCCCGTCCCTTCGTCTTTGTCAGATAATCAATTTTAACTACTTCCCCTAGCAGCGACCCAATGGCTCTCAACGTACTCTTGTGATAATATTTGAACGAGAGGCCCGGAATTCTTGCCCAAGCCACAACTTTGGATATGGTAGACGAACGAGCATCAAAATCCAGGGACCAAGGTTGTACCGTTAAGTAAGCGCCGAATATCATCCAAGGACCACCTGTGAGTGCCTTGAAGTAGTCTTCTTCCAGATCAAACGTAGCAAAATAAAAACTCCCTTCCATATCCACTAAACTAAAGGAACCTTTTAACCTCCACAAGGCTTGAGTTCTCGCTTTCAGATCGTAGTAAGTGATAGATCTTCCCAATAGTTTCAGAACCAAAGTTTTCTCCATTCCTTTACTCAATGTCGCCCTAACTGACCTCGTAGAAAACTATGGACGGAACGTCCCTCTCTGGTGATCTGGAAATCCGTCTCGTTAAGATTGACCTCCTTCTGCGGTTGCGAGACCATACCAGATCCATCCCCGTTCAGCAGCTTATTCCGATATGACACCACCTCGCTCTTCCACTTTGTCCGCCATCACAGTGTCCGTGCCTGTACTTTTGGTTTCTTCCCCATCAGTAGCCCCATCTGTCCGTATTCGGACCTTCTTGGTTGATCGTGAAGACTCCTCCAGGATGGGAGGAGAGGATTCTTTTTCGTGCGACATGACGTACCTGCTTCGTAGAAAAGGTAGTTTAGTGTGTCGGAAGGATATGGAAGGGTGGGAGGTGTGGCGTATTACTTATACTTTAATAACATGCGACATTAACAAATCCCTCTTTCTTTCTTGTGCATCTATCTTTAATTTCACTTCTTTTTCACTTATACATAGGACAAGTAATTAATGCGCATGAATGTGTAGATTCTTAGTTGTAACAAAACGTATCTTATCTTTGTGGCAGGGAAAATTGATCTTTATGCCATTTTAGTATTTCGTGCACGGCTCATGCATTATGGACTGACTAGATGTTTCCTTTGTTCATTTCAAGCTCTATGTGTCCATCACTTAATGGCCATGCCTTTTCTTTTTCTTTAGCTTTCTAGTCTTATCATTTATGAGTTTAGTATTGTTTTTGTATATAAATTTTATACTCAAAATCGAATATTAATATGGAAGTTGATTACTTTTCTTATATTGGAGTTATAGATTCTCTTATATATAGCAAGCATTATATTTCTTCATACTAAAAGAATAGTAATATGTTTATTCATATGTTAATATTTTCTTAAACTAGAAACCATCTAGTGATGATAGTTTTTCTATTAATTAAGTTGACAGGCACTCATCAAAATAGAGATAGTGTCTGGAAGATGCCAAGGAGATGGTCAGTTTCCAAAAAAAATCAAATTTATTATGTGGCAATTCTCTCATGGAAGGACTCATGCACGTAGCTCAACTCAGAATGAGAAGAGGGATTGATACGTACGTCAGCTGCTTGTCTATTTGGATGCGGGTATACGATGAGGAATTAAATGCATTTAATCAGGGATTTTTCGAATGCACTTAATCGCAATAAATCATCAATTGTCTCAAGTGGAATACTTTAATTTTCTTTTCTAATTGGAGAGGAGTGAGTTAAGTGGAATTTAACTCATTAAGCAGGCATTAATCACACCAAAAAGGTACAATGGCTTTAGTTACACATATGTTGGGATATTTGGGCATCACGCTGCAATAAACTCTTTTGGAGGCAAACTCACAAAATTAAATGATAATTTTAATGCGAGCTCTAGCTTCTTCAGAGCTTGTTTGAATCAGGATTTGATTAGAAATTGTGCTTTCTATTGCCCTAGTAAGCCAAGAAGAAACTTCACATATGATAGATCATGGTTTTGTTAAAATGGAGGTGGATGATGGACCATGCTCGAGAATGACGTGAAGTGGATGTCGTTCACTTATTTTCAAAAATGATGATTGATGGATTTGTGAAATTAAGTTGCAAATTGATGGCAGTCCCTCCTCCAACAATTGCTGAAATGATTGGGATATACATGTTTGGCTTGAAGTTGGTATGGGGGATTTAGGAAAATAATTACTCCTCCGTTCTTTAATATAAGACATATTTGAGGAGTTGATCTTGGTCTTAAATATAAGATAAAGTTTTCAATTTGTCAATCTTTTCATAATTTATCTTATTGTTGCTCCCTGATAATTAATAATCACACGAGAGTGCTGGGATTTGGGATATTATCTATTTTGAGGACCTCATCACCCCTCATAACTTTAAAACTTTTAAGAGGGGAGGTATCTAAACTCTTATAAAGCGTCTTTCATTCCCCTCATAGTTGATATGGTACATAACACTCTAAAGTTATGAATTTATATAGACTTTAGTTTTCATTAAAAAAATGTTTTCTTAAATACTTAAGAATTCATTATGGCTCAACTAATGCTCCTCGTGGACTAATGAAAACTGTCATGGAGAGAGAGAGAGAGAGAGTTTAGATAAAGAGTTTCATGAGTCAATCACTTTATAGCTAGTCTTGATCTTTATAGAAAGAAAACAAAGAAAAAAGAGCCATATTTAGTGCCAACAGCAAAATGAACCCATTAGTTCAAACGTATAGTAAAAGACAAGAAAATTAATCATGGTGATGATGATAAATTTTACATCTTAGAGACACATAACACATACAATCATCAAATTCCTGAGCTTAATTGACTGAGCCAATTTAAGTGGTTTCTTTCAAGATTTAGTGCGTTGTCCACATAAACTAATTAAAGTAGAATCAAATCTTTGCTCAATAATATGATCTTGATTGCAGGTTGCAAACTGCACCAATTAATCACGCTATATATTAATTGTGCCCATGGTAGTGAAAACGTAGATTTTACCTGAAAAAGGAAGTAGAATGAAAAATTGTAAAACGTAAAATCGTAACGTAGTAAAAACGTAAAAAAATCGTAAAAACACAAAAGCGTTTGGAAAATTAGTAAAATCGTTTTAATGAAAAAAAATCGTAAAAATGTAAAATCATAGTGATAAAACGAGTTTTTAACTACCATGATTGTGACTGCCCTAAATATTTCATCTGAAAGAAATATATATGTCTTTAGCTAATGACTCAGATATGTTTGACCAAAAAAATGACTCAGATATGGCTTTTAGAATCTAGAATTTGCTTATTACACACGTTAATTTATAAGTTGATGATGATGTTAGCTAAGAAAGCTTTTAATTTGATGCATCTACGTTTCGTAACTGAGGGTAATACTCCCTCCATCTCTATATATAAGATTTTTTATTTTAACGGGCTTATCTCTTTTCATAAGATTTCATTTGACTTTGTCTAAATAATAAATACATTTTTATTCATTTTTCCTTCATTCTCTTACATCATTTATTTACCATACATTTTGTTTCTTCATTTTCTTATCATTACTCTTTCTCTCCTACTCATTTATAAATAGGGGAATTTTTGGAAAAAAAATTATATTTCTTACTTTTAATTAATTTTAACTGTTTTCTAAAATCGTGTTATCGGTTGAAATGACTACCTTATATATAGGAATGGATGGAGTACAATTTACAAGTGGGAAATACAAAAAAGGAACAAGTCACGGGAGAGAAGATTTTGTCATATCACTTAAAAGGACTTGTACTAATTAAAATCGTATAGCTTGCCAAAAAAAAAAAAATCATAGTCTTTATGTGAAAATGATGAACTTTGAAATCGTAAAATTCTAAATAAGCATTTCACAACAAATAAGTTGTGAATTGCTTATCAAGTTTCGTCATTCCTTTATCAATTTTGGGTAACAAACCTGATTTAAGATTTTGCAATTTTGAAGTTTTTTTTTTTTAATCTTTTTCCCATTTTTGATTGTTTTTCTCTTTTTAATAAAGAAATCTAATTAAGAGGTATCAACTCAGCAATGACATATTTTTTTTATATCCCCAACTACTCCTCTCATCCTTAAGGGTGATGTAATTAACTAATTTGAGTAGATTAAAAATATAAGTTGAATTAGTTAAAATGACTCTTCTTTTTTTAAAACACTCTAATCGTCTTTCTTAATTAATTCACTCTTTCATTCTGCTTAATTATTGTTGAGGGAATATTAAAAGTGTTTGTTGGCCAATGGTTAATCCACCTTGGGTGAATTATATTAGACTCATGTCCATTAACCATTGGGGTGGCAATGGAATAAAATATGAGGCTAGGGATCATTATATATATGCCTACTCTTATAAGGCTCATGGGTGTTTCTTCTGTAGTAAACCGATGGAGCTACAATTGCACGATCAGTTAGTTTTGTGAGTGCACATATATCTTAACTCATCCCATTCAATATAACATGAGTTTCCTTATTATATTCAATGCAACATGAGTTTTACTTCATAACTGTATATATGAAAACCCTCGTCGATCTCATTTCATGTTGAAATATAGATTCATTTGTGCATGTCCTCTCTCTTCTCCTCCTATAATACCCTAAAAATCTGTATTATAATTTAGTAAAATTATACCTATCAAAAATAGGTGAATATGAGATATCAAATATTAAGTAATAATTAGCTTATTTTCTAAGGAAAAATCTCTAGGAAATTAGAGAGTTTAAGGGCCAAAGTGCCAAAATGACGGAAATACCCCTAAGGGATATAAATGACTTAGGAAAATTATGAAAAATCCTAAAAGACAGTAAAATAACTAACTGAAGTATGAGAGTATATTATCTCTAATTATAGTAATTTAATAAATTATGAACTTGGAGAAATTGAATAAGAATGCTCAAAAGGTATTGAAATGACTAAATTATCCTTGAAAATTCTAATATAATGCAGAAGACATGAAAACAAAAATGTCAGGGCAAAAGTTATGAGGTAATATGGCGTTATAATTAAGAAAATTATCAACTAGTAATAATAAAGTAATTAAGTAGTATTGGCTAATTACTTAAGCTTAAGCAAAGAAAATTCAGAGATAATTATGTAAAGCTCAAAAATTAGCGGAAAATGGTTGAAAATTAGTAAAAGTATATTTACTAATTAATTGGAAATTTTTGAGAAAAATAGTTGAGTTTAGGTATTTTTAAGCCTAAATACAAGTTTGGACCAATAGGAAAATTATGTAAGAAATTATATAAAATAATTATTAAATAATTATTTTATATTAAATAAAATATAAAACGAAAATTAATTAAAAATGACCAGATATGTTTGACCGAATTTTGCAAGAAAATTTGAAGATAAGAGCAAAAAATTAATATCTAGATTTCTTAACAAGTTGCAATATTATAATAATATAATTAAATTTTGTGAATAGTGATTCAAAAATTAGGAAACGGACCCTATCTAGAGGACTAGGAATAGAAATTCCAAAGTCAAGGTAAAATATTGATCAGTGAGTTTTTACCTTCAAGTGACCTCTTCCGGAAGTTAATTCCAACGTCGATTGTGCATTTTCCTAATAAAACAAAATAGGGAAAAATGTAGACAGTCACATTTTTGGATCTGAAGAAAATAAATTCTAACTTAACATCTAGAAATGAGTTTGAAATTATCTGGACATATTTGGAATCAGTGAATTTTTGTCCAGAAGTTGATGATTCCAGAAATTCGTTCGTGGCCAGCACGCTTTTCGAGGAACTTGACCGACAGTTGGAGCCCTATATGGAACCAAAATTTAGGTTAACTTGGACATTTCTAATAAGTGAGAAAATGTCTTCAAAGTTGTAAATCCAGAATTTTGAGATTTCTCGAAATTACGCGATTCGGTGCCGATCGGGGAACTTTTCAGTGTCGGAGGCAAAAGCAAAAATGGTTTGATGACTCATCTTTGCTTGGAGGAGGGGCTGCACGTTTTGAAGCTTTCCATGGCTGCAAATCATCCACCAAAACCCTAGAATTGCATGGTTAAAAGTGAGGGGAAAATTACAAAGTTGGAAGGGAAAAATTACACATGTTGGCACATTTTTCCCTATAAATAGGCAAGCATTCCTCTTCATTTTTCACACCGTTTCCTTTGTGGAATTCGAAAGTTAGAGAGAGGTTTTAGAGAGAGGAGCTCTGGAGAAAAGCTGTAGCGAAGCCCTGGTAAGTTTTTTCGGTACTTAAGCTTTCATAGTTCTTTCGGTAGTTTTAGTAGAACTGTTAGTTAGATCTAGGAAGTAGGAGATGAGATTCCTATTCTTGTTTTTAAGCCTCATTGCATTGAAAGATGCCTGACGAGGTAAAAACATAGTAGGGATTGAGTCTCTGAAAGTTGAAAGTTAAAATAGTGAGCTTTAAGCTTTCATAGTTCTTTCAATAGTTAGAGTAGCCTTTATTTTTCAAAGTATGATTAAATATCATATGATAGGGCTATTTTAGTCTAGAATTTCGAAAATCATAATTGTGTCGAAGAGTAACGAAGTGCTGGTGAAATTCCGCCAATTAGGGGCATAGGGGCAAAATGGTAATTTTTACCTAAAATGCCAGTTATAATGCCAAATCACTAATGAAAGTGATATTACTCTTATAGGATATCAGAAACTCGATTTGTTGCCGTTACGTTGCCGAAGTGCATTGTTGGACGTTTCCACGTTTTTCGTAAAAAGTACGTTTTCTGCCAGGAGTACCTAACGTCGTCAACAAAGGTACGTTCGCGTACTGTAACACTAATCTAGTGCTGCTCATATACATATATGTGATAGGTACATTCACGGAAAGTGATTCTGTTAGGAGTCACCGAGATACATTCACGGTTAGAGACTCTGTTCAGGGTTACCGATTATACATACGCCACACACGGGTTATAGAGATATTAATACCGTTAGAGTTTTCCTAGCGGCGAGGACACGACCGTACATCGTGGCACCGGTGAATAGTGCAGCACTTTATGGGGCTTACATACTGCTTTACGCTTATGTACTGTCATTATATTGATCATAGCTGTTATGTCATGAATATCTGTCATTCCCTATACTGTTTTATTTGAGCATAAGGTTAACCGTTACCTGAGATTCAATGCGGTGAATTGTAGCACGAGTGAGCTCTGAGACAGAGATGTCACTTTATCGTTTTCCGTAATTACCTATGAGAACAATAGCATCCTGTATCAACACTGTATTACACTCTGGTTATCGTTTTAATAGGAATCAGTTACTCTTACGCTCCAAGGCTCGACTCTGATTTAAAAAAAAAAAGGCTCTGGAATTGGGATGTTACACCTCCTAAATGGTGTTCCTTACCAGTGTCTGATAGTGATCCGGTATAGTTTGGGGGCATTTAAGGTACCAGTGGCTGATAGTGATCCGGTATAGTTTGGGGGCATTTAAGGTAGTAGATCGCACTTTAGATCAGGGGCGGACCCAGGAATTTTACTGACCGGGGGGGGGGCGAAAATAAAAAATGTTACATCATAAGTAAAAGTACTTAAAATACGATATAGACATAATATTAAAAAATAAATAAATAAAAAATCTATTACAGAAATTAAGATTCTCTTACTCAACGTGTTTTCATATTGTTAAACTCATTTAGAATTGATACCTCTTTATTTTCAATTCTATGAGACTTTGAAGAAGGAGTCTCGGTATTTGACAATTCAACATTAGGAGTAGACAATGACAATAACTGACTATTTTTTCTCTTAAAATAAGTATCAATAGTAGTACTTTTCCCCATAATAATCACCTACAAAGAACATGAATTATTTCATGACCAATATGATTTTCAAAATATTATCAATAAAAAAAGTAAACCGATGAAAATTAATTATTAGTCATCATCTATATTCTCATAGTTATATTTTAACAAAACTCAAAACTTGCTCAAAATCCTAACCCTAAAATATTCTCTAATCACTATAAAAGTAGTATCATTCGAAAGATAAAATCATGTATAATAAATTTCATGAAAGAAACTTAATAAAAAAAAATTGAAGTATTTTATTGATTCTCTATTTATCATAAGTTGTTAAAAAAAATGGCAGACGACATGCAAATAAATGGGGTTTAGTAATTAAAGGTTGTGGCCCCTCCTCTTTATTATTATATTATTTATTTATTTTTTTAAAAATACATATGAAAGCAATGTAAGGGAAAGCCGGTAATAAAGTAGCTAAAGGGCCCACCACCTATTTCTTATTACAACAATATATAGCTCCCCTCCGTATATGATATTATGATCATATATATGTATGACTATCGGTCTATCACTAGCTTCATGTAATATATTTTTTTCTTTAAAATTTTGGGCCCCTAGCCCCCCTTCTGTCCGCCCTGGCTCTAGATGTGCTATGCGCCCTTAATCTTAGTGTTAATTTTAGAAATTTTTTGATAAAAATGTAAAGTAAGTCTTATATTTTATGACTAACATTAACTTCCTAATTATATCATACATTAAGGACTGGAGGGAGTATATCAGTATATGTACTTTAATATCTATCACAATGTCGCGTGTCAAGACTGCCCTTGTAAGTTGTAAATAAAATCAAAAGAGTTTATTTAAGTCTTAGATAGAACAACTCAATTTATTTTATATTCTACATTTATAATTCTCACTCAAAAGATCCCTATTGATTGTGTACATAGTAAAAGGATTTGTATCCCGAAAATAGTTATAGTGCATCTTAGAAAGGATATTGTAAATAAGAAGTCAATATATATTTATTATAAATAATTAACTTAATTAATTTTAATTTTATTAATATCGTTTTTAGACATTATAAGTAAAACCAAAGCAATGGAAAATATATATATTTTTAAAAAATAAAGTTTGCAGATCTGATCAACTCAACAGCATTGGACTTGCTATGGTTGTCTGTATGGGCGGCCTAGCTATTACGAATTTGGTTCACCTTATACTTTAAAAAATAAGAATACTTTGTACCAAAAAAAAATCCTTTGAGCTTTTCTGAGGCAAGAATCATAAGAATTACAATCATATATAATGAATTCTGAATAATATAAATAGAAGAATAATGTTAAAAGAATATGTATGTATGCGTGCGTGGACGTATATAAATAAAAATATATTCCTAAAATTTTTTATTATGATTTAAAATAACATCGAGTTTTGAATACCATATAACTATAGAAAAAACTTGGATACATATTATAGCAAATATAAAAAGGATTCGCATCGCCTCCCAATTAAGATTTAATAGAGAGATATCAACCATTAGATCGTGATGTAATGGTGTTAATTAATTGTCTGTTCTTAGTCACCATTAGTCAAGTTTAATTACTTGATAGCATCTGTTGTCATCTCAAAAGTCAAAATACACGGCTTGTAGTGATGATATGTAGCACTTGGCATAATACATATAAAATTATATTAAATATTATACTAATTATGTGAAACATAGATATTATTTTTGGATTTGATCAAAGCGTAGGAAGCTGATCATTTACATGCACATAATTAAGGGCCATATATATATAAAGGGTCACCTTGCCCTTAGTTACAACCAGAAAATAAAAAAGCATCTATATATAATTATTGTTAATGTGGCATTCTCTTTCTAATGATTCGCCACACCTTTATATATATGTATATGGTCAGTGCTTTGCTGCTGCTGCTCCTTTGCTTCCCTTTCCCTAAACATAACATCACAAAAGCTCAGTCACAAACTCTCTTAACTAAGCCTTCAAACAAAATCAAACCTTTCACTCTTTCAGCACTATTTAACTCTTTCACTCCTTTCGCTATACATACATATTGATATTTAGATTATTTTTCAAAGACATATATACAAGATTATTTATATAGAGATATGATTGGTTAAATTAGGTGAATCCAGATCATTGCTACATCTGGTCCTTAATATAAGATCTGCTTAATTAATTTGAGTAGATTAAGAAATTAATTAAATTAGTTATTTGTCAAAATTGTGTGTTAGTTTTCCTAAAATACCCTCTTAAATTATTTGTATTGAAACTGCCCCTTGATGAAAACTCCCTTAACATGTACAATCAACAAGGATAGTTTAGAAAAAAAATTATTAACATAGGGGACAAAATGGATTAAGATTTTATATTTAGGATAAAATCCAACCCAACTAACTCTTATATTAGTGACTGAAGGTTGTTACTTGAAACGAAGTTGGGCCTTGCACCATAGCAAACATCCTAATAACCACACAGACTAAGTCAAGTTTGATATTATTGAGGGGGACTCAATCCATATACACATGGAACAAGCACGATAAAGGTTAGTTTGGTTAAAAGGAATAGAATACCTTCTTCTTAGAGTCTTGAGATTTCTGAGGAGTTTTCTTTGGGGCTAGTTTGGAGGAAGGGCCTTTAGAAGCAGAACCAGAACCAGCCTTAGGAGCAGCAGCAGAACCCTCCTTCTTAGGCTGCCCTGAGGTTTGGCTCTCCACTGGTTTCTCTGCCTTCAAAGATGCCATACTTAAACAGTCTACTAAGTATTTTTGTGTGTGTTTTACTCACAGTTTCTTACACTGAGACCACTATGCCTTATATATAATAAGTAAACAGAGCTAAGAGAGGTTGAGAGTGTGAATGGTGGCGAGTTGATGAGAATAGAATAGGTGACTTGGATATCACATGGATTATTGTAACTTTAGCATCTGATCCTTGTGCTTCTCATATCAACCATTCCTCTTAGCATCTCCTTTTTTTACATTTCAACTAGAAACTATTAACTAACTCCTTATTCTCCCTCTTTTTATCTTGGTGTATCTTCCATTTTATAAAATTAATTACTTCCATTAAAACACTTACAGGAAATCACGATTACTGCCTTCAAAATTGTCAAAGCTTGCATTTTTATAAGTACTTGCAAATTTTTCTGTGACTTGGGTATTAAATGCTTGTTAAGGTTAAAGCAGGTCTTATGATTTACAAGGAATTTATATAGATAACTATAACTTATCCGTCAATAAAATTCCCACATCAGTTATGTACTATCATTGGTCAAGTCTACACAAACAAGAAGGAATTATTGTTGGGTTATACCTAGCCCATTCTTGATAGATTAGTGACCGAGCCCAATGCAAGTGGGGCTATTAAGTGAATAAGGAGAACTCCTGAGTCTATAGATGGAGTTTTCTCTTTATAATTTACAAGTTTAAATAAATGTGCCCATTGGATATGAGAGATATGGAGATGAGTTGAGTGGTCTGATCGACAATACGTGTGTATAAACTCCCCGACGCTCTCTCCTTCTGCCCTCTTTCTCTCTTGATCCATTTGTTATGTAATATAATCGGAGTCCAGATTGGTGCTTCAGTTTCATGTGGGCAATTCAATTAAATAAATGGATTCCAATTGCGCCCCAAAGACTGTTAGATCAGTTATATTGGAACAGAATGTGGGTGGGGTTATAAATGAATAATATAGGGAGAATTACATACAGGTCCCAAGGAGTAGAGATAATTACAATTAGGTCCCTTGAAATCATGAAATTACACTGAAGTCCCAAGGGACCTAGTTGTAATTATTTGTGAATGTAAAATGACCTGGTTGACCTTCCCTCTCTCCTCTCTCCTCTCCCCCTTTTTCTTCTCTCTCTCCGGAGAAAAAGCGAGCGGACGAACGAACGAGGCCTTGGAGACTCTCGATCGGGACCTTCTTCTTCTTCCTCTCTGGACCGGCCATCTCGCCAGCGGCTTCCTCATCCACCACCGTCGCCGGCGAGACGCTTCCACCGTGAGTGTGAGAGAGAGGGAGAGTTTGAGAAATATTTTGTACTGCGTTGTGCTTCCAAGAACAGAGGGTGCTCGGTTTCGGCGGAGGCAAACAAACTGAGGAGACTTGCATAACGTGTTTTGGCTGCAAATTCTCAGATTCCGGCGAGTAATCTGATTGTCATGTGTAACGATCTCTGTGTCTCTTGGAGATGGAAAGTTGTTAATTTTTCTCAAGTAAAGCCATCCGAAGAACCGGAGCAGTGTGAGTGCTTGCGATTTCTGAGAGATCAAACAATGGCAACGATCAAGATTGTTCGACTTTCACTTTCTCTCCCAACCATCCGAGTTTCACTTTCTCTCCCAACCATCCGAGTTTGACTTCCGGAGGCGATTAACAACACACAAAGTATAAATTAACAACCGAAAAGTAAATATTTACAACAAAGTTTAAAAATCAGAGTTTTTCAATTTTTGACTTCCAGAGGCGATTAACAACACACAAAGTATAAATTAACAACCGAAAAGTAAATATTTACAACAAAGTTTAAAAATCAGAATTTTTCCATTTTTGACTTCCGAGGCGATTAACAACAAACAAAGTATAAATTAACAATCGAAAAGTATAGATTTACAACAAAGTTTAAAAATCATACTTTTTCCATTTTTTGACTTCCAGAGGCGATTAACAACACACAAAGTATAAATTAACAACTGAAAAGCATAAATTCACAACAACTTTTGAGAATTTTGACAAAGAATATAATTTCATATATAATTTCAAAATATTAAGTTGTATGAGTAAGTGGCTATTTGCACCTACTCATTGAACTTAATATCATATAATTTGACTTCCTTGTGTATGCTATAATTACAACTTCTTTCCCACCCATCAAAATACAAAAAATGGTTACATGAAGTCACTTGCCCTAGGTGTATGCTATAATTACAACTTCTTCCCCACCCATCAAAATACGAAAAGGGATTAACAAAGTCATTCGTATCAAAATACGAAAAGGGATTAACAACTTTTTAAAAAGTATATTTCTTTCATTAATTTATACTTTGTGTGTTGTTAATCGCCTCCGAAGTCAAAAATGGAAAAAGTATGATTTTTAAACTTTGTTGTAAATCTATACTTTTTCGTTGTTAATTTATACTTTGTTTGTTGTTAATCACCTCGAAGTCAAAAATGGAAAAATTCTGATTTTTAAACTTTGTTGTAAATATTTACTTTTTCAGTTGTTAATTTATACTTTGTGTGTTGTTAATCGCCTCTGAAGTCAAAAATGGAAAAGTTCTGATTTTTAAACTTTGTTGTAAATATTTACTTTTTCGCTTGTTAATTTATACTTTGTGTGTTGTTAATCGCCTCTGAAGCCAAAAATTGAAAAACTCGATTTTTAAACTTTGTTGTAAATATTTACTTTTCGGTTGTTAATTTATACTTTGTGTGTTGTTAATAGCCTCTGAAGTCAAAATGGAAAAAACGATGGTTTTAAAATTTGTTGTAAATCTATACTTTTCAGTTGTAAATTTATACTTTGTGTGTTGTAAATAGCCTCTGGAAGTCAAAATGGAAAAAAACGATGGTTTTAAAATTTGTTGTAAATCTATACTTTTTCAGTTGTAAATTTATACTTTGTCTGTTGTAAATTTCCTTTGTCCATAATGGTCATTTTACATTCACATATAATTACACAGAAGTCCCTAGGGACTTTTGTGTAATGTGAATTCTTGTTGGGACCTCATTGTATTTTTTTGTCATCCTTGGGACCTGTGTGTGATTCTCCCAATAATATATATATGAGAAGCCCACTTTTATAGCCTTTCTTAAAATGGACCTTTAAGTAATATATAAGGCTTGGAATGCAAGGGTCCAGTTCTGTAGAGAACCCATTTCTGTAATGGACCTCCAGTGAAAGAAAATATTACTGTAGCAACATTCCTTTTTGAATTTCTGCCCTTGTTTTCCTAAATTCCCTGCAAATTTGCAAGGACTACAGCTAATGGACAAGCATGTGGAAATTTTGGGATAACTGATTGTAGCCAGTAATTTTTCCCCTGGTTACTTACAAAAGTAAAATTTACAAGGCATAATGAATAGAGCATATAGTTAAAGGAGAAGAGCCACATATAGTGGAGCATCTTGAAGGCTTTCTTGTACTTTTTAACTGTATCAGAAATAAAATTAAGCTGCCTACCATTCTTTGCACCTGCTTTGGCTATATTCGCACGCAGCCAAACAGTCCTTAAAAATTTACAATGTTTTATAATAAAGATTCTAGAAGATGGGTTCTAAAGTTGTAGGGGCAAAAGCCAGTAGAAATCTGAAAGATATGAAAATATCTTTATGCTTTTAATGGCAATTGGCAAATGGGTTAGTGCCTAGTGATGCCATTTTTATGCATTATGCTCTCCAATTGCTAGCTAACTACTTGCTCGATCTCTCTCTCTCTCTCTCTCTCTTTTTGTCATCTAGTTCTCTCCCACCAAAACTATCAATAAAAGGATATTAGGTTTTTATGAAGTGACATGGAATCAGAATCATTAGCCATTGATTAATTAATTGTCTCTTTGAGGGAAATGAAATCTCAGTTACATGGTCAGAAACTGAGAGAGATACCATTTCTCTCAGATATATGACATCTGTATATTTTTGTTAAATGAATCCATGTTTTAATGTAATTATCCTTAGGGTTAGAAATATTCCTTTTGCAAATGATTCTAGTAGGAAATATTGTATGTATTTGGAAATTATAATGATACTTTTTAATGATACTTGACAAACAACAACTGGTATGAAAAGTTTACAAATGTTCACATGTGAGTCTTTTAAACTTGAAATTTGAGTGGAAGCAATTTCATCATTTCTAGGTTAATTTGGACTTTCAATTGTTTTAAAATGTTTTGGCTTTTAATGTAATTTCTACGAAATCTCTATGTATTTTTTTGTATAATTTTTATATTATTTCTCTGCAATTTTCATGTAAATGCACGGGGTTGATATTAATTGGTTAATTATGAAAAATTGGGATGACAACAAATAATTACAGGATGCCATTGTTACCAAATTTGAAGAGTTCTATTATTATAGGGTTTCGGAGCAAAAATACACATGTGCTTTATCCTCAGGAGCGCGCAGCACTATATGCTTTTTTGGGGAGCAAAAATACACATGTGGTTACATTTTAGGAGTAAAAGTCACACCACCGTTAAAATCTAGCCTGTTGTAAATATGACTTTTTCTGTTGTAAATAGCCATATTTTAAATTTTGTTGTAAATACAGTACTTCCTGTTGTAAATCTAGCATTTTTCTGTTGTAAATGACCTATCTATGTTCAAAATCCAGGTGTTTAAATGTTGTTGTAAATATGACATTTTCTTTTATAAATATGGTCATATTTTAAATTTTGTTGTAAATACAACACTTCTTGTTGTAAATATAGCCTTTTTGTTGTTGTAAATGACCATTCTATGTTCAAAATCCAGGTGTTTAAATGTTGTTGTAAATATGACATTTTCTGTTGCAAATGCACCGTTAAGTTAGATTTTAACGGTGGTGTCATTTTTTCTCCTAAAATGTAACCACATATGTATTTTTGCTCTTAAAAAAGCATATGGTGCTGGACGCTCCCGAATGTAAAGCACATGTGTATTTTTACTCTTTTACCCATTATTATAACATATAATGTCAAATCAGAACTTCAATCATTTTCCTATTATGTCGAATAATATGAAGCCAATACTACATCTTTTCCTTTTGTTTTTTATAACCAATATCTAAAAACGATCTTCAATAATTTATATGAACGTGTTGAAAGGTGATAAAGGAGAATATATTGCGGGAAACTATATATGTTCGTATATAAATTACGGGAAAAGTATTTTTCCAGTCACCGGAGATAAGTTATCTCCAGTGACCTTTTAAAACTATATCGTTTTGAATTAATAAATGATAAGTTTGTAATTTTAGGTGAATTAATGAAGGGTGTAAAATTACGGAAACATCATTCATTAATCCAAAACGATGAAGTTTATGGGTCACTTGAGATAACTTATTTCCAATGATTGGAGGAATCCTTTACCCATAAATTATTCCTTTTTTGTTGTTGAATGATCAAATTTTATTCCAAAATAAAAAATAGCAACCTCCTTCTGGGAGGAAGGTGGTGGGTGACCAAGGAGGACATAATTCCTTACAATATTATGAGCTAACTTAACTAAATGGTCAGCTAAAGTGTTGTGTTCCCTAGAAATATGATAAATCAAGACTTGCTTGTTCCTAGACAAACCAAAGCCTAGAATCATCAATGATATCCCTAAAAGGGTAATTAGCTTCACAACTCCTAGTTAACAAATTTACAGCTTCAATACAATCAGTTGTAAATTACGACGTTCTTATAATTCCTGCTCCTGCATATCTATACTCCTTGAATGATCACTATAATCTTTGCTACCACTGGGGGGACTGAAGGGAGTTTTCACATATATCCGCATATCCAGTTCACGTCCTCTCCCTGAAGAGCTCTTCATTGAATTGGTGATTATAGAACTGGCACCGAGACATTAGATCCAGGTCCCAACTAGTAGCTAGCTTGAAACAGACTAGAGTGACCATTCTGGTAGTCCGGCACTGCATCCTCCCCAAATAGCTTCCTGCATCTACCTACCCAAATGTCCTAGCAAACAATATCATTAATTCTGTCCACTTGTTTGCTAGTTAGGGAGCCATCTTGGAATTGGATCCTCTCATTATCTTACATTCTCATCATCCCTCCTCATTCAATCTGAACCTTTGATATCTCTCCTCAACCGATCTAAACCATTGATTTGAATTAATCTTGATTGTCCCATCTTAAAGTGCTTTTTAATATTAGTCAGTATTCTGAAATATTTTTTCAAGACCTTAAAATTTAGGATCTTGAAAAAATATTTCACTGTACAGATTAGTACTAAAAAAAAAAAAAATACTTCAAGAGATACTGATTGGTACTAAAAAATATTTCAAGATACTGATTGGTACTAAAAAAATACTTCATAATCTTGAGAAATTATTTTAGGATTTTGATACTCACTGGTACTAAAAATATATTTTAGGATACTGACTGGTACTGAAAAAATACTTCATGATTTTGAAAAAATATTTTAGAATATTGACCAACTAGAATAGTGACTGGTACTAAAAAATAATTTAGGTGATGTGGTTTTCTTTGAGCAGTTAGATATCAAATGGATGACCAAGATTTAGAACTAATAAGAGATAAAGAAGGATGAGGAGAAACACGCCGAGTAGAGAAACCGAACCCAACCATCTTCTCTCTTTTACTCTTCCCCTCCGTTGCCTCTCCCTTACTTCTTCAACACTATTGGATTAATATCTAATGATCCATATTGATATTTCATAAAAGTATTATTATAATTATATGTAAAAATATATATTAATAAATTTAAAATATTAAAATTTTATTTTATAAATATAATGGAAAAAAATCTACTTTATAATAATAATAATCTATAAATTTATTTATATATTTTTAAATTTAATCCTATATTTTTATATAAAATAATAATAATATTTTTATGAAATATTAAATATAAACAATTAGATCTTGAACAAATGATTTCGAAAGGGTTAAAAGGGAGAGGCAAAAGAGGGGAAGAGCAGTGGAGAGAAGGTGGCTCCCGCCAGTTAGTATTGTAATACAATTTTACTGAAATATTGAGGCTAATTTCTGAATTTGCCCCTTATTAAATAACTATTTACCAAAATGCCCCTGTTAGAAACCTATTTCCCAAAATGCCCCTGTCAGAAACATATTTCTCAATCTGCCCCTGTTTAGTCGACTAAAACATTTGGTTTAGTCGACTAAATCGCGAGCAAGAATTTTTCAGTCCCAGACATTTAGTCGACTAAACCAAATTTTTAGTCGACTAAACCCATTTAGTCGACTAAAAATTCATTTAGTCGACTAAATCATTAAAAGTTAAAACTTGGAAGGCGTAACCGGGCTCGGGAGTCGAATCAAGCGATTCTTTTTTGATTCCACATAACTTTTTGAGATCTATGCACGATATAAAATTATCTTCAAATTTAATGAAGAGAAATGAGGAAAAATAAGTGATTCTTTATTGCGCAGGAAATACCAACAATTCATTAAATATAATCAAGTGATTATATATATATATATATATATATATATATATATATATATAGGGTTTAATGTTTCTGCATCTACTGCAGAAACTTTTTTTCTGCAGCACTCACATAAAAGTGATGGGTCCCAGTAATATTTTATCTCTCATCTCTTTACCATGGGACCCGCTTACTTTTATGTGAGTGCTGCAGAAAAAAAGTTTCTGCAGTAGATGCAGAAACATTAAACCTATATATATATATATATATATATATATATATATATATTTATATATATATATATATATATATATATATATATATATATATATATATATATATAGTTTTCTTTTATTTGATGTTTTATATTCATTAAATATAATCACTAATATCACTAACCAAGACTCGTAAAACAAATTAAAATGACTCCACTACTTCCTAAAAATAGCTAACCACATGTTTACAATAATATAATAAAAAATCAGCACACTCAACACAATAAACAATTAAAAAATAAATAACTTAATCATTCTTATTGTGGAATCGGCAACGTGCGGAAATCGGCGACATGAACCATGTAGAAAAAGTTGGGATTATTAACTTCAACAATACTAACAATTCATTAAATATATATCATGGGCTTTTTTCAATTTGCTATATTTAATGAATTGTTAGTATTGTTAGCATTTTAATTTGTTTTACCGAGTCCGTTGGATAGTGATATTAGTGATCCTAGATATTAGCTATGATCCTAGATTTTAGCTAGATTGATTATCGTGCTATCACAACATATGATCTTATGCATAACTTCAAACACATTATTCCCTAAAATCAAGCCCCACAAATTTAGTGTCGATATTTTTCCTATTTCTCTTTTCTTTTAAAATCCATATGGAGAGAAAATCTCAATTTTGAATATATTGTATTTTGAAAATACAGTATTAATTGTTACGTTGAAATTCAAAGTTTACCAAATACATGGTAGAAAAATAAAGATATTAAAATCTAAAATAAGATCAATTAATTATTATTAGATCACTTCAATCTTATTTTAGATTTTAATATCTTTATTTTTCTACCATGTATTTGGTAAACTTTGAATTTCAACGTAACAATTAATACTGTATTTTCAAAATACAATATATTCAAAATTGAGATTTTCTCTCCATTAATAATATGGATTTTAAAAGAAAAGAGAAATAGGAAAAATATCGACACTAAATTTGTGGGGCTTGATTTTAGGGGAATAACAAATGTTTGGAAGTTATGCATAAGATCATATGTTGTGATAGCACGGTAGTCAATCTAGCTAAAATCTAGGATCATAGCTAATATCTAGGATCACTAATATCACTATCCAACAGACTCGGTAAAACAAATTAAAATGCTAACAATACTAACAATTCATTAAATATAGCAAATTGAGAAAAAGCCCATGATATATATTTAATGAATTGTTAGTATTGTTGAAGTTAATAATCCCAACTTTTTCTCTACATGGTTCATGTCGCCGATTTCCGCACGTTGCCGATTCCACAATAAGAATGATTAAGTTATTTATTTTTTAATTGTTTATTGTGTTGAGTGTGCTGATTTTTTATTATATTATTGTAAACATGTGGTTAGCTATTTTTTAGGAAGTAGTGGAGTCATTTTAATTTGTTTTACCGAGTCGGTTGGTTAGTGATATTAGTGATTATATTTAATGAATATAAAACATCAAATAAAAGAAAACTATATATATATATATATATATATATATATAAAATCACTTGATTATATTTAATGAATTGTTGGTATTTCTTGCGCAATAAAGAATCACTTGTTTTTCCTCCTTTCTCTTCATTAAATTTGAAGATAATTTTTATATCAGTGCATAGATCTCAAAAAGTTATGTGGAATCAAAAAAGAATCGCTTGATTCGACTCCCGAGCCCGAAGTTACGGCCTTCCAAGTTTTAACTTTTTTAATGATTTAGTCGACTAAATGAATTTTTAGTCGACTAAATGGGTTTAGTCGACTAAAAATTTGGTTTAGTCGACTAAATGTCGGGGCCTGAAAAATTCTTGCTCATGATTTAGTCGACTAAACCAAATGTTTTAGTCGACTAAACAGGGGCATTGGGAAATAGGTTTCTGACAGGGGCATTTTGGGAAATAGGTTTCTAACAGGGGCATTTTGGTAAATAGTTATTTAATAAGGGGCAAATTCAGAAATTAGCCCTTTTAAAACTCTCATATTAGTATTACTCTTTAATGTCCTTAATATAAGATCCAATTGATTTTTTTGTTTTGTTTTGTGAGATTAAGAAAGTTAAATAAATTACTTAATCATATCATATGTTGTGTATCATTATATTATATATCAGTTTATAAGTCAGACAAATTAATTTAAAAAGAAATGATAAATATAAATACTTTAAATTAATTTATTTAGCTTCCTTAGTTTCTATAATAATAATAAAAATTAATTAGGCCTTATAGTATATAGTGTTAAGGATCCGAGGGAGTATTAATTTTGTTAATATCCATTATCCTCTGTCCTCAGATATTTACTTCCGGCACTGTATTTTTGGTTCAGATCATTGAACAAGGATACCTTCAACAAAACAAAAAAACAAAAGGAAAAAGTAACATTTCTGCATGTCTGCCACAAGTGTAATAATAGTAAGTTTATTTTATTTATCAGGCCAAGCTTGACCGTAGTTACATGGGTGTGAGATTACCAATAAGCACATAGTACAGTACTACTGATTCTCCACATAATATTGATAATACCACTACCACTACTCTTGTTTGTCCATCTTCATGCTCCTCAGATATACTCCATTTACTTACTGTTCTTGCTTGCCTGAAAAATCATCCAAACATATTATCACTTGATCATTAACACAACTAAACAAGTTAATTATGCCCAAGCCTAAAACATTTAGTACACACACACATCAATTTTTAATATGCCAAAGTCTAAAACTCTAAGCCATGATTAATATAGCTTATTCTTCAAACCCTGAGATTTTTTCTCTCTTTTGTTATAATTCCATACCTTCTTCTTAGGCTGAGATTTCTGCTCAGATTTCTTAGGGGCCGGCTTCGACTTGGAGGCCGGAGCCTTTGGAGTGGTCTCAGTAGGCTTAGCAGGCTCCTTCTTCACCTGTCCTGATGATGGCGGCTGAGAGCAACAAGGTTTCTCAGCTTTGAGTGAAGCCATGTTCAGTAATAATATATACTCTTCTTATGTAAAAGAGTTTTTCAACTAGTTTTCGTTTAATTTGGCCCCTGGTAATAAATAACCGTACAAGGCACATCTATTTATAGCAGAGTTTGAAAATAATAAGGTGGAGTTATTAGAATGCTGTTTATTATTTTCACCAAGTTGCTGGTAACTGTCATGAGGGAATTTGAATAAGCTGAACTGGGGAGACGCCTTACTTTTGATTTTTCCATCTCTAAGGCATATATTTTGAAAGATATTTGTTGGAAGAATATTCTGTTTTTTCATAGAAATTCATCTCAAAAACTCTCATGGGTTTGTTTTGAAGACAGTGAGGTTTTATTCTCTTTGCCAACATGGAAAATATAACACAAACATAGGTTATAATCAGCTAAGCTGGAGAACATGGGATTCATATATACCTCCAAGTTTCTAGAACATCAGAAATATCTCAATAGATACAAGTGTTTGATCACAGTTGTTCTTTTTGGAAGAGTTCTAAGTTATATCATGAGATAATTATGCTAATTATATCATAATAAAATCTATAGTTCTTAAGTGTTGTAAATAACTCTTTTTTGACAACAAACCATCCAATATCCAGAAACCACATTGGACGCTAACTAATTTAGGTCGAGCCGAGAAGAATAAGGGAGACAAATTTTTCTTTCATTATTTGATTAAGGGTTTCCCTTTTCGAGGCTTAGAGTATAAAGGGTTTTCGCTTCTCTCAATAAGTGTATTTCCCAAAATTCAAACTTGTATTCTCCTCTTTTAGAATTAGGAATGTTTGCTATCTCAACCTTCAACTTGTTGATATGGAAAAATTCTCCAAACGAGTATTTAATACAATTTGCATAAAACTAGCATATATACCCCCACTGAAAGGGAAAACTAAGTTCAGCCCATAATAAGAAATAGAGAAAAGAAAAGTGGGTTTATGCGTAAATTATTTTATTTCTCATTTCATATCAAAATAAACCATTAGGAAATCAAGTAATATTGCATTACAATATAAATAATTTTAACACTTGGACAGAGAGCTGGTAATTCCAACAAACCCAGAGGAACATGTAAAAATATTGCAATCTCTCTAATCTATATGAGTAAGTAGTATTAGTCATCTCAGTGAGGCAGCCTCATCCTCAAAGCCAAATAAGCCACAACTCTGTATCCAATCAACATCACACACAAAGCAGCCACATCAACCCACAAATGATCAAGACCTCCCAAACACTTTATAGAAGGAAAATCCATTACCCTACAATGCAACCCTAAGCCACATTCATAAACCTCATTTTCTTCATATTGCACACCAACCAGAAGCTTATAGCAATAGTGACTGAAAGATATGTACTTTAGCCAAGCTATGAAAGATGGAATCTTTTGAATATAGTAGCCACCAGCTAGAAGAAAAACCAGCATGGTCACTGAAGCTAAGGTTGTGGCTTGCTTCACTTCCATTAATATGGCTCCAAGTGCTAGGCCTATTCCTTGAGAGACAAGTACATTTAAGATGATGATTAAGAGGGTTAACATGAAGGTGATCAGTGAAGGCTTGAGGCCTCCCATCCAATAGCTTATGGTGACAAAGATTGTGGGGAGGACAAGTTCCATGGGTAGGTCACCTGTCATTCTGGCTATGTAGTAGGATGAGAGATGGTACATTCCTGAGGATCTTTCTTTTATCAACAATGGCCTCTCCAATGGGAATGCGAATATCGCGTTGAATAGTGGGAAGAATCCCCAGAAGATGGAGAAGAAGAAGAGCAGGCCTACCTGTCCAAATTCACAAAATTGTTAGGAGCAAGTTCTTTTTTTGAGCTTTTGGGCTTGTTTAGAGTAGTGTTTTCTAAAATCGACTTTTATTCCAATTAACTTTTTCAAACTGAAGTTGGGGTAAAAGTCAATTAGTGTAATATGAATTTATATTAAATTTTATAGAAATTTGTTTGGGTCATATATTGAAAAAGCCAACTTCAGGATGTTTAATTCCGGAAAAAAAAAAAAAGCCGAAATTCAGAAAAAGTCAGTTTAAAATTTGTTTATGTCACTATTCCAAACATAAGTTTTTTCACGCAATTAGCTTTTTTCAAGCTCAACTGACTTTTGAGTCTTCCTAACGTTATCCCAAACATGCACACGAAGGATCTATGTAAATAAAGTTGTAGTTTTTTATAATACCTGATCTTGTATGTGTGAGGTATCAGAATGCCACCAGAGAAGTCCTGAGAGGATTGATACTGATAAGACTTGGAAAATCTTTAAGCCTGAATAAGATTCATGTTTTCTCTCCTGTAAACCCCTCTTAAGCAAAACCCTAAATTGCGCCCACCAGCTTGTGTTCCACTGCTTCTCTGAGCCTAATACATATCATATGCCTAATGATTAATGACCATTCTCACAGACACACTCACACACACATTGATTAATAATTTTTCACTTACTTCTGGATGAATTATCTCTGCCTTCATTGTTTAGCTGAACCTCTTGTTTCAGAGCAGGATCTAAAATCTTTTTATAGGATAAAACTAGAGATTGTTTTATTGAAGCTTGATCTTCAATGTGATCTAATCTTCCATTCATATCAGTCTGATCATCCAGCTTTACATCATCCACAATGCCTACAATTCAAAACCCACAGAGAATCTTTAAAAAATATTACAACTTTAGAATCACAGAATCTGACAAATCCTCTGTTTTGTGTCACTAAACCAGATTTTAATAATTTTATGCTCTGAACCAAGAAATATCTTTATCCCATGACAGAAACTTTGTGACATTGGATAGAATGAAACTAGTTGTGCAGCCGACGTTTGGTAGTGTTGTGTGTTGTGTTATCAATTTACTGCTTCAAGTGACCCATGAGGTGTTGCCACCTTAAAAACAAAATCATGGGAATAGAGAAAGGAACCTCGAACCTTTTTTTTTTTTTTTTTTTTTTAAATTTTTTTGCACCACCATTATTATTACTTTTTGAAAATGATCCCTCTACTAATAATGACCTAACGTCTACAAAGCCAGTCCCTCTATTGTTATTATCTCTTGCATGTTGTGTCCTCTCCGTTCTGAAGTTGACATGCACAACACAAACCCTTTCCTTACTTTCCTTTTTTTTTCCCAAAATAAACCATTTAAATCATCCTTGCCCAAATTTCTTTTAACCATATTATGGATATTATAAATTTAGTTAGACATACACACACGTACGGAGATATTTAAATTTTGGAAAAAATTGCTGAAATTTGAAAAATACAGGTAAAATATTGCTTCTTGATGTGATCCCTTTAGATAATACAAAAATAGGAGGGAATACTCCTCCGTTTCTTTTTATAAGAATATACTTGAGTCGTTTGAGCATTTAATATATTTTTATCATTTTTCCCTAATTAATTCTATTCTTTCTTGTGTTTTTTTTTTTTCGTACTACATTGTCTTTCATATTTTCTCTCATTATTACTATACATTCCTCTTTTTTATTTGTCCCCTTATAAATAAGAGCACACTTAAAATAGAATAAAAAATTATCTTTTTATATATTTATTACTTTTAACCAATTTTAACTATTTTCTTAAATCTTGTAATTCAGTAATCAGGTTCTTATAAAAAAACATGCTAGAGGAAACCATAAATTATGAATAATAATAATAATAAATTTTAAGAAAAAACATAGAAATATGTATAGATTATAATTATTATTCGTGGAATATGCATGCAAATGGAAAAAATTTGGGTGGTGAATTTACTTACCATTAGCAAGGTCAAGCAGAAAATCTGCCGGGTTCATAAAGTTGACAGTGGGCGGATACCCGATGGACTCAAGATATTCCATAACCCGACCTGATTGTCCAGCATAAATCGGGCACCCGTCTGATAGTACAATCACCTTATCGAACATCCTGTACAACCTGCTTGACGGCTGATGAATAGTGGTCAGCACCGTACGTCCACGGCGTGCCAAGCCCCAGAGCACCGCCACTATGCGTTGAGCCGCTGTCGAGTCCAGACCGGAGGTGGGTTCATCCAGCAACAACAAACTCGGGTTCACTAGCATCTCCTGCCCGATACTGACCCGCTTTCGCTCCCCTCCCGAAATTCCCCGGAAGAAGGAGGCGCCGCCACCCACGGCAGTGTTCCGGCACCGGGTCAACCCGAGCTCCGTGATGACGATCTCGGCTTGTTCTACTTTCTCTTCTTTGGTGAGACTTTTGGGAAGTCTTAACAAAGCTGTAAAAACCAGAGTCTCAAGGACAGTGAGGTGAGGGTATAACACATCGTCTTGTGACACAAAACCAGTCTTGCGCTTCATTGAGCTAGAAAAAGGAAGGCCATTGTATGTTATGTTGCCGGTGACTTTTCCGGAGAGCCGGCCGGCTAGCGCCGTGAGTAGCGTGGTCTTTCCGCTGCCTGATGGGCCCAGCATTGCCATCAATTCCCCTGGCCGGACTATCCCCGTCACGCCGTTGAGAATCTTCCGGGTCGGTTTCGGGTTTTCCGATGAAAAACAACCTCCATTCTTTTCGCTCCCAAAGGTTATACTGTAAGAAACGTCCTCAAACTACACAAAAAACCCAGAAATTCCGATCATCACTAGTGCAAATTTTAATTAGAAAATTCAACAAATTATAACAACACAATAGGTATTTTAATTACGTGAAATAATTTAAAATCGTTACGTATAAAATACCAAATGAGAGAATACAAAATGACTTCACTAATTGTGAGAGATTGAAGAATAATTCTTGAAGATACGTACTTTGAGGGTAACAGGTCGCAATGATTGGTGATGAAAAACGGAACGTGTTGAGGGAATGCCATAATTATCCGAACTCGGCTTGTCGTTGATAGCGGCGGAACCTCCTGGGTCGGCATGAACGGAGCCGTTCTCTGGCGGCGGCCGGTTCGGGATGGCCGGGATGCTAGGCATCACTTGAACAGCAGTGGTTTCTTGCTCAGGGGGCATCATCTCTGTTTCAGAGAAATGATGATCAAGAAGAAGAAGAAAAGGTTATACGAGGAAGAAGAAGAAAAGAAGGATAGTCACATGAAAAAGAGAGAGGAGTGAAGAGTTCTTAAAATGAAGCTAGAGGCACGAGAAGCCACTGAAAGATATGATCCATCTCATATCAATATTTATAGTGTGAGAGGGAGAGAACGTGACGATTACAACAATGAATTGTAGTAACTTTTTTTTTTTTTAATTCATCTGTCTTGCAAGGGGAATGTTTCATTCAACTAATCTTCTCATATAAAAAATATTTCAATAATATATTAAATAAAAAAATTTAAAAATTTTAAACATTTAAAATTTTTAAAATATATATATATAAATAAAAAATATGGCAGTGAAATATTTTTAAATTTATTTATTTATAATTATTATAATATTCGTAACATTTTTATAAAATATTAAATCTCAAACATTGAAAATTAATTCAAGTGGAGACTGGGTAGAGAGGAAGTGGAGACGTATTCCTAACATAATTCAGATTTAAATAGTTTCAATTTTTTTTTTTTCAATTTACTGAATATCAATCTTAAAAATCGTACTAATTAATTATTACAGGTATCACCACTTTTTGTTTTGGGTTAATATATAATTGATCTACATATTTTAAAATAGATCGAATCCGTAAACTCTTGCTGAGATATTTTTACGTCACTGGAGTAGAGTTGGGAATTAGGGTTGGCCCTATAGGACCTGGGGTAAGGAAAACATCTGTTTTCCAAAGTGCGGCCCGATAGTACCAGGGCCGGCCCGACAGGGCCGGTAAATTACTATTCCAAATTTTAACTATTTTTCCTTCGATTTTTTTCAAAGAAATATAATCAGTAAATTACAACCATTAAAGTTCTAATCTATGAAATAAATGTTATCAACATTAATATCTAAACAATATAAATCATTCAACAAATAAACACATTCATTAATTCGTAATATAAAACAAATAAACACAAAAGAATATGTTTTTTCCTTTTTTTTTCAAAAAATATTAAACAAAGAAATCGCTTTAAGTATACCCACGACAAAATATCTTTCCCTCTAATAATTTTGTGTGTGTCTGCAGATTACTTTATTTTATTACTTATATAATATTGTAATACCAAAGTATGTGTTTATTTAATATGAAAACATCCATTCTTTAAAATTTATAATAACTAATTATGTGTTTTAATACAGAATAATAATAAACATAAAAAAAGGTTTATAGATTAAATTAAAAAAATCTAAATAATTACAAATAAACACACTCATTAAGTGGAAGTCTAAGTAATTAATTTTTTTTTTTAAAAAAGCTACAGTTAAACGGGCCTAACGGGCCGGCCCGATTAAACCCGATGCCCTACAGGACAAATTTCAAATTTCTGACCTATTTTTCAAGCCCGAGTCTTATAAGACTAGGATTTAAACGAGCCGGCTCGACGGACTTGACCCGATTTCCCGGCTCTACCCATCAGTAAAGAGTAATCTATATCCAATACAAAAGGAGTTTTGGTTCATTGTTTCTCTGAATGGATTGACGGAACAAAAAAGTTTGTGTGTATATCCACTTGGAAGAAGGGCATTGGTTAAATGTTTTGGTGAATAAAAACAAAGACTTGATGATTTATGAAGTTTGGAAAGAGACTACGAATGATGATAATGAACTAATGTGCTTAATGGGGACCCTAACCCCTACGAGTGTGTAGGGGTTTGAAATTTTTGTGGGGAAAATTCATATGGGCCCAAATAATAAAGAAAATCCTAAAAAAGATTCAAAGATTCTGAAAATCTCAAAAAAGGCCTCAAAGCCTTTTTTGATATAAATTCATTAAAACGTGTGTTGTTAACGGGGCTGATATAGTTGTTAACGAGTAGGTCATTAACAACTAAATCAGTATCATTAACAACAATATCCTAACAACTAAATCAGTACCGTTAACAACTATATTAACCCCGTTAACAACTATATTAACCCCGTTAACAACTAACGTTTTAATGAAATTATACCAAAAAAGGTCCTGTGACCTTTTATGAGATTTACATAATCTTTAGGCCTTTTTTAGAATTTTCTTTGTTATTTGAACCCCCATATAGATTTTCCCTTTTTGCTGCAGTGACCATTTTGACTATAGGGGTAATAAAGTGTTACAAATAATTTGTCGTTTGGATCAAGGGTGACAAAAGTGGGGGTTTTTTTTTTCCCCTTTCTCAATATTACTTTTATAAACTTAAAATAGAATAAAGGTTAAAGTATACTTTTAATCCTTTAAGTTTTATATAAGGCATACTTTTGATCCATTAACTTTATAAAGTATACTTTTGGTTCTAAAATTCTAACACCGTTAATATTGCTAATGGAAAATTCTGACGCGATGAACTCAAGTGATGACTAATAGCACTTAATTCCACAAATTTTATATATTCTTCAATTTACCTATACTTTAAATTGAAAATTAATAGCATTTAATTATTCAGTCATTACTTAAGTTTATACCGTTATTACTTAAATTTGCATTTTCCGTTAGCAAAATTAACAGTGTTAGAATTATAAGACTAAAAGTATACTTCATAAAGTTAAGGGACCAAAAGTATATCTCATGTAAACTTAAAGGACTAAAAGTATACTTTAGTCTAGAATAAAAGTTAGATTGTAAATGTGATTTATGTTGGATTGACAGTGGTAGAAGCTCATTTGCACTGTGAAATACATGTCTTAATGACTTCTTCCCAAAAGTAGCTTTTGACCTAAAAGCCTATTTAAAAAAATGTCAATTCAAACACCTCATTTTATTGACTCCGTGCTTTTTTTCTTCCTACCGTACTTTTTTCAGTCCTTACCGTCTTCCCAAACAAGCCTAACTCCCCCCCCCCCCTTCTATAATTGTAAAGTGGGGTAGTAAGTATATAGTTTAATATTAAAACTGTCAAAGTCATTAAAAAAAATTAATATTCATCTACTGAATCTTAGCCGCATTTAGAAGTGATTATCAGCTCCCTTGTTTGATATATGCAAGTAGTTAATTAAAGTCAATTGACATTAATTAACCAAAGAACTATTTGCATGGCCGATTCTTAATGTTTTCGTATCAATCATCAAGCATGTATTTATTAAATTACTCCCTCACATCCTAAATATAAGATAAATTTGATTTTTTTTAGAGATTAAGGAAGTTAAATAGATTACTTAATCATATCATATGTTTTGTATTATTAGATTATATATTAGATTATAAGTTAGGAAAAATAGTTTGGAGAAAAAAATGACAAATATAAATATTTTAAAGTAATTCAAGTAGCTTTCTTAATATTTCCAAAAAAGTCATATCTGTCTTATATTTAATATCGGAAGGAGTACTAACTTGTATGTTTTTTCTTCCTTTTGTCAATTCTATGTTACATACACACAAATCTATCGGTTAGTATGGGCTGATTCAAGCTTAGGGGATGTTTGGTATGAGAGAAGGGGAAAGAAAGTGAGCGGAGGGAACATTTTTTTTTGAATTAGGTTTAAAAAGATTTAGAGAAATTGGGTTAAAATTTTCTAATCACTTTTTTTTCCCCTATATCTTCCATTTATTAAAATCTTATAACCCCGTTTCTTCAATTTTTAAATTCATTTCATAAAATTTGTTCTTCCCCTCAACTCCAAATCTCTCATACCAAAAAAACCCTAAGCGGTTGGCCTTTGATAGGTTGAAACTTAAAAGGGTCAAGCCTAAAAACTCACTTATCCTAAAACTATCTATGTTAAAGAGTGTATTTTTAAATATAAAATATGTTAAATAGGTAATTTTTTTTTATTTATAAAAACATATTTTTGAAAAGCATACATCGGTTACCCCTATAAATATGTTTTAGTTACAACTTATAATAATATATCATAAAAAAAAAAAAAACCTAAAAATTGAGATGAGATTAAAAAACAATGTCAATGTTTGAGTGTCATGTTGGTTAGTTGAGAGGAATAGTTTTCTCTCCAAATGTCACATGTTTGAACCACATAGGTAAAGTTTTTTTTAAAAAAAAAAATCTCCTAATAAATTACCTATTACTATAGTAAAAGCTCATGGACAATCAAAATTCTGTAGGTCTCTGCAGGTATTGACCTTATCTTTATAGGGTATTCATTGATAAGTTTTATAAGTTGTTAATGATAATTAATTCACTTGTTAATTTTTTATGTTTACTTATCAATAAGGATTTTTTTGATATTATATATTTCTTTTGGTTAGGACCTAAAAGTCATTCTCCTATCTTTTTAAACGAGTGTCCTTGACCGCAGACAAAATATATTAACAAGGGTTACGTTGCGGTGTAGAACTCGGATGTCCCATTTATTGAAGGTCCGGTGGTTTGATATAGGATACGTGTGCCCTTCTGTATGCTTATGGGTCAAGCGTTCGGAGAGGGTATGATCACGGTACACAAGCGGGCGTTTCGCTAAGGGGTCTTTGTGTGTGCCGTGTGATTTGTATGTAGATAAGTCAAGGCTTAGAATGAATGTACTGCGCCCGTCTCCTTCCTCGTATATATAGAGTATACGGTTAGTTAGTCCCTTGGCCGCCACACCGTACGTGTCATGTGCGTGTCCGGGATCGTGTGCGCATATCCATGATCGTGGCGCATGTCCAGGATCGTGGGTGCACGTCCAAGGTCATGGCCGGGTCCCACGGATGGTGGGTTGCCCCCGTACTAGCCGGTGAGATAATGGGCCTAGACTAGGTCCGTAACAGTTGCCCCAAGCTCGGTTGCTCGGGTCTCTGCGGCCGAGAGTTTAGATGTTCGCTTGAAGAACGAAAGTTCGAGTCTTTGTTGAAGTCCGAGTCATTGTTGATCGCGAAGTAACATGATGTCCTTGCCCCAGTAGGGTTGGCCGAGTCTGCAGTCAACCGGGTGGACATGTTGCTGGATCCTCTAGTTGTATCGGAGCTGCCCCCCGTCTTACTTTGATAAGGTGTCTATCAAAGTTTCAAGCAATCTCGGAACTACAAGTCTTCTGGTTGAATTGCCCCCAGACATGTGGTCCGGGTTATGCTTGTTTAAATTTTGTTGTTCTTCGACCATCCGGGCTCGCTTCTTGCACGGTCGAAGACTCCAAATGCGGGTCCTTTCTCAGTCGATTCCTCTTCAACGTTATCATTTGCCTATGCCACCGGCGTCCCTCGACTGTCGTGAAGCCGAATTGAGGGTGCTGGCCTATACGGGCTTTGGCGTAATTAATGCACGACAGACGCGCATTAAATGAAAAGGTCACGTCATCCTTTCGACGGATGGAAAAGGCGCTTTGCCCCGTCGATTGGGTTTCGAAGGTTTATACCCGCCAAGTCTCCTTCCTTGTCATTTTATCAACGTTGCTTTGAAGAACTTCTCTCCCGACGATTCTCGCTTCCGAGGATAACTTTTTTCGTGAACCATCTTCGTTCCACAACTTCCCTTGATCATCTCCGTATTCTAGGTAGGTATTCTTGTTTCCTTGCCTCTTTCTTTTGTCCTTGCTCGATCCGCCGTTTCCACTGTGAGATTGCGTCCGTATTTAGTTGAAATTCGGGTAAATTCCCTTGTTGAGTGGGTTTTCGCGTAGTCCTGTTTTCAGTTTATCCATTTGTGCAAAACTCCCCCTGTTTTTCGAGTGAGCCGTTTCCTTTTCGTTAATACCTTTAGTAGAGTGGCTCCCAATGTCAAAGGACATAAAGAATATGACCCCCGAAGAACTGGCGGAACTACGCCACGCCGTCGAGGAAAAAGCCGTTGGTGGCTTTGGGGCGATGAATCTTCCCGTCCAACGCTGCAAACCGTTGCTTTAACCGATCACCATGGAGGCAAGGGAAAAACTTCTGGCGGTGGGCCGACGAAAATCCGAGACGATGCATCGTCGGTTAGGGGAAGTCCAAATGTTTCCTTCCCGCCTCTTCCTAATCCAAGGGAGTTCAACCCGAGTTTCGACGTGTCCACTTCCCCGGGCCTTCCGAATAGCCAGTCTAACAAAGTGGCCAGCTCGGGTCCTAGGGCCGAGGTTGATTCCTACATCGGGCCTTGCTACATTTGCTTGTATGAGTGCTCCCGACTTATTTCTTGTGGGGATTCCTCCACGGTACCGACTTAATTTTGGGCTCTGCCGACACAATTTGGTCCGGCTCCTCAAGCTATATCGCCGAGTCCCGTTGACTTGGATTTTAATCTTACCACAAGCTGTAGAGTCCCGCCTTCAATTATTGACATCAGGTATGCTAGGAAGGTTCTGATCTTGCTTATATTTTTATTTGTGTTAGGTATAATGGCGTCGTCTTCTTCTTCCCACGCGGCTGAGTCAGAATCTGGAAATGCCAACCGCGCTAGCCCCCCACAGGACTTAATTGACCGATTCCCTTGGGTTACCCAAGAAGTGTTATCCTATCGGTCGAAGTGACCATGGAAGACTTGGAAGGTCTTCCGGTTCGAGATACTAACACCTACTCTCTTTGTCTCCCGAAGAGGAAGAGCTGTGTGCTCGGTGAGGAGGGAGCCACAACTCCTTTTTCTTTTTCTATGCGACTATATCACCGGGCTTGGGATTCGATTCCCCTTTTCCGAATTTCAAATGGCCACCCTTCATTTCTTAGTATAGCTCCCTCGCAATTACACCCCAATGGATGGGGTTACCTGATTGCCTTTGAGTGGTTTTGCATGAGCCTTGGACTGCCTTGCACCACTTCCATGTTCTTCTATTTCTTCAACCCCCAGCACCTCTCGCTGCGGGAAGGAACCGCCGAGCTCAAGGGCCTGGACCTCCATTCGGGAATAGCCAATCGGCGCTTGTTTACCCAGTCTCGAGACTCTTTCAAACGCTTCAAGGGCAACTTTTTCAAAGTCGTCGCTAAAGCGGTACAACTCCTTGGTTCCTCAAAGGGCCGACTCGCAAAAGTCGTTGGGAGTTTAACTTGTATTGGTGTCAAGATCACCACAATGTGTCCCCAGCGCCTATAAGGTGGAGCGGTCCAATCTGCTGAAGCTTGAAAGGAAGGCCATTGATGCCATAATAGACCACGTTCGAGCGAACGGTCTGTAGGGCCGGCTCCTTAGTAGCCCAATATCGGGCCGAGGCACGCGTCAAGATGAGATGGCGTCGGGCCGAGTATGGCATTCTGTTATTTAACATCGGCGTTGTTCCGCGTCTTAGTATTGTATTGATCATCTTTGCTTTCCTAGTAGCTAACATGGTGTATGTGTTTCGTACAGGTCTTAAGATGAAAGAGCCGCAATATCTTTCTGGGATCCCCGAGCCTGCCGCCAAGGGGAGAAAGAGGTCGGCCAAGGAGGCGGGCAAGTCGAAGGTCGGAGAGTCTTCGGCGGTGCCGAGCCAAAGAGGCCTAAGGTCGGGAGTCGTCCAAGCCCCGAGCCGAAGTCAGCCACTGTCTCTCTATCCGAGCCTCCCCGTCCCGAAATCGCCGCTTCCTAAGTCGGCCAGACGTCGAGCCCCTCTCCATGCACGATACCCGGTTCCCCTCGTCCTTCCACCGTCATTCCCGTTCACATTTGTGGAGTAAGGGTATTACCGAGGAACTCGGTTGCACTCCGCCTCCTGCCCGTTATCAAGAGCCGGTGGCCTTGCGGGAAGTAGGCGTACGAGAGTCCGAGCATTGGGAAATGCTTTCTTGAAAGGTCTTGGTTTGACCCAATCATTTCTCACCCCGCACCACAAATATGCGGAGGCTGCCACGAGTGAAGCGTGCCGAGCTGACCGCGATGAAGCTCGAAACAATGGCAAGTCGCTTCGAGCGAGTTCCGGGCTCGTGAGGTCAGTGGAGAAAGTGGAGTTTCGACTAAAAGAGACCAGGGGGCTCTTGGCGGACTCCAATGTAATAATTGAAGGCTTTAAGGCGGCTCAAGCTAGAAGCGAAGAGCGGTTAAAAGCCATGACAGTGAGGGACGGGTTCGAGCCGAAGTGGACGAGGATCAAAGCCGAGGGGAGGCGTCCTCAACACATCTGTCCGCGGAGATAACCATTGCAGGGAGTTGCTACTGGGTTCGGTGGTGGAGCGTTTGAGAATTCTCTTGCCTAGATCCGGGCTTTGAACCAGGGATCGAGCTCAACACTCACGGGGCATCATTTCGGTCTTATGTGACCGACGGCGATTGTCCCCTATGTGGAACCTCCTGCGGCTCCGAGACCGGATAGATGGCGATGCGGCCGTGCTGGAGGCTGAGCAGGGTGAGGAAGTCTCGACCGCCCCCAAGCACGTGGATTGATTTCCCTTTTTTCTTTTTCTATTTAATTTGTATAATCTATCCGGTTGTTTTACCGGCAATGACTTTATTTGAACAGACTGGCCAATATGGCCACTTTTGGCTACGATTAACAATAGATGGTAACTTAGCAACCATAATGCATCGTATAAGAATATAACTTTACCAGTTATCGCGGTCGACCTGGCCAAGGTCATATGAAGGTAAGCGAGAATCTGCGAACGCGCTTTTTGGTCATAAGACCATAATGTTTTAAAGTGCTAGTGTTTGCACTTTGTTTTATAAAATTCTGGTATAGTAACCGGGTCATCAAAGGTAAATGAAAATTGCCACTGCCGGGTTCGGTTTTGTCCCGATAGCGTCCGAGCATTTTGACCTGATCAGGGTCGGCATGACATTTTCTATTGATACCCCGGAGTAAATTAGCGTGTCTGAGCTGCGATAGCTATCAGACGTGTTTTCTTCAGCTGAAAAGCTAATAACAATTGAATCTTGAAAAAGACAATGTTTGGAATTCAATAGATACCCTCGAACGAGAGTTTCATTCATATTTGGCACAACAATTGTTGCGAAGGGAAAAGCCATGGAGCCAACGTTGAACAAAGAACATAATGGAAAACGATGCTTTAAGAAAAACAACAGATAAGCCTAATCGAAATATGCCTTTAATTTGTCCGCATTCCATGTTCGCTTGATAGGGGTTCCATCCAAATTTTCCGAATGTAAGCTCCTCTCTCAAGAGTTTCACGAACGCGATAAGGTCCGTCCCAATTAGCCGCAAGCTTGCCGTCTTTGGAGTTCTTGTTCCCAATGTCGGCCCTTCTAAGTACCAAGCAAACTGGCCGGAATCTTCTTGGTCTAACCTTCTTGTTATAACGAGCCGCGATCACCGCTTCATTGCAATATCCCGACAATGGGAGGTGACCAGCCTCATCGGCGGATCAACTCAACGCTAACGCCTCACTATTGGCAATTTCACCTTGTGATAAAATGCTCTTCTGCGCCAAGACATCATCCCTATTTCCACGGAATCATAGATTCACAACCGTAGGCGATCTATAAGGAGTTTCTTGGGTGGATGTCGGCGGTTGTTCGATTTCCCAAAGGACAAAAGGTAGTTGATCGGCCCAAGAGGTGTCGGCCTCCAACATACGTTTCTTCAAACCATCAAGGATGACCTTATTGGCGGCCTCGGCTTGCCCGTTGGATGCGGGTGTTCCACGGAAGCAAAGTGATGCTTGTATTCCGTATTCATAAATCAAGTCACGAAATCCGACTCCGGTGAGGCGAGTTCCGTTGTACATTACTATCTCGGTGGTGCTCCAAGCGCGTAATTATATTAACTTCAACAAACGCTGCGAGCCGAGGAGATCGTTGTGAGAGGTTCGGCCTCAATCCACTTGGTGAAATAGTCTACCGCCACGATTAGCGAGCCGAGTTGCCGGTCTTGTCTTGAATGGCCCCAGAATGTCCATGCCCCATTTGTAAAATGGCCGGGCCGTGATGGAATGAAGCTCTTACTGGGGCGCCAAATAACTCCATGTTTCGACAACTATCACATTGTCTTACAAGGGTCTTTGAATCTGCTCCAACGTCGGCGCGAATAGGCTTTGCTCGAAGGGTTTTCGGGCGGCGCCTTAGCCCCATATGTTGACCATTGGCCCTCCATGAATCTCGGCGGGACATACCCCGCTTCATTTGGGTTCAAACATCTCGGCATGGGAGAATGTAATCCTTTTCGGTAAAGTTGATCCTCCACCATTGTACTTGGCGTCACGAATCAACATTTTTGCTTCCATTGCATCGTGCAGGGATGAGTCCACGTTCAAGGTAGTCTTCTATCGGCTTTTTCCAGTCGGATTCGACCGAAATAGCCATCATGCATACCGGATCTTCGAGATTTTTTTGGACAACCGTGCGATGACAACCACCGCTTAGTGCTTGCCAATTTTGATAAAATGTCGGCTCTTGCGTTTTCTCCTGGGAATGTGAGTAACGGTTGCTTCATCGAAACGACATCAAGTCCTTTGCCTTTAGGAGATACTTGGCCATTAGCGGGCCTTTAGCCCGATACGTACCCTCGATCCGAGCCGCCACAAGGGAGTCGGTGAAAACCTTAACTCTTGTGGCCTCATTTTCCTTGGCTTGAAGAAGCCCGGCTATCAAGGCCTCGTATTCGCTTGATTGTTCGAAGTTGGGAAGTTGAGATGCAACGAATGCTCAATTGTAACCCCCTCCGGACTCTCAATAATGACTCGGCTCCACTTCCTTTCGTGTTCGACGATCCGTCGACATACACCTTCCATTCGCTCGCCGGTGTCTCGTCGGACTTAGAAGCGGGGTGAGCTCTCGATGAAGTCGGCCAACGCACGTGACTTGATTGCATGGCGAGCTTCGTAGGTGATGTCGAACTCGGATAGTTCTATCACCCAATTAGTCATCCTCCCCGCTAGGTCCGGCTTATGTAAGACTTGTCGAATTGGTCGGCTTGTTCTAACAACAATATGGTGACCCTGGAAATAAGGTCTTAACTGACGGGCCGCAATAAGCAGAGCGAATGCCACTTTTTCTAGCTTCGGTATCGGATCTCGGCATTCTCGGGGGTTACTGCGACAAAATACACAGAATTTGTCAGTGTTCCGCCTCTCTTACTAAGGCGTGTGCCTTCGCTTCTCGCCGATCGACAAGTAAAGGAAAAGACTCTCGCCAGGGTGAGGTTTTGAGAGGATTGGAGGATTGGCCGACATTGCTTTATGTCTTCAAATGCGTCATCGCACTTTGAATTCCATTCCACCGATGCCTCCTTCTTTAAGAGCTGAACATGGGTAAAGCCTTCTCCGCCGATTTTGGCAAAAACCTAGTTAGGGCGGCCAATCTTCCAGTTAACCTGTTGGACTTCTTTTTATTACTCGGAGCCTTCATCTCCATCAGCCCTACATTTGTCGGGTTGGCCTCAATGCCGGTTAGTCGGCATGAAACCCGGGAACTTCCAGTAGGACGCCAAAAGCACATTTGGCGGGTTCGATGATTCGGTAGGTTACGAGTTTGGCGAATGTCTGCTCCAGTGTCTTGTATATGGCGTTCTTGATCCAAGGTTTTGACGATCATGTCATCTATATACACTTCCACATTGCGGCCAATCTGGTCCGCAAAGACCTTATTCATCATCCTTTGATATGTAGCTCCCGCATTCTTCAATCCGAAAGGCATGACATTATAGCAATAGTTAGCTCTTTCGGTAATGAAGGCTGTTTTCCCGATCCTCTGGGTACATCGCTATCTGATTATATCCAGAGTACGCGTCCATAAAGGATAGGAGCTGGAATCCTGAGGCGTTGTCGACCAGTTGGTCGATGTTTGGCATTGGGTAGGAGTCCTTCGGGCATACCTTGTTCAAGTTCTTGTAATCGGTACACACTCTCCACTTCCCATTTGGCTTTTTACCATCACCACATTTGATAACCGTGTTGTATCTTGTACTTCCCGAATAAATCCCGCTTCGAGCAATTCTTGGATGTGAATTTCCAGCGCTTTCCTTTTTCTCTCGTCCGTGGTTCCTCTTTCTCTCTGCGACAGGATTGAGCCCTGATAGACTTCTAGCTTGTGACAACAAAATTTTGGGTCTATTCCAGTACCCGAGATGAATCCCCAGGCGAAGACATCCCTGTTTTTCTTCAGGAATTCCTCCAACCGACTTCTAAGTTCGGAAGATAGGTGTTTGCCAATCTTGGTGGTGCGGAGAGGGTCTCCGATCACCGAGATCTTCCAGTCTCCCGCCGGTTCGGGCGAGCCTCATCGTCTCGGATGTCTAATTCCACGATAACTTCTTCGTCCGGAGAATCCCGGTCCGAATGGTCCAGATAGCCGATTCTTTGGGGCTGCGATGAAGATCCGCCTCTCCCAATTCTCACGGTTTCAAAATAGCACCTGTCGAGATTCTCTTTGATCCCCGATTCACAGTGACCACGGTTCCTTGGTTGCCTATCACCTTGAGCTTTTGATGCTTTGTAGACACCAGGCATGTCCCACTTGTGGATGGTTGGCCTTCCCAATATTATGTTATAAGGTGAAACGAACTCGGCCACTATGAACCGCACTCTTTCGGACTTAAAGGCGTCTTTGACTCCAAGGGTGAACCTGAGGTCGATAAACCCCTTCGGACGAGATTGTTCTCCATTAAACCCGATGAGGGTTGTCTTGCAAGGCTTTAAGTCGTCCCGGTCCAAGCTCATTCTTTTGAACGCTTCCCGACTTAGTATGTCGGCCGAGCTACCGGCATCCACAAATATCCGCTTGACTCGGCGGTTGACAACTGTTCCGGTTATCACTAGCCCATCTTGATGGCGGGGACAACGTCCTTGAGGTCGTCTCTTGTGAAAAACAAAGGAGGCCGTGCTACCTCAGTGTGATGTTCCTTGAATTTAGGTCGGTCCCTGACGGACAGGACTTCTCGAAGGTATTTCCTTCGGCGGCTTATAGTATCACCGCCACCGCCCATTGCTCCGCTGATTACATTACGGTCGAATTCCGCTTCGGAAATTCGTCATCGGCTCGAGGAGCCTTTCGTTTATCTTCCCGCTTTTTGAACTTTCGAGGGGGTCCTACCGCGGTTCTTGGTCTTTCGTTTCCCACCTTTTCCTTGATGCTCTATGACGTCTCGTTGAAGTTTGCCTTCCCGAACAAATCGTTCGATTGCATCCGGAGCTCGTAACATCTCGTCGGTTGTATGACCTCGACCATCATGGAACGAGCAATATTTAGACCTGGTCTATCCCGGATCTTCGGTAGGACAGACGAGGCCGATCGACCTTCTTCATCTCGGTCGTCGCTACCTCCTTCCAAACTTGAGATCGAGGCACCGTCAGGGCCGAATATTTCTCGTACTTGCTCGCTGATCAAATTTGCCACCTCGGCTCTTGCTTTCATTCCCCTTCTCTCGGAATCCCTATTCTGTTGTCAGTGAAGTCTCGACCCCTGGGAGGGGAGGTTTTATCTTGGTCCCGCCTCGAATTGGGATTGTTTGCCATTCGCATCTGCTCGACGTCCAAGTACTTCTTTGAACGAGATATGAAGTCGTTGAGATTCTTTGCCCGCTCCTTTAAAAAGGATTACGCCGGGCGGGACTCTTATCGAGGCCGTCCACCAATAAGTGAACGTGTACGTCTTCGTTAAGTCCGCGCACTGCAGTACCGCATGATTGAGGCGGTCCGAGTAACTTTGGAGCAGCTTCCCGCCGCTGTCGATTTTGGAGAGAGAATATCGGGATTTTGGTTGCCGTTTGCTAGTCGCGAGTGCAACTCAAAGGCCTCGGCCAGTCTTCAAAGTTGTGGATCGACCCAAAGGGAAGAGTGTGAAGCCATTTCAACGCCAGGCCCCTTTAACGTCGCGGCGAAGATCCGGGGCACAATTGGTTCCTTGAGACCTCTAGCCGACATGTGAACGTCAAAGTCTTCTAAATGAGTCGTCGGGTCTTGTGTGCCATCATACTTTGTCAACTCGCCAAATTCAGCTTCTCGGGAATCGGGCGTTACGGATCTCCTTGGAGAAAAGCTATTGTGCATTTGGTGACATATCTCAGTCATTAAGAAACCACTTGGGGAACCGTCCTGTCACCTCGATGGTTCCTCGCACGAGTCGACCCTCTTCATCCCGGTTACGGTTCCTCCTATTGGCCCTCCTGCCGTCGACGGTTTCCGCCTTCTGCTGTCGGTGCGATGGCCGAGCTCTCGTCATCGTCGTCCTCTCTCCAAGTTTTATCTTCCCAGTCCTCGGAAGGAAAGGGTGTGGGTCCGCCTTTTCTCCCGCTCTTCCGCTCGGCGATAGTGAAGGGTATGGCGCTTGTCTATGTTGTCCACCCGTCTCATTATCGCAAGCATCCGGCTTGAAGAGATCGAAAGTCCGGCTCGGCATGTGGGATGTCCGGCCTCCTCCCAGCACTGGAATTCCGTGGTCCACGGTCTTGGTTTCGTGGAGCCGAGGACTCCGTGTCGGACGAGGTTGTCCTTTTGATGTCGTTCATTGTTGGGAATCAATGGTTCTTACAGTGAAAGCCGATCTTCTCCTTCCCGATGGTCTCCATCGTGCTTGGTTAATCGGTGCTCATTACGGGGTGGTTGACGCGGTGGTTGACGGTTGTCCCCCGCTTGATCCGCCTCCGATTGTCTTTGGCACGAAGCACGAGTGCTTATCCTCGTAGTCACGGGAATAGAAGTTTATTGATCCCCACGGTCGGCGCCACTGTTACGGTGTAGAACTCGGATGTCAGGCTTATTGAAGGTCCGGTGGTTTGATATAGGATCGTGTGCCCTTCTGTATGCTTATGGGTCAAGCGTTCGGGAGAGGGTATGATCACGGTACACAAGCGGGCGTTTCGCCTAAGGGGTGTTGTGTGTCTTAGTGTGTTTGTATGTAGATAAGTCAAGGCTTAGAATGAATGTACACGGCGCCCGTCTCCTTCCTCTGTATATATAGAGTATACAGGTTAGTTAGTCCCTTGGGCGCCCACCGTGCGTGTCATGTGCGTGTCGGGATCGTGTGCGCATATCCATGATCGTGGCGCATGTCCGGGATCGTGGGTGCACGTCCAAGGTCATGGTTGGGTCCCACGGATGGTGGGTTGCCCCATGTACTAGCCGGTGAGATAATGGGCCTAGACTAGGTCAAGTAACAGTTCCTCTCACTCCCATGTGTTTGTGTTTATATATATATATATATATATATATATATATATATATATATATATATATATATATATATATTATGAAGTAATATATAATATGTACCTAAATATTCATCCATATCACATTATTAGTGGCTCAGCTTTGTCTCATCTTCTCACTTTTCAAAAAGCAAGCAATTCTTTGCTAATATTTTATTCATCACATTTCTTACAAAATTATTAAGATATTAATGATATATTATGGGAAAAAGAAAGAAAAATACTATCAAAATTGGTAAAATAAAAATAAGTATGTTGAATTTCAAAATTCCAAAGGGATTGATTTAGAATTTTGAAATATTGCAAGATTTGAGAAATTACCTAATTATTCTTAGTTTTTTAAACAAAAAATCCTGAACCCCTTGTTTGCCGGCGGCAGGGGCTATCACTAGAGCTTTGGTGACTTTGCTAACGACGGCAGCCGAAGCTTCACCGTCGGCGACAGGTGACCAGAGCTCTACCGTTTTTTTTTTTTTTTGAATTTCTCAAGCAAAAATTGTCAATATATATACTTGAGTTGTTAAAAGCAATGGTAAGTTGTAAACAGCAGCCTAATATATGTTTTTTTTAAAATTTCTCAAGAAAAAGTCGTCAATATTGATATTTGAGTTGTTAATAATGATATACTAAAGTTAACAACTCAAGTTGTCAATGGCGGCCTAATATATATATTTTTAATTTATCATGCAAAAGTCAGACAATATTGTTGCTTGAGTTGTTAATAGAGATACTAAAGTTGTGAACAGGGTATTTATTGAAAATTTCCTAATAATTTTCATCAGAGCTCCAACGTTTTTTTTTTTTTTTGAATTTCTCAGGCTAAAGTTGTCAATATGGATACTTGAGTTGTTAATGTTTTGTGTGTATGCGTGTGTGTGTGTATATTCAACAAATTCCCCATTTACAATTTCAGTATCATTATTAACAACTCAGGTATCCATATTGACAATATTTTCTTAAGAAATTAAGAAAAAAATATATTAGGTCGCCGTTTACAACTTTAATATCGCTATTAACAACTCAAATATTTATATTAATAACTTTTGCTTGTAAAATTTTAAAAAACAATTATTAGACTACCGGAGGTTCAGTCACTGGTTGCCGTCATTGGAGCTCCGGCAGCCGGCAAGGGGGTTGTTAAGGATTTTTTTTTTTTTTTTTAAAAAAAAGCTAAGAATAGTTAGATAATTTCTCAAATTTTGCAACGCTTCAAAATTCCAAATCAGTCCATTTGGAATTATTGAAATTTAACATACCAGTCTTTTAATTTTAATGGTATTTTTTTTTTGTCTTTTTCCATATATTATTGTATGTGCTGTATCAGAAATAGGTTTGTACATATATATATATATATATATATATATATATATATATATATATATATATATATATATATATATATATTACAGAAAATAATTTAGGGTTGGTTAATTCAAAATGTTGATGAGGAACTTGATTGGAAGGACGAATAATAATTTGTAAAAAAGAAGTGGATATATTCTTTCTCTGTTCACAATATATTCCACCTTACAGTTGTTTTGATTATCAAAGAGAAGCCTATAGATTATTTGAATTGAGATACAATATTCTAAACTTCTAGCTTCTTATTCAAATCATATCTTTGCGTCGTCTCTCCAACAGTCTTTGCTATTCATTCTTTTGATTTAAAAAATATCAATCTATCTTATTTAGGAATAATTGGAGAAAGTCTCCCATTGGGAAAAAAAATTATTAGTAAAATTTGGACATATGATAATCAGGGTGTCATTTTTACTTGAAACTCAAGCTATCACTACATCTGGATATGGATTAGTAAAAGGAAAACTTGATTAAAATTCAGTAGTGTAGGTGAGTAATAGTTCATTGTAATTTACCAAAAAAGAAAGAAAGAAAAAGAAATAGTCCATTTTGATTTGCGCAATATGAAGTATCCATTTAATTGAAAATGAATAACAAAGGATGAATCTCATGACCTCTCACTTAATCTACCTATTATTAATTAAATCCAAATTTTAAAAATTTAAGATTTTTAGTTTGGATTTAGGATTAATCATCCCTTTATAGGCGGATAAATCCAACATCTTTTACTTAATTACCAAAGGTTTATGTCCTAGGGTTTCTTTTTTGGACTAGAATAAGTATTTGCAACAACCCTTTTATTCCATCAATGGCATGTTATTATATGCTTTCTTAGCTTAAAGAGTTAATGTACCATCGGTCCCCTAAATTTATTATTATCTCATACTCAATATATATATATATATATATATATATATATAGTAGCATTATTTGTTATATGGAGATCTGATCAATTATATGTGTGTGTGTGTGTATATCCATGACTTGCAAATAATATGACTTTTCTATCATTTTAATTTATTAGATACATATATACAAGTTACGAAGAATCCTTTGGACAAAAAATCTAAATTCTATCATGTAAGTTAATTAAGGAGAAATTACATTCAACTTGAAAAACTTCCAAGTTGCTAATGACTGGGGAACATTGCAATAAAAAAAACTTTTGAGGCAAAATTTCTCTTATAAGAAAACTTCCGGGGCAAAAATAAATTTTATATTTATATATAATTATTCGTGTTTATTCATCATTTTTTTAGATGTGCAGGGTACAACTTTGTTGTATTATTCTTTAGTATAATAATGAAGGCAATAGAGAGAGTATCTCTGTATATGTATGTGTCAAGTGTTTGAGCGCTGATTTGTTCCCATCCCCACTTTTCACCAATAAAAAGAATAAATGAGGAAAAACACTTTAACACCTTTTTGACAACGTGACATTTCGTTTCAAATCTTCTTTCTTCATTCCAAATACACGGTCCAATTTAAACCAGAATTTGATGAGGTTGATCAAGTGTAAGAGTGTGTGAAATAAGAATATATAAGAACAAAAAGAGAATAGGTTGGAGGGAGGAATGGTCTTAACTCTTAACCTTGAAATTTTTCATAGTGACAATAATGAAAGGCTTAATTTGGATTTCCTACAGTAGCTTCTCTTGCATTAAAGTAACAGTGAAAAGACAACTGAGTTATAAATATGTTACTACATCTGGTCTTTAATATGAGACACATTTGATTTTTTTAGATAGATTAAGAAAGTTAAATAAATTGCTTCAAAGTATTTATATTTATCATTTTCCCCCAATTAATTTAAATGGGCCCGCACTACTATAGATTTGTCTATATTTGACGCTCCATACTTAACGGTTTTAATGAAACCGTTAAATATATAGAGGCAGAGTTTCGGGGATGACATATATAACATGTTTTTAAGACAACAAATTAAGTATATGAGAAAATATTCAATTGTTTTATAGCCCAACTACTATATATTAGTTTGGTTTTCTTGGGAAAAAATGGTATATTTTATTTGACGGTTGTTTGTAAAAAACTGTCTAATATAGGTGATGTATATTTGACAATTGTTTAAAAAGAACCGTCAAATATAATAAACTTAATGGTTCTTTAATAACAACCATTAAGTATACTCTTTTAAAAACGCCTCTTATACCTATTTTTTTCGACATTTAAAACTTACAAAGTTATAGAGAGCTTACTTCTACACCTCTAACTACTCCATTCTGGCTCCTCCACCACCATTCGCTCTCCTCCATTGTTCCCTTGGTGGTTTTTCTCCCTTCTCCTTTGTTGTTCCCCATTCGTGGATTCTCGGGTTCGTGGGTTAATGGGTTTCGTGGGTTTTGGAGTTTTTCTGGGCTCATGGGTGCTCTTAGAAGTGGCATCTAAGTTGGTTTTTTCTTCTAGGGTTTGTGGGTTCAATGTTTGAGCTCTTTTCTTCTTACTAAAAGTGAGTTTAGTTGAGTTTCTCCTATTAGTGGTTTCTTAGCTCATTTTTTCGATATTAATTTCGGTAAAAAGTATGTAAAGATTGTATTTTGAGTGATTTTGTATGTTGATCGGATTTTGCTAATAATTTTTAAGTGTTTCTTTTTACTAAAATTGTTCTTTGTCAATATTGATTTGCGTAAATAGTATGAAAGATTTTTTGAGTAGTTTTGCATGTGCATAGGGTTTTGCAACTAATTTTAAGTGTTTGTTGTTACTAAAGTTGTTATTTGTTTTTTTTTATAGAAAAGTTATTTGTTAATATTGATTAGGGGGTTTTGCCACTATTTTAAGTGTTTATTATTATTAAAGTTGTTATTTGTGAAAGTGGAACTAAATCACCAAGAGGGGGGGTGAATTGGGGATTCTAAAATTTTTTTGTTTTGCTCTGTTTTTGAACACTAAAATAGAGCTAGACAGAGGATAGGGAAGAGAAGCAAGACACAAAAAATTTATACTGGTTCGGTCCAATCTCTTGACCTACGTCCAATCCCCAGACTCTCTGGGATTTTTCACTATCACAATTGATTACACACTCAGTGGCGAAGAGTAATTCTCTCACTAGAACTTACTCCCCCTTACAAGTTGCAATCAATATCCCAATCTCCAAGTCCCCTGACTTGAGATTCTTACAAGGAATGATTTACAATAAATGAACTCTCTCTAAGAGTGGATAAAGATAAACACTGAAGTACAATGTATCAGGAGATGCTCTACACAAGAAAACTCAAAGAGTAGTTGGAAACTTTTAATGATTTTCGTTTTCTGCAGATTGGTTGTTGAGAAGAATTGAATGCAACTCTATTTATACAAGGAGTGCATTAAATGACCGTTGTAATCTTCAATATGACCGTTGTCAACATTAAGAGTGGATTAGCTGAAGGTTTGGTCTTCTTCTCTCTCTACTCTTTGGTTAATCCAGCTGCACAGAAGTTTATGCTTGACTTCTTGACTTTTAATCCGTTGGAAGAGCAACTACTGGATGTGGAAAGGAAACATTAATCCCTTTGCAATGTGTGTAGAATGATTGTCCAAAAGGATGCAAGTTTTCTGGACTTTGCATTTAATGAGCTGACATCACTTTTTGCTTTTGTCTAAATCTTCATTTAATATACTCTAATCCATCTGAAACTCATTAACAAACTCATTAAACATAGCTAGGAATAGTAATGAGTGATGATAAGAAGTATTAGGGTCAAACGTGAAGATTTCACAAATTCGAGTAACTTGATTTTCAAAATCAGCGACACAAACTTGAGTTTGTTTATCCAAACTGGAATTTGTCACTGTGCTTAAAGGGGAAACTCGAGTTTCCAATTACAAACTCAAGTTTTCTTCTTCCAGAGAAGAAAGTCGTATTTTGAGTTTAAAAGGCATACTTTGAGCAATGAAGCAAAACTTGAGTTGATTAATGACAAACTCGAGTTTTGAACTTTTATAGTGAAAATATATTTAAGTCCAAAACCTCAAAACTGGAGTTTCTAAAAGTAAACTGTAGTTTTCAAATCAATGAAATAGAGCAAAGCTCTCTGCTTGGCGCAAACTCGAGTTTGCTATACAAAACTCGAGTTTTCTCTTAAGTATAAAAACATATGAAAATTCAAGCCAAGTGAAAACTAGAGTTTTCAAAACCAAACTGGAGTTTTCTCAAACTGAGTAAAACATAAGAACTCTCTGTCTAGTGGAAACTCGAGTTTCCACATCCAAACTCGAGTTTCCTCATAAGAGAAAACTTTGATAAATGTTCTGTCAAATGAAAACTGGAGTTTCAAAACAGAAATTGGAGTTTTTATAAACTCAGAAAGGAGTATAGCTCTCTGTGTCTTACAAACTCGAGTTTACAAAAGCAAACTCGAGTTTACAAAAGCAAACTCGAGTTTACAAAAGCAAACTCGAGTTTCCAACTAATTTTGAAAACTCAGAGAACTCTCTGTGTTGGCAAAACTTGAGTTTCCAAATGGAAACTGGAGTTTAGCTTAGTTCAAAAATATTGATGGTTCTCTGTATGACCAAAACTCGAGTTTACTAAATGGAAACTGGAGTTTTGTTCTCTTTAGAAAATATTGAAGAGTCTCTGTAAGGTACAAACTCGAGTTTGTAAAACTAAACTCGAGTTTGCCTTGATGTGAAAACTTGGAGTGCTCTCTGTATGTTACAAACTCGAGTTTGCCTATGCAAACTGGAGTTTTCTTAACTTGTGAAAAATTGAGCTACTATTTGTCAAGCCAAAACTCGAGTTTGCAAATCAAAACTCGAGTTTTGCCTTAGACAGTAAGTTTTCAACTTACCAAAGACAAAACCTCATCTTTTGTTTACAATTATCAGTTATCATCAAAACCCATAGAGAACTAACATTTTGTTAATATTGATTAGGTAAAGAGTATGTAAATAATGTTTTATATATATATATATAGATGGAGATTTCAAATAAGGAAAAGATGCATACCAATTATCTATCGAAGGAGTACTGAGATTAGGTAGGGGATTTCATAAGGTTTTCAATTCGTAATAATGTTGACGATCATGGTTTTATTATTTGTCCTTGCATCAAATGTGGTGTTGTGAAGCATGTTGATCCAGAAAATTGTGAGTCGCACTTAGTAATGTATGGAATTGATCATACTTATTCCTATTGGACAAAACATAGGGAGAAGGATACGGCCGGATTTGGAAAGGTGTGAATCTCCTAACTTTGACACAAGTACATTAGAGGACGATTGTCCTCAAGGTATGGCCGATGCAATTGAAGCAGAATTCAGTGAATTCCCAAAAAAGTTTGAGAGGATGAAAAGTAATGTAGAGAAGCTTTGTATGAGAAATGTACTGCATTCACATTATTATTCGCAGTGTTGATTTTGTACAATTGAAAAACAAAATATGGGTTGAGTGACTCGGCTTTCACAGAATTACTTGCGCTTTTGAGAAGAATGCTATCATTGGGAAACGATATGCCAACCAACACTAAGACTTATAGTGCAAAACAAGTGATGCACACTACTTGCTTGAGTTATAAAAAGATACATGCTTGCCCCAATGATTGTATTCTGTTCATAAAAGAATATAAATCGTTAATATTGAGTGTCCTCTCTGTTCTGCCTCATGCTACCAAGCGAAGGGGAAGAGTCCAAAGAAGACATTATAATATTTTCCAATTATACATAAATTTAGACGCTTGTATAGAAATACAATTTATACAAAAAATTTAATGTGGCATGCGAATGAAAGGGTTCAAGAAGGCATGTTTCGGCATCCTGCAAACTTTGCGGATTGGAGCAAATTTTACTTTGAGCATCCCGAATTTGCTGAAGAAACAAGAAACCTCCACCTAGTATTGGCTATTGATGGGATGAACCCATTTGGGAAGCAGAGCAGTACCCATAGTACTTGGCCGATTATGTTGTTTATAAATAACCCCCCCTCCATAGCTCTCTAAGAGACGAAAGTGCATGATGTTGTCAATTCTAATCTCAGGGCCAAGGAAACCAAGGAATGACATAGATGTATAACTTGCGCCACTAATTGAAGACTTGAAGAATGTTGGGACAAAGGGGAGGCTATATGATGATCACCAAAAATAAATATTTAATATGAAGGCCATGTTGTTTGGCGCAATCAATGACTTTCCTACATACGGTAATTTATCAAGTGCAACATTAAAGGCCAACTTGGATGCCCAATTTATGAAGAGGGTACTTTGATTAGGTGGAAGCATGGTATAAAGAATTCCTATATAGGACATCACAAATGGTTGCAAAGGGTAATCCGTATGGTTGTATGAAAAATTCTTCAATGGGAAATCGGATGAAATGATGATCACCAAAACTTTTGACTAGTGAGGAGGTTTTTAAAAAATCAAAACAGATGGATTGTAAATTTGGGAAATATATTGGGGCAAGTGGGTGAAAGAATATGTCTATTTTCTTCGATCTTCCATATTGGAGTTCCCTTAATGTTAGATCTTTTCTTGATGTCATGCACATTGAGAAAAATGTGTGTGTCAGTCTTTTTGGAACGTTACTCCTTACTCCTGGGAAGACGAAGGATGGCATAAATGCAAGACTAAACATTGTAGAGATGTGAATAAAGAATGAATTGGCACAGGATGATAGATGATCTTGTACATTCCTTCACCCAACGGCTTTCATACTATCTAAACAAGAAAAAAAGAAGTTCTTGTGAGTTTCTTACTTCAGTGAAAGTGCCAGAGGGTTACTCATCAAACATTAGCAACATTGTGTTATTGATGGACTTGAAGCTGAAGGGTTTGAAATCATATGATTGCCATGTGTTGATGGAAAACTTTATTCTAGTAGTAATATGAGGTATTTTACCTGCTAAGATGAGCTACGATCACGAAGCTTTGTTTCTTCTTCAGTTCACTATGAAGTAGGGTGATTGACCCTAAGAAATTGTCGGGGTTATAAACCTGAATCTTGACTACATTGTGTGAGTTGGAGATTTGTTTCCCCTCCAGCTTTCTTTGACATAATGGTTCACCTAATTGTTCACTTGGTTAGAGAGGTACAACTATATGGCTCAGTCTATATGAGATGGATATACCCAATTGATTACAAGATGAAGGACTTGAAAGGGTATATGAAAAATTGAAGTCGGCTAGAGGGTTGCATTGTCTCAGCATGAATGAAGGACATCTGGACAAGGGTTGATGGGAAAGAAAGTTATCATTATCTCAGACCACAGTGGGAGCACACACACCTATACATGCTTCACAAATCCGAAGAAATTGACGAGTATGTAGGTATTCATATGGATGAGTTTAGGAGGGAAAACCCCCAACAAAGTACAAAGTTGGTATGCCAAAGAACATAACAAACAATTCACAGCATGGTTGAAGCACGTGGATGGAAAGTACAATGTTGATTATAATTCAATACCGGAGAAAGTAATGTTCTTGGCACGTGGTCCGAACAGACATATGCTTCTTCTTTTTTTAAGCTATGTCATCAATGAAAACACCTTTTACACTAAAGAGCAGGATGCTTGATGCAAAATGCAAAATTGTGGGGTAATTATTATTGCTAACACAATGCATGTATTAAGTGCAAAAGATAAAAATCGTATATATGCCAATATGTCATACTTTGGTATGATTGAACACATTTGAGAGTTGGATTACATAGGATTTCATGTTTCGGTTTTCGGGTGCAAGTAAGTTGACAATAATAATTCTTTGAAAGTGGGTGAGTTAGGGTTGAAACAATTGATGGATTTGAATAAGCAAGGGTATAAAGAAGAGCCTTTCATTTTGGCTTCTTAAGCTAAATAAGTGTTCTATGTTCCTGATCCTACTAATAAAGAATGGTCTATTATTTTGTTATCAAACAAAATAAATGAGGATGCATGAAGTGAATTCAGAGAGCATGATATATCCTTTCCAAAGGTCATCACTTAAAACACAATTCAATAAGGATGATGCTTTGTACGTTAGGCAAGACCATAGTAAAGGAATTGGATATCAAAGAGTGGGAAGCTACTTCGAAAATTTAAAAAAACAATTGTTACTACAAAGAGCATTAAAATTCTAAGACTAAGAAAAGAAAAATGGATACTTGATGTGTAATACCCTAAAATTTGATTTAGGGAAAAGATCATAAATAAGTAAATAATACATATTTAAAAGGTGAATATGTGGTCTCAAGCTTTTTATGATAATTAGTTTATTTTCCCAAGGAAGATACTTGTGAGAAGTAAAAGGGAAAATCCCTTGGAAAATTAGAGAAATTAAGGGCCAATGTGCCAAAAATGACGAAAATGCCCCTAAGGGACATAAATAACTTAGGAAAATTGTGAAAAATCCTAAAGGGCAAGGAAATAAGTGTTAAAATTGAGAGAGTATATTATCTCTAATTGTGGTAATTTGATAAAATTACAAACTTGGAGAAATTAAATATTATTGCTTAAAAAGTATTGCAAAGACCATAGTACCCTTATGAGATAATGTAAGAGGCATGGAAATTCTCATGTTAACACAAGAATATGAAGATAATGAGGTGTTCTAAGTAAGAAAATTATCAACTTGTGATAATTAAGTAATTAAGTAATATTGGGCTAATTACTTAAGCATAAGCAAAGGAAATTCAGTAATGATTATGGGAAGCTCAAAAATTAGTGGAAATTAGTTGAATATTAGTAAAAATGTATTTACTAATTAATTGGAAATTTTGGAGAAAAATAGTTGAGTTTGGGTATTTTTAAGCCTAAAAACAAGTATGGACCAATAGGGAAATTTTGTAAAAATTATATAAAAATAATTATTAAATAATTATTTTATATAATATTAATTAATTATTAATTAAATAAAAAAGAAAATTAAATAAAGAAGGACCAGAATTTTGGGCCAAAGAAAAAGAAAAAAGAAAATAGAAATGAAATAGGAAGCAAGTTGGCAACTTGCATAATATTTTAATATTATAATTAATTAAAGCAAAATTTGTGAATAGTAATTTTAAAATTAGAAACGGATCCTATCTAGAGATCTAGAAATAGGAATCCCAAGGTCAAGGTAAAATATTGATCGGTGAGTTTTTACCTTCAAGTGACCTCTTCCGGAAGTTAATTAGAGGCCGTTTGTGCATTTTCCTAATAAAACAAAATAGGGAAAAATGCATATAGGCATATTTTGGAAAAAGAGGAAAATAAATTCTAACTCAATATTTAGGAATGGGTTTGAATTTATTTTGACATATTTGGAATCAGTGAATTTTTCGAAGAAGTTGGTACTCTCGGAAATGCGTTACAACCTAGGACGCGATCGGACACGTTTTTCGAGGAAACTTCAACTGGACAGTTGGAGGCCTATATGGAATCGAAATTTAGGTTAACTTGGACATTTCTACTAAGTGAGAACATGTCTTAAGAGTTGTAAATCCAGAATTTTGTGAATTCTCCGAAATCACGCGAATCGGTACCGATCGGGAAAACGGTTATACGGGCATAAAGTGAGCTAAGTCACCACTTTTGGACCAATGAGGGCTGCCACACAGCCCAAAGATGTCGACCAAGAGTGTGTGAGGAGGAGTTTTGGCTTCTTGAACAAGTTGCAAATAATGGGTTATTACAACTTGGAATTCCAAACAAAACCTTATATTTTGCCAAACATGTCCCTTGTTTTCCCTATAAATAGATGCCTTGCCATTGAGAAATCTTCACACCATTTTCCAAGCCCTTTGGCCTAAAATTAGAGAGAGGAAGAAGTAGAGAGAGAAGCTCGGGGGAGGTTACGCGAAGTCTTCAACGGGTAAGACTTTCGGTCTTTAGTTTTTAGTCTTTAGTTCATTAGTTAGTAAGGCTAGAGTAGTCTTTATTTTTATGTTTTGATATTAGATGGGAGGGCTATTTTAGTCTTTATTTTCGAAAACCATGATGGCGTCGAAGTTCTGGCGAAATTTTGGGAAGAAAATAGCCTATGTAGCGGAAGCGTACCGCGAAATTCCGCCAAGTAGGGTATAGGGGCAAAATGGTAATTTTACCTAAAATGCCGATTATTGTATCAAATCACTACTGGAAGTGATATTACTCTTATAGGACGTCGAAATCCTAATTTGCTGCCGTTACGCTGCCCGACGAGCCGTTGTTGGAGATTTCACGATTTTAAAGTAAAACGTGCTAGAAATATCGTAATCCGTCAACGGAGGTACGTCCGCGTACTGTAACACTAACTCTGATGTTTATGGTATGCTTATATGTGGTGTGTGTGTATAGAGGTGTTATACTGTTTGAGTGCATATAGTGGTTAGTGGATATGTCTGTATGCTGGGTGCAATCTGTCTGTATGCTGGGTGCAATCTATTCCAATCTTTGGGTGCAATTTGTCTGTATCTTTGGGTGCAATATTGTCTCAAGTAGGGGCAATACATATGCATGGGTTGTGATAGAGTGATTGTTGTCTGTATACATAAACATGAGATTAAACGTTACCTGAGATCCGGTGCGGATCTCAGCTCTTAACATAGCGTCAGGTTCAGGGGGACCAAGGCCGAGGATGGAGGCAAGCGGCCGCATAGAAAACCCGATGAAGACTTCATTTCGTGGATCGGGCAGGAGTATTCCTTTTGATGTTGTCCTTTATTTCAAAACGCTCGGTTATTGAACCGCCTTTGTAATCGCCCGATACACTACTTTGTTGGCTTTTTGAATCTATATATCAGTTACTCTTCCGCTCAAATGCTCTACTCTGATGGTTTGAAAAGATGTTTTAAAAAAAAATTTATACTGCTTTAAAAAGTCGGGTTGTTACATGATCATATGTATATTCCTTTACCTTTGATATATTCATAATTGTATAAATAAGATTCAATGATTTGTTTTAATTTGTTGGCACTTGTTAGCCGGAATTAGTTCTTTTGTATATATTTGGATACATCCCGTCATAACTGGATCTATTTGGGTGTTTGATATATATATTGTTTCTGTAGGTTATTTTATAGGGGCTGATTGAAAGTGAACCCCCCAATATTTTTTTTTTTTTTAAATTGTCACACATCATACTTAACGGCTATTTGCCAATAACCATCAAATGTTATACATATATAACATTTTTTTTATATAACCATCAAATAAACTCCTTCCTTCGGTGACAAATACTTTATCGTTCATCATTTTGACTGTTAAGTATTTTACAAAATATATCACAGGGCATGTTTACTAATTAATTGGAAATTTTGGAGGAAAATAGTTGAGTTTATGTATTTTTAGGCCTAAATACGAATGGACCAATTAGAGAATTTTGTGGAATTTTTAATAAAAATGAATTAAGTAATTAATTAAATAATTAAATAATTCTTGAAAAACATTAACAAATCCAAAAAAAAGGGGCCAAAAAATACAAAAGGGAGAATTACACTTTAGGCAACAAAAGTACAAGTTTTGAAAATGTGAAAATTACCCAAAGTGGCACAACTTTTGCCTATAAAAAGGCATGACCTCTCTTCATTTTTCTCATCCCATTTTCCCTTGTTTGGCTGAGCCTAGAGGGAGAAAGAAGAGAGAGAAGCTCTGGAGAATTTCAGGAAGTCTTCAACGGGTAAGTCTTTCGGGCTTTAGTTTTTAAGTTCGAGTTCTTAGTTTTAGTTCGGTAGTTAGTAGAATTGTTAGTTAGATTTAGGAAGTAGGTGACTAGATTCCTATTCTTGTTTGAAGCCTTGTTTGCATTGAAAAATATGCAGAGGTATAAACATAGTAGGGATCGGGTCGCCGAAAAGTTAAAGCTTTCACAGTTTTTCAAAAGTAAGGGTAGAATTTGTTAGAATAGCCTTTAAATTTCAAGTATGATTGGGTATCATATGGGAGGGCTATTTTAGTCATTATTTTCGAAAATCATAGTTGCGTCGAAGTTCTGGCAAAATTTCGAGAAGAAAATTTGCTAGAGTAACGAAGTGCTGGCGAAATTCCGCCAATTAGGGGTAGAAGGGCAAAAAGGTAATTTTTACCTAAAATACCAGTTACAGTGCCAAATCACTAATGGAAGTGATATTACTCTTATAGGACGTCGAAATCCTAATTTGTTGCCGTTACGCTTGTCCAACGTGCATTGTCGGACAAACCGTTGTTTTCCGTCGAGAAAGTACGCGTTTCGCGTAAAACATCTACGTACATCAAACGAAGGTACGGACGCGCATCTTGTAACACTAATCCTATAGTTCTCATATACATATATGTCATAGATACGTTCATATACCGGGGCTCGCTTAGGGTCGTCGTTATACATACTGACCCTTGTACGGGTTATAGACATGATAATACCGCTTTGAGTTTTTCTAGCGCTGAGGACACGTGATCGTGGCACAGGGTAATGTGCATGCTATATTTGTGTAGGACTTTACATACTGATTTATGCTTATGTACTGTCTGTGTCACAATGTTGTTGCGACGGAATATTATCCGTCGCAAAAAAAATATTTGCGACGGAAGAACATTCCGTCGCAAATTTTGCGACGGACGCCCTCGCCGTCGCAGATTTTGCGAGGCAGGCCGTCCCGTCGCAACAAAAGTGCGACGGGCGGTGCGTTCGTCGCAGCTTTGCGACGGACACTCCGTCCGTCGCAATTTTGTTGCGACGACGGCCTCGTCATCGCTCTGCTGCGAGCGACGTCCGTCGCAAACGGATCGATTCGGTCGCCCGTTTTGCGACGACCGTCCGGTCCGTCGTCAGCTTTGCGACGACCGCCCGTCCGTCGCATAGTGTCGGTGCCCACCGACACTTTGCGACGGACGGGCGGTCCGTCGCAAAGGGCGACCGATCGGTCCGCCCTTTTTGCGACGACGGACTGGTCCGTCGCAAAAGCGGCGATCGCCCTTGCGACGGGACCGTCCCGGTCCGTCGCAATTTGCAACGGACCGGAAGTCCGTCGCAAAATCGCGGAGTCTCATTTAAGAGACTCTGCGTCTTCCTCCCCCCTCCCGCGCACGCTCCCCCTCTCCTCCCCCTCCGCGCAGCTCCCCTCCCCATTGATTTCTCCGGCTGCCCTTCCGTTTTCCGGCCTCCCCTCTCGTTTTCCGGCCTCCCCCTCTCGTTTTCCGGCCTTCCCCTCGCGATTTCCGGCTCCACTGCGAATTCAGGCGCCCTCCTTGCTTGTATTGGTGCGGTGGTGGTTCTTCGCTTGCTCGTCGGAGTAGGTGGTGGTTTTCCAACGTTCTTTGTTCTTCCCTTTGTTCACGGTTTAGGTATGTTTAAATGTTTGAGATAGATTATTGTATATAGATTAATATGTAATTGATATTGATTAGTATAGATAGATTAAATATTGATTTGATTATGTAGATTAAAATGTTGATTAGTATGTTTAAATATTGATTAGTATAGATATAGTTGATGGGGATATTGATTAGTATAGATAAAATAAATCTTGATTAGTATGTTTAAATGTTTAAATATTGATTAGGGTAGATAGATTAAATATTGATATTGTTTAAATGTAGTTGTTAATAAATATTGATTTGCCTATGTAGATGAAAATGTAGTTATTATGGACATTGATTTGCGTATGTAGATTAAAATGTTATAGTTATTGATTTGGGTATGTAGATTAAAAGGTACTTGATGTTGATAATTTGTTAGAGGCTTACAAAAATTGTTATGATATTATATTAATTGATAATTGGTAACTAGATATATAATTTGTTAAAGGAATTAATTAATTAACATAAAGTATAATTAAAGAAGATAAAGATTTAAAGAAAAAAAGACTATTTAGTTTTATGAAAAAAATCTCATTTACATTCATTATTTCAATTTATCTTTAACAATTTATATAATAAATAAAGGTTGATAATTTCAAAAACTAAATTATAAATGCTATTTAGATAAATAGGTAATTATAAATACAAAATATAAAATTCCTTTTGCATATTATATAATCTTGATTTGTTCTTATAAATTGGTCACTAATATATAAATTTACATATTTGTGGCATGTTGAGATGTTAATTAGGTTAGTAACTGAACTAGCTAAGAAGTATGGAACACAATTATGATAGAAGTTGGATGTACAATCGTCTAACTGATAGAAGAGAACTAACGCAAGTATTCTTGGCGGGTTTGGAAGAGTTCATCCAATTTGCTTTAGCGAATTCAAATACTTCAAGTAGGAGATCGGTGTCCGTGTGCCAAATGTAGGTGTTTAAGATTTAGGGATACGGGCAATGTCAAAATTCATTTGTGTCAAAAGGGATTCATGAAAGATTATGAATGTTGGGAATGTCATGGCGAAGTCCGTCAGACACCGAGTGGTTATTACGGGGACAGTAGTCATCGAGAGAACCTTAATCAATATGAGCAATTGGTTATGGATGCCGCGGGACCGTCGATCGGCCAATATTTTGATCCTGTTACTCATGCTGAGTCGTCATACATGGGAGAGGAGACCCGTACACATACCCAACCATCATACATGGGTGAGGATCCTCATCCGGAAGCCGCTAGGTTCTACAAAATGCTTCAAGAAGCCCAACGTCCGTTATGGGAAGGTTGCGAACACTTTGATAGTAGTGAATATTCATCGCTATCGGCTACCCTAGCAACACTAAGCTTGAAGACTGATCACCATATGAGTGAGAGGAATTACAACGAAATGATGCATATCATGAGTAAGGTTGTTCCTAAAGACACTAATTTGCCGAAGGATTTTACCAAGCAAAAAAAAGGTGAAAGAGCTTGGGCTTGGATGTGAAAAATCCATTCTTTGCCCCAGAGAGGATGTATGTTGTATTACAAGGATGAGGAAGAAGTGATTTACTCTGATAGTGAATCGGAGTTCGACGACTATGAGACCTCATCAGAGGAAGACGTGCAAGCAAATGTTGATGTTGATGAACAAGAATCGTCCGATTGATTTCGTTAGTTCTTTGTTTGTGATGATTTGTTATACTACATACTTTGTTAATGCGCTACTTATTGTTATATATTTTTGACATTATGTCTATGAGTGTTTAGAGATGGAGCATCTAGGAGGACGTTCGAGGTAGTGGACGGGGTAGTGGTCGAGCCCAACCCCGTCCTATCGGAGGGTAGGGCGACGTCATCTGCTCCTTATGGAGGTAGAGGGTCAGCGCTTCCCGGATATGCCATCCTTTGATATGTCATCTTCACCGTCTACATATTTGTCATCATCACCGTCGCTGTATATGTCGTCATCACCGTCGTTGTATATGTCGTCATCACCGTCTACCCCCCCCCCACTGATCCACAGCAAGGGGGATCACAGGTTTACAATATAATTTCTGATTGATTTACATAAGTTTAGTTACATATGATTTACATATGTTTATCTTCAATACTTCACATTCCTTCTTTAGCACAATGCGTCGCCTCATAGCCACGTTGGGGAAGAAGGTAGTTCCTCCGATCCACCAACTGGGCTCCAGAGATCCTTCGACACGGAAGCTTTGGATCCGTCCCGACGGCGTCGGGTAAGTCATGCCAAGTTACCGGTAATGTTACAATTTTCTCTATGTAAATGGTTTGTATGGTAATATTTGCATGATGTCATCTCTCATCAGATTTGAGCCTCATAATGAGGTAAGGGACTTCATCTCGGCCCAATTATTCCGCAATTACAACCATCCTTGGGCCAAGTGGACAGAAATTCCTAGCACTACTCGAGATGCTTGGTTCGATGAGTTCTTGGTAAGTTTTTGTTTTATGGTTATTTAATTAAGTACTTTAAAAATTTGGAGCACTAATGGTTCGTTATTGATTTTCGCGCAACATATGACGTTGCTCGAACATCGTGCGTAATCGAAAGCAAATTATAATCATAATGGAGGCAAATTTTTGCGTCAAAAGCTTTACGGCTTGAGAAATAAAAGAGGCAAGAAAGACTGGATTCCCGTGACACCGTAGACGAATTATTGCAGAATTGGGCCACAAATGAAAAGTTTCAAAACATGAGCACGAAAAATAAGCAAAACAGAGCCAAAATGGAAGGACCAGTCATATCTTTGGCCGTGCATTCCTATTAGTGAGCATCGACGGAAAATTGTAAGTACACTCTATTTTCTATTTAGGTATTTGATATTTTATACTTTGAAGTAATTAATTAAGGTTCTCATCCGCGTTCGCAGGTAGAGTCTGGGGAGTCCTGAAGGATCAATTGAGTGGGCTACCTTTGAGCGGACCCATTCCCGACAGATCGAAGGAGTGAGCGACAATGGATTAACCAAAAGGCGCCGCAAGTAGCGGTTAGACATTTATTGCCTTTATTACTTGTTTTATGCACCACCATATTTATTTTATTTTACATGTCTAATAAGCTATGTATTTTTGTGCTTGTAGGAAACCTTTCGAAGTCGTCGCAGGAGAGGGGTCGCAGCTTGGGTCGACCCGCATCCTCTCGGTCCGACAATGAGAGTCTGTTCTTTGAGGCCGCAGCGGATTTAACAAGAAAGGGAGAGTCTTTGGATACGGTGCCTCTGTGGCCGATGAAGCAATCAAAGCGCTCCTCATCCAAGAATGAAGGTGTTTCTCCGGTACACGTAATACATTTCATATTGATAATTTCCATTCTCTTGTCTATTCAAATGAAGTACAAATAATAAATGTACTTCATAATGTATTTGCAGATGAGTGAAGAAGATGAAAGCGTTGGTGGAGCAAGCAAGCAACACGGATGAGTCGGCAAATGGGACATCATGAGGCGGGAGATGCTTCAGAACGGGAGAGGATGGAGCGGGCAATGAATCAGGAACGGGAGAGGATGGCGCTTGCGATGCAACAGGAACGGGAGAGTATGCGACAGCAGATGGATCAGATGCAAGCGGAGATGATGAGACAGATGCGAATCAACTCCTGTCTCTAATGACACAAAAGGGTTCGGGGTCGGCTCCGTTGATGATGACCATGCGGGTGATGATGATGATGATCACAATGCTGATGTTTAGACTACTTTTTAGTATTTGTTCCTTACAACATTATTATATATATTTTGTTTTCTCTGTTTAAACTCTTTTTAATATATTAATGATACTTTTGCAATCAATTTTCAAGAAAAAAAAATTAAAATTTAAAAAGATTCAAAAAATTAAAAAAAAAAAAAAATTATTAATTTTGCTACGGATTTAAAATTCCGTAGCAAATTGCTCTGAATTTTATCCGTAGCAAATTGCTCTGATTTCATTCCGTAGCAATTTGCTACTGAATGAAATCCGTAGCAAATTGCTACGGATTATCAATCCGTAGCAATTTGCTACGGATTACAAATCCGTAGCAAATTGCTACGGATTATCAATCCGTAGCAAAATGCTACGGATTTATAATCCGTAGCAATTTGCTACGGATTTCATTCCGTAGCAAATTGCTACGGAATGAAATCCGTAGCAATTTGCTACGGATTTGTAATCCGTAGCAAATTGCTACGAATTTTCAATCGTAGCAATTTGCTACGGATTTGAAAATCCGTAGCAATTTGCTACGGATTTTGAAAATCCGTAGCAAATTGCTACGGGGTTTTTGCTACGGAAAAATCCAGTAGCAAATTCCGTAGCAAATCGATTTTGCTACGGAATTTTGGCATTTTCCGTAGCAAAATCGATTTGCTACGAATTTGCTACGGATTTTTCCGTAGCAAAAATCAATTTTTGTAGTGGTTGTTGTGTAGGACCTTACATATTGCTCCATGCTTATGTTACATGCATGTCACACTTATCGATGAGATGTTGCCGTTATGTCATGAATATACATTGTCTATATCTTGTTTTATTTGAGCATAAGGTTAACCGTTACCCGAGATTCAATGCGGTGAATTGAATCTCGGCTATATCTTCGAGATCCTGGAGGACCACGGATCGGTGATAGGGAAAGGCGGGGAGTAGGTTTCGGCCGGATTTATCTTACCGCTTTGTACTTATCTTTTGAACAGTAGGATCACTGTAATGTCATTACTCTATTACACTATGGTTCATGTTTTGTTTTGATCAGTTACTCTTTCGCTCCAATGCTCTACTCTGAATGAGAAAAAGAAATTCCGCTTTAAAAATTGGGATGTTACATTATCACAGTTATTATTAAAAAAAACCGTTAAATATAGATAGCTATATTTAATAGTCATTATCTTACAACCTTTAAATATAGTGCCTTATGCATAACAATTGTATTTGAAAAAAATCTTAAAATATAGTGTCAAATATTTAAAGGTTAAAAACAGTTGTATATAAATATTTAGAATTCAGATATTTAACGGCTGAAAATCATTAAATATCGATAAAACAAAACCGTTAAATACAAATTAAATATGTAGTACTCTCGGGTCGTTTCCTTAGTTTTACTGTATGCGACTCATATATTCTAATAATGGAAAATTGACAAATCAATTAGATGACTTTTTTATAGATAATATGTATGTATTTTGGAACCAACCTAGCTACTTAGATATTTTTTTCTAAAAAAATAGCATGATAAAAAATTCTTACAAAAAATATAATTTAAATAAGACAGTTTAAGTAAAATTAGAAAGAAAAAGAAGAAGAAGTTAAAGACTCTAATTAATATGTCTAGTTGTCTACCAATTCAATTAATTTGTTGTATTAAAAATTAAATGCAACTACTAGATTATCTATAATAAACAAATAGGCACATGCAAAGTATGAAGAAGCTGGACTTTCTTTAAATATACAAATTAAACAAACTTGTGGATGTGATCCAAAATAGGAGGGACAATGGTTCAAAATTAAGTTTTACTGTCATCCTTGTCAACTACAAAAATATAATTAACTATCACTTCAATGCTATCCATTCATAATAAGACAAGAAAGGTGTAACATCCCAATTTCAGAGCCAATTTTTTTTTTTTTTTCAATCAGAGTAGAGCATTGGAGCGAAAGAGTAACTGATCCATTACAAAACATAATCATAGTGTAACATAGTATTGAGTACAATAATCCTAGTGTTTGAAAGTAAATACAGAAAGCGGTAAAGATATCTTCGATCCGTGGTCCTCCCAGGACCCTAAAGCTATAGCCGAGATTCAATTTACCGCATTGAATCTCGGAGTAGCAGTTAACCTTATGCTCAAATAAAATAGTATGCGGATGACAGATATTCAAAACATAACGGCATAACATCACATAAGCATATAGCGAGATGCATGATTGCATGATTGTGAAATATTACAACTTGCAACAATAATATCATGCATCTCTAGATATCTAACAATAATGTTTAAAATTAGCAGATTGGATAAGAATTTGCAAAATAATATCTAGATATTATTGTTGCAAGTTGTAATATTTTAATATTATAATTAATTAAAGTAAAAATAGTGAATAGTAATTCAATAATTAGGAAACGGATCCTATCTAGAGATCTAGGAATGAGATTTCCAAAGTCAGGGAAAAATAATGATCAGTAGAATTTTGTCTTTCGTTAGACTCTTACGGAAGTAAATTCTGAAGTCGTTTGTGCATTTCCTAATAAAACGAAATAGGGAAAAATGCATATAGGTATATTTTTGGATATAGAGAAATAAATTCTAACTCAACATCTAGGCATGAGTTTGAATTTATTTTAACATATTTGAAGCAAGTGAATTTTTACGAAGAAGTTGATAATTTGAAATGCGTTACGAAACCGGACAGCGATCGAACACGTTTTCAAGGAAACTTCAATCGGACTGTTGGATCCCTATATGGGATCAAAATTTAGGTTAACTTGAACATTTCTAATGAGTGAGGAAGTGGTTTCAAAGTTGTAAATACGAAGTTTGAGATTTTTCGAAATCACGCGAATTGGGTACCGATCGGGAAATCGGCAGAGCCAGGGCATAAAGTGAGCTTGAGTCACCATTTTTGGACCAGCCAAGGGCTGCCACATCACCTCAATTTCGTCCAACAAGCTTCCATGGACATGGATTAACCACCATTTTTGCTTTGAATTTCCATGGTTAAGAACAATCTTGGTATTTCCCTTTGTATCCTTTGGAAAGTCTATAAATAGGCAAGTTCCCTCTTCAAAATCTTCACACCAATTCCTCTCCTCTCTTGGCGAAATCCTTGAGTGAGAAAGAAGAGAGAGAGCTCTGGAGAAGTTTTGCGAAGTCTTCAACGGGTAAGTCTTTCGGGCTTTAGTTTTTAGTTCGAAAGATAGTAGAATTGTTAGTTAGATTTAGGAAGTAGGTGACAAGATTCCTATTCTTGTTTTAAGCCTTGTTTGCGTTGAAAAAATATGCAGAGGTATAAACATAGTAGGGATCGAGTCGCCGAAAAGTTGAAGCTTTCGCAGTTTTTCAAAAGTAAGGGTAGAATTTGTTAGAATAGCCTTTAAATTTCAAGTATGATTGGGTATCATATGGGAGGGCTATTTTAGTCTTTATTTTCGAAAATCAAGATGGCGTCGAAGTTCTGGCGAAATTTTGGGAAGAAAAGTAGTCAGAGTAACGAAGTGCTGGCGAAATTCCGCCAATTAGGGGTAGAAGGGCAAAATGGTAATTTTTACCTAAAATGCCAGTTATAATGTCAAATCACTAATGAAAGTGATATTACCCTTATAGGATATCAGAAATCCTGATTTCTGCCGTTCTGTTGTCAGACGAGCATTGTTGGAGGTTTCACGATTTTAGTAAAAGTACGATTTCCGTAAACGTGCTAGAAATACCGTAATCCGTCAACGAAGGTACGTTCGCGTACTGGTAACCTTAACTCTTGTGTTTATGGTATGCATATATGTGATGATATGATGTGTGAATAGTTTGGTGCCAAAGGCAAGGCTAGTCTACGTGGGTGTGCCATTTAGTCGCCAGTAAAGTCGGTGAGGCCCCTATGGTAGACACTTACACTGCCATTCTATTCGGTGCTATACGCACCGTGTCTTTGGAATTGTACTTAGATTTACTATATGTGATAGGTACATTCATGGATAGAGACTCTGTTTTGGGTCACCGACTCGGATAGAGGTTACCGTCTGAGTCACCGACTTGGATAGGGATTACTTTTAGGGTCACCAATTATACATAACGGATAGAGATTTTGTTTAGGATCACCGACTCGGATAGAGGCTCTGTCTAGGGTCACCGACTCGGATAGGGATTACGCTTAGGGTCACCGATTATACATCTTGTTTTACACTTATGTTCATGCATCCGCTTATGCTCTTGTATTGTTTGAGTTGTTGAGATTGAGGATGTCTCATTGGTTTGTATGTGTATATATGAACATGAGGTTAACCGTTACACGAGATCCAATGGGGTAAATTGGATCTCGGCTATAGCTCGAGTGCGGAGGATCAAAGGCCGAGGAGAGAAGCAAGCAGCCCGAGTAGAAGACCCAGCTGAAGACTTCCTTTTGTTGTTCCATGGGAAGCCTTCCCTTTTGTTGTTATACATTTCTTTTGAAACACTCGGTTACAGTACCGCTGTTGTAAATAGCCAGCCAGACTTATGGCACTTTATATATACATATCAGTTACTCATATGCTTCGTTGCTCTCACTCGATGATTTTGAAATGATGTTTTTGAAAAAAAATTTATACTGCTTTTGAAAAGTCGGGTTGTTACGGCTATTCTAACATTACTACTCTAACTATTGAAAGAACTACAGAAACTTAAGACTAAGTACCGAAAAACTTACTCAGAGCTTCGCTGCAGAATTTCCCCGGCTCCTCCTTCTCTCTAACATCTCTCCAATTTCGGTTTGCTCTTGTGAAAATGGTGTGAAGAATGAATGAAGAGTTCAAGCCTATTTATAGGCAACAAAATGTGCCAACAAGGTAATTTTCCCTTTCCAACTTAGGTAATTTTCCCTTCCTTATTAGCCATGGAAAATTAGGGTTTTTGGTGGATGATTTGCAGCCATGGAATACCCCAAAACGTCCAGCTGCCCTCATGAGTCACCAACTTGTGTGACAAGTTGTGTATTCTAGAAGCATTAGACCGATAAAGTTCCCGATCGGTGTCTGATTCGCCTAATCTAGGAAAAATCTCAAAAATCTGGAATTACAACTTTGAAGACATTTTCTCACTTATTAGAAATGTCCGGGCTAAATAAATTTTTGATTCCATACAGGGTTCCAACGGTCCTGCGGAAGTTTTACGGAAAAACGTGTCGGTTTCGGAACGAACTTCTGGATCATCAACTTCGGACAAAAATTCACCGATTCCAAATATGTCCAGAAAATCATAAACTCATCTCCAAATGTTGAGTTACAATTTATTTTGTTCAAATCCTAATTTTATGACTATCCGCCTATTTCTTAAATTTTCCCTATTTCGTCTTATTACTAACTTCTTCCACCGATCTCAGAAACGACTCCAGGTACAGCTCAATTCAGGATAAAAATCCACTCATCAATATTATATTTTGACTTTAGAAATCCTATTACTGGTTCTCTAGATAGGATCCGATTCCTATAAGTAATCATTTACTTACTATTTTATTTTAATTATTTTTAAATTAGGTGTTTTATCTAAACACTCCATCTTCATTTTATTTCCCTTTTTTTTATTTTTCCCAAAAAAGATGTCGGCCCTCACATCTTTTTTTTTATATATATTTTTATTTTATTTTTTAATTAATTAATTAATTATTATTTTAATTATTTTTACATAATTTTTCATAACTTTTTCCTATTGGTCCATTCTTGCATTTAGGCTTAAAATTACCTAATCTCAAATATTTTTCTCAATATTTTCCAATTAATTAGCAAATATATTTTTACTAATTTTTAGCCATAAACCACTAATTTTAGGGTTCTACATAATTATCTTTGAATTTTCCTTTGTTTATGCTTAAGTAATTAGCCAATAATTACTTAATTACTTTTTATAAATTGTGGATAATTTTCTTAATCAAAATAACCCTTTATCTTCAAACTTTTGCATTAACATTAGCATTTCATCACTCATGCATTATTTTAGAGTTTACGGGGCATTTTGGTCCTTCCAATACTTTTGAATATCCCTCTTTAATTTTTCCAAGTTTATAATTTATTAAATTACCAAAATTAGAGATAATATACTCTCTTAATTCAAATAATTATTTTTCTGCCTTTTAGGATTTTTCATAATTTCCCTAAGTCATTTTTATGCTCCATAAGGGCATTTTGGTAATTTTGGCACATTATCATTTTTCCCTCTAATTTCATTAGAAATTTCCCTAGAAAATATAATAAGTATTTTACAATATTTTGACAATACATATTTTCACCTATCCCCTATAGGTATTTTTCACTAAACTATGATGCTCATCATAGGTCAGATTTTAGGGTATTACAAAAGGTAAGCTTGTTATTCAATTATTATTACCAACATTGATCGTGTTATAGAAAGAAACTTTCTTGTTTTTTTTAATGCATTAAATATTTATTATAGATGCCACATGCCAAATATAAATTCTAAGAACAAGGCTTGACAAACAAACGTGCACGCAATTGCAATTAAGTGTTAACCCATTTAGCATAACATGTGGGGATACCCCGCGCGCATTCAGAAGAAAAAAAAAAATATCCATCAAGTTCCAGATTAAAAAATTAAACATTAAAAATTGAGATGTCTAAGGAAATTCAATTTTTTATAAGTTTTGCAAAATTTGACTTGTAAACGTTGTTGTCAAACTCGTGTCGTGGGTTGACTCTTTGAGTTTGCTATTTTACGTTTCTATCTTACTAAATCAAATCGAGTCACTGGTAAACTTGAGTTAGCTGTAAACTTGATTAAACTCACGAATTTACTTATTTAGTTTATCGTTTTTACGTTTCTAGCTTATAAAACTGTGTTAACTGACTTTTAAGCTCGTGTTAACTTTTTCAATTTTGTCTTCCTCAACTCAACGGCTTTATATACTTTTAGTCCTTTAAGTTTACATGGGGTATACTTTTGGTCCCTTAACTTTATAAAGTATACTTTTGGTCCTCTAATTCTAACACCGTTAATTTTGCTAACGGAAAATGCAAACTCAAGTGATAACGGTATAAATTTAAGTGATGAATGTGTTAATAAATGCTATTAAACTTAAATTTAAAATATGAATAAATTGAAGAATATATAAAATTTGTGTAATTACATGTCATTAGTCATCACTTGAGTTCGTTAGTCAGCATTTTCCGTTAGCAACATTAACGGTGTTAGAATTTAGGACCAAAAGTATACCTTATAAAGTTAAGGGACTAAAAGTATGTCTTACGTAAAACTTAAAGGGCTAAAAGTATACTTTAGCTATATTAATTTTATTCTTTAAATATAATAAATTATGATGTTGATATATTTAGTTTCAATTATTTGGATTTAAAATATATTTAAATCATATTGTTGTCATTTTTTATATTTTAATGATTTAATTAAACACTGTTAATACATATTTAATGATAAAAGTAAACTCTTACGAATTCAAGATATGAGTTTACATCCATATCACGAGTTTGTTTAAACTCGTGAATTTGACAACCTTACTTGTAAATGACATAATTTGGCTCATAAATATAAAAGTTTGATCTGTGAACATAAATTGTTAAATTTGACTTGTAGGGGGGGGCTTCTCCATATTTAATGTTCTTACCTGGCGTGCAAGATTATGTATATGTATGTATTCATGAAAGTATCACGATTTTATCTAAAATTCTCTATGGATTTAATTTAGGTTCTTGACTTAATATAGGGAAAATATAGTTTTTGTCTCTAGATTTCTGATCACCTTAAATCAAGGTTCCTAGTCTTTTCATTAAGGAATTCTAGAGTCTTAGATTTTTTGTCAACTTTGGTCAAAGTTCCTAAAGATGACGTATTACTGTGGTAATTTTTTCTTTTATAAAATTATTACTACCTCCGGTCCTAATTATAGGAACACTTTTATAGTGTAAATTGCACTATAAAAGTGTTCATATAATTAGAACTGAAAGGAGTACTATGGTAATAATGTATCGCTACCATGACAATGATGTTTGGTAATAGTTGAGACTTTGACCAAACTTTACCATGATTTTAAAAACTGAAAACAATATATTTTCCCTTCAATAAAAAAAAATAGATGATGTTGTTTTATTAATTAAAAAAAAAAAAAAGCTATGCAAAAGTGTTGTTCAAAAAGGGGCTTTATAGGGAAAAATTAACCAGTATCAGTGGCGGAACTAGAAAAAAATTTAGCATATATATATATATATATATATATATATATATATATATATATATATATTGAATTACTCCCTTTAGTTCTTATTATAAAGCACCAACTAACAAGTATATTTGGTCTTTTTTATAAGGCACCTGCTTGTTTCCAAATTGCATTAAATATTTTTTCCCATGTATACCCATAATTAAAAAGGTAGTGAGTGAAAGTAATAATTAATATAATATTAGAGTTTAGTGTAATTAATAGGGATAATAATGAAAAATACTTAAATTTTAGGATAAATTTAATGACTTTAATTGTTTTTTTTTTTACTTATGATAATTGTTAGTTGATTCCTTAAATAAGGACCAAAGGGAGTATTTACTAAATAGTATCAAATAACCTTGAAAATACAAATAAATAATAATTGATAATTATAAATCAAAACAATATATAAGATTATACTAACCTTGTCGGGATCTCAAACAAGAATTTTACTTTCCTCCTACAACCCAATGAGTAATGAAACAAATATTATCCTTACAAAGAAGATAAAAAATTAGCTGGGGCCAAATTTGTGGCCAAATAAAATATCATATAATAAATACATATATATAATAACAAATTTTATAAGATCAGTTGGGGCCAACTGGGGCCAAAGCCTAGCTGACCATCAAAGAGTTCCGCCATTGACCAGCATGCATTTAGTTCTAATACACTGGCACTCCCTTGAGCCTTGAATATAAGTGCACTGATGCCATTCATCACTTGTGTTTTTTTTTTTTGGGTATGTAGCCAGTATCCTAGGCTTGCCTCTTGTTACGAGGAATTCTACAGGCTTAGACTAATCTGAATTCGAGATATAATAGGACTATTTTTTAGATGTCATCCCTACCATCAGGGACGGACCCAGCAATTGTAAATAGGAGGGGCGAAAATTATATCAACGAACCCATAGTTTCAAGAAATCACATTTTAACCTCATAAAAATATTAATCTTCTTACTTTAGTCCCTCTATGAAACTATTAGTAGAGGACTAAAGTGAAAATACTGAAATTTTTATAGGGCTAAATTGTGATTTCCTAAAACTTTGGGTTCTTTTCTGTAATTTTAGGGGGCGGGGGCCACCCCTAGCCCCCATGTAGGTCCGTCCCTACCTACCACCTAATGCTGTTGCATTCCCAAGTTTCAAACTCGAGACTATTGGTTAAGTTAGAACAATATCTTCTATAATCTAAGCGTTTAGTGGATTATCACTAGAGTTTTTGATTTTGATGCTATGCAAGCTTTGTCTTTTGCCCATCACCTTTATAATTTGTATGTTCCTTGGATAATTCTTTCTTCTTCTTCTTTTTTATCCATCTTTTTCTGCACGTAAACTTTGTGTGGCTGCATTGGAATCAGTTCCTTTTTGAACTCTTACTAGTTTGGAATCTTTTAGACTGTGTTTGGAATCCAAAGTAAAGAAGAAAGGAGTGAATATAAATGACATAATTCTGCTATTTGGTTTGAAGATTCTACACACACACACACAGATATATATATATATATATATTCATATATTATCTTGATCACCAAATTTATCTCCACCTTGTTTATTATGATATGCATGACAAATAATAATATAACTCAAAATTCTTTTTCATTACTCCAATAATGCATTTATAAAAAATACTCTCTCCCGTCCTTAATATAAGGCATATTTGCGAGTAGATCTTAGTCCTAAATATAACACATAATTTTCATACTTGTCAATTTTTTTCCTAATTTATCTCTATTGATATTCCTCAATCATAATCAAAGAAGATATGGAATGAGGGAATTAAGGAAATGACTAGAATACTTTAGAAAATATATGTCATCTTAACCAACTTCCTTAATTGAATCAAATTAGGTTAAAATGTCTTATATTAAATACCAGAAGAGTATTAGTTTTGGTTCAAAATATAAGATAAAATTACTTATACATATTGAGAAAATTGGTAGAGTTAGTTTTTTTTTTTTTCATTAAATGAATCAAATTTTAATTGTTGTTAATTCCCTCTCTTTACTTGTTAACTCCTAAAAATTTAATTAGGAGTATTTGAGAAAAAGTGTGAATTTGATGACATAGAGGCAACGTAATTAGATCCTAGAACTTTCAGGCAAATAACTTAAATTTGGAATAATAGTATGAGGTACTAATATATTAAGTTTCCATTATTTCTAAAGTTACGAATATTCTATATTTCCCTGTTAAAAGAATAATACTCTATAGTTAAGAATTTGTCAAGTTTCTTATTCAACTGTTTTAAAATTGACCAAAATAAAAATGCATGACAGCTATATATTTCTAGTCGTCATTCCAATGAAACAATTTAATATTTTGCAGCAGATCATTCATTTATTTGGTCATTTAGATTTTTATCTCTAGTTTTGTGTGTGAATATTTTATTTACATAAAAAAAAAATAAGATAAAAATCAAAATCAGTAATCTCTTGGCTGTTTTTTTTTTTTTTTTCTGACCTCGCAATCTCTCTTAGCTTTCAACTCCCAAATAATGATTAGTTAAGAATACATATACAACATAAGTGATGAAATATAAACAATTTAAATGATGTCATTAGTTTTCAGTAGCTGAAATTTAAATCCTCTCTCTATATATTTTGTAATACCCTAAAAATCACACTTAGGGTAAATATCATAAATTAGGAAATAATACCTATTAAAAATAGGTGAACATGTGGTCTCAAAGAATATGTTAAATTTATCTTATTTTCTAAAGGAAAATTTCTTGGAACTTGGAGAATTTAAGAGCCAAAGTGCCAAATGACGAAAATGCCCTTATAGGACTAAGTAACTTAGGAAAATTATGAAAAATCCTAAAAGGCAGTAAAATAATTATTAAAATTAGGAGATTATATTATCTCTAATTTTAGTAATTTAATAAATTATGACCTTGGGAAAATTATAAGAAGGGGATCAAAAAGTATTGAAATGACTAAGATACCCTTGTAAATCCTAAAATAATGCAGAGGACATGGAAACAAAAATGTCAGTGTAAAAGTTATGAAGTAATGAGGCATTCTAATTAAGAAAATTATCAACTATTGATAAGGAAGTAATTAGGTATTTATTGGCTAATTACTTAAGCATAAGTAAAGGAAATTCATGAATAATTATGTAAAACCCTAAAATTAGTGGTTTTTGGCTTAAAATTAGTAAAAACATATTTTCTAATTAATTGGAAATTTTTGAGAAAAATGGATGAGTTTAGGTATTTTTAAGCCTAAATATAAGAATGGACCAATTAGGTAATTTGTATTATAATTAAATGTAGTGAATAGTAATGGAATAAATAGGAAACATATCCTATCTAGAGAATTAGGAATGGGAATTTCAAAGTCAAAGTAAAATATTGATCAGTGGATTTTTACCTTCTGTTAGACTTTTCCGGAAGTCAATTCCGAGGCCGGTAGAGCATTTTCCTAATAAGACGAAATAGGGAAAAATGTAGATAGTCACATTTTTGGATCTGAAGAAAATAAATTCTAACTCAACATTTGGAAATGAGTTTGGAATTATCTGGACATATTTGGAATCAGTGCATTTTTGTCCAGAGGTTGATGATTCCGGAAATTCGTTTCGTAACCGACACGTTTTTCCGTAAAACTTCCGTCAGTAGGAGAAGGGCTAGACAGAGTTAAAAAGATAGTTAGACTAGACATTTCTAATGAGGAATGAATTGTCTTAGAATTGTATAATCCAGAATTTTGAGATTTTCGAAATTACGCGAATCGGGTGCCGATCCTAGGAAATCTATCGATCCGGGCATAAAGTGAGCATGAGTCATCACATTTGGACCACTCATTTGCTGCCACCTCAGCCCTCTAGGTCAGCCAAGAGAGAAAGGGAAGAGAAAAAAAGACTTGTTGCAAAAGTTGTCTTGGACGGTCCAGATCGATTCTCACAAAGTTGATCCGACGGCCGAAATCCTTCCTCCTAATCTATAAATACCCCCCTCCCTTTAGTTTTCTCACAATTTGAGAAGCAAGACCGAAATCTAGAGAGAGAAAGAAGAGAGAGGAGCTCTGGGAAATTCTGTAGTGAAGCTCTGGGTAAGTTTTTCGGCGAGCTTTTAGCTTTCGTAGTTCTTTCAATTGTTAGAGTAGTAATGCTAGAGTAGCCTTTAATTTTTCAAGTATGATTAAGTATCATATGATAGGGCTATATTAGTCTAGAATTTCGAAAATTATCATTGGGTCGAAGTTCTGGAAAAATTTTGGAAAATTGGAGCCAAAGTAACGAAGTGCTGGCGAAATTCCGCCAATTAGGGGTATAGGGGCAAAATGGTAATTTTTACCTAAAATGCCAGTTATAATGTCAAATCACTAATGAAAGTGATATTACTCCTATAGGATATCAGAAACTCCGATCTGCTGCCGTTACGTTGCCCGACGTGCCGCTATTGGACATTTCACGATTTTCCGTAAAAAGTACGTTTTCCGCCAGAAGTACCTAACGCCGTCAACGAAGGTACGTTCGCGTACTGTAACACTAGCTCTGATGATTATTGAATGAATATATGTGATAATATGTTATGTGGATGGTTTGGTGCCGAAGGCAAGGCTAGCCTATGTGGGTGTGCCAAATAGTCGTCGTAAAATCGGTGAGGCCCCCATGATAGACACTTACCTGGCCATTCTGTTCGGTGCTATTTGCACAGTGTCTAAGGAATCGTACTTAGATACAATGCGTCTATGGAACCGTACTTAGATGCACAGTGACTATGGAACCGTACTTAGATCACCTTACACTTTATTCGGGTTATAGACATAATAATGCCGATATGTTTTCCTAGCTGAGGACACGACCGTACATCGTGGCACAGGTGAATGGTGCAGACGGACTTAACGTTACATGTTAGTGTAGTTGTTATTAAATGATCATACGATGTACCGGCTTGATCAATGCTGTAAAATTAGGAATACATGTTGTACATATACTGTTTATAAACATGAGGTTAACCGTTACCTGAGATCCAATGCGCTAAATTGGATCTCAGCTATAGCTTCAGGGTCCGGAGGACCGAGGGACGAGGAGAGAAGCAAGCAGGCCACGTAGATCGAGGACAAAGGTAGGGAGCTAGCATGAAGACCAGATGGAGACGCTTTAGCTTTGTTGTACTTATGTTAGATGTAAACACTCGGAGGAATGTACGGGCTTATGAACAGCCAGATACACTGTTATCAATGTTATCCAGTTACTCCTTATTATGAAAAAAAATTCTGTCGCTTAAAACTCTAATCAAAACGCTATAAAAACAGTTGTGAAGACCGGGGTGTTACATATTTCAAGCTGACTGGAATTTATTTTCTAACTTTAACACCGTTAATTTTATTAATTAACAAAAAACACTGACATTAAAATTTTAAATAATGGAAAAATATTCTCAAATGATAATAAAAATTATCAGAATAAAAAATTATTATTTAAGACTAACAATGTTAAGATTGAGAATACTAAAAATATACCTTATAAAATTAAAGGACCAAACTGAAATCTTATATAAAATTAGATTACCAAAGTGTACTTTTCCCTTTTGTTATTACTATCATCATCATCATCAAATATGAGTGACAGCAAACATGGCTTTAACATCGTGCCAAGCTAGAGGCTTAATCATAATTGGCTATCTCCATCTTCCAAGTTAGAGTTTCTGACATAAACATGATAAAAAATCTTGCTAAAAAAAAGTCACTAATTAAGCTAAACCTAGTCATCGCCACAACAACCTTAGGTGTAAAAACTATTATCAAATCCTAAAGGCAACAAACAATGTTCACAAATTATTCAGATGTTTAGTCAAACCCAGGACCACATATAACATTCCATGATACAGATTTTTTATTTTTTAAAAAAAAAAAGACAGAGAGGAGATAACAATTATACAAATACACTTAATATATAGATGAAACTTTCAAATTAAAGCTTTCTCCTTTAAACCTTTCAATGAATATATAATGCTTTTTGGTTTGCTTGGATGTACAAAAAGGAGATGTGAAAGTAATGTCCAGTGATAACTACACAGAGAGAGAGAGAGAGAGAGAGTAGTGAATTATAAATAATATATAACACAGTGTTGCGTGAAAATTATATATATGTAAATGGTCTCTCCCAATAGTGTAGAGACACATAAGAAGAAAGCAAAAAACTTGTCATTTTCGAAGCATGTCACAATGTTCCATTTCTCTTGTATAATAATTAATGGTTCAAATCCAACTTTTGTGGTTGCACACTTACTAGTTGATGTTATAATAAAGTGAAGCACCCACTAACAGTGTCATGATATCAGTACGTGTTGGTTTTAATTTGTTGTGTCTGCAATATCTCTTTTAGTGCACCTTTGCCCCATTGTATCATTTCTTCATCTTTTCTCAAAGCTATACTCCAAAACTAAATATTCACCGTTCATGCATTGCACGGACTTTGATATGGGCTATCTAACTAAATTAGATTTAAGTATTGGCAGGCTTCATTGGAAGCAGCTAGCTCTGTAAATGTGTCTTAGCTTCTACATTTATACAGACTTGAATTTGAGACATCGTACTTAAGCTGTCAAAACCCTTTCTATTATAACCAACCAGTATTGGTTGATCATGTATTAGTTTTTTTAGTTAAGGTGTATAATGAAATTTACTCGTAATAATGCTTTTATGCTTAAAAATATTGTTTCTTTTATGATATGGTGTAGTTAGGACTACATAGATTGTTGTTTTAGCTCAGTTTGAGATATGTTTAAAAGAAAATTAATCATTTTTTAATACAAAAAATATATGTATATGAAGTTTTGAGATTTATTGTTAGAGGTTTAATAAGTTTTGGATTTTTGAAGAATATATAAAACATCATGTTTGATACGTCTCTTCTCATGCAAGTCTCTTCTCTCATCTAATGGAATTGTGCCAATCCCATTTTAAGAAAGAAATTTCATTTGGAATTTGAGTATTCCCTTTCTGTTATTGGACAAGCTAAGGTGCCACACTTCTAGCACCAATGTTTTTAATTAAGAGAATAAAAGAAAAACAACAAAGCAAAAAACAGTTTTTTAATATACCCCCATGATGCAACATAAATATATTTCATCACTATCTAACAATGATTCATATATGTGAGGAATGGTGAAACAATTTAATTGCAGATAAAGTGAATCACCAACAATAACAAAAGCCTTATTATACTAAATATAATCGATTATATGAATTGGACGACGTTTTTGTGATATGTTCAAAGCCAACTTTACTAATAAGTTATGAGTACATACATCAGAAGATTATCAATTAATGACTTTTTTAAGTGTCTTCTTTGGTTTTTATCTACTTCTATAGGACTAAAGACTATCTTATCCCCTCTTCAAGCACATAATCAAATTAATTATCTAAATAGCAAACTGAAATCAAACATTTTTTATTGGTTGATCATCAATATCGATGATGAATATTATCTTAGCACGAGATATTATTACATTGTTCAAGTAATATATACTATGAACATAAGTTTTTGGGGCAATAACGTAGGGTTGGTGATTTTGACAAGCAAGACAATTTTCAGGAGTTCAACGTACGTAATTATAAGTGTCTTTGAGTGATATTTGATATGAAACCAACCTTCTTCCATATATATATCCACTTAGGATTTTAGCATAAACCTAGTCATAGGCCAACACACACACATGACTTCATGTTTTCAACCATGTACCAAATTTAAATCAATTCCACTGCATGACTCATTGGATTGATGAATTTATAATTAATTATAGGGAAAATTCATTTTAGGGCCCTTTTAATAGGAAATATTTCAAAAATGCCCCAAGATTCTGACAATCCCAGAAAAGGCCCCAGGACCTTTTCTGAGATTGTCAGAATTTTGGGTGAGTTGTTAACGGAGCTGATATAGTTGTTAACGGGTAGGTCATTAACAACTAAATCAATACCATTACAACACTTTGCTAACAACTAAATCAGTACCGTTAACAACTATATCAGTACCTCGTTAATAACTATATCAGCCCCGTTAACAACTCACGTAGATTCTGAAAATTCCAGAAAAGTCCTGGGGCTTTTTCTAGGATTGTCAGAATCTTGGGGCCTTTTTTGAAATTTTACCTGTTAAAAGGGCCCTGAAATAAATTTTCCCTTAATTATATATGGAGAAATCTTGACTTTAAAATTAAAAAACGATATAAACACAACTCTTAATGTTAAAATCTTGGTTTAGTCATAAGCTATATTTCAAATGAGTTTCTGACGATCAACTGTTAAAAAACAACTTTATAAGTCATAATTCAATAAATTAAAATCTAATTTAATTTATAGATCAAGCTTATTCAAAAATATTTCCATCGTACACACCTAATTATTAAAGTAGGCATGATAATTGACAAATAACGTATTTGAAACGTTTGTTATTACCATTTTGTGAAGTGACCGTAGGAGTTACCACAACCCCATGAGAAAATTAGCAAACTCAGATAGATGAGATAACCCACCGAGATATGTTTGCCTATAAGTTGACTTAACTTAACCTCATATCCTCTTAGGTTCATCATGGTAAATATTCAAGGGTTGTCCGAAACCCACCAGGATATGTTGGCCTATAAGCCATAGTGACTAAATGCATGTGAAAGAGAAAAAGTAATATAAATTTAAGAAACAGTTTTTTTTAAAAACAATTATGAAGAAAAGCAATGAATTACTTATGTCATAATATAAGTAAGTATATTGGTTCTTGTTTAATGTAGAATAATATAGAAAGTTGCAGTTTTCATTAGGACAAAATTTAGGTCAATTTTTTTAGAACCATTTGGTTCATTGTTCCAATCAGACGATTCTGCCATGAAATAAATACATGGCAAAAATTAGAACAACAAATGCATGAGCACATTCTAGTTGGTTTAACTCTTAATCATGACCGGCCACCAAATTAATGGTATTAATTAATTCGTTTCCATAAACACAATCCAATAAAAATAGGTACACTTCAATGTAACGAATTTCCCTTAATGGTTTTCAGATATTGTTGATGTGCCAATTGGTAGCTTATGCATATAATCATTGTTGACAAACTCGTGAGTTGACTTTCCAAGTTTACCGTTTTTATGTTTTTAGTTTACCAAATCAAGTCGAGTCATTGGTAAACTTGTGATCATTATAAACTTGGTTAAACTTACGATTTTATACACCGAATTTACTGTTTTTACATTTGAAACTTACAAAACCATGTTAGTTCACCCATAAAATCGTATTAATTTTTTTTATTTGATAATGCTCCACGGCTTTATATATGAGTTTTATGGAAATTTCTTTATTAAATATGGTGAATTTTGAATATTTATGGATTTAATTTCAATTATTTGGATTTAAAATATATTTAAATCATATATAAATACCAAAGATGTATTTTAAAGAACTAATTAATTCATTTAAGTCCCAACCTAATTCATGTTCACTTAACTAATGAGATAGTACAAGGTTTTTTTTTTTAAAATAATGAATTATTATAAATTTATTTTCATAATCGGGCTAATTGGCTGGACATGCACATGATAATATCAAGGTCCTTAGCTTCTAGTGAACAAAAAGGACAGAAAATAAAAGCAGGACATGAAATATCATTATCCTGTCTCTGAACATAGATATCCTCTTATTTGTTCACTAAAGAAAACAAACAAACTCTGAACCCAAATCACTTATTACTGTGACACACTAAAGTTAATGGAAAAATTTCAAACCTTTGAAAGTGGACAGAAACAATAAACACACCCTGGTCCAGTTCACTATCATTATCTCTCTTTAAATCTTAATTTCTTCAACTTGCGTTACGTTACGTAGTACTACTACTTCAATCTCCAATATTTTTTCTCCGACCCCTTCAAGCAGCATATCTAATAGAGGATCCTAATGTCATCACCATAATATTATCTTCCCCCACAAACACAACATGCAAATTAATTTTGACCTTAATTAATGGCTTAGTTGAAATGTCTAGATCCCACTTTTTTAAGGGTAAAATAGCCATATTATATTATATAAAGGTAAGTAAACATATATAAAACAAGAGCATACATTGGACGTACTCCCACTTACAAGAAAGTTTACAAGGCATAACATAAAAAATTTAAATATATACAATTATTAGAACTACGTGAAAGGATTGCCAGATTAAAGCCTTCAACAAACTGAGGGATAAAAGGATACTACGACTACCTTCCAGTAGCTTGAGCAAGACCATGGCAACAAAACAAGGTGAAGAGATTTGTTGTATAGGCACCAACTATAAGGTGGGCAAAGACCAGCGGCTGCTGAACAACAACTTCATTGGAATGGAGCACTGCTACCAGGTTTGCATTCGGTGCTCATCACAAAGATGAGCAACCTATTACGTATAACACTGTGATGAGATCTAACCATTTAAACTTAATCTAAATTATCCAAACTAAAAATGGTGTACTTGTAATTTTAAAATGATAAATTTATTTTGGGTTAAGGGTTTATTATGCCTCGGAAGTTGTCACTAAGGAACAATTTTGTTTCAGAAGTTTTTTGATGGGCAATTTTGCTTTTGAGAGAGTAAAAAATGGAGCAATTTTACCTAACTGTTATCTCAGTTAAGTTTGACTGTTAGTTAATCAAATATGCTAAGTTTATAGTCCGTCTGTCATCGATATCATTTTTTTAAAGTGCAAATTTGCCTGGGAAGTCAATGTGTCATCTGTTTTTTTTTTTTCCCAAAGTTAAATTTAAAACTTTCAGTGAGAATTTACACCTTCAAAAAATGACGTGGATGACATGTGGATTGTTAACTTAGCATATTTGGTTAGCTAACGGTTAAAATTAACTAAGATAAGGTTAGGGTAAAATTACTCCTTTTTTTACACTTTCAAGACAAAGTTGCCCCTTAGTGACAACTTCAGAGTCAAAATTGCCCCTTAACCCATTTATTTTTATGAGAAATGATAGTTATAAAATTATATTTATATCAAATTTTACATATATGTTATCTAAAATATAAAAATTGAATTGAATTTGGACCGTTCAAAATCCATCTAACGTACAGTATGGACTGCTAGTGATGTGTTCGTGAAAGTGATGAACACAAAGATGGCTCATGCAGAGCCAAATGTTGCTTGTGACATCCCATTATTCCTCAATCAATGTGCTCAATGCATGAAGCTCCACCCCTCTCGTTATGGTGGAATATGATTCAACCTCTAACACCTGCAAAACCAAAAAATAAGGACCCAAAATAGAGAAGATAAAGGTTCGAATAATCACCACTTGACTGTGTAAATAACCAAAGGACAAGAGAGAAGACAATTAAAGAAAGGTTCAAATATAATAAAGCTTTCATATCAAAGCTCAAGTGGCCAGAATAATATGGAATATTATGGGAAGCATCTAATCAATGTTGCTTGGTGATGTGTTTTACTTGAAAGAAAACAAAGTGGTCAAAGACACTACTAGAAGTTGGTCATATAATATGAATACTCATAGTGGGCTTGGTCATCATTCTTCTTTATTCAGACAAAAACCCCACTCTTAGCTTGCTTAATTCATGCACTCTTAAATTTCTTCTTCTATCGACTAACTTGTTCTTCTTCTGTTCTTGCCGTAGCACTATAAGGTGATAGATAGTGGAATTTTCCTACCATTCGTAGGATTGCATTATTAAGAGTGATAAGCAATTGAAACTGCGGTATACCCTTCAAAGAAGGGCACCTGGGTGGCATCAAATTAAAGTGGACCCACATCAGTCCGCTCAACTTTCTTGATAAGCCTAGTCCTAAACCCTATTATATGTTACTCGAACACTTTTGTAGTACTTGCACTACAAAAAAGTGTTCCTATAATTAGGATTGGAGGTAGTAGTTTTTATGGGAAAATTCAAAACAAAAAACAAAAAGACTCTGCACATTAGAAAAGGAAAAATCAATGAGAGAGAGAGAGCCTTCTTCAACCTTGGCTATCACTCTCTTAGTTGCCGGCGCTGGAGCTCATCGCCACAGTCACCCTTCAATTGCCAACGCTAGGGGTTGGAGAATACGGCTGGGGCGATCTAGCTTGCGAGAAATAATGGGGTCCAGGCTATCGTAAATTTGTCTTGTACAGTACCTTCTTTCTACTCTACGGCAGGAGTGTCTTTTTGCCACGATATCATAATCCCAAATTGGTGCAGTACTACTGATACGGGATTTAGTATATTGAAATCACTGATTTATCTTTTTCTAATTTGTAGAGTAATATTTTTTTTTTTTTTTTGGGATTTTCCCTTCTTTTATTGTTTGTTAAATAGTACATTCAAAAATAAAGGGAAAATTCCAATTAAATACCATTTGAATTTGTAAAACCCCCCGAAGTCTCTCGAATTTGTAAAAAGACTGAGAGGTACCAAAGATCTATGGGGATATACAAATTCAGGTGAAATTACATTTTTGCCCTTAGTTTTAAATAATTAAAAAAAATAAAATACCCTTACCGCCGCCCACCGCCCCGCCGGTGGCCGGTCTCGGCAATTCTCGAGAATTGGTTCCAATTCTCGAGAATGCGACAGTCGGCGGTGAGGGTATTTTTAAAAAAAATTATTTAAAACTAAGGGCAAAAGAGTAATTTTACCTGAATTTGCATATTCCTCATAGATCTTTGGTATCTCTCAGTATTTTTACAAATTCGGGAGACTTCTAGGGGTTTTACAAATTCAAATGGTATTTTAATAGAATTTTCCCAAAAATAAATAAATGTGGGCATCAAAAAAGTCTCACAAAAAGTGACTATATTGTTATTTCCTATATTAGAACTTGTTGGCATAGTTCCTGCAAATACATTTATATAATCTGAATCACATCCAAGGACGTTATCCTTAAGAGTTATTCGGCAACCACCGGCTGAGAGGAATGAAGCAACACACCTAGGATAAAACAGACCCTTCTTGTAGATACAAGGTGAACAGAACAACAAAATATAAAAGCAACCAACATGCAGAGAGAATATGAGACAAAGAGGAAGCTTGGAGCTTTAGAGCTTTAAAGGAGGGAGAGAGAGCGCTCGAGGATTCAAGAGCGGGATGCTTGAACCTCTTGTTGAGCTCTCCTTGTATAGGCACGAACCTGAGAGATGTTGGGCACAATTTGAACCATATAAAGACCATTAAACCATCGGTTACAACAACAATGAAAACATATTATGAGGCAGCTTCTGAACGTTGAAGACCATGAAGAATTTTAATTGATCAATTTCAAAAAACATGAAGATAATGTCATGCAAATGATGGCCAGCTCCAGTAAAATATTGTAACCAAAACATTAAGGTCTCAAATTCAAATGAACATGAAGATAGTACCATGCAATGTGGACGTCAACATGTATTTTGGTAATGATGGCTGGTTACAGCAAAATATTGTAACCGAAACATTAAGGTCTCAAATTCAAATGAACATGAAGATAGTGCCATGCAATGTGGACGTCAACATGAATGTTGGTAATAATGGCTGGCTATAACAAAAAAATGCCCAATCCATAATATGATGATAGTGTCATGCAATGTGGACATCAACATGTACGTTGGTAATGATGGCCGGCGACAACAAAAAAGTATCTATTCCATATTTAACTCTCACGCAAGGGGGAAATCACCGGAGCCTCCTAGTGGCCCGTTATTGTGCGCACAAGCTCACTTCTTCTCTTGGCCTATTTACTAACCCAAACTCACAAGGTATAGTATATACACTTGTATTCTCCCTCCCCCAAGCAATGTGGGACTTGTTCCTATTCAACACACTTACTTTTATCTCATAACTCCAACTCATTTGTGAGACTTTTTGAAAATTACATTTCTTTCTTAAACCTAATAATTTTTTTCTTTTCTTTATACCAGAAAGTGAGCTAATAATTATAATTATCATTATTTGCTCATCAAGTGTTTCAACTTTCACGCTAGGCTTTGACAGCAGCAGTTCCCATTGCAGGTTTTTTCTTATCACGTTCTTGAGTGCACAATTAGGAGATAATTTAAATAATTATTTCATATGAAAGATGGTTTGTTTATGTTTTTTTATGCTGGACTTAATCTATTTATTTTTTATTGTTAGAAAATATATATTTGTAATTATTATATAATCAAATGAGGATCATTAATTAGAAATCAGGGATTAGTTTAGATATTACTAGTAATCAGGGATTAGATTAAATATTATTATTAAGAGCCGTAAATGCCAAGGCTCCCTCCTTATGTATATATAGATCCTTTCTATAAATGAAGAATTATGAAATTCAGATTATTTTAATTACTCTACGTTCATAAACTGAATTTATTTAAGGGAGAATTACTTAAATCCTAAATGACGAATGTAATAATTAAAAAGTCCTAGTAACAAATAAATAAATATAGACCTGTTTTCATTTCCTATACTAAAAAGTATCACAACGAGCTACTCTGGTCGTGGTTGATTCTCCCATTATTTGAACTTTTAAAAAATCTACCTGCATGTTACGTTCAATGCAGCTCCTAGCTTTTTATGTGTTCAAGTTTGGCTGGCTGGCACCATGAGACATGAACAGTCTAGTTTCAAACAGTGCATTTACAAACAAACACGCGTTTCCTTGAAGTGGTAAGTGAAGTCAGAATCTAGGAAAAGAAATGAAATGATTTAACCCTGCGAGAAAAATTACAACAACCTAGAACAATGCTGGGTATGAGTCACCACCTCTTGGCTCTGGAAAGTGGAAACCACTATCTGAGAAAAGAGAGATTTATGTGGTTTCCAATGGGCAAGTTTCAACTTTCAACGATATATATTGTCCCTTAAAGGCAGCCTCATTGATTGAACCTTACTTGAATGCACACATGGTATATGCTTTAAGCAACAAGATGCATCTTCTAGATTTTGAGGAAAAAGAGGGTGAAAAATTATATAAAAGTGTTGGAGATAAGAATGTATAATTGAGGGTCAGATTCTGATTTTGTGGGGAACAATAATATCTTTAAAAAAACCAAATGAAGAGAAAAAACAAATGATGCAAAATTGCAATTGAATTACAATCCACTATCTCCAAAAATGTCAAGATAATTAACCTCTAACAAAACCCATAAGCTAGTAACACATAACATGATCGGTCTCTCACCTCACGAAAGGCTACAAAGCTCACATCAAACTATGGGTTCCATTTCCTTGGACTACAAAAATGTGTCCATATCCCTTAACCCAACCAAAGGATAGATGATATCAAAGATCCTAAGAATGTTGAAGCCAACCACTGAGTCATGTGGCTGCAATACCATGTAGTATATATAAAAGAATCAAACCTCCTACAATAATATAACTCAGTACAACCCGATACAACTCAACTCAATATGCTATCCAACATTTCAATACCACAGAATTTGGTATTAACAATTTATTCTTATAATCAATACTCAATCCTATGCATTACCAACATTAGGATAGATAAATAATTCAAACCCACTAAACGAACAAGATGGACTTACTCCTCATGCCCATTCATTACTATATTTTTAGTTAAAAGCTTGCAAGAGAGCAGCTTTTACTTGTTACCTCACATCTGAGTCATGTAGCTAGTGGAGACAAGGTGCCTGAACCTTGCCCCTCTTCTGTCCTATTGTTAATGAGCTGTGTGAAGATGAAGCAATAACACTTTAAAAATGAGTTGTGCCACTATGAAATGAATGGAAATTAAAGTACCTCACAAGTATCACAGCTCAGCTCATATTAAAGAACAATGCAGAATCATTTACAGCAAGTTGCACGTTTGGTATATGCCTCTCCTTTCTGTTTTGTGGTTGTAGTTCTATTTGAATAGAAGACAACAGTTACATATAGAAGCACGGCATCTAACTATCCTTACAGTTTTACGGTATTAATTCTCATTATTTCTTTACACTTTTAAGTCTAATGTCAGGCTTTTGGCAACTGTTAACTGGTTAATTGGGCATAATTAGAGATAGATTGCGCGTAAGAGGGATTAAGTGAGTGAATTGATAAATGGACTGATTTAATCACTTTTTATGACTTTTCTAAGTGTTCTCGCTCTTAACTACATGATGCTACATTTTTTTGTATGGATTTATGTGCAGGGCACTAGGGGCCTGTTTGATATGAGAGACTTGGAGGGGAAGGGAGGAAAAAAAAATTATGAATTTAATTTTTTTTTCTTGGTGAAACAGGGTTATAAAATTTTAATAAACGGAGGATGTAAAATAAAAGAGCCAGAAACCTTAATTACAAATTTTAACCCCCACTCCTGTTTTTTTTCTTAAATCTAACTCAAAAAAATCCCCTTGTTCACTTCCCCTCTCCTCATACCAAACAGCCCCTTAGAGAATTTCTAAAATAGAGAAATACTCCCTCAGATCTTAATTATAAAACTAAAGTTAACTTTTTTGGAAAGATTAAAAAAACTAATTAAATTACTTTAGAGCATTTGTATTTTCATTTTTTTTTCTCCAAACTAATGAGTTTGACTAATAAACTAATATATAATCCAAAGATACACAATATATGGTATAATTAAGTAACTTATTTAGCTTTTTTAATCTCTCTAAAAAAAGTCAACCCATAGGGAGCAACATTCAAGAACCAGAAGAGAATGTGACTCAGGCACCAAAATTTATGACCATATGTCAGTCAATCTGTAAGATTGGTAAGTTAACCACTTCTGAGATTGACTGTTCAAAACTAGGTTTGTAGAAACTTAGTCGAAAAATCATCGTTCGAATCTTGGCTAGTAAAAAAGTGGGGAAAACATCATCATCATTCACCTGCTACACCAGCAATACGAAGCAGAAAAGAAAAACCATAAAAAACTTGTTCATTCACCTCATATGCTTAAGATTGTACTCATCTTTATATTACATACTGACATTTGCTTTGCATACTATATACGACCTAAAACTAGACATCAAGCAAGCAAGTTTGAGTTGACTTTCAAACTGACAGTGTACATCAAAGTTCACTTGAGTTAACCAGTATTCCTCATCCCAGCAGCAATCCCATTTATGGTGATAAGCAAAGCATCTCTGATTTTATGGTTGTCATCATCACGCCGAAGCCTTTTTAGTATCTCCACTTGCAACATGTTCATGGGGTTTAGAAAGGGAAGTCTATTCTCAATTAGCCTCCTTAAGCTCCTATTGTTCTCCTGAAGTTTCTCATGTCCACTAACAACAAGTACAAACTTCTCTGTTGTTTTGAGCTCCTCCCTTAATTCACGGCCGAGCTCTTTCCTCTGTTCTGACACGAGGACTTCATCATAGTGCTTGGCTATAGGAATGTCTGCTTTCCCCAGAACCATCTCTAAAAGGTCTAATGTACATTGAAAGAAAGGCCACTCTTTGTACATGGCTTGTAATTCTTCAGTATATCCTTCCTCACAAGCACCTTTTAAACCTGCTCCAATTCCAAGCCAAGCCGGAAGAACAAATCTGGTTTGAGTCCATGCGAAAACCCACGGTATGGCGCGAAGATGTCCGATTCCTTTCGAGCTCTTCCTTCTTGTGGGGCGGCTTCCAATGTTGAGGAAGCCAAGCTCTGCTTCAGGTGTGGCTTCATGGAAGTAGGCAAGGAATTCTGGATTTTCATATACCACACTTCGGTAATATTGGCAGCTAATTTTTGAGATGTCTTCCATGACATTACGCCATTTTTGTTCTCGGGGAGACACAGGCGGACGAAGGGTTGCAAGTAGCACAGCTGTTGTGTATATCTCAAGCTGTCTCACAGCAATCTGTGGCAATCCAAACTTATTCTGTACCATCTCTCCCTGCTCAGTAGAACGAAGGGTTCCCTGCCATGTACCAAGTAAAACACAAGATTATTCTCGATTTTAGAGCACTGCTGGTAATTAGTACAGTTGACTAAAAGCCAAATTAGTGCTTCCAAACCTGTTAGAAGCAGAAATGGTCCAGAATAGCAGTAGGACCATAATCTATATTCTAACCACAGTTGAACAAACTCCTCTTCAAAGTAACCTTATAAACTATTCATTATTCATTATTGATATTTTATGATATGTGGCCAAAAAGAAAATGATGGTTTCTGTCAGTTGCAAGAAACAAGAAATTTCATCTTAGAATCCCATCGTTCATAACAATCAAGTTAAAATTCTAACAATGTGAGGTTCCACCAGTGATATCTACAACATATGGACTGGATCAATGTACAAAAACTATAGCTATGTAGTTTTAGTTTCACCCAGCTGAAAATAGTAACAACAACCATCTCTTGATTCTCATTCAAATTTTGAAAGGAAAAAGAGACTCAAATTTAGAGTTCTGTGGTCTAAATGTACCGCTCACCATCACAGAGCCAGGTGGCTGGGACTGAATAGCCATATATGTGGGGCCTCCACCACGACCAATACTCCCTCCACGGCCATGGAAAAGAGTAACTTTAATGCCATACTCATTGCAAGCAGCTACGACATCTTCTTGAGCTTTGTAAAGTTCCCAAGCAGCAGTGAATCGCCCAGCATCTTTACCAGAATCAGAATACCCAACCATAACCTTCAAGTAGAAAATTTATAGTACCATGGTATGAACTCTTCAAAACAAAGTCATACCACAAATCTATGAAATGAATAAATAAATAAAAAAAATCACCTCTTGATGGCCATTATGATTTTTAATGATGTGTTCACGATACCAATCAATTGATAAAAGTTGTCTAATAACCGAACCAGCTCCTCTCAGATCCTTCACAGTTTCAAATAGAGGAACAACCCGCAGTCTAGAAGAGACACATAACACATGCATGTCAATAAAGGTCAAAATATTGAAACTGTATCGCATTTAGTGTAAATTGAACATTTTCATTGTGACATGCATGTCAACATACTAGTTACAGAGCAGTCTCAAAATTTTCTTTTTCACAGAATCTTTAATTTTTCACCACATAATGAACAATCACAACTGGAGCTACACTCTGTTAAAAAAGATCAGAGCTTTCCTAACATTTAGACAGAAAAATACCCTAAACTTCTTGAACATGACAAGTACACAAGCATAAACCAACATTTACATCAATTGTATATAGCTATTAGTTAGTATTTATTAACCCACATATTTCAACTCTTCAGTAAACAGAAAAGATAAATTTTTAACTTCAAGCATACTTTAGACCAGATCAATAGAAAGATAAGTTTAAGCTATGTGATAGGAATATGTTGGTTTCCATACTTACGTTCCACCAGGACATGCTCGTCCCAACTCCCCACTAACAGTAAGACGTGCATCTTTCTGTAAAAGCTCCACTGCAAGAACATCACTCGCCTAACAATCAAGTAATGTTCAAAATTCATAATGTCAATCCATATTACCAACTTACACCTTTCAAAGCAGAATGCGGATGCCGTCTGGAAAAATTTTATTGTGCATGTTTTAATCCATTATAAGCTCGAGATTTAATTGAAACAAATTTTTTTGTAACAAATTTTTCAAAACAGAAAAGCAGGACATCAAAAATCACTTCTTTCCTTGCAAAGCCAAACATCAACAAAAAGAAAAAGGTAGGCACTCATGAGTCATGATTGTCAAAGCACTTTTTTTTTTCGGGTACAACAAAGCACTTATTTACTCTCAAAATGCCAGGTGAGATTCGCATCTAGAATTGGAATTGCATAATTTTAAGACTAATGGCAATAGGTCATACACTTGAAGCCATAGAAATCACATAAGCTCCGAGTGAATCACTTCCTAGCTCAGCCGCAACTCTGAAGGTATCCAAGACTTCTCTAACATCAGGAGGAACCTAGAAAGAACAAATGATGATAATGATCATTAGTAACACCAGGGAAGATTTAACAAACAAATAAAAAAATCATGTCAATAACTGCTAAAATCAAATTTAAAAAGAAAAATGGTAGCAAATTGAAAGGGGTTAAAATGGTTTCAAACTAGAGAGATAATGTGCAATGCCATCTCACTTCTATACTGGGAGGAACCAGTGGCCTCTTCCCTTTCAGTTCTCGAGTTAAGAAGTCCAGTTTCTTTTCTTCATCCCATTCACTGTAAGTTCCCATATCCAAATATTTGGTAATTGCATCAAGTGTCTCAGAATGTCTGCCAGATTCCTGTCATATTCCTTGTTTAAGTCATCAACTGATCACCCAAGAATTAATAAGCAACCAATATAAATAAGACCTGACGCAAGTCAAGCTTCATCAACACCATTCCAAAGGTAGCAACTCTTCGGATCAGATCAGCAAGTCGACCATCAGCTAACACCCCAGATCCACAGGATTGCTGCACAAATCAAAAGTTAACATTGACTACAGACAACCTTACAGTGAAGGGAAGAAAAAAGAGTTGGGATAGAGAGAGAGAGCACCAGAGATTCATAACAGAGGAGCAAAGGATCCAAAAGTTGGTCACTTGTTTCATAATAACTTGAAGGATCATAATCACATGGACTATCCTCAAGAAGAAGCTCCAACCGTCTTCGACTTTTTAGAAGCTGAACGCATGGGACAGAATGTAGATGCAATTACAATCTTATGAAAGAGTGATAGTTCTGAACTACCAATGAAAATTACAACTCAGAAAATCTGGGTTATAATATTCAGAAATGAATTAATATCAGAGGCAAATCTATGACAAGATGTACTAATCAAGATTACTTTGTCCAATTTTAAAGCATCAGTGCAAGTATTTATTCCATGAATCCATGTTATGTTACAGGCAAACACGTTTGCCACACTATAGTTATCAGAATAGATGGAGTTATCCATATTTGTTTTTTCCTTCTGAAAGACTTTTACCAAAGAAATCAGCATTCGCAAGCCCCAAATAATACATATATATTAATTCTTGGACAACAAAAAGCCATTGATCTTAACCCTGTTACCCACCAATTAAATACTCCCTCTGGGATTTATATAGAACCTAATTGGGGAGTTGACTTTGATTCTAAATATAAGACCTATTTCTTATATTTGTCAATCTTTTCCTAATTTACTCCTATAGATGCTCTCTCAACAATAATCAAGTAAGAAAGAGATTGAGGGCATTAAAGAAGATGATTAGGGTGTTTTAGAAAAAACATATCATATTAATCAAGTTAGTTAACTTTCTTAATCTAATCAAATTAGGTAAATAGATCTTATATTAAAGACTGGAGAGAGTATATATTAACACAATCAAATTATGGCAGCAGAAAATGATATTTTAAAATGTCGGTTAAAAAAATTCTCCTCAAAACATATATTCCCAAATGCCTCTTCCCATGTCATTTTGATGCCTTCCCTTCCAATTCAAGTAAAAAAACATAAGCTAACACATGAACAAATAAATATAAGAGGCGAGACAGCATATTGTTCATTTATTTCACCACTATTTCACACAAATCCATCTTCTAAACAGTATTGTTCATGTGACTTTACTTTTCAATTGCCAGCATTTCCTTGCACCCAACACAAACATAAATTTTAAGCAAAATCACCTATTTCATTTTCAAACTAGTGTCTAATGTGATTTATTTGAAGTCGTCATAGATAGTATGAAAATGAAAGGAATATATCAAGCATATACCAGGTCCAAGAAACCAGCAGCACAAAATTTATCTTGAACAAACTTCAAACTTTGAATATCAGCTTCAATAGTAAAATTTAAAGTGCTTACTGACCAAGTAAAACAGAACCAATTACCTTATCTTTTACATTCCCAAGGACAACCCTGTAAGGAGCAATTCCAGGAAGCTGAGGGAGCTTTGGCTCCAAAAGCTTCTGAAAACTGGACCTACCGGTTTGGGACTCAGCGTAAAACTTCCTCTGAGTATGTAGTTGACTAGAGCGTAGATTTGCAGGCATTTGAGAAGTGCTTGAATTGTCTAAACTCGGTGAAGCATGACTATTATTATCATCACTCTTGAATGTTGTTGAACTAGAAGAAATATCACCATCCTATGATGGAATATACATAGGTTATCTAGGATTACTATGGTCAATTATTCATATTCTGGACTGATAATGCAACTGCTAAAATAGAAACCCCACAATTCTACCTCATGATTCAGTGGCCCGTATTCTTTTCCTGGAATATCCAGTCTAGGATACTGAGATTCACCATCTTCTACATGAAAAGATATAACAAAACTGAATCATTAATCTTAGATATACCATTGATAGACCTTGGGGACTAGGACGGGGTGAGGGAGGGTATTAGTTAATTAAATCCCATATATTAACATGGAAAAATTAGTCTGATTCCTCTGGCATGAAGGGGGAAAACTAGATGAAGCAGTTTAAGGTGCAATTATGCGTACCAGCACAAGAGGGTAAATGAGCTTTAGCTGGAAGTTGTGTTGGAAATGGAGCTTGTTGACCATGATGTTTGAATTGACTTCTATCCATAGATTGATTCCGATTCTCATGGTGATCCTCAGAGAGAGCTTCTGGAAAGGTGGAAGCGACATCGTCTATTAGAATTAGAAGTAGATTAAAAGTATTGAACATACCTTTAAGGATATAACAATGACAAGCCATGATCTAGATGAGCAGTTCGTAAAGGTGTGTGCAGCTGATTATGTGAAGACACTGAAGGTGCTTAAACAAAACTATACTCAGAAAATCATGCATATACTCCCCAATGCATTACCAAACATCATAACAAAGTTACAGTTCATACAACACCTATATTCTACTCACACTGGCTCTTGTTTGAGAAAACTGTCATACAAACCATTTAAGCAGCTCTCAGGCTTTTACTGATCATACAATGAAATCAATATAGCATCACTGAGTTGGACTCGAGATTTGAGACAGTGGATTGGATGTGAAGGTTAAAAGATTGACTTACTGACAGGGTATGAACTACCTTCCATTACCAAAACAAGAAAGTAAATATATAGCAAAATATCATTCATTAAATTATCAGTAATTAAGAATTGGGCAAATTCGATAACAAAACTTTTCTGACCTTTTGTGTGTGTGAGAGAGAGTGCCTCTGTCCTATTCTCATTCCTAAAGTCCATGAATTAGTTGGTATAAATAACATGCAATGACGTTAACTCGAAATATTTAGGCTTCAGGGAAATCAATAAATGTTTTTGTTCATATGACAATCTAACAAATAAAATCATCAAGACTCAACAGCACTAATTCTTTGAATTCAAATCTTCTTGAGCCAAACAGTCTTCATAGGTCACATAAGAGAAGTCAAAGATGAAGCTGTGTCCCAATGACATTATTATCAAAAAGGAAATGACCGTAGATAAAATTTTAACAGACAAACCTTCTTCCAGAATTTCATGTGCCAGCCTTAACAAATTATCACTGCACCGATTCATAGACAGCTCAAATCTAAGGTTATCAACTTCACGAAAATAGAGGTCAATCACCATCCATTTCGATAAGAGCGTAACATCTTTTGTGACCTGAAGGTAAGTGAATAACCAATTTAAACCATTACACTACTAAAATTTACAGTATTCAAAAAGATTCACACACTGCAATGGAAAAAATTATGATGTGTCAATTACAGAGTTCAGAAAATTAGTGAAAGAAGTAATTATGAATTAACATATGATTAGCAGCTTTGTTAAACATTGAACTTTTCTTTTCCTGGATGACAAATGTAATGGAATGCTGTAACTAACAGTTGTATAATTGTTATTACAAAGTCAACTCTGCTCAAACTTCTAGGAAAACTTCTCATCCCATGGAAAAAAACACTCATATAGCTGTTGAAAGACAACATCAGGTAGCACATACAGTCAATACGAAGAGTTGAACAGGTATTAACATTACAATTTATAAAGAAAACAAAAACCTTTGCTGTCACGTTTGGGTTTCCATCTCTATCACCCCCCATCCAAGATCCAAACTTTATAGGAGTACAAGTTAAGGGAAGTGGTTTTCCTGTATGCTGCAATACACAACAGATTTATTGAAAATCTTGAAAGTATGAAAAAATTTAATAAATCGCTTGTGAAAAAGTATCCACAAAATGAAGATACTCAACCTTCTTTAAAGCATTGCTGACTCGACGTAAATAATGAGGGACTGCTTTCCATAGTGACTGCTCCACAATATTCAAACCTGGGAAAATTGAAAATATATGACAAACAATTATTTTTCTTACAATGAACCTAAGCATTAGATAAGAGCAAACATATCTATTATGCAGTTTACCAGCCCTAGCCTCATCAACAGGTGTGGGTTTTTCACGCCTAAGCTCATCTGTCTGCCATATTGAGGTTATCTCTCTCACCTACCAAAGCCATAATGATTTATAAGAATAAAAAAAAAAAAAGCTAGAAATAGTATTTATAGAGTGAAAATACTGTTCAAGAGCCTTACCAGATCTTCAATCACCATTTCTCGATCTTCAAAACTAAGATCAGGTCGATCATTGAGATCCAAAAGATGCTGCAGGGAAATAAAAGAATTAGGATGCAGACCAAAGATTTTATATGATATATGAGACTTAATGTTCAAGCCTTCAGTAATTTTATTAAGGCCAGACTAAGACAAAAACTCACAGCAATTCTAATATGTTTGTATTGTAAAGTACGGCGATTGATTTGTGTGGGATGAGCTGTAAGAACAATTTCAACCTCCTGCACCAACCAAAGAAAATGGAAAAAAAAAAATTAACAACTTAGAAAAATACAATAAACTGAACACTAAGTGGATCACCATCATTTAATCCCATTAAATTGGCAAGAAAAGAATTGCCTGCAAAGCAAATACTTAGTATGATCAGACCTGCTTGCAGACTGTGTTATAAAGCTCATCTGGGGAAACTCCACTTTGCAGCAACTGGTTAAATGTGTCATCACAAGATTTTGATAAATATGCCACATTCCGTCCTTTACGAACCCTGAACAAACAAAATTCCTATTATTATTCAGCGTCCTTTAGAAATTGATTAGCCTAACTTGTCAAAATTAGTTGGGACAGTATTTTCAGTATGGAAAATTATGTTACTCGTCTTCATGTTCTGAACTACAAATGATTTTATAATTTCAAAAGGAAAGAAACAGAATAATTATAAGGTAACCCAATTACCTGTGATGGGTTTCAGCTATGCCCGTCAAAGTAAGATAATGACTGAAGGCACGAGCAAGAGTGAGAGCTTCTTCTAAAGTCATCTCCGATAGCTCTGAAGCCAACTGCTTCTCGACCAGCTCGGCCATCTCCTCAATCCCTGCCTGCCTCATATTACAAGCACTCTGCACAGAGAAACTTCACATTATTGCTAGTTTCAACTCGCCAGCGACAAGTATAGAGAAATCCAACTGTAATTTCACATCTCTAAAAGGACTATATCATACACAGATTTCTCAATTGAGGACTTCAAAAGAACTAAACATGGTCAACTTCGGTCCTTATGGATTACATGAACACTCATGCAACAACATGAAACAGTAAATGCATTTCCTACTCAAAAGGAGGCGCCAGGAAACAGTGAAAGAAAACCCATCAGAGCGAAAAGGCGAAATTACCAAACAAATGCTAAAATCATAGAGCAAATAGACTAGATATAAGGCCAAGCAAGTAGGAAAAAAGGGGTAGAGGAAAATTAACCTGAGCAAGAACTCGGATTTTTTCCAGTTTCTCCATGAACGGACTTCCAACTTCTCGTTGCAAGACGTCGTTGAGCATATTACCGAGCAATCTACAGTCATCGTCGAAGCTCTGAAACGAGATTTCCTCCGCTATGTCGTCTGTGTTATCAGCCATTGCCACTACTCAGCCCACCTATCCGCCACTCCAAAGCTGAACACACCCACGAAAGAAGGAAGAAGGAAAAGAAAGAAACAAAAGGATGAGTGAGTGGACTAGCGACCCAGACTCCACCCAGAAAGAGAAGGGGCCATGTGGGGACCAATATTTACCGCCAAAAGGTGCCAAGAAACAAACCACAAGTGGCACTCAGAGAGAGAGAGAGAGAGAAGGGACCCTTGGAGCAAGGGGCGTGTGATTTGAGTCTAATAGGAGGAAGAAGACGGTTGACAAAAAAGATATGAGCTTCACAGGAGAGCCATTGGCCACCACAAAGCTGAGGGCCTTACATTTTACGAGTAGTTTACAAGTTTCAATGCTCTCTCTCTTATTTCATTTCATGACGTCTTCTTTTTCAGTTTTACATGCTTTCAGCTTTTCTTCTTCCTATTTGCCACCTGTGCCTCTGCATTCTTTCCCAATCACGTGTAAGGGTGTGATATTGAAATTTTTGTTTCAGAAAAAATATTTTTAAAAAATTATATATGACTTCTGGTGCAAGCATTGAGGCACGTCGTCGTGACATTAAACTATTAGCATATTCCTTTTTTTATTAGGAATTAGTTATCTGCATGTTATATGTTTTTCTTTCCGGTAACATGCATGTTATATGTTTAGTAACCTTATTTTTTCACATTATTACAATTTGCATTTTTTTTATAGTTATATGCTATGTTATTAAAACCACACCAGACGGTTCAACTACAAAACCGTTAAACTGGATATCTAACCGGTCCGGTCAGACTGGTTTTACCAGTTTAATATTTATTTAGAATTTGAAAATTTTATATCTAATTCTGTATATTTCCAAAAATTATAAATTAAAACTCTATGAAAAGTTTAAGATGTGTACTTTTTAATGTAAAAAGAATCACTTAAAAATGATTAAATTCCAAAGCTATTCCAAAAAAATATAATCGTTTAAGTTTACTTCGTCATCAGTCTTGCCTCGGGTTAGCTCCAACTTGACTCAGATCTAACCTACTAATCCTTAACCCATTACCTAGATCGGTTTAGTTACCGGTTTGGATTTAATAAACTTGGTTATATGTAAATCAAATTTGAGTCTCGTCAGTTCAATTAGAATTACCATCCTTAGAATATGTTTTTCCCCAAATTTAAAAGACTTTTTTTTCTTCCGTTTGCACAAACTCAAACTCGAAATCTTTAATTTAAATTAAACAATCAAAATCTCTTCTACTTAAACTAAATTTAGAATTTACATATATATATATATATATATGGGGTATGTGTTGTATCATAATAACATTAGGGGAAAAGATGTTATGGAGAGGCCGTGGGATGGAACGCTAAGCCATTTACTGAGGGAGAATGGTGGGGAAGGAAACCATGTTTTTTCAGCTTCAGCCATGAGGAAGGAAAGCTTAGGACTGACTGAGTGGCTAACAGAAATTTAACGGTGTTAATCTAAATTTAATGGTAATTAAGGACTAACACCCCTAACAGCACAAAATTAAGGGACCCCACTAAAAAGGTAAAAAAGATTGAGGGACCTGATTCAAAATCGAGGTGAACTATAAGGACTTCCAAATCAATTTTTTCTAATATTATTAACGGTGTGGTAGAGATATAATAAAGCGATTGGCCTTTTCCGGTGAAAATCACAAGTTATTGGTGATTTTTGTATTGGGTTAGGTGTGCTTTTCCAAAAGAGATTTTTAATTTATTGGACTCATATGTCATGACCAATAATATAATAATATAAATGACCAAATTGTGATTTGTGATTATCTCACGGATCAAAAAGCAGTAGTAAGATACTCTCATATGTGGTGGCCAAAGTATGGTTTCATTCATTATTTATTATGAAAATCACAAGTAGGTTTTAAAAAAATGAATTAATGACATATTCATAAATATTTCTAAAGAAATGAGATGTAAATATCAATTTAAACAACTATAAATTCAGAAGTTTTAATTATATATAAATAAAGTATTTAAATTTTAAATGCAACTCTCAATTTACAATTGAGATTTTGGCTTGCCATCACTACTATAGAAATAATGATGGTTATTATCGACTATAAATCACAGTTTCGAACCATCATATATACGGGTGCTATATATGCTCGGCATAGATACATTACGATTTCAAACCATTATTATTCTAGATCTATTATAACGGATCTAATATAATACCTTTTACGGCTCGAGTCTCAGTGAAACCATGATATGCGCATTGTTGTGATAATAATTAACGGGCACACATGAACAACCGTCATAATATATGGTAATATTAGCATGATACGTTATGGTCTCATAGTGACAACCGTTATTTATTCAGTAATATGTATAACGGTTCTTATGCAAGAACCGTTACTTTTAATAATAAAAAAATATAACGGTGTCACGTAGACAACTGTTTTGTATTTAGTACATTAATAATGGTTTCTAAATATGAACTATGAACTTCTATAATAAATGACGGTAATAACCGTGATGGATGAATGTAAAATACTTCAATTTAGAGTTTCTGAGCTAATTGGACTCGTTCGTATAAAATAGAACAATAATTCCACATTAAGTGGCTGTGCAATTCAAGTGGAACAAGACATTACAGGCTTTGTGGGGAGAATCAACCCTGAAAAGTTAAGGTTGAGGAGGAAAAATATATGAATATGTGTAGGAAAGGACACAGGGGGTATGCAAACTTTATGCAAAGCAAGGGGTTTGCAAACCCTTGAGCTACTAAAGAGTTTGCTTACCCCTTACAATCTTTCCTATACACATATTTGTGTGTTTTTCACCTAACCATTGCTTTCCTGGCTTAATTACTAAAGAAACACAAAGTATAGGCGATGAACACTTACATTATGAGATATAAAGGTCAAAAGCGCGATTTATTTTAACCATAAAGCCTAGAAAATCTTGATCTGTCTTGAATTGCATGGCTACTCGATTTGGGAAGTACTACTCTATTAGATAGAGTTGAGACCAAATAGCCCAGAAACTCTCACATTAAAGAGTCTAGAACTGATCATAATGTTGAACTTATAAGCTTTTAACTTGGTGTCACATGCTCAATATAAAAACAGGAGAGGAACCTTCGATTAGAGGAATAATGAGTTTTCCAAAACAATATAACTTTACAAATGCAATTTAATATGTCACCTTGAATGCTTTATCGCGTCATCACTTCACAAATGCTACAAGTATTCACTTGTTTAAAACTGAACTAGTTTATTCATCACATCCTTATTGATCTTTTCGAAGTAACTTATGGAGATATGAATACTTTCAAAAAAGGAGAGGTATTTTCTTAGGGATCTATATCTCCTGAAGTTACTTTTAGGAACCTTCAGTTAAAGCAATGGGATTGACAACTTCTTATAATAGGAGAGGAACCTTCGATTAGAGCAATAATGGGTATTAAGATGCGAAATGGATGAAGGAAATCATAACTATACGTCTATACCTAGCTAGGATCACAAATGAAAACAACTCGCGCGGTAGTCACTGAGACAAGGGTCAAGTGTATTCAATAGCATGACTATCACTGAGAAGTCTGACGAAGGCTTTTTATGGTGAGATTTGACCAAAAATGACTCCTGACGACTGGAAAAGAATACAGGAGTCGTAGGGTTAAGATGTTGGTGGGTTTCATTTGAACATATTAAGTATCAAGTGTGATCTATTTCAAACGTTTAAATAGAAGAGGAAAGGTGGGGATTATTGGGCTATTGTGTCGAAGACTTTACATCACGACTCATCCATGATAACTGTTATTTATTTATTTACATTTAGCATGGTTTTTTATTAATACCCATTATATATTTCACTTTTTTTACACGGTATTCTAATAAGTGACGGGTTTTACTTGATAACCGTTATTGATTATATAACCACCATTTTAAAAACAAAATAAAGAAAACAAAAGGACATAAAAAAACTAAAAATAAAAAAGTTATGGAGATGTTTTAAGAATATGATGTATCATCATATTCTTCCTTCTCTTATAACTTGTTTACCTTCTCGTTCAAAGAGAGAACGAGAGTGCTAAGTTCCTTCAAGCACTGATCCACATGTCTTTGCTATCACAGGTAAACTTGGACCTTATGATGGAGCTTGTAAGTCCTGTGGACAACAAACCTTTCAATGCTTGCTGGTGGAGGGAATTCATCTTTTGATTTGTCTTAAGATGATGAGGCGGAAGTTCTCTTGCTTTTGTCCATAAGTTTGGTGAAGAAGAACAAAAGTTTGCAATTGGTATGAGAAGTTGAAATAGAAGTGGAGAAGTAAAGTTCAATTTTCAGACGTTTATATAAAGAGGGTTCCGTGGATTATCGAGCCATCATATCCTTTATCTTAGAATTGGCTGACACACAAGAGGGGTTGAATTAGGTGTAAGATAAAAATTTAGGGTTAAGGTGCAAAAATAGACATATGCTTTTCTCAAAAGAGCGTCCAGTAGCAAATACTTTTTTTTGGCGCAAAAGTAGACACGTGGTTACAAAGTGGAGCAAAATTAGCGTTTGACCGTTAGTTGACTTTTTCTGAATTGAAAATGATGACGTGGACGATGACATGGACGATGACGTGGCTGTTAATGCTTTATAAATTACAGTTCAGCCCGGATACATTTCAAGAATTTTAATTTAGTCCCTCTATAAAGTTTTAAAATTTTCATTTAAGTCCCCGGTCAAAACTTGCATTTTGACCAGGGGACCTTCTTCTTCTTCCTCAAGAGCGAGAGGCCACGCCATGTTCGCCAAGCAATAATTCTCCAGTGTACAAACATCGAACCCCCCATGAATAAACTTGCAACAACTTATATATGCCAAGAAACCCTTTACTTCAAAGTCCTAATTGAAACAAAAAGAAAAACAACACTCAACCCCCCTTTTTTTCCTTGCTCGGACACACAACGACAGTGGGAAAATCCAATTGAAAAAAAAAATTTTCATCGGGCTACAATCGCTGGAAAAAGAAGAAATTGGGAAGAAAGAGACCTAAAATCGAATCAACCGAAAGGAGATGAGGGACGTGATCTGAAATCAAAATCCAAGCAAATCATCGAAAGGGTATGAGGAAGCTGACTTCGAAACCCAAACAAATCACAAAGAAGCGACGTGATCAAGATGATTTGGGAGAGACGGAAAAAAACACTCACACTCACATTCGATTTGAGAGAGTCAAGATGATTTCACCGAGTTGGACAATGGGCAAGAGATGATTTGATTTGCTATCGGCATTCAACCTAAAACAGTGAATAAATTTTATAATCTTGAAATTCCCTTGTATAAGCCTGAAAATTCTCTCTTTCTGGTATTCCAAATCCCTGACAGACTACACAAACAGATGATAGAGAATGCATACATTCAACTTTGATCCATGCCACAGAAAAATTAAAACAAAGAGCAAGCTTTTTTTGATATGGAGCAAGCTTCCGTCTCTGAAGAAGAAGTCAAATGGAAGAGAGAGAAGGAGTGACAGGTTGATATGGAAGAGAGAGAAGGAGTGACAGGTGGAGGTATTTTAATAGAGAAGTCAGATCCCACTGCCACGTCAGCGTCAGATAACGGTCAACTAACGGTCAAACGCTAATTTTGCTCCACTTTGTAACCACGTGTCTACTTTTGCGCCAAAAAAAAGTATTTGCTACTGGACGCTCTTTTGAGAAAAGCATGTCTATTTTTGCACCTTAACCCAAAAATTTAAGAACTTTGAAAACTTTTCGCATCTTAGTAAAATCAATAAGTATGAAAGTAATGAGTCATAAATTAACATTCAGTTATTCAAATAATCAGGTTTTAAATGAGTTTGAAAGAATATCAAAAAATTCAAGATGGTGATTAAAAAAATTGTGAACAATACCACAGCAAGTGATCATGGATCCCTCGAATAATTTCTCAAATCACTGTGAGCAATGTTGTCAAAATCGAGTTTCTACATTGACACGGAAGGGGTGGTAGAAATGTAAATCGTAGAAACGACACGAAACGTAAAGTTTCTACTTTCTACTACTTAAGGTCAGAGTTTAAAATTATATATATATATATATATATATATATATATATATATATATATATATATATATATATCACTACTCAAGATTCAATGAACAACTTTATATTTAAAAGATATAAGTCATATAATTATATAAAACATTAAAAAAAAACTTATGTTAAAAACTTACGATTATAACTATGAAAATACGTTAAAAACTATATATAACTATCTAGTCTCCACTCTCCAGTAATCCCGAGTCCAAGATGCATGATGGAAATAGGGCTTTCAAGTTTTCATCCTTTTTCTTTGTTAAAGTAAAAACTGTAAAAACATAAGTTTTTACGTTTTTACACTAGTTTTTGACAACAATGACTGTAAGTAATAATGCATCACTCGAGTGATTTCCCAAATCACTGAGAAATCACTCGAGTGATTATATCACTTTAATTTCACTTGCAAGTGACTGAAAGAAATTCTAGAAGTGAAGTTTCATCACTCAAATATATCCACTATCACTCTAGTGCATTTTCCTTTTCAAAACATAGATAGTTTGGTACAGAGGTCAATTTCCAATAGGCATAACTTTTAGAATATAACTCCAAATTTTATATATGACATATACCCATAATTATCTTTAAGTATTATTTCCAATTCAAAAGGAATCAATTAAAAATTCATTGTATTCTGAAAGTTTTGATCAAATCCATAGCATCTAGTCTAGAGCAGCGTCTTTATACGACTGTGAAATTCTAAAATTCATATCTTTTCTAGTTGTTCTTTGTTGAGCGTTATCTTGATGTCATTGAAATTCATCTTGAGTCTAATTTTATATGCAACAAGTTTCAATCCCAAACTCAGTGTATTCTGAAAGTTGTGATCCGAAGAATGATAGTTGTTCTGGAACATCATGAGAACATCAAGTGTCAAATTTCAAGTTCTATATCTCTTTCATATGAGTCTCTTTGAGCTTGATCTCAAATTCTATGAAACGAAATTTGAGTTATGTTTCATATGCAACAAGTTTCACTTCAGTTGTATGTGTATTTTGTTAGATATATCCAAATTACTGAACTTGTTCTGAAATGACACGAGAAATTCCAATGTCAACTTCCAAATCTCATATTTCTTTCATCTGAATTCCGTTAAGCTTGATCTTGGTGTCTTTGTGTAGAATTTGGAGTCTAGTTTTATATGAAACAAGTTTCACTTCAATCTGAATTTTTGTTTGTTTCTTCTTTCTTTAATATCTTCTCTTCTTCTTATTGATTATTCTCCAAAATCTTTCGATAACTTCTTGCTTTCTTGACTAATGTCTTCCATCTCTTTCATATTCTTCCTCTTGATCAATCCAACTCAATAACTTCTTTCTTAATCTTCTTCTTGATCATTCTCCATAATTCAACTTGATATCTTCTAATCTTTGCTTGATCTAATCTACATTAAATATAGCAGTTAGTCAATATAAAATATAAATATATTATGCAAACTTTTTGCTCTTAGTATTTGACATCTTCAAAAAGAATCATATTTAACATTCTTCCCCTTTTTGATGATGGCAAATCCTTTAAGATAAATATGTGAGTATGAAATATGCAACATATTTTTCTTATCATTCTCTCCCCCCATTTGAGATCAGCAAAAAGTTTGTGAAGTATAAAGAAGAAATGCTTGTGGAGAGGAAAATATGAAAACAAATTAGAGATTATTGTCTCTCCCTTAATCAAAAGAAATGTGCAAGAAAACAATTTTCTCTCCCCCTATTTAAAAGTATCTTCATTTTTAATGTGATGCAAATAAAAGAAGTTCTTCACAAAAACAATTTGAAGTAATTTTCAAAGGTTTTCAAAAACAAAAACAAAACAAAATTTTTATAATCAAAGTTAATTGATACAAAAAATGTGCAAGTATTCGCAAAATGTAATGAGATAAGGGTTAGAAATGCTCATTTGGATTCGGCAAAATAATGATGTGATCCATGGAGTCTATGTCTTGCTTTCTTGTTGTGTTAGATCAAAGATTTTTGTGTTCATCATTTTTTTCTCTAAGCAACTATGATGGATTAGGGACAGAGGAGTGAAATGTGGCTAGCTCAGTGGTAGGCTCTGAAGTGTGGTAAATAGAAGGATCTTGAATAGCCTGAGATGTGGAAAGGGACTGAAGTATTGGCTTCTCAAGTTGTGTCTCAATTGAATGAATATGGTCAGTACTTAGGAGATCTGAAGACACATGTGGAGAAGGTGGAATCACAAAAGGTTGAGTCTTTAAAGATGTGGTCTCAATAGGCGCCTCAAGAGCCGGAATACCCATGTCATATTTGAATAGGGCCTCAAATAAATCCAATCTCTGCTCATAACTTCTCAAAATGATGCCAACCTTAAACATCATCTTGTTTTGAGCCTTTTTCTGCTCAAATAGAACCTTGAAGTTCTGATTAACTATGTCACATAGCTGCCTTATCTTATAATCCACAAAAGTGATGAACTCAGCATTATTGATGGCAATCTCTGTGAAAATTTTAAAGCTCCTTTCTCAGATATCCCTAGATAAATGGACCAAAGAATGTCCATCATCTATCCTCAAAGTTCTAGTTTTCATCCTCTGCCTCTTACTCATAGAGCTCTTTCCTAGAGCATATCTTAGCTAGCTCCAAGAAGTCTTCCTCTTCCTTTGTATGTGTTGTTGCTTTGAAGGTTGACTTCAATATATTTGTCTTGATTGAGCGCCAAAGCATCTTTCCTTAATTTTGATAGTTTCTCCTTGTAGTCCTTAAGGAATGTCCTTGCATAGAATAAAATCTCCTGCCACAAATTCAAAACTTTCTTGCAAAAAAGAATTATTAGTGCAATCAAGTATTAAAATATTCTTTTTTATATGATATTTTCAAATTAAGATAATGAAAGGAAAATATAAGAGTAATTCATCAAAACTAACCAATTTATGGTGAATGTAGATGAGTATGCTTTAAAGATTTTCTTCAAATAAAATATATGAACTTTTAAGATATAATACACATATGAATGTGAGGATCCCCTTTAATGAATGCATTACTTAAAAAATATGAAGAATGTAGTTAAAAACTCTTCCTAAATTGAGAAACCATTGGGAGTTTTGTAGAGGAATTGAGTATGAGAGTTAGAACACTTGGATAGGATTTAAGTCTTCCTCGAGGTGATGAAAATGAAAATGGCATCTCACTCCTTGTCTTTTTTCCTCATAAAATTGGTCCCAACTTGTGAGTACTACTCCATTAGGCCTTTACTTGAGTGGTTACTCGTGTGATGCAACGATTTTCCACGAGACTGCAGCCATCACTTACAATTAGCTCGAGTGGACCTTACAAGTGTATCTTCCTCTGTTTTCTATCGCAAGAACAAAGGATCCTACAAAAAAAAAAATACATGCTCTTTGGTACCCGACTTCTCTTAGGTCCACTTTATATTAAAGATAATAACTCTTATGCTCACTTTTATATAATTGAACCATATTATATTTGAGTAAAGAGTATATTAAACCAACAAAGACCATAATTATAGTATTATCCAATTAATTCATGTCACTAAACAAAAAGGATAACAAATAAATTATACCAAGAATGTTGTTCCACAATGACAATTTGTAAATACATTTCATGTAGAAAATATGCTATTGATATGAACCTCATAAATGAAATCAATCAGGTTTGTCAAGAATGATAATGAAATATGTAAATTATTTCAAATCTCAAATGTTCCTTCAAACCATGATAATACATTATGAAATTGAGATTTTGAGTGTATGAAAAACTCATTTTTGAAACATGTTTAAAATTGATGCTTTATCTAAACATGGTGGAAGTCAACAAGTTTTTTTAAAAAAATATACTATAATTCTTAAGTTTTAGAGAACATGTTGAACATTATATATAGTTAATATGTTGAAGAATTTTCCCAAGAGCAAAGCATTAGCCAAAAAGGCTTAGCACAATAGAAAAATATGAGTACAATGACTTTGCTATTGACTATGAGATAATCTTGACTCTTAGAGACGTGTCTTGAAGAATAGGGACATTCAAGTCAAATATTCAAGTACAAGATGCTTGTCACTCAGAGAAAGGAGTACAAAGATTTATAAATAATGGAGCGTATACTCATTGGTTCAAATCACTATAGTTTTATAACATTATCCTAATAAGTTATTCCACTATAATAAATGCATTAATATTTAGTGTATTGATGAACATTTGTAATGCTTGGAATAACTTGGGCAAAGAGTATAAACATGTTAATCATAATGCTTTCAAGCATTGCATTGAATCATTTTCTAAGATATAGACTTGAAACTTATATAGATGGTTAATTTATTAGACATTGTTACACCCCTACCGGCCTCGCCCTTTTGGGTGGCGGGTTAGAGGGATCCTTTTTACTTATTACTTTTATCCTGTTAATTAGTCCTTTTAATATAATCAGAGTATGCACAACAGAGCATATGATCGGCTTGGACCACTTACATTATACTGGTAATGGTACTTACAAAATCATAAAGTACTCCCCGTAGGGTTAAGGGTACAATCGTCCAAAATAAATACTGAGCAGTAAATACAAATTATATTGTCATTCTAGAAACAGATATACAATAAGTGATAGGGCATCCCCTATTTTCTTCAGTCTCTGCAAACCGTGCCCTTACCTTCCCAATAGTCCAACTGGCCTCCTTCTCTTATCTGTATCTTCCAGGTGAAATGGAGTTCAAAGATGAACCCCAGAGTAACTGTTAAACTCAAATACAGTATGTATGCATGCATGTAATGCAAATCACAATCAGGAACATAAACATGGCATGTACTCCGCAGGACCGCCTGGTCAAGACAAGCCCCCGGACTTAGCGCGCAAAAGGCCTCAGTAGTCAGGGTGGCCAACCCTACCACCTAGCCTAGGGCCTTAGTGGACACCTATAAACACACAGTTATATAGGCTCCACCTAGCCAACATACCTCGGGCCTCAGCAGACACCTATGAACACACAGTCACATAGGCTCCACCTAGCCTACATGCCAAGGCCTCAGTAGCACCCCTATAGATGCTACCTAGCCACCATGCCTCAGGCCTCAGCAGCACCCCTACAGGTACTACCTAGCTTGCATACCTTAGGCCTCAGCAGCAACCATAGAACACAAAGTCCCATAGATACCACCTAGCCTACATCCATAATCATGATAAAACATAACATACAAGAGCCACATAGAGTATGCAAGTTTATAGTTACTACCTGACACTTCTCGTAATCCGCAAACTCCTCTCTTGGTACTGAATATGTATGTCACACGTAATATCACCCTAAATACAGCCAAACATCATATTTTCAATCACCCATTCAAACTTTACTTCAAGTTTCCTAAAATTTGCATAGTACCAGGATTTCCCAAAAACGCTGACCCAACTTTGCCGATTTATAATAAATTCCATACAAATATTATTAACACGAAATCAGTGGCCATTGAACCCTTAGTATGTATATTTTACCATAAAAATAATTACCAAGGTCTTATGGGTTCATATCCCTTTATTAGTTTCAAAACCGAGCCGCTGGTCCAGAGAAAAGTCCAGGTTTTTAGATCATTTTCAACTTAAGATAACTCTCGGTTGGAAAATCCAAATGACATAAATTATTATACAAAAACGATTCCCCAGATGTCTAATTTCACCATGTAAAATTTCAAAGCCATCATAGTTCATTTACTATTTTAAAACCAACGTTTTCCATACGCTGCCCAGAAAACACCAGAATCGGTAGATTTACATCGCTTAAGGTTTAGGGCTTTTCGGGTTCGTAAAAAGTAACCTTGACCTATCCCCATACAAAATCACGTTTTGGACTAAAAGGAAACCTCAAAAGTACCAAAATCCTACTGCAAATTCACCAAAATCACCATAGGGCAGAAACAAGAAATTCTAGTTTGTCGGTGAGAGGCTTACCTCAGAATTTCGGTTGCGTATGACCTCCTCTCCTTCTTGAACCAAAAATTCAGCTGCTCCCTCTCATCCCACTCCTTGAGCACGTCCTTGGGAAGGTGGAAATGAGGGGAGGAGGTGTCCTTTATATAGACCTCAAGGGTGAAGGCTATTATCCAACTTTGGTTATTGTCCATTGGTTAAAAGGGTGCTTCGGGTTTAAATATAATTTATTTACTTGGTTGTCAAGGATTCTAGAGAGTTCTTTGTGCAGAAGGGTGGCGCATTCCAAGGCCAAAAACAAGATTCCAAAATTTCCCCTAATGGTGGTCTTTGGAATTGCTAATTGTAGGTTTTTGGCCTAGGGGTAAAATAGTCATTTCGCATTGCTCTCTCTCCAAGGCCGTGGGACCCACAAAATCTGCCCTTGGATGCTCCATAAATTCTCTTAAAGATCCATAATTACATGTCATTCCATTGTCATATCAGATTTAATTTGTGTGGTCCAAATTATTCCTGATTATTTTATCTTTCTCTCTCTTCATAATTACATTCTCTTTCTTCATAATTACATGATGTGACCTTTTCTTTTCCTCCAAGTCACTTTCTCTCTCTCTGGGCCCACCAATTTCTTCCTCCTTCTGTGTCCAGGGGTTTGAGCCCAACTCCGAAAAACCCTAACCGGTCCCGCTTAGCTCCTTCTTGCCGGTTACAACTTTTCTCGTAACTCGTGCCACTCTATGGGACTTGTGTGGGGCCGGATCATCAGTCCCTTCTCTTTCCTCCTCGTTTTCTTCAAAAACGCAGGGAACTCTTACCCATCCAGGAAACATCATCTGCATATTTCTTTTAGCACCTTTGTGCTCAGCTAATTGTCCTAAACCTTAGGGCATAGCTAAATGGTATTCTTACCCACCAATTAACATCGTATAAGTGTTTTTGTGCCCTTATGCACTGTCACTTTAATTCCTATGGTCTTTGAGCTCTTGATCCGAATACTCATGCAAACAGGAGTGCAAAATGTCTTAAAATATGTTAAGAGGGTACTTAAAAATCCCCCAAACCAAATGACCAAAATACCCCTTGCAAAATATCTTCTTAACTTGGCTTATTTTGCAAATTTTGTTGACTTTTCTCTCTCCTAATTGTTTTGCACGAATTTTAATTGTTTTGCACGAATTTTAAGCAATTTCTCTCTCTTCATGATGACTTGATTTGACCTCTTGCACCTGTAATTATGAAGGGACACGTGTCATTCTCTTATTGGTCCAACACAAAAGTAGTTTTTTCCCTTGTCATGATGACGGGACACGTGTCATGATTTTATCGAACCAACACAAAAGTATGTCATCATAACCTTACTTTATTATAGTTACTTTATCGGTGTCTACTCGGGATCCTACTCGGGTTTTACTCGGGATTAGGACACGAATGCCGAGACCCGACAAACGACGCCACATAGTGGTATTTCCTCAAAAACGCAGGGCATACCCAACTACCCTGAAAATGTTGTATACTAACTTGTACCGATATATTTTAACTCAACTAATTGTCCTATACCTTAGGACATAGTTAGGTGGCATCTTTTCCAATCGGACTTACTTCGCATAAGTCTTCTGTGCCCCTTTTCCATTAGCACTTTAATTCCACGGCTTGAACATACTAGGTCTACTGACCCGTATAGCCGAGTTACTTAGTCCCAGAGAGGCTTCCTAACTCTCAACATACTTGGGACTCTTCCTAAACTGGGCTTAGTCGTCCGCCTACTTCAGGCTTATTCCCAGTTCTCGGGGTTCATAATTCGGGGTGTTACAGACATGAGGTCTAACTCATTAGAGAATAAAGACTATGGAGTTAAAGCACTGGATAACATATTTAAAACCAATGATCAATATGTCAATGACAGGAAAACTCTAGTGGACATATTTGAAGCATTTTTTACTTTTAGTACATAAAGATTTAACTTCAAATTTTTGAAAAATCATTTGAATGTAATCGAAGTATGAATATTTTCAAAGCATGTGTATGCATTTGTATAAAACAAGCATGCAAGTAACTCACTGAAATTTTGGAAGTGAAGCTTTATTACTCGAGTGATTTCCCAAATGACCTATCCCTATAATGATCTTTAAGTATTCTTTTCAATTCAAAGTGAATTAGCTCTAAATTCATTGTATTATGAAAATTTCAATCAAATTCTTAGCAGTTGGTCTGGAGCAGCATCTTTATACGACTGTGAAATTCTGAAATTCATATATCTTTCAGCTTTTCTTTATTGAGCGTGATCTTGATATCTTTGAAATTCTTCTCTAGTCTAGTTTTATATGCAACAAGTTTCAATCTTAAACTCATTGTCTTCTGAACGTTATGATCCGAAGAATGATAGCTATTTTGGAACATCGAGCATCAACTTTCAAGATCCATATCTCTTTTGTCTAAGTCTCTTTGAGCTTGATCTCAGCTTCTATGAAATTGATTTTGAGTTCCATTTTATATGCCACAAGTTTCACTTCAATTGGATCCAAACTACTGAACTTGTTTTGAAATGACGTGAGAAGTTCTAGTGTCAACTTCTGAATCTCATCTATTTCATCTAAACTCCGTTGAGCTTGATCTTGGTGTCTTTATGTTGCATTAGGAGTCCAGTTTCATTTTAAATAAGTTTCACTTCAATCAGATTTTTTGTTTGAGAAATATGATCAAATTACTAAACCTCTATTATGCTTACCGAAAACAAAGCTGGACAGATTATGCTAAAACTTGATAATCACTTGAGTGGAGCTTCTATCACTCAAGTGAAACATGTAGAAATCATTTCTGGAGGTGCAATTTGAGTGCTAATAAAAAGTGACTCGAGTGAAGATGAAATAGCTTCTAGGTGAGGTTTTTTTTTTTTTCTTGAATTGGAAAGGCAAGCCGAAGCTTGATTACAAGAAAATGCTAGAAAGGAAAGTCTAGCCCAAACAACATACAAATAGAAAAAGAACACTAGTGATGACAAGGCACTTGGTCTTTCATGACCAGATCAAGACAGCCACTAGGTATAACAGGGACAAGAACAATCCCGGCATCAATATCGTCACCATGACCCTCTTTGGCCATATAATCAGCACAAGAAATAATTTCTCTGGATGTATGATGCAGCTCTACACTCCAGTCAGAGAATAACAAGTCTCTAGTTTCCCTAATAACATCACTCAACGGATGATCTGAAGAGCAATCTCTCATAAGAGTATTAACCGCATCCAAAGAATCAGAATAAATAACAATGTTCTTAAAACCCATCTGGTGGCCAATATGGAGTCCTGACATGATAGCAAGGATTTCAGCTTCAAGAACCGTACGAAGACCTAGGAATTTGTGGAAACCCATAAGCCATTTCCCTAGGTGAGGTATTTTAACTTCAAATTAAATCATTCTAACTTCCATTTGATCTTAGAGACTTCCAATATAAATTCTAAGAACTTGAATATTGATATTTGCATTATATTTTTTGTAGTACCCGGATAATTATTTATCTGAAATATTATATTTTAATCAATAATACCTATTAGAAATAGGTGAATGTGTGGTGACAAATTTGTAGGGAAAAATCTCTTAAAAATTAGAGTACCAAAATTACGAAAATGTCATTGTGGAGCATAAAAATGACTTAAGGAAATTATGAAAAATCCTTAGAGGCAATAAAATAATTATTAAAAATTAGAGAGTATGTTGTCTCTAATTTAGACAATTTTTGGGATTTATTTCCTTGGAAAATAGTGAGGGAAAAATTAAAAAGTATTCCGGGATCATTATTGACCCCGTGATTATAGATATTTTATGTAAAGCATAAAATACCAATGTAAGTACAAAAGTTGTGATAAAATGAGTTATTATAATTAATAAAATTATCAACAATTAGTGGGTAATTAATTAAATAATTACTGGCTAATTATTTGGGCTTAAACAAAGAATAATCCAAAGATAATTATGTAAAACCCTATAATTAGTGGTTTATGGCTAAAATTAGCATAAAATATATTTGCTAATTAATTGGAAAATATGAAGAAAAATATATGAGAATAAGTAATTTTAAGCCTAAAAACAAGTATGGACCAATAGGGAAATTTTGTAAAAAATTATATAAAAATAATTATTTTAATTAAAATTAAATAAAAAAACGAAAATAAATTAAAAAGGGCTAGGTGAGTATTGACCGAAAAATAGGATAGAATTAAGCAAGAAAATATCATGATATTATGTTAACAAGTTGCATTTAAAAATTAATAAAAAAGGAATATTCTGTGAAAAAGCAAATAGGATAAATGACCACCGATAGAGATTAAATCCTATCTAGAAAACCATGAACAAGGTTTCTAAAGTCAGAGTATTTTATAGACAAGTGAATTTTTATCTCGGAGTGGTCTATCTCCGAAGTCATTTTCGAAACCGACGGAACAATAAGGGAGTAAGACGAAAAGGACAAAGGAGCAGTTAAGGAAATGGAAACCTATAGAAAATAAATCCTAACTCAATATATGGGGATGAGTTGATAAACAACTGGACATTTTATGAATCAGTGGATTTTTATCCCGAAGTTGATAATTCCGGAAGTTACTTCCGTAACCGACGCGTTTTAGTAAATCTTCGACAGACCGGAGAAGACCTGAAAGGGATCAAAATTTAGTTAACCCAGACATTTCTAATGAGTAATAAAATGTCTTCAAAGTTACTATTCCGGATTTTTGAGATTTTCCAAGATTACGCGATTTGGACATCGATCGGAGACTTTATCGGTAGGAGCCTTCTAGAATAAGGCAAGGTGGCATCTCATAATTGGATTTTTGACTTTTGGGGAGCCTTGAGGTCGGCATGCAGGTTTGTGGGGTGGAGAATGAAGCTAAAAATTCCATGGTTATAATTGAAGGAGAAGGAGTTGGAAAATGACCATTATGCCCTCACAATTTCTCTATAAATAGGCCATTGCTCTCATTGAGTTTTTCACACCATTTGCCTTAGAAAATTCAAAACATAGAGAGAGGTTTTGGAGAGAGAGGCTCTGGAGGAAAAAGCAGCGAAGCTCTGGGTAAGTTTTTCGGTACCGAGTCTTAAGTTCTAGTTTTCGATTCGGTAGTTATAGTAGAAATGCTAGTTTAGTGTTTAATCTTCCAAGTATGATCAGATATCATATGTTAGGGGTATTTTAGTCATTAATTTCGAAAATCATGATGGGATCAGAGTTATGGCAAAATTTTGGAAGATTAGAGTCAAAGTAACGAAGTGCTGGCGAAATTCCGCCAAATAGGGGGTCAGGGGTAAAATGGTCATTTTGACTAAAAATGTCCGTCATAATGATGGATCCTTAACAAGTACGTTGTTATATTGATAGGATATCCCTGATTACGTTCTGACCTACTGTCATACCGTATTCCGCCAGAAATACCGTATAACGTCAACGAATGTACGTTCGCGTACTAGTAACCCTAACTCTGATATTTATAGTATGTGTGTATGTGCTATGTATATGTTTATGTACTGTTGTTATGCTTGCTGGGTATTGGGATACGCTTGTTAGTGGCCTAGGTGCTGCCAGGATACGATTGTCAGAGGCCTAGGTGCCGCCAGGGTTACGCTGCAGGGGGCCTATGTGCCGCCAGGGTACTCATGTTTGGGAGATGCTTGTACTATGTGTTCTTATATTGTTGATGCTGTGTTTTTCTGTAGTCCATATATTGTATATGTAAATATGAGGTTAACCATTACCTGGGGTTCGATTGCAATGGACCTCAGCTCTCCATATAGCTTCAGGGTCGGGAGGACCAAGGACCGAGGATAAAGACAAGCAGGCCACGTAGAGACTCGGCTGAAGACTTCCTTTCGATGTTCCAGTGGAAGCCTTCCTTTTGTTGTTGTACATCACTTTTGAACCACGCGGTTACTGTACCGCTATTGTAACCAGCCAGACTTACGGCGTTTTATATATACATATCAGTTACTCAATCGCTCTGGTGCTCTACTCTGATGATTTGAAATGATGTTTTGATGAAAAAAAAATATACTGCTTTTGAAAAGTGGGATGTCACATTTTTCAAATTCTTCTTTCTTTAATCTCTTCTCTTCTTATTATTGAATATTCCTCAAAAAATTTTGATAACTTCTTGCTTTCTTGACTAATGTCTTTAATCTCTTTCATCTTCTTCCTCTTGATCAATCCAACTCAACAATTTCTTTCTTAATCTTCTTCTTGATCATTCTCCATAATTCAACTTAATATCTTCTAATCTATATTAAATGTAGCAGTTAGTCAATGTAAGAGATAAATATATTATGCAAACTTTTTGCTCTTAACATTTGACATCATCAAAAATAATCATATCTAACACTGTAGATTTACATATCATTATATTTTATAAATGGTAACGGTTGGTTTTTAATAATCGTTATTAATTTTTCATTTTTTCCCTGCAAGTTACATGATGGTTATTTCAATAGAACTATTATTTATTTTTGTATTCATGACGGTCGTTAAGAAATACCAGTATAAGAACTGTTATTTATTTTATTTCATGACGGTTTTTCTGTAAAAACTGTTGGATTTTTTTTTACAAAAAAAAAATGTTAAAACAAGTGATATTTTGTAAGAACAATGGAGGAAGATCACCAAGTGATATTTTGTTACGAAAAACTGATGAGATTACCTGGCCCCTCATCACCAGAGGATTGGCGAAGATCATTGTTAGGATCATGGCCAATCTCATACTCATCAAGTATGAGATTGACCTTCTTGTTCATACTGGAGAGGTATCCATAAAGCCTCCTCACGGCATGGTTAGTCTGTTGTGCATGCCACAATGTTGCCTTCAATTGAGGAAGCATAGGATGTGGAGGTGGCAGAGGCAGCGGTAGAGGAGGTAGAGGTGGATGTTAGGGAGGAGAAGCAGGATATGGAGGTTGAGGCGGAAGAGGAGGAGGTGGAGGATGACACCGAGAGTTTTCAAACATGTCTTCTGCACGACGTTTCATCTTGGTGACTAAGCTAGAGAAAAAAGAGGAGGCGATGAAGAAAACATAGGAAAAACAAATGAAAATATGGAGTTTAAATAAAAGACATCTCGAAGGGACATGAAAAAACCATCATTTCACGTGTTGGAAGTTGAATAAGCATAATAAAAGGGTATCTGGTTCTCCTTAAGATCATCGGATAACAATGAAGCACCCAAAATCAACACATATAGGGAAGAGGAAAGGTTTTGAAAGCTTTAATTATAGTTTATTAAAATAGAACTGTTAAGTATGTTAGTAAGAATACTTTACATTTTTTAATTAATAACCGTGAATTATTAAGTTTTTTTGTTAACTTTATTATTAACTTAACGTTTCTAAGTTAGAAACGTTAAGTAAATACTTTACGGTTCTTAATTAATAACCGTGAATTATTAAGTTACTTTTTTGTTAACTTCATCTCATTCCTTACTTTTTCATTAACTTCATCTCCTTCCTCCAATGATGAGGATGAGGAGGTAGACCAAAATACTTTACAGTTCTTAATTAATAATTGTGAATTATTAATATGTTTGTTTTTGTAAACTTCATTTTTAATATTTTTGTTAAAAAAAACAATGATGATGTTCAATCATCATCACCACTACCGTCCTCATCCTCCTCGTCCCCATTCTCATCATCGAAGGAGGGAGATGAAGGGTCTAACTACAAGTCATATTTAACATCATTGTGATGAAGTATGTGGTTTAACTTCATGTTTAGCTTGTTGGCATATGCTGTAAGATGCCTTGTGTGACGGTCAAGGCCTGCCAACATCTATATCAGAGCCTCCATTTCAAGACCGTTATGTTTTGTCTTCACTGATATACGATATTGAAAGGCAAATCATTTGTAAGTGTTACATGATGATTGTTTAGTAAAAACCGTCATATTTATCACTAAATAAATTGTGGTTATTAATTACAATTGTTATCTGTGTCAAATATAATAAGTATTTTGTATTTTATGTTCATGACAGCTGATCACTCTTCGATTACAACATGCTAGGTCACTTTAAATCTTTATTCTTTCTTTATAAGTGATTTTGAATCAATTTTCTCATTATTTCATATATTTTTTTTATAAAAAGCCAAAATAATATTAATAATAAATTTTTATGCATAGCATTCGATTTAGGGAAAATTACATTCAGGTCCAAAGGAAGGAAAAAAATTACAAAAAAGTCCCTTGAAATCACAAAATTACTCAGAAGTCCCAAGGGAATTTTTTTGTAAATACATACATTTCCTGCTGTAAATACATACATTTTCTATTGTAAATGGTTTGAGACTTTTTTGATATTATTTTTACGGAATTTTTTAAATGTTGTTGTAAATACATATTTTTTCTGTTGTAAATGGTCATGTGTTTAAATGTTGTTGTAAATATATACTTTTCCTGTTGTAAATGGTTTGGGACTTTTTTTATATTATTTGTACGGAATGAAAAAAGTACAACAGAAAATGTATGTATTTACAACACGAAATGTATGTATTTACAACAAAAATTCCCTTGGGACTTTTTTGTAATTTTATGATTTCAATGGACTTTTTTGTAATTTTTTTCTTTCTTTGGGACCTGAGTGTAATTTTCCCTTCGATTTAAACATTGTCAACTCTCAATATAATGCTTTACTCCCTTTAGTTCTTTTTATAAGAGATTAAAGTTAATTTGATTGCGAAATATGTTAAAAATACCACTCTGATCCTATTTATAAGTCCACTTTGACCAAAAAATTTGGTCCTATTTATAAGTCCATTTTGACCAAATAAATGAGATTGTGACCATTTTGCCCATATTAATGAGAATGAGAGAGATTGACTAGCCATGTTGGAAAGATAAAAAGATGAGAGAGATTTGACAGTAAATTTTAAAAGATACTCATTCATAAATGAGGGTAAAGTTGGAAATTTGCTCTATAATCATTGAGATACCTAACTCTCCTTGGTATGTGAGATTTGGTCAAACTGGACTTATAAATAGGACCAGAATGGTACACATTATTTGGAATACCGTCATTTAATAATTAGTTGGTGGTGGTTAATAATTAATGCTACCCTCATCTAATAATTAGTTGGTGGTGGTTAATAATTATACTCATTAATAAATATAATACTCCTTTTATTGAGAGTATAAGAGGAAAATTGATAACTTTCTTAACCTTTTGTTAAAATCAAGTGTAGAGTATAAGTGGAAATTTTAAATAGATGCTTAGTTGATGTTTCTCATAAATAGGACAAAAGAACCCTAAAAATTTTTGGGGGAATAATTTTTAGGTCCAACCAAGAAAAATAATATCAAAAAAGTCTTTATTGACAAGTAAATAAGAAAAATTAATAAATGAATCAATTACCACTAATAACTTATAGGACTTATCAATTTCTTTGATTGGAATCTAAGGCTTTGTTTGGGAGTTTGGAAGGAAGGGGAAGGAAAGGAATGCAAGGAGAATGGAGGGGAGGGGATGGAAGGGAAATGAAGGATATTTCCTTCCCTTATTTGGGAGTTAAAAAAATAGTTAGGGAGGAAGATGGAGGATTAATGAGTTATTTTTACCATTTTGCCTTTTTCTTTAATAATTAATATAATTATTATATTTTTCAAATAAATTTAAATTTAAATTTTCTAAAAAATTTATTTATGTAATTTTTATATTAAAAAATTTATTTATGTGGTGGCGGCGGGGTGGTGGGGTGGTGGCGGTGGCGGGTGGTGGTGGGGTGGTGGCGGCGGCGGCGATGGCCATGGTGGGGTGGTGGCGGTGGTGGCGGTGGTGGCGGTGGTGGGGTGGTGGGGGTGGTGGCGGCGGTGGGGTGGTGGCGGCGGTGGCGGCGATGGCGGCGGAATGTGATTCAGGTCGCCACTATTAAAAATATAGGCGACTTGAATGTATTTCAGAACGCCAAAAGTAGAATATAGGCGTCCTGAAATGTGATTCAGGTCGCCAATATTCATTTTTTTTAGGTTAATATATACACGCGCCTCTTCATTTTCCCTCACACTCACATACTCCGACAGCGCGTGAAATCCTCTCGTATTTTCTCCTCACTCACACTCTCGTCTCGCTCCTTCTCCAAGGTCGTCCCTTTCGTTGCCGTACGTCTCCGCCGTCCCCTCCTCCGTCTCCGCCATCGTCACTGATCACAGTTCTCTCTCGCTCACTCCGCCTTTTTCACTGATCGAAGAAACCCACCAAACCCAAGTAAACCCAAGTAAGCTTGTTCGTTATTCTTAAGTTCTTTGATTCCTAATAACCCATTTTATTCGTTAATGCTTCTTGCTTATGGACTGGATTTTTGCTTCTGATTAGGATTCCTGCCTCTCTCTCGCTCACTCCGCCTCCTTCCCGATCGAAACCCGCGAAACCAAGTAAGCTTGTTCGTTCCTCTTGTTCTTTGATTCCAAAACCCATTTAATCGGTAATGTGCTTCTTGCTAGTTGGTGACTGTAAGGATTTTGTGCCAGATAATGCCTTATCACAAGTTTTTAAAGTAAGGCACACATCCTGACTTCTTCTTTTTTATGCATGAATGAACTAAAAATGCTAAGGTTCAGGTAAAAAATGTTAAGATTAAGGTGTAAATCTACTCATGAAGTATTTGTGAACATTTTCCTGATATTATAGTGTTTTCTTGGCTTCAAAAATGGAAATGAAAGTTCCAAAATGATACAAAAATGTCATGATCTTTAATTTAATGTCTATTGATTGTTTTCTGTGTGAGACTCACATTGTTGTCCAAGCGTGAAAAAGGTTTATAAAGAGAGGTAATGAACGTTAGTTAAAGTAATGGACTTTAGGTCATATTAATTGTCATGATATTTTACACTAATTTAGAATCTTTATTAGCATTTTTACAGTTAAGAAAACTTCACAGTCCCAAGTTCACAAATACTTTATTAATAGAGTTACCCCTTAACTTGTATTAAATTATCCTCATTGTGCATTCGCTCTGTTTCCCCCAATTTTTAAGCAAAATGTAGATTAATTACCTTATAATATAAGCATGTCATTAGATCCATATTTATTTAATCTTTTTCAAATAGCTTAATTTTGGGTTTCGTACATATCTACCAAAAATATTTCCCTTAGGCTTTTAGTAAGAGTTAGAATCTCTCTCATTAGAAATTGTTGTCCTTCTTGGTTGAGAGAGAGAGAGTTGTCATTCTTGTGTAATCTTCAATTCTTAGGTGCTTAACCAATGGTCTATAAGACCATAAATATTTATTCTCCCACATAGGACTATAATTATCAAACAGTGATCCACTACTCCACACCTTTAAAGCTCCAAGGAGTACAATTTGTCAAACACTCATTATCCATTGTTTCTTTTACTCTTGAGGTATGTTGCTTTAATTTCTTCCAATCCTTGATTTTTTTGTCTTTCCTTTATTATTTAATTTGCTTGCTTATTACTTAATAACCTATCTAACATTGATTTGTCCTTGATGAACAGGAATATGTCGAGCTCAGAGGAGTCATCGGGTGATAGGGTTGATCAACCTGTTAAAAGAAAGGGTAGAGGTAGCATACATATGGGTGCGCTGATTGCACGCCGTGGTAATCAAAAGAAGCGGCTGCATATGGAGTTTGATTCCAATATGAATCCAATTGGTCAAGAGGAGGACAATTTCATTAGCTATTTAGGCTATCTGGCTCGAAGCAAAGTCCGCATTGTCTACTCTCATTGGAGATTGGTTCCTCAGAAAACGAAGGACTTGATCTGGGGCACAAATTCTTGTATATCACTTTCCAAATAATGCATTTGTTGATTTAGTCTTATTACTTTATATGTAATTAATGATCTTCTCTTTTACCTTGCAGCAAACGTTCGATGTCCCCAACAATAAGGTGATGAACAAGCATTGGATGGGCGAAGTTCGTCTACGATGGAAGGACTTTAAGAACAAGCTGACAAAAAAGTACATTCGAGGGCCAAAGAGGAACGAGGATCCGTACAAGATGTATGATTTCATTTCTCCAGAGGACTGGCAGGAGTTTGTGGCATCTCGGCAAAATCCTGAGTTTCTTGTAAAATTTCTTATCGTATCTTATCTCTTAGTTGAATGTACTTGACATCGTATACTAATTTTTATTTGTTTTCGTTTCACGGAAAAGGCTCAAGCCAATAGAGAGAGGCGGCGAGAAATAAGTATCCACATTGCATGTCCAGAGCTGGATATAAAAAGCTGGAACGGAAGATGATGGAAGAAGAGTTGGAGCGAATGAAGGAAGCTTCCCAGGCCGATCCTTCCATTGTTGTCCAGCCCCCTGCTCGTCCTCCTCGTTACCAAAAATGGAAAGCTGCGAGGATGAAGGGTGACAAATACGTCAATGCAGATGTAGCTGAGGTCGCCTCAAAGATTGTAAGTTGTTAAATTAGACGTATTTACTAGCCTCAGTTGTTTCACATTACGCAAGTTTAGACATTATTTCTGAACAATCTTTTGATGCAGGATGCACTTGAGCAGCAGAGCTCACAAGGTTCATTCACGCCAGCTACACGGATGGACATTTTGTCCACGGCGATTGGGAAGCCAGATTATCTTGATGCCTGTCGAGGGGAGCCACGGGGAGTTAGTGTCGCAAATTTTTTGGACGGCGTTCACGTTCATATGACGACGACAACCCTAGTCCCCAGCTCGTAGAAAAAATTCGGGCGAAACTCGTAGATGAGATTATGGCACAAGTACGGGGTGAGATGAGGTCCATGATACATGAGAATGAAAGTACGGGACGTACCACCCAAAAGTGCCAGCCTTCCCCAGCAGCAACGATACCGTTCTGCCTCCAGAAGTTGAAATCGGTGGCGAGCCTCCAAAAGTTGATATCGGTGGCGAGCGTCCACAAGTTGATATAGGCGAGCCTTCTCACACTCCACAGGGAGGACGTCTTTGCACACTATATTTGGATGTCCCACGCCGGCGTATTGTTGCCAATGGTCTTGTTTACTTAGAGCAAACCATCCACCATGACAACCAAATTCCACAAGACGTACGTCGGGTGACTGTGACAAGTGTGCGAGAGGGGGAAGAAAGGACAGCCATACCGATCGATGATGAGGAGGTTCCTGATTTAGGGGTCGCCATAGGATCGTTCATCCTTTGGCCGTCTCATCTTATTGAGATGGTGATGACACCTCCAATGGTAGGACGCACATTACTGAGTGATGAATCCTGATTGATTTTCATTGCTAACACACTCACACTGCATGTTTTGTATGTTTTCATAGGATGAAGAAGCTGCCCCCAGATTTCCATACTTAACACAGCTGCGAGAGCTGTACAGGAACATCCCCTTTATATCCTTGGAGATGCGTACGGGCATTGTCAGTGCAGAGAAGACATATCCCATTACCATTGACAAAAACGATTTGGGGGAGTTTATGAATCTGGAGTGTCTGGATATAGAGTTACTTCAAGTTGCAATCCTGTAAGTTTTTTTCCGCTTATACATTATTGCAATGTTTTTTTATATATATTTAACAATAGTTATCATTTTATTTTGATCATAGCGTCCGCCACGACATCTGCGTCCAAAAGAACCGAACGGATTCGTATGGCTTCTTATGTCCTGCAAACACCACGAGTGAGAGGAATAAGTTAGCCAGAAGGTCGCTTTATGTCGGTTTAACAATGGGCGAAGGAGAATTGCCTTGTTATCTAGCTCCAATAATTGAAGGGTACGTATTTTAGTTTTGTCTATATTACATTTTTTAGAATAAATTGCTTTCTTGTCTTAATTTAATATTAATATGTATATTCTGTAGTGGTCATTGGACCCTGGTTGTTGCCTGTCCCGCCAAGAATGCATGTTATTGGTTGGATTCCTTAGGTGGCAAGCCAAACGAAGACATCAAAGCCATGTTTTCCGGGTATAAGTAAATTTTTGTCTAAATCATCGATTCTTCTTTTAAATGAATTGTTTTCATGTCTGTTAATTTTCATTTTAATGATAGTGGTCTGAAGACGTATAGACAGCTTACTGGAGCAAAAGAGCAGGGTGGACCGAAGTGGTATTATCCGAAGGTAAGTAGTTTCAATTCAAGTTCTTTCATTGACACAGTAACTTTCGATATGCCTTTATTCGTTTTAACAAGTTGCTTTTGATTTATAGTGCCCTCAACAACCAGGGAAAACCGAGTGCGAATACTACGTTATCCACCACATGCATGCCATCGTTTCCACCGGACGTCTTACAGGTTTTCTTAATGTACGTGATTGCTCCATGATTCTCAAATTATGATTAGAATGTGATTGCACACTTGATGAGTTTTTAATTATTTCATTCACACTAGTGAAGTACTTCATTGGTTTATCTTATGGCTTGTTTTCCAATTTACAATTTTTTGATAGTAGTGTTGCTCCGTTCTCGGATGAAGAAGTCGATACGATTCGAGACGTTATGGCTAGTTATCTTCTGCAATACGTATAGGTATATATGTGAATTTGACATTGTTGTTGGTATAGTGCACTAGTTCAAATTATGTGAATTTGACATTGTTGTTGTTGGTAGTGCCCTAGCTAGTTCAATTGAATTTTAGTTTTCAATGCTCTTGTATGTATTTCATTTTGACATAATTGTTGTTGATGCTCATGTATTTCAAATGTTAGTTTATATAGTGCACTATAGTTAGTTTATATATGTCTCACTGTGGCTAATCAGCCTGATAATTTGTTGGGAATTATTTGAGCACTGTGGCTTGGCTTGTAAATATTGTTTTCCTGTTTTGCAGGCAATTTTGGAATAGTGTACATTTATTGTAGTCATTTAAAAAAAAAAAAAAATAAGGCGTCTTGAAATTAAATTCGGGACGCCAAAAAATAATTTAAGGAGTCCTTAAATAAAATAAGGACGCCTCATATGACATTTTAAAAAACAAATAAATAAATAAGGCGTCCTGATATATAATTTTAGGACGCCTAATATGAGACGTCCTGAATTAATTTTAAGACACCAAACTATAAGAAAAACAACTACCCTGCCTGAGACGTCCCTCTGAATAAGAACGTTAATTGAGTCTTATTTAGGTCGTTTTTTCGTTTTTTTGTAGTAGTGGTTGGGTCTATTAGAAAAGGTTAGTTGTAATATGATGAATCAATGTGTTCGAATTTTTATTAAAAGAAGTCTTCACGTTTAGTATATGATAATATCTTGAATATGAATGTCAAGAAAACGATTGTACTTATGTTTTTTTTTTTTTTTTGGGATAGCAATACATTAAGCACACACAAGCATAGTGCCATGTAAGCCACTTGTAAGTTGCAATGCCAAAAAAATATTTAAAAATAATAAAATGATGGAATGACATTTATTTATTTGCCAACACCATTTATTTATTATGAACATAAAAGTAAAATATTATTCCCTTCGATCCTAATTATAGACTTAATTGACTTTTTTAGAGAGACTAAGAAAGCTAATTAAATTACTTTCGAGTATTTTTATTTTTTTATTCAAACCACGGGTGGGAAAAAAAGTTTTTAAGACCAGACGAAAGAGGTATCGTAAGACCGGATCTGTGATCGGTCTTGTTCCAGGCGGTTTTAAGAGTTTGTTACTTTTAAGACCGGATGCACGTCCAGTCTTTAAAAAAAATACTTTTAGACCAAACTTTTTAAACATCCAGTCTTAAAAGTCCATTTACATAAAATAAAATAAAAAAGAATGAACTTTTAAGACTGTATATATTTTCAAATCCGGTCTTAAAAGTCCCTTTCCATCACAAAAAAAAAATAGAATGGACTTTTAAGACCGGTTGTGAAAACACATCCGGTCTTAAAAATTCCTTTTTATGAAAAAAAAGGTGAGATTGTAGACGCCTAAGCTGCCTCAGAGAGAACTCTGTTTTCAGATCTTTCATCAGAGGAACTAAAACAAATAGATTTAGGACCCGTTTGTTACAAAGAAAGCTTGGGGAGGGAAAGGGAAGATCCCAATCTTCCCATGGATTTTGGTTGTTTGTTACACAGAAAGTCCAACAAGATCTTCCAGTGAGGTCCATCTTCCCTCATTTGAGGGAAAGTGCTTTCCATCCGAAAATGGAAGGAAAGCTGCCATCTTCCCAGGAAGATGGTTTTTTGACAGATTTACCCCTGAAATTCAAATTTGGCGGGAAGTTCGAACTTGGCGGGAAAGTTCAAATTTGGCGAAATTTTTTTTCTTCAAAAGTTCGAACTTAACAATAATATATTTTTTAAAAATATATTTTAGAAAAAAAAAATATTTTTTTTATTTTGAATTAATTTCTTTTGAGGGTAAAATAGACATTTCCTAATTTTTTACCAACTTTCCCTCTTCATTTTCTTCCTACCAAACAACTCAAGCCATCTTCCCTCATCTTTCAGAAAGTCCAGTCAGCATCTTCCAGTGAGGGTCCATCTTCCCTCATTTGAGGGAAAGTGCTTTCCATCCGAAAATGGAAGGAAAGCTGCCATCTTCCCAGGAAGATGGTTTTTTGACAGATTCACCCCTGAAATTCAAATTTGGCGGGAAGTTCGAACTTGGCGGGAAAGTTCAAACTTGGCGGGAAAGTTCAAATTTGGCGAAATTTTTCTTCAAAAGTTCGAACTTAACAATAATATATTTTTAAAAATATATTTTAGAAAAAAATATTTTTTTTTATTTTGAATTAATTTCTTTTGAGGGTAAAATAGACATTTCCTAATTTTTTACCAATTTTCCCTCTTCATTTTCTTCCTACCAAACAACTCAAGCCATCTTCCCTCATCTTTCAAATCTTCCTTTCCTTTCCCTCCTCCAAAGTTCCTTTCCCTCCCCAAACTTTCTTTATAACAAACGGGTCCTTAGAGAGAAAAGTACCTAAGTTGCCTTAGAGAGAACTTTGAGAAGAGGTAGACAAAGAAGAAGGAACAAAGAAAATTTTGGGTGGAAGCAAAAAAAAAAAAAGAACAGCACAGGGACAGAGAGGGAGGTTAGGAGAAGAGTAATATCATTTTGCATTCCTCGAAAAAGTTATGGGAAGCCATTCATATATCTTCTTCTACTCCTCTATTCACTTGTCTATCTGTCATTTTGTGTGTGCACATCTCAGTATATTCAAAAAACAGGAACAACAAACAGAAACAATCGATCGAGAACGCAGAAATAAGCAAAACAGACATAACAGGTTTACCTCAAGAGAGACAACAATTGCAGACTGAGACTCAGTCCCCATGGAAATCAAGTTTGGAGCTTTGTCATCACTGAGAAGGAGGAAATGAGCCATGAAACAAAGAAATAAGAAATTGATATTTAATTTCAAACTTAAGCCGAAATATACATAAATGATTTACTATGTTTCTTGACCAGATAAAGCATTACTATCTTTGATACATGCACACACACACACACACACACACACACACACACACACATATATATATATGGGTTTATCGTTTGTCGTGTCACTTGACATAAGATTATGTCGAATGAACCCAAAACTACGTCATTTTGGGAGTTTAAGGAAATTAATGAAGAGTGTTTTTGTATTTTTTTTTTTACTATTTATTATATGAATTTTACCAAAAGATCCTTCATTAATTCCCCTTACCCAAAATTACGTTGTTTTAAGAGTTCATTAATTCCTCTAACCTCAAAACGACGTAGTTTTGGAGTGACTTGACATAACCTTATGTCAAGTGACATGACAAACGATAACCCTATATATATATTGTTGTTGTTGTTGAGCCACGCAAACAGAAACGCAATGAACAGGAACTAAACCACGCGAATCATTCTCGGATTGTTGTTGAGCCACAGATCTCCGAAATCTGATGCTATGGTAGCCACCATGAATGCGCGGGGTGGGGAAGTGGAAATGAGAAGAGAGCGGAGAAATCAATGAGAAGTGGAGGGAACTAGAAAAAGAATAATGAAAATTCAATTTCATTTGCCGCGCCTAATGAAAATCTTTAAGACCGGTTGTTACCAAATTGAAGTCTTAAACTTTTAGACTGGTTCTTTGTAACATTCAGTCTTAAAAAGAATAGACATTTTATTTATTTTTTAATTTCTAACTTTTTAGACCGGATATTTAAAACATCCGGTCTTAAAAGTAATATATATTTTTTTAAAAAAAATTAGATCAGTTTTTTTTAACATCCGATCTAAAAAGTACTCTTTATATTTACAAAACTGCCACCTGGCATACCTTTTAGACTAGATCCTCCATAATTCGGTCTAAAAAGTTCTTTATATTTATGAAACTGCCACCAGTCATACTTTTAAGATCGAAGCCTCAATATTCCGATCTAAATGAAGTAGTCTTAAAGCTTTTTTTTTGTACTAGTGAACTAATTAGTTTGACTAATAAATTAATATATAATTTAAGGATACACAACTCATGAAATGATTAAGTAACTTATTTAGCTCTTTAATCTCTTAAAAAAAAGTTAACTAGGTCTTATAATTAAGACCGGAGGTAGTATTATGCTCAAACCCTCCTTACATCTATATATAACATGTAATTAACATGGCTGATTTTGATTTTTGTTTTAAAATCAGACTACTAAGTTAATCTAAGTGTACTCTAAATAAGAACCTTGTTATCAAGTACTATTTTTATTTTGGTTACAAATTACTCTTTCTTGTCCTTAATATAAGAAAATATTTGAAGAGTTGATCTTAGTTTTAAATATAAAACATAGTTTTTCATATTTGTCATTATTTTCATAATTTACCACTATCAGTAATCCTTCAACAATAATTAAGGAAGAGAGAGAATATTTAAGGAATTAAGAAATATGACTGAAGTGTTTTTGAAAATACATATCATATTAATTAACTCAACTAATTTCCTTAATCTAATCAAATTAAGTAAATATGTTTTATATTAAGCACCAGATAGAGTAATAAATTATAAAAATATAGGACCCAATACTTGCAATTGAAAAAATTATAAGGATCTAGTAAAAAAATTACAAAACCATTAGAAATTAAAAATAAGGTAAAGGGATACTTTTAAATTCAAAATCAACTTGAGACTTGCATATTAATTTCATTCAAGGGTTAAGGTGCATTCAACACCTCAAAGTATTTTGTGGTGCACCCTACACCTTGAAATAATTTTTATAGTGCACCTAACACCCTGAAGTATTTTTTCAAGTAAGTCCAGTATCATGAACTTTTTTTTGTCTGTATTTAATATTGTGAAGTATTTTTCAGATGTATTCAACATCCCAAATTATCTAAATTATTAAGTGCAAAGTTGCACAAAAAGTACTTTAGAATTATAGAGTACCTGAAAAAATATTTCAGGGTGCAAGGCGCACCACAAAATATTATAGAGCATTGGACCCACCAGAAATAATACTTCAACCCTAACTCTTTTTTCAACACAAATTTAAAGGGGTACTTTTCCCCCCATTTTCTAATGCTTCTTTGCTATCAAAGAAAAGAGAGAGGGCCGGGTAGGGATGAGTGGGAGCCTTAAAATAACGAAAAAGTTCGTTAGGAAAATAAAACCATCTAAATTTTAATAATATTTTACATTTACATTTTTTTTAAGACTCAAATTAATTGAAAACTATTGATACCTTTAGGCTTTTCCAAAGGACAAATTATATCAACGATAAATAAAGGTGGGGGGGGGGGGGAGAAAAAGGTTGACAATCAAAAAGAAACGTCCGTAAATGGAGATTGAAGATAGAAAGTGATGGAAACCAACCCATGATAAGATTTCTTTATATATATATATATATATATATATAGACATTTCCAGTTGTAAATATGACATTTCATGTTGTTAATATAAATAACATCAAAAAAGTCTTTTTGGATTTCTGTGTAATTTTGTGATTTTAAGGGATTTTTTTTAATTGTTTTTGTTCCTTGGGACCTACATGTAATTTTCCCTAAAAAATTTCCTTCTCCTCTCCTGCCCTTCAAATCTATCGTACCAAACACACCATAACGATCCGTGTCTAAGGATATGCTATTCGAATATGCAAATATAGCTTTCATTAGATCCGCAGATTCAGCTTTTCAACTTCCAACTTCAAATCTTCAAGTCTGCATGCCAATATGAGAATGACATCACTTATCAGACAATGTTTAACATTGACTTTCAATTTTCATTTTCATGCTTAGTTTTTTAAAAAATAACGCAATTATAGGAAGCCACAAGTTTTATCTCATTAGGTGGAGTCAGTTATATACATTACATATTATATGTGTATTTAGATAGATTATTAACTAAAATATTTTATTTCTTCTATCCTCCCTTCTTGTACATCCAATCCAATAACATTTTTTTTATATACATGTTCAAACCATTTCAAAATAATTTTTTTTTTATCGTTTTTCTCTGTAATAGATACCAAACTTACACTTTTTTTTAATGATTATTGCCAATTTTATTTTTTCTTATATGATCATTTATCACTCACAATATTTTCATCTAACTCTAACTTTATTACTCTTGTCCCTCAAAATCCAATATTCATTATTATAAAGTATCATTTATCGGCCTTATAACAGTTTGATAAAACTTTTTCTTTAAGCTTATTAGGTATTTCCTTATAAAAAATAGAGTAAATACCATTTATGGTCCTTGACAAAAAACACGGACCCTATTTTGGTCCCTTACAAAAAAATCGACTCTTATTCATCCTTTTTTTAAGGACTAAAAAGGACATTTTGGAAATTTGTGAGTGATCAAAATATCAACTAATCGACCCTTATTTGTCCTTTTTATGGACTAAAAAATGACCTTTTTTTTTTTGTAAGGGACTAAAATAGGGATCGCTTTTTTTGTCAGGGATCAGAAAGGATATTTACTCTAACAAATAACTTTGGGAGTCTTTTTTTTTTTTCACTTGAACCACCCAACTTGTATTATATGTGCAACAGCTTCGTCAATTTCACAATAGGTGATCATAGATACCTGAAATTTGGTATTTATGAAATTATTTGGTGTCTCATTTTATTCTCCAAATCACTACTAACTTGCCTCTTATCAAAATTCAAATGGACGTTTTCTGTTTTACTCATACTCAATGAAAAACTTTATCAAGTGAGTAAATATTTTCTCTGGAGCTAACCATTAGATATATCCTATCGAAGTAAAATACAGGGGATTTTTTTACCATAAAAAAAAAAATTGGAGGGGAGATTTGTATATTTTGCTTGCAATTATAAAACCAACGGAATTTTATCCAATAAAGACCAATGACATCAGCCACTAGGCAATTCTTTCTTTTTTTGTACAAAGAAAATAGCCGTCCTAGATTTGGGTCAATATACAGGGAATGAGATTCCCTGCCTATCCAAACCTGGGCCATCATATCAAATTTGGGCGGCCCATATTTTATTTTCTATTTTCTATTTTTTCAAAAAAAATTATTTTAATGGATACAGAATCTAAAACAAAGATAATTTCTCAACTAACATTTAAAAAAATGATTTTTTAATTCAAAAAGCAGTAGTTGAAAAAATAAAATCTGGACCATCCAAATCAGATAGGCAAATGGTGCATATCCTTTAGATAGACACCAAAACTGGTTCCCAATATATAGAACTATTTTGGATTGGATTCATGGGTTTTTTTGTTGGGTACATGATTCATGGCTTTTTAATGAGAAAACACTTTTTTTGTGGGCCCAAGCTGTCACAGCCGCTAGTAATAACTAATCCATTCGCACCGTAGACTTTCTAAACCGTAGACTTTCCAAAGGGCTTTGATCCTTCTGAGAAGTTAACGAATTTGTTTCCAACGGATTTTTTTTTTTTTTTTTTTGAAGCAGCCTCTGCAATTTTATTTGACGAAGTGCTTAAAGCTACCCCTTTAAGCACTCGATAGTAGCATCAGAAACTTAAATAATACAAGCTACTCCTTTAAATCTCAATTAGCATCAAAGCTTGAACAAAAACAAAGTAAAATGTGATTAGAAGCAGAACTTGCAGGTGACCAATATAATTATGGGACTTTGCAAGATCCTTCCTTGCTTCTTTGGTTACTTGGTGGCAAACGGATTTTGTAACTTCCGAGACCAAGATGCTCACATACTAGTATTACCTTAGTCAAAGCCACACTTTAACAAAATTCAACAAATATGCAATCAACCATGACCAGCCTGGGATCTTAAAATGTGTACCTGGACCTCCAAAACAGTAATAAAATATTTCCATTTACTCGAGTTTGAGAATAACAAATCCTGAGATGCTACCAAGAAATACAACACCTATAAAGCTTGTGTTTATTTCCTGGGAAAAGGGTAAAATATAGAGTATACATTAATTTCCTAAAATTTCTCTCATCTTAGAAACAGCCTCTTCGCTTACAAAGGTAAGACTACGTACATCTGTCCCTCCCATACCCCACCTAATGGGAGCCTCGCACACTAGATCGCCCTTTTTTATCTCATCAATTGAAAGAAAAAAATGCACAAAATTTGGGAATAAATAAAAGCACAACAGCTATCATGAAATCTACTAGATCTTCCCGCACTAATTTCCCTCCCTGTTGTTCCCTCGCCCTTTTTCCCTAAAGCAAGGTCTTTCGAGTATGCCAATGCGAAGGCCTTTTGTCTTGATCAAAGGCCTAAGTGTACAAAATCTGGTGTCAATAAAGAAAAGAATAACGTTATGGAAAATCTTCTTTGTGAAAATGGCCTACTGATTAAAAAGATCACTGACTTTCACAAAGGAATCTTTGGTCACAAAAGATTGTCTTCCATCTGGTTACCCAAGTGCCCTAAAACTGAGTATATGGTTTCCTTCAGAGGATGTGATGCATCAGATACAGTAAAAGCATGGACCTTATTGTCAATTTCAATCCAACTAATGGCCAGTTCTTTTTTCACTTGTCTCGTATCCATAAGCTGTCTTACTTTCTCTACCAATTCCCATTTTCCAATAGCAGCATATATACTTGAAAGCATAACATAGGCACCAGAAGATTTAGGCTCCAATTCAATAAGATGTTCAGCTGCTTTTCTTCCTATCTCCATATTTCCATGAATTCTACACACACCAAGCAACGCATTCAACACATGGTCACCTGGTTTACAATCCATCATCTGAAGGTGCTTCATCAATTCATTGAATCGTCCGGCCCGGCCCAAAAGATCGATAAGGCATGCATAGTGCTCTTCGTCTGGAGATACCCTGTGATCACGATTCATGGAATTGAAAAACTCAATTCCTTCTTCCACAAGGCCTGAATGACTACATGCATTTAGAATGACAACAAAAGTGACCCTATTTGGTTTCACTCCTGATCTTAGAAGTTCTTTTAGCAACCAGACTGCTTCTATACCATGACCATGGTGAGCTAGTGCAGCAATCATGGTGTTCCAAATCACCACATCTTGCTTATCTCCCATGACATGGAATATTTGCTTGGCATTCTCCATGCTGCCACATTTTGAATACATGTCGATAATAGCACTAACAACAATATTATTAACTCTGATGTTATTTCGAATAAGATGAGCATGTATTTGTTTCCCAAGATTGAATGAAGCAGTGATTGAACAAGCAGATAGACAGCTACTGTATGTAAATTGATCTGGTTTAACATGATGCATGATCATCTTCCTAAATACTTCAAGAGCTTCATGACCCAAACCCAATTTGGCATAACCACCAATCAAAGATGTCCACGAAATAGAATTCTTTTGAGGCATCTGATTGAAAAGTTCAACAGCAGAATTCATATCCCCCCAATTGGCATAACCTGAAACTAATGTAGTCCACACAAAAACATCCTTGAGGGGCATTTCATCAAATAACCTCCTAGCATCTTCCATTTTACCACACTTTGCATATGCATCAAGAAGGGAACTTGATATGACCACATTGGATGAAAATCCAGCGACTAAAACCTGCCCCTGGATCTGCCTAGAAAGTTCAAATTCTTTCAATTTCACACAGGCAGTCAAGACACCTGCAAAACTAAATTCATTATAGCCTATAGACAATCTTCTCAACTGTCTATAAAAATCCAAAGCCTCATCAAAGATCCCATTCTGAGCATACCCAATGACCATCGTATTCCAAGATATATAATCCCTCTCAGGCATTTTATCAAACCATCTTCTTGCTTGATTTATCATCCCTAATTTAACATATCCAGAAAGCATATTATTCCAAGAGTACAGATTTCTCACCTCCATTTTATCGAACACCTTGCATGCTTCTATGTGATGCCCACACCTGAAGTACATGCATATTAAATGGTTGGCTAAAAAAGTTGTGGGGCGCTTCAGACCAGTCAGCTTCAGGTGAAGATGAACTAATTTACCTTCTCTGAAAGATTTAGTCTCTGCACACTGCTGTAAGAGATGACCGAGAATGCGGGAAGGTAAGCGAATGCCTTTGATAATTAAGAGGTCCAAAGAAGAAACAGCTTGCGAGAGTTGACCAAAGGAGGAAGCTTCAAGGATTGATTTGACAATGCAGATATTGGCAAGACGTCGTTTATTGGGTCTTTGACGCTCTGGTGTCAACTTCTGGGTGTGGAGGGGCGGAAATAGCATTGCACATCATAACCTAGATCAAATGACCTGTGAGCATTTGATGATTGGCAAATCAGATGCCCAACTCAACTTTGCTTCACAAACAGATATTCTAAAATTCATATAAACTATCTATGAGCGCCCTACTCTTTCTTTTTTTCCTCTTTTTCTTCTTTTTTTGGCCAATAAGAACACACCAAAAAAACAAAATATCACATGTAGAGGTAGAAAAGTTCCTTCAATTGGTAACCCTTCTCCATTAATATTTTTTTACCAGAGAACAAAAGAGAGAGAGAGAGAGCTGCAGTAACTTCTTATTCAACACCCATAATGGAGCACAAGTGTAGTTTTTATACAGTTCCCTAGTCACTTATTCTGCTAACCGACTAACTAGAAGTGGTTACAACTCCTTGAGCAACTGATTATGTGAAACTAATCCAATTGCCACGTAACTATCTCTGCTTTCATCTTCAGGTCATTTAATTCCTGAGAACATAAGCTAAATATGTTAAACAAGATATTTACTTTTTTTTCAAGTTCAGTAGATAACAAAGAAACTCAACATACAATGACATTAAGACCCACAATTGACTAAGGGAGAAAAGATGTAATTAGGAAAGGAATGAATATAGAAAACAAACCTATGGCTTTTACAGAAAAGTACATTTCCTTGCCAACCCCTTTTCACAAACTCAACTCTGACTGCATGTGATAAATAACATATTAAAGCACTGTTGCATATTTATACACACACATACACATATTGAAACAGCTTGCTCTGCTGTAAAAGATTTTACTTAACCATCCCTGCTTTACGAAGACCTGATACACAAATTGTTTTATCAACTGACATAAAAATATTATAAACTTCATGGTCCATTTATTTTTTGTCCCATGCAAAGATTTTTCAGGTCTATTTTCCAGTCGCCTGAACTAAGGTTGAACAAAGATTGAGGATGTAACAAGATCTAATCATGATGCCGCAAGACATTAATCCAGAGCTCTAAATTACATTTATTTTGGAGCTAGCAGGGAAATGGCAGCTTAATCTGCCAATGGTGTTACTGTCCAGTCTATATATTTACATATATCAACTTTAACAAGCCAATGCTGTGGCTCAGTTCTTAAACTTTCAAGTTATCAAGTTTCCAAATTCCATTTGTTAACAAGACTTGTGTTAGTTTCGAAACAACAGAATAAGTCTGTTTCCTTTGGAACATTTTATCAACACTCAATGTGCATTCAATTTGACAAACCCCAAAGATATTCCTCTTAGAACCACAGCCTCCAAACTTGATACATTTAAACTGTAATTCGAATTTTATCTAATCACCAGACCTTGATAAAGCAAAAATCAAGCACCAATTAAAACAGAGACCACAATTCCCCAATCCAAACACACGATTGAACAGAGAGTAAAAGGATAACAGTCTGCGTGTATTCAATATGATAGAATCCTAAATACAAAGGAATAAGAGGATCTTTAAACATACCCCATACAAATCCACGCATAGCAGCGACGGAAAGGAGGAGATGAGAAGAATTTTTAGTGCAGCACTCTCAAAGTGGCAGTGGACGGACAGCGACGAGGAGAAAGAAGAATCAACACCCAAAAGATGAGGAGAGGGAGCTCGGCGATGCAAGAAGGAAAAACGGTGAAGGAGCTTCTCCCAAAATAATCAGAGCTTCGCGAAACTTCCTCTGCTTCCCCTTGCGCCAGTGATGGAGACTGCTCTAGCACGCAGAGAACGGCCGAACGGTGCTACGGCGGGGCCTAGAACCGGCGATGCAGAGTCATGGCGACTGATTGTGGAGATGGTCTTTACGCTCGCAGTTAAGTGGGCCTGGATCGATGACTAAGCCTATGGATTGTTTTGGGCCAACGATTGGGCCTCTGCTTAATAGTCCAGAAAATCAAATATGTTTGTTTTCATTTTCACAAAAAAAAATTATTTTCCTTTTTTAAACATTTACTTCAGTCGTCAAAGTTCTGGTCTAATCTCAACAACTTATCAACTAAATCCATAATTTCTTAAAATAATATCCGATATTAAACTTAAAGAACAAACATATTGATTGAAAAACGTACCTAAATTCATGAATGTTGAAAATTCTTTCCTTTAATTTGTTTTACTTGTTTGTTTGTTTTTTATTCTATTAATGAACATGAAAAGACTAGTATTCCTAATATGTCATTTCCCATTCCCCTTTCGAGGGAAAATTCCTTTAAAGTTATAAGAGATTAAAAAAATATCAAAAAAAAATTCACAGAAAGTTCTGATATCTAAAAAGTCTCATTAACAATTCTTTTAGTAGGTGATTAATAATTTCATTGATGGATTTTAACAACTTTTTGGAACTTTTTTAATATCAGAATTTTCTGTATGACTTTGTTATCATTTTCTTGATCCCTTGAAATTTTAAAGGGATTTTCCTTTGTTTCTATTGCATTCTATCTCATCATATCCCATTTTGTTTTGCAATATTTGAGTATTGCCATCAATACGTCGGTGTAGGTCTGGGATACTCCTTTGTTCCGTAGTCCGAAGCTATTTAAACTAATCAATTAAGAATTCTCAGATATACTAGCACTAGCAAGTAAGTCACTTTTTTAAGTCTTTTTAGAACTTTGTTACAAGTATAAAAATAAAATAAAATAAAAAATCTCATAAAAGACTAGTTTACTAGAAGAATTGTTAAATCACATGTCACTTATGAGGTTTTCTAATGTGGAACTCATAACAACCTTTGAATCCATGTTAGTTGTCTCCCATCAAGGTTATGAACTATGTGTATGATAAACTTGGTTTTGAGAATATGAATTTGTTTCGGGATTTAGTGATGAAAATGATTAAATTCATGAAGGAAGATTAAGAATCAAACCCACAACTTGTATCATTAAATTATTATGAGCCAAGTAGGTTTGAAGAGTCATATCTTCAAATGGTAACTCCAATTTCACCTACACTCCCTGAGTAAAATATGTTGAATTTTGAATCATATAATCTTTGGTCTAATCTATAGAAATTGAAGTTACCTTTTAAATTTGTTTTGCTTTGTTGGGAAATCTTGCATCGGGCTATATCATCATCTAACATTCTTAATAGGCAGTTAGGCACCATCTTATTAATAATCCTTTAGATGTGATGAAAAAGAGTCTATTGATCATATTTTCCTGAATTGTAAATTGGCTTTTTATTTATATTACAAATCAATATAAGTAGGCTTCAACTAAAAAAATAAAATAAATCAATATAAGTATCTCGTGATAATTCCATTTTAAAACTTAATCAAGTTGAAACTATTACTTTGCCATCTCAACATTAATTATTTTCATGGCAATAACACCCTCAATCTTAAAACTTTTATTCTAAATTTATTACTTTATTTAGGCTTAATTAGATAGCGACATCACTTTTTAATATGTATGCTATAGTCTTGCTTTCATATGCTGAATTTTATTCCAAAGAAATTATGTTTAAAGAACTTGATCAAGTCACATATAATAAATATGGTGGGGGAAAATCACACTAATAAAAAAGACCTATAAGACTGCTACATCTAGATCTCTATAGGCAGAAACGGTTTAAAAAGTATAAGCAATAACATTTTTGTAAATGTTGATGCAACTTAAAACTGGTCACACTTCCGCGCGGTCTAAATAATATTTTTTATACCAGTTGTAATGTAATGTGGTCTCAATAATTATTAAGTATTATGAAATTTGAAAAAATTTAAATTTTTTTAGACCAGACATTTATACATCTGGTTTAAATATAATTTAGATATTGTCATTTCTTTATACCCAGTTTTAAATGTTTCAGAGTTTTTCAGCTTCCAAAGTAAGCTTTGCAACTACGTGTTTCTTCGAAATCAAAAGCAACTTCAATAAATGTAACTTTCATCCATCTTGTCTATTTAAACTCCGAATTCTTTTCATTTCTTTAGATCTAACCTCCTTTTCTCTCGAATATTAATATGGTGAGACGCATCAGGACTACTTCTATTCATCCTCCTTTTCCTCCTCCTCTACAACCATCAACGAGGAAGCTTCTTGACAACCTCAATGCAAGGATGGCTTGTATAGAGAGATGCCTCGGAAGACTCTTCACCTTACTGTATATTGTCAACAATAAGTTGAACATTGTGCTCTACATTAATGATGTCAAGTACAATCTTTCGGATGACCCCTTTTTCCCTTCCTATGCCTCCGGCAATGAGGAGGAAGATTGAGGGTCTTTTGTTATGTAAAATGTTTTTTAAAATCAATGTATTTGTTGCCTTTGGGCAGCAAAAAAATAATATTAATGAAAGAAATTTATTTCTAATATTGATCTTGAATGTCTCTTGCATCTTTGTTTCGTTGTAGTTTTTGTCTCTGGCTTGATAAGTTAATTTTACGATAGATGTAATTTATTAGTAAATTATATTATTTGGGATATTTTTTAATGTATAATTTGATCATATTCAAACCGGTTGTAGTGGCACAAGGTCTAAATATGTTAATTTGAACTGTTGTTTAACTCTTGACCGATCCGAGGGTGTGTTTGCTTTGAAGGGAGGGGAAGGGATGGAGGAATAAGGAGGTATGTTACCTTATTTGGTTTGTTGGAGGGGAGAGGATCCTTTAAATGAGAGCCAAAAATAAAGGGAGGGAAGGGAATGAGAGCTAAAATTTTGGCTTCCTACCCCCCCAAAAATTCAAACTAAATGAAGGAATGAGGACCCCTCTCTTCCTCTCCCATCCCATCCCCTTAAACCAAACACACCCTAAATATCCTTTATTTTTCTAACATTCAATTTTTATTTAGACTGGGAAATATGTGCATCTAGTCTTATTATTATTATTATTTACACCATGTTTTCAAAGACGACTTGTCTAAATACGTAACATTTCAACTTCCAACGCATAACATCATGCCTCGTTAGTATCATCTAAAGTTTTAGGCCATCAGTCTCGATTATAAATACCTAGGCGCCTTTAGAAATTGAAAAGTTCCTTTGTAATTCTCTCTCTTCTTTAAGTGGAAACACCTTCAATGACAATATCAAAGAGGCAGTGTTCCCCCTTTCCTCCTTCGGCGGAAGCTACGACGGTTCCTCTTCGTAGGCCCCTCCACCTCCGACCTTGGAAGAAATTGCTCATCCTATCTTTCACCTCCAAGGCATCGTTCTGGAGGTTATGGTGAAGCAAGATTGCTTCTTCGAATGACTGGGAGTTAGCGGTGTGTTGAATGACAACGTCGACCGTTTGAACGAGGAGCAATTGTCTCCTATAACGATTATGAACATTCAAAGACTTGGGTTTCAAGAACCTCTATTGTTATCATATTTTGATGTAGGGGTGTTCTCAGGATGAGACGAGATTGAGAAACCCCATTCCTGAACCCGAAGAAGGCTCGGGAAAGGAAATCATTTCCAATCTTGAAAAATTCCCATCCCGATCAGGATCGAGATTTCCCAAGTCGGCATTGGGAATTCCTAAAAAAATTTAAAGCATGTAATACTCTAGAATCTATATGAAACCCATATTTTATCTAGCAACAATTCAAAAACTGTAACAACTCATCACTTGATTTGCAATATAAATATAATGATTTTAGTCTGACATCTTGTTTACTCACTTAAAAGTTACTCAATGAAAAATTCCATATTATACATTACATAATCAAAAGTCCAATATATTACATAATCAAAAGGAGCCTAGTTGCATGCCTAAAGCTTAAGAGACAAATCAAGATGCTTCATTTCTTCAAAATTAGTTAAATACATTCACATAATCAAATAAACTAATCAATATTGCTATTAATTTATGAAATCAAAACAGCACCACACACACATATATATTCGGGATCACTTTTAGACTTGGTTTTCACTTCTCAGCTAACACTCAACACACACGACATACATGATATAGTTTTGATGTGGGATTGGGAAAAATTCAGGATGGGGAAGTCCCATTCCCAATGCCAACCCCAATCTCGAATTTTTGGGACGATATTTTTCCATCCCAATTGCTCGGGATTGGGACAGAAAACCGAACAAAAAAAAAAAAACTTTGAACGCTTTGTTTCTAAACTTTTTTTAATCTTTTCTAAAAATTACACTTTAGACTAGTTGAATTATAATAAAGTCTTGTTATGAATTAAAAGTATTTTTTTACATATTAAGACCGGACTTTAATGAGGACCGGTCTAGAAAAAGTTGCGTTAGTATATATAGTTATATACTCACTTTCAAGCTTGACCTTTATTTCTAGCCTTTCTTAATCCCTCACGCACTCTTCCTCTCTCTGTCGCCTCAGTGATATCTCTCTCTCCGCTATCAAGATGGCATGGTATTCCTTTCTGTTGGGCTCTCCCTCTCTATCGTTGCCGTTTTGTTTTTGTGTTCGGTAAAAATTGTTGCCCTCTTTTGTTAATGTTCTTTGTCTTTCGTTCTCTTTTGGTTTCTTGGCTTGGTATTCTTTTCCTTTCGGATCTTGTATTTGATCCTGATGCTCACTCCTTTTATTTATTTGTCGAAACCTTATTGAAAGTTTAGTTTTTTCGTTCTTTGTCAAATCACTGATATTTCTAGTGGTTGTGAAAAATATTTGCAATTTTGCATTGCAGGTTGAACGTTGTAATTTATGTGATGGTGTTGATTGGGGCATATACTTTAATCACTTGGTTGTGATTAATTCAGGCTTACTAACATCACATAGATCATAAGTTTTATCATCTACAATGGAAACCTGCAAAAGACATGCATATATAGCACAGAGGGTGTATGAGGGCCAAACAGACCATATATTCATGTCTTGAGAAGTGTCTGATATGTGTTTTATGTGTTGATGTGGGTAGGCTATTATAATTTGCTAGTTGCTTCAAGTTTAATGTATCTCGTGAATATATGTACGTAATACATTAAATTTGAAGCAAGTAATAATAATTATGGCCAATCAACACCATCACACATAGCACAAATGCTAGATGAGTATGTCAAAAACTTTACTTTCATTACTATGGATTTGTATTTAATTTTTTTATTACAAATTTATTCCAGGTTTTTTGTTTTTTACCTGTGGGGTGCATCAGTTCAAGAACTTGTAGATCTATGACATCACACATTAATCTATGTTATTTTTGGATAATGATAAATTATTGAAAATTTAACTATCAATCAAATTAATAAGTGTGTGTTGGCAAAAGCAAATAATAATGAAGTGTGAACCACTAATTCCAAGTTAGTTTAAATATATTATCGAAAATCATCAATAAAAATACAGATGCACAACTGTCCAAAACCCGCGGGCAAATAAAAAACTATGAAAAACAAAGAGGAAAGCACTGAACTTGGAGCCCAAGAATTGGAATTTTAGTATTTATTCATATTTATCAAAAGAAAGGACTATAGTACCACGTGTCAACCAACTATTGATTAAGACGTATACAATATGAAATGTGGGACCCATACCGTCTTGCCTTTTGACCTTGCGGACTACTCCTATGACCAAGATTCGCAAATGCTTCGAAACGATGCCGTCTCCACAGTCCCTTCTATAAAATCCAAAGGAAGCAAGAAGTTCAACGTCGTACACTCAGAAAGATGAATGATCAGGACGCGGCGGCGCCGGTGCCGAGGGTGAGCGTGGTGGTGTTCCTCCTGAAGGGTAGATCGGTACTCCTAGGTCGGCGGCGCTCCTCCGTCGGCAACTCCACTTACGCTCTTCCCGGCGGTCACCTGGAGTTTGGTCACTCTCTTTCCCCTTCTCTCTCTCTCTTGATGATTGCATTTGTAGTTTTGTACCGACCTGTTTATTTCTCGGGAAATTTGAAATTTCTTTCTTGCGGATTCAGGCGAGAGCTTCGAGGAATGTGCAATTAGAGAGGTGAAAGAGGAAACGGGGTTGGAGATTCGGAAAACGGAGTTCTTAATGGTGACGAACAACGTGATGCTGAATGAACCAAAGCCGTGTCACTACGTCACCGTTTTGATGCGAGCCGAACAGGCCGATCCAGAGGAGGAGCCGAAGAACATGGAACCAAACAAGTGTGATGGATGGGAGTGGTTTGAATGGGGAAATCTCCCAAAACCACTGTTTGGGCCTCTGGATAAATGGGTCAGTGAAGGATTCAAGCCATTTCCTGCTACCTGATTTTCTCAGTTATCACTGTTAATGGCGATGCTTAGTTTATTAAGGTAATCCATTAGCTACTATATTATGTGATTATGAGGCGTATGAATTGAGCAAATGATGGTTGATTTTGTTCCAAAGATAAGCCATTACTTCAATCTGTTTGCTTATTTAACTTTGACCTTATAATTTAATGGGTAAAGTAGTAAATCCTTATCTAGAAGTTTTTTTTTTTAGGTGTCACCAAAAAAAAGTTTTAAAACGTATCAATTTTGTTATTTTTTTTGGTTGAAAAGTTAATGGTTAACGTCAATTTTATAATAATAAGTGTCAATTTTTTAACGATATCGGGTCATATTGCTATTGCTATGTTTTAAAACTTCGAGAGTGATATTGAACCTAAAAATATTTACAGGCTCCTAGGCATATACTTCCAGAACAGACTTACTACTTAACCATTTTAAAAGTTACAAATCTCAATCTCTGTTGTCTCAAACCAATTTAATGTTATATAAATATATTTTAAAGATAATATATAACATTTGTTCAAATTAACTATTCGTGATATGTACCAGTTCAGTCAAATTAAGGAAATGTCCCTCTAATATAAGCTTGATCATGTGCCAGACTCGTTACTAAGTAGTAATAAAGCGAGATACCAAGTAAACAAGAAAGATTATTACCATGAGTGGTCATTCACTTGAATACTTAAGAATAGAATTTAGAGTTCGGATATATTTTGTCCGCGACAGTAGAGCATTTGTACCATAGAAGTTTTTTTAAGGTGCAATTTCGCTTAGAAAGTTTCCAAATCATTACAATTTTGTCCTGGCTATTATCCCTATTAAGTTTGGTTATTAGTTGATCATGTGTCATTCACGTCATTTTCATTAAGGTGTAAATTTATCCTGAAAGTTTTCACTTAGGAGCATTGCTGCCTCAAAAGTTTCCAAATCATAATAATGTTGTTTGACACTTATCTAGGTTAACTTTAACTGTTGGTTGACCGAATATGTTAAGTTGCAGCGTGAATAATATTGAAGAAGAAGAAGTTAATGAAGGATGAGCTTATATTTGCCAAAGACTAATTAAGAAAAAGATCCAATCACTATGTATATAGCACACTAAGGATGATTGTTAAGAACAAGGCAATCAAAAACTCGGTCACTGTACCCGAGTGATAACAAGATGGGCAAAATACCTACTTCTTTGATTTTTTTTTTTTATCACACAAAATGTTTTCACCTCTTTATTTATCTCTAATCATTTAGACGATATGTTTTTTTTTTTTATTAAGTCTAACTTTGAAAAAACTAAAATGGATGACACATGGACTTGCCAAATAATCATATTTGGTCAATTAATGGGTAAACTTAGCCTGAATAGCAATCATGGTGAAATTGCAATGATTTGGAAACTTTTGGGGTAACATTGGTACTAAGTGAAAACCTCTAAAGTAAATTTACATCTAAACCTAAACAAAAATGATGTAGATGACATGTAGGCTCTTAACTCAATATATTTGGTTAACTAACATTCAAATTTAATTGGGATAATTGTTAGAGAAAATTGTGAAGATTTGTAAACTTTTAAGGCTACATTGCACCCAAAAAAAATCCGTGACCCGAGACAAAATAAACACTTAACCCTATAATTTACAAATAGCGCCGATTGATAATACAAAATTAAAGTATGGAAGTGTAAAATTCATCTGTTCATTAGTATTTGTCAAGAGCAAGGTAGTTAAAATTGAAATTTTACATAAAAACAGAAGAGGGATAAAAAATCGTAAAATGTAAAATCGTAACATAGTAAAAACGTAAAAAAATCGTAAAAACATAAAAGCGTTTGGAAAATTGGTAAAATCGTTTTAATGAAAAAAAAAAATTGTAAAAACGTAAAATCGCAGTGATAAATCGAGATTTTAACTACAGTATCACGTACCAAACAACAATTGGCGGTGGCGGAGACAGATAAGCAGGACCCTTCTCGTACATCCAAACTTGTGAGTTCTGACCATGGCTTCGCTGGGCAAGACTCGAAGATGACTAATGAGAATTCAATTAATAAAAATTAACCTTTCCTAAAAAAACTAAATTATGTAAAACTCATATGAACCTCGGGTCAGTCATATAACCACGTAACATTTTAATATTTAAATTTAACCTCATGGCTATTTATTTATTTTTATTATAAGCACCATATCGGTAACTTAACGTTATTTTTTAATAGAAATTGTTACGTTAGAGTATTAAGTGAAAATGGGCATTATATGTAAATTCTTAATTTACAAAAGACCCTTAAATTTTGATTGGTCGTTATACATAACCCACTAAACTTTAATCAGTTATAAATAACCTCCTTAATTTTAATCAGTTTCAAATAATCTTGACATTTCAAAACTTAAATTTAACTCCTTTAAAAATTTGATTTATAATATTAAATCACATGTTATTACTTTTATATCAATAATATTATTAAGATGATCAGAGTAATGACATGTGGTTTGGTTTGATATTGTAAATAGCATTTTTAAGGAAGTTAAATTTGAACATTCAAAACTCGATAGTCATGAGGTATTTTGCAGCCAACCAGAGTTCAGGGACTATCTACAACTAATCAAAATCAAAGTTAAGGGGAGTTTAGTAAAATTAGCAATTTATATATGATGTCACATGTCGCCTATTAATCTTGAGCGATAATTTTCGTCAAAAATATAATGATCGTTTAACGATAGTGTGCTTATAATAATAATAAAAAAAAAGGTAGGGAGTTAAATTTAAATTTTGAAATGTCAGGTTATATACCATTAATCCAAAATTTAGAGGATTTTATATAATTTAGCCAGAAAGAAAGAAAGAATAAAATTAACCAAACATTGAGCTAACCTGAAAAGGAAGGCTGCACAACAAACGCATTGAGCTTCAACAGAATGGAGAAACCGGAGGCAGCGCCGGTTCCGAGGGTGGGAGTGGCGGTCTTCCTCACCAAGGGAAGATCCGTACTCGTTGGCCGGCGGCTTTCCACCGTCGGCAACTCCACTTTCGCTCTGCCCGGTGGTCATCTTGAATTCGGTCATCCTGTTTTCCCCTTTTTAGCTCTCTCACTCTATTGATTATTTGATCTGTCTGTCTCTCGGGAAAAATTGAATTTCCATTTTGCTGGGTTTGGATTCAGGCGAGAGCTTCGAGGAATGTGCAATCCGAGAAGTGAAAGAGGAAACGGGGATGAAGATAACGAAAACGGAGTTTCTGACGGTGACGAACTGGGTGCTACCGGAGGGACCAAAGCCGGGCCACTACGTAATTATCTTCATGAGAGCCGAACCGGCGAACGCAGAGGAAGAGCCGAAGAACATGGAGCCAAATAAGTGTGAGGGATGGGACTGGTACGAATGGGAGAATCTACCGAAACCCATGTTTGAGCCATTGCAGAAATTAGTCGATGAAGGTTTCAAGCCCTTTCCTTCTTGATTCTCTGTTGTTGTCGTCGTTAATGGCAATGATTGGATTTATCTTCGATTCTCTGTTTCGGAACTGCGAATCAATGCGGTTCATGGAGATTATTAGATACTCCCTCTAATCATCATTATTACAAGGCACCAACTACCAATTTCTCGCGGACCAATAAATGGAAGTTAAGTCATTAATGAGGTCTAAAAGTAATAAATGTTTCCAATTTTACCCCTACTTTAATGATGACGTAGGTTTAAATGAGTTAGTTAAAAATGAGGGTATAATGGAAAAGTAGTAATAAATTAGTTAGTTAAAGTAAGTTGGTACCTTATAATAAGGACCAAAAAATGTTGGTCGTTGGTGCCTTATAATAAGAACCAGAAGGAGTATATATGTGTTGCAGTGACTAACTAACTTTTGTCAGTAATAATAAAAAGTAGTTAAAGTTAATAAAGTTGTCGTAGAATCTACATAATTTTCAATATTATCCCTCTAATTTTACTAAATTCTAATATTATATTAATTATTACTCTCACCTTCTATCCTTATTAATTATGGGCAGACATGAAAAAAATAATTAATGTTCATTAGGAACAAGTAAATGCCTTATAAAAAGAACCAAATAAACTAGTTAGTACATTATAATAAGGACTAGAGGGAGAAACTTGCAAGAAGGATTTTGCAGATTCTGATTTCATTTGGTTCTATGTTCCGCCACGTCCACTTCTCTTATGGTCCTTTGCCTTGCCATTCTCTTCATCCAAACTCCACTGTTTTGGCGCAAAACAGGGTTGGTGATGTTTTTTTTTTTTTCAAAAAAAATATTTTAAGGTAGTTACTGGTACTAAAAATATATATTGATCGATATTGAAAAATATTTTAGGATCGTGAAAAAATACTTCTTGATCTTAAAAAAAATATTTTAGGATCTTGAAAAAATATTTCAAGTTACTGACTAGTATTAAAAAAGTACTTCATGATCTTGAAAAATTATTTTAAAATCTTGAAAAGATATTTTAAGGTATTGACTGGTACTAAAATGATACTTAGTAACTGATACTAAAAAAAATATTTTAAGGTGTTGACTGGTACTAAAAATATATTTCAAGATATTTTTTTAAGATCCTAAAATATCTTTTCAGGATCATGAAGTATTTTTTGAGTACCGGTCAATATTTTAAAATATTTTTTAGTATCAGTTAATAACCTAATTTTTTTTTTTTTAAAAAAAGAGCATCACCAAGACGTAATTTAGAAAAAAAGAATGACAAAAGAGTATAAGAGAAGTGCATAAAAGATTTAGCAAAAAAAAAAAAAATGCATAAAAGAAGTGGACGGTAGCCGGGCATGAGTCTTTGGGAACAAAAGTATTTTTTTTTTTTGGTTGCTATAAGAAAGTTTTGGAGGGGTTCGACATCAGTCCCCCACCAAGGTCAGGGCACGGCCCCGGACTCTATGAGCACTTACTGGGGACTTACGAGATCGCCTACCAAAGGAGTCCCAGCAACGGTAGAGGGGATCGAACCTACGACACAAGGGCCTAGTCTTGGATCCCTTACCATCTATGCCAACTCACATTGGCGGGAACAAAAGTATTTGTTTGTTGTACCAAAAATATGGGTTTGGTTTAACCAAAAAAGGTTCAATGTTAATAGTGGGTGCCGTCCGATCAAGAGGATCCACGAACTTAAGTTGGTTCAATGTTGATAGGCCCATAAGCAGCATCCCCTAATATAATACTTCGTCTCATTCTAAATATACGAGTTAATAGAAAAGTTTAAATATAATACCACATCTCCAAATTTATATTTTTTTCAAACTCTCTATAGTAATTGCGCGCACATTTATATAACTTAAAAGGATTTTCTTTTTAGGCTTAAGTATCAATTTTGTCCCTAAAGTATATGCCTAGGAGCAATATTGCATCGAAGTGTTTGATGTAGCAATGTTGCCTCTAAAATATCAAAATGTAGCAATGTTGCCCCTTTGTTAACAGCCCTAACGGTCAAACATTATTGTTAGGGCTGTTAACAAAGGGGCAAGATTGCTACGTTTTTATACTTCCAAGGCAACATTGCTACGTCAAAAACTTCGAGGGCAACATTGTTCCTGGGCACGTACTTCAGGGGCAAAATTGATATTTAACCCAAAAAATAAAGTGTAAGTAATCCCAAAGAAGATTGATCGATATCATATCCAAAAGTAAATATATCAAGTACCGAATTATTGGTGCCAAACAGTCATGACAATTTATCAGAATGATATCCTGCCAATACCACATCTTTTACATTATATGGACTAGTTTGAGCTTTATATATATTTTGATGAGATTGGTATTTCTTGCTAGAAATTTCACATGTTGACGGATTATATCGATTATGATGGTTCCAATTTTTTTTTTTTTTTTTAAATTTCTAAATATATATCACATGGAATTTAATTTGAAAAGTCAGACTTTCCGATGTGGAAGCACTCAGAAATTTTGGATAACCCATGAGGTCTTCTATCTATAATACCTACTACCTGAATAGCTGAAGAACAAGCCATGCTCGCTAAAGAAATTGAATAATTCTTCTTTATTTGACTCTAAATTCAAAATAACATGAGAGAGATCTTTATAACCCAATAAAACTAAATCTAACTAGGACTCTCAAGAAATAACTTCCAATCCTAATAGCCCAAAAGATATAGATAAATAATGAAGGATATAGTGAAGATATTTAGCAAATACTTTAATTAGATTATTTAAATAATCTAATTGCTGAAAAATGTTTTATGGGGTTAATGAATAAAAGATATTGGAAAATAGTATTTTTTTTCTTTTTTTTTTCTTTTTTGCGTTAAGTATCAATTTTGTCTATAAAGTACACGCTCGGAGCAATGTTGCCCTCAAATTTTTTGGCGTAGTAATGTTGCTCCTGAAGTATCAAAACGTAACAATGTTTCCTCTCTGTTAATAATAGCCTTAACGGTCAACTAACATTTAACCGTTAGGGTTGTTAACGGAGATGCAACATTGCTACATTTTGATAGCTACATTTTGATAATAGGCGTGTACTTCAAGTGCAAAATTGATACTTAACCCTTTTTTTTTATCAGAGAGTAGTATACAATGTAAATGATTAAAATATGGCAAAAACAAGCACACATTTTTTTTCCCTAATAATTAACTTAACTGTTGTTTCTTTTTTTTAAAAAAAATCTATATAAATTAGTTATTTAACTCATACATCAATGAAATATATATAGATATTAATCACTTGCAATTCTCATTTTAGGATCACGTGGTTATAAAATCAATTGAAAAGCAAATATAACTTACTCATTTGATGATCTTATTAATAAATCACTTCCAACATGTTGTCAGGTTTACACATATTAAGAAAAACCTTAAATTTCAAATAACTTTTCAATCTTATCCCTATTTAATACTCTCTTCGGTTCTTTTTATAAGATCCAAAAATTTGAGTTATTTTGATCTTTTTTATAAGAGCCTGATAAGACTTGTCTCAATATTTAATGATTTTTTTTTTTTTTCATTTGTGCCTCTTATTAGTTATATATATATTGCATTAATTAAAAAGTTGGTGATGTTTATATTGACTTTATTTCTCTCTCTTGGCCCCTTATAAATAAGGGCATACTTGGAAAAAAATTATTTTAAGACATACTTATTATTTTTAACTAATTTCAACCGCTTTCTTAAACCCATAATTAAGTTATCAGGCTGTTATGCATAGGATTAGAGGGAGTATACATTGTATCCCATTAAAACAAAGTCAACACAATAATAATTATAAAGAGTAAAATTGCACATTTGTATGAAAAATTTAATAATATGACTTATAAGTAGTATAAAAAATTTTATAAATAGGATCAGAGGAGTATGTAAGAAGGATGAAAACAAGGGCCTGTTTAGATCACAGAAAATGGCACGACGGAATAGGAAAATGAGGATTTTCCAATTGGCGGTGGGCGTTTGGATCAAATACTCTGTCTAAAAACAATTTCCCACCTCTGCCAATTTTCAGTTGGATGAATGAAAATGTGTAAAACCCTAAAAATCGTATTTATGATAAATATCATAAATTAGTAAAAAATGTCTATTAGAAATGGGTGAATATGTGGTCTCAAAGCTAGTGTAGTATTTATCTTATTTTCTAAGGTAAATTCAATTAAAATTAGAAGAGATAAAGTGTTAAAAATCCCTAAATGCAATTGTGGGTCATAAAATGTCCTAAAAATATTATGATAAATCCTAAATGGTAATAAAATATTTGTTAAAAATTAGAGAGTATGTTGTTTCTAATTTAGGAAATTTTTGGGATTATTTCCCTTGGAAAATAATGAGGCAAAATTAAATATAATTTTGGGGAGCATAAGTTACCCCGTGATTTTTAATATTTTATATGGGGCATAAAATACCAATGTCAGTAAAATAGTTGTGAGATAATAATTAATTCTAATTAAGAAAATTGTCAACAATTAGTAAGTGATTAATTAGCTAATTAATGGCTAATTGTTTAAACAAGGATAAAGGAAATGTTTAAAGATAATTAGGAGCTTAATTAGATAATTAAAATATACGCTTGGTGGGCGTGCAACAATTAACATCAAAGTTATAAAAGTATCTCGTAACTATGACATCCACAACAATTAAATTAGACCACATAAAGTGGGTGTGACCACATGAGGAGTGATGGGTATGATAGAATCACGGTCATATTTTATCGTCCGCACGTAACTATGAGCCACTCATTTGATGCATGTGGTTAACGTTGTTCATAGATTCATGCATGACCGCCAGCGAGTGGTGGGTATGTCATGGGTATGAGTGAAGATGTTGTTAATGCGCTTTAACCTTCAGTGACCCACCAACCACATCTAGGTGACCTTGTGAGAATATCCATATTTGACCATAGTCCTGACATGGGTAGCTCATGTCCAAAAAAGAACTTTTTTGAAATTTTTATTGCTTGGCCACCTGTCGTGTGATTATTTTTCTAATATGAGTAAAATGTTGTTCCTTATATTGCTCTGTTAAATGTATGTATATGGGAAACTGTATAGGTGATGGATGGAGAAATGGGTGAGTATTTAGTTGAGGTGGCTGGATGTTTAGCTCTGGTGTTGGCTGTAAGGAAAGTGGCTGGGCAATGTGTGGTAGAAATATTTAGTAGCCGTAGGAAGGAAATCCCTTATAAATCATTTAGGCTATATTTTCTACCTTAGAGCAATGGTATATAGTAGCGACACGACTTGTTTCTACCATATTAGAATGAACAGGGCGACATTTGACCACCTGTGACACATGCTGGACACAATTGGAGGCCTGAGATCTACGAGGCACATGTTAGTTGATGAGCAAGTTGCCATGTTCTTGCACATTTTGGCTAATAATGTGAAGAACTAAGTAGTTCAATTTGAGTTTGGAAAGTCGAGTGAAACAGTAAGCAGATACTTCAAGCTCATTTTGAATGGCACCCTCAAATTGCAACATGAACTTTTCAAGGTAATAGAGCCTATTAGAGAGGATTGCATAGACAATCGTTGGACATGGTTTAAGGTAAATTACTTAGGACTTTACTTATGTCAATTTGTGTTTCAAATTTTCATTGCGCCTTCATATAGTTGTTGTTAACGGTAGGAGTTTGTGGGTGCTTTAGATGGTACTCATATATGAGTACAGGTTCCAGCCTAGCACAAGGGTCAGAATTAGAACAGAAAGGGTGATATAACGACGAATGCTCTAGGAATATACTCGTCGGATGGACAATTTATATTTGTGTTGACTATATGGGAAGGATCAGCTGCGAATGAAAGGGTACTAAGGGACACCATAAGAAGGAGACATGGTTTGAAAGTTCTAGCCGGTGTGTTTGAGATAAATGGCCAATTTTTCATTCTGTTGCACTGTTACCAAGTTTGGCTTTGATTAAACAAAGATGAAATTGTTAATGTGCGGAGAATTACTACTTATTATATGTGAGTTACACTAACAGTGACAGATTCCTTGCGCCCTACCACATCCATCGTTACTACATATTTTTTATAAAGACAATCTGAATGTGTGATTGCATTGACAACACCAATATTTCGACGATGTCATGTATGTAAGGTAAAATTATATATGTAAGTTAACTCCCTCTATATGGATGCAACTGTTTGTGTTGCAGACCATGGTGAACCAATTTGCTCATTCCAGAGAAAGCAAACAGGAACAAAGTGAGTATTATTTCAACAACTATCACAATATGTCACCCATGGGCACAAGGTGTTTAGGGCCACATGGATGGAAATGTTAATTGTAAACAAACCACTGGCCACACCTTGGTTAATGCCAAGTTGGCCTTAATTCATGGATTGTGGTTTCTATATGCATGTGGCAGGATGGTCATGGGTAAAGGTTTACATTTGGAAAAGTGCAACAACCATGACGCACCCAACGTGTGCATATGGTCACAGAAGTACAACTATATTTTTTTTTGAAGATGATTTAACTACAACAATCCAATGTGCATGTCTTGGTTATGCGAGAGGATATAAAATCTGAGGCCGATGTGAAAGGTCTATTTGTGCAACTAACATACATTAACATTAACATGTATATCATATGTTCACCATATACTTGTATACAAACAAAGCACCTACTACACAATAAGCCACCTATTAACCTCCTTAAAGAAAAAAATTAGCATGTCCTTAATTTACCTCCTCCTTGGATGCCAGAAAACTCTTGTTGCATGATCGTAATTGGCCAAGAAAGGACCACCTCATTCCCTCTTTACCACCAAATATTGCACAATTAGAACCAAAATTTGAGTGTCTGAATGAGGTTGAAATCCATTTCACGCATCCTTGGCTGTGTCCCCATAGAGAATAACTTCAATCAAGTTCATTCTATGAATGTCAAGCACAAAAATGAATCACATTCATGGTAATGCATAAAACATAGGTGTATATAGAACAATAACATATTTTGCTCTCACTGGTTGTCCTCTACCACAAATGTAAACTTTCGATTTAGGAGATTATCACCCCACTCCCAGGACAACGGCACTTTCATGTGCAATATCCCCTTGACATATGTGGCCAAGCAACAAGATTAAGTCTATGGTTCTAAGCTTTGGTGCAAAACTGTTTAACCACACTTGTGGGGAGAAACAAAAGGTGGAAGCTTTCATGTAATCCCTCCACACTTTCAAAAACAACAAAGTCCCTAACATCGCACATGTTTTTCAGGATGAATCTCTTCGCCAAAGCGATCAATAGTTTCTCCCCCCTCCATCTTAAGGATGATGATGTGGTTGTTCTAGATGGAAATGTGAAAATCAAAGGATGAATTGCAAGAACATAATCATAGAGAACATAACAACTTTATACAACTTGTACCATTTCGTCAAAAACGATGACGTCCATAGAAACCACCTTCTTTGGCCATCCCTAGTCACGATTAGCAATGTCATAATCGATCCTCAGATACATTCTTTCTACCTTCACCAACACCTTGCAAACATTTGACTGTGGTGAAACCTCATCAAGGAATACGTACACTCCTGCCATAACAGACTTTTTCACATCATAAGAGAAAAAGAGAGCAACGACGATAATGGCTCTAATACCGCCACAGTTAGAAGACATCTATAAATACTAGCATTAATAACCGCCAACTAACCATACTTGTTGTAATTAATGTCGATCAACCCCCAAAAAAACCTCCTTATTCCCCATCAAATTGATACACGCCAATGACCGGCAACCACTTTTGGAATAAACAATAAAGAACATTAACGTGAACTTATACTCCCGATCATATATCAAAATAGTTACTATCACAAAATTATTTAAGTAACCATCAAACCTTGCATTTTGTTTGGAAAAGAAAGGAAGTTCAACTTACACATGTCCCCAAAAAATGTTCCTCTAACATAGTGATATAAAACAAGGGAAAACAGAGGACTATCTCAAAAGGGAACACCGTGGGCAACCCATGGGCACTTGATGTGTATGGGTGAAAGGCTTGCACAGACAACCCCGTCGTTACGATAAAATTCCGTAAGTTAGAGTCATGAACTATGATTACGATGTCATTTAGACACTTCTTGGTGAACGTTGGAATTGAAAATTATGTTACCCATGTGTTACATATGGTTACAACCTAGTTACCGTGTCTCAAAATGATGTCGCTTTAATGCCTGATGATGCTTGTCGTCAATTGCCACATTTCCATTGGTTGTGTTGCAGTGCCCATTGGTATTATTGTCCATTTACAATGTTTTAACCATGATGACTTGTTGGCCACAGGTGGTTAAGGATAGGTTTTTAGAAACCCAAGTTTACATTTAGGCCTAACCCTGAACCTCCCATTCATACTCTCATCTAATTCGAACTCAGAACTAATTCATTTGCCCTTAACAAGCATTAACCAAAACCCTAATCCCTAATCCACAAAAATGTGCCTCGTAATGGCAAAGGGTAGAGGAAAAAATGAGATGCCCAAGACTATAGTGAGAGCTAAGATTGAGGCTTCTCATTTGGTAAGGAGATGAATGATGGCAAACATAAGTCCAAAACTCTGACTCACGAGAAGCTGGAACCGTCAATAACCGTCGTTGCCAGCAAAGGAAAGAGGAAACAACCAAAGGCCGCAACGTCTAAACATACACAATGTACTTCAAAGGGGCTTGCGATGGCAGCAAACAAGGGAACATACTAGACTGCCGACGACAAATACGAACCTTCGCCTATGAGGGTTACTTCTCATGATAAGACTGTGGGATCAAACATAAAAAAAAAGCGTTCGAAAGCCTTCTAGCCACCAGTTCTAGCAAGGGACAAGTAGAAAAAGTCCCCTAAGTCTGTACCTATTAGGGCAACACAACATCATTTTCCTAGACAATGCCTTAGGAGAGTGACAAAGGTGTCAATCTCAGAAGCTGAGGTAGAGGTTACCAAGTTGACGTCTCCGACCAACCCTACCCCAATACCACCACCATTGATGGAGTCTTTCGATCTTGGCATGGACAAAGATAAGTACAACACACAATTTGTGCATAGAAGATTTTGCCATGTTCTGTTATCAATATGCCAAAACTAATGGTAGGAACAAGATACGATATGATTCCATATTTTGGACATTATGAGAAGTTGCTAAAAGTGTCCATGAGCTATAGTCCAAAAGTAGTGAGACACTTTTACTGTAACATGGAGTCATTTTCTGTATTTAGCGATGGATCTCTTAGGAGCAAGTACCTTAAAACGAAGGTGAGGGGGAAGACAATTAGACTGACTCCTGCCAACATCAATTTTCTCCTAGGTGCTAAAGATATTGCTAGGATTCAGTTCACTTCCTTGAAGCTTGAAGAGATTGATTAATTGTTGAGTGGCAATGACAACTATCCCAGACAACTGAAGCTCAAGCCAATTGATTTTCTAGATGATAGAAGGGTGATTCATTAAATTTACTCTCGATATCTGGTGAACAAGTGTATCAACTACTCTCACATCAACAACTACGATTATCCTGTACTGGCCTCCATCGTCGCAAAGCAAAATAGAGACGTTGGGGCAATGATGTTTGATGAGATGCAGAATGTGGTTGACTTGAAGTCCTTTCAAACTCCACTTCCATACCCTTAGTGGGTCATACATTTTGTCTAGTTTTAACATCCTTACATGGAGGACGATGATAAGGTTTTCACCATCCCTGAATTTGACAAGACCCACTTGACCAGTTTGCACATCACCTTGCCTGGTTCCTCTACTTCAGAAGCGTCTCAAAAGGGGAGGAAAAGGAAAAGCTAAGGCAGAGGCCCCTTTTGAACCTCCTCCCACTCTTGACCCCTCTATTTTGGTCGAGATTGTCAAGAATCTATTGAGCGAGGAGCTTGCTGCGTTTGAGGAAAAAACAACTGCGTCTCTAAAGAAGTTGTTTTCATACGAGTTTGTAGCATTTCAAGAGAACATCTTCAAGAGAAATGAGATGGTTCTCCGTGATGCCTTTAAAGTGGCTGATGCTGTAATGGACGCTTTGTGTATGTACAATGCCCGTCTTAGTCAGATTGAGAAGGCCATGCATGTTCAATTGGAAAGGTAAGAAACGACCATTCAAGAGGTGGCTAAAGTTGTGTTGGGCATTCCTGAGAATGATGATGGTAATAGACAGGACACTAACGGTCCCTCTTAGGTACACAATATCCCATATGACTTGATCTCCTCAACGTCATTCGGAGGATGTCCCTGATGGTACTCAAATGCCTATTCGCAGCTTGATACCGAAGTTCCAGTTGACTCCCCTTTCCTGGACCAAGTCAATGCCCCAACCACTGAATCCACTTACGAGGTCATACATGCACCCGCCCAGGCCACTAAAGCTACTCATGATGTCATTCACTCAGCGTATAATTAGCTAAGAATATGGTTAATCTAGAATTTGAACCAGTTGAGAAACTCATTTATGCAACTGTGTTGGAAACCCCTATGCAAATGGTTCCAACTCCCTCAAGTATGATGGATGTAGTGGCAAGTACCCTAACAACAATAATTGCGTACTCTCCACCATCGTACGCACCAGCTGCTCCATTGAGGCCATTCCCTCCTGTTTATGACATCAACCTTCCCCCACCCCCTTTAACTTATCAGCACCAAATGGCTAGTGCCTCGGAAGATTCCAAAGATGATTAGATGGCATTGAGCATAAATGTAGGTTGATGTTTTTGTTATTTATAGTTAATGTCTTATAGTTTCTTGTAATGTTAAAATCAGATGAATGTGTATGTGTTTTTGGTTGACCTTATTCAGTTTAAGTTTGTTTTGTATTTCATTTACTTTGTCATTACTATCATGTGCCCATCAAGTAACTATGGTTAAATCCACTCCATCGCAAGGTATTTGCACTTTTTGAACCATATTCAAATAGTGGGTGCGTCATGGTTGTTGCATGCATATGGCATGGTCATAGCCATGTCCTAAATAATTCAACCACAAGCTGCTTATGGCATACTATGGGCAACAATGATTGCGAACTCAACTTAACCGCAATGTACCTATCACTTGACCATGGTCACCGCCGCTTCCTTCCATGATTACCCATGTTAACCAGCATGTGCCTATAACTTGCACACGGTGATGTCCTCATTCTTTCATACGAAGTTAACCATTCATAACTATATGCACATTGTGGGTAGCCCATGGTTAAGAAGAAAAAATATAGCACATTATAAATAGTGCAAGTTCTTCATTGACAACTAAAAACAGAGCACATTATAGACACATCCATCCACCCATGTCTTTGTGCTTTCTGTAGCATAACCTTAATTGAACTAGAGTACAAGTTATTGAAAAGCACATCCAATAGAAACACTCTTGAACCCATGTTCTCCTCCTCCAACTAACATAGCCACCTACACACCTCTATCCTACTATTCCTCTCCTGTTGAACACAATGCACAAATTCCTAAATTGTTTGAAAGGCTTCACCCTGTAGATGGTAGCTTGATGATTCACCTATAAATCAGAGAGTTAACGGTGAAAAATCCATAAACAATAGGCCCTAAAGCAAGGTAGATCAAGGATCTTACATCAATATATGCTTCCCACACACCATCATTAGCGACAACTGAATTTGTGGCATAGTCCCACCTGAAATTATGCCCCTTTGCCCTATACAGCACATCAAATACTGTCTCCCATTCCACCTTCAACTTCTTCAAGTGACACAAGATGTCATTGTTCCATTTGAAGACATATCCAGGTAGCCTTCCTTCCATCTTTAGTTCTAGATAAACCAAATAGCTTAGTCTGAACCCCCTGTCATTCAGTTGTTTGCATCTGAGTGCCATCTTGACTAGCAAATTGACAAGCACCTTGTTTCCTTCAGGGGTCCACATGCAACATCAACGCCCATTTGCTTCGCCGAAACCACCGTCATCAGTTCCATATATCCTTGCCATATCCCTGCCGAGGGAACCTGTTTCGGGTGTTAATATATTGTGGGAGCAATAGTGTTGTGGGTGCGTGGCTTTCGTGGGTTTAAAATAATCTTTTCAATTTTGGGGCAAAATGGTCTTCTGCCACATTTTACTGCCTCACTTTCTTCATACAAAACAATAATTTTCTTATTAACCCATTTTCTTTTCCACTACGAACCAAACACGTCAGTGACAAAATAGTTTCCATTCCTCTACATTCTTTTCCTTTCCTTTCCATTTCTACCTCTTCTTTGATCCAAATGGGCCCTAAGCTCCCAATGGCTTCAAGATACTCCTTAAATATTATCATTATAAAATTGAATATTGTTGTGAATTGTTTACGTATATAATTCTCATTTTTAATTATAAGAACGTAGAAAATTAGCTTATAGTCATCCTCGCATGCACGTCACATGTTCGTTATAGTAGGAAGCGGTTTGTTAGTGGCTTTGTACACTTCTATGGGAAGAAGATAATGAATTTTTTGGAAAACAAAAGGACAATAAGACAATACAAATAATGTAAATTGCCCTCCTATTACAGAATTACACACACACGATGATGATGATATGAACTTTGGACAATAGTATAGCTTTTGGATTGAGCTGTTAACCATCTCTAAATTTATAAATAAGATAATGTGCTCAATTAAAAATGTCTGGTACTTTTTTACTACCAAGTGCTTTGAAGTTAGTAGATAGTAGATGGTTTGTTGACTGGCCTTGAAGGAATTCTAAACATTTCTCATCATTACTTTATTTTCCTCAAGCAGATCATTCAATAACTAATCATCCCTTAAAAAAATTTATTGTTGATTTGTAAAAAAAGACGTTTTTTTTTTTCAAAAGAAAAAAGAGAGACTAGTATCACTTATATACACACACTGTTATAATTATTGTGTGTGGGGGTGTCAAAGTGAGAAGTTGTCCCACATTGATCATGAGTGTGGAAATCCAAGAGAATATATAGTAGCTCATAATATTAGGCAAGTAAATAGAATAAGAGAATGCATGAGTGGGTTGCACCCACAATAATGAGCTATTAGAGTAAATATGTGAAAAGGCTTTTGTATCGGCTTGCAGAAAATTGATTTCAAAAACATTTTTTGTGTGTTTCCCAAATGAGAATTTAAAGTTAAACGCAGTTGACATCCAACCATTTATGTCTACTGAAATTCTAAGCTTTAACATCTTCATTTAATTCTAAGGAGTATTGCATTATCTAACATATGCCTAGAGCATTTAAAGTTAAATGACTTTGATATCCAACCATTTATGTCTACTGAATTCTAAGCTTTAACATCTTCATTTAATTCTAAGGAGTGTTGCATTCTAACATATGCCTATACAGCAGCCTATTGTACCAGAATAATTCTTAAGAATAATGTCCTACTGACTTAATTTGTATTAAGATAATCCAACACACACATAATACAAATCAAAGACAAGTTGCCAATATAGAGAGAGCACACAAATAGCAAAGGGAGTACAATTTATGCATCTCTCACATACATATATGCTTGGGTAGGTGCGTGTGTTTGTGATCCATCTTTATAACATTTCACTAATAATCTTTATTTAGTAAATAAGCAAACGTTGCAAAATCAACAGGCTTAAATACATATAGGTAACAAAATAAATATATTATACGTAGGGAGGTTATAGTAAGTAAGAATATGATTAATGTATAGTAATTCATTTTGAAATAACTATTTAATTTTGAAAAAATATATATGCAACACAAGAGGATGTGTTCAAAAAGAGATGTCTGTAAGGTAATATGTCGGAAAGGTTGTGATCCAAAGGGATTGTGGCTAGTAGGGTAGTTGTGGCTTTACCTGCCCTTAATTAGATGACAATGATATTTCACCTAAACCCCTCCTTCTCTCCCCTTGTTTCTCTAGATTTTTCTAATTAAAGAATTTGAAATTTGAGTCAGAAATATGAGTGATGGCGACTCACTATTGCTATAATTAATATACTGTAACTCTCTATTTGACTCTTAATACATGATGAGTTGATTTTTTTTTTTTTTTTATAGATTAATGAAGTTAAATATTATTTAACCATAATCTATATATTAATCTAGAAGTCAAAACAAATTAGTTTAAAAAAAAATATAAATATATACTTTAAAATAATTTATTTAGTTTCTTTATTTCTTAGAAAAAAATTAGCTATATCTTGTATTAATATCCGGAGAAAGTGTATATATGTTATAAAAATTGTCAACTCGTAATACTTTCATCTCAAAATTCAACATATGCAGATTTTTATTGTGATTGTATAAAACACTGGACGAGATCAGCTATATGGATTATATGATATCATTGTGTTCTATCAAAAATCATATCTTTAGATAAATTATGAACCAAAAGATCACATTCCCTATTTTTTTTTTTTTGTGTATTTCGGTTTTCCTCTACCTCTTTTTCAGACTTTTTCGGAGTTCTTCATACTACTTGACTCCTCATGTCATCTATGCACCTAATGGCCCTCTTTAATTATTTACAAACTAGCTCAAATAAATTTTTACCATTTTTTCCTTAATACTCGTTTTTAATAGATGTCAACTGATGTCAACTCGTTCTCACCTGTGTCTATGTTATCTGGCATGCATGGGGACGGACTAGTAGAATGTAGCTAGATCTAGTGATAAAAAACAGCACCACGTCTAACATAGCAGCAGAGAAGCCCTTGTTGTTGTGGGCTGTGACCCCACCTCCATAATCTCACTGTTTTCTTCTTCTTGCCCACAGGTAGGTGTGGCTGCTCACCTTCCTTCTCCATTTCTCATTCTTTAAATTGCCCCACTCACACTGTATATATCACTAGATCTATTATATATCTCACTCTCACACCAAGCTCTCTACCAATACACATGGTGCAGTAAATTAATCTCCCACATTTCCCTTATTTGTTCACCTTCGCATGGAACTCCCTTCATAGCCACCCATTTCCTTCTCTCTGCTATAATCTCTCTCTCTCTCTCTCTACACCATGAAGACCATAATGGCCGCCAAGTCTCCCCATGATTCTTCCTTCTCCTTCTCCAGAAGGTACTTCCATTTCAGCAAGAAACTCGACGACGACGACCACATCGAAGAACAAGTCCTTACCATCACGCCCTCCTCCCAACATTTCTGCCATGAACAACACTTCCCCTGTAAGAAGAATAATCAATCTGTTTCAAGATTCAAGTCAGCTCTCACACTCTTCAGCAAAAGCCGCTCCCTCGGCGGCGGCCACCACCAACGTTACTCTTCTTCCTCTCTTGCCGGAACCCGAGTGGTCGGAACTCTCTTCGGCAACCGACGAGGGCGCGCACACATCGCCTTCCAGGAGGACCCAAAATCTCATCCACCCTTCCTCGTCGAGCTACCCACACCAACGAGCGTGCTGGTGAGAGAGATGGCTTCTGGGTTAGTGCGAATCGCGTTGGAATGTGAGAAGAAAAAAATTAAGAAGAAAAACAAGAAGGAGAAGCTGGTGGAAGAACCAGTTTGGATAAGCTACTGTAATGGAAGAAAATGTGGGCATGCGAATAAGGTTGAATGCGGAGAAGAGGAGTGGAAGATACTGAAGGCGGTGGAGCCGATAACGATGGGTGCCGGAGTGATTCCGGCGACGATGTGCGGTGGCTCTGTGGACGGTGAGGGGGAGGTGATGTATATGAGAGCGAGGTTTGAGAGAGTGGTTGGATCGAAAGATTCAGAAGCTTATTATCTGATGAACCCTGATGGAAGTGGTGGCCCTGAGTTAAGCGTTTATCTCCTACGAGTTTAGCTTATAATAATTTGCTTGCCCATGGATTTCCCTGTTAATCTGATATTAATGTTTGTTAATTGCCTTTGATATGGTGATTGTGAAGCTTGTTTGGTTGTATCAATTAATAGTAGTGCATTATTATTAGATTGCAAGGTTTCGCTATAACTTGGTTGAATGTTTATGATTTTGAAAGCAGGAAATTTAATAGATCAGAAAAAGTAAAATATCCTGGGGGTGAAACATTATTGTCCAAAATTTGACTTCATCATGCATGAATAGAGTACAAGGACTTCGTAATATAGAATTGCCGAGTAAGATCTGTATGAATACAAATTTTTTTAAAAAAAATTGAGAAAACTAAATAAGTAACTTAATTATAACATATGTTATATATTATTATATTATATATTAGTTTATACGTTCAAAAAACTAATTTGGTATAAAAATGATAAATATAAATACTTTAAAATAATTTAGTCAGCTTTCTTAATCTCTCTAAAAAAAATTAAATAGATTTTTTAAGGATCAGCACTAATGCTATTTTTATTTTGACTCCATGATAATACTCGAGTCTTATATGTATAGTTTAATCCCCGGCCCGTCAAGGGAGGCTGAAAAATGGACAAGATATTTGAAATTGACCTCAGTAGGGCCGGCCTGGAGGGCCTCGGGCTTAAACGGGCCAACCCTAGAGGGTCTCGGGCCGGCCACTGTAGGCCCTTTTCACTTGAAGTTTTTCTTTTTAATTTTTTAATTTATATATTTTTGTATTTATTATAGAGTTATTTATCTATTTAACTACAAATACATAATAACTATACTTCTAATTTTATGATTTGGCTTATTATTTGTTCCAAATAAAGATTATGGATGTGTTCATCATGCGGGAGAAGAAATTCACGATATTCTTACTCATGAGCCAGAGGCTACTACTCAAAGTGAAGAACAATCAAATGTCATTGAAATTGATGATAGTGGCGAAGATGACGATAATAATAGTCGTCGTATTAATGTCGCTTAGTGATATGCATCTTATGTTTTATGTGAGTTATTTGTGAACATAATTAGATTTTTATTATGAATTAGTGAATGTGCTTATTTATTGGATGATTTGTATAGAAATGTACTAATTATATTTCTTTAAAAAAACAGAGGAAAAATAATTAAAATTTCAAATAGTAATTTTCGGCCTGGAGGGCCGCTTTAGCCTCAAGTGCTCTGGGTGGGCTTTGAAAACAGATGTTTTTCTTACCTCAGCCCTGGAGGCTGACCACATTAGGCCCCTCGGCCCTTCATGGGCCGGCCCGATTCCCACTCTATATGTATAGTACTAGAACATCACTGACACACTCAATAGAACCTTTTGTGTCAACATCAATTGTATTACAGTCCTTATATTTACCAACATCCTAACATGATGCTAGCTCTGGTCCTTAATATATACAGGATTGGAGATAATATATGATAAATGAAAAAAAAAATAGTTGGCAGCATTTATGAGAAAAGGTAGCAATAATGCAATATAGTATTGCAGCATAACTTTGTTTGGTATGAACAAGATAGGCTTCATTTTGTTTATCTCTTCGATTTCTTCAACGTACACTCTAGCCTATATACATTAATTAAAGGATTATATTTTAATAAGAGAGTCTGGCTTATAGAAAAAACATTAGGAGAAGACGTAACCATAAAATACCTAGAGATGTGAATTAAATGAGGTAAGTGATAGTGTTAGTTATACATATATATTAGACTATTGGCCGGAAGTCTCCTTAGTTTTTCTTTTTTGGTACCGACATGAGATGCAGTGGGTGAACAACATCGGATTCTCATTAGATTGCTTCTATATATGTATCTTAAGTAAACCAGTCATGCACCAATATATACTCATCTTTCAATGCTTTTTTTATATTTATGTTTCGAACAAAGGATTAAGATATCATCATTAAGAGTTTTTTTTTTTTTTAAAGAATGTTATATCTTTATAATTGTCAGCTAATAATTTTTGTTAATTTTTAAAGTAGATATATATATATATATATATATATATAACAGTTATCTTTTATGTCAAAATATATTTTTCTTCTATTATACATTCTCTGATCCTTAATATAAGACATATTTACCTAATTTGATTATATTAAAGAAGTTAGTTAAATTAGTTAATATAATAAGTTTAAATTAGTTATAATATCACATGTAGTTTATAAAACACTGTGGTCATCTTTCTTAATTTTCAGTTCTCATTAATTATTGTTGAAAGAGTATGATCAATAGAGGTAAAATAGAAAAATATTGATAAATTTGAAAAAAAAATATTTTATATTTAGAACCATCATTATCTTTATAAATATGTCATATATTAAAGATCAGAGGAAGTACTTTATCATGAGCACAATGAAACAACTTTCAATAAGTTCTATACTTCGAATTAGACATAAATTATGTCTTGAATAATATATACAAGTGAACATAAAAATACTTGTACTTGTCCTACAACTTGGCAAACTTCAGAAGCTCAAATTTCAACAAATATTTTTTTTTTTGATATAAAAATTTTAGGAAACGGGTTGGGTTCACCCACAATCCAAGGGCAGGGCGAAATCTCACTTCCTCCTAGGTGATACCGATGTTGGGCAGGGCGAGCCGTCTATTACCCTCAGGCGTTAACCTAGGCACCTAGGATGCCTCCCCCAGCGCCTTGACCAACTTCAGGATCGAACCCTCTCCCTTTGGTGAGAGTATCCGACCCCTTTACCAGTTGAGCCCAAGGACCAGGGTAAATTTAAAACAAATATGGTTATGGAGAATCGCCCTAAAATCCCTGAATTTAAGCAAAAAGACAATGGAGCAAATCCATATGTTGAGATATTGGGCCAGTGGCCATCAAAAGAAAGTAGGATGTTGGGCTACTGGCCCATTTGTTGGAAAAGGGGGAAAAAAGTGAGCCGACTAACACCCAAACCTTTTATGAGTTGTGTTTTAAAGTGTGTGTGTCGCAACGATCCTTTAACTAAAAAAAAGTTAAAAAGCCACCATTGATGGTGATGGAGAAGCTCCAAAAGTGACTTCACCCAGAAGTCACTCTTTTTGAAAAAGTCTATCACCATTTGAAGCCATGCCAAATGGCTTTTATTTTCATATTTCTTCCCCATTGAGTTTTCTTCCTACTACTGGGGTTTGTGTAATATCCTGAATTTTGAACCTAGATACTTGAGGACAAGCCTGTATTAGCATATGACTAAATTTAGTTGGGAAGAGTTCTAAGAATTCCAAGAGATAGAAAGACTCTTGTGAACTATGTGATTCGGCCATACTAGGAAAATGACCTAATATGCGTAGACTGTAGGAGAGTCCACATTAGGTGCCCAATAATTAGGTGCCCCTTATGTGCTCATACCTAAAACTTCAAGGTATTAACGAGTACTAAAAAAAATACTTCATGATACTGACTGGTATTAAAATAATATTTCATGACTTTGAAAAATTATTTTAAGATCTTGCAAAATTATTTCAAGGTACTGATTAGTACAAAAATATATTTTAGGATACTGATTGGTACTGAAAAAATACTTTATAATTTTGAAAAAAATATTTCAGGGTACTGATTGATACTAAAAATATATTTCATGATACTGAATGGTACTGAAAAAAATACTTCATGATCTTAAAAAAATATTTTAGGGTATTGACTGGTACTAAAAATATACTTTAGGATACTGACTGGCACTAAAAAAAATACTCCATAATCTTGAAAAATTATTTTAAGATATTGAGAAAACATTTATAGGGTACTGGCTAGTATTAAAAATATACTTCAGGATATTTTTTTAAGATTATAAAATAATTTTTCAAGATCATGAAGTATTTTTTCAATACCGGTCAGTAGCCTAAAATATATTTTTAGTACCCGTCAATATCCTATTTTTTTTTAAAGCAAAGGTTCACTTAAAACTGCGCCAAGACGACGCAATTTTAAGTAAAGGACAGCAGAGAACACAAGCCAAGTCTAGCAAAAATATGCCGGTATAAGTGTGCACATGACATTTTCAAGATGTATATGTGTACCTTGTGTTTTTGGAACATGACGCCGGTTTGTGGTGCCAAATGGGGCCCACACATAGTCTAACTTGGTGCTATGCGACGGGTCTCGGTATGCATGCCTCAATCCCAAGTGAAGCCCGAGTAGAATTCTGAGTTAGCACCGATAAAGTAACTTTAATAAAGTAAGTATGATGACAGCTTTTGAGTCATCGCCACAAAATTATGACACGTGTCCCCTATCATGACAAAGTAAAAAGTCACTTTTATGTTGGTATAGTAGAAACATGACACATGTCCTGCATCATGACAAGTAAAAAGCTACTTTTGAGTTGGTTAAATAAAAAGGTGACACGTGTCCCCTCATGATTATAAAGCAAAAGGCTACTTTTGTGTTGGTAGCACCATAACACACCACGTAGTGTTTGAGTAAGGGGAATCTATGATCTTTGACCCGGTCAAGGACTTGACTTTTTTGAACACCGAACCCAAGATTTAGAGGAGGCACCACCTTAGCCTCCTTTCTTTACTTAATATTACACCACCTCACCTCTCTCTCTCTCTGTGGCTTATTCGTCAAGCTCTCTCTCTCTCTCTCTCACGGGTTGAACAAGGACACGTGGGACGTTCTGGACCGCATACTGTTATATTTATTTCTTTCCTTCATTTGTTCTTAGGCCATTTTGGCCAACACATGGAAAAGAGAGCGGGAGAGAGAGAGAGAGAGAGAGAGAGAGAGAGAGAAAAATGAAATAGAGAGAGAATGAGAAGAGGAAGAAGGAGCAAGAAGAAAGAGAAAGTGTCCGGTGCCGATTTCACCTTTGATTCGGCGTTTCTAGATCCCGAGGCCTTCTTTAAAGTTGTTCATCTTTGTGAGATTAACATTTCTACTATTTCGAATTCTTGATCAAAGGTGTTTGGTGTTGTGTTCATGTTCGAGGTGTTGCCGGAATTCCGAACCGTTCACAGAATCGCGATAAGGTAAGGCCTGCTTTGTTTTGAACCCATAGGTTTGAGATTTTCTTGAGTTGTTGTGATTGCCCTAATTTCAGTCAGCATTGTTTGGGAATGAATAAGTGTGATTTTTTTAGTTTTGATGCTTCCAATAAGTTTAGAATAAAAGTTGTGTGGGATAAAGGTGCGAAATCGATCTTGGAAGCATCGGTAAAGAGAACTGAATTTTGGCCATGAGACCCTAAGTTTCGGCCAGAACCAGTTCCTAAGGGAAGGGATTAGATTTTTTATTTATTATTTATTTTGAGGTTAGAAATGGATTCTACACATGAAATTATGTGGGAACAGGCTTTAACATGATTTTAGAAAGGTTGGATTGAAAAATTAAAGATTAAAGTTAAAGTCGTTGAGCTGCCAGATTCGTTTTCTAAAGGTAGTCAACTTGTGTCATCTTTTTGACTAAGTAAACGTTGTCCAATGGTCCTGAAACTTTACACAAATGTAGTAGGCTTCCTAAACTTTAATTTGATATATAATATGGGCCAATTGGATCATTATATTGGTAGATATGAATTGTTAAATTTGAGGCACTGAAAGTGGAATCAATTTTGGATAGTTTGGAGGTTTGAGGATTTTTGGGTTATTGTGTGTCAATTAGGCTAATATTTTTCTTATTATTGAATCTATACAAATCAAGGGTCGTTTAGTCTTTAGAATCATCTCAATTGGATTTTTGTGGATTTATTTAAGATTTTCCAAAGATAAGTGAAAAATCTGACAGTATAGGCTCTTTTCATGAAAATGAGAAATGTAAGGATAACAGATAGTGGGAATAACCAACCCTAGCATTTTGTGATATGAAGGGTTTGGATAAATTATAACTCTTTGTCCATGAATATATGTTTATAAGAGCCAACAAATACTGGGGACGACGAAAGGATTGGGAGCCAGATCAGGAATTGGTAAAGCGTCCAGGTGGTAACTCTTCTTTAACATACCATGTATGACTTCTATGCTTGTGTGAATTATGATTGTGATATGCTTAATGAGTATGTGTCAGGGGTAGGGCCTAGGGGACTAGTGGTCCTTAGGTTGTGAACCCAGTTTACATTCAATTGATATGAGTTCGTGTTGCACGTGCTGTATGATCTTTGAACATTGTATGAATTGTTTGCTAGTTGCATACCAAGTATGTTGCATGCATATTATGTGAGATTAACTGTTACCTTGGGATTCTTTGGGATCCCAGCCTCTGTTATTACTTGTGATATGTACAATACACTGGACGCGACTCCCAGGGCAAGGCGGCGGATGTAAGCAAATGGAGATGCTAGATTTTTCTCCAGCTTTGTAGTTGGTTAATTGTAGTGAAATTTTGTAAGTCCGAGATTTGTAATTAATAATGTGCATAGACCCGTGGGTATTTCTGTAATGTAATCAAGAGCTTTATGTCAGTATATTGTGCCATTTCTATTTTGCCTATCGAGCTGCGTATTATTACTTTGGTAATGCCTACTAAGCTATGCATCAATACTTTGTTCAATGTCGATATACTAGTGGGGTGTTACATTTTGCTGTTGGTTTTCGTACACGCAGCAGACGGAAATTTATCCAATAAATTATGAATCCCATAAGAGGATCTATCAACGTCGTTTAAATCGAATTAGTCAGAACCATACCTTTCGTATGCATGTGCATCTTGTTCAATCAACAGGAGTCGACTGAGCAAATCCACTCCCTCTACCAGTATCCACACCGAACATAACTTTAACACCGATGGCAGCGTGCTAGCGCCTTCAACGTCTTATGTCTCTTTTCTTTTTCTAGGGTTTCTCTTTCGCGACTCGTCAGATTTTAATACGACTTGATCATTATGTTATAGGGTTTCTCTTTCGCAGCTCGTCAAATTTTAATACGACTTGATCATTATCTTATAGGGTTTCTAAAACCCTAAAGGGCAGTATTAAAATATTCAAAATTAATCTTAATTAATCTTGAAATTCGAATTTGGATTAAAATAATATATATTAAATCTTTCTAACAGATCTAATCTAATATAATTAGTTAATCCGAATTAAAAGCCTACTAATGTAATTTATCTTTATAAATTAAATCTAGGATATGATATCTATCTATTTAATTAAATCTGAGATACTATATCTCAATTCAAATTAAATCTAAGATATGATATGATATCGCTATTCGAAAATTAAATCTGAGATACGATATCTCTATTTGTTTTAGTTATTTAATGTATGAAATAAATTAAATATTATATAATAATATTATTATCTATACAAATAATGTTATTATTATTTTGATTACAAATACGGTCTTTTCATCCTTTGAAATTACATTATATATATATTTATATATATGTGCAAGGAAGCAAGGAAGCAAAGCAAGTATGTATGTATGTATGTATGTATGTATGTATGTATGTATGTATGTATCCTAGATTTAATGTTGTATTCATTAAATCTTAGACATATCTAAGATTCAATGAATCTAGACATTATTGTTCGTGTTGGACTATTCTTGTGTGCGACTCTGTCCAGACCCACATGAGATTGGCTAGACATTATTGTTCGTGTTGGACTATTCTTGTGTGCGACTCTGTAGACACATGAGATTGGCAGCGGGCCATTATTGTACCAGCCCACCAGTTGCAAGCGGCCTCTAGCAAGACATTGCGACTACCCAATTCATATGAGGATCGATGATACGATACAACCTATCATACAACCATGACACGTCCTTTTTGTCACGTGATAATTTGGTCAAGGATGAAACATGGATAGTGTCATCCTCCTGTTCTTTGATCATTACTTTCTCGATTCTTGAGTAGTCTAACAATTGAAATAGAAACTCTTTTCCATCGTAGTATGACCTACATTTCTCAAACTCACTCATCAAGGGGCCCAGTAATATCTCTACAAATGTGAGGGACAAATCCTATCTTGATCATTCACATTCCTCTACATGAAAACCACTAATCCCGATTGAAGCCTTTATCATCACCCGGTCAAATGTGACTTTTGACTAGGTCAAAGATCAGCGACTCTCATGTAGGAATCCATGATGATCTCAGGTCAAAGGGCATTGTAACGTGGTTATATATGAGATAAGCTTATGACTTAATCCATGCAGCTTTCTCATAGTAAGTCGATCCAGCACCTTGTACTCTTACAAGTGCCTATGACTTTGATTCGTATCTCCATACCTCATCAAAGTCATACTGGTCTTATTTGATGGTGTAGTTATTTTTTGGGGAAAATTTCCCATTGAAACAAATTGTCCATCATTAGTCCACCATCCCTATTGAATTTTGGACTAAGGAGAAGATCAACGAAATGGTGGGAAAAGAGAGGACGCACAATATGAGCATTTTATATCAACGGAGGCATAGTGAAGTAAGGGCGGCCAATGAGGAGAGAGAACAATTGCCTTATTTAGATCCGATATGTGTGTTGTTTGGTAATTTCTCTTGTAAAAATCACCACATAACGCCCTTGTTGTGACAGTTGATGACTAAGCCCCTTTTGTTACGGTTGATGAGGAAGATGCAAATGAGGATAATGTAGGGGAAGATAGGGAGGATACTGATTTAGATGATGAAGACAAAGAGGGTGATTATAATATTGATGATGATGTTGATGATGATAAGGTATAGGGTCCTAATAAGGGGGATGATGTTGGGAGTACACAAGGAAGGAAGGATGATAATGATGAAGAAGAAAAGGGTGGTAATGATGATGATGATGATGTAGAGGATCTTAAGGTGAGGGATGATGAGGAGAGTGGGAAAGAACCTAATGAAAGGGATGATGAATCCTTATCTGCATTAAATGTATCCCCCATTTTAGTATCTCAGTATGATGAAGGGGAAGGGGAAAGGGAAAGAGAGGTTAGCAAGATGGAACAACCACTTGACAGGCCAAAACAATTGCAGAGATCAAGAAGTATGCAAAAAGTACGATTACATTTCCATTTGTAGTGTTGAAGGTGGTACAAAAGAGGAAGAGGCCAACAGATGATCAAGAAACCTTTTTAAATATTGTATCCCAAATTACCAGAGGTCCAGAGGGCCGGGTCAATTATAAGTATTAATGTGTCGTGATTAAATGCGATCTGATTATATAACTAAACAAATAAAATCATAACCAAATTGACATTGCATTTGAAATAACTTGACAGATCGTTGATTGACATCTTGGATGAAGAACTCACTCAAGATCAATTATATATAGACTTGGGGGAATTCAAAGAATAAGTAATACAATATATATGACTAATAGTATATACTCCCTCTATTCCTAATTATAGGAATACTTTTATAGTGTAAATTACACTACAAAAGTGTTCTTATAATTAGGACTGGAGGTAATATTAAGTTATGGTGAAATAGAATGAGTGATATTCAAACCCTTTGTTTGGTAATGTAGGTATCGTCATTTGTGTGTAAGACTTTAATGTAAGACATAAAGGATGTGGGAGGACAACCGAAATGTCATATTTTTTATGCATGGTTCATGGTAAGTTAAACTTTGCTGTATATATTAAGAATTTTTCATTTTGGAATATTGTGTGCACATGACCAATTAGTAGAATTTTTATTTGTTGTATGTCTTCCATTGCCTTCTCCTTTGCCCTACATGCAGGGGCGGAGGCAGGGGGTGCTAAGGGTGCCCCTCGCCCCTCTAAAATTATATAATGCGACCTAAATTTTTAGAAAATTATATTTTACCCTTATAAAAATTTCAATATATTCATTTGAGTCCCTAGTATTTGTTTCGTGAAGGGGCTAAAATGAAGATATTGAAACGTTTTTTAGGCTGAAATATAATTTCATAAAAATTTGGGTTCTATTCTATAATATTCGCCCCCTTAATTGTAATTTCTAGCTTCGCCACTGCCTATATGCATGTTTATATGTTAGCTTCACACCATACTCCCTTTGCAACATCTTCATAATCTTAGTTGGAGCTTCTCTGTATAGTTCCTAACCTCCTCGATTATTATTGATGATGTCAAACTAGATCTCGCACTATGACTGATCACTTACAAATTATCTTGAGCAGAATGACATGATCTTTCATGAATTTGGTCACACGTAGTATTGGAGTACTCTTATCCACTGCAGTTGCACATAATTTCCAAGGACAACCTTCTACTTTACACTTGACATATATCTTGTCCTTGCTATTCATCTCGTATTTGTGCACAAATTTGTGCGCAATGCTATACTTGTATAAAGCTGCTCTAAATGCATCTGCATGTGGAAAATGCTGACCAACTCCATAAATTAGTTTGGACAATTTCAAATAGCTCCTCTCACTAACACGTGTATGTTCACTCTCATAAGTTTGAAACCCACCACCAATTTCAAAAGACACTAGCTCAACATCATTGCCATGACTCATGGAAGATACCTCTGCTTCTGGTGACCGTTGTGAGAATCTCTCAATCCTACATACAAGAATTACAACATGTGATAAATGATTACCAACATTTCAATAGAAAATACCAACTTCTAACATCAAATTTTGTTTATGAACTTACACATCTGCATCATTCATTGGCAAATGTTCATTCACGTTTTCTTTATGGGATACAAACACATGAGCACTACTTTCATTGAATTTAAACATATTTTCAATTTCACCATCACTATCAAGATTAATTAATGTCTTCTCATCAAACATAACTGTATATTTAATGTAACAACTACTCCCCTCATGACCTATCCATGTTGATATGATTTCCCTTAAATATTTGAGTCTTATCCCATCTTTTATCATTTTTACCTACCTCCAATATATTTAACTTCACCTTCATTATTACTTTCAAATTGTCCCTTACATGAAAATAATAAAACAACTCATTTGCACAACTTGACCCAATATTTCCATCCATTTTGTTAAGTGCCCTATAACAAATAAATCGGCACAGTATCAGTTCACCAACTTTTCTATTCCATCAGTTCAAAAAAAACAAAACTAAATACCCACTGCAATGTTTCACAAATTTGCATTTGGGTTTCTCAACTTCAGATAACTGATATCCTAAAAAATCCACCCTCTTTTTTCTCTTCACCTTCAAACCTCAAACTCACCTCATGTACCATTGCAACCTCCTCCCACCTTCACCAGTCATCAACATTTTTTTTTTATCGAACCTATCATCAACATTCACCTCCCTCCAACTCAAATACTCAGCTTCGAAAAATTGTCTCCCACCCAAATGAAGATGAAAAAAATCATGCTTTAGGATTGACTTGGCAAGGGAAGAACATGGTGGAGTAAAAATATTACATATATCACTTCCTTTAGACAGGCCCAGCTCTGGCTTTCCCCCTCTTGCTGCCCTGTTTCGCGCCACCATTTCCTTTCTCACTTGCTTCTTTTCATTATCTATAATTTTATTTTAATTTTCAAAAAGACACATCAAACACTAACACCTATTTGAGATTATGCATATCCACAACACCTATTTGTTTTTTTCAACATCAGACACTAACACCTATATGTATGTATGTATAACCACCCTCATTAAAAATAGGGAAAATCCCTTAAAAAGAACTTTAAAAACGTGAAAAAAACAAATAGGTGTTGTATGTATAAATGTATAAAGAACTTTAGGAGAAGAGGTAACCATAAAAGACATAGAACTAAGAATTAAAAGGGGTTAGTGATCTTGAGCAAAAAAAAAAAAGGGGTTAGTGAGAGTTTTAGTTAGATATATTACAACCATTGGAAGTCTTCAACTTTTTCTTAATTGGTAACCATCATGAGATGCAGTAGGTGAACAACACCCGATTCTCGTTTAGTATTTTTAAGTAACTACTAGTATTATATTATGTTATACCCTTATAATTGTCAACTAATATTTTTTTTATCTCTTTTTAAAGTAGAGATATAATAGTTATATTTTATTTCAAAATACTCCTTCAGTCCTTAATACAACACATATTTGGAGAGATAACTTGATCTTAAATATAAGACCTAATTTATACTTTTGTTAATATTTTCCTAATTTACCCATATTTATCCTTCTTCAACAATAATCAAGAAGTAGAAGGAATGAAGGAATTGAGAAAAATAACTATAGTATTTTAAAAAATACATGTCATATTAACCAACTTTCTTAATCTAATCAAATTATATAAATATGTTTTATATTAAAAATCAAATAGTTTATATTTTTCTTCTAATATACTTTATCATGAGCAGTAAAGCCAATACGAATAAGGTCTATACTTAGTATTGGATATAAATTTTGTCTTGAATATATAGTTATATACAAAAGTGAAAATAAAATACTAGTACTTTGCCTACAACTTCAGAAACTCAGATCTCAACAGATATGGATAATCACCCAAATTTAAACAAAAGGACTGTGGAGCCCATCCACATGTTGAGATGTTGGGCCAGTGGCCACTAAAATAGAGTAGGATGTTGGGCAACTAGCCCATTTGTTAGAAGGAAAAAAAAGTTAGTGGGCCAATTAACCCACCATCCAATTATGAGTTGTTTTTGGTAAAAAAGTTTTTTGAATTCCTCCATGTCCGCCATCATGCATATGCCTTAGATAATCTCTCTGTTCTTGAGACAAATCAGGATTGTTCATGTTTTAAGTTTTGAATCTTTGTTCAATCTTGATGAATATCAGTTGAGTAATCTTGCGTGTTTTATTTTGGATTGTTTTCTATGATCGCTGCCATCATGCTTCGATGATCTCTCTGTTAGTGATTTAAGTTCAGATTGTTCATATATTGAATCTGCGTTTTTATGTTTAAATTACCTTGCACAATGAGTTTGGAGATTGGTTGCCATGATTTACGCCGTTGGAATCGCCGTGTTCCTGCATTAGGATCGCCAAAATCACCATCAGGAATCACGGGTTGCGGCGGCCTTGATCGGGTCTGCGTCCGGTGGCGGGTCGAGTCACAGAGCTTCAACTGGGTGGGGAAGAAGACCGAAACGATACGTTTTGACTAAGTCAAAACAACGTTTTTTTGTTCGGCTCCTGATCAAACGCACCGTTTCATTAATTCATCATAGACTGGGCGCGCGGTTTTGGACCTGTGTGTTGTGGGCCTTTCTTCTTCTTTATTTGTTTTCGGTTTCAGGTTTATTTGTTTTTTGGGCAATGTTGTTTCTGGGCATCTAGTTTTATTTTCTGCCTCCCAATTATTTTAAAGCATATTAACCTTGGAAACCTTTTGGGTTTTTGCGAAACTATCTGAATTATTTTGTTGCTATTCGGGCCTACGTTATTTAGGTTTTATTTTCTGAGCTAGTTTTATATCTAGACCTTCATGCTGGGCTTTATTTGTGTTTTTTAAGCCATTTGCTTTATTTTGTCAGAAATTATTAGAGATAGAGAAATGTTGTTTTGAGCCATTATTCACACATATTTATTTAGCATTCTATATGTTCATATATATTCTCTAACATATACTATTTTAATTGCTTAAAATTATGTGTTTTGACTTGATGAAAATTCGGAAAGTTGATATATGTGAGTTATTTAAATTGTCTAAATATTTATAATGTTGATTCTGGGCAATTATAATTGTTGGAGTTTTGTAGAATTAATTCTGAGCTGAGACATGTTAAAGATACTTCAAGCAATTCCAGAGTATATGAAATAGTGGGAAATTTTCAGTTATTTTAGTCGCTCTTGTTGATTAAATTAAATTTTTTAAATTCTCATTATGTTATTGGTGCATATTTTTATTTTAAATGCACATGATATTCATGATTAACATGCTTATTTTCATGGGGAGTAGCTACAACATCTTCAATTTTGTTACATGCACATATTATAAAATATCGATTGTAATTAAATGTGAAATTGTAACTTATCTTTGCCCACAAGTAGATAATTATAATTGCGTATTTAGTTAAGATGGAATATAATGATATTGTATTTTCTAAGTAGCCCACAAGAAATAAGAAATATAACTGCATTCTACTTTCATTAATTTGAGAGAAATACATGCTATGTTAGTATTATTTGCCCACGCGTAGGTATTAATGATACATATTTATAATTGCATGCTTTATTTAAGCATGCATGGCATAGTAATTGTGAATGCTTCAAAACTAATATGTGAGAGTATTTATAATTTTGCAGTTCCCGTTACCACTCATAGGATTGTTACTGATGTCAGTAACAAAATGATCTTGGATAGTACTAATTATCCCGACTGGAAAGATAATTAGTACTATGATGAGTCAACTGACCGAGATGCAAGAAACTATGATGATCGGTAGGAGTGGTCTAACTGCTTATCTCTTATGCTCATTCAACAAATGATCCAAAGAAGAATTCGAGGTGTTATCCCCGAACGTAGAACTGCTAAACAGTACCTGGAAGCTTTGGACAAGCAATTCAAGCCATCAGATAAGCTGATGGGTGGAGCCATCGTATCTGAATTATGTGGTTTGAGGCTTACAGGTATTGTTGACATAAGGAAACATGTCATGGAAATGAGGGACCTTTCCTTTCAGCTAAAACCCTTCAATATGGAACCTACTGAGCAATTCTTAGTGTAGCTGATATTGAATTCCTTTCCTCCTTCATATGAAGCTTTCAAGGTCTGATATAACACACTTAAGGAAAAATGGACAGTGGATGAACTGCTAGCCATGTGTGTTCAAGAAGAGACTAGACTGCTGATGAATGGAAAGTCTGCACATAAGGAAGCTCATATTGCTGAAAGTTCCAAGGCTGGTGCCAAAGGGGGAGGAAGAATGACAAGAACTAAAACAAAACAAACTTCCATTTGTTGCAGCTGCAAACAAAAAGGAAGCCAAGTGCTTCTTTTGCAAGAAGAAGGTATACATGAAGAATGAGTGTCTCAAGAGAAAGGCTTGGTTGGAAAAGGGAGGTATACTTTCATCTTATATTGTATTTGAATCTCATTTTACTTTTGTTAGTGATGACACTTGGTGGATTGATATCGGTTCCATGATCCACTTATCAAATACCATGCAGGTTTAATTTTAAACATCAGGCCTCCGGCCATACCCCAACGAGGAAAAAATCTTTTCAGGCAGTGGGAGAGAAGATGTTGTGAAGGCGGTTAGAACATTTAGGATAGTTCTTTTTAATAATTATGTTTTAGATCTTTTTGAGACATTATATGTTCCCTCTTATAAGAGGAATTCAATTTCTATGTCTAATTCCTTTCGATTATGGATTAAACCTTTCAAAGGATCTTATGAGTTTTACTAAATATTCAGTTTCAATTGCAGATATTGTTATGGTTAATGGTTTATTTAAAATTATTTCTAATTTACCTCAATCTCTATCTGTTTGCGTGATATTAAACGAAGTGTCACCAACGAGAATTTGATTAGCATGTGGCATAGGAGATTGGGACATATCTCAGATGAAAGAATCAAAGGGTTAACTAAAGATGGAGTTATTCCATCCTTGGACCATTCAGATCTTGGTTCTTGTGTGGAATGCATTAGGGGAAAGCAGGCCAACAAGTTACGTAAGGGGGCTAGGAGAAGTTCTGAATTACTTGAGATTATACACATATATAGATATATGTTGCCCTGATTTTACTGCATGTGGTCAAAAATATTTCATTACTTGCATTGATGAATACTCACGATTTATGTCTGTATACTTGCTTCATAACAAAAGTGAGACACTAAATGCCTTTAAAAAAAAAAATACAAAACTGCAATAGAAAAATAAATTGGGAAACCAATTAAAATTGTGAGATCAGATAGAGGTGGTGAGTACTTTGATAGGCAAGGGCGGACCCAAGTAGTGGATTGGGGGCCAAGTGCCCACCCTTGAATATTGAGGATTTGGGATTTTTTTAAGAAAAAATTAATACATGTTTGAATGAATGTCCACCCTTAATACATCAAGACTACACTTCGTAATCGGATGAGGGATGAATGGTTGAATGATTATTTAGTGCCTTATATTGAAAAAGATGTATTTGATAGCATTGATAATAATGAAATTATGATGGAATTCCAAAAAATAAGGCCTAGAAGGATGACATTGTAATTATTTTTATTGTAATATACTTTTGTTATTAAAACATATGTACTTGAACTTATTGAGTGCCCACCCTTTATTGTAATTTATGTATCTGCATTTTTAACAACACGTAGCCTTGCTTTTCTAAATGACAGGTTTGTAAAATACATGCCTCTCTTATTACATCATCAGTATTTACTTGATTTCATGAATATTTTTTTGATATTATCTTCTTTCTTGTTTATATTCTTTTGTTTTTTAATGCATTTAAAACTTTCCTTAAAAAAAAAAAAAAATCGAGGGCAGCACTTCTGAATCTTCCCGCCAATTGTGCCCCCCTTTCAGTCATTTTTTGGATCCGCCCCTGTTGGTAGGTACACTAATGAAGGTAGTGAAGGACAAGCACCTTGTCCTTTTACGAACTTTCTTTGAGAGTAGTAGTTGCTTAATAGACCATGATTGGCTCACCTGATATGAATGGTGTAGCTGAAAGAAGAAGTAGGACCTTACTGGATATGGTTAGGATCATGTTGAGTAGTTCCAAATTGCCAGTTTCTTAGTGGAAGGAAAGCACTCATGATAGTCGTATACATACTTAATAGGATTCCAACAAAAGTAGTGCCTAAGACACCCTTTGAAATCTGGAGAGGATGGAAACCTAGTCTAAATCATGTCGAAGTATGTTGTCCTGTGGAAGTAAGAGTGTACAACCCACAAGAGAAGAAATTGGATCCTAAGACCATTAGAGCCTATTTTGTTGGCTATGCTGAAAGGTCTAAGGGTTATAAGTTTTATTGTCCTCCACCTTCAAAGAGGTTTGTGGAATCTAGCTAGGAATGCAAGATATATTGAGAACGATGTGATTAGTAAGAGTGATCGTTTATAAGATGATCGCATAGAGGAAATCACTAACACTAATGGTGAGAAAACATCAATGAATGAAGACATGTCTCCGATAAGAGTTGTTGTAGAACATGATGTGATTCCAATGACTCAAGTTGATGATACTAGACAAGAGGAACATACTCAGAATGATCAACCTGACACACAACCACAAGACGTGACAGAGAATGTTCCAAATGAGCAACGTGAACCAAATCAAGAGGTTGTATTAAGGAGACCAACATGATAAAGGAAATTAAATCAGCATTACCTAGTGATTACATAGTGTATCTTACTAAGTTTGACTGTGAAGTAATTGTAGAAAATGATCCATTAATGTTCACTCAGGCTATGCAAAGTGTGAACTTTAAATTGTGGCATGACGCTCTGATAGATGAGATGAAATCTATGGTAAACAACCATATTTGGGAACTTTTGGAGTTACCAAGTGGGGCCTTGGCTGTAAATGAGTTTTCAAGACCGAAAGGGACTCACAAGGTAACATTGATCACTACAAGGCTAGGTTAGTTGCTAAATGTTTTACTCAAGTAGAGGGAATCGATTACAAAGAAATATTTTCTTTTGTGTCTACGAAAGATTATCTCCGCATTATCATGGCATTAGTTGCACACTTTGATCTAGAGTTACATCACATGGATGTTTTGACTGCATTCCTTAATGGTGAACTTAAGGAAGAATTCCACATGAAGCAACCTGAGGGGTTCAGTACAAAAGGCAAGGATCATTTGGTATGCAAGTTAAATAAATCAATTTATGGTCTAAAGCGAGCTTCACGACAACGGTATTTAAAGTTCCATAAAGTTATTACATCATGTGGCTTCATTGAGAATAGAGCTGGGAATCAGAGCCGGCCCTACAGGGCCTGGAGTAAGGAAAACATCTGTTTTTCAAAGCCTGACCCGATAGTACCAGGGACAGGGCCTGGCCCTACAGGGCATGAAAATTACTATTCCAAATTTTAACTATTTTTTCTTCGATATTTTTCAAAGAAATATAATTAGTAAATTGCAACCATTAAAGTTCTAATTTATCAAATAAATGTTATCAACATTAATATCTAAACAATATAAATCATTCAACAAATAAACACATTCAAAAAATAAAAAAATAAACACAAAGAATATGTTTTTTCTTTTTTTTCAAAAAATATTAAACAAAAGAATTGCTTTATATATACCCACGACAAAATGCCTTTCCCTCTCGTAATTTTGTGTATGTCTGCAGATTCCTTCGGTTCATGCATGATTTTACTTATAGGTAAAAATAATTATACTTATTTTACAAAAAATATATTTATAATTTATTAGTTATATAATATTGTAATACCAAAGTATGTGTTTATGTAATATGAAAACATCCCTTCTTTAAAATTTATAATAACTAATTATGTGTTTTAATACAGAATAATAATAATAAACATAAAAAAGGGTTATAGTTTAAACTAAAAAAATCTAAATAATTACAAATAAACACATTAATTAAGTAGAAGTCTAGGTAATTAATTTTTTTAAAAAAGAAGAAGCTACAGTTAAACGGGCCTAACGGGCCAACTCGATTAAGCCCGAGGCCCTACAGGACCGGCCCTGCAGGGCCAATTTCAATTTTTTAGCCTATTTTTCAAGCCCGAGCCCTACAGGGCCAAGGCTTAAACGGGCCGGCCCGATGGGCTCGGCCCGATTCCCCGGCTCTAATTGAGAACATCATGGATGAATGTATATATAAGATTAGTGGGAGCAATATTGTTTTTTTTTTATTTTGTATGTGGATGAAATATAGCTTGCAACTAGTGACTTGGGGCTACTCCGAGAGGAGAAACATTTTTTGTTTAAGAGTTTTGACATGAAAGATATGGGTGAGACATCTTATGTCATTGGCATTAAGATCCATAGAGATAGACATCAAGACTTTTTAAGCTTATCTCAATAAACCTATATTAATACAATTCTTGAATGATTCTGGATGGAAGGTTGTTCACCCAGTATTGATCCCATTGAAAAGGGAGAATTTAATCAGTTTGAGTATATGTCCCAAAAACGAGCCTCAAATGAAAGAAATGGAAAAGGTCACATACGCCTCAGCGGTAGGAAGCTTAATGTATACGTAGTTTTGCACAAGATCTAACATAGCTTTTGTTGTAGGGATGTTAGGGAGGTACCAAAGTGATCCTATGGGGAAACATTGGTTAGATGCAAAGAAATTTTTTAGGTACCTTCCAGGTACTAAGCATTACGTGCTCACATGTAAAAGAACATACAATCTTTGAAGTGATTGGGTACTAAAATTTTGATCTAAGAGGATGTAAGGATACAAAGAAATCCACTATTGGTTATGTCTTCCTACTAGCAGAAGGAGCCATATCATGGAGAAGTGTCAAACAAACACTTGTAGCTCCTTCTACTGGTGATGCCAAGTACATAGCGTGTTTTGAAGCAAGTACACAAGGAATCTGGATGAGAAATTTCATCATTGGGCCGGGCTTAAGATTGTGGATTTGGTCTCTAGGCCTATTAAAATATATAATGACAACGAAGTTGTGATGGTCATAGCCAATAATAGAAGGAGTGGAAGTCGAAGTAGGTTTGTCGACTTAAAATTCCTATCCTTGAAAGATAGAGTTATGGATGGTCAGATCTCGATTGAATACATCAATACAAAGGAAATGTTAGATGACACTTTGACTAAAGGGATGCGACCGAATGTAATACCCGGATAATTATTTATCTTAAATATTATATTTTGATAAATAATACCTACTTAAAATAGGAAAGCATGTTGTCTCTAATTTTAGGAATTTATTAGCTTATTTTCCTTGAAAATTAAAGAGACAAAAACCTAATTTTATTTTAGGGAACATAAGTTGCCCTATGATTTTTAGAATAATGCATGGTGTATAAATGACCAAAGTAAACCTAAAAGTTGTGAGAAAATAATTAATCCAATTAAAGAAAATTATCAACAATTAGTAGATAATTAAATCTTCATTTATTAGAGATTGAATAACATGTTTTAAAGGCACAATTAGGGATGTATGACCCTAATTAGAGACCAATGGTCAAGATTAGCATAAGATAATTACTAAATAATTAGGCATGATTAAAAAATGTATAAGATTAATTACATAAAATCCCTAAAGCCTAATTAATCAACAAAGGATATGTTAAAGATTACTAAACATAGGATTAAGACCCTAATCAAACTTGTTAATCAACTTTGACAAGTCAAACTAAAATCAATGGCTAGGATTAAACCCCATAAAGCTTAATCTAAGGGTTTTAAATTAACTTGAAAAAGGGTAATCCTTGTGAATTCAAAAGGACCAATAGGAATCTTTGAATGTTGGATATTTTTGCAAGTGGGAGAGCAACCAAGTATTTCGAAAATGGGGGAAGGGAAAAAGAGAATTGTGTGTGTGTGTGTAAGAGAGTTGTGAGTGTGTGTGTGTGTTGTGAGTGTAGTGGAGGAAAGAGGAAAGGTGAGTTGTGTGGTGTGTGTGTGTTGTGTGAGATGTGGAAGAGTGAGAACCAAGGGTTTTGGAGAGAGAAAGAGAAGATATTTTGAGTTCAAAAAGCTATTAGGATTAATTCAAGACTCAGGTAAATGAGAACCGATAGAAAATAAATTGTGTACTGAAATATGTTAACTATAGATCAAATATAAGGACTTATTATAAACAAGTGTATTTTTAGCCCGAAATGGGTTAGCTCCAAAGTCATTTCCGTAACTTTCGGGATTAATCCTAAAATGACTAAAGGACTAGTAAAAACCCCAAATTAAACCATAATTCTTGTTATTTCAAGTGCTTCTCAAGAGACTACATAAACTTCAAACTCTACCTCTAAAAGTATTTGTGATTTTATAAGCACATACAATTAGAACATTAAGCAGGGGAAATAATCGGTAAGAGGAAATCCAAAGAGATAGGATTTCATGATAAAGTGGAAGAGGATAGGGAAGAGAGAGGAGAGAGGGACGGTTGGGAGGCAATGAAGGGTGGAGATGAGGGCTCAAGAAAACCCTAGATCCAATGGTCTAGATTTGAGTAGAGAAAGTTCAAAAGAATTACTAAGTTGCCACACCAAAACTCTATAAATAGGGCTCTCCTTTCATTTGAAAACTCACACCAAAACCATTCTAAAGAATTAGAGAGAAGTTAGAGAGAAGTGGGAGCAAGAAGGAGGAGGAAGTTCTTCAAGAGGTAAGTTCTAGTCTTTAGTTTTGTAGTTCTTGAAGTTCTAGGTTAGTTCATAGCTTAGATGTTGTTTTGATCTTTAATCTTCCAATATATTGTTGTTATCATGTTTTTATGATTAAATATGGTTGGATTTCGAAAATATGGATGAAGAAAGTTATATAGCAAAATTTTGGAAGATTAGGATCAAAGTAGCGAAGCTCTGGCGAAATTTCGTCGGTTAGCGAAGTCAGGGGTAAAATAGTCATTTGTGACTAAAATATCTGTTAGGATATGGTGTATGAATTAATAGATACGGTATTACCCTTTAGGATAATCGGGAAGTCCGGAGTCGGGTTCAAAAGGCCCGACGTTTGGTCATTACACGGTGAAAGGTACGTTCGCGTACTAGTAACACTAACTCTGATGTTTATTGTATCCGTATATGTGTTATGTGTATTGTATGTGTGTATGTGTTATGTTTATTGTATGCGTATATGTGTTAGAAGATAACTTTACATTTGTTGTGTGCGATACATTTGCTGTGTGTGATACATCTGTCAGGGGGCTTATGTACTATTGGGATACGCTTGCTGTGTGTGATACATCTGCCAGGGGCTTATGTACTATTGAGATACGTTTGCTGTGTACGATATATCTGTTGTGTGCTCATGTACTGTTAATGTTGTAAATATCTGTAATCCATATATTGTATATTTAAGCATGAGGTTAACCGTTACCTGAAGTCCGGGTGCATTGGACCTCAGCTCTTAACATAGCTTCAAGGTCAGGAGGATCGAGGACCGAGGATAAAGGCAAGCAGCACGATTAGAGACCCGGATAGGAGACTTTCTTTTGTTATGTATTTACTTTTATGTTAGACACTCGGATGAATGTACGGCCGTATTAACAGTCAGATACACCGCAAGCTATGTTATTCAGTTACTCTTTTTATTGAAAAAAAAAATTCCGACGCTCAACTCTAATCAAAACGCTATGAAAACGTTTACGAAAATGAGGTGTTACATCGAAGGACTTTGTTTTGCATGTACCTTATATGCAGGGGCGGACCCAAAAAAATAGTGAAGGGGGGCACCATTGGTGAGAGGATAAAGAAATTTTTAAATGCATTAAAAAATAAAAGAATATAAACAAGAAAGAAATATTTATGAAATCAAGTGAATATTGATGATGTAATAAGAGAGACAATTATTTTAAAACCTGTTATTTAGAAAAATAAGGCTAAGTGCTGTTAGAAATGCAACTATATAAATTACAATGAAGAGTTATCACTCAATAAGTTCAAGTACATATATTTTTCTAACAAAAGTATATTACAATAAAAATAATTATAATGTCATCCTTCTAGGCTTTATTTTTTGGAATTCCATCATAATTGTCTTATTATCAATGCTATCAAATACATCTTTTTCAATATAAGACACTAAACAATTATTCAACCATTCATCTCATATCCGATTACAAAGTGTAATCTTAATGTATTAAGGGTAGACACCAAACAATCATGCAATCATTCAAACATGTATTACTCTTTTCTTTTCTTTTTTTTTAAACCCAAATTTAAGGGGGGCACTTCCCCCCTTATCAATAACCTAGATCCGTCATTGCTTATATGGGGCTTAAGCCTTTACTAGATTAAACGGGGTATGTGAAGTAATGAAATTTCATTTATAGTTATCATCTCTATATTTATGACTTGTATACATTTACGATTGTTAAGATTGATTAATATTAAAATAGGAACCGAATAGACATTAAGGTTTTATTCATGAAGTATTGGCCCATTAAGTAAGGATACCACTTGCGATGCATGGAAGGTAATGCTCCGTCAAAGAGGATTTATCACATTGATTCCTGTAGTATTGCTTTGTAAAAAATTTGGGCCTAACTAAAATCCGACTAACCCGCTAAAGTGCTCACACGATGTAATTCTGTGGATCTTGATCACGTTACACAGCAAATGCAGCAAAGAGAGGAAGTAGAAGAGAGAACTCTTACGATAGAATCTTTTTATAGGGAGGAGAAAATTATTCTCTGTGTTATTCAAATACTCTACTCCCTCAATCCCACATCTATATATAGTGTAAGTATAGTCGTATATGACTAGATGTAATTCTTAAGCGTACATTTACATGAAAATAGACATAACTATTAAACCATAAAGAGATATTGCTCTCTCTCTTTTTCTTTTTTTTGGCTCAGTAGATATTTCTCTTTATGAACTCATGTCTCTCTATGATAACCTCTCTTAAATCGAACTTGGGCCCTAATCCACTAAGGGTAGACTAGTATATTACAACATGCTTAAATGAACCCTGACTCACCAGATGACATTAGATTTCAGGCCAAGTGGGAGGATGTTAGATTTTTTATTAATATGATAATATTATATCTTATTGTTTATTCAAATTGCATCTAGATATGTTTATTGATTGATCATATAAAGGATAATCAAGATATTACTAGTCTATTACTTTGATCAAATTAAATAGTCTAGATATTATCTAATTATCCTAAATATTATCATATTGTTTTAAATATTATATGTTTAATATATTTTGGATAAAATATCTCTTGATTGTAGCTCGCACGTGACTTGGATAAAAATTTGATTTAGGGTTACATCCCAATTTGAGCCAATTTTTTTTAAAAACATCGAGTAGAGCATCGGCGAATAAAAACATTGAGTAACTGATTATAACAATAATGGTGGCGTATCTGCCTGTTCATAAAGATTTATACATTATCTGATTATGACTTTATATCTCATCGGCCGATCATTACTCGGTCTTCACGTGGTCTTCATCTTCATGTGTGATGTCTGCTCTGCTTACTCTTACCCTCCGTCCATGGTCTCTCTCTCCAGACCTTGTTATGATGCTATAGTAAGAGCTGAGATCCAACGTTCATCGGATCTCGAGTAGCGGTTAACCTCATGCTTATATAGTTATATATGATCAACGAGATATTTCTAAAATGAATTACGACAATGATATATATGATCATTAAATAACAAGCGCCCTACAAGCAAAGTTATACATGCACTTTAATTGTGTGCCACGATGTCTTGTCGTGTCCGTAGCGCTAGGAAAACATGACGGTATTATACTTAATATAACCCGTAAAGTCGTAAGTGATTATCTAAGTTTATTACCTTAGTCACTGTGCATGGCCCGAAACGAGTTCCACCCATGGCTTATGAAACTATCCATATCATATATAAGCGAGACTATAAGCATCATAGTCGGTGTTACGATGCGTCGCGAACGTACCTTCGTTTGATAGTACTTCGGTACTTTTGAGCGGAAATGGCACGTTTTACGGAAACGGTGAAACGTCCAACGGCTCGACGGACAGTAACGGCGGCAAACTAGGATTTCGGCGTCCTATGAGAGTAATATCACTTCCATTAGTGATTTGGCACAATAAGCGGCATTTTAGGTAAAAATTACCATTTTGCCCCTATACCCCAAATTGGCGGAATTTCGCAGGCACTTCGTTACTCTAGCAAATTTTCTTCCGAAATTTTGCGAACTTCGACGCAACTATGATTTTCGAAAATAATGACTAAAATAGCCCTCCCATATGATACCCAAATCATACTTGAAATTTAAAGGCTATCCTAACATTATAACCCCTACTTTTGAAAAGCTGCAAAGCTTCAACTTTTCGGCGACTCGATCCCTACTATGTTTACACCTCTGCATATTTTTCAACGCAAACAAGGATCAAAACATTTGTAGGAATCTTGTCACCTACTTCCTAAATCTAACTAACAATTCTACTAATTACTAAACTAAAAACTAAAGCCGAAAGACTTACCGTTGAAGATTTCAGGACAATTCTCTGAGGGCTTATTTGCAAGATTTCCGAGCATTGCTCTCTTCTTTCTCTCTCTAGCTTTTCGGCCAAGAGCAAGAAAGGGAATGGTGTGAAAATGAAGAGGAAGGGGGGGTATTTATAGGATTTTGAAGGGACAAGGTGGGAATTTTTAAATTGTTCACTTTATGCCCAGGTCATTAGATTTTCCCGATCGGTACCGATTCGCGTGATTTCGGAGAAATCTCAAAATTCTGGATTTACAACTTTGAAGACATATTCTCTCTTACTAGAAATGTCCAAGTTAACCTAAATTTTGATTCCATATAGGGCTCCAATGTCGATCGAAGTTCCTCGAAAAACGTGTCAAATGCGAATTAGGTTTGAGACACATTTACGGAAACATCATCTTCTCGGAAAAATTCACTGATTCCAAATATGTCAAAATAAATTCAAACTCATTCCTAGATATTGAGTTAGAATTTATTTTCTTCATTTCAAAAATATGCCTATATGCATTTTTCCCTATTTCGTCTTATTAGGAAAAAGCACTAGCGGCCTCGGAATTAACTTAGGAAGAGGTCACTTGAAGGTAAAAACTCAGCGATCAATATTTTACCTTGAATTTGGAATTCTCATTCCTAGATCTCTAGATAGGACCCGTTTCCTAATTTCTAATTTACTATTCATCCCTTTTTACTTTAATTAATTATATTATTAAAATAATAAAACTTACATACTAAGTTTTCTATTTTCTTTTCATTTTTTTCTGCCCTTTTTTTTTATATTTCGTTTTTTTTATTAATTATTTAATTAATTAAATAATTATTTTTACATAATTTTTACGAGAATTTCCCCATTGGTCCATTCTTGCATTTAGGCTTAAAAATACCTAAATTCAACTATTTTTCTCCAAAATTTCCAAGTAATTAGTAAATATACTTTTACTAATTTTCAACCCAAAAACCACTAATTTTAGGGTTTTACATAATTATTCATGAATTTCCTTTACTTAAGCTTAAGTAATTAGCCAATAATTTCCTAATTACTTTCTTATCATTAGTTGATAATTTTATTAATTAGGATGCTTCATTACCTCAAAACTTCTGTATTGACATTTTGCTTTCATGTCTCTTGCATTATCTTAGCACCTACGGGGGTATTACGGTCATTTCCTTACTTTTGAGTATTCTTCTACAATTTCTCCAAGTTTGTAACTTATTAAATTACCTAAATTAGGGACAATATCCTTCCCTATTTCAAATAGATTTTTACTTGCTTCTTTTATAGCTTTCACAATTTTCCTAAATCATTTATGTCCCTTAGGGCATTTTGGTCATTGGCACTTTGGCCCTTAGATTCTCTAATTTCCAAGAGATTTTCCTTTAGAAAATAAAATAATTATAACCTAATATTTGATATCCCATATTCACCTACTTTCTATAGGTATAATTTTACCAAATTATGATACGTATTTTTGGGGTATTACATTTCTTCCCCCCTTAAACAAAATTTCGTCCTCGAAATTTGTACTCTATCCTCTATACTCTGTACTATCTTAAACCTTGGATTTGTTAACCTCGTATCTCTACTCTATCTCAAATCCAAATGCAACGATTTTGTCACATCGTATGGAAGTCTAAACGGAGTTCGGGGATAGGGCTATCTAATAGCGACTTGTTTGTTGTCAACATATACTTGAATGATCTCATGTGATGCGAACTACTTGTTCATCTTTGAGGTGTTCTTTTGACACCAACATCGGGGATATACGATCATCTCAATCACCAAAAGATTCACACGATCTTTTGTGATTTGTACAAACTATCAAGAGACGTGATCAATCATATCCTAACTACGAAAATCTCTGCTCAGACAATTCTATTGAGCAATATAAGTGATTTACACTTCAGCCCATTCAAGGCGTCAATCATGCCATCTTGATTGTAAGAAAACTTGGAAGTTCGGTTTTATCGGGCGTATTTTACGGTTTCGCGGGAATTTCCCTTATCAAGATCAAGTTTTCATATCCATGCGACTTTTGTTTCCTTGATTCGTCATGTGAAATACCGGTACAATCTTTTGCGAAAGTATCTTCTTGATAGTTTTCTCTATCCGATTGCTACTTATTTTCTATATTCTTTGCTAGTTTTGGTTCTGGCGGTGGTATTTCGGACATAAGTCAACTTTGACAAGATGTAGGAATTTTAGACAATGGAGTAGATCGTCGATCTTTTGGAAGTGAACATTTGTTTTTGGATCTATACCCCTTTTAACTTATGGTAGTTGATACTAATGTCGAAAACTTGAGTCTTTCCTCCTGGTGATCGAAAATTTGCTTTGGTTTGATTTATAATGTTTTTATCATGTTTTAAATTGATATATACGGTGTTTAGTGGCGTCAAAACACTTTGCGTACTTTATATATATTGCTTAGTGGCACCCATAACACCGCGTACTTTAGTGTTTTATCATGCTTTAAATTGATATATACAGGTGTTTTAGTGGCGTCTATTACACCGCGTACTTTATATATATTGCTACGTGGCACCCATAATACCGCGTACTTTAGTGTTTTATAGTTACTTAAGGAACATGATGCGATGATCACTTATGCTATGTGTGGATTGGTTCGACTTTAAGAGACTTGAGAGTGGTAAGTTATCACCTTTGTCATCTTTGCTGACTAGACATATCCCAATTCGGGTACCATTAAAAAAATTTTGGATTTGGGATAACCAATTTCTTGGTTCGGTAATTAACTTCTCGCTCAATTTATGAAAACTTGTCTCACGGTCTTTGTTCAACATAAATGATTTAATTTCTTACTCTGAGCCTTGTTTATTGGCACATTACGCGAAATTTACTTGAATAAAGATTCGGTTTCCGCATTAGTTCCATCTACGCTTGTGAGAATCATATATTCTCTTTGTCGCCATCTATCTTCACCGTTTATTGAAAACTATTGAGAGTATCGTTGACACTATGAAGCAAGATTCATATTATAACCGCAACTTGGTTCAAAATATGCTTACAAGCTAAGAGCTCACACCCGATGGTGTAGCTACTATTACAACGTAAGGAAGTACATATGCATCCCAAAAGGATCCGTACAAGTATCAAAAAGGAAATGATTGGATTTAGCCATTGGATCGGACTATATTTGAAATAGATTTTACTAAGCAATAGTATCCGGAACCATCTCTGCAGATTCTCCGGATTCCACTTCGAGCAATGCTATCATCTGGTCTAAGTTACGTAGTTCGTTCTCCATAGCTATACGGGACAGTCCTTGCCAATATGCCACGGCTCTCGGCATTTAGAGCAAATTGGTCTTACATTACAGAACAACAGGGATGGTAGTTCCGCATTTCAGCATGGATGAAGTTTGTTTATGGCTGTCCAGGTATGGGTGACTTCGACTTAGGTTTTGTAATCCTATCCTTGCGGCTCTCGAGAGGACAATTCCTGTGATGTGTCCGGGATGTTGACACTTGAAACATATTTTCTTCCCATCGCATCATGTACCTTGATGGTACCTTTTGCATTTGGAACATGATTGGGGTCCGTTCCTCGAGTTGTATTGTTGCTCATTGTTATTAGCACCTTGGTGGTGATTTACGTGCTCCAAACAGTCTTTAATAATGTGCCCGACTCCAGACATTGATAGCAAACACGTTTCTCGTAGCTTCCTCGGGACGGTTGGCTATAATGTGTCTGGTTTTTCGGCATCCGTAGCAAATCCGTCTCTATTACATCGAACATTGGGATGGTAGTTCCCTTAAATTGAACATGGTAGAAGTCTCGGCATTTTTGGACAGCTCTGGCATTCGGTTTGAACTATCTCTTTGCCCTTTCCTTTGTTGTTGACCCAAGATAACTTTCTTTTCGGTGTGGGGCTTTTGTGGCTAAGTCAGTCATGAATCGCTTTACTATTCGGCATTTTTGGACGGCTCTGTGTTCGGTTTGAACTATCTCTTTGCCCTTTCCTTTGTTGTTGACCCAAGATAACTTTCTTTTCGGTGTGGGGCTTTTGTGGCTAAGTCCGTCATGAATCGCTTTACTATTGCGACATCGCTTGATCTACGCGGCTCTTCCAAGTTACACTCCATCGGACGGCGGGATTCCGGTTGTTCCTCAATCTGCCTTCCTTGTTTTTCGACCAAGAGAGTATCAATAAGAATTTCTTTGTTCCCTTAGCTTCTCTGTTGTTCTTTCGGTTTTCCCTCGAGTCTTCTACTCTTTAAGCCTTTCCATCAGAGTTATCGGCTCATTAAGTTGTTCCTCGGCTCTTGCAACATACTTTGGTGGTTCAAATGTTGTCTTGGGGCTGGTATTCCTTGCGGTTATCGCCTTTATTTCCACCTCGGCATTGGCCTCCCGAGTTCGGTTCTTTGTAGATTTTCCATCTGGTCTCTCTAAGAATAACGGTCTTTAAGGAATAATTTAATCTTCCAAGTAAATAGGTAAGGTACACAAAGTTCATGGTAGGATGTGTTATGATATTTAGCTAGTTATCTAACTCTAGCCTTTGAGAATGATTTAGAAAGAAGTAGACATCGGTATTAAGTTTTGCTCATCTAGGAGTTTATTTGTTTGTTTTGTTCGAAACGGTTTTGAGACAAGAAGAACTTTGCTTACGAGCCGAAAAGCCCTAAAGCGAAGGAATTCGTATACTCAAGGCTTAAGACATGGCTTTCCCATTTGGGGATTTCAAGGAGTTACGCTTTTCATCAATTCCCATTGTTGCCCATAATGCTTCATCGCCTTGACCAGGTACATGTCTTAGAAAAACGGGCCGACTGCTATAAAAGCGAGAAGAGAACATGACCACTAAGTGGAAAATAGGGAACAAGGTGTTTAGGGATGGTCATTACATTTATTCTATTCGTCTCTACCATGGAAGGATGCAAGCTGCTTGGTAACAGCTCTTTGTTATGCTTAAGAACATTCCCTATCACTTCGGTGCAAAGACCTGTCGGATCTTGGACGATTACCGTTATTCGAGGTGACAAGGAAACGTACAAAAACTTTGGATCGGATCTCCTCCTAAGAACTCGTTTGTGCTTCCCGCTCAAGAGTGGTTTCAAGTAGAAATGATGAGGAGTGGATCTAGTCCAAATCTCCGAGAAAGATACGGAATTATGTAATGGTTCTTAGATAGACATCTTTAACATTGGTCGAATACCACATGTATTTCTATTCGTCGGTCTTAGAGTTTCGTCAGGCGTGGCCTAGCTCCACCTACAAGCTTTGTGCTAGGATAGAACTATCGTTTAGTACAAGCGACGACTATCGAGTTATCGAGCGAGGTTATCAAAATTTGTGTCGGGCGATTTTCAAGATCTATGATCTCTGGGTAGTCAAAATTGTCGTCGGTAGGTGACATTACCGGGGTTATCGGGGTTATCGGAGGCGATATCGGGGTTATCAAAGCTACCGAAGCGATATCAAAGCTATTAGAGCTATCGAGGGCGATATCGAGTTATCGGAGTCGATATCGGGGCTATCGGAACTATCCGAGATTGATAACGGGGTTATCGAGACTATCGAGATGTTGATATAGGGATTATCGGAGGTATCGGAGGCGATATCGAGTTATCGAATGCGATATCGACAATAGGAATATCACCTAGAGGGGGTGAATAGGTGACTTTTGTTTTCTTTTGCTTTTCTTTGATAAATGAATGGTTAGAGTAGAGAGATGAACACAAGGAGATTTATCTTGGTTCGGTCTTAACACTTTGACCTACGTCCAGTCCTCAAGAACACCTTGAGATTTCCACTAACTCTTTTAGCAAACGTACAATTACTCACTCTCTGTAACTTAGGATGATCCTTTCACACTCGGACTCACTCCCCCTTACAAGTTGCAATTGTACACCCTCACTTAAGGTTCCACAACCTTAAGTTTGAACGCAAAAATGAAAGTGTTTAACAGACTCCTCACGAGTAAATAAGATATGAACACTTGCCGATGATTGCTCTGCTTTGATGATTATGGCCGTTGCATCGTTTATCATCTTCTCTTTTATTTGATCTGGAAATAAATCGAGTAATTGATATATGAATTGTTTCCAAATGATGATCTTTAAACTTTCCTCTGTCAGACGACGCGTGAGAGTAAATGTGGTGATTATCTCTTTGGTCAATTTTGATTCCTGAAACTTTACTTGAATAGAATCATTAGAAATGGAAATGAATCAATTTATATAATCGGTGATAATGGCAAATCAATATTTATAATATTTATAGTCGAAGCAAATCAATCACGAGATATCATATTTGGATTCTTGTTTGGGACGACCTTGCTCGAGCAAGAGTTCTTTTGTGCTCGGGCAAGTCTTAACAAGGAAAGGAATTTCTCGCCCGATGCTCGGGCATGTTATTTCCATTGCTCGGGCATAGTGCTCGGGCATGGTTTACTTGGGTGCTCGAGCAAGCCTCGAAGAAATGGTTTTCTCGTTCTTTGCTCGGGCGATCTATTTTGTGGTGCTCGAGCAAGCCTCGGTCGGAGGAGAGAAAACGAAATATTTCGGCTTTGCTCGAGCAAGTAATATAAGTTACTCGGGCATGGTGCTCGGGCGGGGTTTTCTGGTGCTCGGGCAAGCCTCGGCGAGGCGAAAATCGAGTATTTCGTTCTTGCTCGAGCAAGCAATATAGGTTGCTCGGGCACGGTGCTCGAGCATGACGAAATCCATGCTCGGGCGATCAACACTTTAGGCGAACTTTGGGAGGTTGCTCGGGCAACTATTTCATCTTTGCTCGAGCATGGTGCTCGGGCAAGATTTCTTTGGTGCTCGAGCAAGTCTATCGCCTTTAACTTCTTTTCCTTAAATCCCGATGTTGCTCGGGCAAATGGACATGTCTTTGCTCGAGCAAGGTTCTCGGCCAAAGCTTCTTTTCATTGAATCCGATGTTGCTCGGGCAAATTGTTTCGTCCTTCTCGGGCAAGATTCGATGCACATATTTTCCACTCAATTTAATACTTTACATTTGTAATCATCAAAATATCGAGCTAACATTCTCCCCTTTTTGATGATGACAACTCTTAAATTTGTGTTTTGAAAAGATTTTTGTAAGTTGATTGAATTGAGAGAAATATGTGAAACGAAATGTTTAATGATAGGAAGGCCATAAAGAACCTTTTTCATTAATCTTTGCAATTGAGTACGGGTTCTTTTTAACAAAATTCGGGCTCCAAAACATAGATACAAGTAAAGCACAAAAGCTAATGCTAGAGAGACCCTATCTATCTATTCTCCCCTTTGTCATCGGGAAAAGGGGGCTGATCAGATGTAGGGGCGGAGCGGCGGAGAGGAAAGTCGGAAGATGAGGTAGATGGAAGGGGACAGTAGCGGGATCGATAGGATGCCTTGGAACGATGTGGGAGCCAGAGAGTATGAAATTTTGGACAAAGGCGTCCAATGTGGCATCCAATCCAGAAATCTGCCTCTGTTGACGGTGGTGTCTCTGAACTTGTCGCTTCGGCTCTGTTGTTCCTCATAGAGGACTGCATAGCTGGACTCTAAGTCGGTTTTAGGTCGGCTAAGTCCATGTCAAAAGTAAGTCCGATATGTTGCTTGAGATTTTCATTTCCTCGGCCATGGCGATAATCATGTTAGAGGTTAACTTAGGAAGGCGTCGAGGGATTGTAAAACGGGGGCAATAGCTGCTCGGACGGAGGAATCAACAGTTGCTGAATAGCGGCTGAGTAGCGGCTTGGGAGAAGGAAGGAGCAGATATAGAAGGACCGCTTTAGAGGATTACGCCTCATCTGAGGAGCGGCGAGAGGAAGAGATGAACACAGTGCAGGGAGCGTGGGTGAGAGAAATGCATTGGTTCTTTTCCCTTACGCTTCTTTTTAGACGATGCTTCGGTGAACGATACTCGAAGACGAATCGGATGCTCGGCCCAAACGGGAGGATATTCTTCCTTGTCCTCGGATAAGTACCATACGTTGTTGACCTCCAAGATCCAGGAGACCGAGAGAAGGATATGGAATGGTAGCCACGAGTTTCACTGAGCTTCGGATATGAAGGAAATCATTTCGTCCAAAATCCACTTGCCCAGATTCCTTGGTTCCTTTGTAACTAGCGAGGCAAATCTCTCGAAGTCCTTGAGGACAAAATGGGTGAAGCTCGACCCTTACGGACGAGACTCCTACGTAAATGTACAGGCACCCTGTGCTCGTCGCTCATGGATGCGGGAGTCAAATTGATCTTCTTATTCCCATCTAGAGATGTGAGGAAATAGAATCGGTGGCACTGAGCTAGAGACAACTTGGGTGGGTCTTACGGAGGATCAACGATGCCTAGTAATATATTGAGGTCATAAGCGGTGAGTTTAATGATCTTACCCCGTATGAGAGTAACCACTTTGTATCGTCATCGTCGTCTGAGCCTTTTCCGGGAGGTACATATTGTGATAAAAGACCCGAACTACCTCGGGAAAAATGGTTTGCTTATACCCGGTAAAGGCATGAATTCTTGTAGCCGATCCGTCATGTCAAAATTGCATTCTTTTTAAAGTACTCGAGATCAACATAGACGATCGGACAAAATGGTCTCGACTCATAGTATCTAGCAAAGAGTAAATGATCATCGACAGTAACATGACCTGAATCATACCGAAGTAGGTTCGGGTAAGTGCCGTCTGAGGTTTGCTAGTGGAGACGTTACGTCGTTTGCTTTACGAGTCGTGAGATTTGAGTGAGAAAGAGACTCGCTTGCTTGCGGAAGCTTGAGATTTCTGACTCATGGCGGACTTGGAGGCTTGAGGCCGGTCTTCTTTCTCCTTGGAGTGAATGGCTTCGATTGTACGTTCGGAGTCGTCGGTGGAGTGAGCCGAAGACGGTGAGTGAGCGTGTTTCCTTTTTCCAGAAGCTAGAGATCCAGTCTGGAGACGGGTCGTGTGCTTGGGGGATCCCTGAGAATCGGGGTCCTTCGTATCTTGTGGGAACCACCTTCTCTTTGATGATCTTCGGAGTGTCCGAGGATTTGACCTTCGGCCGATAATAGCGTGATTTTTTGCTCGGAATGGATTTGGAGGGAGTTTTTTCGCTGGATCCAGCCATTGGGTAGATCGGATTAGGGAAACAAGAGGGATTTTGGAAAAAAAAATTCCAGAAATCCGATGGTGGGTGCGCCGATGAACAAGATGACGATGAATTGGAAAAAAAACAATCGGTGAGAAAGCGAAATTGGATGCTAATGAACAGTCGTACGGTTTGATTTTGGTAACGGATTGAGAAATAGGATAACGGAGTGAGGAGATTTGAGAGAAAATGAGAAGGGGAAGGACGGTAGGGTTTTGACGGAGGTGCAAATGAACCGTCATTTCCCTTTTTTAAAAACAATATCAGTCGATGTTGCTCGAGCAACTCATTTTGTGTGCTCGAGCAGAATACTTGCTCGGCCAGACTTTAAGTCTTGCTCGAGCAGAGAGCAACACAGTGGTTTTGATTTTGAATTTTAAGAGACAAGCTAACCTTTAATCAAGTATGTACTGTGAATACTTGACGTATGTTTGATATATCAAGGTTTGAAGAGTCCAATATAGCATGAAACGAGCTGTCATGCACGGATTTGATTTGATAGATTTTCGTGCTCGAGTAGATGCTTTGTGATGCTCGAGCAGATGCTCTTTCGTTAGTGAGATGTTCATTGTTGCTCGAACGGGGACTTTGGTTACTCGAGCACCTCTTTGCGCCATGTAACATTCCGTCGTTGCTCGAGCATGCTTGATTTTCTTTATTTTGAGTAAGGGACTTATGTTGTTGCTCGAGCATGTCTTGTGGTCTTGCTCGAGCATGGACCTCTCTGTTTATCTCTGTTTTCATACGTCCAGACAGAGCATCCTGCAAAAAGAAATCCTAGAAGCTCCGATGCTAAAGTTAGTAGTATCTTGTTGAATAAATACATTTAATAATAGAGTACTTACAATTCATTGGGATTAGCCATACCCAATTCTCTCGTATGAACGTGAATTGTTCTTTGGCCAGTGGTTTGGTGAATATATCGGCCAATTGAAGATGTGTAGGTATGAACATTACCTTGACATCCTTTTTTTGAACATGGTCACGGATAAAATGATGTCGCACATCAATATGCTTGGTTCTTGTGTGTTGAAGCTGGATTTTTGGCCAAGCTAATTGTACTAGTGTTATCGCATAGGATTGGGATTTCTTTCAAGTGAATTCCCAAGTCTTGAAGTTGTTGTTTAAGCCATAGGACTTGAGCACAACAACTTGAAGCGGCAACATATTCAGCTTCGGTGGAGGATCTGCTACTCGTTGTTTGTTTTTCTTGAACCAAGAAACTAACGATCCACCGAGAAACTCACATTGTCCTTGGTACTTTTTCTATCAGTTTTGTACCCGCATGATCGAGTCGAGAATATGCGACTAAATGCTCTTGTTGACTTTTTGGAAACCGGAGACCCAATTCCTTTGTATCCGATAGATACAGAAAAATTCTCTTGACATGTTCGGCGTGAGTTTCTTTGGGTGCTGATTGGAATCTTGCACACATTCCTACACTAAATTGAATATCCGGTCGGCTTGCTGTTAAGTATAGTAAGGATCCAATCATTCCCCGATATTTGGTAATGTTAAAATCTTTCCCTTTTTCTTCATCGGCATCGAGTTCTTTGTTGAGCTCATTGGTGTATCTGCACCATTACGGTGTTCCATTCCAAATTTTTGAGTAGGTCACGAAGATATTTTGCTTGTGAAATGAATATGCCATCCTTAGTTGTTTGATTTGTAATCCGAGAAAGTACTTGAGTTCTCCCATCATAGACATTTCAAATTCACTTTGCATTACTTTAGAAAATTCTTCACACGAGGAGATCGTTAGAAGCACGAATATAATGTCATCAACATATATTTGCACAATCAAAATTTCATTAACTTTGTTGGTTTTAATAAATAATGTCGTGTATGCTTTTTCCTCTAATGAATCCTTGATCTAACGAAATTTGCTTAATCTTTCATACCAAGCTCTAGGAGCTTGTTTAAGGCCATATAAAGCCTTTTTAAGGTGAAAGACATGATCGGATGATGGTCATTTTCAAAACCGGGGGTTGTTCAACGTAGACCTCCTCCTGAATGAAACCATTTAGAAAAGCACTTTTAACATCCATTTGATAGAGTTTGAATCCTTTGATACACGCAAAAGCTAAGAGTACTCGTATGGCCTCCAATCTAGCTCTTGGAGCATATGTTTCCTCATAATCAATCCCTTCTTCGATTGTAGCCTTTGGCCACCAATCTAGCCTTGTTTCGGACTATGATTGCGGATTCATCACGTTTGTTCTTGAATACCCATTTAGTACCAATGACCAGGGTGGTCTTTAGGCCTAGGTACCAATTCCCAAACTTGATTTCTATCAAATTGATGTAATTCCTCTTGCATTGCTATCACCCAATCATTGTGCGAAGGGCTTCATCAATTTTGGAGGGTTCAATTTTAGATATGAATGCGAGAAAAAGTAACTTCATTCAATGTGCTTTTTCTAGTCCTTACACCTTGATTTATGTCCCTATCACTTGATCTATGGGATGATTTCTTATAAATTTCCAAGGTTTGGGTTGTGATTGATCGGGAATTTCAAGAGGGTTTTACGAATTTCTTTCAAAAACGTTAGTTGGATTTTCAAGAGAAGCGGGGGTATTTTTGAGAAGAATTGATTCTTGTATGAGGTTTCCTCATCATCATCTAGATGTTTGTCAATTTTAGATTCACGAGAATACAACATGTATTGACTCCTCTACTAAGCGAGTACGTTTATTGAAAATTCGGTATGCTCTACTCCTATTTGAATAGCCGAGAAAAATACCTTCATCGATTTTGGATCAAACTTACCCAGTTGCTTTTTCCATTGTTATGAACGAAGCATTTGCATCCAAATATGTGAAGATGGCCCAAGTTTGGTTTTCTTCCTTTGTAGAGCTCATAAGGAGTCTTATCAAGTTTCTTTATGATATAAGCTCTGTTTGAGATGTAGCTAGCTGTGCTCATGGCATCGCGCCCGGAAGACTTGTGAGGTTTGATTTTCATTCAACATTGCACGAGCCATTTCGGTGAGCACTCGATTCTTTCTTTCAACCACCCCATTTTGTTGAGGGGTTCTTGGTCTTGAGAAGTTGTGATCTATTCCATGAGTGTCACGAGAATTCTTCAAAGGCTTGATTTTCAAATTCACCTCCATGATCGGTTCGAATTCTGAAATGCAAATACCTTTCTCGTTTTGCACCTTTTTGGCAAACACAACAAATAGATCAAATGTTTCATCTTTTGAAGATAGAAAAATAGTCCATGTAAATCTTGAGAAATCATCTACAATGACTAAAGTATATAAATTCCCACCAAGACTCTTGACTCTTGATGGTCCAACTAGGTCCATATGGAGTAGTTGAAGTGGTCGATTGGTTGATATTTCAGACTTATTTTTAAAAGTGGATTTAGTCTGTTTACCCTTTTGAAAGGAATCACAAAGCATGTCATTTTTAAAACTAAGTTTAGGAAGACCAAGGACTAAGTCTTTTCTTAGCGGTTTATCTAATTGCATCATATTGACATGAGCTAGTCGCTTATGCCATAGCCAGCTTTCATCTAGGTTACTAACAAAACATTTTTCAGAATATAGTTTAGGTAGGTCTAATGTATAACAATTTCCCTCACGAGGAGCTTTGAATAGTACCTTAAGTTTACCTTTGTCAATAGGTAAATCATCTTTGTTAACAATGAGACATTCTTCAGAATCAAAGATGATCCAATTGTTTTTGTCGGCACTTTGGCTTACGCTTAGGAGGTTGTGAGAGAGCCTTCCACAAAGTAGACGTCTTTGATATGAGGACCTTCTTTTGCACCAATTTCACCAATGCCGGTGATTTTCGGATTGATTTCCTCCAAAAGTGACTTTACCACCATCTTTTGATCTCATTGCAACAAATTTTTCTGCATCTCCTGTCATGTGTCTAGAGCATCCACTATCGATGTACCATTTGTTAATTCTTGATGCTCGCGAGACAGACACTGTAAATCGAAGGATTGAGTTTTAGGTACCCATTTTTTATGGGTCCTTTCGGGTTAGTTTGGGTTTCGAAATCTCATAGGATCCCTTTCGTACCCACTTGTAATTCCCAACAGGTTGGGTTTTCTTTCCTTTTATGGAAACAAGATGAAGTGGTGTGTCCTTTGCGATTACAATAATTGCAGTGGGCAAAAGGATTTGAAAAATGAACTGTTTTTGAAAGTAGTTCAAATAATTCTTTTCTCAGTTTTTTCTTTCCTTTCTTTTATCACACTCGGGCTTGTAACCGATTCCCGACTTATCATTTGTGAATCGTTGTTGTTTTAGAATCACATTGAGCATGTCACTACCTTTTGTAAACTTTTCAAGAGTTTTTGTAAGGTATGTGTTCTTTTTGTCTAAATCAACACAATTGTCACAAATAAGATTTTTACAAGTAAAATTTTCAACTTGTTGTTCAAGAGTTATGTTCTTTCGTTTTAGAGCTGAATATTTTTCAGCAAGTTTTTCAAATTCAGATTGCAATTCGGTATATTCATCAAATAATTCATCATAAGAAGGATGTGAATCATATACCTCATTTTTGTTTATGGGCTGTTCTTCTTCCTCTGCAACTAGACAAATGTTTGCACTATCTTTTTCTTCCTCACTTTCTTCATCAGAGGAACCATCTCCCCATATGGCGAGACGTAGGCTTTCTTTACGAATTGACTGAATTTCTTCTTTTTGTCCTTTTCATTTTCTTTCGAGTTGAGGACATTCGATTTGTAATGACCGGGTTTCTCACATTCATAGCAAACGATTTGATCTTTATCTTTGATCTCTCGTCGATTTCCGGAGTCCCTTTCGAAACTGTTTGGAACCTTGATCCTTTCTATAGAATTTTCTGAATCTTCTTACCGGCATGCCTATTTCTTCATCGTCCAAGTCATCTTCATTTTGATCTTCTTTTATGGTATTAAGAGCAATGCTTTTGCTCTTACTAGTGTTGACTTCATCTAGACCTTTTCGAATTTCGGTTTGCTTTCATATTCGGATAGGCTTCCAAATAGTGCGGCTCTGAAGTCATTGATTCTCCACGGGCTTCTTCTATTCTTTGTGACCTTGGCTTCCCATTCTTTTGTTAGAACATTGAGAATTTTTCTAACTTGAGGAGGTTGTTCATACGTTTTGCCAAGCGATGCCAGTTGATTGGTCAAGTATGTGTAGCGGAGTTGAAATTCAGCAATAGTTTCTCCGGTCTTCATTCGAAGTAAATCAAACTCGGTGGTTAGAGTATTGATACGATTTTCTTTAATCTGGGAGGTTCCTTCATATGCAATTTCCAATGCTTTCCACATTTCTTTAGCGGTAGACAAATTGCATATCCGGAAGTACTCTTTTGACTAAGAGCACTCTGAAGCATCAAGATGGCTTTCTTTGTTAAGTGTAATTTTTTTTCTGTCGGCTTCATCAAATTCTTCCACTATTTTAGGAACAGCAATTCCATCTTCATTTCTTGTGGGAACATAATCCCCATTCTCTATCACTTGCCAAAGACCGTATTCAGTTGCTAATACGAACACTCTGAATTTTGCCTTCCAAAAAGTAGTGGTCACCATTGAATCCAGTGGTCGGTTGATCGAGGCACCATCGAGCAATATTCCTTCCATGATCTATCTCGGGATGTTAAGCCCTTAACGAGAGAACTAGCTCGATACCAAATGACGGTAGGAATATCACCTAGAGGGGGTGAATAGGTGACTTTTGTTTTTCTTTTGCTTTTCTTTGATAAATGAATGGTTAGAGTAGAGAGAGATGAACACAAGGAGATTTATCTTGGTTCGGTCTTAACACTTTGACCTACGTCCAGTCCTCAAGAACACCTTGAGATTTCCACTAACTCTTTTAGCAAACGTACAATTACTCACCTCTGTAACTTAGGATGATCCTTTCACACTCGGACTCACTCCCCCTTACAAGTTGCAATTGTACACCCTCACTTAAGGTTCCACAACCTTAAGTTTGAGCATAAAAATGAAAGTGTTTAACAGACTCCTCACGAGTAAATAAGATATGAACAACTGAAGTGTGTATATGAATACTCAAGATAATCACGGTGATAAATTGAATATTGTAAATGCTCCAGTATGTATTTTCAGTTGAATCATTTGTCTCTTTATAAGGTTCATGATTCGTGTCGATCAGCTGTCTTTCGGAAAACTAGTCGTTGGGAAATCTTGTTTTTTGAATTGCCGATGATTGCTCTATATCATATTCGGATTCTTGTTTGGGACGACCTTGCTCGAGCAAGAGTTCTTTTGTGCTCGGGCAAGTCTTAACAAGGAAAGGAATTTCTCGCTGATGCTCGGGCATGTTATTTCCATTGCTCGGGCATAGTGCTCGGGCATGGTTTACTTGGGTGCTCGAGCAAGCCTCGGAGAAATGGTTTTCTCGTTCTTGCTCGGGCGATCTATTTTGTGGTGCTCGAGCAAGCCTCGGTCGGAGGAGAGAAAACGAAATATTTCGCTCTTTGCTCGAGCAAGTAATATAAGTTACTCGGGCATGGTGCTCGGGCGGGGTTTTACGGTGCTCGGGCAAGCCTCGGCCAGGGGCGAAAATCGAGTATTTCGTTCTTTGCTCGAGCAAGCAATATAGGTTGCTCGGGCACGGTGCTCGAGCATGACGAAATCCATGCTCGGGCGATCAACACTTTAGGCGAACTTTGGGAGGTTGCTCGGGCAACTATTTCATCTTTGCTCGAGCATGGTGCTCGGGCAAGATTTCTTTGGTGCTCGAGCAAGTCTATCGCCTTTAACTTCTTTTCCTTAAATCCCGATGTTGCTCGGGAAAATGGACATGTCTTGCTCGAGCAAGGTTCTCGGCCAAAGCTTCTTTTCATTGAATCGATGTTGCTCGGGCAAATTGTTTCGTCTGCTCGGGCAAGATTCGATGCACATATTTTCCACTCAATTTAATACTTTACATTTGTAATCATCAAAATATCGAGAGCTAACAATATCGGGGTCATCGGGGTTATCCGAGATATAGGGTTTTCAATGGTATCGGTGGTATCGGAGATATCGATATCGAGCATACGTCCGGGCGGTATATGTACCGATTCTAGGTTTATCTTACGGATATATGCACTAGACGCTTTCTTCGCCCTAAATATTTTATGCAAAGGACCTCATTTAAGTCCATCTCTAGAACATAACGCTAGAGTTATATCGGTACTCATTTCGAAATATACTACGAGTTTAAAAGGCTTGAGAACCTAACTCAGTTATCCGAGCATGAATGGCGGGTAAGTGTCTACCATGGGGCCTCACCAGACTTATACGGCGACTCAATGGCATACCCGTAGACTAGCCTTGCCTTAGGCACATGCTTGTTCGTGGTAACATAGTTAAACACTTGCGAGAAAGGTTTGCTCGATGCCAAAAGTGTAACATCCCAATTTCGAGCCAAATTTTTTTTTTTTTAAAACATCGAGTAGAGCATCGGCGGAATAAAAACATTGAGTAACCGATTATAACAATAATGGTGGCGTATCTGCTGTTCATAAAGATTAATACATTATCGATTATGACTTTATATCTCGTAGTACGATCATTACTCGGTCTTGGCGTGGTCTTCATCTTCATGTGTGATGTACGCTTCTGCTTACTCTTACCCTCCGTCCATGGTCTCTCTCCAGGACCTTGTTATGATGCTATAGTAAGAGCCGAGATCCAACGTTCATCGGATCTCGGAGTAACGGTTAACCTCATGCTTATATAACGTATATATGATCAACAGATATTTCTAAAATGAATTACAAGAATGATATATATGATCATTAAATAACAAGCCCTCTACAAGCAAAGTTATCTGCATGCACTTTAATTGTGTGCCACGATGTACTTGTCGTGTCCGTAGCGCTAGGAAAACATGACGGTATTATACTTAATATAACAGTAAAGGCATGTAAGTGATTATCTAAGTTTATTACCTTAGTCGCTTGCATAGCCCGTAACGAGTTCCACCCATGGCTTATGAAACTATCCATATCATATATAAGCGAGACTATAAGCATCATAGTCGGTGTTACGGTACGTCGCGAACGTACCTTCGTTTGATGGTACTTCGGTACTTTTGATTTAAATGGCACGTTTTACGGAAACGGTGAAACGTCCAACAATGGCTCGACGGACGGCGTAACGGCGACAAACTAGGATTTCGACGTCCTATGAGAGTAATATCACTTCCATTAGTGATTTGGCACAATAATCGGCATTTTAGGTAAAAATTACCATTTTGCCCCTATACCCCAAATTGGCGGAATTTCGCGGCACTTCATGTTACTACAGCAAATTTTCTTCCGAAATTTTGCGAACTTCACATAACTATGATTTTCGAAAATAATGACTAAAATAGCCCTCCCATATGATACCCAAATCATACTTGAAATTTAAAGGCTATCCTAACATTATAACCCCTACTTTTGAAAAAGCTCGCAGAAAGCTTGACTTTTCGGCGACTCGATCCCTACTATGTTTACACCTCTGCATATTTTTCAACGCAAACAAGGATCAAAACATTTGTAGGAATCTTGTCACCTACTTCCTAAATCTAACTAACAATTCTACTAATTACTAAACTAAAAACTAAAGCCCGAAAGACTTACCCGTTGAAGATTTCAGGACAATTCTACAGGGCTTATTTGCCAAGATTTCAGAGCACTTGCTCTCTTCTTTCTCTCTCTAGCTTTTTCGGCCAAGAGCAAGAAAGGGAATGGTGTGAAAATGAAGAGGAAGGGGGTATTTATAGGATTTTGAAGGGACAAGGTGGGAATTTTAAATTGTTCACTTTATGCCCGGTCCACTAGATTTCCCCGATCGGTACCCGATTCGCGTGATTTCGGAGAAATCTCAAAATTCTGGATTTACAACTTTGAAGACATATTCTCTCTTACTAGAAATGTCCAAGTTAACCTAAATTTTGATCCCATATAGGGATCCAATTGTCGATCACGAAGTTCCTCGAAAAACGTGTCCGTACGGTTCCGGTTTCAGAACACATTTCTGGAAACATCATCTTCTCCAGAAAAATTCACTGATTCCAAATATGTCAAAATAAATTCAAACTCATTCCTAGATATTGAGTTAGAATTTATTTTCTTCATTTCAAAAATATGCCTATATGCATTTTTCCCTATTTCGTCTTATTAGGAAAAGCACTAGCGGCCTCGGAATTAACTTAGGAAGAGGTCACTTGAAGGTAAAAACTCACCGATCAATATTTTACCTTGAATTTGGAATTCCCATTCCTAGATCTCTAGATAGGACCCGTTTCCTAATTTCTAATTTACTATTCATCCCTTTTTACTTTAATTAATTATATTATTAAAATAATAAAACTTACATACTAAGTTTTCTATTTTCTTTTTCATTTTTTTTCTGCCTTTTTTTTTCGTTTTTTTATTAATTATTTAATTAATTAAATAATTATTTTTACATAATTTTTACAGAATTTTCCCATTGGTCCATTCTTGCATTTAGGCTTAAAAATACCTAAATTCAACTATTTTTCTCCAAAATTTCCAAGTAATTAGTAAATATACTTTTACTAATTTTCAACCCAAAAACCACTAATTTTAGGGTTTTACATAATTATTCCTGAATTTCCTTTACTTAAGCTTAAGTAATTAGCCAATAATTTCCTAATTACTTTCTTATCATTAGTTGATAATTTTATTAATTAGGATGCTTCATTACCTCAAAACTTCTGTATTGACATTTTTGCTTTCATGTCTCTTGCATTATCTTAGCACCTACGAGGGTATTACGGTCATTTCCTTACTTTTTGAGTATTCTTCTACAATTTCTCCAAGTTTGTAACTTATTAAATTACCTAAATTAGGGACAATATCCTTCCCTATTTCAAATAGATTTTTACTTGCTTCTTTTATAGCTTTCACAATTTTCCTAAATCATTTATGTCCCCTAGGGCATTTTGGTCATTTGGCACTTTGGCCCTTAGATTCTCTAATTTCCAAGAGATTTTCCTTTAGAAAATAAAATAATTATAACCTAATATTTGATATCTCATATTCACCTACTTTCTATAGGTATAATTTTATCAAATTATGATACGTATTTTTGGGGTATTACATTTAGGGTTACATGTCTGGCCGGTAAGCTATTACAAACTTTGATGGGAGGTTATAAATAGCTTAGATCGGATCTTAGAGCAGTAATGTTGAAAAACACTTACTTATTCCTTGAGGGTTCCTGACAAGTCACAACTATTCCTAGATCTTTCTCTTTCTCTTTACAGTTTCCAGGTTGAGAGATATTACGCACATAATCACTATGGCTAGAGGTTTTTTAAATATCTTCCACAGCTGCTCTTTAAAATTCATATGATGTATTTAGGATTTATCATTGTATTTATTCCAACAATATGTACATAATACTCATCAAATTCTTAATATATGAGCTAGATTCCTCATTTATATATATTAAATAAATAAATTAAGTTAGTTATCTTAAAAAAATGTTAATTTTTCTAAAATACCATTTTTATCAATATTTACATGGAACTACCTCTTAATGTGAACCTCTTTACTAGTTTCACTCAATAGGGGGATAATTTGGGAAAAAGTTATAAATTTGAAAGATAATGTGAATTAAATTTTCTTATTTAATTCCAAAATAAACACTTTAACTAACATAATGTGAATTAAAATTTTTATTTAATGCCAAAATAAACACTTTAACTAAATTTTTGTATATAAGAAAGAAATAAGTGTATGAATTTTGGAACATCCTTAGTTTGTGTGTATTTTAAATACACCGAAATTAAAACTCTTGGGAAATGGGTTCCGTGAAAACAGCAAATTGGAGTCATTGACTTTTGCTCACTTTTATTAGTCAAACAGATTTGTTTTTCTTTTTATTTCATTATTTATAAGCTTATTATAATTAAAATAAGTCTTATCTGTCATGTATGATACAATCTTAACAGGAAAAAATGACATAAGCATATATATGTTTTAATTCCTTTGAACGACTCATCTTTCAACTTTAGGACAAGTGTGGAAGTGCCGTGCGGCTCTCAACTCAAAATAGTAAAAGGTGGCACTAACTATATTGTCGTGTTTAGTTGAAATATATACAAATATACAATATATATATATATATATGTGTGTGTGTGTGTGGGGGGGGGGGGGAAGTATTCATACAAATATGTCATTTAATATTATATTGTTAGTGTGCTTTGACTTACATTAATCCTTTTCGAACAAACTTATTCTAATTTTCTACACCATCGTTAAATGTGATGACGTGATCATATTATAGGTAAAATAATTAAGGGGATAGATATAGGTCATTATGTGTGTCTATATATATAATAAAATTCTGCACGAAACCTCACTTGTTTGTTTTTTCAATTAGTAGAGATATTCCTAGTTCTTTTTTGTACTACCTAGTTTTGTTTTCAGAAGCATAAGAAGGATATTAGAGGGTACTGAAAATTAATATAATGATTGTGCAAGTATTGTAAGCCTTGGAAAGAAGTGTGAGTTCTAAAGTGTCCTTGAGTATAAGTTGAGGATGAGAGTTCAAGAAACTCGGACTATCCACTTGACTTGGCTCTCTTTTTAGGATTTGCCCTGGCAAAGATCAGCATGATATTTTTCATTTCAAACCAAGAGAAGGTCATGATCTTTTCTAGTATCACTCTAATCCTATTTATAAATCTTTTTTGACCAAAAAATTTGGTTCTATTTATAAGTCTAGTTTCATGATAGTAAATGAGATTATGACATTTTACTTGTAATACCCTAAAAATCACACTTAGAGTAAATATCATAACTTAGGAAAATTATGAAAAATCCTGAGAGGTAGTAGAATAATTATTAAAATTGAGAGAATATATTGCCTCTAATTTTGGTAATTTAATAAATTATAAGCTTGGAAGAATTATAAAATAACAATTATAAAGTATTTGGAGATTATAATTAACTCCATAATTATTGATATTTTACATGGGAGATAAAATAGCAATGTTAGTTCAGATTCTGAGAGGAACTACTTAGTTCTAGACAAGGAAATTATCAACAAATAATAAGTGGTTGATTAAATAATTATTGGTTAATTATTTAAGCTTGAACAATGGAATAATTGTGATAAATTATGTAGAACTCTATAATTAGTAATTTATGGCTAGAAAATTAGCATAATTATGTTTGCTAATTAATTGGAAAAGATGAAGAAAAATAAATGAGATTAAGTAATTTTAAGCCTAAATGCATGAATGGACCAATAGGAAATTTTGTGAAAAATTATGTAAAAATAATTAAAATAATAATTAATTAATTAATTAAAAAATAAAATAAAAATATATATAAAAAGTGAGTGTGTGTGCCGACATGAAGAGGGAAAGGGGAAAAAGAAAATAGAAATGAAATGAAGGTGGAGTGTTTTAATAAAACTCTTTGATTAAAAATTAATTAAAGTAAAAAGTGAAAAAGTAAATAAACTCCGATGGAGATCGGATCCTATCTAGAAAATCATGAACAAGATTTCTAAAGTCAAAATATAATATTGATGAGTGGATTTTTATCCTGAATTGAGCTGTACCTGAAGTCGTTTCTGAGATCGGTAGAAGAAGTTAGTAATAAGACGAAATAGGGAAAATCTGATAAATAGGCAGATAGTCATAAAATTAGGATTCGAACAAAATAAATTATAACTCAACATTTGGAAATGAGTTTATGATTTTCTGGACATATTTGGAATCAGTGAATTTTTGTCCAGAGGTTGACGATTCCGGAAGTTGATTCCGTAACCGGCACGTTTTTCCGTAAAACTTCGGCTGAACCGCTGGAACCCTATATGGAGTCAGAAATTTATTTAGCCCGGACATTTCTAATAAGTGAGAAAATGTCTTCAAAATTGTGATTTCAGATTTCTAAGATTTTGTAAGATTACGTGATTCGGACACCGATCAGAGACTTTATCTGTATAAAACTTCTTTAGGAAGTAGGTGACATCACCTTGATGATGTCACCTGGTTGGAAAGATGATGGAAGAAAAGGAGGTGTATGGCCAAGATGAACCCATGTGTTTGAAGCAAGATCCAATGGTTTAGATTAATTTGGAGAAAGTGCAAATTTGCCCTTGGCCAACTCTATAAATAGCCCTTCAAAGCTCTTCACAATTCACACCATCTCCTCTTGAGTATTTCGAATTAGAGAGAGTTTAGAGAGAAGGAGGAGCTGGGGAAATTTTGCAGCGAAGCTCTGAGTAAGTTTTTCGGTACCGAGTCTTAAGCTTTCGTAGTTCTTTCGGTAGTTAGAGTAGAAATGTTAGAATAGTCTTTAATCTTCCAAGTATGATTAGATATCATATGTTAGGGGTATTTTAGTCATTATTTCGAAAATCATGGTGGGGTCGAAGTTCTGGCAAAAGGCGAAATTCCGCCGATTAGGGGCATCAGGGGCAAAATGGTAATTTTTACCTAAAATTCCTGTTATGATGTAAATCATTAATTAATATGATTTATATTTCGATAATCATGTTGGAGTAGGAGTTATGTTGAAATTTTGGAAGATTAGGGTCAAAGTAACAAAGTGCTGGTGAAATTCCGCCGATTAGGGGGTCAGGGGTAAAATGGTCATTTTGACTAAAAATGTCCGTCGTAATGATAGATCCTTAACAAGTACGTTGTTATGTTGATAGGATATCTCTGATTACGTTTTGACCAACCGTCGTGCCGTATACCGACAGAAATACCATATATCGTCAACGAAGGTACGTTCGCGTACTGTAACACTAATCTGATGGATATAGTATGCGTGTATGTTGTAACATCCCAATTTCAGAGCCAAATTTTTTTTTTCAAATCAGAGTAGAGCATAGGAATAAAAACCATTGAGTAACTTATTACAACAATAACAGTGGCATAATCGCCTGTTCATAAAGATTAATACATTATCTGTTTAATTACTAGACGTCCTTGATCGGGTCTCCATGTGGTCTTCATCTTCATGTGTACTGCTCGCTCTGCTCACAATTATCCTCCGTCCTTGGTCTCTCGGACCTTGATGTGATGCTATAGTAAGAGCCGAGATCCAATACCCATCGGATCTCGTGTAACAGTTAACCTCATGCTTATATAACAATATATGTTCAACGAGATATTTCTAGAAATACAAGAATGATCCTTGATCCTTTAATAACAACTACCCTACAAGTAAAGTTATCTGCCTGCACTATTCACCAGTGCCACGATGATCGGTCGTGTCCTCGGCGCTAGGAAAACATAACGGTATTATCAAAACCATAACCCGTGAAGCGTAATAGTGATTATCTAAGTTTATTACCTTTGTCACTTGTGCATGACCGGAACGAGTCCCGTCCATGGCTTATGAAACTATCCGTATCCAATATAAGCAGACTATAAGCATCAGAGTCAGTATTACAGTACACCGCGAACGTACCTTCGTTTGATGGTACTTCAGTACTTTTGACTAAATGGCACATTTTACAAAAACAATAAACGTCCATCAGCGGCACGTCGGACAGCGTAACGGCAGCAAATCAGAGTTTCTGACGTCCTATAAGAGTAGTATCACTTTTGTTAGTGATTTGACATTATAACGGGCATTTTAGGTAAAAATTACCATTTTGCCCCTATACCCCTAATTGGCGGAATTTCGCCAGCACTTCGTTACTTTGGCTTCGTTTTTCCAAAATTTTGTCAGAACTTCGACCCAATGATAATTTTAGAAATTCTAGACTAATATATCCCTATCATATGATACCCAATCATGCTTTGAAAAATTAAAGGCTATACTAGCAGTACTACTCTAACTATTGAAAGAACTACGAAAGCTTAAAGCTCGCTATTTTAACTTTCAACTTTCAGAGACTCAATCCCTACTATGTTTTTACCTCGTCAGGCATTTTTCAATGCAATGAGGCTTAAAAACAAGAATAGGAGTCTCATCTCCTACTTCCTAGATCTAACTAACAGTTCTACTAAAACTACCGAAAGAACTAAAGACTAAGGACCGAAGGACTTACCCGTTGAAGACTTCTTCACAATTTTTCCAGAGCTTCTCTCTCTTCTTTCCCTCTCTAGATTCGGCCAAGGAGGAGTAGAAATGGTGTGAAAATGCAAAGGGAGGGGGGCTATTTATAGGTGAAGTGTTAGGGTTTCGGCCGTCGGATCAACTTTGTGAGAAGCGATCTGGACCGTCCAACACAACTTTTGAAAAACCCTTTCTTCCCTTTTCCCTTTTCACACTTGGCCAAAATTCATGGCCCAAAGTTAAGGGTTTGGCCAATAAAATGGCGCCACGTGTCCCTTCCGAAGCTTTCCTATCCAATTCCCCGATCGGTACCGATTCGCGTAATTTCGGAGAAATCTCAAAACTGTGGACAAGAATGCACTGATTCTAAATATGCCCAGAAAAATTCTCAATTCTTCCCCAGATTTCACAAAGTGACTTTTGAATTCCTAACTTTCAACTTGGCTATCTGGCTTTTCTCGAATTTCTCTATTTCGTCTTATTAGGAAAATGCACAATCGGCTTAAATTAACTTAGGAAAAGCCTAACGGAAGATAAAAACCCACTGATCAATATTTTACCTTGACTTTGGAAATCTCATTCCTAGATCTCTAGATAGGGTCCGTTTCCTATTTATTCCATTACTATTCACTACAATTAATTATATTATAAAATAATATAACTTTAATTAATTATATTATAAAATACTATAACTTACAAACTAAGTTTCTATTTTTATTTTTATTTTTATTTTTTTCTTCTTTTTTTTCTGCCCATTTTTTTTATTTTGTTTTTTTTTATATTTGATTAATTATTTAATTAATTAAATAATTATGTTTACATAATTTTTACAAAATTTTCCTATTGGTTTATTCTTGCATTTAGGCTTAAAAATACCTAAACTCATCTATTTTTCTCAAAACTTTCCAATTAATTAGCAAATATATTTTTACTAATTTTAAGCCAACAACCACCAATTTTTGGGTTTTACATAATTATCCATGAATTTCCTTTGCTTATGCTTAAGTAATTAGCCCAATAGTACTTAATTACTTAATTATCACAATTTGATAATTTTCTTAATTATAATACCCCCTTGTCTCACAATTCTAGCTCTGACATTTTCATTTCCATGTCTTCTGCATTATTTTATAATTTACAAGGGTATTTTAGTCATTTCAATACTTTTTGAGCATTCTTATTCAATTCCTCCAAGTTCATAATTTATTAAATTACCAAAATTAGAGATAATATACTCTCATAATTCACTTGGTCATTTTACTGTCTTTTAGGATTTTTCATAATTTTCCTAAGTTATTATATGCTTCTCAAGGGTATTTTTGGTAATTTTGGCACATTATTAGTTTTTCCTCTAATTTCCAAGAGATCTCTCCTTAGAAAATAGAATAATTATAACTTAATATTTGATATCTCATATTCACCTATTTTTTATAGGTATAATTTTACTAAATCATGATACAGATTTTTAGGGTATTACATATGTGATGTGGTATGATGTGAGTATGGTATGTGTATATGTGATGTGTTGTTGGAATGCATATTATGTTAGAATATAATTGTATGCATGCTGGGAGCGATATAGTTGTAAGGCTGGGAGCGATACAACTGTAATGCTGGGAGCGATACATCTGTGAGGCTGGGAGCGATATATCTGTAATGCTGGGAGCGATACATTTGCATTGGTTGGGTGTGGTTTATATGTTGTGTTGATGTTGTTGTGTAACCCATATGTGTGTATGTATACATGAGGTTAACCGTTACCTGAGATCCGGTGCGGATCTCAGCTCTTAACATAGCACCAGGGTCAGGAGGACCGAGGACCGAGGAGAGAGGAAAGCAGCAGGTTCAAGGATCCGGCTGAAGACTTTCTGTTGTTACTCCTTACTTTTGAAAACTCTCGGTTATTGAACCGCTTCTGTAATTAGCCAGTGGGCATTTTGAATATATATATCAGTTACACTCTTGTTCCGATGCTCTACTCTGATGAAAAAAAAAATTATACTGCTTTTGGAAAACGGGGATGTTACATTACTCATATTAATTATACATATGACAATAAATTTTGAAGATAGAGATAGAAGAAATAGTTGAAAAATACTTATTCATAAATGAGGGAAAAGTTAAAAATTTACTCTCATAATCATTGAGTTAACTATCTCTCCTTAGTATGTGAGATTTAGTTAAAAATGACTTATAAATAGCATCAGAGTAATGTTAATCAATTTTTGTTGTTCAACGTGAATGGTGCATACAAGCACAAAAAGTCAGCGTAAAATTCGCAAACTATGATCAATTTGATATATAAATATGTGTGGATACTATATATAAAAATAAATCCATGATTTTAGTTGTTTAGCTTTACATGAAATTTTATTTTGACCCTGTTGGAATTTTAGGTCTAAATCCCCATGAGTTATGAATAAGAAGTACTATGTTAGAGAAGAGGAAAAAGGAAGAAGAAATGAATGTATGGATAGAAGTTCAACATTAGAGATATGAAGAGAAGTGAAAGGGTATATAAGCCTTTAACTTCAAACTTTTAAATTGGACCCTTGGGCCAACCCACTTTTGTGAAAGGTTGAGGACGTACATGGGCCTTGGTCCACCACACACGCGCGTGCCACCACCTCCGTCCAGCTAGCCAGCTCGGTGGGTCGCGCGCACCGCCACCGGCTCGGTTCAGATCACTCGTGTGTGAAAAAATATTTTTTAAATTTTGTCCATATAGTCCTTGAACATTTATTAATTCCTTGTTTGCCCCTCTATGATTCTCCCAACCAACGACTGTAAGTGAACCTTAATATCAGATTGAAATGCCGTGACCAATCCTTTATGGCCGTTCGCTCCGTTTTGGTGTGTCTGTTCGTACACCGCACCAGTTCACTAGCAAGAATTGTCATTCACTCTATTCTAGTATGTCTATTCGCATGACGCACCAGTTCGCCCACAAGAGTCAAATCCATCTGATCAATTTCCATCATCTATAAATAGGACGTGCTAGTGACAAAATCCAATCAATCTCAAACACTCCTGAATCTCATATATACATACTACATTCTGCAATCATATTCTGTGCAATTCTAAAAGTAGTCTCGTTGTGTTCATTTGGGCTTTTGATTGATAGTGTCATCATTATAAAGACGCAATCCGTTCTATCCTAGAAGACAATTGTTCATGAACTTTGGACATCCATATAGAGGGAACAAATTATCTTAAGGAGACAACGTATGTTGGACTCAGATTTCATCAAACTTCATTATCATTTTCGGCAATCTTGTGCGCTTTTTCTGTTTTTCCATAATATACAGAATTGTTGTATATTTACAAATTATGTCATCTTAGTTATACAATTTTTTTATCTTATTTTAGTGAAATTTCTACATTGAAAGTATTTTCAATATAATAACAGATCCCTTAATTTTATAAATTGTTTTTAAAATGATCTAATCCAATCACTGCTAACCAAAGATAATAATATTAAAATTGTTAAATGTTAACGTAATATTCTCAAATATTAATTAGGGAAAAGTATTTCTCCAATCACTAGATATAAGTTATCTCCAGTGCCCCAAAACTACGTCGTTTTGGATTAATGAAGAGTATTTCTGTAATTTTAGGTGAATTGAAGTAATGAAGGGTGCAAAATTACGAAAACATCTTTCATTAATCCAAAATGACGTAGTTTTAGGGATCACTAGAGATAACTTATCTCCAGTGACTAGAGAAATTTTTTACCCATATTAATATATTAAATTTAATTGTTAAAACGGATAATGATTAACACGGAAAATCGTCATTTGATATTAATTGTGTTTAAGGTTAAATTGTTAAAAGACTGAAAATATGCTTTATGAAAAATTAAGGGACTACACCGAATTTATATGTAAAATTATAAAAATATATAAAAACACACACACATATATATATTCACTCGTAATTTTGAATGTAATATGATGTTTTTTAATGTATTATACTAATTTTAGGGAGCACTTGTACTGTCGCAGCAATTCATAATGTCATTTAAATTATTTAGACAATTATATATATACTTCTTCAATTTGACGATAATAACTACAATTCATAGGTTCTCTCTTTTGGTTCCACTTCACAATCCCTAGATCGAGGTGTGGGAATCGCTGCCTTCACCCTCTCTTTTGATCGTTTGCTGCTTCTCGCCGGTTCTTTCCGCGGCTTACCAGCCTTGCTTCTCGCCGTTTCTTTACACAGCTGGCCGGTCTTATTCTCTCTGTTCTAATATATATTGCAGTGCAAATTACACCACAAAACTATCTTATATTATATTATAGATTGGAGGTATTATTGAATCAGTTTTGAGCATTGTTTGATTTGAATAATTGGTGATTTTTTAACATAATTTTTTATGAGAAAACATATTGTTCATTGTAACTATTTTTTTATTAAGAAATCAGTCCATTAAGTTATGCTCAATTGTGGTCAAGGATAGAGAGAACGAGTGAGTAGCATGGCAATGCTGTGGTAAATTAAAATAGGGATCGATTTCGACTAAAATTGATTAATTTTTTTTATAAAAATCCACAAGAACTATGACCCAAATTCACTGATTGATCAAAATTATCTGTGTTTTTTTTTAAACTTTTTTAGTCATAATTCAAATCTTCAATATAATAAATAGAAGGAAAAATTAATTATTCAATCCTATATATCTGACTTGGTTAAAATTTGAGCAAACTAGCCTATCAAATTTTAGCCATTTAACATGTTCTTTCTTACATTTTATAAAACGGTAACAATTGAATCCGTGAAGGATTAGATGATTTTCTAAAAAATGTATGGACCAATAAATTAAATGATTGAACTATGACTGACTGTTTGGTTTAAGGGATTTGGAGGAAATGGTAGGGAAGAGAAAAATTTTATGAGTTAATTTTTTTTTTTAAAAAAAATAGAGAGGTGGGGTTATAAAATTTGAGTTATAGAGCAATATTGTCTTGGAAGTTTAATAAATGGAGCAATTTTGCCATGTCCGTTAACTTAATTAATTTTGACCTTTAATTGAACAAATATATTGAGCTGACAGTTCACATGTCATTTTTTTTAATGTATAAATTTGCCCCGAAAGTTTTAAATCTAACTTTGAAAACAAATGAAGTAGATGACATATGAGCTTTTGGGCAAATTTGCATCTTAACAAAAGTGACATGAATAACGTGTGGACTGTCGGCTTATCATATTTGGTTTAGCTAACAATCACAATTTATTAGAGTGAACTGTCATGGCAACCTTACTTCTTTTTTTACACTTTCAAGGCAAAATTTTCCATCGAAAAATTTAGAGCAAAATTGTTCTTTAACCCATAAAATTTTAATAAAAAGATGTAAGATAAAAAAAAAACCAATAAGTTGTTGATTAAAGTGGTAAGGGGCCTCACCTCCATAAGAAGGAGAGCAAGCCCAAGAAGCTCATTTGTTGGGAGAGGTGAGAACCCTTTACCCTATAAGCTTTGAGGGAGAACCCTTGATCAAATAAAAAAATAATTAAAAAATTTTAATCCCACTTTTCTAATTTTCTTAATAAAGAGACATACATTAACGGTTATAAGTGGATTCGATCACGATTTCTCATTTACTGGGGATGGAGTTATTTTATCACTAAGTTACAAGACCACTTACTTGACATATAGAGATTAATACCAACAAGTTGTTGGTTGAGGTGGTAAAGGGTTTCATCCCATAAAGAGGAGAACACAAATTTAAATCCTAAAAAATGTACTTATTAAGAGAAGTGATAACCATTTTCCCTCTAAATCTTGAGGGTCCCCTTATCAAATAAAAAAAGAGATATAGAGAGATTATTATTATTTTTCCTAAATGCCAATATGCCATCATATAAATTTCAACCCCACGAGTAAAAATTGAGGTATTATGTATAGGGTTATTTTCTAAAACACCATATAATTTTCAAAAGTGTAAAAATATTTACAAACATCCAAAATGGGAGTTAAATGCCAAAAACTTTAAATTTAACCTAACATCGTTATTTTTTATAGTGGAACTCACGCTCTTTTTACATATGTATGTTAACCGTGTTAGATTATATTTAACGTTACTGATATTCTTACTCTTATTTTAAATATTTATAGGTATTTTTTGCACCTCTAAAAATATACAAGAACACACTTTTAATAAAAGAAGAGAATTTTTTTCACCAACCCCATGTATAAATGCAACTTTTTCGACCTCTTCCAATTATCCAAATACTGTAGTACCTTTTTCCCAAATCCTCTTCGGCCGATTATCATCATTATTATAGGGTTAAGGACCAAAATACCAACGAACTATTGGGCGGGACCACCCAAAGACAAAAAATTATTTTTGGACCAAAATACCAACAAACATTTTAAAGAGGAGCGCTCGGACAACGGAGTTAACACCGTTAACAAAAAGTTAACCTCCGTTATCTAAGGTGCAGATTAGCCAACGAACTCTTATTCCAGGAGCGCCAAAGACAAAATTCTAAATTTTACTAAATTAAATATTTTTTTCCTCAATTTTCATTATTCAAAACTACTTGTATAGATATCTATGGACAAAAATTATTCATTATTTAATTTTTTCAAAATTATAATTTGCTAAAATAAACAAAAGTTTTAATTAAAAATATAATTATATAATTTAAATAAAACTCAAGGTGTTTTATATTCTTTTCTTTCGATTTTGCCGTTAACTTAATATCATTATATTCAAGATAGATAATGTATCGTTGGGAATAAGTTATACGGCAATTGACACAATTGAGCTTTAAGAACTACTAACCTAAATTTCTTGCTATAATTTAAAGAGGTAAACAATTATACTTATAAATTTAGATTAATAAGACTTATATTTAGAAATAAAATAAAAATAAAAATCATGATAGAGTAAAAATACATACATAAATTTACTCTAATTTATTTGATTAATAAGTGCATTTTTACATAGTTTACTCTAATTCTCTCATATCATTTATCATACATTCTTTTTCTCATAAAAATTATTATTTTATTTTAGAAGAAATTTATGTGAGTTTTATTATAAAAATAAATCATATAATTTTTTGTTTAACATATATAATAAATTATAAAACACCTTGAGTTTTATTTAAATCATATAATTATATTTTTAATTAAAAAATTTGTTTATTTTAGCAAATTATAATTTTGGCAAAATTAAATAATGAATAATTTTTGTCCATAGATATCTATACAAGTAGTTTTGAATAATGACAATTGAGAAAAATTATTTAATTTAGTAAAATTTAGAATTTTGTCTTTGGCGCTCCTGGAATAAGAGTTCGTTGGCTAATCTGCACCTTAGATAATGAGTTTAACTTTTTGTTCACGGTGTTAACTCCGTTGTCTTTGGCCTCCTCTTTAAAATGTTTGTTGGTATTTTTGTCAAAAATAGTTTGTTGTCTTTAGTGGTCCCGCCCAATAGTTCGTTGGTATTTTTAGTCTTTAACCCATTATTATATTACAAGAGAACAATATGCAAGCCGAAAAGTTCGCCGCCATGAATGCAAATATTCAAGCTTGTTCTAGCTATCCCCTGTTTCTGATTCTTGTGTATGTGAACATGAAAAAGCAGAGTTTACAGGGACGACACAAAAACATCCATTTTGAAGATTGGGATTGATCATCACAAGAACCTAAACATCAATTATTGAATGACGAACAGAGAATAGTATCAAAAACCTCACATATACAAATCATATATACCCAAAAATAATTTATATATTACTATGTATGTCAACCATTCTTCTGTACACTGTATTCTAACAGTAGTAATCCCAAACCCCACATGAAAAAAAAAAAAAACCCAAAAAAGTTGTTCAGTCCCTTCAAGGATCTGAATCTGCTTCTACTTCATATCCGATATACTACAAACCCTCCCATCAACAAAAAAAAATAAAAGAAAGTTAAAGGAATGAGAAGAAGAAGGAGAAGAAGAAATCTGAATTGATGATATTAAATCATACAAATTAATTTAAGGATCAAACAAAAAAGAGTGTGTGTATCAGTTGTGAGGTGTAGAATCCACAACTGAGTTGTGTGTCTTGGAGGGACCTGAAGGTGGTATGGGAACTCCTCTGGGGAGGAAATTGAACACCAAGTCTCCTCTGGCTCTGTATTCATTCTTTCTCTTCAGAATCTGTTGATCTCTGCTTTCACCATAACTGGTTTTCCCTGTTCTTATTGCACCACAAGAGCCACTGAGAAGAATCAAGATCATGAAGAGGACAAGCACCAACATGTTGCCCGATGATTTGCTGTGAAGTTGCAGAGATTTAGAGGAAGAAGACGAAGAAGAAGAAGTGGCCATTGAAGAGAGAGCCTAGCCGTGCTTAATTAATTAGCTGCCTTGCATATATATATATATATATATGAAGGAATTAGAGGTTAAAGAAAGGATGGGTTGGTCTTCTTTTTTATCTATTTATCAAATTTTTTTGGGTCATTGTTTTTTTTTGGGTCAGAGAGAATGAGATGGGTTTGATTTTATTTATATGAGTTTTGCTTGGGAACGAGCAACTATTAAATTAATTAAACCATACAATAATTCCTATTTTAGGTCTAATTTTTTTTTTTTTTATGTATTTGGAAAAATATCAACCAACTCTACTTTTTAACTTCATTATTTATTTATATTACTAAAATAAGTCCAATTTTGTGAAGCAATTATTTTGGAAATTTAATTTTCTCTAAATGCCTGACAGTGATAATTTTAGAAAGAGATGAGCACAAAAAGGGATAAATTAAAAGAAGAGAAAGAAAGGGAAAGTATTGGACACAGAAAGAGGACTCCAACATCTCACTATTTTTTTAAAATTTGTGTTACTTTCTGTGGACATATAATTGCATTAGTGGTAATATTCTAACAGTTTCGTCATTTAGGTAACCGTAACTCAAGTATTTAATGTTTATAATTATTTTAATATTATTTATATGAATTAAAAAAATTTAAGAAAAATTCAAACTTGAATTTTGAAGGGTGACGAAGAAAAAGAGAAGTACTAACAGGCACGCCATCGACTAAAAGAGAAAATAAATGTCAACTATTTTGAATGAAAAATCATATAAAAGTACAAAATATTTGGCACCGGCTGTATTCTTGGACCTTGACACACCATTTATTTTAATTTTTTTGCCAATCATATTTTCTTACTTCTTAGTGTGTAAGATATTGATTCTTATACAAAAGTTCTTAATTTCTAAGTCAATGAGAACGATTTTCCAGGAAAATTAATTAACAAACCTATATGCGTGTGTAATTCAGAAAGCTGAAAATTCAATCACAAGTTAGCGTGCTTGGAAAAAAAACAATACATTTAACCGTACTGTATTAATTAATTAGTTGCTCCCTCCTTTTATTTATTGGGTTAGTGTCATTTTTTGTTCTTCAAATTTATCCTCATTTGATTTTGGTTTTTTAAGTTTCAACCCGATGGTTTTGGTTCCTTTAAGGGCAAAATGGTCCAGATTTTTATTAAGTTATAGAGACCAATGTTTTAAGCAAAATGAAACTTGAAGAATCAAAATCTATGATTTGAAACTTAAAGACCAAAACCAAAATGAGGGTAAAATTGAGGGACCAAAGATTATATTAACCCTTATTTATTTTTATTTTGGTGGAATCACCGGTATTCAACGTTTTTTTTATCCTATATATTTCTAGGTTTCTGAATAAGAAAAATTCCAGAAAAATACAATTAAAAATGGGAAAAGAAAATTAGTGCTACAAATTTATCAAATCCCATATCAGAACTGAACTATAAATATGAGATTTCCAATTCTCCTGTTTGGATGGGCTTTTAAAAAAGTGCTTTTTTTAAGCTCCAAATTGGAACTTTTAAAAAAAGCAGCATTTTGACTTTTTTTTTGTGACTTTTGCTTTTTTTAAAAAAAAATATCATCTAAACACATAAATTAATTAAAAAGCATTTCTTTTTGCATTAAAAAAGTTCTTTTTTTTATCAAAAAAGCCCATCCAAACGGGTCCTTAAAATTGCCTTGAGTTAAGTTGCGAAACATGAAAGTGGAGTCGTTAATGTAAAATCTAGTGTTGTTAATAAAGATATAGATGTTGTTATTGACCTCTGAAACTTGTGCGCTCAAAATTATCCCTGGGTTTTTAGATATGAAGTTGTGAAATATGAAAGTAAAGTCGTTAATGTAAAATATGATATTGTTAATATAGATACAGATGTTGTTATTGACCTTTAAAATTTGTGCCCTCAAAATTATCCATGTTTTTTGGGATATAAAGTTGTTAAATATGAAAGTAAAGTTGTTAATGTAAAATTTGATGTTGTTAATATAGATACAAATATTGTTATTGACCCCTGAACATGTGTCCTCAATTCAGGGCATTTTGGTTATTTGGTCAAAATTAGAAATCACAGATTCCTACTTCAGTTTTGACCTGTGATTTGATAAATTCATAGCACCAATTTATCTTTTCTCATTTTTAATTGTATTTTTTGAAATGTTTCCTTCTAAATAACTAACCAATTTGGCCTCATTTGACGAAGGTCCACTAAAGGGGTTGGGGTGTCTCAATGAGAGTTTTCTCCATACTCAGGGATCAAACTTGATATCAACAAAGATTGTAAGAATTAGAAACGTATCTTCCCAGTACAAGTAGAGATAATTTGAGAAATAAAAGTTGTGTTTGAGAACAATTATATGCATTCTTTTGGTTCTGATGACAAAAGTGTGTGAAAATTAAACAAGCTATGGACCACTAGCTAGCTGATTCATTTTTTTTAAGTGTTCAATTGTGTTATATATTGAACAAATTTGGGTACAATTTGTAGGGAAAAAAGAAAGCTGCTGGACCCCATTTATTATATTTATATGTGGTTCAAAGTAAAAGTTGATAATGTAGTATATAGTTGCCAAATCGTCCCACACATTGATTCATTTCATTCCAAATTTAGGCGACATGGAAATGCTCTTTTGATAAGAGACACTAATTATTGGCAATTCTACTGTGAAAGTGAAAGGAAACAAACTTGAACAAGATATATAGAAGCCATTCTGCATAGCCTCAATGCAATGAATCAAATAGTGTCCAAATCACACACTACTATATTAATTTTTTTCAAAAAAAAAAAAATCCACTCCAATTAATTCAAGTCTGAGCTGAGAAGGACTACAAGGGCGACTAAACTCTCCTAATGAGTATTCAACACAACTACATACTTTAAAATTCGAACTTAAGACTATTGATCAAGTTAACACAATTTTTTATCAGCTAAGTTACGTACATGTTATCATTTTGAAATTTTAGTCATATTTACCAATAATGAGTGCAATTTTAATTTTCGTAGAATTGAATTGCTCTTTCTTTATGATTGTAGGGACTTTAAAAGAATTTGAAAAAGGTAATATCTTTTTGGTGAATTGCCGTAGTGCTTTATAAATAAGAACATTATTGGGGATAAAGGTATATGTTTGAGATAGATGACCAATTATTCAAGGGTGTATACTTTTGCGTGCAACGCTTTTATAAGTAAATAAGCAAGCAATTCTTTGGGGGTCCACTTATTATCCTTCTTGTACAATAATAATCCTATTTTTCAACCATATATCGACATTGATATATATAGAGAGAGACCATTGATTAGGTATCTTCATTATATTGGTGCACATGTATTCATTTTTCTTTTATTCTATTTTAATTTATTAACACCTAGAATTTTATATATTGACATGCATCTCACTCTTGAATATTTAAATTTGAATTAGCTATTTATTATGTGAATATAAAATAATAACAAGATGTTACTTCAGTATAAGTGGAAGAAAAAAAATTAAAATTTTGGTTATTACTTAAAAAGTTAACTCATGAGGTAAATATAATGATAAGATGGTATCCAAGTTTAAAACTTGAGGAAAGAAAGTTGAGAAATAACTACGATGGAGAGAAGATTCACATAAAATGATATTTTTAAGTAAAAATAAAACTCACTGTGTTAAAATCGAACTTTTAACCTTGGTTGACTATTTAATGCATGATTTTGATGATCAGAAAAAAATCTTAAATTATTTCAATCAGATTTGATAGTTGATTATGACTAATCAAAACATTTGTTTGACTGCAGCATTATATTAAAAGAACCCGAGATTAGAGATGAAGTGATTGATCAATCGAACTATGATAATTTAGGAAAATGGTCATTGCATGCTTGAAAAGAAAATTCTATCAATGCATAATTAATGCAATGGAATACAAAATGAGAGAACATGTTGGAGACAATTTGAAGAGACCAAGCCTCAATGTAGAGATTCCAGTTCAACATACGATGCAAAATAAACTGTGTTATGTGAACGAGTGAACTTATATAATATATGAGGAATTATAATGAAGAGATTTAATTGCATAGAAGTTCAATAATATCTTAGGAGTATGCAATGACAATATCAGTGTAAGAAATGACAACATGGTCCTCACTAGTCATCATTAGAACTTCTTGGTAAATTTATCAAGACCTTATTGTAATTCTTCTTATTGTATTTGCTATTTAGTTAATTAAGAGCAACTGGAGCGACTTGTAATAGTTGTGGCCTTGTGGGTGAGCTATAGAAAAGCTTGTATGCTATCAGTCTTGAGTGATCGAGTCGTAGGTGAGCTTGTTGTAAGACTTACAGGAATTGTCTTTGGCGATTTTGTAGTGGGAAAATCTCGTAAAAGTTTTGAAAGGACCGGCATAAGTAAGTCAAGGGACTGGATTGGGATATAAGTTAATTGTGTCCATCTCTCTACTCTTATTTATTTTCAGCTATTTAATTATATTTACACAGGATAGCTGGCATGAACTTAGAGAGGATTATAAACACAAGTAACTAACTACTAATTGAAAGGGAATTAATTAATAAAGGGTAGGATCACCATCGATAGATCAGATAGCGTAAGAAGTGAAAAGATGGGACAGCTCTTAAACCAAAGGAATACGTGTGGCATCAGTTGCCTAGTCATGTGTGAGTTGGTACGCAATTTAAGATGAAAATAAACTATAATTTAAGATGAAAATAAACTATACGTTCTACATATATACATACATACATACATACATACATACATAAATACATGGGTTTATCGTTTGTCATGTCACTTGACATAAAGCTTATGTCAAGTCACCCCAAAGCTACGTCGTTTTGGGAGTTCATTAATTCCCCTAACCCCAAAACGACGTCGTTTTGGGAGTTAGGGTAATTAATGAAGGGTGTTTTGTTAAAATTTATGTAATAAATACAAAAACAAAAATATCAAAATACCCTTCATTAATTCCCCTATTTCTCAAAACGACGTCGTTTTGGGGTTAAAGGAATTAATGAACTCTTAAAACGACGTAGTTTTTGGGTGACTTGACATAACCTTATGTCAAGTGACATGATAAACGATAAACACTATATATATCAGTGTTCTCAGACCCGGACCGGACCACCGAACATGACCGGAAATTGGTGAACCGGTCAGTAAACCAATCCAATCCAAGGGTCAAATCAGTTCACTTTTTTTTTTCAATTTCTTTAGAATTTCATATTAATAACCCTAAAATCTTCTGTTTTTTACCGGTTTAGCTCCAGTCTGACCTTTGATCCAATATCCCGACCGGTCTAGTGAGTCCGGGTTTCAGGACCTTGATATATATAGATATATATACACACACTCAAATTAATTAGTGTCATGTGAAAAATGTTAAAACTTGAGATGAATAAAGATATGATATTGTGGCTAATTAATAAGGTGTGACCAATAAGTTATTAGTTGGGGTGGTAAGGAGCTTTACCTAGTAAAGAAGATAATACAAATTTAAATCTCACAAAGTGCATTTATTTAGAAAGTGAAAACTCTTTATCCTATAAGTCTCGATGGAGAGACCTTGATCTAACAAATAAATAATGCATGCATGTGGTGAGACCGACAGCGAGAGAAGGTAAACACAAGCTAAGGTTTATAAAAGCCGTGTAATCGTGTATCGTGGAAGCTGTTTGTTGAGAACAATTCATTCTATTAATATTTAATTAATTATAACCATGTTGGAAAAAAAAATTATTATGTGATCAAATTATACAAAAACATAAATGTTTGATAATAAAAAAAATACACTTGTCAGTTGTTAAAAATACAAAAAAAAAAAAAACGGAAAAAAAGAAGAAGAAGGGTTCAATCAATGAATTGAAGTCTGATTGCTTCTAAAGAGGAGAAGTGTGTTTGATGGATGTTGTGTGAAGGAGGAACAGTAATTTGGGCAAACATTCCAAAGTGAAACTGCACATGGACGCTTTCTCTCTCTCATTCACATGCAACAATTTGACCCGTTCAAACAAAGCAATAACTTTTATAAGAAAATAGCAAAATAATTAATGTATAAATTAATTAACCACTTTCAATTTTTTACTCCAAGTAATGGGCTTTAAAGTTCCTTTTTTTTCACAGGCAATGGCGAGTCTTGACCAACCATTCCCACATGGAACAGTTAGTTTTTACTAATTTTCTTGTTAAGTCCTCACATAATTATATGGAGGCAAATTTTTGTATCATTAATCAACCTCTTCCTGATAGCCGAGTGGTGGAGTTTGAAAAGAGAGGATAGTGCTTTTGTGTTCTGATTTGATGATGCATATGAGCTAATGAATACAATCACCGGTGAAAAAATCGCTTTTTAGATCGGTTTTAGATCAAGTGATATAGCCGATCTAAAAAGTCACAGACTTTTTTAACCGGTTGAGCAATCGGTTTTAAAAATCACTTTTTAGACCGATTGCTCAAAGATCAGGTCTAAGAAGTCAAACTTTTTAAACCTGACCTTGCTTATATCACATTTAAAATATGTTACTTTTTAAACCTATTGTTTCGAAAACATGTCTTAAAAACGGTTTTTAGACCTCATATTTTATAAAACTAGTTTTAAAAGTTATACTTTTTAAACCCCAAATTTTATACATCATGTCTTAATACTTTTTAAACCTAATATTTATAACATCCGATCTAAATTTACAAGCGACGGAGGAATTCATAAGAAGCGACAGAGCTCACATAGTAATTGGGACAAAGAGAGGTTCAGAGAGTGAAATTCAATTTATACGCGATGAAGACAGGATTTAGGGACTAAGTTTTAATTTGGACTCATCTTTTAAACTGGTTATGCTCAAAATCAAGTCTAAAAAATTCATCTTTTAGACCGATTATTTGAAACATCGGGTGTAATACCCTGATAAATTAAATAGCTATTTTTAAAAGATGAATATGTGGTCTCGAAGAATATGTTATATTATCTTATTTTCTAAAGGAGAATTTCTTGGAGATTAGAGAATTTAAGGGCCAAAGTGCCAAAATGACGAAAATGCCCCTAAGGGACATAAATAACTTAGGAAAATGGTGAAAAATCCTAAAAGACAAGGAAATAATTATTAAAATTGAGAGAGTATATTATCTCTAATTGTGGTAATTTAATAAATTACAAACTTGGAGGAATTGAATAAGAATGCTCAAAAAAGTAATGTAATGACCATAATACCCTTGTAATTTCTAAGACAATGCAGAATACATGGAAACAAATGTGTCAGTATAAAAGTTATGAGGTAATGAGGTATTATAATTAATAAAATTATCAACTAGTGAAAAGAAAGTAATTAAGTAATTATTGGCTTATTACTTAAGCATAAGTAAAGGAAATTCATGAATAATTATATGAAACCCTAAAATTAATGGTTTTTTGCCAAGAATTAGTAAAAATATATTTACTAATTAATTGAAAATTTTTGAGAAAAATATATGAGTTTAGGTATTTTTAAGCTTAAATCAAAGTATTGACCAATAGGAAAATTTTGTAAAAATTATATAAAATAATTATTAAATAATTATTTTATATAATATTAATTAATTATCAATTAAATAAAAAACGAAAATAATTAATAATTAGACCAGATTTTGACCGAATTATTGAAGGGAAAATGAAGATAAAAATGAGAATTTTAATATCAAGATTTTTCTTACAACTTGCAATTATTTTATAATATAATTAAAAGTGGTGAATAGTAATTTAGAAATTAGGAAACGGATCCTATCTGGAGATCTAGGAATGGGACTTCCAAATTCAAGGTAAAATATTGATCAGTGGGTTTTTATCTTCCGTTAGACTCTTCCGGCAGTTAATTCTGAGGCCGTTTGTGCATTTTCCTAATAAAACAAAATAAAGGAAAATGTAGATAGGCATATTTTTGGATATGAAGAAAATAAATTCTAACTCAACATCTAGGAATGAGTTTGAATTTATCTGGACATATTTGGAATCAGTGAATTTTTCTGAAGAAGTTGATGATTTCAGAAATACGTTCTGAAACCGGGCGCGTTCGGACACGTTTTTCGAGAAACTTCGGCTGAACCGTTGGAACCCTGTATGGAATCAAAAAGTTGTTTAGACCAGACATTTTTAGTAAGTGAGAAACTGTCTTCAAAGTTGTAATTCCAAATTTCTAAGATTTTACAAGATTTCGCGATTCGAACACCGATCAGGGGATTTTATCGGTAAAATCCCATAAAGCAAAATGAAAGGAGCAAAAGAGGCCAACAAGGCCATACTCTTGGCCAATTATTTTGCATGGAGGAGAATTAGCTACATAGAAACCCTAAAATGTGTGGCCACAATTGAAAGAAGAAAGTTGGAAAAATACTGTTTTGCCCTCGCGTATTTGCCTATAAATAGGCATGCACCCTTCTTCATATTTTCACACCAAGAGCTCTTGATCATTTCGAAATTATAGAGAAGGTAGAGAGAAGGAGGAGTCCAGGGAATTCTGCAGCGAAGCTCGAGTAAGTTTTTCGATACTTAAGCTTTTGTAGTCCTTTCGGTAGTTAGAGTAGAAATCTTTGGAATAGTCTTTAATCTTCCAAGTATGATTAGATATAATATGTTAGGGCTATTTTAAGTTAGAATTTCGAAAATTATCATTGGGTCGAAGTTCTGGCAAAATTTTGGAAAATCGGAGTCAAAGTAACTAAGTCTTGTGAAATTCGCCGATTAGGGGTATAGGGAAAATGGTAATTTTTACCTAAAATGCCAGAATATAGTATCAAATCACTAATAAAGGTGATATTACTCTTATAGGACGTCGAAACTTTGATCTGCTGCCGTTCTGTTTGTCAAGCGTGCATTTGTAGGGCGTTTATTATTTTCAGTAAACGTGCCGTTTCGCGAAATTGCCGCGTTCGTCAACGGAGGTGCGTTCGCGTCTTTGTAACACTAATCGATGATTATTGAATGATTATATGTGATAATATGTTATGTGAATTGTAACATCCCATTTTCTAAAGCGGAATTTTTTTTTTTGCAATCAATCGAGATGAGCAATGGAGCGTAAGAGCATTTGGATTCATAGCCAAAACTTCAACCATAGTGTAATAAAGTATTGATTACGGTGATCTTATGGTTTTAGAAAGTAATCGAAACAGAAAGGAAAGGAATGCGATAAGATAAAGATGACTTCTTCACCGCATCACCTACTCCGGTATTTGCCATCAATTCACGATCCTCCAGGACCACTGAAGCTACGGTGAGATTCAATTCACCATATTGAATCTCGTAGCAGTTAACCTTATACCCAAATAAAACAAGATAGACAACAACATATTCATGACATAACAGCTAATCTCAACAAAGTGTGACATCATAAGCATACTAGCATGAAGCAAATCATTATGCCGACAAAACATTGTGACACAGAGCACATATGTAAAGCCCCGTAAGGTCCTAACAACAATAGCTTGCACATTAACTGCCACGAACACGTGTCCTCGCCGCTAGGAAAACAAAACGGTATTATCATGTCTTATAACCCGTATAACTGTCATATGTAAAACGGCGACTCTAAGCGAACATATCATTGAACGTATCTATGACATATATGTATATGAAGCTATAAGATTAGTGTTACAAGACGCGTCCGTACCTTCGTTTGATGTACGTAGTTGTTTACCTACGGAAACGTACTTTACGGAAAACGCAAGAATGTACAAGCAAAGACGTTGGCGCCAGAACGGCAACAGAATCAACGTTTCAGATATCCTATGAGAATAATGTCACTTCCATTAGTAATTTGACATTATAAGCGGCATTTTAGGTAAAAATTACCATTTTGCCCTATCTACCCTAATCGGCGGAATTTCGCCAAGATTCGTTACTCGACAAATTTTCTTCCCAAAATTTTGCCGAACTTCGACGCATTTATGATTTTGAAAATAATGACTAAAATAGCCCTCCCATATGATACCCAATCATACTTGAAAATTTAAAGGCTATTACTACCATTATAACACTTTGTGAAAAGCTATAAAAACTACAACTTTTCAATGACTCGATCCCTACTATGTTTACACCTCGCATATTTTTTCAACGCAAACAAGGCTCTAAAACATTTGTAGGAATCTTGTCACCTACTTTCTAAATCTAACTAACAATTCTACTAACTACTAAACTAAAAACTAAAGACTAAAGACTTACCGAAAGACTTTCCTGACAATTGAAGACTTCGGCAGAGCTTCCAGAACTTCTCTCTCTTCTTTCTCTCCCTAGAATTTCGGCCAAGAGCAAGAAAGGGAATGGTGTGAAATTTTCAAGAGTTGAAGGGGTATTTATAGGTAAAAACAAGGGACTTGTTTGGAATTTTCAAGGATTGTTTGGAAAATCAAAGTTGTAATAATTTTAATTCAACTTGATTTTTGCCACTTGCTTTTTCACACACACACTCTTGGTCGACATAGGGGCTGTGTGGCAGCCCTCATTGGTCCAAAATGGTGACTTAGCTCACTTGATGCCCTAGTCTAACCGTTTTCCCGATCGGTACCCGATTCGCGTGATTTCGGAGAATTCACAAGATTCTGGATTTACAACTCTGAAAGCATGTTCTCACTTAGTAGAAATGTCCAAGTTAACCTAAATTTTGGTTCCATATAGGCCTCCAACAGTCCAGTTGAAGTTTCCTCGAAAACGTGTCCGAACGCGTCCGGGTTTGAATTCGTCTTCTGAGATACCAATCTCTTCGAAATAATTCACCGATTCCAAATATGTCAAAACAAATTCAAACCCATTCCTAAATGTTGAGTTAGAATTTATTTTCCTCTTTTCCAAAATTATGCCTATATGCATTTTTCCCTATTTTGTTTTATTAGGAAATGCACAAACGACTTCTAATTAACTTCCGGAAGAGGTCACTTAAAGGTAAAAACTCACTGATCAATATTTTACCTTGACCTTGGGATTCCTATTCCTAGATCTCTAGATAGGATCCGTTTCCCAATTTAAATATTACTATTCATAATTTTTGCTTTAATTAAATTATATTATTTTTTATATGTGCAAGTTGCACAACTTGTGCTCTAATTCATTTTTATTTTATTTTTATTTTTATTTGGCCATAAATTTCGGTTGGCCCCTTTATTATTTCAATAAATATTTATTTTTTAATTTATTTAATTATTTAATGATTTATTTATTTACTTTTTCCAAAAATTTCACAAAATTACCTAATTGGTCCATTCTTGTATTTAGGCTTAAAAATACCTAAACTCAACTATTTTTCTCCAAAATTTCCATCTAATTAGTAAACATGTTTTTACTAATTTTAAAACAAAAACCACCAATTTTAGGGTTTCATATAATTACTTGTGAATTTCCTTCACTTATGCTTAAGTAATTAGCCCAATATTACTTAATTACTAAATTATCATAACTTGATGATTTTCTTAATTACAATGTCTCATTATCTTCATACTCTTGTATTAACATTAGTATTTTCATACCTCTAACATCATTCCATAATTTGTAAGGGTATTTTGGTCTTTTATTACTTTTGGCACATTCTTGTACAATTTCTCCAATTTCATAATTTATTAAATTACCGTAATTAGAGATATTATACTCTCCTAATTCAATTGATCATTATACTCTGCCTTTCAGTATTTTTCATGAATTTTCTAAGTTAACTACCCTTTTGCAGGGGCGTTTTGGTCATTTTGGCACTTTGGCCCTTAAACTCCCTAATTTCACGCAGAAATCCTACTTAGAAAATATACTATAATTATACAAGACCGGAGATTGAAATTTCACTTATTAGAAATATCCAACTTTTATTTATAATATTCCATGCGATCTGCTCGGAGGTTTGTTCAAGCATATCCGCCCAAGTAATTGCTTTTCGGATGAATCATCAAAGCATAATGGTGATTGACACTTCCGCCCATACAATGCCTCGAACGGGGCCATTTGTATACTAGCATGATAACTGTTGTTATATGCAAACTCAGCTAGCGAAAGATGTTGATCCCAACTTCCTTTGAAATCCGGGGCACATGCTCGCGGCATATCCTCCAAATACGAATCGTCCTTTCCAGTTGACCAGTCGGTTTGAGGGTGATAAGCCGAACTGAACCTCAGCTTAGTCCCCATACCTTCGTGTAACGCTTGCCAGAAACGGGATTTGAAACGCGTGTCCCGATCAGAGACAATGCTCTTAGGAATACCATGCAATCTCACTATCTCTTTGATATAAATCCCCGCCAATCGTTCCGGAGAATAGTGGATACTGATGGGAATAAAGTGTGCTGACTTAGTTAATCTGTCAACAACTACCCAAATCGTATCATGATTCCCGATTTTGGGCAGACCTACCACAAAATCCATGGTTATGTTCTCCCATTTCCATTCCTAGCAGCTCTAGTCCTTGCAAAAGACCGGGGTCGACGGTGTTCAATCTTCACCTTCGACGGGTCAAGCACTTGGCCACGTACTCTGTAACGTCTTTCTTCATTCCTGGCCACCAAAGTTCAGATTTCATACTCAGGTACATCTTGACCATGCACGGATGTAGAGTATATTTACTCTTGTGAGCCTCATCCATTATCTTCCGCCTTAATTCATCAACTCGGCGGTACATAGATCGCTTCTTGTACTCGACCAAACCACTAAGTGATAGGTCATAGTCTTGGGTCTCACCTCGAGTGATTTTCTCACGTATCTCTTTTGCCCAATCATCTTGCTTTTGAGCTTCGTCAACTTCATCTCTCAGATCATACTCCCCTTGACTCACAAGAAGAGTTGCAAGATAGGCATCAGCTGGTGCATGGAGACCCATGCGAGACTTGATTGGATAGATTCGGATCTCTCGAAATCTTCCAACAATTTCTGTTCTTGTATCATCATATATGCCACTGCTGCCGTCTTCTGCTAAGAGCATCGGCAACGACGTTTGCTTTACCCGATGATACTTGATCTCCGGGTGTAGTCTTTAATCGGCTCCATCCAACGACGTTGTCTCATGTTGAGTTCTCGTTGATCGAACAAGTATTTCAAACTTTTGTGATCACAATACACTTCTACGGTTACACCGTACAAGTAATGCCTCCATATCTTCAAAGCGAACACGATAGCCGCCAGCTCTAGATCGTGTGTAGGATAGTTTAACTCGTGAGGCTTCGGTGACGAGAGGCATAAGCCACCACTCGCCTGTTGCATCGGGACACATCCCAACCCTTGCCCACTGGCATCACCTGTAAACAACATACTTCTCATCCGGATGCGGGATGATTAACACCGGTGCTTGTAGTCAATCTCTCTCTCGGTTTAAAGCTCTCCCTCACGAGTCATCTCCCCATACAAAGGGTTGATTCTTCCTCGTAAGCTTTGTCAATGGAAGGGCTAGGCGAGAAATCCCGTATGAATCTGCGGTAGTATCCCTTGAGACCAAGAAAACTACGGATCTCGTCGCGCCTCTCGGCCGTTTCAGTCCCGGCTGCATCTACCTTTCTTGGATCAACCGCAACTCCGTTGCGTGATATAACATGGCCCAGAAATTTCACTTCCGCGGCCAAAATTCGCATTTGCTCGGTTTAGCATATAGTTGCTTCTCCCCTCGAGTATGCTCAACACCTTTCGCGAGATGTTCTTCGTGCTCTTCTTTGCTCTTGGAATAGATGAGAATGTCATCAATAAACACCACCACAAACTGGTCTAGGTGTTGTCGGAAGATACGGTTCATGTAATCCATGAATACCGCAGGTGCATTTGTTAATCCGAAGGGCATCACAAGAAATTCATAATGCCGTGCACAGGTCTGAAAGTCTGTCTTGGAAATATCACCATCTTTAACTCGCATGGCGATGATATCCCGAACGCAGATCAATTTTGGAGAAGACAGTGGAACCAGATAAGCGATCCAAAAGATCATCAATCAGGGAAGTGGGTACTTGTTTTTGACCGTTACTTTATTCAATTCACGGTAGTCAATGCGAGTCGGAAGCTTCCATCTTTCTTCTTTACAAATAGCACGGGGCTCCCACGGTGATACACAGGGTCGAATGAACCCTTTCTTCAAAAGCTCTTCCAGTGCTTCTTCAATTCCCGCATCTCGTTAGGAGCCATTCGATACGGCGCCTTTGATATTGATCTGTGCCGGGCATCAAGTCAATATTGAACTCCACTTCTCGGATAGGAGGTAACTCGGTGAGATCCTCCGGGAATACATCGAAAATTCATTCACCACGGGATATCCAGGAGTGAAAGATCAGCTTCGCTTTGGTGAAAAGAATACCATGTAGGCATGGCATCCTTGCTTCACACATTGATCGGCTTACGTAGCGGAGAGAAAGTTCGGGCTCACTTCAACTTTTCTCCAGGAAATGATATCTTCTTCTTGCCACGATCGATCATCGCACCGTTGGCCGTCGGCCAATTTAGGCCAAGTATGGCGTCGATGCGGTGAAGAGGTAGACGGATAAGGTCCACTTTAGAAACTCGTCCATCCACGTTAGCAGTACAATTCATACATGCATCAGAAGCTAAAGATTTTACACCCAGTGGTGTAGATACTACCAGATCATAAGGTAACCTATAGGCATGCATTCCTAAGCGATTTGCACAATCATAGGAAATAAAGGAATGGCGGCTCCTGAATCATACAATGCCTCAAGTAGATTTCCATTAAGGTAAATAGTACCTTGGACCATCTCCGGGGACTTTCTGGCTTCTGTGTTCGTTAGTGCAAATATCCGGCCTGCGCTCTGAGGTCTCGCCTCTGCAGCCTTCTCGGTACACTCCCTGCTATAGTGTCTGGGCTTATGACATCTGAAGCATATCTGCTTCCCTTCGCAGTTCACTCCCGGGTGGTTCCTTTTGCACTTTGGGCACGTCTGTAATGTCGTCGAAAGATTCCTCTGTCCTTGTCGGATATGGAGAAATTCCGACTCCTTGTTCATTTTCTTTGAAGGAGGAAATATTGTTCATGAAATTTCTCCGAGAAATTTCCCCATGTCACGGGACAGTCATTGGTCCGTAGGGTTTTGCCGTGACTTCCCACCAACAGTCGGCATCTCCTTCTAGTTGGTAAATCGCTAGTTGGGCTTTGCGATTCTCGGGCGATCAATCACCCTGAATACTTTCTCTAGTCTCTTGACCAATCCTCCGCCAAATCCGGCTTTCCTCGAAAAGTTGGCGGCTTGACTACAAAGCTGGTTAACCCAATCTTGGGTATTCTTCTCCTTTCTTCCTCGTCGTGGAGGTGATTGTGATCTATCGGTTCCTCGGCATTTTCCTCATGGTCTTCCTCACTTTGATTGTCATTGTCCTCCTCTTCTTCTTCTTCATTCTCCTCGTTTTCCTCATTGTTATGCTCTTCCTCTTCGTGTTGACGTGCGTCCAATTGTCTTTGGGCTTCTTCATCCTGTTGATGTTGTCTTGCTAACGAGCATCAATGAGAGCCCTCTGCTCTTGGAGAGTTCTCCTCGAGTTCTTGTACTTCGTTACTGTTCATTTGGTTTGGTATAGCATTTTGCTCGGGTATTACGTCCATTTGAAATTTGCTGCTCTTCCTCGACCTCGGCCTCGCCTCGGCCCCTACCTCTTGGTGCAGGCACCTCTTATGATGGCCATGTTTTAACTTTTCCTTTATATCAAATAACGGATAAGTGTTAGAACATTAACACAACACATGGCATCAAGTCATATATATTTTCATATTAGATGTAATGTACATGCTAACGTATATTACATCATCCAGCTGGTTTATGACCGGTGGTTATATCATATATCCCACGTTGTCGTCATCGGATGGATGATGCGAGCCAACGAGTTTCTCTGGTTCTAAGGGCATACTAGCCATTGACTTAGGGTAGCAAAGGTCAAAATCATATTTTGGTTTGGGGTCATTAGAAATATCAAGGTTTTCGTCTTCGTCCCTTGCCGTCTCGGAACTACGGAACTACGCGCGTTACGTCCTATTTTTACGGGATAGAAGATCTACGAATTTTTGTTTACGTCCATCACTACCTATTACACCGGGTCATATCGGTACTCTTTTTCAAAACGTGCTCAAAGTTTAAAAGGCTTAAGAACCTAACTCCGTTATCCGAACAGAATGGCCGGTAAGTGTCTACCATGGGGCCTCACCGACTTATACGGCGATTTGGCACACCCACGTAGACTAGCCTTGCCTTCGGCACCAAACCGTTCGTGGTAACATAGTTAAACACTTGCCGAAAGATTGCTCGATACCATAAAGTGTAACATCCCATTTTCTAAAGCGAAATTTTTTTTTTTTGCAATCAATCGAGATGAGCAATGGAGCGTAAAAGTTGCGATCATAATATAACATGCACCATAGTGTAATAAAGTATTGATTACAGTGATCTTAAGGTTCGGAAAGTAATCGACAGAAAGGAAAAGAAAGCGATAAGATAAAGATGACTTCTTCCGCAAGTCACTCCTGCTTGCTTTCCAGGACATCAATTCGCGGTCCTCCGGACCACGAAGCTACGGTGAGATTCAATTTACCGCATTGAATCTCGGGTAGCAGTTAACCTTATGCTCAAATAAAACAGTATATAGACAACGAGATATTCATGACATAACGGCAACATCTCATCGAAGTGTGACACGAGACGAGAACATAAGCATGAAGCAAATATGTAAGGTCCTACACAACAACATTGTGACACGAGACAGTACATAAGCATAAAGCGATACGTAAAGTCCTACACAAATATAGCTCGCACATTAACACGTGCCACGAACACGTGTCCTCGGCGCTAGGAAAACTCAAGCGGTATTATCATGTCTTATAACCCGTACAAGGTGTATGTAAGCGGCGACTCTAAGCGAGCCCGGTATATGAACGTATCTATGACATATATGTATATGAGAGCTATAGGATTAGTGTTACGATGCGCGTCCGTACCTTCGTTTGATGTACGTAGTTGTTTACGGCGGAAGCGTACTTTTCGACGGAAACGGGGTTTGTCAAGGCAGCGGCACGTTGGACGGCGTAACGCGGCGAGAATCAACGTTTCAGATATCCTATGAGAATAATGTCACTTCCATTAGTAATTTGACATTATAAGCGGCATTTAGGTAAAAATTACCATTTTGCCCCTATACCCCTACTTGGCGGAATTTCGCGGCGCTTAGCTACATAGGCTATTTTCTTCCCAAAATTTCGCCAGAACTTCGACGCATTTATGATTCTTGAAAATAAAGACTAAAATAGCCCTCCCATATGATACCCAATCATACTCAAAATTTAAAGGCTATTACTACCCCTAACCTTTAAAAAAGCTATAAAAACTACAACTTTTCGGCGACTCGATCCCTACTATGTTTACACCTCGCATATTTTTCAACGCAAACAAGGCTCTAAAACATTTGTAGGAATCTTGTCACCTACTTTCTAAATCTAACTAACAATTCTACTAACTACTAAACTAAAAACTAAAGACTAAAGCCCGAAAGACTTACCCGTTGAAGACTTCGGCGAGCTTTCAGAGAACTTCTCTCTCTTCTTTCTCTCCTAGGAATTTCGGCCAAGAGCTCAAAGAAGATGTGCAGAATTTTGAAGGAGCATGGCATCTATTTATAGAGATTTTGGAGGGACAAGGTTGGAATTTTCAAAGTTGTTTGCACTATTCATGTCCAACAATTACACATGATTTTTGCCCTTGCTTTTTCACACTCTTGGCCGACCTCCCTAGGTGATGTGGCAGCCCTGGTTGGTCCAAAATGGTGACTAGGCTTGCTTTATGCTCTAGTCTAACCGTTTTCCCCGATCGGTACCCGATTCGCGTGATTTCGGAGAATTCTCAAAATTCTGGATTTACAACTCTGAAGACATGTTCTCACTTAGTAGAAATGTCCAAGTTAACCTAAATTTTGATTCCATATAGGCCTCCAACGAGTCCAGTTGAAGTTTCCTCGAGAAACGTGTCCGATCGCGTCCGGTTTCAGAACGCATTTCTGAGAATACCAACTTCTTCAGAAAAATTCACTGATTCCAAATATGTCAAAATAAATTCAAACCCATTCCTAAATGTTGAGTTAGAATTTATTTTCCTCTTTTCCAAAATTATGCCTATATGCATTTTTCCCTATTTTGTTTTATTAGGAAAATGCACAAACGGCCTCGGAATTAACTTAGGAAGAGGTCACTTAAAGGTAAAAACTCACCGATCAATATTTTACCTTGACCTTGGGATTCCTATTCCTAGATCTCTAGATAGGATCCGTTTCCTAATATTAATATTACTATTCATACTTTTTACTTTAATTTAATTATATTATTTTTAATGTGCAAGTTGCACAACTTGTGTTTCTATTTCATTTTCATTTTTTTTTTTTTTTTGACCTAATTTTCGGCTGGCCCTTATTTTATTTTAATAAATATTTATTTTTTAATTTATTTAATTATTTAATGATTTATTTAATTAATTTTTCCAAAAATTTCACAAAATTACCTAATTGGTCCATTCTTGTATTTAGGCTTAAAAATACCTAAACTCAACTATTTTTCTCCAAAATTTCCAATTAATTAGTAAATACATTTTTACTAATTTCCACCTAATTTACACTAATTGAGCTTCACATAATTATCACTTGAATTTCTTTTGCTTATGCTTAAGTAATTAGCCCAATATTACTTAACTACTTTATTATCACTTGTTGATAATTTGCTTAATTACAATGCCTCATCATCTTCATATTATTGCATTAACCTTAGTATTTCCATGCCTCTTACATTATTCTATAATTTGTAAGGGTATTTTGGTCTTTTATTACTTTTGGCACATTCTTGTACAATTTTCCCAAGTTCATAATTTATTAAATTACCATAATTAGGGATAATATACTCTCCTAATTCACTTGGTCATTTTACTGCCTTTTGGTATTTTTCCATAATTTCCTAAGTCAACTACCCTTTTGCAGGGGCGTTTTGGTCATTTGGCACTTTGGCCCTTAAACTCCCTAATTTCACGCAGAAATTCTACTTAGAAAATAGACTATAATCATACAAGACCGGAGATTGAAATTTCACTTATCAGAAATATCCAACTTTTATTTATAATATTCCGGATAAATATCCAGGTATTACATGAATAGTTTGGTGCCGAAGGCAATGCTAGTCTATGTGGGTGTGCCATTTAGTCGCCGTATAAGTCGGTGAGGCCCCCATGATAGACACTTACCTGGCCATTCTGTTCGGTGCTAGATGCACCGTATCTATGGAACCGTACTTAGATACCCGTGTCTATGGAACCGTACTTAGATACCCCGTGTCTATGGACTGTTTATAAGCATGAGGTTAACTGTTACGAGATCCAATACGCTAAATTGGATCTCATTATATAGCTTTCAGTCCTGGAGGACCGAGGGCCGAGGAGAGAAGCAACCAGGCCACATAGATCGAGGACAAAGGTAGGGAGCTAGCATGAAGACCAGATGGAGACGCTTTAGCTTTGTTGTACTTACATTAGATGTAAACACTCGGAGGAATGTACGGCCTTATGAACGACCTGGATATTACTCATACCAATGTTATCCAGTTACTCCTTATTATAAAAAAAATTATGTCGCTCAAAACTCTGATCAAAACGCTATAAAACAGTTGTGAAAACCGGGGTGTTACATCAGGTCTTAAAAGGAATAAATATATTATAATTCCGCATCTTTTAGACCGGTTATAAAAAGCATCAAGTCTAAAAAGTTTCATCTTGTAGACTGATTATAAGAGACAACTCATTTAAAAAGTATTCAATTTTTTTATTTTTATTATTTTTATCTTCTTAGACCAGGTGTTCAGAAATTCGATCTAAATAATATCTTTTAGACCTTATCTTAAAGGGTCCATCCTAAAAAGTTTTTATATTTACAAAACTGTCATCGGTTATACTTTTTAAACATTATCCTCTATAACCGGTCTAAATGTTGCGGTCTAAAAAAGCTATTTTGTATTGGTGAATTTTCATTAAGAAAAGTTTTTGTTGTTGCAATGTAACTTTTTCAAATACATCATAGATTCAGCTCCAATTGAGGAGAACAATATGCCCAATGAGTGAGGATCCATTTGGATGGGCTTTTCTGATAAAAAAAAAACACTTTGTTAATAAAAAAATGATTTTTTTTTTATTAATTTATGTGTTTAAATGATATTTTTTTAAAAAAAGAAAAAGGTTAAGGTGTAAAAATAGACATATGCTTTTGTCAAAAGAGCGTCCAAAGTAGCAAATACTTTTTTGGCGCAAAAGTAGACACGTGGTTATAAAAGTGGAGCAAAATTAGCGTTTGACCGTTAGTTGACCGTTATCTATGCTTTGACGTGGCGGTGAGATCGATTTCTCCATTAAAATGCTGCCACCGCTCCTTCTCTCTCTTCCATTCTTACTTTTAATTCCCTTTCTTTCTTTCTTTTATATTGGGGCCCACGTCACTCCAAAAACCTGTCTCCCTCGTAGCTTTCTGGATCATCTTCCCCCCCCTTCGTCTCCCTAAAACCCGCCCCCCCTTCGTCTCCCTGAACTGTAACCCCCTCAAGGTCTTAGGTTCTTGCAATGGATTGATCTCGCATCCGCAACGTCGCCGAGGATATCGCTTTATGGAACTCCGTCTACTCGGTAGCACAAGATTATCGCCTTGCTTCCGTGGAGCGACGACTCCGAATCTGATTCGAGCTTGTTTGCCGCCGAGGTTATGGGTTTGGGTATGATTACTTTTCGGATGATTTTAAATTGCTTAGGATTTCGTGTTTTGTCTGCCGAGCGTACAGAGAAGGCAATACAAACATGTGTGGAGGTGCTATTATCTCCGACTTCATTCGGCGGCGGTGGTTGCGGCGTAGGAGAGGAGGAGGAAGGGCTCAAGGCGAACGATAGGTGTTTTTGTTGGTGGGGCTCTTCACTGGTCGTCACTCGGAAGCTTGAGCTTGATTCGCCGATCTGATTATTGCATTTGATCTGAAACATGAAAATTTTAGGGAGGTTCCTATGCCCGGGGAGGAAGAAGTCGGGAGGAAGAAGAAGGGACTTAAATGAAAATTTTAAAAGTTTATAAAGGGACTAAATTGAATTTTTTTTGAAATGCATCCGGGGTTGAACTGTAATTTATAAAACATTAACATCCACGTCATCATTTTCAGTTTAGAAAAACTCAACTAACGGTCAAACGCTAATTTTGCTCCACTTTTGTAACCATGTGTCTACTTTTGCGCCAAAAAAAAGTATTTGCTAAAAAACGCTCTTTTGACAAAAGCATATGTCTATTTTTGCACCTTAACCCAAAAGAAAAAGTCACACAAAAAAACACTTTTTTTTAAAAGCTCATCCAAATGAGCCTCGAATTGTTTTCCTTTTACGCTTAAGAGGTTTAAATAATTTTCTTACTATTTAATTCAGTTATTATTGGTTAGTTATAGATACATATTTTAACTTGTTATGTCATTGTGTGCCTATTAAAATTAACTAGATAAAATTGTTACTTGGTAATAAATTTAGTGTGTGTGTGTGTTGAGACAAATGGTGATTTATTTATATATCTTTCATAGATGAAAGTTATTTAAAAATCCTACAATGATATTCAGGTGTAATGTGCCACTTATAAGGGAGCTTCTTCATTGATGTGAGCTATATATAGATGGTGATGGGATCTTTCATATATAGACCCATTCTTCTGAGACACTATATGAATGGAACCAGATGATCATAATTAAGTGGTAAAATAAACAAGACACGGGTAGAAAAAATGCTTTTAAGACCGGACGAAATAGGTATCGTAAGACCGGATCTGTGATCGGTCTTATTCCAGGCGGTCTTAAAAGTCTGTTACTTTTAAGACCGGATGTGCATCCGGTCTTTAAAAAAATACTTTTTAGACCGGATTTTTAAAATATGAGGTCTTAAAAGTCAGACTTTTAAGACCTGACTTTTTAAACATCCGGTCTTAAAAGTCCCTTTCCATCACAAAAAAAAATAGAATGGACTTTTAAGACCGGATGTGAAAACACATCCAGTCTTAAAAATTCCTTTCTATGAAAAAAAAAAATTGTGAGATTGTAGACGCCTGAGCTGCCTCAGAGAGAACTCTGTTTCCAGATCTTTCACCAGAGGAACTAAAACAAATAGATTCAGAGAGGAAAGTACCTAAGCTGCCTTAGAGAGAACTCTGAGAAGAGGTAGACGAAGAAGAAGGAACAAAGAAAATTTTGGGTGGAAGCAAAAAAAAAAACGATACAAGGACAGAGAGGGAGGTCAGGAGAAGAGTAATACCATTTTGCGTTCCTCGAAGAAGTTATGGGAAGCCATTCATCTATCTTCTTCTACTCCTCCGTTCGCTTGTCTATCTGTCATTTTTGTGTGTGCACATTTCAATATATTCAAAAAACAATAACAACAAACAAAAACAATCGATCGAGAACGCAGAAATAAGAAAAACACACATAACAGGTTTACCTCAAGAGAGTCAGCAATTGCAGACTGAGACTCGGTCCCCATGGAAATCAAGTTTGGAGCTTTGTCGTTGCTGAGAAGGAGGAGATGAGCAATAAAACAAAGAAATAAGAAATTGATATTTAATTTCAAACTTAAGCCGAAATCGACATCAAAGATTTACTATCTTTCTTGACCAGATAACGCATGACTATCTTTAACACACGCACACGCACGCACGCGCACGCGCACGCGCACGCGCACGCGCACGCGCACACGCACACCCACATATATATATTGTTGTTGTTGAGCCATGCGAACAAAAACGCAACAAATACGAACTCAACCGCACGAATCATTCTCGGATTGTTGTTGAGTCACAAATGTCCGAAATCTGAGGCTACGGTAGCCACTGTGAATGCGCGGGGTGGGGTAGTGGAAATGAGAAGAGAGCGGAGAAATCAATGGGAAGTGGAAGGAACTAGAAATGGAATAATGAAAATTCAATTTTCGTTTGCTGCACCTAATGAAAAACTTTAAGACCGGTTGTTATCAAATTGAAGTCTTAAAAGTTAAACTTTTAGACCAGTTCTTTGTAACATCCGGTTTTTTTAAAAAAAATAGACATTTTATTTATTTTTTTATTTTTAACTTTGTAGACCGGATATTAAAAAAATACGATCTTAAAAGTAATATATATTTTTTAAAAAAAAAATTAGACCAGTTCTTTTTATCATTCGGTCTAAACAGTGCTCTTTATATTTATAAAATTGCCACCGGTCATACTTTTAAGACCAGATCCTTTATAATCCGATTTTAAAAGTATTCTATATATTTACGAAAGTGCCACCGGTTATATTTTTAAGACCGAATCCTTTATAATCCGGTCTTAAAAGTGTTCTATATATTTACGAAATTGCCACTGGTCAGACTTTTAAGATCGGATCCTTTATAATCCGGTCTAAAAAATTCTTCATATTTACGAAACTGCCACCGGCCATACTTTTAAGACCTGATTTTCTATAATTCGGTCTAAATAAAGCGGGCTTAAAGCTCTTTTTTGTACTAATGAGAGTTGAGCCATTCTAATAATAACATGCATGTCAACAATTCCCACACTAATTTTAAGCCCTTTTAGAATTGAGGTGTTGGACTTCGGGTTCCTCCTTTGATCCGGACCTGACTATTTTAATCAGGATTTCCCTCCCAACTAAAATATATAATCAAATTAGGATTTAATTTATTGGCGTTTATCAAATTAATAATTACGAAATAGGGTTGATTGCATCTTTCTAAAATATCGTCAATCTAATCCTGTAAATAGGGTTGCTCGCACTACTACTACTACAGAATCTTACATAAATGAAGCTTAATAAATAACCGTTACAGCAAATAATCATCATGTATATTAAGGTGGAGTTCGCGCGAGAATATATAACACTAAAATTTAACAGTTAAATATACAAATTGTCATATATTAAGAGACGGAATTCGTGAAAATAAAACCCTAACGATTGTAATTATTAACCTTCATGTATTTACTAAAAAATGACAGTTCTAAACATCTGTCATGTAATACTTTCAAATATTTGTGTTTACAAATTTATATCAGAAAAAAAAATACATAACGGTTATAATAATTAATTATAAAGTATGATTCCTAAATATTTGTATTTTTTAAGAATACTTAACGATTCAAAATGATAATCATCATATATAAGAAGGTGGGATTTTGAAAAATTTATTTGATAATACTGGATAGTTCTTAACAACAACAAAAACGTCATGTATTCTTCAAGAATATTTAACGATTAAAAATGATAAATGTTATATATAGGAAGTCTTGATTATGAAATATGTCAAATATAAGAAGGTGAGATTTTATAAAAATTATTTGACAATATGTTATGGTTCTTCACAAAGGGAAAAAAAATATTTGACAATATCAGTACTGCTCTTCACTAAAAAACCGTTGAATGTTCTTTAATATAAAAAGACAAGATTCTAAAAAATACTAAATATAAGGAAGTGGGATTCTAAAAAAAAAAATATTTGATGCAACTCTTCCAACTCATTCTCAAATGTTTTTTGAGCTACCCAAGTGTGTCTCATACTCTTTATTCCATAGGTTTTGCTTTGCCGCTGCAGGTTTTGTCCTCCACCACTACCATGGGTCCTTACTCTGCAGCTCCTTCCTCTCTTTATTCCTCCTCGTGTAAGCTTTCTTTGTTTTTTTTCAATTAACGTTTTAATTTCATTGTATTTTCTTATATATATATAATGAGAGCTCACTAGTTGAGGCTAAAGATCATTGAATTATCTAAGAAGGAGAATCACAGACAAAAAACGATATCTAACTTCTAATCATGGTCGTTGGTTTGAAGATAAAAACAGAGAAAAAACACAAGAAAAAAGTATAGAGAGCACAAAAAATGATGAGTTAAAATGCTAAATTTTTTATTTTTATTGCAGTGAAAATAATTATGATTACACTAGATTATATAGACTAAAATCAATATAATTTTTTCTCAGCTCCTAATTTTAAGTAGCTTGTTAAATCACAATCTACTTGAATGTTACTTAATTCCTTAATTTTAAGCCTCTCACTTCCTAAACATTAACAAGTATGTTGAAATCATATTTGTTGAACCGAATTCCAAGATTTGCTCGAGTTTTTATATTTTCCAATTTTTACTGTATTCTCATTTTTCATATTTTTCTTTTGAGATTTGTTCAATTTTTTTATATGTGCTTATTTTTACTATATATATTTTTAAATTTTCATATTTATATTATCATTTTTTTTAGTTAAAGGATACGTGACTGGAACTCTGGATTATAGACATGTGATTAACAATCTGCAAGACTACAACAAAAGCATTTGAGAATATTGTGGAATTTTTTATTAATAAATTTTATTTTAGAATTCAAAAAATTATAAGATAATATTCTATTGTGAGAGTGTTTAAGTGATTAGTTTCTTTTAAATTATATAATGTTTATATCTAATGTATTAAATTTTAAATACCGTAAATGTAAATTTTTATTTAATATTATTATCTTGTTATTATCAATGATTATATTATGTCTTATATAATGAATATCAATAGTAAAACTAAATAAAAAATAAAAATAAAAATAACTATGTTTAATAATAATAAAAAAGCTAATACATTATATTATTTAACAAAGAAAGTTAGATATGTCCCAAAATATATAGCGCCTTCATATATATATATGATGGTTTGAAATCATCATGTATGATCAATAATAATTGTCATATATATGCAATTTTGTAGTAGTGCCACTCATTTATTCCTCACTCCGGCAATGAATTTTTCTTTACGATCTATCATTCCTTATTGTGTGGCACATTTGAAACCATCAGAATTTGGAGGCTTGACCCGACCACGTTTTCTATCCCCTCTATCTTTATTTTTTGACATGAGTTGCAGTGTTGCACCCTGAAGAAAAAGAAATTGTGACATGAGTGATGATCGAGAATGAAGAAGTTAAGCACAAGGTTTATATATAATTAATAACATACACACACACGCACACTTAATAGTGAGTAGATAAGAGTAGCTTTAGATTGAAGATGATGGGTGAATAATAAGCTAAAGTTGATAATGATTGACGCTTATTTTTACCCAAAGTGGGCAGTTCAATAATACACATCTATATTTGATTTATCTCTCAGTTCGATCGAGAGAGATCAGGACTGTGTGTGATTGTGATTGAAAGTTGTATATATGAACAAGGACATCTATATGACTGTGATGAACAGTGATAGGTAGTAACAGGTTCAGATGTAAGTACCTGACCCCACCCATTTTTTGAATCACGCCCATTGGAAAGCAGGGATAGATATTGACCTTTATAAACTATGTATTATTCACCACCTTAGCTTCTTCATGCATGCATATTCCTTCATCAAATTCACCTGTCAAATACTTGTTCAAAATTCCTAACACGTGTACGCAGCCCCTAAGCTTTTGTCATCCATCACCTTCTCATCTTTTTATTTTGGATTTAAGTAGCAAATCCGTCCCAGAAATATAAACTCATGAGCAATGTTGTCCTAAAAGTTTTTTTTGTCTTAATGTTGCCCCGGATCGAAATTTTAAAACGTAGCAATATTACTCAGTGGTGGAACCAGTAGGAAATTTTTTTAGCACGGGCCAAAAAATAAAACCATGGGATCATTTTCCAAAGGATAAATAGAAACTTTTTCATATACAAAAACTTATTTTGTAACAAAAACACCACCAGAAAAGCACATAAGCACAAAATTATCCCAAAAGAAAACAATACCAATATCTAAAATTGTTACAAACAAAAGAAACTTTTTTATATACTTCACATAGGGACCACTCTGGATGCTGTAACCATGTAAATGTAAGTCTTTGAGTAAATTCATTAAAAAAATAAATGAATGAATCTCTAGTTCACAAACACACAAATCGCATAAATCACTTGAGAACAAAAAATCGTAGAAATCTGAGATAGTAGTGAAGAGGAATAGAGAGGGGGAAAAATACCTGAAGTCTGAAGAGCAAGAAATCGATGACGATGCAAAGAAGAAGAATGAAGTTGGTTGGATGGTGGTTGTTGGTCAGGTGGTTGTGAGACGGTGGTCGCTGGTTGGACGTTGCCACGTCGAAGACTCGGAGGAATTGGGAGACTATCAGACTGAGGATGGAGAGCACTCAGAGTCAGAGCAAAGTGGAGTCGTGAAGGAAGAAGAGGAAGCGTGAAGGACTGAAGGCTAAACTGGTGTGGCGTGTCGAGAAAGTTGCAATTGAGAGACGAGGGGAAAATGTAAAACAGAGAGAGAGTGAGAGTGAAATTATAGAGAAGAGAAGAGATTAATTGGGCCCAAGTTGGCCATAAGCCCTTTCCGCTTCTGATGTTGCCCTATTCTGTTAAAAAACTAACGTTGACCATCAAAAAATTGATATTGACCGTTAACTTTTTAACGAAAATAGGCAATATTATATTGCTACGTTTTGAAACTTCCAATGCAACATTGAGACAAGAAAAATTTGCAAGGCAACATTTCTCCTCAGCAAAAATTTTTAGGGCAAATTTACTACTTAACCCTTTTATTTTAATATATAAATCCACAAATGTTATTCTTCCTTTTGTCTTAATTATAGGAGCTAGTTAGATGGTTGGTTTTGATCATAAATATAAGACCTCTATCAATTTTATCTCTAATATTTATCATTTTCTCCTAAATAAATTTACTTAACTTATAAACTAATATATAATTTATTGTTATACAAGGATATTCTAAAAAGATCAAGTCATATTTGTTATAATGAAGTAATATATCTAGCTTTCTTAATCTATCTAATTATTAGTTAAGTAACTCTTGTATTAAGAATAAGGGAGTATAAGCTATGTACAAGAACATGAGTTGAATTCAAAGAATCAATTATATGCGAAATGTTTGAAGGACTGGAACCCACGGCTTTATAATACACCCATCAACATCGCAACAAATAAGATGGTCGTCAATAAAAATAACTCATCATACAAAGACTATATATTAGGAAGATAATTCAAGAAGGGATCAAAATTAATTTCTTTTTATTTTTTAGGGAAATTTTGAAAAGATAATTTTATAAGGGACTAAGTTGATAAATATATCATATTTAGGAGTTCATGTGATTTTACTCTATATAGGAGTTAGGCAAGCAGTTTATTTTGATCCTAATTATTGACTTGTTTTTCATTTTGTTAATAAGGAGATAGGCAAATCATGTGCGTTACACACAAAAATCTGAAGAAAAATGATGTGATTTTTTTTTTACTCCACTAATTCTAAATATAAGATATAATTAACAAATTTAATTAGATTTAGGAAGTTCATTAAGTTAATTTATATGATATGTTTTTTTTAAAAAAAAAAACATCTAATTATCTTTAATTCCCTCCCTCCCTCTATCTTACTTTATTATGTTGAGGGTTATCAATAGTGGTAATTTGATAAAAAATTTGATAAAAATGTTAAATAAGTTTTATATTTAAAATCATAATTAGCTCTCCAATTCGTTCCTACATTAAAGACCGTAAGAGTATTTCACAATTGATACACACTCACTCTCATTCACAATGGATCCAACGTGACAAACATGTGATTGGTGAGTTGCACTTTTTAAAGGCGGGAGGCAAAACTCATCTTTAATACAAAATCACTTTAAACTTGTTTAAATTGCATTATATCTGCCGAGTGAGATTTCATGCCAATTTGACAAATATGTACTCCCTCCAGTCCTAATTATAGTAACAAATTTTAGAGTTGGTTTTAATCCTAATTATATGAGCAAGTTTTAACTTTTGTCATTTTTTTTCCTATAATACCCCTATTTATACTTTCTCAATAACAATTAAAGACAATAATAATTTAATAATACACCTATATATTTTATAAAGTAAATAATGTAGATGTTGAGTTAGAATTTATTTTCTCTTTATCCAAAAATATACCTATATGCATTTTTCCTATTTTGAACAAATTTTAGAGTTGGTTTTAATCCTAATTATAAGAGCAAGTTTTAACTTTTGTCAAATTTTTTCCCTTATAATACCCCTATTTATACTTTCTCAATAACAATTAAAGACAATAATAATTTAATAATACACCTATATATTTTATAAAGTAAATAATGTTTGCAACTCATTAATGTCATATATACCTAAATTATACTTTTTTATATAAAATAATTTTGAGAAATTTTTATCATATCTTTCCCATATCACCCCTACTAATATCTGGAGGAGGGTCTGTTCTTGCGTGAACAGGGGATGGCTGAGAATGATGACAAGGGAGATATGGAAAATCTTATTCGCTGATCTTTGTGATACCATGTTCTGGTCGCAAGAATGATATCCCAGGGAAATATATAATGCACATAGTTTGTTTTGTCATATTTTGAGCAAATATGTATAATCAATATGCCTTATGTAATTTGTAATTTTCAGAGGGGTATTTTTAGAAAATATACATAATTAACTAATTTAACTTCCTTCCTTAATCTCCCCAAATTCTGGTAATTTGCTCCTATAATTAGGACCGGAGGGAGTAATTAGTAAGTCTCACTTTTTATGAGTAATGTAATTTACTTTTAGATATAGTGCTTAGTGTATTTATAATGTTATAAATTATAAATGTGAATTACGAATTACTTAACCGACAACCACACTGATGAACATCAAAGATTTTTGTGTTGTATCTCAGTAGATTGAAGAGTTCCTTGGTGGCCCAATAGAATCCATGCCCCGCATGTTGGATATCTTCCCATTCTTCTTCTTATTTATTACCAATTTTAATGCAATGGCCAAGTGGTCACTGCTAGTAACTTGGTAAGACAAAAATCTAGTTAAAAACTTTAAAAACGACAATAAATTCTATTTAAAAACTACAAAAAATAAAAGGGTTAATAGTATTTTTGGACCTTATAGTTTTATTGAATCTTGGTTTTGCTCATTATAGTTTCAAATGGTTAAATTTAGTCCTTATAGTTTTATAAGGATTTAGTATGAGTTTAAGTATAGTGATTAATATCAAAACTTGTTAAAAGTATACGAACCAGTTATTAAACTCAGGTCAAATCTTTATAAAAAACCAAAACCAACAATTTGAAATTACATAGACTAAAACCATTGATCAAACTATAAGGACTAACAATCATATTAACCCCAAAAATGAAATGAGGGTTACTGTAACATTTAGAAAGTAATTAACATTCTATATGATGAAGAGTTTTGGAACAGACCCATCATTATCCATAACTGTACCAGAAAAACACACCGGAAAATCAATTAGTGGCATAGCTTGAAAAATCCCAAAAGAGGCAATGAACTGGGAAGTCAAGTCTCTGGTTCATGTCCTCATTTTAGCAGATTATGTTCTTGAATCATTTTCAAGCAACTAGACCTCTTGATGGCAAGGTCTTACTCCAAATGGAACTTGACTTGTTGATATTTCTCCAACAGGGTAACAAAGGTTAGGGTTATCCCAGGCCCCAAAACGGCTACCCATTTTGCCATAAAACTGCTCGGAGAATTTAAGGTCTCCGGTCAGATTGTTTCCACTTAGGTACAGTGCATTGAGACAAGGAAGAGTTTCTAGCTTAGGATTAAGGTTGCCTGTAAGGTGGTTGTCACGTAGACCCAAAAACCTCAATCTCCTTAACTCTGTTATGGACTCTGGTATTTCCCCTGTCAATCCCATGTTAGAGACATCAAGAATTACCAAGTTCTGAAGATTTTCCCACTTTAGAACACTGAAGCTTCCACCAACTGGATTGTTGGATAAGGCCAATTCTTCTAAGGAATACATCTCTTGAATAGACAACACCAACCCACCTTGGAATCTGTTGTTTCTTAGGTCCATGAGGGTCAGATTCTTGAGATTACCAAACCCATTCAGCAGATTTCCTTCTAGATTATTGTTGCTTACATCAAGCTTCAATAATGAAGTTAAGCTTCCAAGAGATAAAGGCAAAGACCCAGAAAGTGAATTTCTGCTTAAATCCAATATTAGTAATTCACTTAACTTGCTGAAAATATCTGGAATATGCCCACTACAAGAGTTCTCTGCAAGAACAAGTCTCTTAAGTTTCATAAGATTACCTATAACTGGTGGTATTTCCCCTGTTAAACCATTTCCTAGTAATACCAGAGATTTGAGGTTGTTGAGGAGACCAAAACTTTTGGGGATTTTTCCAATGAGACCTGGATTGGACCGAAACTCGAGTGATTCTAGGCTTCCAGAAAGTTTCACCCAGTTCCCAGTTGGGATAGTAACTGAATTCTGGTCTCTTGATACAAAGCAGTTGAAGAAGGACAGAGATTGTAGGTGCTTGAACTCAAACAAGTGAGGCCTAAATTCTGACTTCTGGGAACAAGATATAGAATTTTCATGTATGGGTCCTATGTTCAAGGAAGTAACATACCAAAACCCATTAAATAGATCACAAGAGACACCCTGCAGTAGAATTCAGCCAGGAAGTTATGTTAAACATGTAGAATTTATAACTGGTGCTCTAGAAAATTTGCAGACTAATTTATAGTTTTTACTTTTTAGACTTGAGTGTGTAGAGCTAACACCTAAGCCAAGTGACTTTTTTCTTTAAGCTTACTTTGTTTAGCTAGAATGCAAAATGCTCAAGTTCAAACATAAAAGTAAGGGTTAGAACTTGGAACACAGAAGCTTGACTGCTAATAGAGAAGAAATGGCTTTAAAATGTCTCATCAATAAATGCTCTTTAATGTGTTCATAAAGAAAACCTCAAAATAATGAGCTAAAAGTATTGAACTATATCATCAAAGATTCATTTTTATTAATTTTGTCCCCTGCAATTCATGAATAGACAATGGGTATATGAATACGATAATATGAAGCTTGAACCAGACAGTGATTTGAAATGTTGAAGCCTGATCACCCAGCAGAGTGAGAAGAAAAGGCATTTGCTTGGTGGACATTCACAACTTCTTTTTCTTTTTTGTTGTTGCAGTAAGGTTGTACGGTTTTTAGGTACTGTTGGGTCAAAAAAGGTACCTGAAGTGGAGTCCACCCACAAGGATCCGGATAGAGATCTGAGCCATTCCACCAATTTCCAGCAAAGCCTTGTATGGTAGAGTATAGAGCTTCAAGCTCTCTCTTCTCCATTGGAGCCACTTCAAGCTCTTCTTGTCCAAAACAAGTTGCACCCAGAAGAAAGCAAATAAAGATAACCCAAATCCCATGGCTTTTCATGGTGGTGTTGTATATATTTCAAGGTTAAGAATATAAGGTTCAAGCACAAGAGAAACTAAAGAAGAAGAAGAAGAAGAAACCAGAATAAGTTCCCTGGCTTGAATTTAGGAGCATCTCAAGTTTGAAGCTTTCATATCCACATGGCCATTTCACTTTCTGGCTGCAGACAGAATTAAAATGGATGAAACAGGGAACTCAAATCACTCAAAATAGAAGTGGGTATCATGAAAAATACCAACATAGGACCCTACAGACTACTACTTTTGTTTTTTGTAGGACTAAAAATAGGAATCAAGAAAGAAATGAACAATATCCTAAATTTTTGCTCAAAACTGAATAGGAAAAAGAAAAGAAAAGAAAGGATGCAACCCAAAAGCAGAGAGAGAAGAAAACCTAACCTCTTTCCTTTTCTTCTCCTTGTGTATACGAAAAAGCTAAGAGGGGTATATAGCAGAGAAAGAGAGGACAAAAAACAATATCAAAGCACAGTTCTCGAAGCCCAAGAGGACTTCATAATAGTAATGACTCTAATAAGAACAGCGAAGCAGTAAAACTGAGAGGCCTATAAAAATGAAAGCGAAAGCTAGGGTTACCCTTCTATATATATATACGGCCCTGGCTCACTCTGAAATTTGCAAACACCTACTGCTGATTACCTATCTGAATGAGATATAATAATTGTGGGAAATTTAGTTTCGGGGGCAAACCAAAGGGGTTTGGTAGTTGAAGGGAATAATGGTTGCAGGAAAAAAAAGCTTAAAGGGGGTGAAAATTAAAGGAGACTTTTTTTTAGGGTATGAAGAAAATGGGAAGAAGATGAAGAGTATTGATGAAGAAGAAAGGAGGGACCATTATATCCATGCAAAAAGAAATGATACTGGTGCATGAAAGACAAATGATCTGCTTTTGTTGGGTAGCAAACTTTTGTGGGGGTGGGGTTTTAACAGTTTTCTGAAATTTCAGCAACAAAAAGGACATGAGAGAGGGCCATCACTGTGCTTTGAAAGCTAAAGCTAACCAAATTGCTTTGGTTGCACTTGGCTGCTGCTGCTGACTCCTATAGGCCCTGGACCATTCTCTTCTTTGTATACCTCCTAATGCCTTTTGGCTCTTTTCTCTCTTTCATATTTTTGTACCAAATCTTGTATTTATGGCACCTCACATCACAACAATGTACACACTGTTTTATGTAATCTTTCAATGCATAAAAACTAAAAAGAAATTTTTTTCTTAAAAAAAAGAAGGATAGGATGCAAAATTACTTTGAAAGTTTTCATTCAATGGATATGGGAATTGGAAAGTTTTTTAAGTATCAATACCACTTGAAAGTGTCAAAAATGAGTAAATTAATCCTAATCATTAAAAAGTTAACATTGACCATCAACATTTATAACGGCAATGTGTAATATTGCTCTATTTTTTTAACATTTTTAGGTAACATTAAACCCAAAAGACTTTTGGATACCTCATGTTTCTGAGTGAAAACTTTTCGAATAAATTTACACTTAAACCCAAACAAAAATATAAATAAAAACTTGGAATTGAGTTCTATTTGGATTAATTAGGATATGATACACTTTATAACTTAGTATGCGCGCGTGTATTTGATTTTAAGGTTTGTAAGATGGACATTTATCAAATTGATCTGAAGTTTCTCAATAGTTGTTCTAATTTTATGCTCGCGCGTGCATAAACACACACACACAAGTTTCTCAATAGTTGTTCTGATTTTACACTCGCGTGTGCATAAACACACACACATATATAAATTGAGCCTGAAGAGTAACCAAACAATAGTTGTAAAAATGTTTTACTAAAAGTCCCTTTGACTTGCAAAAGATAAATTCAAATAGAACCTTAAAGGTCAATTATATAAGTATCACTATTACATATTTGAGCATATATAACCCTTAATAAAAAAAAAAACAGTTACATCGAATAAGTGTCATTTATGTCAAGGCAGAGATCACGCAAGGATATATAACTCTTAAAAGCAACAGTTATTCATGCATATCGTCATATATTGCGAGGCGTAATTCATGAAAACACAAAAATAACTATTGTAATTAATAACCGTCATTTAGGTAGTAACAAAAATGATGGGTTTTAATACAAAATTGTCATTTAACACTTACAAATGATTTGTCTTTTAAGCTCATATCATCGAAAACACAAACACAACGGGTATATCTATTGACTGTAAATTATAATCGACAAAAACAACATTTCATAATAAACAGCCATCATGTAAAGAACAAATCTAAAAGGCACATTTTCAAAACCCCGTTCGGTCTGACACTAAATACCAATTCTCATAAGTTAAATACGTCAGAGCAAAGTATTCAACTCTATTTATTCTGACATATTCCTTCTGTTCTTAGTACTTTTCTAAAAATCACATTTTCATAACCTCGTCCTTCTCTCCCTCATCATGGTCAAACGCCAGAGAGCTCTTTCCATTCGCCCTCATCCTCCTCCACATGCTCACTCTCCTCCTCCTCGTCATCCTTACCCTCCTCTTCCACATGCCCCTCCTCCTTCATTACCACCCGCCTACACCACCACCACCACCTCCACAAAGCTCCTCCCCCCTCCTCCTCCACCCCCTGCCACCACCTCCATAAGCTCCTCCCTCTCCTCCTCCTCCTCTGCCTCCTCTACAAATAGAGGCTCTACTGTAGACGTTAGCCAACCTTGACCGCTCCACAAGGCGTCTCGGTAGACAAGCACATGGTCTAAATAGGAAGTTGGACATCATCCTTCATCACAATCAGATTATATATGATCACTTTCAGTCATACCCTTCATCTCCTTCCTCATACATCGATTATGTGCCAATTGAGGGGGCAGGAGGGAGAGGACAAAAGTAGTGTGATGACTAAAAACCACTAATGCTTTGTTTATTTTTCGAATATTAAAAAATTAATCATTAGGGAAATGTAGCCCAAAAATATTAAGAAAAAAATTGACATTTCACTAGTTGTTAAGAAAATTAATTATTAGTGAAAAACCATTACTAATTTAGGAGAAATGTTCATGATTATTAACAAATAATAGTTGTTAAGAAAAAACTGTCACCGTTTACAAAACCTAACGATTGTGAAATGTAAAATTGTGAACTTTTATTTATAGATTCATTACGGTTGTAAATTAAAAACTGTAAGTAAAGGATACCTTTTATAATGGCTCTACACTTATAACCGTGAGTAAGTTTCGTCGTGTCTTTTAAGACATCTACTATCTCGGGCCTCTTCACATTCCTAAGTTATTACACTTAACACGCTTGTCTTTAGTTGAACGTTAACTACCGTCCTCGAAACATCACAGCTCCGGTTAACTTTTTTGGCCATTGACAGTCTCTTTCAAGAGAATCACATCCTCCACTGCTTTCTTTGAACTTCAATTCGACGCCGCTCGAGTTACTTTGATTGCCCTAATTCACTTTTTTCTTTTTGGAGCCCTAGCTAGGTTGCATTTTTCACGTCCTCTGTTCTCCATTCTCCATTTTAAAGTATGATTTCTCTTCTACATTTTTCATTCTCCATTACGCATTTCACATTCCACATTCTCCTTCTTTCACTTTGTCTTGCGTAGCTAGGTTTTGACTTTAGTCGTGCATCATGTTTTCCTGGAAAACTCATTGCTCTATTTCATGTGGCTGACAGAATGATTTTTGTTTTCCAATTAAAATAGCCAGTTTTACTTCCTTCGGCACTAATAATGACCCTAGTATTGGTAATTCCCCCTTTTACTGATGTTTCCACTATGAAAACCATAAACGAGACCCCCAAAAAAGGCGTTAGAACAAGTAAGGGATGTTATAAGGAGGGGCTGTTGCGCCTTGACTTTTGTGAAAAAAGCAAATTCTTTGGGCAAAAAATTTCACATGACATGAAACGATGTCGGTCAAGTCCTTGAGCCGTTACACTTCATCAGCTACATCGGCGTAACAACAAGGACCAACATTCCTATCTCAGTGGGTAACTGGCGTTAGGTAAGGAGAAATTATACAAATATTATTTGTGACAATATCAGGGGTAAGGTATATATGCCTGCTAATTACTGTATGTACTTATAAAAAATATTAACTTGAATCGTGTACTTTGCAGTTTACATATATCTAGACTAAACTTCTAGGAAATTTATCCTCTAAAAGGTCAGGCAATCACTATGCACATTCCATCATGCATTGACGAAGATGTATTTGTAGAATTCTGAAGAGGCTAATGAGACAGTAGTTTATGAGGATTTCGGTCCATCATCCAACTAGATGATTGGAGAGAATTTGTCATCTCATGGCGCGACCCATAATTCCAAGTAATTGTTACTCGCAATTTATAAGTTCTACATGTATCTGTTTATTATTAACTTGAGTGTTGTGTGTTTTCATAGGAATTAAGTCAATGAATAGGGAGAGAGTGAAAAACAATAAGTATCCTTGGCAGGGAGAAAGAGGTATGATCGGATTACTGAAAAGTTGACTGCTAAGAGTGAGAATGGTAGTAGACCTCCTTGTCATGAACTTTGGCCGATGGTAAGGCAAAATAAAGATGACACTTATGATGATCCTCAAGTGAAGGAGGTCATCAATAAAATGGTAAATAATAATATGAGTCCCCAATTCATAGAAGTAATGTCTTCAATTAACTATCAATATTAACAATTATTGTTAAATGCACATCAAGCGATGTCCCAAGAAGCTACAACACAAGGCTGCCTTACTACAGATGAGGACGTATTGGCTAAGATGTTGGGGCCTGACTATCTAGTCTTCTTAGGGGTGTCGACTTTAGATTGACCAAAACAAAATATTATGATCAACAACAACCTTGAAGAAACATGGATGAAAAATATGAAAAGCTCTAGAAACTGTGCAATGAAATGCAGAAACAAACATTGTTTATCATACAAGAGCTATTGAAGGAGCGTTGTACCAAGAAGTAGGGGAAATGGCAGCCCAAGTACTAGAAACAGCTACACATTTCCAAGCCCTAATATGCTTGAAGGCTTGGGAGATGTTTAGTGTTTTACCAATAGTCCTAGACACGATATACTTGCAACAGGTGTAATACCCTAAAATCTGACTTAGGGTAAAAATCATAAAATGAGTAAATAATACCTATTAAAAATAGGTGAATATGAGGTCTCGAGCACCTTGTATTGAGTTTACCTTGTTGTCAGGGTAATTTCCCTTGAAATTAGATATATTGCAATTAGGTCCCTAAAATGTTGAAAATTGCATATAGGTCCCTGAAATACATTATGGGTTATAAATACCCTGTGAAAGCTATAAAGGATGCAAGTAAAAATCTATTTGAAATAGGGAAGGATATTGTCCCTAATTTAGGTAATTTATTAAGTTACAAATTTGGAGAAATTGCAGAAGAATACTCAAAAAGTAAGGAAATGACCGAAATACCCCCGTAAATGCTAAGATAATGCAGGAGACATGAAAGCAAAAATGTCAATACAAAAGTTATGAGGTAATGAGGCATAGGCCACCACCCCGCCCTGCTGCATTAGGACACATCCCAATCCTTGCCCACCGGCATCACTTGTAGACAACATAGGTCTCATCGGATCGGGAATAATCAATACCGGTCTTGTAGTCAACCTCTCCCTTAGATGAAAGCTCTCCTCACAATCACCTCCCCATATAAAGGGTTGATTCTTCCTCGTAAGCTTTGTCAATGGTAGGGCAAGACGCGAGAAATCCCGTATAAATCTGCGGTAGTATCCCGCCAGACCAAGAAAACTACGGATCTCCGTCACAGTCTCTGGCCGTTTCCAGTCCAGAACTGCTTCTACTTTGGTTGGATCAACTGCAACTCCGCCGCTAGATATAACATGGCCCGAAATTTAACTTCCTAGCGGCCAAAATTCGCATTTGCTCGGCTTAGTGAGTATGCTCAACACCTTTCGCAGATGTTCTTCGTGCTCTTCTTTACTCTTAGAGTAGATCAAAATGTCGTCGATGAACACCACCACAAATTGGTCTAGGTGTTGTCGGAAGATACGGTTCATGTAATCCATGAATACCGCAGGTGCATTTGTTAATCCGAAAGGCATCACAAGGAATTCATAATGCCCATATCCGGTTCGAAAGCGTCTTGGGAACATCGCCATCCTTAACTCGCAACCGATGGTATCCGAACGCAAGTCAATTTTCGAAAAGACTGTGGAACCGGACAATTGATCCAAAAGATCATCAATCCGGGAAGTGGGTACTTATTTTTACGGTTACTTTGTTGAGTTCACGGTAATCGATGCAGTCGGAAGCTTCCATCTTTCTTCTTTACAAAAAGCACCGGGGCTCCCCATGGTGATACTGTTGGGTCGAATGAACCCCTTCTTCAAAAGCTCTTCCAATCTGCTTCTTCAACTCCTGCATCTCGTTAGGAGCCATTCGATACGGCGCCTTTGATATTGATCTGTGCCGGGCATCAAGTCAATATTGAACTCCACTTCTCGGATAGGAGGTAACTCGGTGAGATCCTCCGAAATACATCGAAAATTCATTCACCACGGGGATATCCTGGAGTGAAAGGTCGGCTCTGCTTTAAGCGTAAAGAATACCATGTAGGCATGGCATCCCCGCTTCACACATCGATCGGCTTCGTAGCGGAGAGAAAGTTCGAGCTCACTTCAACCTTATCTCCGGCAAATGATATCTTCTTCTTGCCACGATCGATCATCGCACCGTTGGCCGTCGACCAATTTAGGCCAGAGTATGACATCGATGCCGTGAAGAGGTAGACGAATAAGGTCCACTTTAGAAACTCGTCCATCCACGTTAGCGGTGCAGGTTCATACACGCGTCAGAAGCTAAAGATTTTACACCCAATGGTGTAGATACTACAAGGTCAAAAGGTAAACTATAGGCATGCATTCCTAGGCGATTTGCACAAGGATTGGTTCCAAGTCAAAATATATATATTCTTATTATGATATTTGTACAAACGTATTGACCTAACCGTCGGTCACATCCTAGTACAAGCCAAAATATGTTACAAGGTTTTATTCCAACATACTTTACAACCCCTCGGGTTTTCTAAATACACACTATACTATACTATACTATACTAGCTTCTACTAGTCCTTCCACAGCTTTCTTCAACTGCTGATCCCCAGCTACATGTGCTGGCGAACCATACACTTCAGATAATGAAGATAGATACGGACACCCCGATGGGTCCTTCATCTAACACTCATTTATTAATCTTGCCCGAAATGGGTTTGGGGAAAATAGTACGGGATGGATCGATCCAATCCTCGGCTATATAATGGCCATAAACGGCTTGGAAATTTTTAACTAGGCTTAAGAACATTAGGTATTTTTCCTTAACGATTCCGGTGTAGTCCTCGGCTTGCATGTAATAGGACTGTGTCAGAAAAATAACACAACACGTGGCATCAAAACCTATATATTTTCATATTAGATGTAATGTACATGTTAACGTATATTACATCATCCAGCTGGTTTATGACCAGTGGTTAAAATCCTTCGCGTTCGTAATTCATAACTTCATATCGGAAGTACGCTCTTCTAATAGTCTTGCTGCGTTGTTCCGCCATCCAATGCTTTGATCGTATAGTGCTTATCGAGTTCATTCGTAGCTAGAACTTGTCGTAGGATGTTGGGTTCATAGAAAGATTCACTCTCGATCGTCTTGACAAACTTAACAGCTGGGAATACTTACAGTTGTCATCATCAGATGAATGATCTGATCTGACAAGTTTCTCCGGCTCTAAAGGCATACTAGTCATTATCTCTGTTCATCTTTACACATTTACACCAATGGTCGTATCAATACTCGTTTTCAAAAATATGCTCAAAGTTAAAAGGCTTAAGAACCTAACTCTGTTATCCGAACAGAATGGCCAGGTAAGTGTCTACCATGGGGGCCTCACCGAATTAGCAGTGACTTATGGCACACCCACGTAGACTAGCCTTGCCTTCGGCACCAAACTGTCCGTGGTAACATAGTTAAATACTTGCCAGAATTTCATGCTCTGATACCATAAAATGTAACATCCCATGTTTGAAATGCGGAAAATTTTTTTTTCAATCAAACAATCAGAGTAGAGCAATAGAGCGAAAGAGTAATTGGATTCTTAGCCAAAACATCAACCATTGTGTAACATTGTAATGATTACAGTAACCCTGAGGTTTAGAAAGGAAATAACGAAAGAAACAGAAGCGATAAGATAGATAAATCTTCACCGCATGCCTACTCGGGTACTTGCCTCGATCCACGAACCGTGGTCCTCCGACCACGAGCTACAATGAGATTCAATTCAACGCATTGAATCTCGGGTAACGTTAACCTCATACCCAAACAACACAAGATACAACCAACGGATATTCTAGAGCTAATACAACAAGATATCATAAGCATACTAGAGATGCATGATCATTATGCCGACAAAACATAAGCACGAGCAATATGTAAAGCCCCATAGGGTAAATAACAACAACGGCTGCACTATTCACCGGTGCCACGATAAACACTCGTGTCCTCGCCGCTAGGAAAACATAACGGCATTCCAAACATAACCCGTTTAAAACTGTCGTATAACGGTCTACGACATATCCTTGACATATATGCATTCAAGAAGCACAAGATTAGTGTTACAGTACGCGTCCGTACCTTCGTTTGCGACGTTAGGTACCATCGGCGGAAACGTACTTTTACGGAAAACGTGAACTTCAAACAATGGTTCGTCGGACAACAGTAACGGCAGCAGAATCAGCATTTCAGATATCCTATGAGAATAATGTCACTTCTATTAGTAATTTGACATTATAAGCGGCATTTTAGGTAAAAATTACCATTTTGCCCCTATACCCCTACTTGGCGGAATTTCGCCACGCTTCCGCTACATAGGCTATTTTCTTCCCAAAATTTTGCCAGAACTCCGACGCCATCATGATTTTCGAAAATAAAGACTAAAATAGCCCTCCCATATGATATCCAATCATAAAAATAAAAACTACTCTAGCATTACTAACTATTGAAAGAACTATGAAAGCTTAAAGTTCGATCTTAGGAAAACTTACCCAGAGCTTGTTGTAATTTTTCCCAGCTTCTCTCTCTAAAATCCTCTCTCTAGAATCGGTTTTGCTCTTCAAAATGGTGTGAGAAATGAAGAGGAAACTTGGCTATTTATAGAAGAAAATGTGACACTATTCACTACTTTTTCATATCGGATATCGGCCACGGATCGCACTTTGCCACATGTCACGATCCTCACCGGGCCACTTGGCAGCTGACATCATCATTTAAAGCCATGATGTCATGGTGGTGATGTCACTTACTTCCTCAAGAAGTCAGTCTTACCGATAAGTTTCCGATCGGTGTCCGATCGCGTACTTTCGGAGAAATCTCAAAATTCTGGTTAACTAACTTTGAAGATCTCCTCTTACTTACTAGAAATGTCTATTCTAATCTAAACCTTGATTCCATACAGGGCATTCCGTGTTCGGTAGGTTTCTCGAAAACGTGTCCGTACGGTCCGATTACGAAACGTGTTTCTAATCACCAATCTCTAGAGAAAAATTCACCGATTCCAAATATGTCTAAATAAATTCAAACTCATTCCTAGATATTGAGTTAGAATTTATTTTCTTTATTTCAAAATATGCCTATATGCATTTTTCCCTATTTTGTTTTATTAGGAAAATGCACAAACTACTTCTAATTAACTTCCGAAGAGGTCACTTGAAGGTAAAAATCACTGATCAATATTTTACCTTGACCTTGGGATTCCTATTCCCAGATCTCTAGATAGGATCCGTTTCCTAATTTTAAAATTACTATTCACAAATTTTGCTTTAATTAATTATAATATTAAAATATTGTCCACTTGCACCACTTGTGTTCTATTTCATTTTCATTTTTTTCTTTTTATTTGGCCTTAAATTTCGGTTGGCCTCTTTAATTATTTAATAAATATTTATTTTTTATTTAATTAATTATTTAATGATTTATTTATTTAATTTTTCCAAAAATTTCCACAAAATTATCTAATTGGTCCATTCTTGTATTTAGGCCTAAAAATACCTAAACTCAATGATTTTTCATAAAATTTCCAATTAATTAGTAAATACATTTTTACTAATATTCAACTAATTTCCACTAATTTTTGAGCTTCACATATTTATTACTGAATTTCCTTTGCTTATGCTTAAGTAATTAGTCCAATATTACTTAATTACTTCATTATCACTTGTTGATAATTTTCTTAATTACTATGCCTCATTACCTTCATACACTTGTATTAACATTAGTATTTTCATGCCTCTTGCATTATTCCATAATTACAAGGGTATTTTGGTCTTTACTTCTTTTGAGTATTTTCCAACAATTTCTCCAATTTCATAATTTATAAAATTACAATAATTAGAGATTATATACTCTCCTAACTCACTTGGTCATTTAACTGTCTTTTAGGCTTTTTCCATAAATTTTCTAAGTTAATTACCCTTTCAGGGGCATTTTGGTCATTTTGGCACTTTGGCCCTCAAACTCCCTAATTTCTTACGAAATTCTACTTAGAAAATTGACTGTATTTATACAAGACCGGAGATTGAAATTTCACTTATCGAAATATCCAACTTTTATTTATAATATTCCGGATAAATATCCGGTATTACAGATACGTGGTATGTCTATGTATGTACGTCCGCGTACTGTAACACTAACTCTGATATTTATGGTATGCATGTATGTGCTATGTGTAGTGTATGTGGTAGTTGATTGCTGTGTGATATGTTATGTACTGTTGATATGTTCACGTTTGCTAAGGGCCACACTTTATATGTGCTATTGGGATTCGACTGCTATGGGCCAAACGTTGCTAAGGGCCATACGTTGCTAAGGGCCACACCTTTTATGTCTTTGTTAGAATACGTTGCTAAGGGCCACACATCTTCCTGGGGGCTTATGTGCTTTTGGGATGCGCTTGCTGTATGTGATACTTATGTTGTTAGTGATGTGAATGTATGTAATGCATATGTTGTGTATGTAAATATGAGATTAACCGTTACCTGAGGTCCGGATGCATCGGATCTCAACTCTTAACCTAGCGTCAGGTTCCGGAGGATCGAGGACCGAGGAGAGAGCAAGCGGCCGAGTAGAAGACCCTATTGAAGACTTCATTTTTGTTGTTCCAAATGAAGCCTTTCTTTGTTATATACTTTTGAACCACGCGGTTTCGTACCGCTGTTGTAATTAGCCAGACTTACGGCGTTTTATATATACATATCAGTTACTCAATCGCTCTGGTGCTCTACTCTGATCATTTTGAAATGATGTTTGATGAAAAAAAAAATATACTGCTTTTGAAAAGTTGGGATGTTACAACAGGCCACATATTCAATTGTCCAGAGGATAACATGCTTCATTTCGATCATATCCCTCCTGAGAATGTGAAGGTACAAATCATCACTAATATTGACCCCAACTATTCGCTCCCCTTGCCCACCAAAGACACAGATACAATGAGAGGGGTTATGGGCGGCTTCGTTGCGTAGCCTCACTGTCTACTTAGAGTATTCAAGCCCACCAAGAAGTTCACCGCTCAAAAGAAGCTGCCCACCAAGCTTAAGCCCCCACTCAGTCCAATCTACCTACTCAATCCAAGCCCCTCTCTCAGTTCAAGAAGAGGAAGCATCCAACCACCAATGATCAATCCAGGAAAAAGTCTTTCTCATATAATAAGCTTGTTGGTCAAACTATCCGGAAGTCCCTTGAGGAATTCGCTCATAAGGTCTTCGCTATAGACCCGTTTCCAATTATCAAATTTGAGACAAAGGTCTTCGACCTAGAAAACCAATAGGATGTTGTAAGCGAAGAGCTTGTTTCTAAGGTACTAAAGAAGGAGATGGCAAGTACAAGATCTGTCAACTTCCTTATGAGATATTTCTTCAGTATGATTAAATAGTTGGATGTTTAGAACTTTGACCACATTTTGATATGTTGGTTTCAGTATTTTAGGCACTTGTACCATACTTACATCCTCCAGGACAAGATCAAGTTCATTCATCCTGACTATGTCATGCACCAGGGTGATGGCATGAAGAAAGATGTCAAGCAAAATCATGCGATATTTTTGGAGGATGAATTCATTAGGAGGGCACTAAACTAAAGAAACACTTACTTCTTTGTGCCTACATTCAAGGGTAGGAACATCATTAACTATCTTTAAACTAGTTTTAACACTATGGATGCTCGTAGTGTTAAATCCAACTCGCAAAAAGATTTGGTATTATGACTCTACGAGTGGGGTTCCAGATAAGAGACCACACATGCAAGAAACATTCAACCAGTAAGTTATCCATTCATCACCTCTGATAATTCTGTTCATCTTGCATGTTTATACACATACGCACTCACATGTGTGTTTGTGTCTATATATATATGTATATGTATATGTGTGTACATGTATATGTATGTGTGTGTGTGTGTAATTTTTTATTATATCTTCTCAAAGAAGTGTGCAATTACCGCACTCACAATGGTCTCGAGTGTCCCAAAGACACCCTCACTGATGGCAGCTACAAATACGTCTTTCAATTTCTTAGTCCAAAGGTATATAAATTATTTACCAATGACATTAATATTAAATTGAAGCACTTATATAGTTTATATATATGACTGATTGACAAATTTTTCTTCTTGTTTATTTATAGTGCCCAAAGCAACCGAGCATGAGCAATGATTGTAGTTACTGTGTGATGCAGTATATGAATAACAAAATCATTCACGATCCTAAATTGATATAAATAAGGTATATTATATAATCGATTCATTCATATATATGTTCGGTTAGCTATATATTACAATATCTAACTTCCATCTATTATTTCCTTTTGGGCACAGTATTTTAATGCCTCCTGAATGATGTCTAGCAACTTACTAATGGAAGAAGTAGTTGAAGAGTAAATACACAAAATGATTGTAAATTTTTAGATACTGATGATTTGTTTGTTTTAAAGTTTTGGTTTTAATAGTATATAAATGTATGTAAATGACTGTAAATATATTCTGATTTATTGTATTGTTCTGTATATGAATGAAAATGTAAATATATATTGTAATTCGTTGGGATGTCAAAAGCATAAACCCCCACCATTTAAAAAAATAAATTTAGCTTCAATAAATCATAGTTGTTCTCTAACAATCGTTATTTATGTCAACTATATATAACAGTTGTTTAAATAAATATGTCAACATTACTATCAATATATAAAGGTTGTTAAAACAGAACCGTTATTTATTATGCAAGCATTTCCATATATTATTGTGGTCTCAACATATAACATTTGTCATTTTATAACCGTTATAATAGGTTTATAATAAATAAAAATTCGGAATCGTAATTTATCTGTCAAAGCAAATATAGCGCCCGCATATATGATAGTTCGAAACCATGAAGTATAACAGTTAATAATCGTCATGTATCACAATTTCTGTAGTCGTATATTTACATATACTATTCATCAACAACAAAAATCCTTATATTCTTAATTATTAATAGGGTTAATAAATCTTCAAACTATATATATTTTCCATAGAGATGGTAATCAATATATCAGTTTGTAACTTGATATTTTTTTATTGCATAATTCAATGTGAGTCTTATAAAATCTACATCATATGTCATATAATATATTGATTTAATATTTATTAAAAATAGCATTATTTACTAGTTATAAATATTGCGTCTCATTTCTTTGTTATATTGATAAAATATTTCTTTGATTATCTAATTCAAATTCAATTTTTGCGTATTTAATATGTGTATGTTATACTGAAATTAGATGAATTAATGTTCATCTAGAGTTTATAATTATTTTTTGGCTAAAGATTTGTAATGAGTTTTCAAAAATCTATTTTGTTATTATTTGACTTTAGTGACCATATCATTAGATCACGTTGAATTTAAATTAATTTTTGTAAAAGAAAAATTACAAGTTTGAAGATTAAAAAAAAAAAATATGGCATGAAAAACAAAACAAAAAAAGAATGCTCAGAAAAATCTCTTTCAGCCCACTTTTGTCATCTTTGATGATTAAGGGATAATAATGATATCAGAAGAGGATACCAAATCAATAATAGGTCACAAGTACCCAAGCTCATGCACCCATCAAGATGTACAAATCAACTTTAATCATAGAAGGAAATAAGAGATTGTCCAAAAAAAAAACAAAATAGAAGGAAAGAAGAGAAAGAGAGAGAAAGGACTAGAGAGATATGGTAGGCATATATATAGGCATAGGAGGAGGACCACACTGAAAATAAATTTATGGAGGGACATCGAATCATAAATATCTTGAAGCGGCTCACAGTCTCACACCCATCTACTTGCCATGCATTGGAGGCCTAAACTCCCATAGCTTCTTACGTCTTTTTCTCTCCCTGCTTTCTATTCTTATCATTACCTACCGCATCTGGTATATACTACCTTCGGTCCTAATTATAAGAGCTAGTTGATTTTTTTTGAAAAGATTAAGGAAGCTAAATAAAATACTTAATCATTTTATATGTTGTGTATCCATAGATTATATATTGGGCGCATGAATTATGGTGGGAAAAAAAAATCACCGAGGTTAAAAGAATAGATAAATTAGTTATTCATAATTAATATGTAGCTAGATAATTTGTTCTACTTTTACCAAAAAGGATCTTGTTATTTAATAATTAAAATCTAATGTACTTCTTTAGTCTAAAATATAGAGGCATTTTTAGAAGAAATTCTAATTAAAATTTCCTTTGGTTTTTAATATAAGACATATATACCTAATTCGATTAGATTAATGAATCAATTAATGTAGTTAATGTGACATATTTTTTCTAAAATACCCTAATCATCTTCTTAAATTATATTAATCTCTCTTTTACTTGATCTTGGTTGAGGGATCATTAATATGGAAAATTGGAAAAATATTCACAAATATGGAAATTATATTTTACATTTAGCACCAAGATAAACTCTATAATTAGGTTTTACATTAAAAACCAGGAGATTGCATAATATAAGTCATCTAGAGAGTTACTAATTACTCCCTCTGGTCCTAATTATAAGAACTATTTATCAGAATTTGGAGAGTTTAAGGAAATAAATTAAATTAGTTAATTATAATTATTTTCCGAAAATACCCTTGCTGAAAATTGAAATTACATCAAGCAAAATTAGTAGGTTTAGGATTATTTTAGGGAGACCTAGGCAACCGGGTTTAGTGCTCTGATTAGGAATATGTTAACATATCTAGTGAGGAACAGGGTAGCCTAGCTAACAAGACAATAAACATATTCTATAATAACGTTAATCTCATTTATATGCAAGGATATAACTTGCCTCATATTTTCTCCGTGACAGACGTAACATATAATGGTTGGTTCTTAGCTTTTAGAGTTTATGAAGTAAGTTTACAGATATTGGCATCTGAAGATGAAAAGGTTAATTTTATTTAAAGGAATATTAAAATTATTTTATTTAAAAATAAAGTAGAATTTCTCACTTGATAGAATATAAGCGTATTGTTAAATTAATTATTGTGGAAGAAGTATTAGTAGGGGTGATATGGGAAAAATATGACAAAAATTACTCAAAATTATTCTATTAGAAAAATAAAATAAATAGAATTGAGGTGTATGTGAAATTAATAAGTTACAAGTATTATTCATTTTATAAAATATATAAGTGTATTATTAAATTATTATTATATTTAATTATTATCGAGAAATATAAATAGGGGTATTATAGGAAAAAATTGACAAATGTTAAAACTTGCTATTATAATTAGGATCAAAATCAACTCCAAAATGTACTCCTATAATTCGGACCGGAAGGAGTACTATTTTTCAATTTTATCCACTATTTGTTGATAGTTTACATTGCACATCAACAAAGAGGATAGATGTGAGAAAGATTAGAATAAGGGTGAAGTTGAAAAAAATAATTTAAGAAAAATTTAATGAGTTAACTACTTTTCTTTGTTTCTAGGTATTGAGGTGGTTGAAGCATGAAAGTGACTTATATTTTAAATTACACAGAGTACCTAGATAAAGATGTCCCAATAAATGGAAATATTATGGAAAATAAAAATTTAAGAAACAAAACAACATATGACCTTATATTTAGAATCAATCAAATCTCTCAAATAGACGTTGTATTTAAAAATCAAACAAAGTGTATATCACTTTCGGCTTTATTATTAGTTTAGTTTGACCAAATCCAACAACTAAGAAATGAAAATTAAGACACTTAGTATGTCTAAATTGATTCAATGGGTAAAATTGAAAAACAAAATCATTAATAACTCCTAGGATGAATTTATATTTAGCGCAAAAAAAAATTTATGAACTAAAAAATAAGGACAAAAAGTTGTATACTATATTGTGTGTACAGACCATATTTATTTGACCAAATTAAAATAATTATGTTAATGATTGCCATAATAAAAAATAAATAAAATAAATATTTAATCCTTATAATCTTACCGAAATTATTATAACTTAATCTTTATACTTTAATTAAATGGAGGTGGTCCTTGTACTTTTTCCAATCAACTCAGTCCCTTCCATATCAGACTTGTTGGGGTTCAAAATCATGGTTTATGAAACCGGATCGGACCGCCGGTTCGCAAGGGAACCGGTCAACCGGCCGTGAAACCGGTCCGATTTAGGGTTAAACCAGTGTGACCCGGGCGGGTTAAACCGGTCTGACCCGGTCAAACATTTTTTATTTTATTTTTTATGTTGTTTTTTTTTTTGAAATTTTGCCTCACACTACCGTTTATTTCTTCAGATGAAACCGTGAAAGAGCTTTGTTCATCTCGAGTCTAGCAATCATCTCACACATTCTGGTGTTAAAAATGATTCAGCTTGAGAATATTTTGTCATCATATACTTGTTTTTGATATTTTGCTACCATGAATATATTGTCTCAAATGTAGGTTGTAAAGAAAATTGTTAGGAATATCTGAATATGTCACCAGTATTGAAGTATATGGTTATTTTGCTACTAATCTAAAATATTGAAATGATATATAGTATGTCAAATTTAGGTTGGTGCGATGAGAAATTAATTATTTTTCAATTTTTATACCTCACCGGTCTAGCCCGGGTTGACTCCGGGCTAACTCCAGCCTGACCCACTAACCCTTAACCCAATATCCCGACCGGTTCAGTGACCGGTCCAGGTTTCAACTTTGGTTTAAATACTCCACCGGAAAGCCTCCTCTGCAGCCTTCCACACACTTGCGACGCTCCTCCACTGATGATGATGGGAGAAAAACTCGCACCTGCTTCAAAGAAACAGACAAGATAACAAATTTTTGGATACTCTGTTCCAATTTCAACAACAACAAGCTCACATCAATCAATAGAACAAATAAAAAATTAATTCAAAATATATACAGGGCAACACACAAAAAAACTTAGAAAATGGAGTAATTGAAATAAAATCACCTGAAGTAGCAGAAACCCAAAAGATCAGTAAATGTTGCAAAAGAACTCAAAGAAAAAGTGAGAATATGAAACTTAGAAGAAAGGAGGGGCTGAAGATCCCAATGCATCTTGAGCAAATAGATGATTGGATGAAGCATAGTATCTGACAGAGGATAACAAGCAATCATTTAGATCTAGAGAAGATTGCAGTAATAGAACGAACGAGAGAGATCCATGAAGCTTGAGGGTGCGAATGACTAGAGAAGACAAACTACTGAATCGGGTGAAGACGAATGAACGAGCTGAGGATGATGGACAGAGAACATGTTTCTGGTTCAAACTGTGGTTCTGGTTTAGAAGTGTCGCCGGTGTGGGGGAGGTCGCCGGAGAAGGACGTTTGCTGGTGGAGTTTGAGCACTAACGGGTCTAAAGGGAGGAATTCAGGTGAATGTAGGACTAAAAATTAATTAATTTGACATATTGAGTGCAAAACATATTTCAGGGTGCAACATACAAATATAATCTAAATAAATGAAACACATAAAAATTGCCCCCACCTCAAAATTAGAGGGATAAATATATAAGCAGCATGTAAGGATGAGCATGTAATGTGAACCCGTTAAAATATAAGGAGTCGGTTACAAACACAATGAATTGATAAGGACCAAATGATTAATTTTCCTAAAAACAACATCACAATTTAATTAGTTTTAAGTCCCTTTGGCGATTTTTTTCTTTTTTAAATAATCACATAATGATCCATGAATCTGCATATTATTTTAAAAAATTATAAAAATGTAATACATTTTGTCCCAAATAGAAGACATAGTTGACTTTTTTAGATAGATTAAGGAAGCTAAATAAATTACTTAATCATATCATATGTTTATATCTTTAGATTATACATCAATTTATAAGTTAAATAAAATAGTTTGGAGAAAAAAATGACAAATATAAATACTTTAATTTACTTTATTTCCTTAATTCTAAAAAAAATTCAACATTATCTTTTATTTAGAAGCAGAGAGAGGAAGTATAACTTTTTTTTTGGTTGCCCATCCGGTTCACTGGAGCTTCGTCCCGACTAATCCGAATCCGACCCGCGTCGCGCACCTGGCTTTGGTGGGAGAGTCTCCCAGCAGGGGTTGAGGAAGTATAACTTATTTTGTCATACTTATACATTTATTTTAATTTCTAGAACTACATGCTGAGACCCAATTTTAACCTACTATAGTTAAATTAAATTATCGGGGTTTTATAACTCAACGATACTAAACACTTACACTATGTTTGGTTTGAGGGGAATAGAGGAGGTGAGAGAAATTTTTTACCTCATTTCTACTAAATAACCCATGGAAAATTTTCAATATTCTAAAAATATACCCTCAACAAAAATGAATATTTTTCTCATTAATGACAATTTGGTCAACATCCTTCCTAAAGTTTGTTCCCCTCTTATCCTCTGCCCTCCAACCAAACACAGATTTTTTAAGCATAATGTTGAGATTTTTTTTTTTTTTGATATAAAAATTTTAGGAGAGGGGTTAGGCTCACCCACAATCCAAGGGCAAGGCGCTTGGAACCCACCCCACAAAGAATTCAGGACTAAAAGTACACATGTCTCCACCTTAGCCTGGGTTACCATTGCTTCATAGACCTCTAAGATGCCTCCTCCAGCGCCTTGACCAACTCCAAGGTCGAACCCCCTCCATTTTGGTGAGAAAGTTCGACCCCTTTGTCAATTGAACTTAAGGACGAGGGGCCGGGCTCTATGAGCACTTACGGGGACTTACGAGATCGCCTACCAAAGGAGTTCCAATGACGGCGGAGGATCGAACCCACGACCCAAGGCACAAACATAAAAATTCAATTTAAAACAAGACACCAAAAAGGCTTAAGCCCAAAATAATAAAATGAATACATTTGGATAATAAAATGCCAGGAAATTTGTGTTTGAATGAACACTCCTCCTTATTTTCGGACAGGAGGCACAACCCGTTCTCATAATTTTGCTGAGTATATTGTGCTCATCACCAATTTAGACGGTTTAGATTGATTTTGGATTGTCCGAATTTAATTGGATTTAATTTCTTATAATTTAAATAATGTTTTGTTTTAATAAAAATAAAATTTAAAATAAAGATACTTTTATGACGGTTGCTTCTTATAACATAAATTTATCATTTTAAAAAATTTATATTTAGACGGTTGAAATTAGGTTTGGAGTTCAGATTTCACTATAATGATGAACATTGTGATGAGCACTTAATGAAGATCCCCTTTAGACATTCCAAAGATTGTCAAGCTCGATGTTTTGAATTTTTTGTTTGGTTGACCATTTCATATATTCAAAAGCCTGGAATTCTTATCTCTATTTTCTCAATAATTTTGAAAATGGAAAAAAGTTTAAGACAAACTAACAAGGCCCTAAAACTTAATTATTCTAGACTAAATAAATAATTATTGTACCCAAAAAGACAAAAGATTATGTTTAAACTAGATACTCCCTTTTATTGAGAGTTGATCTTGATTATAAATATAAACATAGTTTTCATGTCAAACTTTTCATAATTTACCCCTTTTAATGCTCCATTAGCAATCAGCAAGGAGGAGAATAAATGGTAGAATTAAGAAAGATGAATATAATGTTTTAAAAAATATACAGCATATTAACTAATTTAACTAATTTTCTTAATCTAATAAATTAGGTAAATATTTATTATATTAAGGATAAAAAATAAGATCTTTTTTTCCATCAAAAGTGATATGTTAATTTGTTTTGTTCCAATTTTATCTTATGACTCAAAAAAGGAAAAATTTCATTAAAGGACCATAAGATCAAATTTATTTCAGTCAAGGATCAAACCATTATGAAATTTCACTGTAGGACCAATGACCAAAATGAAAATAAGCTTTGTAGGTAAAAAGATATAATGAACTTGCTTTATTTTTATTTTTTCAAAAAGTTTTGATCGTTGTCGGAGCTCCAGTGATTGGTCATTGTCTGGCCAATGAAGCTCCGGCGCCAACCGGCCGGAGCTTTAACCGAGAATCATGAACAAGTGTGCAACTCTTCATGAATAAGTACACTCCTTTTATAAACAATACATTAATTTTCGATGGTTGGAGCTTCGACTGGGCGACACCGGAGCTTCGATGGCCACTCTACCTGGAGGCGGCCAGTGACCGGTCACCAAAGCCTCAGCAACAATCAAATCTTTTTTTAATATATAAGAAATGAAGCAAGTAGCATTATTCTCTTTTTGCCTACAAAATTTATCTTCATTTTTGTCTTTGGTCATACAGTAAAATTTCATACTCTTTTGGTATTTTTTTGGTATTTGATTGAAATAAACTTTGTTTTGTGGTCTTTTAATGAAATTATCCCCCCAAAAAAAAAACCTCAGACAAGATATTTCTTGGTCCAATCAGGTCCAAGAAAATCCAGGAGGCCCTAGACGCCTATTAGTCCTATCCTACTGCCTAACCACTTTGGACAGGCCCAAATGGGAAATTTTCAAAAATATTTGGGCTGCATAATTGGGCCTATTGTACTAAGCTGATCACAGAAACTAGCATTAACCGATTCCAAACACTGTAAAAAGAATCACACTTACCCCTGGTCATTGGGTTCAACTGGTAAGGGGGTCGGACTTCCCCACCTCAAAGGAGGGGGTTCGATCCCTGCGTTGGTCAAGGCACTGGGGGAGGCATCCTAGGGGTCTGGGAAGCAGTGGAAACGCTGGTAGAGGTGGAGCGTGTGTACTCTCTCGTCCAGGTATGCCCGCCACGGATTTGGCTCTAAGCGCCCTGCCCTTGGATTGTGGGTGAGCCCGACCCCTTTCCTAAAATTTTCTTAGCAAAAAAAAGAAAAAAGAAAAAAAGAATCAGACTTGACAAGGAAAAGGATCATCATTATCATCAGATAACTAATCAATCCCTCAATTTTAAATTCAATTTCCAATTTAATTTAATGTTATTGTAATTTAGTTATTGTATTTTGATAAAATTATGATGAAAGTCCATGATCTCAACATAATTATGTTTGGGAATCTGTTTTAGGATTGCCAAATGTTTGTTTTTCCCAAATTTGATTGTAATGGAAGGTCCAAAACATTTTCCCAAACACGTGTGATAAAATTGAAGAAGTATTTATAAGGAGATGATGTTAGGTTATTCAGTTAGTAGGTTTCTATGTATTTTTGAAACTTCTTATTAAACTAAACTGATCATGCCCCAAATGAAAGCAACTTTATAAATTCATTTTTTACATTCACATGAACCCAGATTTAAAACATTGTGTTTAAATATTCGATAATTGTGTATAAGCAAAAAACAGTCCTTTCAATTAGTATTAGTGCTAATTAACTTTTGGGTAAAGGAGTGAAAATACCCATAAAAATATTTTGCGAGAGGTTGCTTACATCTTAAACCCTAGTATAATGCAATATTGTCCTTCAACTCTAAACAAGATCCTCAATTCCTAATTGAAGTCTGACGTCCATTAAGTAAAACATGATAGTCCCTTGTTTCAAATATCGATTGAAGCCTTTAAAAGTAATTTTTCAATCGTAATTTATAATATATGAAGTAAGTGTGTGATAGGAGTTTATTCTTGATATGAATGAATAAGCACTTTTGGGATCACTTGGATCCCAAACAAGCTTATATACCTATAAAAAAAATCATCAGTCCATTTTGGCAAGCGTAGATTGTAAATGTAAGAAATATTGAAATTTAATTTGATTCAAGGTGCAAACGTGAAAATATTTGTGTTTAAATTTGTTATAGCTGGCAGAAATATTAGGCACAACATTTTATTTTTTAACAGATCATAGGGCATATAAACACACTTCGATTTAGAACCCAAACCTTAGGCTTGACATTCCGTTATGTCACATTACAAATACATCAACACAGTTCAATTTAGGACTCATATGGAAGTTAACTTTTATTTCATATTTTCTCTTTATTGTCCAAGTTTGTTTAAAACCTCTCCCTAGATCTCTTCCATCGCCAATTAGAGCCAATAAATCAGGCCGGCCTTTTTAACCCCTAGTCCTTCAAAGGGCTAGGCTAGAAAATTATAGGAGTTAAATGAATGGCCGGCCCTGTAGGCCGCTTCGGGCTTAAAAGGGCCAGTCCTGTAGGGCCTCGGGCCGGCCCTCCAAGCCCTTTTATTTTATTTTTTATTTTTTTTTTGAATGCATAGATTCACATATGATGGTAATTTACTAATTTATATATATTATGTATTTGTTATAGAGTTATTTATCTATTTAAGTACAAATACATAAATATATAATAATTATACTCTAATTTTATAATTTGGTTTATTAATTGTTTCAGATAAAGATTATGGATGTGTTCATGATGCAAGAGAAGAAATTCATGATATTCTTACTCATAAAGCAGAGCCTACTACTTAAAGTGAAGGATAATCAAATGTCTTTGAAATTGATGATAGTGAGGAAGAAGATGACAATGATAGTCATCATACTAATGTTGCTTAGTGGTATGCTTCTTATATTTTATATGAGTTATTTGTGGACAATAGTTTGCTTTTTATTACGAATTAGTGAATGTGTTTATTTGTTGGATGACTCATGTTTGGATATTAACGTTGACAACATTTATTTGATAAATTAGAATTTTAATTGTTGTAATTTATTAATTATATTTCTTTGAGAAAAAAACAGAGGAAAAATAGTTAAAATTTGAAATAATAACTTTTGAGCCCTGTAGGGCCGGCCCTGACCCTAATGCTCTCGGACCGGGCTTTGAAAAATATATGTTTTTCTTACTCAGGCCCTGAAGGGGAGGCCCTTTTGGGATCTGGCCTTTCAAGGGCCGTTCTTGATTCCTAGCTCTAATTGCCATGATTGCTCTCTCCCTTGACTCTCCCTTTCAAGAGGTTAAACTTATTATAATCAAACTCATGATTTGACCGTCTAATTTTACCTTTTTTATGTTTCTATCTTACAAATTAAAATTATGTTGAGTCACTGTTAAACTCGTACTAGCTGTAAACTTAGTCAAACTTACGAGTTTACACACCGAATTTATCGTTTTTAGTTTCTATCTTACAAAATTACATTAACTTGTTCTTGAACTCTGTTAACTTTTTTGATTTAATAATGATTAGCGACTTTATAGATGAATTTTATTATAAAAATTTGTTGTGTTTGATAAATTATGAATGTTGATAGATTTAATTTTGATTATTTCAATTTAAAATATGTTTAAATCAAATTGTGGTCATTTTTGTATTTTAATTATTTAATTATACACAATTAATATTTATTTATTAATAAAAATAAACTCATAAAATTGATAACTCTGATTAAACCATAAGATGGGCCAATGTAAAAGGAGAGAACCAGAAAGAAGAAACTCAAGTGTTAATGTAGCTTCTAGATGAATTTTGAATCAAATCAAAGTGCATTTATGTGACAATGAAATGAGTTAAAATAAAATGTTGTGCCTAATGCTTCTGCTAACTAGGACAAATTTGTACACATGTATTTTCACACTTTATGTCAAATAAAATTTTGGTATTCTGATATTCATGGTCAACAACTTAATGTTGGTATGCTCTCCATTTAAGAGTGGAGATTTTTTGTAACAAAAAAAAAAGAGTGGAGATTTTTGCATTACATTTATCATTTAAGAATTGATGTGCAAAATTTCTGGATAAATGAGTTACTACTCAAAGATATTTCGTGGGGTTGTTTTTTTTTTTTTTTTTTACCTAAATCCTTAATTTTTCATAATTTATAAATGATTTTGTTCTATATAAATTTATTGTTTATTAATTTAGTATAATATATTTATATATTGATGTATTTTAGATTTAGATTAGATATGGCCCCATAAGGAAAGAGAAGATTCCAAAGCTCCTGTGGCATAAGACGATTGGTTGCATCTCTTTCGGGAAGGTAAGTTCCAGCATCTGTAAATGTTCTCATGTTTAAGGGAAGATGCGATCCCTCACATACATATGAGATATTATCTTCCTCCTTGCAAAATTCTCATTGGGTCCCTTATTTTCTTCCTCCTTTCTCATTGATTTTCACCTTGGACTCTCTTCCTCACCAACGAAAACTTCCACCTTCACTGTCGTCGACGACCTTCACCTATCATCTCACTCTCACTACGTCGACCAATGTTGTGGTCACTGGAGTGAAGCTTGAAGAAGCCCTGGCATCAACAACAGTGAGAAAGGGAAAATTGTCGGGAACCACGCATTATCACCACTAGGCCACCACCATCGTTCCTTCCTCTATTTCCTGATTGTTTCTTCGATTTGAAACTTTTTTTTATAAGTTGTGTTGTGTCCGTGATGGTGAGAGATGAAGAAGGAGGGATAAGTTTTTTTTTTTTTTTTTAATGTTAAGGGGTATTTTTGATATTTCAAATCTTATATATTAATTTTAATTTTTTTTTTAAAATTATCATCTTCAATTTTTATTTTTATGTTCCAACAAATAATTTCATTAAATTCCTTTCCAATCTTTCCTCCTCCACTCGTGAAACTTACCAAACGGGGGTAAATTAAGTCATGGAAAGTGTTCTGGTGTAGAACACAGATGTCCAGCCGCGTGTATGGGCTGGTGATTTGATATAGGATCTGGGATCTCGGCCTGGGTGCCAATGTGGAAGCACACAGACAGAGATGGGATCACTGAACACAACCGGGCTCTTAGCCAGGGCGTGGGGTGTGTGCTCGGTGTAGCCGTAGGTAAATAGTCTAGGTTCGAGCGTGTGTACCTTTGGTTGTTGACCGGGTATTTATAGAACATACCTGGAGCGGCTTTAGCATGATTCCAGGCCCATAATCCGAACTGCCTATCCTTATGCGGAGGTGCTCCTATATTTCCGGGGTAGTTAAGATATTCCTGGATAGGGGATATGACGGATCTGACACGCCTACCCATGGTTGGGCCTTACTCCAATTGGGCCCTATCTGGATCCGTAACAGTTTCCCCCCAGCTCGGTAGTTCAAAGTTTTGGACTGCCGGGGTGTATTCTGTCTTTGATATGTCATCCGAGGTGTTACCCATCTCCTGACGTCTTCGTCGGGCTAGGATTTGTTGAACTCATTTCCCTGGGTACGTGGTAACGTCATAATGTCCGATGAGTCGGGGCGGCGTCCTGCGTCTCGTAAAGTGTTATGATGACGACCGAGGTAATATCCTCAGGTCCTAAAAGTGTCGCGGTAAGAGCTGACGCCCTTCGGGTCCGAGGTGGTAACCTCCGGCCCTAAGAATGCCGTGGTGAGAACCGACAACGTATGGGTCCGAGGTAGCCCCTCAACTTCTGGGGTGAAAAGTCGGGGCTGCCCCTGGCGTTTGGGTTTCTTTGTTTCAAACTTCCTTCTTCTTTTAATTACGTTAAAACTTGTTGGAGCTTCTCATTTCCTAACTTCACTCCCACACTCCAACATTCTCTCTATGCATAGCTTTCTTTGGAGGATCTTTGCTCTTTTGCAAAACTTCCTGCACATCAACTTCCTTGAGGAGTCTGTGGCTTTCTATTTGCGATTTTCACCCTTTCAGGTATGCTTATCTTCCCTTTTAGCATTTTATTTCGGCTCCTTGGGTTTTTTCTTCTTTCTTTCTTCTTTGCTATCGTATTCCTAGAATTTACATTTCTAGGTGGAGAGTTTGTGAGTATTGTTTCAAGCGTAGGTTTGTTCAGGAGTCGTTGAGTTTCCTAGTTTTCCTCAACGATTGTAGTTTCTGGCCTTTCTGATTATCACTGTGATAATTGTATAGGTTTAAACCTTTGATGGGTAGGGGTAGACGTCCATCGTCTTCACGTCAACCCATAGATCCGAACGACGATGATGCCCTGCGTGAGCACTATCCCCACTTTAGTTTTTTGCTTTTAGGAACTCCACTGACCGAGGAAGAGAAGCTAGCCTCGATTCTTCGGGGCATGTCTGGTGGTAGGAGCACTAGGAGGCCTCAGTCGTCCGTTCCTGGACCTTGCCCGTCGGGGTCCAGCCCGATAAGGCTAGATGCTGTGAGTCCACCAGAAGTTGAGGCCGTTTTAGCCGAGCCTATCAGCTTCTTTGAGGGTCGCCGTCCGTCCGGGTCGGGATCCCTTCCAGATGGGTATGCCGGCCCCTGCTGGGAATGTGTTGCCCAGAGCTCCTCGCTCATCGCAAGTGGGCAAGATCATATGGCCGACCACGTCTCGGGATCGTGTCGGCATGGGTCATCTTCTAAACCTGCGTCGGTAGTCGGGGGTTACTGTTTTTCTGAGGCCAATCACCTTCCATCTTCCAATCTAAGTTTGTCCCAACCAGGTATCCCTTCTAGCTCTAATTATAGCTTTTTCTTTGTTGCTTATTATAGGTAAATGGAGTCTTCATCTCCTCATTGTGCTTCTACGTCGGATGCGGAAGCGGATTCCACTAGTCCTCCTCTTAGTCTTAGGGCTAAGTATCCCTGGGTGGAGCACGAAGTTCTACGGATGCGTTCTCTGCTGACTGAAGCCGACATTGCTAGGCTGCCGGTGTCGGACTTACCCGGGTGTGGTGAATCCTCTGACGAGGATGAGCCCATCTGTGCTACCCGAGAAACCGGGTACACCAATTTTTTCTTCTTTTATCGAGAATATATTTCCTGTCTCGGTATTCGCTTCCCGTTTACCGAGTTCCAGATATCCGCCCTTAACCATCTTCATCTTGCCCCCTCTCAACTTCACCCTAATGGGTGGGGTTACCTGGTGGCGTTTGAGCATCTTTGTCGCTCTTTTACTCCCGCTCTTTCTTGCACTACTGGCCTTTTCTTTTATTTCTTTAGCCCCTTCACTCCTCGTTCGGGTCGGGAGCCGCCCGAGCTGAAAGGTTTTACTTCGCTCCGGAGCGAGTCCGACAAGAAGATTTTCAACCCCTTCTCGGACTCGTTTAAACACTTCAAAAATTCTTTCTTCAAGGTTGCTGCCAGGTTCGGCCAACAACCTTGGTTTCTTACCGGTCCAGAAGGCCCTAAGGTAGAATGGCGGTTTCCCCTATACTGGTCCACCAGCCACCATGACCTCGGATCTTCCTCTTATCAGTTTTCCGCCAAGGATCTTACGGTAGAGGAAGAACTCGCGGAGGCTAAAATTTCCTCGTTCGTAGCCGAGAACGGGGTGCAGAGCGCGGCCGTATATGTTAAGCAATCCAGTACGACCCTTTCCGTTTGGTTTTGCTACTTTTTACTATGTCTTTGTTTTTCTTTCTTCTTGAATATAAATCCTGACATTTTTGCGATTTTGCAGAGCAACGTATGGAGGAGGATATGGATTATCTTGCATACGTCTGACCCGAGGTCGGGGCTCCACCCTCTGGGGCCACATAGAAAACTTCTCGGAAATGGGCCGCCCCTGAGCTATCGAAGAAGAACGTCCCTGACGCTGCTGCTAAGGCTTCCAAGGATAGCTCGGTGAAAAGGGGCAAAGTTGGCGAAAAACCTCTTCCCCGTCCGTCTCACTCCACCGGCCTGACTTCCCATTCAGTTGACAAGGGCAAGGATGTAGCTCCTTCTGACGCACCTTCTCATCCGCCTCCTTCGGTTCCGATTGCTCCACCGATGCCTTGTCAGTTTACCCAAGGCCTGGCCTGGGATAAGGGCATCACGGAACAGTTGCAGCTCGCCTTTCTCCCTCCGCATCAATTTATGAGTTCTCTGCCTATTTCTTCAGCTGACGAAGCCGAGGTCCGCCGGGTGGTGAATGATCTTTGCAAGGCAATCGGGGTGTCCCATGCCTACCTTCGTCTCAGGGGGGAGTATGTTAAATCGGCATGTGAGGTCCAACGCTTAATCGTCGATCTTGGGCTGGCTCAGGCGAAGACCAAGAGGCTTGCTGAGGAGAGGCGGCAAACCGAGGAGGCAAAGGAGCAGGCCCAGGAGGAAGCGCGCCGGGTAGAGGGTGAGCTCTAGCGCTCCAAGGCCGCCTTGGACCAAAGTAACTCCGAGCTGGCCGGCTTGAAGTCCGCTCATTCACTGAACCTGGACGCGGTCAAGAGTTTAACGCAGCAGCGTGGGGACTTAGCTCAGGAGCTCGAAGAAACTCGAGACGATCTTGAAGAGCGAGAGGAGAGCTGCGAGAAGGCGGTCATTGCGGTGAGGAAGACCGCGAAGCGTGCTTTAGGGCGGCATTGGCCCAGATCCAGCTTCTCAACCCAAGCGTGGAGCTGAACACCGAGGGCTATGATTGCCGCTCCTTCATTAAGGACGGTGTGCTGGTTCCACCACCTCCGCCCCTGCCTCCCGTAGGCGATTCCGTGCCGAATATGGGGGACGACCGCGGAGAGCAAGTTGACGAAGAAGCTGACCCAGAGGGTGCTGGGGTGCCTGAGGACGAGGTGGTTACTGAAAACTGAAGAAGTTGTCTTTTCTGTTTTCTTTTGTTCCAAGAGATGATTAGCTTTACAAAGCTGACAATTTGAAAGGAAAATTTGCAGAAGGGAAATGGTAAAACCAAAATAAACTTGAAATAACAAAAGCAAAACTTAACTCGGACATGAGGTGTCAGTTGCGGCATTTCATTGCGACTAGGCCTAGCTATAATAGATCCTTAGCTTGTCGCCGTTCCATGTCCTCTTGATAGGTTTCCTCGCCAAGGTTTCGAGAACATAGGCTCATTTTTCTAATTTCTCTTTGACTCGGTATGGTCCCTCCCAATTTGCGGCCAGCTTGCACTCTTGCACGTTCTTGTTACCGATGTCGGCCCTTCTTAGGACCAGGTCGCCCCGGACGAATGCCCTGGGTTTGACCTTTCTGTTGTATTTGGCCGCAATGAGTTGTTTGGCCGCCATGTCTCGGTAATGAGCCGTGGTCCTGACTTCATCCACCAGCTCCATCTCTGTCGCCAAGGCCCTGGAATTCGATTCTTCTCCTTCTTCCAGGGTTCTGAGCCTTCTCCGCCATGGGGCCGAGATATATTCCATGTCTGACGGAGGGGACCAAATGATTTTGGCAACTGTCGCATGCCTTTACAAACTCCTTGGCGTCCGCCTGCATGGTCGGCCAGTAGTATCCGGCCCGCAGTGCCTTTCTTGCTAACACTTTCGCACCCATGTGTTGTCTGTTGATTCCTCCATGGATCTCGGTAAGAACGTATCTGCTTTCATTAGTGCCCAAACATCTTAGCATTGGGGTATGCAGGCCTTTTCGGTAGAGTTGATCATCTACCATCGTGTACACGACGGCCTCCCGAATGAGTTTTTGGGCGTCGGTTGCCTCGAGGGATAATTCCTCGCTCAAGGTAATCTTCGAGCGGCTTTCTCCGATCGGCGCATCGGATATGACCATTATACGGTCGGCTCTTCAACTTTTTGTTGTACGACGATCCCGTGGTTGGACGAGCCTTTAGTACTAGCGAGCTTAGAGAGGATGTCCGCTCTGACGTTTTCCGCTCTCGGGATATGCGTGACCGTCATCTGATCAAACTCAGCTTGGATTTCCTTGACTCTGTTGAGGTATTTCGCCATGAGAGGGCCTTTAGCTTGATATGCTCCGTCTACCTGGGGGAGGCCACGAGTTGCGAGTCGGTGAAGACCGAGACTCTTTAGGCCCTCGGGCTTTCTATGATTATTCCGCGCCGCTCCCTTGGAGTTCGACGAGCCGTCGACATACACCTTCCGAGAGATCAACGTTGCGAGATCATGGTTGGTTGGGGTTAGCTCTGGAGGAAGTCGGCCAAAGCTTGTGACTTAATGGCATGTTGGGCTTCGTATGCCATGTCGAACTCGGATAATTCGATGGCCCAGTCATTCTGCGGCCAGTCCGGCTTATGGAGTACCAGTGGATTGGTTGGTGGTCCGAACTATTATTTTGAGCACGAAAGTAAGGGCGCGATCTTGCGCCGTCGTTATTATGGCGAAAGCCAATTTTCCAACTTCTAGTATCTTAGCTCCGAGCTCTGTAATGCTTTGCTCACTAAGTATATGGGTTCTTGACCATTCTTTCCTTCTCGGATTAGTACCGAGCTTATTGCCTCCTCCCCGACCAATAGGTAGAGGAAGAGGGTCTCACGGGGTCGTGGTCTCGACAGGACCGGCGGAGTTGCCAAGCATTGCTTGATTTTCTCAAATGCGGCGTCACACTTCGGGGTCCAGTTGCCTGATGTCTCCTTTTTCAGCAATCTGAAAAAAGGTAAAGCGTTCTCTGCCGACTTGGGCAAGAACCTAGTTAATGAGGGCAATCGGCACGTTAGCTTCTTGCACTTCCTTCTTATTTCGGGGGGCCTGCATGTCTAGCACGGCCTTACACTTATCCGGGTTGGCCTTGATTCCTCGACTGGTGAGCAAGAAACTGAGGAATTTCCCCGCCGGCACTCCAAACGCGCACTTGGCCGGATTGAGCCGAATTTGATGCGCCCTTAGTTTACTGAATGTTTGCTCTAGGTCTCGGATGTGGTTATTGGGATCGTAGGATCGACGATCATGTCGTCAATGTATACCTCAATGTTGTGGCCGATCCGATCCTCGAAAACCTTATTCATCATCCTCGGTAGGTTGCCCGGCGTTTTTAAGCCGAATGGCATGACGTTATAGTAGTAATTTCCCTTTTACGTGATGAAGGAAGTGGCCTCCACGGTCATCGGGGTGCTGGCGATCTAGTTGTACCGGAATAGGCTTCCATAAATGAAATCGAGTTGATAGCGGGAGGAGTTATCTACAAGTTGGTCGATGTTCGGCATCGGATAGGCGTCTTTTGGGCATGCTTTGTTCGGTCATGTAATCCGTGCATACTCTCCACTTGCGACTTGGTTTCAAGACCATTCTTTGCGTTGGAAAGCCATGTGGTATATTGTATTTCCACGACCAAGGCCTCCACGGCTCGTCCACATGCCGATTTAGTGCCACTTGCACTGTCAGGGCCATTTTTCTCTTCTTACGGGCTACCACCTCGGTGGACCCGAAACCGGGATGGCTCCTGTGACAACGAAACCGGGATCGATCTCGATTTAAAGCCAAAAATTCTTCCATGCGAAAACATCTCGATTTAAACCCATGGTTGGGCCTTACTTCAATTGGGCCATATCTGGATCCGTAACAGAAAGATATCCATTGCTGGAATGCACATTAGGTGCACATACTTATATACCCAATTATGTGCTCATACCTCTATTAGAGGAGGTATGAGCATATATATATATATTATATTTATATATATTTAAATTATATGCTGCTTTCTGGAATTTTTTTTTGCACTCAGTATCTCAAAAATTAATTACTTTCCATGATACTGGTATTACAGATGAATGCAGAACTGAAAGCTAATTAATTTGAGATATTGGGTGCAAAAAAAATTCTAGAAAACAGCATATAATTTAAATCTAAATAAATATAATATATAAAAAAATAAAAAAGATACGCTCATAATACCTCTAATAAAGGTATGAGCACATAATTAGACACATGAGTATGCCCGTTGGTGTTGGTGTTGGTGTTGGACTCATTTCTATGATAAGGACGTACGAGTCCAAAAGATGCTGACGTGGGCCCTTATCATCTGTTTCCATTTTCAGATCAAAATAAATTTGTTTACCAAAAAGCCGTAATCTTCGTAAGTTCTTATTATTTCTCTCGAGAGGGGATAAACCGATTGAAGCGTAAAACCTAAACTAAAAGGCAATGCCCAAACCTCAACCCTAACGCGTGCGACAATCATTCTTGGTTTATGATTTGATTGATTTGTTGGCTTCTTTAATTATGGCATCCGAGATCTCTTCTCGATCTAGTTCTGCCGCTGATTCTTATGTTGGCAGTTTGATTAGCTTGACCTCCAAGAGTGAGATCAGATATGAAGGCATTCTTTACAATATCAACACCGAAGAATCTAGTATTGGGCTCAGAAACGGTATTACTCTTTAATTCTTATGAGAATTTGTCGCTGATTTCATCTTGGTCTGTTTTGTTTTCAGCTTAGTTTGGGTTCATCAATTTTAGATCTTTGAAGTTATGGCTAATCTTTGTTTATTGTTTTCAGAATTATTTGTTTCTTTTTCAAACCCACTTTATGACTAGGGCAGTGATTTCCGGTGTAAAGAAAGGGTTCTGACCTTTTTCTTTTTGTGTGTTTGCTTTGAAAAATTTATAAGGGATCTAATACTATTTCACTGGCATTCCTGTTGCATATTTTATGATGAGCTGATGGGCTTTATTCGTGAATGCGTGTTGGCTGCCGTTCGGTCCTTTTTATTTTTTCTTGTTTCGTTTGTGACTTACTGTTGGGAAGTCTTTTTCGTAACTAATCTAGTTTCGGAGGGTTTTGTCAATGAGCTTCTTTTGGTGTTGCATGCCATTCTCACTGGTCATTGAATGATGAACTTGTGTATTCGTTGTTCACCCCCTTATCGTTTTGTTCATCTCTATTTGATTTTTGCTTAAATGACTTGCCGTATTGGTAGGAATATGTTGTTACTAATGCACAATAGAAAGTGAAGGTGCTGGCTAAATCAGCTGTTAAAGTATTTTCGACTAGTTGTAAGTATGAGGACCTGAATTTGAATTTCACCTGAGTTGGGAGTGAGAGAGTTATCTCTAGTTTAGTCACTTCAGTGACCTTCACTAATGGTCAGGAAACTGATTTTAATAATTTTAACTGACATTGATATATGATAATTAGAGTTAGACTATTTTTAACTATAATGAACTTGTTTTCCTTTCTGTTGGTGTATAGAATTGGAAATTGAAGTTGATGAACTTCATTTGAAGTTCTGCCATTCTTTCAGGTTTCAGCTCAGTCTAAGAACCAGTCATTTAACGAAAAAAGTGCTTTCTTGTGGAATATATAATTCTGTCGGTTTCTTTCTTTCTTCAATTATGATCAGTCAAAACATGGATTATGTGATTTCTTCATCACTTTCAATATTCCATTCTAAGAAGCATGGATACACACTAGGTGCAGTCACATAAGCATGTTAACATGAGGACAAGATGTCAGTTGATCTCTTTATTTGAAATGTATGGATTTATAGGTTCTATCCATGCAAACAAACTGTTAGTTGATCGTTGATTGCCAACTGATATTGTTTGTGTGCAGCAGAGCCAGATGTCTTGCTGCCTGAATTAAGTTTGTGGAAAAAACCGTAATTCATCTGTTTATTTTAATATCGGTGCTTATAAATTGATGCCTCAATGATGGAAAATAAATAAATAAGTAAAATAAATGAATTTAATAGCTAATTCAGTGGACGCACATGTTTTGTTTTGCTGTTTGCTTGCATATATAATAAGGCGTTCTGGTTTAGTGGAAGACATTTGGTGCGTATAACTACGTGGAAGAATTTCATTTAACAATTTGGATGTTTGTAGCTTCAAATACTGTTGGCTTGTTTCAAGAACTGCATGCTAGTAAAGACTCATGCATGTTTGTTGGTGTAAACAACTATTGTGGTTCGCTTACTCTTCTGTTTCTGTGGGGCAGTGCGATCATTTGGAACAGAGGGGAGGAAAAAGGATGGTCCACAAATTCCTCCCGGTGACAAGGTGTATGAGTATATACTGTTTCGTGGGAGTGACATCAAGGTATCCTGCAAGAAACACATGAATATATATTTTTTTCAAAATCATTGTGCTTTTGCTTTTTATAGGATAAATATTCTGCTAATGGTGTTGGATATTCTTCACTGTTATTTGCCTAGAGAGGCAACGTCATTCATGTCAGTTCAATACTAGGTCATTTTATTGCAAATTCAGATGCCCTATGCCTTTTCATAATAATTTTGTGACCCAGGCTTTTTTGAAGTTACTGCCTGCAGATTTTGAATAGTTCTTCTGTATATTTCATGATCCTGATCAGCTGATATATTTGCTCTTCTTTTCCTGCACAGGATTTACAGGTCAAATCTTCTCCACCTGTACAGCCTACTCCACCAATCAACAATGACCCGGCTATTATTCAGGTAAATGAGATTTTTTTGATGTGTTCAAGGACCAAGTAACAGGTGACCCCTAATACTATGAAATTGCTATTGCAGTCTCACTATCCTCGCCCAGTCACCACATCTACCAGCTTACCTTCTTCTGGAAGTGGGCCTTTGAATGATCTTAATTCTCATACAACTCAGCTTGGAATGCCTGGGTTGAATTTTCAAGGGCCCTTGCCTTTGTATCAGCCTGGCGGGAACCCAGGATCATGGGGAGCTTCACCAGCTGCCCCAAATGCAAATGGTGGTGGTCTTGCTATGCCAATGTATTGGCCAGGATATTATGGCGCCCCAAATGGCCTTCCTCATATAACCCAGCAATCTCTGCTTCGACCACCTCCTGGCTTATCGATTCCTTCTTCAATGCAGCAACCAATTCAGTATCCCAATTTTAACCCCGCTCTACCAACTGGACCTTCAACTTTGCCTGAACTTCCACCATCTTTAGTCTCTGCAAATTCTAGTTCCCCTATTGTAACTTCTGCATCTTTACTACTACCAAACCTGTCATCAACTTTACCTCCAGTACCTTCTGCCACATTAGCTTCTGAAACTTTGCCTGTATCGGTGCCTAATAAGGCACCTGCTATTTCACTCGCGGCAGCCACACTTGCGTCTAACTTACCATCATTGACTCCTTTGGTCGCTCCAAGTCCAGATGTAAATGCTATAGTGCCACCAATCTCCAGCAAACCTAATGCAGTTTCAAGTTCAAGCCTGCCATATCAAAATGTACCCCAATTGACACCTGCCAATATTGGGACAAGTTCTGTCCGTACAGAAACAACAACCCTTCCTCTGGTAACACCAGGTCAATTATTGCAGCCTGGACCAACGATAACTTCTTCGTCTAATTCTGTGCAAACCTCCCATAAGGATGTTGAAGTGGTGAAGGCTTCATCAACATCATCTCCAGATCTTACTGTGGCAGTTTCTGCTGAATGTCAACCCCCTATACTGCCATTGCCAATGAACTCACGGCCTACTCACAGAGTATTCTTCTTTTTCTCTCTTTATTTTGTGCATGCACAAATATTTGCAGATAGAATTTGGTCTTGCATGTGCTTGTATGCTTGGATTCCATGGTAGACTATTGGATACTGGAGAGTTGTTACTTATCTGGATTATCTTTTCGTCATCTTTGGCTACTTGATTACACTGTCACTTTTATTGGCAGGTCATACTGTATATTCTGTGAGCTAGTTTCTATTCAAATTGGTAATTTATGGATTTTTTTAGTTCAGATAATCTCTCTCTTCTTTGTCACTGTATTTTATCCATATGTTCATTGGTTTGGATTTAAAGTAGGATTTATCTGGATCGATTTATGGTTTATTTGCAAACATGGTGACTGATACGGGCTGCTTTCAATGTATACGTTTTTACAAAAAAATTCAGACTTGTTTCATCCATATGTACTGTGAAAATATGACTGGATGAGCATTTTTATGATACTGAATTCTCATTCCATCTCACCCTGTTTTAATTTCAAGGACACTGACATTTTTGGTTGCACTTTCTTCAGCCTAGTGAAGGTGCTCAAAATTATCAGCATCAGCATCAGCATCAGCATCAGCATCATAGTTATGGTTACAGGGGTCGTGGAAGAGGAAGAGGAATTGGGGTATGCTGCTTGATCTACTGTTTAATTTTTGATAAATTGGGGATAACTGACCTTATACGTGTATGAACTAATTTTATTGGAATACTTTGAAACTTTTTAAAGTGGGGATTTCTTATTTTAGTTTGAAGTTTAACTTCTTCATCACTGTCCCTTTTTATGGAATATTGCAATAATGCTCTACAGTGTTTCTTGATGTGATTATGAGATTTTTAATGGTTAATCTATTTTTGTATTTCCCCCTTTTTAATGCTTGTTAAGCAATTCAGATGACATGGAGGAAAATTATGATAAATCTGCGCTGCGGTTCTTTGACTATTTTGAACTTTATTTGTTGGTTCAAATTACTGATATTTGTGAGCCTGTACCATTCTAAATGAGATTATAAAAGTTTGAAATAATGATATTTGCAGGGTCCACGCCCAGTCACCAAATTTTCTGAAGATTTTGATTTCATGGCAATGAATGAGAAGTTCAATAAGGATGAAGTATGGGGTCATCTTGGTAAGACCAAGTCACATTCAAAAGAAAAAGATGGGGAAGATGTTAGCGATGAGGATGATGGTCAAGATGGATACAATGGTGAAGAATCAAAAAATGAGGCTAAGGTTAGTATATTCAACATCTTGCATGAACCTTGAAGCTTGTTTGTTCTGTCTGTGTATTAAAAAATGGTCATTGCCTGATTCTGCTTTTTCATGATATACTCAGCCTGTTTACAATAAGGATGATTTCTTCGACACACTATCTTGCAATTCGCTTGACCATTATCCACAAAATGGAAGGACTAGATACTCTGAACAAGTGAAGATTGATACTGAGGTAAATTATATCTTGGTTTGACATTTTTTCTGGAGACTGTTCAATATATTTTTCTGATGTGTTGCAGACATTTGGTGATTTTGTGAGGCCTCGAGGTGGTCGAGGGGGCCGTGGCCTGTTACGTGGTGGTGGCGGTCGCTCTCGGGGTGGTTATTATGGAAGAGGATATGGTTATACACCAAGAGGTAGAGGACGTGGCATGTGGGATCGCCCTTAGGTGGCTATTTATGTTTTTGAGTTTTGTGGGCAAAAGTCACTTCCTGAAGCAGCAAATTATCTAGAGGCTATGCTGCAGTATCTGTTTTCTCTGGCTTGTTCAGCTCAACAAGTAGGACATTGTCTTGGCTCTTCATTTGCCCACTTTTTGTTACCCTGGAGCACCTGGTTGGGATGGAAAGAATTGTACACCATTTCTATTTTAGCGAGTCAAGAAGGTAAAAGATTAGACTAATTTGTGAAGTAGCTGTACATGTATGTGCATGCTTAGGCTTTACTTAACTTTCCTATAATAGACGTGCTTTAGTTACTCAAAGTTTATGGACAAGGTAAGTTCTGAGAAGTGACAGTACTAGTAGATCATATAATTTGAAATTAGTTTTGGATACATAAGCACCTTTTCCATAGAGACAATAACCCTTTTCCTTTCAATTACCACTCCGGTCCTAGTCTACTTTCAATTCTCTTGAAAATAGACTTATAAATAGGATAAGAGTGGTGTGTATTTTAATGGGAAAATGTGCATTGTGTTATTACTACAGCTGAAATGACTCTTAAAGTGTAATTTTATGTTCTTTTGATAAGTACATTCTACCGAATTCCTAAGCCTAATTAGGATGTTTAATCTATGATTTGAAGATAAAAGTTGGTGTCCTTCAAATGGATTAGAACCTATGTAAAGGCACGTTTTATTTAATAAAAATAGTAATATTAAGATAAAAGGATTATAATACCGAGTTAGAATTAGTAACCGGAGGATTATACAAATTGGAGACGATGTGCTTGATGCAAAAGTGGAACTAATGTTGAGTTGAAGGTTTTCATTTCCAGAATCGTTATAACATTTTTTCCTGGCTATATGATGGTTATGAAGAAGACAAATTCCAATCACTTGTTTCTCTATGACTACGTATATGCAATGTTGGGATATATTTTCCGAGACCCTTCCGTCACCAATAAGTGCAATCCATTGTGAATTTTAAAAAGTTTCGACCCACCATTTTTTAATAATTTTGTTTGTTTTATTATCTGTGTGTGTGTGTATATTTCCATTGATGGTTCTACTCGGAGAAAAAACAGAAAATCGAGAGACTGGATCTCGTTAGATGCATATAGGACAAAGGTAAAATTTTGATTACTAGTGAAGATATTAAGAATAGATGGGAAATATACTTTTATAAAGTGTTCAATGACGGAGGGAGAGGTTTGACTTGTGACTTGGAGGATTTAACAATTGAAGAAGATGAACTCAATTTGTCGTTTTATCAAAGGTTTCATGTTGGTGATGTCAAGGAAATATTTAATCTAATGGTAAGTGTTCTAACTAAACTTATAAAAATAGATACTTCTAATTGTATATTTTTTGCTGATGATATAGTTTTGTTGGCTAAATCAAGAGAGAATATCACCTCTAAATTTGATATGTGGGTTTTCGTCAAAGTAGGATCAAGACCAAATATATGTGCTGCAATTTTGATAAAAGAGAAGTTAGAAGTGATTTGGAGGTTAAATTGGGAGATCAAGTCATCCCACAAGTTGTAAGATTTAGATATATATCTTTGTGATCAGTTATACAAGATATATATCTTTGGAGAGATAAAGGAAGCAAAATAAGTTACTTAATCATTCTATATGTTGTGTATCCTTAGATTATATATTAGTTTATTGGTTAAACTAATTAGTTTGAAGAAAAAAATGAAAATAAAAATACTCTAAAGTAATTTAATTAGCTTCCTTAATCTCTCCAAAAAAGTCAACTAGCTCTTATAATTAGGACCGGAGGGAGTAATAAATAAAGTAAAATGGAAGTTTTATTGTACTACTATAAGACCATCAATGTTATATGGTAGTGAATTTTGTATTTTAAAGGGACAAAATGAATATAAAGTGGGGGTAGTCAAAATGAGGATGCTGAGATGAATTTGTGATCATATAATAAAAAATAAGATAATTAATGATTATATACACGAATGAGTTGAAGTGGCTTTATTGAGGAGAAAATGATAGAAAATCATCTGAAGCGGTTTAAATGCATTTAAAGAAGGCCATTGGATGCGCTGATAAGGAGGGTCGACCAAGCATTATTAAGTTTTTTGAAAGAGGTAGAGGAAGACCAAAACAAATATTCAATGAGATTACAAAGCGAGAATTTTTGGTTAATCATCTATACAAAGATTTGGTCTTTGATATATCATAATAGCATTGTGCGATCTATTTAACTAACTTCACCTAGTGAAATACTGCTTTATTGTTGTTGATGGTTCTGCTCGAACATTGAAAAAGGATTACTTTTACTTTGTAATACAATTTTTTAACTTAAAAGATATATTTAACAAGCTAACTTCACATCTTAATTGTTTTTCTGTCTAGAAATCCTTTCTTAGTTTTTATTAATTAGTTTTAAATGGCTTATATACTCATTTAATCCTATTTATATGTCGCTTCAGCATGTTTCACATTGATTAAGAAAAATTTTAAACTTCATTAATTTTGATATGAAATTCAACAACTTTTCATTTTTATTCCTATTACATCACATCCCATGGGAACAAAGTCAATATAATAGTAAATGAAGGATAAAATTATAAATTCAAAAAAATTTCTCTTTCTTCCATATAAGCATGACAACAAAATTTATTCTTTCCCCGCCTTATAAGCTGGACCAGATGGTGTTTTGGCATGGATATGGAGGAAACATTTCTATAAAAAACTCCATGGAAATAGGGACACGGCTTTGGTCCGCTGCGCACTCCCGTATGCTTCCCTCCTATACATAAAACGACGTCGTTTTGACGCAAAACATTGAGCAAGTTCCTTTTAAAAAAAAAAATATTTCATTTCACTAAAAAGATACTTCAGAATACTGATGGGTACTGAAAAATTATTTTATGATGTTGAAAAAATATTTTAGGGTATTGACTGGTACTAAAAAGATACTTCAGGATACTGAAAAAATACTTCATGATCTTGAAAATTATTTTAGGATCTTGAAATTTTTTTCTGAAACATATTTTTCGTATTAATCAGTACCTAAAATATTTTTTCAAGATTCAAAAATAATTTTTCAAGATCATAAGATATTTTTTCAGTATGAGTTAGTATTCTCAATTATTATTTTAGTACTATCCAATTCAATCAATACCTTTCAAGATCATGACATATTTTTCGGTATCGAAATATTTTTTCAAGATCCTAAAATAATTTTTCAAGATCCTAAAATAATTTTTTAAGACCATGGCATATTTTTCAGTATTAGTTAATATTATAAAATATCTTTTTAATACTACTAGGTGTCATAAAATATATTTTTTTTAAAAAGGAAACTTGCTCATTATTTTTGCCAAGCGGCACGGTTTTAAGTATAGAAGGGCAGCGGACTAAAGCCGCGCGCTGAAATTGGCCAATCTCTATTCAAAATATTAATGGTATCATCAATGTTTTCTACCGAACGTCTGTCTTATTGACAACTATACTTTTGACTAAGTGCCACTTTCTTTCTTTTCAAGGTTTAAAAACAAAAAACTTCCTTTCTTCCAAAGTTGTCTTTTCCTTTGTTGTATTACTATTTGATATACTTCCTCCCTCCTTTTAACTTAGTCTAAAATATAAATCGTTAGTGAAATAATTAATGTTTATTTTTTAGTTTTGTTAGGTAATTAATACTTATTTTCAATTTTACCTATTTATTAAATTTTTAAACACATTTTTCAATATAGATAAAATTGAAAAAAATGTTGGGAAAATTCTTTTCAAGTTTCAAAAGATCAAGAACATGTCAAAATAGTTTCAAGGAAAATCCAGATGTTAGAAAAGTCCCATTATTACTGATAAGGTTTTTTTTTGCTGTTGTTGAATATGGTGAAAAAGCTATGAATAAAAGTAGTTTTAGTAGGGATCTTTTGACACTGTAGACTTGGTCATCTTTGAATCAAATTATTAGTGAATGTAACTTGAAAGTTTCTTCTAATAATGAAAGTGTGGACAATTTGAGAGAAAAATATTATTTTTAATCTCTAAATTAAAGAGAGTACATACGAGCCTTTATATAAACAAACCTAAAGCTAACCCTAAAAACTAATAAAATATAATAAAATCAAAATAATTAAAGATATAATATATCCATATTTAAATCTAAGATATGATATATCTATATCTAATCCTAAGATAATAAGATAATGACTAATTTAAATAAACCATAATAAAGCATAATATTCCCACACTCCCCCTCAAGTTGGATCATGAATGTTAATCATGTCCAACTTGCTTAGACAACTTTCAACTTCCTTAGAACTCTCAATTGTCACCCCTGTTAGCAGAATCGTTTCTAACAATCGTGGCAGTGGTGGCAGTGGGCTATTTTGTAGTCTGAAGTGCAGCTAGCATTTTCATGATTTTGTTTAGCTAGTCATTTTGGGATGACTCTTTGGAGGCTTCAGCTACATCACCTCTTTCTTTCCCTTTCCTTGGCTTCCAGTTTGCAGGTTTACCATAAAGGTGAAAGTGGAGCTTAATCACCAAGATGGAGGGTGAATTGGGGATTATGAAAACTCTTTTCGAATTGCTCTGTTTTTGAACACTAAAAACAGAGCTGAACAGAGTATAGGGAAGAATAGCTAGACACAAGGAATTTATACTGGTTCGGTCCAACCTCTTGACCTTTGTCCAGTCCCTAGACTCTCTGGGATTTTTCTCTAGCTCAATTGATTACACACTCTGTAACTCAAGAGTAATTCTCTCACTAGAACTTACTCCCCCTTACAAGTTGCAATCAATATCCCAATCTCCAAGTCCCCTGACTTGAGATTCTTACAATAAATGAATTTCAATAAATGAACTCTCTAAGAGTGGATAAATATAATCACTGAAGTACAATGTATCAAAAGATACTTTACACAAGAAAACTCAAAGAGTAGTTGGAAACTTGAATGATTTTTCGTTTTCTGCAGATTGGTTGTTGAGAAGAATTGAATGCAACTCTATTTATATAAAGAGAGCATTAAATGACCTTTGTAATCTTCAATGTAACCGTTGCCCACATTAAGAATGGTTTAGTTGAAGCTTTGGTCTTCTTCTCTCTCTACTCTTTGGTCAATCCAGCTGCACAGAAGTTTATGGTTGACTTCTTGACTTTTAATCCGTTGGAAGAGCAGCTACTGGATGTCGAAAGGAAAAATTAATCCCTTTATTTGCAACGTGTGTAGAATGATTGTCCAAAAGAATGCAAGTTTTCTGGACTTTGCATTTAATGAGCTGATATCACTTTTTGCTTTATGCTAATGCTTCATTTAATTCTCTTTAGATCATCTGAAACTCACTAACAAACTGATTAAACATAGTTAGAAATAGTAATGAGTGATGATAAGAAGTATTAAACTCAAACATGAAGATTTCACAAATTCATCTAGTTTGAATTTCAAATCCAGCGACACAAACTCGAGTTTGTTCATCCAAACTGGAGTTTTCATTTTTCATTAAAAGCCTAAACTCGAGTTTCCAAAACTAAACTCGAGTTTTCTTTATCCAGAGAAGAATGTCGCGATTTGGTCTTTGAAGCAAGTTTTGAGACAGGTTCAAAAATCGAGTCATTAAGTGACAAACTCGAGTTTTGGACTTTTATGATGGAAACAAGTTTAAGTCCAAAAGCTCAAAACTGGAGTTTCCAAAACCAAACTGGAGTTTTAAAAAGGTTCAAATATAGCAGAGCTTTTTGCTTGGCCTAAACTCAAGTTTACAAAGTGAAACTCGAGTCTCCATAAATCTTAGTAAAATGGAAAAACTCTCTGCATGGTCTAAACTCGAGTTTGCAACTGAAAACTGGATTTTCAAATGTTTAGAAATTTTGAGTTGTTCTCTGTAAGTCCTAAACTCGAGTTAGTAAAAACCAAACTCGAGTTTCCTCATAAAAGAGAAAACTTTGAAAAACTTTGTTATATGCAAATTGGAGTTTCCAATAAAAACTGGAGTTTTCACAAGTTCAGAGTGGATCATAGTTCTCTGTATGTTGTAAACTCGAGTTTCCAGAATTCAAACCCGAGTTTTTTTAAATTTTTTTATTTAATAAACAACATTTTTTTATGCCTAGTTTACCTCTTGACCATGTCTGACACGATCAAAGATGCGTGTCGGACTGGTCAACAAGTCGATGACCGTTGACCACGTCCGACACACATATTTTTTAAAAATTTGTGTGTCCGTGCTTCATAGGTCGACGACACTAGACAGATTGAAGAATTAAAAGCTGCTAATCGACAGAACAGGTTTTGAGAAGAACTCTAATTATTCTTGTTCTTCTTTGTCTTCTTATTCTTCTTCTTTTCCTTTGATACAATGTGGATAATTTGAGAAAGAAATATTATTATGAATCCATGAATAAAATAGAGTACATATGAGCCTTTATATAAGCAAACCTAAAGCTAACCCTAGAATCTAATCAAATCAAATTAAAATAATTAAGTTATAATATATCCATATCTAATCCTAAAATATATTAAATATCAAACTTAATAATAAAATAATAATTAATCTAAATAATCCAAAATAAACACGCAGTATTCCTACAATTATAAATGCCTAAGCTCTACTGGAAGAGTTTATATATCTAGACATGTGGTATTTGAAAAACAGAATATCACCTAAGAGGGGGTAAATTGGGTGATTTGAGCTTAACACACACACACACACACACACACACACACACACACACACACAGACACACACACACACACACACACACACACACACACACACACACACACACACACACACACACACACACACACACACACACACACACACACACACACACAGATTGACACAAGAGATTTATACTGTTTCGGTCTTAACTCTTGACCTATGTCCAGTCCCCAGACTCTCTGAGTATTTTACTATCTCTTCAAATGATTGCACAGTCTGTACTCGAAGTAATCCTCTCACTAGGATTCACTTCTCCTTACAAGTTGTAATCAACAACCCAATCTTAGAGTCCCACTACCTTGAGATTCTTACAAAGGTATTGATCAGAAATATAACTCTCTAAAAGAGTAGATAGATAAACATTGAAGATTAAATATCCAAAGATATTACACAATGAATGAAACAATAAATGTGTATAGTTCGTTTAAGCGTTTGTGTTTCCGGTGGTTGGAACGTATTGAATGCTTATACTTATATTTGGTGAAGATTAATAACTGTTGAGAAGCTTTCAATGAACCGTTGAGAGTATTGAATGTTGCCGCTAGACGTGAAGCTCGTCCGTTACTCACATTGTTCAATTTTTCAAATGAGCGTCGTCATTCAGTTGCTTTGACATTCTTTCTGTTCTTCCCGTTGGATGATATGACACTTAATAAGGGAAAGAGAACATTAATGCCTTCAGAATGTCTAGAGAATGATTGTCCAAATTCGTGCTTCGTTTTCTGGAACCGCATTTAATGCAATTGACATAATCAATGCTTTTTGATTAATCTTCAGTTAATCCATCATCTAATAATCTAAAACTCATTCATAAATTTATTAAACATAGTTAGGAACAATAATGAGTGATGATAAGAAGTTATCAAATCACAAGCAAATATTTAAGATTTACGGATTCGGTGATTTGCAAAATAGAGATGGATTAACTTGAGTTGATTTTCAAGCACACTCGAGTTGCTAGCTCAAGTTGACCATTCCACACTCGAGTCACAATTACATATTCTTTGAAAATGAGTTTGAAAGCAATAGGAAGATGTCTTCGTATGAACTTAGCTCGAGTCTAAAATGTTCACTTCAAGTGCATGACTTGAGTCACACATAGTTTACTCGGGTCAAGTATCATTTTCACAAATATTCTTTGAGATAACTTTTGAAAATGATTTGAACATTGAGCTAACTTGAGTCATTAAGTGATGGCTCGAGTCACACATAGTTTACTTCAAGTGCATGACTTGAGTCACACATAGTTTACTCGAGTCGAGTATTACTTTCACAAATATTCTTTGAGATAACTTTTGAAAATGATTTGAACATTGAGCTAACTCGAGTCATTAAGTGATGACTTGAGTTATGAAAATACATTTTGAAGATAGGTTTCAAAGCTTCACTTGAGTCTAGGAACACTGGCTCGAGTTGATACTTTCGCATTTTGAAAAAATAAATTTAAGTTCGCAAGACTTAACTCAAGGCATACAGGGTTTCCTCGAGTTAATGCTTTTCATAAAACATTTCACAAATGTCTTCAACTCGAGTCACTAACCAAGTAACTCGAGTCAGTCAAAGTTAAAACTCATTTGACTGAAGTCTCAAGGCACTTGACTCGAGTCTAATGACTCTCAACTCGAGTCAATTTGACAGCAGGTTACTGATTCAAGTTTAATCAAGTTAAGATATTTTTTACTTGAATCATTAACCACATTTTGTTTACAATTGTCAGTTATCATCAAAACACATAGAAAACTAACAGTATTTAATAAAGATGAATTTCCATTTTCTACAGGTTTTATTGACAAGAAGAAAGTACCTAAAGAAGTCATTCATCCAAAGGTGTTTTTCAAACCTTTGACTTCATCATTGCCTAGCACTTGTCCTATTACAGATTTAGCGCTTGTTCAAGATGTGTCCTACTTAGATTCAGCGCTTGCTTCTCCTTCTTTTCCTATTGTTTCACTGCATGACTCTGTACATAGAAAGGAGGAAAAACATCAGTCACCTTCAATCTCAACATCAATTCATTTGGCAACATCAAATCATCAAAATTCCATAGGCTCAACTATAAATTATGAAGATTCTCATTCTTCCTCACCACATAATTTTGATGCAATTATTCTTGTACCACATCATATGGTCACACATAGCGAAGCGAGTATACACAAGCCTAAACCACCTTATATTTGTGTTGTTTTGACAAATTATTTTCTTTTGCATGAACCTTATAATGTTAATGATACCTTATGGTTAGAGGATTGAAGAAAGGCAATGATGGATGAATATGTTGCCTTGATGAAAAACCAAAATTGACACTTGGTTCCTAATTCAGGGGGAGAGAAAAATAGTGGATTGTAAATGGGTGTTTAAGTTAAAACCCTTTCTCGATTGTACAAGTTTTAAACCTAAGGCACTTGTAGCGAAATGTTTTCAACAAAGACTAGATATAGACTTTGTTGAGACTTTCAGTCCTATCCTAAAGGAATAGACTTTGAGCTTTGTTCTAACCTTGGCTGTCACCATTGTTGTGAAAACGTCGTTCAAAAACGTAGAAACGTCTGTTTCTACGTTTTTTCGCCGGAAAACGTCTCAAAACGGTTGCCAGAACGTGTTTTGAGTGGAAACGGTTGAAACGCCGTTTCAACTCGTTAATTCGGTTGAAACGGCGTTTCAACCGAGTTACTATAAAAAAAAAAATTTGCAGCTCCCAATTTTCCAGCTTCTTCGCATCGTTCTTTCTTCTTCTTCACACTGGAGTGCTGGACGACGGATGCTGGCTGCTTCGTCTTCTTCATCGACCGTCGCTGGGGGAAACCGTCCGGTTCTTACTCAATATTGATGAGAGCGGACGAGCAAAAAAAATAAAAGAAAAAGGAATCTAGTAAAGTCGCTCTACGTCTGACACTTGCCTCATAATTGCAGGACACACTTGTCCTTTCTTCCCATTATATCCACACACGTCTGTGAACTATACATGGTACTTCTTGTTTCTTTATTTTGTGAACAATAAATGCCTATGCCTTCCCTCCTCTAATTATCACATGGTTTACACTTTACAGCTAGCAATTTGATAATGTAAAATAACTTTATAATTTTATTATTGTTTTGATTTTAATATGTATTATGATGACAGGGTTTGAACTTAATTGTTTTTTTTGAGTGTTTGGACTTAAATTTGTAATGACTTTAATGTATTAATGTGTTTTGGTTTTATATATGTTGGATTTTATTTTTTTTGTAGTACATAGTAAACTCTTACGTTTCGTTTACGTTTTATGGTTTTACGTTTTTGCTCACCCTTATCGTTTCTACGGAGACTCTACGTTTTAACAACACTGGCTGTCACCTTTGGATGGAAAATTAGGCAAGTTGACATTAATAATTCATTCTTGAATGGTGACCTACAAGAGCATGTTCTTATGAGGAAACTTGAAGGGTTTGTATCTTGAAAGTTTCCAACACATTTCTGTCTTTTGAAAAAGATTTTTTAAGGTCTAAGACAAGCGCCTAGAACTTGGTTTGACAAGCTAAGATCAACCTTAGTTAGCTGGGGATTCACTTATTCTAAGTGTGATACTTCCTTATTCTTTGTTAAACATAAAATGTTTATTATATTTATGCTGATTTAAGTTGAAGATATCATAATTACGAGTAATTCTAATGAGGCACTAGAGTTGTTCCTTAGGCAACATAATTCATAGTTTGCACTTAAAGATCTCAACCAACTATACCACTCCCAAGAATTGAAGAATGTAGAGATGACACAGGATTACATCTCAAACAAGAAATGTACTTTATAAATTTATTAGAGAAATTTGGCATGGAAAACTCTACTTCTTTTCCAACACTCATGATAGTCAATAAATATTATTTGAAGGATGATGGAAAACTATTGAAAAACCTAACAATATACAAACAAGCCATTGGGGGTTTATAGTACCTGAAAAATACGAGGCCAGACATCATGTTTATCATCAACAAGCTGAGTCAATTCCTTGCTTATCCTACGGATGTTGATTTGTAGGAAATTAAGAGAATCTTCAGATATCTCAAGGGATAACCAATCTTGCCTTACTTGTCTGACCAAGTACCTATTAGAACCTCCAGGGCTTCTCGGATGCAGACTGGGCCGTACGTGTGCCTTGATGATTGGCGCTCCATTGGGGGTTATTGTGTGTTCATGGAGATTCTCTCATTTATTGGTTAGCAAAGAAACAACACATGGTGGCACAATCGAGTGCTAAATCCGAGTATTGTTCCTTAGTAAATCTTGCGACAGAACTTGCTTGGGTCCAATCCCTTATTTGTGAGCTCGATGTGCACCTCAAACAACCTTTGATAGCTTGATGTGACAACTTGAGCGTAGTTGCCCTGGCTTCCAATGCCTTCTTTCATGCACGATTGAAGCACATTGAATTGGATGTTCATTATTTACAAGATCAAGTCCTCAATAGACAACTAGTTGTCTGATACGTGCCTTCATCTCATCAATTTGCGGATCTTTTTTCCAAGGCCCTGTCCCACTCCAAGTTTCAGGCCTTCCGCGACAAACTCGGTCTTGTGTTCTCACCAAGCCCTAGTTTGAGGGGAATGTATGTATGTATGTATGCAGTGGCGGAGCCAGGAATCAGAGTTTATGGGTGCACAATTAGTGTAGGGGCGAAATTTTTTTTTTAAGAAAGTTTTTAATGCTTTAAGATTGTATCGTTAACATTTTCTAAAAGGAAAAAAGTTTGACAAAATTAAAGAACATGTTGCAACCTACAAGAAATCAAAGAATGAAGAATTATCATAACTAGAAGGTGGGCAAGCAAACCAAAATGCTGGCTTCATTCATCATAAACAAAAATCACAAGTTCAGCAAATGCATTAATCGGCAAAGGAATAAGAGAAGGATAGTTACAAACCGGCACTACAAGTTCAGAATGCCTCAAAAAGGCTATCAACACCAAACACCTACATAAAGGAGGAAGGAAAACAATGAGAACACAAATGCATCAACATAGAAAAATAATAATCAATAATCAACTAACCTTTACATCATAAGGATTACAAAATCATTCTTCGATTCTTCATTCCTTGAAAATATTGCATTATATCCTCATCGTCAATCATATCAAATATATCACGTTCAACAAAAGTTAACATGCATGAGTTAAACCAACCATCACTTATCCGATTGCGCAACTTATTCTTAACAAAAGTCATTGCAGAAAAAACCCGCTCAACACTAGCAGTTGCTACCGGTAGAACGAGTGCCAACTTTATCAACAAATAGACTAGTGGATAAACAATATCCTTTCTCTTCTCAACCATCTTCAAAGCAAGGTCAGAAATTGTTTGCAAATTGACAAAATCAGAATCAGCCCTGACATCAACAATAAAATAACCGAGACTTGAAGACAGAAAAGGAATATCTGCAAGTTCATCAAACTCGGAAGGATAGAATCGAGCAAACTCAATCAACTTTTCATTGTTAAAATTAGCAAATGAATCATGAGGATTAAGACAACTCAAACACTCAAGCAACTTGATATTGACATTATCAAATCGATCATTCAACTCTTGAACCTGAGTATCTATCACTGTATTAAATAACTCCACCTTAAAGTAGTGGAGGAATGTGAATGATTCCAATCTCCGTCTCGATCTCCCTTTAGGACAATAAACATCATTCATATTTGGAATGTCAATATCATATTTATTGGAAAATATGTTTGTTTCTTGAAGCAATTTATCAAAACCATTATCCATCACCTCTTGTAAACGAGACTTGACTACCTTCACTAAACCAATTGCATTTAAAAGGTCTTGATCTTTTCTTTGTAGTGCTTGTGACAACTCATAAGAAATCCCCAAGATCAATTTCATAAGATGCAACAAGAATGCAAATTCAAAATCCTCCATGGCATACAAAATGCAACCCGCACGGTTCTTGTAGCATCATTTTTCGGCTCGGCTTGAATAACTTTCATCAAGGAAATTATTGGAGAAAATAATGAGATAATACTTGTAACCGTACCAAAATGGGAACCCCAACGAGTGTCTCCAGGTCGCTTTAAGGTTGTCTCTTGATTTAAACATTTTCCAGTTGGTATTTCACCACTAGCAATTCTTTCAACTATTAGCTCATACTGATTCATTTGAAGAATTTCCTTCCGCTTGCATGAACCCCCCACAACGGTAGCCATCTTTTGAAGCATGTCGAAAAATTCTTGAATCTTCGTGTGCTGTTTTGCAACCTTCACAAGTGCCAATTGTAACTGATGAGCAAAACAATGAATGTAGAATGCGGATGAGTTGTCTGCCAAAATCAAACTCTTAAGCCCTTTGAATTCACCCCGCATATTACTAGCACCATCATAGCCTTGCCCGCGACATTTAGACAAACTTAAACCAAGTTTAGAAAATAGGCCATCAATCGCTGCTTTTAGTGATTGTGCAGTCATATCTGAAACATGAATTATGCCAATGAAACGTTCAACAATGGACCCTTTTTTGTTTACATACCGAAGTACAACCGCCATTTGTTCTTTAATTGCAACATCACGAGCTTCATCAACTAGCAAGGAAAAGTAATCATCATCAAGCTCACTAATTATTGCTTTAACAGTCAAATCAGCACTAGCTTGGGCAAGATCTTTCTGAATCATTGGTGAAGTCAATTTGTTATTATCGGGGGCATTTTCCAAGACCACATCACTCATCTCTTTATTTGGCTTAGAATAAAACTTTAGAATTTCAAGGAATAAACCTTGATGATTTGAACTTGTAGATTCATCATGTCCCCGAAAAGACTGACCATTGCGTAGTAGGAATCTAATACAATCTAAAGAAGTTTTCAGCCTAATACGATAATCAATTTTTTGTTGATCAGAAATATTTGAAAGAGCAACATCAATATGTTGTTTTTGCTTCATCAAATCTTGACCAGCTTGATAACATCTATTGTGGACACTCTTATGATCTCCAACATGAACTTTGATTCTATCCTTCTTCTGCCAATTTTTGAACCCCACACCGACAAATGCTTCCTGTGTCCAACCACTACCTCTAACCTCCATATCAAACAGATAACAATATAAGCAAAAACATGTATCCTTTGATACACTATACTCCAACCAAGAACCAAATTCTTCATACCACTTAGGATTGAATCTACGCATTTTTCCATACATTTCCGTTTGAGGGAATGGTTTAAGAATTGGTTGAGTTGGCCCCTTGAGCAAATAAGCTCTCCGAATATCCTCTCTCTCTGTGATTTCAATGAATAAATTGAAGGTCTTTTCTCCGGATCCGCTTCAAGATTTTCTATATTATGAAATTGAGATGCTTGTGGTGGTTGATAGGGTTCTTGAACAGTTGGAACTGAAATACTATTTGAACCTTGCTCATTTTGAGATTCAGGTTCTGTGTTTGTGGGTTTTAGACGTTTGAAATAAGATTGCATCCCTGACATTTTCTACAAACAAAACAGTAAAAATCATCTAGCCTGTACTTAACATGAAGGAGTTCTAATCCTAATAATTTGAAGTTGAAATAATTTCAGGACAAAACAAATATCCAAGATAGAAACAGCAGAGACAAAACAAATATGCAAGACAGATTTGCAAGACAAAAACATTTTAAAGCTTGATGACAGTATCTAAAGTGTGTGCAAACACGTATTTGAAGAATAATACACGTGATTAAGAGAAATGGATTATACGCTGACCTGAATTCTGATATGAAATTGTAATAAACTTCTCCTTCTTCTTCCTAAATTCCTCAACTCAATTCTGTCCAAATTACATAATTGATAACAAATTCATCATAATTAGGAGGAATGAAACTAAAAGCACTTAATACAGGAGGAAAAGTCCACCATTAATACACTTCTGTTGCCTAACTCATTCAATGGTTATAATTCACTCACCATGGTTGAAGGTTATTTTGTTCAAAAATGCTCCTGTCAAATTCTACACATTGCAAATTCTGCTTCGGAAGAAAAACAAGAGGAAAAATATTTAGGTGCGCTCGTAAAAAAATAACTCCAAATATAGTGCTTATGATAAAATAATGCTGAAGATGTCCATAGAAACTAAAAATTGCTGCACTTTCGTAAAATAATGCACAGAGTGGGTTTCCAATTTGGCAATTTCATCTTCGAAAATTCAGTGGTTCACGAACTTTCGATTCGAGATGTCACCGGCATGAACAAAAGCAGTTCCATTGAGCACAAAAATGATGGAAGTTGCATACACTTATAAAGTGACACAATTGAAAACTCTGGATCCAAAATAAAAATAAGAGATAATGTATTTCACCAAAAAGAACCAATCTTTTAGGAAAAATAAGACTCACTATGCAAACAGAGGTGTGACGTAGAAAGCATCAAGTACATAGGTTTCAAATTTTACGAGATAAAACTTCAAAATAACTAACAGATAATAAGATTATTACATTGAAAATAAAAATCAATCAGAGGACAAAGAGATCGCTTCCACATCCATTTTTATAGACTCCACAAATGAATGAAAATTTGAAGTGACTGTTACATCATGAGATATACCAGGCATTATGAAAAAGATATTCAATGCAAAGCTTATGTAATTTGAGGTCCGTGAATTAGATATATAACACAAAACAACCAAGAGTAACAATGATATTGTTGTCCGTAAATTAATTAGGAGTAAGAATGGACCGGACTTAAATGACTAGAAACTTACCATTAATTCCAACTCTAGTCTTCCCACCGCTCCTTGATTCTAAACAAACAAAACAACCAAGAGAAACAATAAAATTGCTGCACGTAAATTAACCTATTATATACATAAGATATGCATCATCCATACCCCGTAAAGGATGTGGGATTTCGATGGTCGTGGCTTTGATGGGTGGATACTCTGGCACATGAGTTTCGAGAAAAATATAATATTTCAGGATCACAAGATAATAAAAGGCCGAACACTTTTAAGAAACGAAAGAAAGAAGGAAAAAAGAACATCTGCACTAAATCAAAAGTTTAAGAAACTCAACCGTAAGACTAGTGATTCAACAGGGAGCAAAGTTCCAAATAAGCTAGACCGAAAACTTTCGATTTTAGGTTGCAACTCGATGCATGGCATGACACCGAATGATAAATAAATAAGCAAGATGTTATATAAAGGATATATAATAACCCCGAAAAAACCAGAGAAACAAATAACTCCCTTATAAAAATCAAGTCGGTTTAAGCTGTTAAGAAAACAAATAACTCCCTTATAAAAATCAAGTCGGTTTAATCATTAAGAAATCAAGGAGTGAAAAACTCAACAGAAAATAAAGGGGGGGGGGGTTTCAAATTTCTTTATCATTCCTCTGAAATTTTGGGTTAGAGGGTTAGTTTACCAACTTTTAACCATAGAGAGTATAATCTCCATCTTGAACCAAAGGAAGTCAGTCCAAATGGCTGCAAAAAATATGAGAAACAAGAACAATCACACATTAACGACCCACCCACCTATTTTAATTTAACTGAAGAAGGAAGGGGAAGAAGAGGGTTGGAGCATCACCTTGATTTCATAGCAGCAGCAAACACAGTGAGGGCTAATCGGTGACCTGCTTCTAGTGGGCTCGGCAGACGAACTGGGTGAGCTTGGCGGCAACCTAGCGGCGCTGGGCGGAGGAGGATCTGGCGGCCGAAGGAGAAGCAAGGGGGGCGGTGGACAGAAATCGCAGAGCTATTTCGTTTTTGGTAATCTTGCCCCTTTTGTTCATTTATTTTTTATATAAAAAAAAATTAAAAAGTTTGTGACCGCAAGTGCGGTCACCTGCGTAAACGTGCATCCGCCCCTGTATGTATGCATGCATGCATGCATGAATGTATGTATGTATGTATGTATGTATGTATGTATGTATGTATGCAGTGGCGGAGCCAGGTTTCAGAGTTTGTGGGTGCACAATTAGTGGGGGGTTCGGGGGCAGCGCCCCCGAAATTTTTTTTTTAAAGGAAAGTTTTAAATGCATTAAGATTGTATCGTTGACATTTTCTGGAAGAAAAAAAGTTTGATAAGATTAGGGAACATGTTGCAACCTATAAGCTAGCTCATCTCAATGCTTCCTCTATCGAAACCTATAAGATTGTATCTTTTTTCATACAGGGACACTAAGCAACTGAAGCTATGATTTCCAATTCCAAAGCAACTCGACCACAAGAAATCAAAGAATGAAGAATTATAATAACTAGAAGGTGGGGAAGCAAACCAAAATGCTGGCTTGTGGTGGTTGGGAGGATTCTACGACTGTTGGAATTGAAATACTGTTTGAAAGTTGCTCACTTTGAGATTCAGGTTTTGTATTTGTGGGTTTTAGACGTTTGAGATAAGATTGTATCGTTGACATTTTTCCCTAGATAGCAAAGCAAAACCAAATTTGATTACCTCATGTTTAAGACAGAACTTACTCTAGATCCTAAAATCAAGGGATATGATCTAGATCTTAGAATCAAGGGATTTTCTAACAGAAAGTATAGCCATCTTAACAACAATTAGAATTATATTATTCCAACATTTGCAACTCTATTTCAATAACTAGCATGAACTCCCATGTACAATAAATGGGAGAATTCAATACCATTGTAATCAACTTTAAATGATATATTCCCTCCATCTTTTTTATATATATTCCCTCCATCTTGTATGTATGTATCATTTAATCAACTTTAAATGATATATTCCCTCCATCTTTTTTATAAGATCTAGTTTTGAGGAGTATAATATCCTTTTTATAAGATCCGTTTCGCGATTCCAAGAAGAATTAGTAGATGTGTCCAAATATATAGACTTTGACATTAATCCACTTTAACTGCTTTGTTAATTAATACATGTGAATTTTTAAACCTGGAATTATAATTAGGGATGGAAGGAGCTGAGCATGTAATTACATCTGTTTTATTAAATCAACTATAAGAGAGAATGATTTTATGGCTTCAGGTTTGAGATGTGACCTTAGCATTTGAGAAAAAAACCTCATTAATTTCCCATCAGACTAACGTCTCCCTAACAATTGAATCATTATTATCTCTCTCTTTTCCTTGCTAGGGGTGGAGCCAGGCGAGGGCTAGGGGTGCCCCTGCCCCCCTAAAATAACACAAAAGAACCCAAATGTTTAGGAAATTATATTTCAGCTGTATACAATTTTTAATATTTTCACTTTAGTCCCCATTAAAAATTTCATACAGGGACTAAAATGAATATCTTAATAGCTCAATAACACCACTGCCGAATTTTTTAAAAAGAACTTATTTTTCCTTTCATTTTGATAATAAATCAAACGCCTACATATGCATCCACAAAGTTAATCAAACTCCACTTTGGAAAGAACACGTAAACTGTTGAAAATAACAGTGTTGTCCAAATCCAATTAATGCACGTACATAGAACAGAAATTCAAACAAGCTAAGGGTGCGTTATATAAAAATGCAACCACCAATCCAGAACAAGAAGTCAAGAACTAGACATACATTAAAAAACAACCCAACAAATACAACTATATACTATTTTATGACACAGCACAATTTGCAGAAATTACAATGATCTTAAATGCTTAGTTACCATCATTTCCACCTTTCTAACTGACACACTTTCATATTTGACTAGCACTCGATTTAACAGACAAGTAACAAAACCTTGAAAATACATCTTGAAACTTATACAAGTAGATAGATAGATAGGTATAGAAAGGTGGGTATATACTACCTTTGATCCTAAATATAAGACCCAATTGACTTTTTTAAAGATATTAAGAAATCTAATTACATTACTTTAAAGTATTTTTATTTTTTTCCCAAACTAATTTGCTTGACTTATAAAGTAATATATAATCTAATGATATAATATATATGATATGATTAAGTAACTTATTTAGCTTCCTTAATCTCTACAAAAAAAAGTTAACTGGGTTTTATATTTAGGACCGAAGAGAGTACTTCATTAGGAACTACCAATATGAGTAGCAATTTTGTAATGTGTGGGAATCAAAAACAGATTCCTCTTTCTTCTAGCTGTAACAGCAAAGGCTTCAGTCATGTCTAAATCTTCAGGTTTCATTCCATTTGGGAGTTCCCAATCAAAGTGGTATAGTAAGCAAGCCAGAGGAAGCTCAATACCTGCCAAACCAAATGAAATGCCAGGACACATTCTTCTTCCTGCTCCAAAAGGGATATACTCAAAGTTTGTTCCTTTGAAGTCAATATCAGAATTATCTTGAAACCTCTCAGGTATGAACTTCTCAGCATCATACCAGTAATTTGGATCTCTTCCAAGTGCCCATGCATTTATTGTAACTTGAGTTTTGATGGGTATTTCATATCCCTTGATCTGGCAAGTTTCTCTGCATTCTCTTGGTAGCAATAATGGAACTGGTGGGTGTAACCTCAATGTCTCCTTTATTACTGATTTTAAGTAACTAAGTTGATTTATTTCACTACTATCTTCAATAATTGTTTTTTTGTCTTTAAAAGCATTTCTAACCTCATTTTGTGCCTTTTCCATCACTTTTGGATTTCTCATCATTTCTGACATAGCCCACTCTAATACTGTTGCTGAAGTATCGGTTCCACCACCAAACATATCCTACGATAATGGCAACAAGCTAGCTTTATTAAACCCACATGTTATAGATTCAAGGTTAAATAAATAAGCTGTTTTAGTCACCATCTAATAGTTAGAAGACACATAAGCTTAAGTTTATATATATAAGCAAAAGATAAGTCAGTTAATATGTACAATCTAACCAAAAAAGTGAAAATGTGTGTGTGTAGGAAAAAAAGTTAAAGAAAAAAAGAAGAGAGAAAAAATGTTAGATGCTCAAAGAAGTACAAGCCTGAAAAAAAAAAAACTTGACCCTCTAATAAATTAGTGTGTATAAAAAGGGCAAGCTATTATGGTATAAAAGATGAGTCAAACATGGTTGATGGTCTTCTAGCTAGTATATATAATATATTATTCTTCATCGTTAACTTTGATACCATGTTAGAATTTGAAGGATTATATATACTATAGAGGAAACAAGAGCCTCTAAATATTAATTGAATCCTTAACACTAAATTTTCAATACAAGTAATTGAGTAAATTTATATAGGCAAACCTATACTAATTATGGAATATAATCTAATATGAATAAATATAATCAAATAATAATATCAACATAAGATATATAATATCTCAACATGAGAATATACCAAATATTAATATAAGATATAATAATATCTTAACAACTGAAAAATATGAAAGTTATGTCTTATAGTTAAGACCAACATCAACTCCCTATATATGTCTTATAAGGACCGGGGGAGTATAATATATATAAGATTGTTTTTGGCCTAAAAAACACATATTATTTCATTCAACCTAGGATATACCCTATGATTTTGTAAATATATCTATATAAATATATAGGCAAGTGGTGCTAACCCATATAACAGCTTTAACGTTATTTGTTGTGATTGGGACATCAAAGCTTTCACTTCGCTGGATCCGCAAAAGAACTTGAACAAGATTTTCTTCTACAAAACCACTCTTTCCTCCTCCTGCTTCCATCATATGTTTCTTCAGATTCTCCTGGATGATATCCTCTAAAATCTTATCAATTTTCTTATGAATCTTCCACAACCTTGCTTCCATTCCAGTCATGAGATGGATAATTTTCTTTGAAGGAAACAAATCAGCAAAGTGAAACCCATCCATCTGTTTCAGTGCTTCATGGAGCAACTGCACGAGCTCTTCACCATCTTTACTTTTGTCACCAAATGCTACCCTCATAAGTATAGAACTTGTCAAAGAGTAAATCTTGCTCGTGAGATCGAATACTGAACCTACTGATGATTGAACTGCCTCTATGAGCTTACATACCTGATGAAGAAATAATAAGGAAGACGATTAAGAAATATTGAAATATAATCCAAATATATTATCAACATGAATATAGAATAGCATCCCTCTAGTCATGCAATAATATTCAAGTAGAAATTGTGAGTACTTTTTTTTTTTGAGTAAATACCCTTTTTGGTCCCTGGAAAAACACATTTGACCCTTTTTGGTCCCTGAGTAAAAAAAATGTCATTTTGGTCCTTTTTAGGGACTAAAAAGGACCTTTTTGGGAACTTCGAGGGATTAAAATGTGAAAAAAATGATCAAAAGGACTAAAAGATACCTTATTTTTCCATTTTAGGGACTAAAAGTGACTTATTTTTTTCAGGGACCAAAAGGGCATCCGTGTTTTTCCAGAGACCAAAAAGGGTATTTACTCTTTTTTTTTTTTTTTTTTTTTTGTGAACCTAGAATATCCACAAGTCACTTTGGACTAGAACCTAATCTTTGTTTGGCCAGGAGCATCAAGGTTAAAACCTTCCCAACAAGTGCATTTCCCAATATTTGAACTTGTAGTCTCCTCCTTATGGGTTGAGGTTACTTATCATCTCAACCAACAACTTTTTGGTTGAGTACACTCACGGTCCCAAATACATGTGATTTCTAACTAATTTACACGTATCAATACAAACCATTAATTTAAAACATTAAATTTGTTATAAAGTTCAAGTAATTTTCAATATTATCCTCATTAACTTACTCTAAACTCCAACAATACATTAATTCTAGTCTCTCACTACCTTTGATAGATATGGACATATATAGAAAAAAATATTTAATACTTTTTAAAACTATTAAACGGACCAAGAACTCCTTCTAAGGATTTAGTTGGGTGCACATGACTTGGCTATAAGCATCAAATCTGGACAATCTAGATTTAAGTTGGATGGTCCATATTTATTTTTTACTTTTATTATTTTTAAAAATATTTTAATTTGTATAAAGTATAAAATAAAGATAATTTTTTAACTTTCGGTTTTAAAAAGTTTGTTTATTCAAAAATCATTAGTTGAAATTCTAAATCCAGACCATTGAAACTATATTTGAACGCTGTAGATCTCACCGTAATGATGGTGAGCACCATGGTGCTTATCTCTATGATGGGCACCAAAACCCATTTCCACCTTCTAGCTAGAAGGCACCTGGGGACCAAAGGGAGTAGGAATAATAGATAGGGCAAGAATGAGAAAACATGCAAGTTTGAAATCAGTTAATGTTTTTTCATGCATGTGATGCCGAGAACCCAAAGTACTACTTACTATCCTTAATATAAGATTTAGTTTGTAATTTAATGTTTGTAGTTCAATTGATATACAAATTAGATCGTATATTAAGGATTGGACACAGTATTTCATATCATATCAGTACCTCATCTTGTCGTATATGGAAGAATGATTGAACCTTCTTGGCACTCAAGAGCTCCAGAGTACATATTTTCCTCATCTGTCTCCAATATTCACCGTAAGGAGAAAAAGCTATATCAGTTGGTCCATAGGCAAGAATCTTAGAACTAAAAGTACATGGTCTCTGCACAAAGGCAAGATCATGTGTCTTCATAATCTCTTTAGCCATATCAGGGGATGACACTATCACTGTAGAAACCTCACCAAGTTGAAGATGCATGAGAGGTCCATGTTTGAGGGATAGTTCATGAAGGGTTTGGTGTGGAAGTGAAGAGCTTGATGCTTGTTGCGACTTCGGCAAGTGCACCGATCGTTACAAGTAATAAAGTGTGTGAGAAAAGATATCGTCCCACGAGGAATAGTATTACAACCACTAATTAGTTATTTAAGCTTTAGTTGGATGAAATAGAGTAATAGGGGTGAATTGTAGCTAAAAAAGGTTTTGAATAATTAAATAAAAAATTAAGAATCAAGAATCTCAAGAATTTCAAGAATGTTTTAGAAAAGATGATTTATAGAGAAAAACCGCAGCTAGGGCATAGAATTCCCCTATGTCCCTCTAAGTATTCTAATTAAATTCCTAATTGGTCATTATTCCCATAACCGACGATCAATTCTCTAATATTTAACTAAGTCCCAATGTCTTGATGCTACCTTGGTCGTTATCTTTAAAAATAACCTAATGTCTCAAAGTTATTTAGAAAGATTATGTAAACAGGAATTATAAGATCACACAAATTTGTAAGCCTATGTCTAGGTCATGCAATTTTATGATGAGTTAAAGGTTCTGGTTAAGTGCACCAACATCTCTATTGTCATGCACTAACCTATGGGCAATCTAAAAGGGGATCAGTCTTTTTAGAAGGCTTTAAGTAAATATAACTCATTCAATATGGTAAATAACATTCGATCGAGAATTTCAAATAAATACTTAAATTAACATAGGGTTCATCCTCGCCTAACTACTAAAAGGAAATTAGCCAAGCATGGCTAGATTAACAAAATAAAGAAAAGATTAAAACCAAGATTTGCGTGTCTCCGTTTTCTCCTTCTTTCTCAGCGTCTTCTGCGTCTTCTCGTTCGTTCCGTCGATTGCCTCCGCGTGTGTCCAACAATTCGTTGCCTCTGGTTTTCTCGTTCGCGCCTCTCTTTTGCGTCTTCCGTGTTTAATAATTGTTCGCGGCGTTAGTCCCCGCTGCAATCTGTGTGCCTCTTAATATATATTGCAATTGGTTGTGGGCCCACGCGTTTTTCTTCTCTTCCAATATCAATTCCGTTTTGATTCCCCGTACGTGATCTATTCATGCTTTGTTTAATTATATTTGAATAGGATATAATAATATATTATAAATATATTATTATATCCTTTTCAATTTAATCATTGCCTCTTTTAGATCACATAATATTTCCTGCACAAATAAGTAGGATATCAATAGATTTTCTGTTATGATATTCTTTTATCCTATATTTAATTAAAAGATAGATAAGTAATAAAAATAATTAAATAATTACAAAATCTTTATAAATTCAATCCAATATATCCCAGAATCTACCATTATTTAATTATAAAATATCTACTTATCAATGCTGCTAACTGATGAAGATTTCCCAATACAGGAAGCTTCCATGGCCCTGGGACTTTTATCTTAGCTTTATTTTCTGGCTTTGTGAGCCCAAGCAACAAGAAGAAGAGCAAGAGGAAGGGAATTAGAAAAGGCAAGAAAGCTGAAAGTTGGAATTCCATAAGGAGTAATTAGCTTCAAGTGAGAACTTGATCAAATTGATACAAATGGAAGCTCCACAATCTCTTTAATAACATATATAAAAATAGAAGGAGAATTTGTGGCTGGTAAAGATATGAAAGGACCATAGGGATGAGTGAATAAGAATTTCCAAACAGGATCAATAGTAAGAAGATATTTTAATCTCATTAAGATAGACTCAAATTGAAAGCTATAGCATTGAGGGGAAATAAGTGAAGGCAACTGTTAATCTTAATTATAGAGGGTAGAGATCACAAAATGGGTAGATAGTGACTGAGATTTGATAAGTATTAGCCCACTAATTAAAGTTGCTACCACCAATGATGTTGCGTCGGCTAAGACATCATCAGGCTACCACAAAAGACTAAAAACTGTGATGATCCACTGCCCGCATCACGCACAGTATCACCATAATAACTCAAATGTATTATTAATGGAAGAAATTAACATTGATATCTAATGGTACTTATGGCCCTTTTGGATGGGCTTTTTCATAAAAAAGCACTTTTTTAATTCAAAAAATTAATTTATGTGTTTAGATGATATTTTTAAAAAAGTAAAAGTCACAAAAACTTAGTCTAGTGATGAACCAGCTAGATTACAAAGTGGGCGAACTGAGATTAAATCCCATTGTTTTTTTTCTTTTCTAAAAAGGACCATTTGGGAGAGGCATCTTGACTGCAAAGTATTGATCCGAATTAGTCTGATTATTTCTAGACATTAAGGAATATCAAAATTTTCAGGGGAATTGATATGTCATACTTATATGTATTTTGTTTTTGCCCCCCGGGGGATTGATATGGCATACTTATATGTATTTTTTTGTTGTACATCTCTTCAAATTCCATGGTAAAATCTATTGATCCAATTATGTGTACTGTTTTTGATTGAAGGCACTTACCTACCGGTTGAAAATAAGAGTTAGTGCCCGTTTAGATCCTCTTATTTTTAGCTTTTCTTCTCCTTATAAGTAGAAGTTAGGCCAAATAGGTTTTTACAAAAGTTCTTATAAAAAAAGTGATTTTTTCCCATGAAGAAAAAAGCCAAAAGCTAAAAGCTCATGAGAGGAGCTTTTTTTAAGCTCTTATTTTTTTTATTAGCAATGAGATACTTTGTCGCATATCTCGTTCTATCATTCTTTCTTCGATTTTTGATTTCCTTACAATCAGTGCTTCTAATCCTTGAATCGGCCCTCAATTTCGTTCGATTCTCATTACCCTCTTTCGTTTGATGCTAAATTTGGCTCCTTTTGTGATCTATATCATATTCTAGGTTTAGGGTTTTGATCATGTTCTCTAAGACTCTTTCATCATCATCCAATCTCTTGTATGATCGGTACATAATTTTTTGTTTTGATTTGAATTCATCACATATCTCATTCAAATTCCATGCAACATTCCCTTATCGCTTCTGAATTTAGGGTTTCGAAGCGTTCGACGTTTTAAGGTTTCTCTTTCTGTAAATTTGTTTAAGGATTCTTTAAATTGTATGCAATAAATTTATTAAGTCTTTTAAGCTAAAAAATTTATATAATCATCAAACAATTTTTAGTTTTTTTTAAAGCTTTTGTTTTTTAGTTTTAGTTTAAAAGTAGCTTTTAGCTTAAAAGAGAGAGAATCCAAACAGTTTATTGTAGTGAGGCCCCAAATTGTGAAATTTAATAGAGAAATAAAAGAAGAAAAGTACAAAAATATGGAGTCCAATACAAACCAAATTTGTCAAATAAAAATATTATGTTCTGGTGCGTGATTTCCTCTATGATTATTAGACACGTGGATTCTTCACATGGAAGAAGTATGCAAGGCAAAAAGACTACGGAGAGGTATAAGCTCTATATATTTGTGCGTGTATTATGTATGAAAATCTTCAGGAACTATCATGTGAAGAGGATGTTGTCGAAAATATATTAAATAGGTAGAAATTGAACAATAACAAGAATCTATACAACTAAGATTGCATATACTGTAAATATTCAATAATTCTGTATAATATGAAAACCTAGAAATAAACTCATGAGATTGCCGAAATATGATAATGAACTCTGAAGAAATCTGTACCCAAAATAGAGCGGATTGTTCGTCTTCAGAATGATGACACTCTCAATCAGAAGCCCAAGCAAACATAACGAGTCTGCTCTCAGAATCGCAGAGTATGATTGTAGAATGCAGTATGCAATATACGAGAGAGGAGTGTTTGAGAATGATTTGAGATATCGATATTCTGTCACTAGCACGCCCTATTTATAGATGACGGAAATTGATCAGATGGACTCGACTCTTGCGGTGAACTGGTGCGTTGTGCAAATAGAAGCACCAGAACGGAGCAAACGACCGGAATGGATCGATCATAGCGATCCACAGCCTCTGGTTAAGAGAATGTTGGAGGGGCAAAAAAGGAATTAACAAAATTTCAGGGACTAAAAAAATAATTTAATGAAAAAGTATTTTTAATTTCACACACGCGCGAACCAGATGGGCGAGTGACGAGCGACCGAGCTGGCCAAATGACAGTAGCGGTGGCGCACGCATGTGTGTGGTGGACCAAGGGTCACCTAAGTCCTTACCCCTCCACAAAAGTGGGTTGGCCCAAGGGCCCAATTTAGAGGAGCAAAGTTGAGGCTTATATACCCTCTACTCCTCTTCATTTGTCCAATGAGGGATTTCTATCCACACACTCATTCCTTCTTCCTTCTTCCTCTTCTTCTTCTCCAACCTACTTCTTATTCATAACCCATGGGATAAGATCCAAAATTCCATCCCCTATATGGATAAGAAGTTAGTCCATCATGACCAAATGCAAATCATGACCAAATGCATGATCATGTATGCAAAGTGCGATTCCTCTACAAGCAGCAACTGCATCGAGATAGGTAGGGGTTACCTTTGAATCTTCTCTAGTAAAAACCTATCGAATATACTCGGTCAATCAGTGGACACGTTGTCTTGAACCGTTGAACTTTTAGTGTATACCAAGACAATAGGAGTCACACAGTTGCTTTTCTAGCATTGTTGGTTCTCATGTTGTGTCCATTTTGGCCCTAAACACCTACCCGGTTCTGCAAGTGTTCTAGAGAATTGGCCTTTCTAAATTCTCATAGAAGCGGCCCACACTTCATACTCACATAGGCGATTCCTTGTGATGTAAGTCAACATACATCATCTGAACACATCAGATTAAGAAACCATTAAAAGCCCAAAAGCTTACCCTTATATATATGCATTGTCTTGTCACAGGAATGAGTATGAGTTTAAAGCTCCACAGTGTTTACATTCGATCATCACTTAGTTGTCTCTTTGAATTTAGTTTGTGGGATCTCCACTCTTTTAGGTAGAGTTACCGCAATTATCAACAATCAATCGGCCTTAAACCCATTCCTTTTGATAAATTTCTAACTAACTCTCTAGGAATCCCTTTAGTCAATGGTTCCGCTATATTCTCTTTTTTATTTTATATAATCAATTGAGATGATTCCATTCGAGAGTAGTTGTCTAACGGTATCATGTCTATGACGTATATGTCTAGACTTGCTATTGTACATGACATTCTTGGCCCAACCAATAGTTGCTTGACTATCACAGTGTATACACACTGCCGGTACCAGCTTTGGCCAACTAGGAATGTCCTTAAGAATATCACGAACACTACTACAAAAAACGGTTTTTGCGTCCCAAAAAGACGTCCTTTTTTTTAAAAAAGGAAGTAAAAAATAAAGGCGGTGACATTTTTGTAATTATATGTGGTAAAAGTCATGCTTTTGGCGTCTAAGTTTATAACTTAGACTCCAAAAGTCATGTCGTACAGCAGAAAAGAAGGTCACGTCGTGCAGCAGGGGATCACGTCGTGCAGCAGAGGGTTATGTGTGGGGCCCGCGAGAGACACTTTTGGAGTCTAAGTTTAAAACTTAGACTCCAAAAGTCCCCCTGTTGCACAACGCGACCTTTTCTTCCCCCACTTCATTTCATTTTATTTCATTTCATTTTGTAACATCCCAATTTCAGAGCAATTTTTTTTTTCATCAGAGTAGAGCATCGGAATAAAAAGCATTGAGTAACTGATACAACGTTAACTGTGGTGTAACTGCCTGTTCATAAAGAATAGTACATTTTCTGTTCAGGACTTTAATCTACCCGGTCGATCATTACTTCGTCTTCACGTGTGCTGTCCGCTCGGCTTACTCTTATTCTCCGTCCTTGGGATCTCGTACACTGATGCTATAGTAAGAGCTGAGATCCAATGTTTATCGGATCTCAGGTAACGGTTAACCTCATGATTATATAACAATATATGTTCAATGATATTTCTAGAATGAATTACATCAATGATCTTGACAAAGCAATATATGATCATTTAATAACAACTACCCTACAAGCAAAGTTATTTGTCTGCACTATTCACCAGTGCCACGATGTACGGTCGTGTCCTCAGCGCTAGGAAAACATACGGCATTATCATGTCTATAACCCGTAAGGCTGTAATAGTGATTAGCTAAGTTCTTTACCTTAGTCACTGTGCATGACCCGGAACAGAGTCCCGCTCATGGCTTATGAAACTATCCGTATCATATATAAGCATTCTATAAGCATCAGAGTCAGTATTACAATACGCCGCGAACGTACCTTCGTTTGACGGTACTTGATGCTTTTGACGGAAATTCGAAATTCGACGGCGGCTTTGACGGCGATACGTCTGACAATGTTCGACAATGTACGAGTCTACAGATATCCTATAAGGATAAATATCATTTTGTCAATATTTGACATTATAACGGGCATTTTAGGTACAAATTACCATTTTGCCCCTATTCCCCTAATTGGCGGAATTTCGCCAGCACTTCGTTACTTTGACTAATTTCTTCCAGAATTTTGCCAGAACTCCGACTCCACCATGATTTTCGAAATTAATGACTAAAATACCCCTATCATATGATATCTAATCATACTTGGAAGATTAAATAATAATCTAACATTACTACTCTATAGAAAGAACTACGAAAGCTTAAAGCTCGCATCAAAAAACTTACCCGAGCTTCACGCTTTTTCCTCCAGAGCTCCTCTCTCTAAAACCTCTCTCTAAAACCGAAATTCCTCTTGAAATGGTGTGCAAAATATGAAGAGAGGTGCAAGGTATTTATAGAAAAAGTATTGGAATTTTGACCGTCGGATCAACTTTATGAGAATCGATCTGAACCGTCCATTTCATAACTTTGGAAACAAGTTTTTGCTTCTTCCTTCTCTCCCTTGGCCGACCTCCTTGGCCTCAAAAGTCAAGGGAAGAGCCAATGAGAAAATGCCAAGTGTCCAGGTTCCAGAAGCTTTCTGGTAGAATTCCCCGATCGGTGTCCGATTCGCGTAATTTCAGAAAAATCTCAAAATTCTGGATTAGACAATTCCAAGATATTTCCTTCCTCATAAAAAGTATCTAGTTTAACTTAAATTTTGGTCCTATTCAGGGTTCCAACGGTCTGTCTGAAGTTTTACGGAAAAACGTGTCAGTTACGGAATCAACTTGCGGAATTGCCAACCTCTGGACAAAAATTCACTGATTCCAAATATGTCCAGGAAATCATAAACTCATCTCCAGGATGTTGAGTTATAATTTATTTTATTCAAATCCAAATTTTATGACTATCTGCCTATTTCTCAGATTTTCCCTATTCCGTCTTATTAGGAAAATGCTCTATCAAGCTTCGAATTAACTTCCGAAAAGTCTACCTAAGATAAAAATCCACTGATCAATATTATACCTTGACTTTAGAAATCCTATTCCTGGTTCTCTAGATAGGATCCGTTTCCTATAGATAACTATTTATTTTTTTACTATTTACTTTAATTAATTATATATTAAAATATTACAACTTGTATACAAATATCATATCATAATATTTTTTGCTCATTCTTATCCTATTTTTCCCTCCAAATTCGGCTGGCCCTTATTTGTTATTATTTAATATTTATTTTTTAATTAATTAATTGTATATTTCAATTTTCTTAAAAATTTCCCAAAATTCTCTTATTGGTCCATTCTTGCATTTAGGCTTAAAAATACCTACTCTCATCAATTTTTCTTCAAAATTTCCAATTAATTAGGAAATATATTTATACTAATTTTTTATCCATTACCACTAATTCTAGGGTTTTACATAATTATCTCTGAATTTTCCTTCGTTTATGCTTAAGTAATTAGCCAAGAATTACCTAATTACCTTCTTATCAATTGTGGTTAATTTCCTTAATTAAGATAACTCTTTATCTTCAAACTTTTGTATTAACATTAGAATTCCATGACTCCTGCATTATTTTAGAATTTACGGGGGCTTTTGGTCTTTTCAATACTTTTGAGTATTCTTCTTCAATTTCTCCAAGTTTGTAATTTATCAAATTACCAAAATTAGAGATATATACCCTCTCAATTTTAATAATTATTTCACTGATATTTAGGATTTTTCACAATTTTTCCTAAGTTTTTATACACTTCAAGGGTATTTCGGTCATTTTGACCCCATAGTTCTCTTTCCTAATTTTCCTAAGAGATTTTTCCTTGGAAAATAAGATAATTATTAATTAATTTTTGATATCTCATATTCACCTATTTTTGATACTAAATTATAATACAGATTTTTAGGGTATTACATTTCTTCCCCCCTTAAACAAAATTTCGTCCTCGAAATTTGCACTCTACCATCTAAACTTTGTACTAACTAAACTCCGTCCTACTCAAACTTTGGACTATACGTGTCGGATCTTCACTTTGTCTGTCAGCCGCCCTTCTTGGTATTCGGGAATTCGCCTTGGTTTGACCATAAAGATCTTGTTATTTCGTACTTTGATATATGATGTTTCCCCGTGGTTCCCATACACCGTGGTTAACACCACAAATACCAAAATGGATACCAAAAATGTCCCCATGGTTCCCATACACCATGGTAACATAAGATACCTCCTACTTAATGACATGATCACGGTCGAATATAACTTAAGAAATATGGAAAACATTATGGAAGTCTAACCATATTCGGGAATAAGGCTATCTAATAGCGACTGGTTCGTTTAAATACTTTGAATGATTTCACGAAATGTGAACTACATGTTCGCCTTTGAGGTGTTCTTTTGACACCAACCTCTAGGATATATGATCATCACAATCATCCAAAAGATTCTCCCGATCTTTTGTGACTTGTACATACTATTCAGAAACGTGATTAATTATGCCCCGTCTAAGAAAATTTCTGCTCCGACAACTTCGTTGAGCAATATCAGTGATTTACACTTCTGCCTGTACAAGGCGTCAATCTATGTTATCTCGATTATAAGAAAATTTGGAAGTTCGGCTTCATCAGGCGTATTTACAGTTTCGCGGGGAATTTCCTTTGTCAAGATTAAGCTTTCATACCCATGCAGCTTTCGTTTCCTCGAATTGTCATGTGAGATACCGGTACAAAATTTTTTACAGAGAGTACTTACTCGATGTTTTCTCTATCCAGCTGCTACTTATCGTAGTCTTATACTAACTGTATTTAGCGAAAGTTCACTTGAATCTGCGGTTCTATCCCGCTAGACCCAAAACTACACATTTACGTTTACTATTTCTGGTTATTCTTATTCCAGAACTGATCATTCTTTGCCTAAAAGTAGTTTACAACATCGTTGCATCATGTAACATGACCCAGAAAATTTATTTCTGACAGCCAACACTCACATTTTATTAATCTAGTAAAGAGTCACATCTTTTACTCACTATTGATTGTCATTATTCTTGGCGTTTTACTTCTTATTCTGAACAGATGAGGACATCGTCAATCAACACCTCTACTACTCTACCTGTGTGTCTGAGAGAATTTTGGTCTAAGTACCCCATGAACAAGGTAGGTGCATTTTGTTTGGAAGAAATCTCAAAGATTTCAAGATGTTCATACTTAGTCCTGAGAACTATTCTCAGAACAACGCTAGTTTTGATTTGCAGCTGGGGATGCTTTGATCAATTGATCTTAAACATACGATTTAGATGATGGATTGTCAAAGAAAGTGGTACTTGTTTCTCCAATTATAACAATTGCCTTTTAATTTCGGCCTTTGTTATGGCATTGCTTAGGTAATCCCTCATTAAAGCGTTTCTGTTTCTTGAACTTCGGACCATCTTCAACAATGTTAGCCTTTGAGACTAATAGGATTGCTGTCAGATTTCTTTTCAAAAATCTTGTTGTCTTCTTCTATTCTCAATTTGACAATCAAATCTTCAAGTGACATCTTCTAGCGCTTATGCTTGAGATAATTCTTGAAATCCTTCCAAGGTGGTGGTAGTTTTTCTATAAATGTAGCAAATTGGAAAGACTCACTAAGGGACATCCCTTCAACGTGAATTTCATGCACAATCAATTGAAGTTCTTTAACTTGAGTTACCATAGATTTCGAGTCAAGCATTTTAAAGTCTTCCCATAATGCTTTAGTTGTATCCAAAGTACTATATACAGTATACAGTGTATTGTCTAGACCATTGAGAATATAATTTCTACATAGGAAATCAGAATGCTTCCAAGCAGCTATCGTAACAACCTTTTCCTTGTCCAACGGTTGTCCTTCTTCCAATTTTGGAGCATCTTTTGTGCAAAGTTCAAGGTAGTTAAATAGAAAAACATTTTCTATTGCCATATTTTAAAATCATTTCTATTGAACTTTTCTGGTTTTCACCATGCATTGGAACAGAACCACTTGGGTTCATCAAATTTGTACTTGTACTTGCCATTCCTGTTATTAAAACATAAACTCGATTAATCACAAAGATTAATCTACGGCAGTATAATACTCAAAATTAAAGATACTAAACATAGATTCGATTCAATATTACCACTAACACATGAAAACAACTTTGTTTATTATATCGATTGACCAGAAAGTGCAAATCAATGTGGGAGTCTCTCTATGCTATTGCAACAGTGACTAATTAAGTAACCAGCAAGACCAAGGCTTAGCCTTTAAATTGCTTTCCTAGACATCAATGATATAAATTAATCTAAGCTGATTCCAATAAAAATTGTCTTAAGATTGTTGTTGAAAATATACTAAACAAGTAGGAATAGAACAATAACAAGAGTCAGACAACTAAGATTGCATATGTAATATCTTGATTTTCACCTTATTAAATTCCTCGTATAATGTGAATATTTAGTGGAAGGGACCCTTATACATATAATTGAGTTGGAAAAGATGACTCAAGACTTCATAAAGAAGCCCCTAATTTCGTGCAAAGGAGGGCCAAGGAAGAAATAAAAGTAAGGGTATTTTTGTCAAATAGCAAGAGGGATCCTAGGAGGACTTCTTAACTAATATTAAAACACCTCTTGTCTCTCTTTCCATGAAAGTGCACGTCCAAGAAATCCAAGAAACCAAAGAGGAAGTGTTGATGAAACAATAAGGAAAGAAGGAAGGAAAGATCAAGCCGGGAACCAAGGTGAGTTATCATGTTCTAATCTTCTATCTTTTCTTTTCCTTTTCTTATGTAAACTTTAAGTCTTGAAAGGCAATCTTGCATGGTATTTGTAAGGGTAAGCCGAAAACCCTATGAGGTTTAAGAAAGAAGGAGGATTGTAAGAAGTGCAAGTATAAGTTGGTAAGTAACAACCCTAGTCTTCTTGCACTTAATTGTGATATTGTTGACCTTGGATTAATTTACGAAGTTGGAATATCACCGAGAGGGGGTGAATAGGTGATTATAAAATTCTTTCGCTAATTGCTCAAGAACACTTAAACAAAGAAGGAGAGAAGAATAATGAACACAAGAAGATTATATTGGTGCAGTCCAACTCTTGACCTACGTCAGTCCCCATAAACTCTCTAGGATTTCACTATCTCGAAACTTGATTACACACTTTGTAACTCTCGAGTAATCCTCTCACTAGGACTTACTTCTCTTGACAACTTGTAATCAAATAAACACAAACACAATTACACCCTCTGTACTCGAGATGATCCTTTCACTAGGACTCACTCCCCCTTATAAGTTGTAATTGTACACCCATACTTAAGGTTCCACAACCTTAAGATTTAACAACTAAAATAATCGAATAGTGTTTAACTCCTCACTGAGTAGATAAATGATAAACACTAAAGTACAAGAATATTCGAAGATATTAAATGAAATTAATGAAACAGTACATTGTAATTTCGAATTGAATGCACAGCGTTTCGGGTAGCTGGCGAATTCAATGCTTTTGGTATTTATAGTTGTTGCAATTAATGACCTGAATGAATCTGTTGTGACTCTTGAATATAGCCGTTAGACAGGTGAAACTTCATAGACACTTTCGCCGTTAATGATCCAAGTGGATTCGTACTGTCATCACATTATTTCGTCCTTCTGTTTTGCCCGTTGTGAAATAGCATTAATTGTGCAGATGGAATAGCAGTAAGAACTTTAGAGTGATCAGAGGATTGGTTATCGTGAATATGACTCGATTTGGGAACTGCATTAAATGCACCCTGACACACAAATTTATGATAATTTGTTGTTAATCCATGATATAATCACCTGAAACTCATTAGCAAACTAATTAAAAGCATTTAAGAATATTAATGAGTAATGATTTGAAGAAATAAAACCATAATCAATTGATTTAGATTTTTCGGAGACGGTGATTTGAGGATCAAAGGATTTTAACTTCCAGTCAAAATAAATTGCATTGAGTCAAAATGACTTGAGGCAAAATAATTATGACTCGAGGCAAGCTTTAAAACGATGAAATAATTATGACTCGAGGCAAGCTTTAAAACGATGAAGAAAATGAGAACTTGGAAGTTTTCCTAGAGTCAAATTGACTTGAAGTAAAAGTGACTTGAAATAAAAATGACTTGAGGCAAAGTGACTTGACGTGAAAATGCCTTGAGCAAAAATAACTTGAAGTGAAAGTGACTCGAGGCAAAAATGAGACAAACTTTCTGATTAAATCAAAATGACCTTTAGCAATGCCTCGAGGTGATAAGTAATATGACTCGAGGTAAGCTTAACCGCGAAACAAATATTTAACTTTTCAAATCCAATTAACTCGAGGCAAATGATAGGTTACCTCGAGGCAAAAATACTACAAACTAATTGACTTCCAGTTAAAATCAATTAGCTTCGAGGCAAAACAAGATAACTTTAATTGTTTGAAAACAAATGACTTGGGGCAAAAACGAAAGCATAGAAATAATGGACAAAAGAATAGTTTGCCTAGAGTCATGAATAGAATGCCTAGAGTCATTGCCTAAAGGCAATTATTAATTGACTTAAGGCAATCACTTCCAGAGTTCAAAATGGCACTTGACGACTTGACTGGAGGCATAAATAAAATGCCTTGAGTCAAGTTGCCTAGAGGCAACTATTAGATGACTAGAGGCAAACCATTGTTTTAAGCAAAATTACGAGTTCGCCATTGATGAAATAAAATGATGATTGATGCCTGGAGTCATAAACCAAAATGCCTTGAGTTAAAAAGTAAGTGCCTTGAGTCAGAAAGGGAAATGCCTAGAGGCAATTATGGAGTGACTAGAGGCAATTCACGTAAAAGACGCTAGTTGAGAGAAACACAAGAGGATTTTCCTAGAGTCATATATTTGATGTCTTGAGTCATATTGACTAGAGGCAAGTCACTAAATAACTAGAGACAAAAAGTGGATTTTAACATAATTACAAAGTTTTCCATGAGATAGTCAAATAGATTCATGCGTGAAAATGCCTTGAGTCAAATACAAAATACCTAGAGTCATAAAGTAAGTGACTAGTGTTAGTTCTCAATTGGTTTTGATGATAACGGACAATTGTAAACATGATTGAAGTTTGTCTTTGTAAGTTGAAAAACTTACTAAGGCAAACTCGAGTTTCGGCCTGACAGAGAAGTGCTCAAATTTTTATAAAGAAAGGAAAACTCGAGTTAAGATTTGAAAACTCGAGTTTTGGCCATACAGAGAGCATTCGAGTTTTTCACAGACAAAGTTTGATTTTGAAAACTCGAGTTTTGACAAGACAGAGAGCAACCAAGATTTTCAAAGAAACCAAAACTCCAGTTTCCATAGGAAACTCAAGTTTAGACTTTACTGAGAATTCTCTAAGATTTTCATAGTTCATGAAAACTCGAGTTAACCATAGAAAACTCGAGTTTCCATCATCTGAGAACAATGCTCATGTCTGACTTTGTGAAAACTCCCGTGTTCAAATCGACCATGCTTTTCAATGTTTTCTCATAAAAGAGAAAACTTGAGTTTTTGTTTTGAAACTCGAGTTTCGACCTTACAGAGAAGTTTCCAAAGTTTTCATCGAATGAAAAACTCGAGTTAAGTTTTGGAAACTCGAGTTTTGACCAGGCAGAGAGCTCTGCTAAATTTGAATATTTGAAAACTCGAGTTATGATTTGGAAACTCCAGTTTTGAGATTTTGGACTAAAACATAATTTCTCATTAAAAGTCCAAAACTCGAGTTAGTCACTTAATGATTCGAGTTTTGCACTATTCACTAGGCTTGTCCAAAATGCCAAATCGCGATATTTGTCTCTGAAAGAAGAAAACTCGAGTTTGGATTGAAAACTCGAGTTTCGGTATTTTTCTGAAAGAACACTGAAGCATGAAAACTCGAGTTTGGACGAACCAACTCGAGTTTCCATCGCGAGATTTGAATTTCGAACAGAATGAATTTGCAAAACCTTTGTGTTTGATCTCTATACTCTATATCATCACTCATTACTATTCTTAACTATGTTTAATCACTTTGTTAGTGAGTTTCGATGATTTAGACAGATTAAATGGAGACTTAGCATAAAGCATAAAGCATGTCAAAGACATTTAATGAAAAGTGCGAAAAACTTGTATGCTTTTGGACAAACATTCTCCACACGTTTTGGAGAAGTTAATGCTTGCCTTCTACATCCAAAGAAACTGCTCTTCCAACGGATTAATAGTCGAGAGAGTCAACTCAATTTCGCAAAACTGGATTAACTAAAGAGTAGAGAGAAGAAGACCAAAACCTTCATTAATCATCCTCTAATCACTCCAACGGTTATATGAGGATTTATAACGGTCATTTAATGATCTCTACCTATAAATAGAGATGCATTCAAGTCTTCTCAAAAAAACCAATCTGTGCAAAAACGAAAATCATTAAAGTTTCAACTACTCTTTGAGTTTTCTGTTGTAAAGTATCTTTGATACATTTATTCTTCAGTGTTTATCATATCTACTCTTAGAGAGAGTTTTCTTGATTGTAAATCATTCTTGTAAGTTATCTCAAGTCAAGGGGACTTGGAGATTGGGGTTATTGATTACAACTTGTAAGGGGGAGTAAGTTCTAGAGAGAGAATTACTCTTGAGTGCAGAGTGTGTAATCAATCTTGATAGTGAGAAATCCCAGAGAGTGGGGATTGGACGTAGGTCAATTAGTTGGACCGAACCAGTATAAATCTCTGTGTCTTGCTTCTCTTATCTATACTTTGTTTTACTTCTACACTTCATATGAAAAACAGAGCATTTCGAAAAGAATTTGAGAATCCCCAATTCACCCACCTCTTGGTGATTCAAGCTCCACTTTCAACTAGAGGCAAAACTTGAATTTAGCAAAAATAACGAGATTGCCATTAGTGAATTGATGCTGGAGGTAAAACGAAAATACTCACATACCTTGAGGCACTTATTAAGTGACTAGAGGCAAATCAGAGATTTAAGCATAATTACGAGTTTGCCATTAGATCAGATAAATTGAAGCATATAACTCAAGGCATATAATATTTGACTAGAGGCAAATTGAAACTTCAAATTCTTATCGAAAAACATGAATTAATTACATTATAATTGTTATCATCAAAACATCAAAAACATGAGAACTAACAATTTCCTCATGTTTCTTGTAGATTTGAAGATTATAAACTCTAAGAGGAGCTTTTGCCCAAGATTTATAAAAATGGATTAAAAGGTGTATTAAATTTAAAAATGAAATTAGAAGGTCAAATGGAACATAAAATCATAAGATTTGTGAAGAAGAACTTGGAAACCATTTGTATCTTGTTTTCGGTCAGACCAAAACATGAAGAAGAAATGGGATTTTTTTCCATTTCGATATTTCCAAAGTGTTTAAAATGGAAAATTGTGTAGGATAGAGGTTGGACAATAATTTTGGAAGCATAATGACTAAATTGTGAAAATCCCAAAACTGTTCAATGAAGAATTCTGGCGAGTCATTCAGCTAGCTACATATTTTTGATTAATCAAATGGTGTCCAATGGCTATTAAATTTTCCATAACTATAGTATACATAATAAGCTTTATTTTGATAGGTAATTTGTAATTTTTGAAGTTGTATACAAAGATATATGAATTTTTGAAGTTGACACATGATTCTGGAATTTTGATTTGGACAGTAGAGACATTTAAATTATTCTGGAACAGTACAAATTTTTCGGGCTGATGTGATATATTTATTTGAAATTAGACTTATCAAGGGTCACATATCCTTTGGAATCGCCTTAATTCGACATTTGTACAATTAGTTATGAATTTTCAAAGTTGTTGAAAATTTTGGACAATTTTGAGAAAAGTCTGAAAATGGAAGCATAAAAGTCAAGGTTAATTAATTTGTATCCTTGCAATTAATAAAAGACTTTTAGCCATAAGTTAGGCCAAAATGATAATAAATTCTAGTATTGTTTGAGTTATGGAAAATTTGCATAAGTGATGAATCACTACTACAAAACAGGGATACAACATCCTATTTTTTGCACATTTAACGTCTTTTTTCCGTGGGGGAAAACTTATGGGGTCTAATTCTTAGAACTAGACGCCATAAGTTAAGACTTAATTAAGGCGTCCTATTTTCAAAATTAGAAACCTTAAGTATGGCACAAATGCCCTTCCAGAGGATATTTAAGGCGTAACTTATGACGTCTAATTAACGCCGTAAGTTGAACTTAAGGCGTCTAATTATCAGAATTAGACGCCATAAGTGTTTTAAAAAAATAAATATATATTTTGCTTCGTATATTCACTGCCCACAATCCTTTACAAAAACCTTCTTACATATCAGCAAGCAACAATCACCACAATGTGATAAAATAAACAACACCTATGTGTTAAAAGGTTAGCTCAAATAACCTTATATTTTTGACTCGAAAGTGTAACAACAAAGTGTAAGATAGAAATAGAGTTGGACATAACTAAAGTACCACATGCATGTATATATAACAAGAGATAGCAAAGTAGTGACAACAAAGTGTAAGTGGCTAACTTCAAATCATCTTAACCAATTTGCTCTAACTAATTCAAGTGGTAACTACTACAACTTCTATGTACAACAATCACCACAAAGTTTCAAAAAGTTGTCTAGCTACCTCCTACTAATTAAGCAATATAAAGACTAACTTCATTCATCTATGTGTTGAAGAAGATGTCTAGCCAATAGGTTTTAAATTAAATCGATATCTTCCTTCGAGTAGGCATCCTCAATACCAAAAATCTGTAAAATGGAAAATAAGGTATAATATAAATCAATCAAGTGAATGCATTAATTAAACAATTACAGTACAACTTCAAAATATTATCATTTAAGAATGAAGGATCAATTGCCTTGTCAAAATCTGAAGTAAGTCCGCTCTGAATGAAAGAATTCATGTAGAGCATAACATAGTATCCACATTTAGGGAAAAATGAAATGAAAAAGACTCGGAAACAACTTAGAAACATTTCTCCTATAATCTGGATTTCTACCAAATGATTCTTTCATAGACCAAAAGTCAAACATATTCACCATCAACACACATGCCTGACAACAGTAATGACGGATAGTTTAAGTTCATGATATGTTAAGGCGTCAAAAATAAATAACAGTCCATGAACAAGCCAAAGCCAGATGAGAGAGCCATCTCATTAGATGCCTAGATTCTCACTCAAGTTCTATATTCGCAGCACAAACACAGACATCAATTCAAAGGGTAGTATGATGAATTCTACTCAACGAGCTCCTTTTTCCCCCTACATGTGCACAAGAACATCCTCATAGTTCTGAACACATGACTTGAGGACTGAGTTCTAAGTATTTTATAGTACCTGATTCTTCACAGATAAACATATAAAAAGACGCATGCTTAAATATCATCGAAGTTCAATAGAAAGTATGATTTATTATAATCAAAAGGCACCTCTTTCCAACTGCAGGCATACCCCTTAAATGCATGTGTAGATTAAAAACCTTGCTTTGGTAAATAAATAATAATAGAACCCAATTCCCTTAATGTTAGTAGAAATAAAATTCCATAATGCCTTTAACAAATGCTACAGGTGCCAAAATAAATAAGGAGATTAAGATGTAATTCTATGTCCTAAGACTAACGACTAATTATTCTTTTAAAAAATAAATTTATGGAAAAACGATACAAATTTGAAGTCCTACCTTTGTACTAGATGAAGTAGAAGGTCCAGCAGCCCCCACTGCCTGCCGAGCAAAACCGTGCCTATGCATCTCTTTATGCAGCTCAGAAGCCTTGAGAAATAGGTGTCAGCAATTGTACTGGTTAAAATTTATTATAAAATAATAGAGTATCTGAAGTGAAAAGTAAGTTGGTAAAGCACTTGATTAATTGAAATTTCAGTAGAATCTTGTGTTTGACAATCTCTTGTGGTTATCTGAATATTTTTGGCTAAATTCTCCCCTAGGACAGACTCGGGTGAGAACCCAATCAATAAAAAAAAATGAAGCAAGTGGTAACCATCTTTATATCACAAGATAAATGGCAATGCCCAATTGCAACAACTAAATAACAAAAAGCCAAAAAGTTATGAGAAAGAACATACCTTCGTGGCCATTTCCAAGGACTTGCCATAAAGTTCATTCCCAGGATCCTAAAATTACTCAGGAATCACAAATATTTCAGCACATTTACAACTATAAATAAAGTGCTTCCCTTAGCATTGGTGCAAGAGTGAAAGCGTACCTCGTCAACTGCTTGCTGATAGTACTCAGATGCCCGATTAAAATCAACTCTCACCATTTCTTGTTCCAGAGTTAAAAGTGCACGTGAATTATGAGCATTTCCTAGGTACCAAAGAGCTTTGTGCTTCTTATGATTAATCGCCAATGCCTCCTCCAGCTTCGAGATAGAATCTGCAACAATCAAGTCAGCATCATAAAATCAGATTATATAAACTGGAGATGCATCAACAGCTACTGGATATTCCCATAAAATTTCAGTAATCACCGCAATATAAAATGGTCGGATTCAACAGTCATTATATTAAATTTGAGCTTTACCATTAAAAAAAACGAATAAAAGGACAACAAAGTAGCACCTTGAACCATCTTCTTCGCATCGGAATTACTGCTCTGAAACTAAGACATCTCTAGTAAAACACCGCCCATCTTGCCAAGTTCTACATGGATTAGAAATTAAAGTTCCTATAAGCCAAAACAAACTCATCGGGGCCATTCTCCACACAATAAACAGAGATTGATACTTCACTAATCTAACATCTTTGATCAAAAAAAATATTATGTATGTGTAGATCTGCGGCGACGTGGTGGCGGCATCGTTCGTCCATCACCGTCAGTGAGGGAGATCGAAGATCTGAGCAAAGACGGTGCAGATCTGTGGCGACGCGGAGGGGAGCAGATTTGCGGCGGCGACGCGTAGGGCACGAACTGAAGGCAATATCTGAGGCAGAAAAGAGGGTCGATTGAGAGCTAAGAGAGGGAAGAAGAGAGAAAGGAGAACTAATGATGAAATGAGAAGGAGAGTCACGAGAAAACGTACTAAAAATGACTATTTTGGCGTCTAAGTATATAACTTAGACGCCAAAAGCACTTTTGGCGTCTATTTTTTTGCGTTTTTACGTTAATTTTTGGTGTATTTTGGGCACTAGGGTCCAATTTTGGCGTCTAAATATTGAACTTAGACGCCAAAAGAACACTTTTGACGTCTAAGTTCAAAAGTTAGACGTCAAAAGTCAACATATAATTACAAAAGTCAGCAACACTTTTGTAGTAGTGAATATTACTTATAATTATAGGGAGTGTTGTTTCCTAGAGCTTTTAAGAAATTTGGGAGTTGGTTGCCAGTCTAAAAATATACCATGTAGTAACTTCAGTCTCACGAACTCTATATATCTGTGTATGCCTGTTTGTACCATGAATTGTGATTCGTGCCTTGGACACGCGTTTATTGCATTCAGTGGTGTATGGGTTCAAAGCCCAGTTGCTATGATTGATTTCCCAGCATTGTGGATCTAGGACTTGCTGTGTCCTGCGTTTCACAGTCAACATTGCTTGTAATGCTGTGTTGCATTATGTGACTGCGCATGATATGTGTTGAATACCGTATTGTTTATTTTCATAATTATGGTTAACTGTCATACACTGTTTATACATTGTGCATGAGATTTACCTGGTTACTATAGGATCTTTCGGGATTCATGCCCTTGTTACTACCTGTGAGTTGTACAGTATTTTGGATGAGGCTCCTAGGAAATAGCAACAGATGTCAACAAATGGAGGTATTAGATCGATTCTAGATTGTTCGAGGGATATTTGTTGAAAAATTTATGTAATTATGTTTAGAATTTATAACCATGATTTTTAATATATTATCAGTATACTATGCCCAAACCATTTTGCCACTGTGCTACGCTATAATTCTCTAAAGTGTGATGTATCATATGACAACATATAAACATACAATAATTATGTATAATATGAAAACCCAGAAATAAACTCACAAGACTGCCGAAATATGTTAATGAACTTTAAAGAAATTCGAACCCAACGTACATTGTCTCCTTGAGACAATTTTGCTCCCTCTATATGGATGCCCAAGGTTGATGAGCAATTGTCTTACAAGATAAAGCGGATTTTACGTGTTCAGAATGATGACACTCTCAATCAGAAGCCCAATCGAATACAACGAGTCTGTTTTCAGAATCGCACATAGTATGATTGCAGAATGCAGTATGCAATATATGAGAGATGAGTGTTTGAGAATGATTTGAGATATAAATTTTTTGTCACTAGCACACCCTATTTATAGACGACGAAAATTGATCAGGTGGACTGAAAGAGATTTGCCGTGCCTCTCAAAATAACCAGATTCAATAAAAGATTTGCAGTAATAGGGAACCTGGATCGTTTCCCAACGAACTTGCAGCGGGCTTGATTAACAACAACGACGAAACCCTAACGGTGAAAAAAGGGGGGATTTTTTTTGTGATTCAACAAACTAAAACGAAATAGAGAGAGATAAACGAAATATTGAGAAACAGATAGAAAAAAAACTATTTTCAAAATCGATCTCGATAAGATGAAAACAGAATCGAGAAACCCTAATCCGATTAAGCCTAGGCTCTCTGGACGAATCATGGAATCCTCACGTTGGATTAATCATAGAAGTTTAGCCGAGCATGGTTGGAATAGAAGAAGAAAAGACGAAGAACATGAAGAACATTTGAGAGAAAACTAAAACTTTTGTCTTTAATCCAAAACTGTGTAAAACGTGAATGAATTAATGCGTAGAATGAATGTGTGACGGCTGCCTCACTTAAAGATAACCTAAAAACGAATTAGGTCTAATGGTTCAGCCCAAAACGAAAATAAAATAAAGATGGGCTTTAATTACAAAATTCGAGCCCAATTAAAATCCAGAATTGTTCATCTGACTTTGGCTCCAAAATTGACCGCCTTCTTGTCCGAATTGGCTCTTTATGTCTTCATAACAATTGTAGCTCTCTGAATAATCTGAAATATGAGAAAAAATGAGGCAAATCCGATGTCTGGTTCAAGAGTTATGGTAAAAATAGTGAAGCAATACAAAACTGGAATTTTATCGATAAAAATGGCTAAAATTACAATCTAAGGCCCAAAGCCTAAATGCACATAAAAGCCATTATTTATTAACTAAAGAGTCCTAAATATTGATCAAGAGATAAAAATAAGTGTATTAAATATTCAATTATCAAATTCCCCCACACTTATCTTTTTGCACTCCTGAGCAAAATCTAAAGAAAAAGACTAAAAGGAAAAACTCTTCTTTACTAATAATTGCTAATAATGCAAAAAGTGAATCAAGGGACAAAAAGTTCCAAAAGACCAATCAATCAAGACCAAAATCCCTTCATCTCAAATTACAATTCATGGTAGTCTCAATCAATGATGCTAATCACAAAAGATGGTCTCACAAATGATGCGCTCAATCAATCGATCTCTCAAGTGTATAGGGTAAATAAGTGTATCGCTCAAATTCTACTCAAGAAAATTGTTCTACCATAAGCTTGCTCAACTTCTACGTCTCCACTACTCACAACACATACATGCACAAATCAAGAGAGCTTGTAATTAAAGGTTGTAACGGGGCTAGGGTGAAGGTAGGTAATAGTATGGAATGAGAGGCTAAGCACCAAAGAAATCAAAAGGAAGAGCATTGATTAACACAATCATTCTCTATGTATGAAATTTTTATTCTACTAATATATCCATTCCTTTCTATGTATTTTCTTTTCTTTTTTTTTTTCTTTTCTTCTTTTTTTTTCTTTTATTTTTTTTATTTTTATTTTTATTTTTTTCTTTCCTTTCATTGTATACGTAATTACAATGTCAAAATCAAATATCTCCCCCCCACACTTAAACTGTTGCACTCCTGAGCAACCCCCACACTTAAACACAAAACAAGTTGAAACCAATGCTCAATAAATCTTCAAGGTGCGGAATAAAATGGTTTTACGCTTAGGCTTGTAATGTGGCTTAGAAAAGAATGGGTCAAAAGGCACAAAGGGGCTAGCAAGGGAATCATAATGCAAGGGAAAGCTATTTGGCCAAAGTGAGGAAAATAAAAGAAAGAAAACAAGCTTCCATCATACTTATGCACGTAAGTGAAAAATGTAGTTTCAAAAGAAAAGGAGCAAGTTCTAGAGAACAAAAATCATGAGAGATGCACACATGAAAGAAAGAATGGCAAAAGATGAATTCCATTCATGCAGGCCCAAAACCTCACAAGGTCAATACCAACTTAGGCAATCAACAACATCAAATCAACTATCAAGACTTGTAATCGAAGAGTCAAGAATTGTAGACCAACCGAATGATCCATTAAAACCAAAGTCTAATTCCACGTTCATAATATGTAGCAATCATAGAAAGAGATTTTTTTTTTTCAAAAAGCAAGGTAGAAAAAAAAAGAAAACAAATAAGAGAGAAAGAGGGAGAAGGAAGAAGAATACTCCCTAAGGGTTTATGGAGGGAGAAAGAAGAATCCTCCCCAAGGGTTTATGGAGGATAGATGGCGTCAATGAGGAGAGTCTCGCTTCCTCAGCCGCCGTGGGATCCCTCATGAAATGGCTTGAGGCGATGCCCATTAACCTTAAAGGTACTTCTTGTGGTTGGATCACATAGCTCAACAAAGACCAAATGGAAAAATGTTAGTGATCTCAAAAGGGCCATCCCATCTAGATCGAAGCTTACCCGGCATAAACTTCAAACGGGAGTTAAATAGAAGAACTTTCGGCCCACGTAAAATTCTTTCCTCGAATATGCTTATCATGGAATGCCTTAGTCTTCTCCTTGTACAACCGTGAACTCTCATAGGCATCCAATCTCAACTCATCTAATTCTTGCAACCGTAGCTTTCTCTCCATCCCAGCATCGAGCCAAATCCATGTTACTGCTTAATGGCCCAATAGGCTCGATGTTCCAACTCAACCGGAAGATGACATGCCTTACCAAAGACAATCCGATAAGGAGACATCCCAATCGGAGTCTTGTAGGCGGTGCGATATGCCCACAAAGCATCCTCTAATCGCTTACTCCAATCTTTCCGGGTAGAGTTAACAGTCTTCTGAAGGATTTGCTTAATCTCTCTATTTGAGACTTCAGCTTGACCATTGGTCTGAGGGTGGTATGTTGTGGAGACCTTGTGTAGCACTCCATACTTGCGTAACAAGGCACCCATGCTTCGATTACAAAAATGGGAACCCTGGTCACTGATAATAGCTCTAGGAATGCCAAACCTGCAGAAAATGTTAGACCTAACAAAGTCCACCACCACAGCCCAAACATCAAAGATCTCACAAAACAATATAGGGTTTTGGGGCATCTCATGCCTACGAGAAATACTCCTGCTCTCGACGGTTATCACATGACTTACAAAACAGATGGGAATCACGAAACAAGGAGGGCCAAAATAATCCACTATCTAACACTTTCCTAGCAGTTCTTTGGGGTCCAAAGTGACCACCACAAGCAGAAGCATGAGAAAAATGCAATATGGAGTGAAATTCATGGTCGTATACATCTCCTAACTATCCGGTCACTACAAAACTTCCACGAGATAAGGGTCATCCCAAACATAATATTTAGACTCACTTTTCAATTTTAGGTTTTGGGCCCTAGTGGAGTCTACAGGAAAAATACCACTACCAAATAGTTAACTAGATCAAGATACCATGGGGTCTTACCTTGCAGTGTAGAAGCCGCTCATCAGGGAAATCATCCCGAATAGAAGAGGGGTGAGAGGGAGAATGGGTGATGCGACTCAAGTGGTCGGCTACCCGCTTTGCGCCCCACTTCGTCTCGAATCTCAACATCAAACTCTTGGAGCAAAGAACATCCACCGGATGAGTCGTGGCTTAGCATCCGCCTTTTCAAAAGAAACTTCAAAGCGGCATGGTCGAGAAAACAATGACTCTACTAGCTAGCGATATGACCTAAACTTATCAAAAGCAAATACAATGGCCAACAACTCCTTTTCGGTGGTGGTGTAATTAGACGAGCAGAATCCAAAGTCTTGGAGGCATATGCAATGACATGAGATGCTCTGTCTACCCGCTGTGCCAAGATAGCACCAACCGCATAATTGGAAGCATCGCACATCAACTCAAAAGGAAGGCACCAATCAGGGGGCTTAATCACTGGGGCTGTAGTCAGGCAACACTTCAAATGATCGAAGGCCGCCTTGCAAGTATCATCAAATACAAATTCAGCGTCCTTATGCGTAAGATTGGACAAGGGTCGGGCAGTCTTGCTAAAATCTTGAATGAAACGCCGATAGAAACCTGCATGACCAAGAAAAGAACGAACTTCCCGCACAGAAGCGGGGTAAGCAACGCAGTAATTACATCTATCTTAGCAGGGTCTACCTCAATCCCTTTCCTAGACACTATGTGTCCCAAGACTATACCTGACTCAACCATGAAGTGACACTTCTCATAATTCAAGACAAGATTAGACTCGGACATCTATGCAAAACTCTAGACAAATTAGCCAAGCAGAATCAAAACTAGACCCATATACGGTGAAGTCATCCATAAAAACCTCCATGCAATCCTCTAGAAACTCGGAGAAAATACTTACCATACAACGCCGAAAAGTGCCAGTGCATTGCAAAGGCCAAAAGGCATCCTTCGGTAAGCATATGTCCCAAAGGGGCATGTGAAGGTCGTCTTCTCCTGATCCTCAGGAGCAATATGGATCTGGAAATATCCGGAGTAGCCATCCAGGAGCAAGAATGAGACTTACCACCAAACGCTCTAACATCTGATCAATGAAAGGTAGAGGATAATGATCCTTGCGAGTGGCTTGGTTGAGTCTCCTATAGTCGATGCAAACTCTCCAACTATTCTGAACTCGAGTAGGAATGAGCTCATTCTTCTGATTGGCTACCATAGTGACTCCGAAAGGGAAGAAGCTTGGGTGGTAACAACTCTGATGTCATCACACTAGAAATCCCTGAAACCACATTCAAAGAAGCACAAGCAAAAGGACTGTGTCTATACATCTCAATGTTAACATCGAATTCAGTTCATCAAAATCGAAGTAAGCTCATCAAAATCGAATCGGGATGCACGTTAGGATCGGGATGAAGCTCAAACTCGAATCGATATCGAATCGACAAGTAATGCGTAATCACTAAGCAAGTCGAATCACCAAATAATGCATCATTAATTTCAAGGCAAATAGGACACCATTCATTATTAGCACATGCACAAATGAGAGAATCACTCATAGATGCAAAATCGTGGTAAGCAAAGACACCAATCGCCAAGAACATCATCCACAACATCATCAATCACATCAATACAGAAAACATAATGCTCTTCCCTAGGATATTTCATGGCATCAAAGATATTGAAATTCACAGATATATCACCAAACTCCATGGAAAGAGTACCAGAATGCACATCTATCTTAGTCCTAGCTGTTTTCATGAAAGGTCTCCCTAGAATGATTGGTGACCTACTACTAGGAGACTCACCCTCCATATCCAAGATGTAAAAATCAGCGGAAATATCAAGTCATTAACTTTGACTAATACATCTTCAACTAAACCGAGAAGGATGAGCACTACTTCTATTAGCTAACCGAACAATAACACCAAGAGGACGCAAAGGACCAAGACCAAGAGATCTATAAACAGATGCAGGCATGATATTAATAGAAGCACCTAAATCTAGCATGCAATCATCAAATCTATAGTTACCAATGAGGCAAGGGATAGAAAATGTCCCTGGATCTTTGCATTTACGAGGCATAGTAGGTTTGGATGAGTCTTGAGACATTCTAATTCAAACTCACTCGTTCATTCCCTTCGTCGCCTCTTGTTGGTGCACAACTCCTTCAGAAACTTGGCATATTTAGGAATTTGTTTGAATGCATCTAAGAGAGGAATGTTGATCTCTACTCTTCTGAATGTCTCAAGTATATCCTTCTCTTGTGCTTTACCTGCCAACTTCTTGGGTTGAATTGCTCTCGAGGAAGGGAAGAGGAATAGGAATGTCTTCCTCTTCACCTTGCAGTCTTGCCTTTTTCTTTTTAGAGTCAATCTTCACATTTCCTGACTCGTTTCCGATGTGGAAGTCACATCTCGTAGCGTGCTTAGGTTCCTCCAATTGCTTGCCGACCGTAGTGATATAGCACTCACATTTCCCTTAGGATTGGGAATTGTTTGTGAAGGAAGGGAGTTGGATCCCCGAGGTTGAAGCCGGTTCAATGATGTTGCCAATTGCCCAATCTGTGTTTGCAAACTCGAATGGAAGTGTCGGTTCTTTGTTGGAACCGCATATTAGCCGTGACAAATTGCTTCATCATATCTTCAAGTGAGGAACCACCACCACTACTACTAGCTCGTTTGTTGTGCCGCCCGTGGAGGTGGACATATGGTCGGTCGAGGAGGTGGCGCTTGCAAAGGCAAAGGGGTGCAGATTGTTGCGGGAAAGTCTCGTGGCATGTACTGTCTCTGCTGGTAATTCCTGCATTCGTTGATACCGGTTACTCGATTCGATTCGATTCGGTTACTCGGTTCGATTTTGGTTCCAGCGAAAGTTGGGGTGATTTCTCCAACCAGGATTATAAGTATTGGAGAAGGCATTATTCTCGTTGGTATTGTGGCCTTCCCGAAAAACGCCCACCGAAGCTACCGATGGTCTTGGTAAGCAGGATCATGCAAGGTAGGGCATGAGTCAGTGGAATGATGTGGTTCAGAACAAAACCCACAGGAGTACCCACTCTGAGGAGGTGAAGACTGCACTGTCTGTGTTACTGGCAACTGCCTCACAAGGGAGGTCAGATCATCAAGTCTAGTTTCTAATCTCTGGGAATCATACTGGTTTGGCAGTGCTGCTTGAATATGGTAAACAGGGGTACTATTGGCCCTAGTGCCAAACTCCTGAGAGTTATCTGCCATAATGGATATCAAGTCCCGAGCCTCTTCAGGTGTCTTGTTGCTCATAGCACCACCGCTAGAAGCATCCACCAATCCTTTGTCTACCGGTACAAAGAAGGTTAGGATATTGGATGCACAAAGGTTGATAATTAACATCAGTGCACCCAATTCCTTTAAAGTAGCATGATCTCGCCTGTCTTTCGCCATAACGTCTGAGTTAGCAAAATTGCTACTAGAATTAGTGAAAACAACAAGACTATCAGAAATACTATCAAATGATTTTTTTTTTTAAATTTTTATTTTTTTTTAAAAAAATTATTTAAAAATAATAATAAAATCAAATAAAATCAAATAAAAAGATAAAATAAAAGATAAAAAAATCAAATCAAATCAAAATAAAAAAAATAATAATAAAAAAAAAATTCCAATATTGTTACTAATCAAACCGATGCAAATTCCTCGGCAACGGCGCCAAATTTTGAAAGAGATTTGCCGTGCCTCTCAAAATAACCAGATTCAATAAAAGATTTACAGTAATAGGGAACCTGGATCGTTTCCCAACGAACTTGCAATGGGCTTGATTAACAACAACGACGAAACCCTAACGGTGAAAAAAGGGGGGATTTTTTTGTGATTCAACAGACTAAAACGAAATAGACAGAGATAAACGAAATATTGAGAAATAGATAGAAAAACGTTAATAAACCGAAATAGATTAAAACGACCAACCCAACGTTTAGATTCCCTGAATCGTCCATCCTTGAGCGAAATATTAACGAACTCGCGTTTGGTTCTAGAGGAACCGAGATCTCTGCATCCGTCCGAAATTCCCTCGACTAGACGATCGCCTAGCATTTATTCGAACAGTGGCGTCTCATTGTACGATCGCACAGCAACACTTTAAACCTAGTCCGAACTCGGTCCTTGGGACGAACCAAACCGAATATTAAATCTAATATTCGAACTATTTTCGAAATCGATATGATAAGATGAAAAAGAATCGAGAAACCCTAATCCGATTAAGCCTAGGCTCTCGGACGAATCATGGAATCCTCACGTTGGATTAATCATAGAAGTTTAGCCGAGCATGGTTGGAATAGAAGAAGAAAAGACGAAGAACATGAAGAACATTTGAGAGAAAACTAAAACTTTTGTCTTTAATCCAAAACGTGTAAAACGTGAATGAATTAATGCGTAGAATGAATGTGTGACGGCTGCCTCACTTAAAGATAACCTAAAAACGAATTAGGTCTAATGGTTCAGCCCAAAACGAAAATAAAATAAAGATGGGCTTTAATTACAAAATTCGAGCCCAATTAAAATCCAGAATTGTTCATCTGACTTTGGCTCCAAAATTAACCGCCTTCTTGTCCGAATTGGCTCTTTATGTCTTCATAATAATTGTAGCTCTCTGAATCATCTGAAATATGAGACAAAAATGAGGTAAATCCGATATCTGGTTCAAGAGTTATGGTAAACATAGTGAAGCAATACAAAACTGGAATTTTATCGATAAAAATGGCTAAAATTACAATCTAAGGCCCAAAGCCTAAATGCACATAAAAGCCATTATTTATTAACTAAAGAGTCCTAAATATTGATCAAGAGATAAAAATAAGTGTATTAAATATTCAATTATCATGGACTCGACTCTTGTGGCAAACTGGTGCGTCGTGCAAACAAACGCACCAGAATGGAGCGAACGACGACCCTTGCTGGCGAACCGGTGCGTTCTACGAACAGACACACTAGAACGGATTGGTCATAGTGATCCGAAGCCGCTAGTTGGGAGAATCTCAGAGGGGCAAAAATGCAAATAACAAAAGTTCAGGGACCAAAAAATAATTTAATAAAAAAAATTTAATTTCACACATGCCAACCGAACTGAGCTGGACAGTGGCACACACGCGTGTGATGGATTAAGGGTCACCTAATTCCTCACCCCTCCACAAAAGTGGGTTGGCCTAATGGCCCAATTTAGAGGAGCAAATTTGAGGCTTATATACCCTCTTACTCCTCTTCATTTGTCCAATGTGGGAATTTTATCCACACACTCATTCCTTATTCCTTTTTCCTCTTCTTCTCCAACTTACTTCTTGTTCATAACCTATGGGATTAGATCCAAAATTTCAATAGAGGATCAATATATTATATTGTGTATTGTGTCAGAATCAGTGTGTTCTTCCTTCTAGCAATAATATTTTTATATAAAGTTGAAGTATAAACACTTAAAAGATTAAGATGTATCCACCCAAAATTATTATTTTTTCAATAGCCCTTAATTAATATTCTAACTAATTTGTGGTTCATCCAGAACATTAAAGTGTTTTTTAGTAACACACCCATTATCATAAAGTATATTTTTGGTGTTATTTTACCCTTAAAGCATTTTTATTAGCAATAATAAACATAATAAAATTATGATACTGAGTGTGAAAAATACTTTAAGACGTTAGATGTATAAAATATTACCAAAAAACACTTTAGGATACTAAATATTATTTTAAGAAAAAGGTACTTTTGGGTACTGGATGAATATGAGTACAGTGTTGGGCGCCCTTAGATTAGATATGAATTTTTCATGTATTATATTGCAAGAATTTATAATAATATGACTTGCTATGAAGTTTATAGTTTATAATCATTTAGACTGAGTGAATCCTCCCTTTATCATTATATTGTGTGACTTTTCATTCCATTCCCTTGAAACTTGTTTTGTTTTTCCGAATACAATGGAAAAGGAAAAAGTTATTAATCTACAAGACAAGGATCAGAAAACCTACCCGATATGCAAAATGGAGTTCGGGTGGGAGAGCTTGAGCACTTCTTGCAAGATCATTAGCTTCTTGAGCCACCTCTCGGCTACACTTAGAACTTGTCAATCCGCACTACCTACTCTTTGAAGGTGGAATATCACCTAGAGGGGGGTGAATAGATGATTACAAAACAAAAAAAAAATCTTTCGCTAATTAAACGGTAACACCAAAGATGATAATAAGAGAAGAATAGAGGAAAGACACAAGAGGTTATCCTGGTTCGGTCTAATTCTTCGACCTACGTCTAGTCCCCAGAACACCTGGGATTTCACTATCTTTCAAAGGCAATCACAATTTACACTGTACTCGGATGATCCTCTCACTAGGACTCACTCCCCCTTACAAGCTGTAATTGTACACCCACATTTAATGTTCCACAACCTTAAGATTTTTACAACTCAAATAATAAAATAAGTGTTTAGAGACTCCTCATGAGTAGATAAAAGTTAAACACTGAAGTACAGGGAATATCCGAAGATATTAGCTAAGTTAATGAAACAGTAGATGGTAATAAATACAAATTGAATGCACAACGTTTTAGTAGGGTGGCGACTTCAATACTTCCGGTATTTATAGATGTTGCAATTAATGACCGTTGGTGAAGCTTGAATGAATCCATTGTGACTCTTGAATATAGCCGTTAGATACGAAGCTTTGATAAACTCATTCGCCGTTTAATGCTTCAGCCGAAGTTGTACTGTCACGACATTCTCTCATTCCTTCTGTTTTGCCTGTTGTGAATAAGTATTTAATGCGAGATTGGTATAGCAGTAAATGCTTTACGTTGATTAGAGAGGTGGTTGCCGAAGATAACATTGGTTTTGACAACTGCATTTAATGCTTCTGTTAGAACTTCTGCTTTTCACCTAAACAATGGTTGGCAATCTGAAATACACTCAAATGACGATTAGTATCTACTTTAATATCTTTGAGTGTGATATAAAGGAGGATTGAAGTTAACCCAACAGATTTGAATTTGAATACATCTCGGTTTTTGAACAGAGGATGATCATGCTCGAGTATAACTTCCAGTATGCTTGGGCAACCTTAGACAAAATGTGTTATAAAACCAAAGTATCGTCCTATGCTCGGGCATCATCAAGCTACTGCTCGAGCACTCAATGGTGCTTGCTCGGGCATGGCAAGTTTGAAAAACTTTAATTATCGCTGATGCTCGAGCAAACCAGGCTTCATGCTCGGGCATCATTCAACGCCAGTGCCACCAATGCTCGAGTATCCCAGAAATGATGCTCGGGCATGGATGAGGCCGAGAGCTATCAAAGGTAAGAAACATGTCTGCTCGAGCAACTTATTGATACTGCTCAAGCATGCTACTCGGGCAAGGCTAAGCAGAGACCATATAACTAAGAGACTCAGCGATACTGCTTGAGCATCGCTTTTCCCTTGCTCGAGCATGCCTTATTCATGCTCGGGCACTAATCATCCAGAGACGAAAACTTAAGTAAATATTGATACTGCTCGAGCAACCACTTTACCTTTGCTTGAGCATGCCATAATCATGCTCGATCAAGAGGCAAACAGAGGGTAAAAAAGAAGAGAATACCGATATTGCTCGAGCACCCTTTTTCCTCTACTCGAGCACTCTGCTCGGGCAAGCTTTGTATGCTCTGTTCTTCGTTATCAACTCGATGATGCTCGGGCACTCCAGTCACTCTTCTCAAGCATGCTTGGCCAACCATGCTTGGGCATTAAGTGTTATGCTCGAGTAACCTTTCCGAAATACTTTGAACAATTTATTAAATCAAAAACTTAGTGTTTATTATCATCAAAACATATGAGAACTAACACTCTTTGTATCAAACTAATGATACTATTAGGGCTGAGAGTACCCAGAGGATTTGAGGAGGAAAAGGAACTTAAAGGAGGGAAAGGAAGCGAAAGGAAGATTTTGAGAGATGAGAGAAGATAGTTTATTTGGTAGGAAGAAAATGAAGGGCTGGTGGTTGGTAAAGAATCAAGAAATATCTATTTTACCCTCAAAAGTAATTAATTCAAAATGAAACGAAAAAATATATTTTTTTTCATAATTCGAATTTTATACAAATTTTCTTACATTAAATTCGATGGATCAAAATCTAATTTTTGACAAAGTATTTATTTCACAAAAAAAAAAAAAGAATTTATGGGTTGAATTCAAATTTTAGGACGAATAATTGATTTTGCAAAAAAAAAAAAAAAAGTTGAATTTGTCTAAAATATTTTTGTTATCAAGTTCAAAGTTTTCCAAAATATTTTCTTATCAAGTTCGAATTTATTGCATAAATTCAAATTTAATCCTATTTTCTTTCCTTATAGAAAATAAATATTTTATGAAGGATAAATATGTCTGAAAGTGTCACTGTTCATGAGGAAACCTGAGTTTCCATCAATTTTAGTGAGATCTTATCTTTCCACCTTTAAAGGAAGATTGGTGGGTCTAGGGTGGGTCCAGCGTGAAGGTGGAATATCACCTAGAGGGGGGGGTGAATAGGTGATTACGAAAATTCTTTCGGAATAAAACAAACTCAAAGAAACTAAGACATAGGTAGAGAGAAATGGACACAGAGAATTTATACTGGTTCGGTCTAACTCCTTGATCTACATCCAGTCCTCAAACACTTTGGGATTTCACTAATTCACGATTGGTTACAATTACACACTCTGTACCTAGGATTATCCTCTTACTCTAGGACTCACTCCCCCTTACAAGTTGTAATCGTACACCGCACTTAAGGTTCCACAGCCTTAAGATTTAAACAACTAAGATAATCAAATAGTGTTTAAATCCTCACTGAGTAAATAAAATGATAAGCACTGAAGTACAATCAAATATCCAAAGATATTAATGAAACAGATGATTGCAATAAGTTCGAATTGAATATGCAGAGTTTCGGTAGTTGGTGGAATTGAATGTGATGAGCTTTTATAGCGTTTGCCATCAATGCCATTGTGAAGCTTTGAATGTAGTTGTTGAGTCTCTTCAAACTTCCGTTAGGCACAGATCGTTTCCGTTAGCTATAGTCGACCGTTGGATCATTAATGCGTTCACCGTCGACCTTACTTGTGCTTAGAAGATGACTCAGAATGAAAGCTGGAATAGGTATTCCTCGTAGCAATGGTTTCATCTGCTACAAAATCTCATTCTAATTGTAGCTCTTCTTTTCTAAATAAGCATTCAATGCTTCTGACACAACGAACGACTTTTTGGCTAATCTCAAATTGAACAAGATTAATCCACTACAAATCACTCATAAAGATGATTAGAAATAATATAAATGAGATTTAAATATAGATACGAATGATAACTCAAATTAATTTTATTCACGATTTCATGATTACTATGCATTCTGATAGACGATGAACCATGCTCGAGTAGATGGTCTTGGTTGCTTGAGCAGACATGTGTAAATAGCCTTTGCAGAAGTGTGAAAGTCACTCATGCTCGAGCAATATCAAGCCCATATTCGAGCACCATGCTCGGGTACTGAATTTCTATTGCTCAAGTAACATTGAATTCCTTACTGATACAGATTTAACAGAAGTGTTTGTTGTTGGTGCTTGAGTAGCATTTATGTTATGTTTGAGTAGGCTGCTCGAGTAGACCTGAGAACTTGCTCGAGCATTAGTCAAACAGAGAAGAAACAATGAAATAAATATGTATGCTCGAATACCAAATTTACCATGCTCGAGCAACCCTTAGACTTTGCTCGAGTATACCTAAGACAGAGAGTAGTTAAGATGGAGGATTGTCACTGCTCGAGTAGGCTGATTGTTCTGCTTGGGCAACATCGAAACCTTGCTCGAGTATTAGGCAAACAGTGAGAAAGAATGTTACTTTAGCGATAGTGCTCGAGTATAGATTTACCTCTGCTCGAGCATTACTTACCTGCTGCTCAAGTAGCAGCTTGACAGAGAGTATTCTTCATTCTAGCTCGACCATGCTCGGGCCAAAGAATGCCTTGCTCGAGTAGGCTACTCGAGCGTTACTTAACTTATGCTCGAGAAGCTTCTGTAAAATACTTAACACACTATTAGAAGGAGTATGCTCGAGTATACTTCTTACTTGGGCAACAATTGCTGAATCAAAACCTTAGTATTTGTTATCATCAAAACACTGAGAACTAACACAGTGAGTTCCATATAACCGTTTCCGCACCAGTAGACTGCATTACTCGCTCTGTTCCTTCCATTACCTTATTTCAATTGTCTTGAATACCCACCTAGAAGCGTGAACCTAGGCGTCTAGTATGTATTTATTTGGGGTATTAGATCATCTCCACAGTGATAGTTATTCCTAACAACTTGAGCCCATAGTGATTCTGGGTTCTTTATCAGACCCCATCCTGATTTGATCATGAAGGCTCTATTTTGAAGCCGCGAGTGGCGAATCCCTAGTCCGCCTTGCCTCTTCTTGCAATAAACATTATCCCAAAGCACGAGGTGAATTCTTTTCTTATCACAAGTAGATTCCCAAAGAAAGCCATGGGTCTTTTTATCAATCTCATCACAAACAGAAAGGGGAAGAGGGCAAGTTTGCATTTGGTATAGGGGAATATATTGTACTACAGAAGAAATGAGAGTATAGTGTCCTGCTAGCGAAATAGCATGAGCCTTCCAATTACTCAATCTAGCTTTCACCTTGTCAACCACATACTGGTATGTATCACCCTTGACCCTATCATGATGCAGCGGTGCACCCAAATATTTCTCTAGGTCTGAAGTACATGTAAAACCCAAACTCTTATTGAGTTGAGTTCATCTATTATGGTTCACATTACTGGAGAAGAAAACTCTTTTCTTGGCTAAACTCACTTTCTGCTTAGAAAGACTGCAAAATTTGTCAAGACAACCTTCACTATTGAAAGACTTGGCTATCACCCAAGAGGGGGGGGTGTATTGGGTGTTTGATTAAAAACTTAGAACTTGAAGAACTTTTCTTCACTTGCTGGAAATAGTTTGAATGTCAACAATAATTTATAAAGTGATAAGCAATCATTCAAACATATATGCTGGAATGTAAGAGATAAGGGAAGAGAATATGCAAACGGTGATTTATACTGGTTCGGCCCAATCCTTGACCTACGTCCAGTCCCCAAGCTCTACTTGAGAATTTCAATCCACTATCTTCTTTCAACTTGATTACACGTTATGTACTTGAAGTAAACCCCATACTAGGATTGACTCCCCCTTACAAACTGTAATCAATACACCTGTTTGATTACACACTCGCACTCGAAGTAATCCTCTCACTAGGATTCACTCCTTACAAGTCGTAATCAACACAATGTGTTTCCCACTCAAGATCACCCAATCTTGAGTAACTCATGAATATAAAGATAGGATGTTTACAATGAATCTTCTCTCTCGAAGTGTATGGATGAACACCGAAGTACAATACAAAACATTTCACTCTCTATGATATATAGACATTGAAAAATAGAGAGTAAATGATATAAAGATCAGAGTATTAGCATGTTGAAGATGTAAGCTTGTTCTCTGCGTGTTGTTGTTGTTTTTGAAGGTTTGTATGCAGCTCTATATATAGCGGCAAATCTTCATATGACCGTTGCTTCTCAATTCTGAAATCTCTCCATTCTAAATTCTAGCTGTTGTGGAATATAGCCGTTGGGTCATTATGTTTCCAGATATTCTGATGATTGCTCCTCTGTTTGACGCGTGAGATTAATGCTTTTGATTCTTTCCAGGCTGTCATCGACTTGCATTTAATTGACTTTAAAGCAAATTCAAATCTGTCATAATAGAAACTTTGAATGATGAATCCGTTGGGGCTTCTATTTCATCTTTTGAATGCCTGAATGTATTGGAGAAGCATTACACTTGAGCATTTGTCCAAGTTCCTCATTCAAATCTGTCATCGCTCCATTTCTGGAAATGTGCAGCAAGTTCATCTTCACAAATATGTCATTTCTTGATTTGCTTCTAATCCTTCATTTTAATCACCTCGTAACTTATACATAAATGATATAAATAATTTTAAGAAGAAGTATAAGTTATTGGGTAATCATCTGGATGAGAAATGAGACTTTCGGAATGATGTTTTTCCGCATCGGGAGACATGAACTCGAGCTTGGTTGAGTAGGCTCGAGTTTGCCGTATTTTGAATGTCAAGTTCGGTGCAAACCAGAGGTTTTAAAGCAAACTCTAGAGTTTGCAACATTTTTAGGATCTAGGCTCGAGTCCATACTTGTAGGCTCGAGTTTGGTTCTCTTCAAAACCATATTTTGCTTTCTGTCTTGTCTAAACTCGAGGGTGTAACTTATAGGCTTGAGTTTGGATGATTTTCGTGACCTGGTAGCTCTCTGTAACCCGCGAACTCGAGCTTGTCAACTAATAGGCTCGAGTTTGCTTCTCAGCGAATTGTGCAACACCCAGAACAGACTGGCTACTTTCGGGGGCCATATCGCCCTGGTCTGAACTCCGTTTTGGTTGGTTCAACTATTTATTTTAAATCCCTTTGAGTCTACTTTCCAATGCCACCAATTTCAGCTCAATTTGATTCTCCGTTTGAGAGTTATACGCAAAAAATTGAAGGTTGGTCTGCTGGGTGACGTGAATATCACTGTCAACTTCATAAATTCATAGCTCCTTCACTTAAACTCCATTTGGCTTTAATTATATATCAAAATGACTCATTGGGAGTCTAGTTTCATATGCCACTGGTTTCACCTCAATCCGATCTCTGGTTTAGGAGATATCATCAAATTACCAGACGTCGCCCAAGTTAAATGCTGAACAGAGTAGCTGAAATGCTGAAGACCGCTACAGGCTCGAGTTTGTCAACTAATAGGCTCGAGTTTGGAGTTCCAAACCTGAGGTTTGAGTTCTAAGCTCGAGTTTGACTTGTCCAGAGGCGCCAGAGTTGCTGAGGAAATTACAGCTCGAGTTTGCAAGTTATGAACTCGAGTTTGCAAGTTATGAACTCGAGTTTGCTCATCCCGAACTGATTTTTGATGGTTTAAACTCGAATTGATCGGTTCCAGCTTCCATATGATCTTGGATACTTCTAGCATCAATATAAGAACTTGAATAAAGATATTCCATTGCATTGCAAGTTCTTCCTTCTTCAATTTCTTCTCTCCTTCTAGATTATCCCCAAAATCATTTGATAACCTCTTGCTTCCTTAATATTATGATATTCCCATAATATTGTGCAAGAGCTTCTTTCTTCAATCAACATTCTCCATCATAAAACTTTGCATCTACATTAAATATAATAATTAGTCAAAGTAAAAGATAAATGTAGTATGCAACCTTTTTGCTATTAAGAATGACATCTATATAAGACATCATCAAAACTAATCAAAACCAACAACTATTTCTACCAGCTCTATAGAAGCTTCAGCAAATAAGATGAGTTCATTAGCAAAGAAAAGATGAGTGAGAGGAGGCCCATCTTTCCTAAGCCAAATAGGTTTCCATTTCCCACCATGAATCTCTTCCTATATCAGGGGAGCTAATTTCTCAATACAAATAACAAAAAGATAAGGGGAAATATGATCACCTTGTCTAACCCCATGTGACGGAAAAACCTCCAAAGTCTTGCTACCTTCCCAAAGAATTTGCATAGCTACAAAAGAAATAGAATGATGAACCACATTAAAGAGATAAGGAGGTAAATGAAGCTGCTCAAGGAAGTCCATAATGAAATCCCCGTTGAGCTTATCATCTGCTTTCTCAAGATCAATTTTGATAGCCTTGAAGCCTTTCTTCTTCTTCATAGTACAGATCGAATGAATAACTTCCAGAGCAATAATTATATTATTAGATCCTAGTCTACCAGGAACAAAATCACACTGGTTAGGAGAAATAATGTCAGGAAGAACTCACTTTGATCCTGTTCGCCACAATCTTTGTAATGATTTTATAAACAACATCAAAAACTAATAGGACAAAAATCCTGTATGCATTTTTTCTTGGGAATGAGAACTATAAGACTCCCAGTAATATCATTAATAATCGAAGGATCCCTGAATGCCCGTTGAATAAAATTAATCACAAACTGGCCAACATGGTTCCACTGTCTTTTAAAGAAACGGGCATTAGTCCATCAGGATCGACCTAGAGATTCAAGAGCACCCATGCTGAAATAGCCTGCTTAATTTCTTCTCTTGAAACTGGATTGGCCATGGAATTTAACCGATCCACTTCAATAGTAGGATAAGAAAATTTCCAAGACGATTCAGTCTGCCTGGAATCATTGTTACAGGAAAGGTTAGTATAATTAGATAAAATAATGTTATTAATACCTTCCTTATCATAGTGCCAGGTATCATTATCATCCATTGAAGCTTCAATTTTGTTTCTTTTTTTCCTCTCAATTGCTTTTGCATGGAAATACTTATGTTACGATCACCCAACATATACCGATCACTCTTAGCCTTCTGCACCCATAGAAGATCTTCCTGAATTAGAACCTCCTCAAGCTCTCGCCACAGCTAATGAATCAGTGACTCGAGACTGTTTATTTAAACACGTACGGGATGTGTTATTCAGTCCCTCCAATTTGTTCAGAAGATGTCATCGACGACGTCCCAGATGCCCAAACACTTAATAGCTCCGGTCTTGACCTCAGAAGTAAAATGAGAAATATTATCAAGTAGGTGCCATTCCTCATGCCAAGAACTCCCAACAAAATCAACAAAATTTTCATGCAATATCCAAGAGGCAACAAAACGGAAGGGAAATTCTCTGTTCAAGTCTCTGCTTTGTGCATTAGAAAAAAGAAGTACTGGTCGATGATCTGATTTAAAAATATGGCAAATGTAATGTCAAAGCATGTTGGAATTGAAGGCATGTAGAAATTCAGAGTTCACCAGAATTCTATCCAGTCTACTTTCACTATCATCCCTCTTCCACGTAAAATAATGACCTTGGCATCCCAAATCTGACAACTCCATGTCTTCAAAACCCTTGCTCATATCCCTATCAATACAGCTACCAATCCCTCGACTAGAGCGACAATCATGCATATAGAGGGTGCTGTTGAAATCTCCACCAATACACCAGGGCCCCAAAATTAAGCTACTCAAATCACGAAGGGCCGCCCACAACACACGGCATTTGACGGGATTTGGACTCCCATAAAATGCAGTAATAAAGAAAATCGTGTTTTCCATATCAAGAGTCACGTAAATGAACTGATCATGGGTACCCAGGACTTCAAATTTCCAATTATTGTTTTTCCAAAGGACCCATAAACCACCACTATACCCCTGAGCATCAACTACTTTGAAATTATCAAAACCAAGACTCGTTGCAATTTTCCGAGCCTTTTCACCACCACATCGAGTTTCTAAAATAGCGAGGAAGTCAAGATTTTGCTTCTTGGTCAGTTCACGAACTAAACTAGGAAAAGCTTTGGCCCCGGTACCTCTGCTATTCCAAAAGATGTAATTCATTGACAACCAGTAGGAATGGGTTCAATCTCATGAGCTCCTTGAACCATCTGCATCTTCGCATATAATTTCCTCCTCTTCCATATTATTGAGATCATTCACCTCCTCAATATTATATCCTCAAACGGAAGTCACCTCCACACTGTCAATTTGGTTGATCATGCCCAGCTTGGCAAGTAGTGAATGAAAGGAAGAAGGAGGTAAAGCCTTAGTGAAAATGTCAGCTAACTGATCCTCAGATTTAATAGGAAGAAGATGAATCAAACCCTGTTGAAGTTTCTCACGAACAATGTGACAATCTATGTCCAAGTGTTTAGTACGCTCATGAAAAGTGGGATTTGCAGCAATGTGTCTTGCAGATTGATTATCACAATACATAGAGGCAGGGCTAGAAGGAGGCAAACCGAAATCCCTCAATAAATGAGAGAGCCATTGTAATTCACAAGTAGTTGCTGCCATGGCACGATATTCTGCCTCTGAAGATGAGGTAGAAACTGTAGGTTGTTTCTTAGATCGCCATGTAATCAATGCTTGATCAAGGAAACCACAAAAACCAGTTATGGAACGTCTAGTATCAACACAGCCAGCCCAATCTGAATCACTGAAAGCACTAAGTTTAGTATTGGAAGTAGCTAGAAAGAAAAGACCACGAGGGGAGCACCCTTGAGATACCGTAAAACTCGATGTAAACATTGTAAATGAACGTCAGTAGGTTGCTGAATAAACTGACTCAATTGTTGAACAGCAAATGATAAGTCTGGACGAGTATTAGTAAGGTAAAGCAAACGACCCACTAATGTACGATACTGAGAACAATCAAGTAAAGGAGTGCCAGAATCCTTAGAAAGCTTTAAATCACGAGTCATGGGTGTTTTAGCAGGTTTACAATCTAAAAATCCAGCATCCAATAATAGGTCTAAAGCAAATTTACGTTGACACACAGAAATTCCAGAAGAATTACGAGCAATCTCCAAACCAAGGAAGTATTTTACATCACCAAGATCCTTGATTTTGAACTTATCATCAAGATATGTCTTAATACGGTTAATCTCATCCAAATCAGTACCACTAAGGATAATATCATCCACATAAACCAGTAAAGCAGTAAAAGAAGAAGTAGTATTCTTCAAAAACAGAGAGTGGTCAGATTGAGATTGGTGGTACCCACAGGAAATAAGAGCCTTAGACAATTTAAAATACCATTGTCGACTAGCCTGTTTAAGGCCATAAAGAGACCGTTGCAACTTACAAACTTTAGATGAAGAAGAGACAACCAAACCCGGAGGAGGAAGCATATACACTTCTTCATCAAGGTCCCCATGTAGGAAAGCATTATTGACATCTAATTGCTTTAAATGCCAATTATGAGCAGCTGCAAGAGCAAGTAAGAGACGAACGTGGTCAATTTTGCAACAGTGAAAAGGTGTCATTATAATCAATACCCTCAACCTGTGTATAACCTTGAGCAACCAAACGACCCTTATACCGATTAAGGGAACCATCAGAGTTATACTTCTTAGCAAACACCCACTTACACCCAATAGGTCGCTTACCGGAAGGTAAATCAGTAATCACCCAGGTATGATTTTGCTGCAAAGCTGCAAGTTCAGCATGAATAGCATTTCTCCAACCCTCATGTTGAATAGCTTTAGAGTAGGTTTTAGGAATACCATCAGTGGAAATAGAACAAACAAAATGATGATATGAAGTAGATAAACGATGATAAGAAAGAACATGAGAGAGTGGATGATATATACCTTCCTCCAAAGAATCTGGTAAAACTGATGCACATTGAAGAGCGAAGTGGTAATCTTGCAGATAAGTGGGTGGACGATGAGAACGGGTGGATCGACGTGGTAAAGGTAAATCAGAAATAGAAGGAGGGGAAGGATCAGCAGGTAAAGTGGGAGACTCAGAAAAGTCTAGAGGAGGTGTAGCTTGGGGTGAGGGAATGGAATCAGTCCATACAGTAGAATCAGAATTGGAAAAAGGGAAAACTGATTCATAAAAGTGTACATTACGAGATACATGAATCTGCCTAGTATGCAAATTAAGTGTAACAAAACCTTTAGTACCAGTCTTATAGCCCAAAAAAATACATTTATGAGCCCTTGAGTCAAGCTTGGTTCTATTTTGTAAAAGGGTGGAAGAAAAACAGAGACATCCAAAGACTTTTAGCATGCTAAAATCAGGAATTTTAGTAAAAAGCATTTCAAAAGGACTTTTATTTTCCAAAAGAGGAGTCGGCAAGCAATTAATGAGATAAATCGCATGAGTAATAGCATAGGACCAAAAAACCTTTGGCAAATTAGCTTGGAAAAGAAGAGCACGAGTGACATTTAGAATATGTTGGTGTTTACGTTCTACTTTGCTATTCTGTTCAGGAGTTTCAATGCACGATGTTTGATGAAGAATGCCATGTTTAGCAAAAATTCAGTCATTTGAAACTCTAAACCATTATCCGATCGAATAATCCGAGCAGTATGAAATTGAGTAGAAACCAAAGCAATAAATTGTTGAATATAAGACTGGACCTCAGATTTGTTTTGAAGTAAATAAATCCATGTATAACGCGAATAGTCATCAACAATAGTCAAAAAATACCGATGACCATGAACAGAAGGTAAATGATAGGGACCCCAAATATCCATATGAACTAAACCAAAAATTTTATTAGATGTAGTGGTGCTTACAGGAAATGGCAACTTTCGTTGCTTAGCAAAATGACAAATGTCACAACAATCAAGTGAAGGACTGTAAGTCACAGCTGGACACTGTTTATGAACTGAATATAAAGCATGTTTGGATAAATGGCCTAAACGAAAGTGCCAAAGATCAAAGGAATCAAACTTGTCATTAGTTGAAACATTACTGACAAGGGGAGAGGGAACCATATCTGCTTGATTCATTATGTATAGCCCTTCAATGACATTAGCTGAACCAATCATCTTCTCTGAAGGTAGGAGGCGAATGTGGCAATGGAGTGGCTGAAAAGTAACAATACAAGACAGAAACTTAGTAAGCTTAGAAACTGAAATCAAATTAAATCTGAAATTCGGGACATACAAAACATCCTGAATAATAAAAGATGTAGAAAAATGAATATTGCCACTATATAAAGCCAGTACCCGAGTGCCATCAGGTAGATTGACAGAAATTGGAGGAATTTGCTTATAAGAATGAAATAAGGACAGATTAGAACAAATATGATCAGTAGCTCCAGAATCAATGATCCAAGAGTCAGAATATGTGGAATAAGAACAAATAAGGGATATACCAGTGGTGGAAATCTTGTTGACAGAGGCGGAAGCAGAAGGTTTCATTGAAACAGAGGCAGAGGACGTTGGAGAAACACCATCAGCTTGTACAAGAGCAAGGAGCTTATGATATTGTTCTGGAGTGAAACCATAGGAAGGATTAGCAACCCGAGAAGGCTCAGCGGTGGTCTGACTGAGAGAAGACTCAGTGGAAACAGAGTTGGTGGAGTTCCTGAATTTGAATCCTGGTGGAAAACCATGCTTCTTATAGCATGTAGCTTCAGTGTGCTTATACCGTCCACAATATGAGCACTGCTTAGTAGAGCCGAATAATTTGGCTTAGGAGGATAATTTGGTTTAGGAATTCCGGGAGGAGGAGGTCGATAATCGAAGACTTAGAGATTAAAGCCGTAGCCTCTCCAACCGGATAGCCTAACTCACGTTCTTGTTGTTGGACCAGGGCAAAAACACGGTTAATCGAAGGTAAGGGATCCATTAGCATAATCTGAGACTTCACAGTGGAAAATCGATCACTTAAACCTTTCAGGTAACGAATCACATAATCCTGATCTCTATGGTTCTTATACAGATCAAGTGCACCACAAGAACAACCAGGAGTACAAGAACATCTAACAATCGGCCGAAAAGTAAGAAACTCATCCCATAATATTTTCAAACGTGTAAAATAGTCACTTACATTCAGATCGCCTTGTTTCAAAGCCTGAATCTCCTCCTGAAGATCAGCAAGACGGAACACATCATTCTGAGAAAACCTTGCATGAAGATCATCCCACACATCAGACGCACGATCGATCCACAAGATACTCTGTCCGATAGATGATGAAATCGAACGAGTTAGCCAGGAAAGCACCATCATGTTGCAGCGTTCCCATGCCGGATATAATGGATCCGAAGATTGTGGAACAGGAATCAGTCGATCGATAAATTGCAGCTTATTCTTGGAAACCAATGCCATTTTCATAGCACGTGCCCAAGAATGGTAATTAGGGCCTGAGAGTATCGGTGATACAAGAACCAAAGAAGGATTCTCGTTTGGGTGTAAGTAGTAGGGATTGGCCATGGATTGAACCGAATCGGAAGTTGGTGATGGAGGAACTCCGACGGAGGTAGCAGCAGAAGTGGTTTCAGTTGCCATTACAAAGAAAATATGGCAAGAAATCAGAGAGAAGACGAGCTCAAGTCAATCAAAGATGTCACGCCCTAAAAATCGAGATGTGACAGTGCGAAATATGAGAAAACTCACATCCTTAAAGCCTTAAATATATAAAACATTCCATACTTAATATATATACATGTTCGCAACACATAATATAATGACTATGATCATAATTCGTATTACAAAAAAAATATTGGCTTTCTAAAGAGATTTCTATAGAGACTCCCTTGAGAGTAAAACCTTAGGAAAAATTCTACAACAACTTGGTATAGTCAAGAGGAGCTCCGCTCCATAATAACAATTACACAATACCTAGATAAGGCGAGGACCCTAGCTATAGCTTACATGGAGCCCTTCACTGCTTAGAAGACGAAACACGATCATCTGCATTGTCTGAGGCCAAAAATAATTTTCCGGTGAATAACGTCCCATACAAATAATTTAATGGAATAATACATAAAATGATTTAAACAAATTTAGCTTTTAATAATATCATGATAATTAAGTATCCACAATATAAAATCATAATTATGAATGAAACTATATAAAAGATCATTCCTCATATGAATTCAAGTACATAATAGAATAGTTTGTTTCAAAAATGAGTTTAAAACAATAATTATCAAAATCCTATCCTTTCATAGGACTTCAACAGAACGGGTAACAAGCGTGGACACACAGTCCACGAGGGTAGCTAACCAAGCGCGGCTCAAGGCCACGAACACAAGCGTGGACACACAATCCACGAGGTAAGTAACCAAGCGCGGCTTGAGGCCACGAAAACAAGCGCAGTAAAACCCACGAATAACAAGCGTGAGAACAAATCCCACGAATATCAAGCGTGAGAACAAATCCCACGAATATCAAGCGTGAGCATTGTGCCCACGAATGTCAAGCGAGCTTGAGGTTAACCATGGTGCACCAAGGACTAACAAGATCTGCGTTAGTAACCGCTTCTGTATTCAGTCCTCTCAAAACATTTTCAAGCATGCATGGGGTCAATTTACCAATAACAAGCAAAAAGCTTTTCCTCTAATATAATGATGAGAATTCGAATAAAATATTTCGTAAAGACCCCAGCATGAACGTTAACAAAATCTCAAAACATTTCCTTCCAATTCCATCATCCGAAAGTCTTTCCATATAACAGTAACTCGCATAAAAGCATTTTAAATACATGATCATCTCAATATAAAATTTATAAAGAATATCTGACAAAATTTTCTTGCCAATTCTTTGCATAAAAATTTATAAATGATAAAATGTCAAGGAATTAGTAACCGTGAATAAAATCACCGTAAATTAGGAAATGAAATGATTCTGATAAACTTCTATTCACGAAATCATACTTATAATTATGGTAATTAACATAAAAATATGACAGCTAATAAAAATATCATTTATAAAAATTATGATGGGACGCTATTCACTCACCTGATGCGTTCCCGAAATATAATTCACTCTTTCCAAAACTTCCCAAAACAATCGCCCTTGAAGCCATCTAACCGCCTAAATACTAACAAAAGAATAAACATCTTATGCATGAAGATATCAAGTTTCCAAATTCCATATTTAAGCAAGATTTAAATAAAATTCAATATAATTTTCAAGTTAGTATATGTGTGTGCGTATATTTCTTCTTCACCATAAATATACTATAGAAACATATCAAAAGCCTCTTTCCTCTCAAACATGACAATGAACACATAATAGGCACTTGAGATTAACTCATAAAACAAACATCTTTGACCCACTTGATTGTTGCAATAATTCAAAATCTAACAAACCGACAACTCATCCAGCACCTCATGACAATCAAAGTTTAAGGCACAATTAAAAACATCCAACCATACCCATTCCATTAGCAAAACAATTGGTTTTCTCGGTTTCATCAATTCCTAGATTTAGTTTATAATATTTTCACCATTATATTTGAGAGTTCTCCTCTCAAGCATTTTATCAAACACCCCATGTGCACTCCATTTTTACAAGCTTTAAGAATAATATTTTTTTTTATAAAAATAATAATGATAATAAATAAATAAATATCACAATGCCCACATTTCACATATAAAAACAATAAATCCAATCTTCAATCTTTGATAGTTGCCAAACCCTTATTCAACTCAAAACAATTATCAATTGGAGGAATAACCATCCTTTCCAAGCCACAAACGGCACAACACATCAAAGAAGGCAAAAGCAATATTCTCTACCCATTCAGAGATTGAAGCATTCTGGAAATCAAAGAAGAAAGCTATTCATACGTACCATGACCAATAAAACGCACAACCAAAGACTGAGAGAAATGAAGATGCGATCTGTTCCTACCCTTAAACAAAGAACGCCACCGAGCAGAGAAAGAAGGAGAAGAATGATTGATGAAGATGAAGGACAAACCAACAAGGAGGACGACATGGACGGAGTATTAATTCTCCACACATAGCAATAATCATGCTGATCAAAGGAGGAGGGGAAGGTCCAGAATGTTCAAGAGAAACCCATAATTTTTCTCTCTCGTGTTGCTGTTGGGAAGGCGGATGGAAGATTAAAATTAAAGGGCAAAGATTTGGCAAATGACTAAAATGACCCATGAGCTATTTTAAGTTGGATAATTAAATTGGGCCTTTTGGCATTTCAATATATTTAAGAAAAATTACTGCGGATGAGAGAGTGGAAATTTGGGCTCCTAAACTTAGACACCCTCCAAAGCCTCCAATACTACCAAACCACAAAAGTTTTCCTTGTTGCTACACTACAACAAATATTTATTTAATTTGTTACTATCTAAATTTACTCATCTTCAACTTAAGGAGCACTCAAAAAAATAATAATCATAAGTAATAGAAAATTCTAAAATAACATAAGTAAATATATATATTTTTTTAAATTTATTATCTGGATAGTCTATAAATATTTTCATGGTTATTACATTCCTCCCCCCTTAAAAAATTCGGTCCTCCGAATTTAGTTGCTTAGATGATATGGTACGACATTACCACTAGGATTACACAACTAATAACATAATAATATTAGGGTAATAAATTGAAGCGAAATTATCACAATCATTTGTCATCTCATACAGGAACTCATCACCACATCCAATAAGACCCATTGACTTAAACTTTTCCCTTACGTAATCAAATAGCAGTGTATACAAAAATAGCAGTATTGCATTTTTTTCTTAGAAACAGAGTTTCCATAACTTGACTTATATTCTTAATATGTATATGTGTGTGTGCTCAAGTCAAAGACATCACAATAATAATCCACGGGGCGGTTTGTTCAATATATTCCCATTCTCAATTACGGTCCATGAACTTATTACCACAAGAGTATTGTTTTTCTCCAACTTCAAAAATCAAACAAAAGGCCAATTTATGTAGTCTCAAACAACATTAAGGTATCAAAACATAACCTCTAGCAATACTAAGACCAAACTATCATATTCTTATGTCAAAACAAATTGACAACAAGACTAACATATCTACAACAACAAAAGTATGTATTTCACGCATACTTACAACCAATTAGGAGCTTTTCATGCTTTAACTAAAATAACAACTACACTATATTATTATAAATCCTCATGAAGATCATAACCAAACAAACAGCTTTCAAGGTCAAACCCAATCGTAATTATTTAACAAATTTAAATCAAACTCATCACAATTAGGTGATATAAGGCATCAATCAAAGTTTTTTTTTTTTTTTTTTTTTTTTTGGTTATGATCCATTTAGAAACTTGAAGCAGAATCGACATGAGAGTAAGTCCCAGCTTTACATGTAAAGATGGGTGAATGAAGTTTTCAAGATTTTGAAATCAAGTCATTTAATATAACCACAATTAGTTTCTCGTTCAAACGAGGTCAATAAGACATCTTTATACTTGCAATATGAATTATGCATTTACAATAGTATAAAGTCACATAATAATACCACAATAAAGTAAATTCATTCACTATACTTAATTTGAAGTAGAGCCCACGCACTCATCAAAAGAATTTGTTATAATCATTCCACGTTCAAAAGTTAGTATTTCTGTGTAAACGCAACAACAATGTAAAAGGAAAATGAGTCCATTAAATAGAAATCAAGATTAAGTAACCACTTTCTTTGGTTGAGGTAGAACTTGTATATTGAAAACGTAGCAACATTAAACTGAACAATTAATTATAAGAAGAATTAAGAGATGACATTCAAAATAGTAAAGCCAGCCATCATGTTGATTTGAAAATAAAAGATGCTGATCACATTCTCAATCTAAAACTTCAAAGATACCTTCAAGTGTTCAATACATCTAACCTCTTTGCAAAGCTGAAGTAAACTTTTGAACCAAAGGAAAATCCAAGAGATGATGCAAATGGTGGAAGTACGTAAAGGACAAAATTCAACAAGTCCAATGGCCCAAACTGTACTCTTCGATTTAAAACATCCAGAACTTGAAAATAGAAATTTAGAGGGAGTATATGTTTGTAAATATTACAAAATTTCAGCAAATATTCCAGATCAATTTTTAAATGGACAACTAATTCAAGTAACAAAAATTCCGGTTCCAATGAATCAATGAGTGTGGTAGTATTGCAGCTATAAAAGTGTTTTAGGAAGTGGAGTCAAGCATCACAATTGTGCCACAGCATCTAGGCCTTTTCTGAAAATGATTTATCTTCACAAAATAAGATCATATGGCCAGTATGCATGTATGAACTTATATGTATGAGCATTTTGTTCAAAGATGGTGAAAAAATCTCTAAACTATTCTTTTTTTTAACCTAAACCTAGACAATTATATTACTTCTCCTATTGCGGACCAATGTTGCATCAATGGACATAAGGCAGCTATGAGTACTTGATATGCACAATGCTCACAATAGAAATATTCAAATCTATAGTTTTTTTTTTTTTGGTTACCACATATATTAGTATAATGTTCTTCTGGGTGTGTGCAAGGATATTTGGCATAATAGTGATAATGAGGCAGTAAGTGACCAAAAATCAGTGGTATATAGCTTAAAATGCTACTCGAAATTTTATATATATATATATATATTTTTTTTTTTTTTCCCACAAAATCAAAGATTCAGTTTCTCAAAGCTTTTAATCTAGTTAGCAAAATAAACTTCCATAATTTGGACCCCCTAATCAATTTAGTGCAGCAAATGATAGCAAAGATTCTCAAAGTTTGCAAGAATTTCAAGATTACTACAAGTAACAAGTATCAGATTAACAACCCAATGCCTAGCAAATCACAGAAGAGAATAACAGCGGAAATGAAACAGTTTTCAAGCTAATGCACTTAAATATTCAATTAGATGGATGTTCTAGTTTTCAGCCTATTCACCATATATAACAAAAAGTTGGTCAGAAATAACAATGAATAATGCAACACGGTTCAATAAGGAAGTTGAACTTGTAACAGTGACTCAACAAAGAGTTCAGGAGAATATTGGCTTATAAATACAAGAGAATGACAGATAGATGAAAAGTATATTCAGCTCGTTTCAACAAAATCAATCAAATTCACAACTTCCAACATAAACATTCAGCACAAGGATGCAAGAATATCAACGACCCCAAGAGAAAACTTTAACTGCAGAGTCAAAGAAGACAACAAGTTCAGCGATGTCACTTGATAAAGAACGAAAGTGTAGCAATCAAAAGCTTTCAGGAAATTCAAGAGATAGAAAATTCAGCAGGTTTGAACTAAATTTAGGTTATTGAAACTAGACCAAAACAGCAAACAAAACACCACTGACAGCAATTTTTTTCCGTCACATTTGGAGGCAATTAATCTCCAAAATTTCACAGCAGCTTTCACAATTTAATGCAGCAATTAGGTAGAATTAACATTCCCTTCAATTGCCAATAACACTGATATACAACAAGAGGCAAATATGTATAGCAGCAACGACTTTTGCACACAAATCTCAACAGAATTTCGAGGTTTCAGTATACAGAATTTAGCAATTCTCTAATGCTAAAGTGAATGAGAGCAACCTAGTAACAATCACAATACCACACAAGCAAGTCGAACACCTCCCAAGCAAGCACACTAACTATAAAAATTTTCAGCAAATCAGTTATGATGGTATGATTCAGCAAAATTCTTAATTCTTGGTTATTGGAAAAATCAAATGCAGTAGGTATAATGGCAGAATCAAACCCCATACGACAATATCCATTTCCCAATATTCACAGCAATTAAAGTGGCAGATTCAAGAGCAGAACCAACAATTTACAGGTTTATAGTAAATGTTAAATTTCAAATTGTAACAATTCTAAAAACTGAAATTAGCTCAACTTAAGAATACATTAACACACGATCAAGAAGACAAGTAACCCATACAAACTGAATTAGCTTAGCAATGCAATATCCAATATGATCATAAGAACAACAAAATTTCAGAATGAATCACAACAACACGTCAAGCCAACTACAACCATTATAAAACCAGAAAATTGCTATGCAACTAATATTTATTTGAGTTTTATGCTTTTCCCTTTTCTTTTTGTTTAATATGCAATTTCCAGGCCCAATGGATTGCTAGGGAACCTGAACAGATAAGGCTCCCAAGCAATAGCGCCATTTGATTTAACCTTGTCGTAGGAGTTAAACAAAGAAATTAAACTAAATGTGGTAAAAGTGGAATCTAGCCTAGGTCACGTCTCGAGGAGCCTAATGGATGCAAACTTCGTAGCAAATCTAATGGACCACAATTTATCAAATTAATCATAGCAGAGGGAAGAATACTTTCTGGTTTATTTTTTTGATTTAAGACTTATCCTAATGTTTATAATTTTCCAACTTGTATAAGTGAGATGAGCGAGCCTTCCCTAAAACAATGACTCTGCCCCTCATAGCTAAATATATGATATAGAGCAAATTTACATTCAAATCCATGAGTGCAAATAATCGAATGTAATGAGACTAAAATTCTAAAGATACAATCTATCAATTCATACCATAATTTTATCAATCTAACTACAATCAAACATCAAACCAGATATAAGAAAAGTAATTAAATCTACTTGAAATCAAGAAATACACCGTTTGTCACACTCACTATCAAATCTATGTCCAACTCAAGGTATTTGAATATAAAATCATCCAATCAGCATCCACAACTCGAATACAAACATATATACTACAAACAAATATAAAACATGTCTAGCCTAGAGAAAAAATACAAATAGACAACCTATCGGGCCTTCAATGATGCCTCAATTATGATTATGCCCGGGTTCATAATGATAATTGAGACCCCAATGAAGAATCCTTGCTCCATGTAGCTATAGGAAACCTAGGCTCGATACCAAATTGTCACGCCCTAAAAATCGAGATGTGACAGTGCGAAATATGAGAAAACTCACATCCTTAAAGCCTTAAATATATAAAACATTCCATACTTAATATATATACATGTTCGCAACACATAATATAATGACTATGATCATAATTCGTATTACAAAAAAAATATTGGCTTTCTAAAGAGATTTCTATAGAGACTCCCTTGAGAGTAAAACCTTAGGAAAAATTCTACAACAACTTGGTATAGTCAAGAGGAGCTCCGCTCCATAATAACAATTACACAATACCTAGATAAGGCGAGGACCCTAGCTATAGCTTACATGGAGCCCTTCACCGCTTAGAAGACGAAACACGATCATCTGCATTGTCTGAGGCCAAAAATAATTTTCCGGTGAATAACGTCCCATACAAATAATTTAATGGAATAATACATAAAATGATTTAAACAAATTTAGCTTTTAATAATATCATGATAATTAAGTATCCACAATATAAAATCATAATTATGAATGAAACTATATAAAAGATCATTCCTCATATGAATTCAAGTACATAATAGAATAGTTTGTTTCAAAAATGAGTTTAAAACAATAATTATCAAAATCCTATCCTTTCATAGGACTTCAACGAACGGATAACAAGCGTGGACACACACCCACGAGGGTAGCTAACCAAGCGCAGCTCAAGGCCACGAACACAAGCGTGGACACACAGTCCACGAGGGTAAGTAACCAAGCGCGGCTTGAGGCCACGAAAACAAGCGCAGGTAAAAACCCACGAATAACAAGCGTGAGAACAAATCCCACGAATATCAAGCGTGAGAACAAATCCCACGAATATCAAGCGTGAGCATTGTGCCCACGAATGTCAAGCGAGCTTGAGGTTAACCATGGTGCACCAAGGACTAACAAGATCTGGCATTAGTAACCGCTCGTATTCAGTCCTCTCAAAACATTTTCAAGCATGCATGGGGTCAATTTACCAATAACAAGCAAAAAGCTTTTCCTCTAATATAATGATGAGAATTCGAATAAAATATTTCGTAAAGACCCCAGCATGAACGTTAACAAAATCTCAAAACATTTCCTTCCAATTCCATCATCCGAAAGTCTTTCCATATAACAGTAACTCGCATAAAAGCATTTTAAATACATGATCATCTCAATATAAAATTTATAAAGAATATCTGACAAAATTTTCTTGCCAATTCTTTGCATAAAAATTTATAAATGATAAAATGTCAAGGAATTAGTAACCGTGAATAAAATCACCGTAAATTAGGAAATGAAATGATTCGATAAACTTCTATTCACGAAATCATACTTATAATTATGGTAATTAACATAAAAATATGACAGACTAATAAAAATATCATTTATAAAAATTATGATGGGACGCTATTCACTCACCTGATGCGTTCCCGAAATATAATTCACTCTTTCCAAAACTTCCCAAAACAATCGCCCTTGAAGCCATCTAACCGCCTAAATACTAACAAAAGAATAAACATCTTATGCATGAAGATATCAAGTTTCCAAATTCCATATTTAAGCAAGATTTAAATAAAATTCAATATAATTTTCAAGTTAGTATATGTGTGTGCGTATATTTCTTCTTCACCATAAATATACTATAGAAACATATCAAAAGCCTCTTTCCTCTCAAACATGACAATGAACACATAATAGGCACTTGAGATTAACTCATAAAACAAACATCTTTGACCCACTTGATTGTTGCAATAATTCAAAATCTAACAAACCGCACAACTCATCCAAGACCTCATGACAATCAAAGTTTAAGGCACAATTAAAAACATCCAACCATACCCATTCCATTAGCAAAACAATTGGTTTTCTCGGTTTCATCAATTCCTAGATTTAGTTTATAATATTTTCACCATTATATTTGAGAGTTCTCCTCTCAAGCATTTTATCAAACACCCCATGTGCACTCCATTTTTACAAGCTTTAAGAATAATATTTTTTTATAAAAATAATAATGATAATAAATAAATAAATATCACAATGCCCACATTTCACATATAAAAACAATAAATCCAATCTTCAATCTTTGATAGTTGCCAAACCCTTATTCAACTCAAAACAATTATCAATTGGAGGAATAACCATCCTTTCCAAGCCACAAACGGCACAACACATCAAAGAAGGCAAAAGCAATATTCTCTACCCATTCGAGATTGAAGCATTCGGAAATCAAAGAAGAAAGCTATTCATACGTACCATGACCAATAAAACGCACAACCAAAGACTGAGAGAAATGAAGATGCGATCTGTTCCTACCCTTAAACAGCAACGTCACCGAGCAGAGAAAGAAGGAGAAGAATGATTGATGAAGATGAAGGACAAACCAACAAGGAGGACGACATGGACGGAGTATTAATTCTCCACACATAGCAATAATCATGCTGATCAAAGGAGGAGGGGAAGGTCCAGAATGTTCAAGAGAAACCCATAATTTTTCTCTCTCGTGTTGCTTTGTTGGGAAGGCGGATGGAAGATTAAAATTAAAGGGCAAAGATTTGGCAAATGACTAAAATGACCCATGAGCTATTTTAAGTTGGATAATTAAATTGGGCCTTTTGGCATTTCAATATATTTAAGAAAAATTACTGCGGATGAGAGAGTGGAAATTTGGGCTCCTAAACTTAGACACCCTCCAAAGCCTCCAATACTACCAAACCACAAAAGTTTTCCTTGTTGCTACACTACAACAAATATTTATTTAATTTGTTACTATCTAAATTTACTCATCTTCAACTTAAGGAGCACTCAAAAAAATAATAATCATAAGTAATAGAAAATTCTAAAATAACATAAGTAAATATATATATTTTTAAATTTATTATCTGGATAGTCTATAAATATTTTCATGGTTATTACAAAAGATGAGAGAAGCAATGAAACGGAGAAGAAGACACGTGATTTTGGCAGATTTCGAGCCAAAAAAAAAAGCTGTGAGAGAGAGAAGAAAAGCCTGCTAAACGTACAGTGAACACGTGAAGCAAAGCAGAGAAAGTTTGAAAAAAAAAAACTAAAAAATTTAGAAGAAAAACAAGATGTCAAATACTATCCCGCTCTGATACCATATCATGATTTAGGAAGAAGAGAAATGAAATATTGAATCATCTTATTTCACCCGAAAATGTATGATACAAGGCCTTTATATAGGGCCAATAAATGATACATCAACACAATAACAAACTACATTCCAGATTATTCTTTCTAACAGAAAACTGTTACAATTAACAAATTAATTACAACTAACAAACTAATTATATACTCTAATAATTTGGCCATGCCCAACGTGTTCATCTTGCATGGCATCAGGAGACGTGACCATATTATCTTGATTATCTAACTCTTTCAACACAGCAAAGGGATTCTTAAGCGCAATGGTTGGTGGCCTTTTAAGAAGAGATACTTCGTCTATGGATCCATAGCCTATTAATTCGACATGTGGATTCTTCCTATAAAAGAAGTATACAAGGCAAAAAGAATACGGAGAGGTAAGCTTTATCTATTTGTATATGTATTATATATGAACTTCGTTAGGAAATACCGTGAAGCATTATATTGTGTGGGAATCAGTGTGTTCTTCCTTCTAGTTGGCTATAATTTTTATATAAAAATTGAACAAGTTTCTCAATCACAAACCATCAATCTTTTCTAATGAGTAAAGCTTCATCTAGATTAGCTTCTCAGATAAATTTCTCTATGGTTTTAGACAAAACTCTTTTCACATACTTAGCTCTTATACCGTAAAATCACTTCCAAAAATATTAATCCAATGGCAGTATAAACGCTTACAACATGTTTTAAATTTATTCAAGTATAGCATTTTTCCTGGGAATATCATCACCAGCAGACAGGACATACATGAAATCATATAAACTACTGTTTGTATACAGAACTTATTCTTAAAATAAAAAGTGAACCCCATCTACCTCTTCTTCCTCCCATCACTCTTGTTCATTCACGATCTGCATGAATATGCTTGTTCTTATAACCTAATTATAAACCACAGATATATATATTATCAGAACTACTTGCAAGTAGCAACCAGAACTTTTCTGGGAGGAAGGGAAGGTCTTCTTCCATGAAGCAAAGCCAAGTTATCGAGGAAGACAACATCCCCTTTCTGCCACTTGAATTGTATGCTTTCTTCTTCAATGATCTCTCCGCACCTCTCCACCACATGTCTTGGAATCTCAGTTCCATCCGCCATTGTCGCCGAGCTTAACTCCTTCCCGTACATCCCTACCAGTGTATTAAACCACATCCTCCTTTCTTTCCTTCCTTCAAACACCCTTGTCAATTGCCTCGGCCCCAGTATCGTCTTCGCACCTCCATTCGGTAGCCACTCCATATCCATCCCCAAAGCTTTCGCCCTACAATAGTATATTGTTATGAGCAAGGTACTGAAAACCGGACATGTCAATAAATCAACCAAGACAATGGTTCAAAGGTCATTGACTTAAACTGGGTCAACCCAAGATTAGATTAATCATAATTAAAATAATATTAAAATAAAAAGAATTAATCAACAAGTATACATGAATCCAACCCGATGGACACTTCCACAACTTTTGACCTGACTTGGCAAGGGATTGGTTCACCATATCACTTATCTGACCAACCAGCAAACTGGGTTGAGTTTTAACATCTTGGTTACGAGTCCCATGTCGGTAAATATGATTTATACATGTATAGGCTCTGTTCCCTTACAGATTAGGCTTTTGGGATAAGCCCTATGTTTGATATAATATTGTACCTTCTTTCGGCTTCCTCGGGATCTGAGGTCCCAAAGGCATCTTCCCATCCTCGTCCTCTCATGGAGGAAGTGTCGTTCTGAGTACTACGTGCTGTGAATGAGTACTTCAACCCTTTCTCTTCCATTTCCTTAACTTCTTCTGGAAACTCCTTCAACATCTTTTCTGTCACTTTGAAGCTTGGAACAAATGGTGTCTCTCCTCCTTCTGGGGGTGGTATCTCGCAGAAGAGTATCACTTTCTTGGGAAACTCCTTTATCTGATACATATCAATTAAAAAACATACAATATAAGTGGCAACCTAGGATTAATATCACTTCCCAGTGAATACACATGTAATGAATACATAACTACTATTCATGTTAACTTTTGTTGCAGTGATGGAATCAGAAAAGAAAAAATCCTGACTCATTCTGGTTTTATGGCTGTGATTATTAAACATGAAGAGAAATATATACCACGTACTATTCTAAATAGAAGACCTAATGTAGAAGTGAATTTTCTTCCTAAATAAAAATAAGATTTTTTTCATTTTATCTTTTATATTTATCGTTTTTCTCCAAACTAATTAGCTTAACTTATAAACTAACATATATAATCCAATGATACATATAAGCATTTCACAGACAAATGTAACATATGCTATAAAATAATTTTTTTAACTTCCTTGATATTCTCAAATTAATCTACTAAATTTTAAATTAAGGATAGGAGGTTGTGTAACGTACCAAAACCATTTCATGATGATAGTATATGAATTCTGAGAGGGGTCCTTCGTTGGCAGTCCAAATTCTCTTGTGAATATGAGTACGAGGAGCTGGTCCAACGTAGCGAATGTCTTCCCAGCCACACGTTTCGACGATGTCGTTGAAGTCGACCGCGTTATTGACATCGAAACCTCGGAGAAGAACGGCACTGTTCTTTATGATCATCTGCTCGAACCAGTCCTTGTTGTTTGTCAGAGCTGAGAGTAACGATTCCAAGTCTCTCTTGTTTGGTTCTGGAGGTTGAAGCACCAAAGGCATGACTTCTCCGTCCACTATTTTTTCTCCCTCGCATTTTCCCACCTTGAAATCTTTGCAACTGAACTCCATTTTTTTATACCTCTTTGTCTGTATCTCTCTGATATCAAATCTGTTAGGTAAATGGTCTTAGATATGAGGATTTGAGCTAAACACTAAAGCTATATATATAGTGTTTGGAATTGGCAATTCCAACAATACTTCAGATTTTAGCTCTACTTTAATTCTCGTCAGCCCCTATGAAATGAATATTCTTCTTGTCATTTTGCAGTTGGTTTTTTGGTATATAAGCTTCTTAATTGGGAAAATTACGTTCAGGTCCCAAGGAAAGAAAAATATTACAAAAAAGTCCATTGAAATCACAAAATTACCCAGAAGTCCCAAGGGAATTTTTTTTTGTAAATACATACATTTTTTGTTGTAAATGGTTTGAGACTTTTTTTATATTATTTGTACGGAAATAAAATCCAGGTTTTTAAATGTTGTTGTAAATACATACATTTTCTGTTGTAAATATATACATTTCCTGTTGTAAATGGTCAGGTGTTTAAATGTTGTTGTAAATATATACATTTCTTGTTGTAAATCGAAGTCCCAAGGAACTTTTTGATATTATTTGTATTAACAACAGGAAATGCATGTATTTACAACAAGAAATGCATATATTTACAACAACATTTAAACACCTGACCATTTACAACAAGAAATGTATGTATTTACAACAGAAAATGTATGTATTTACAACAACATTTAAAAACCTGGATTTTAATTCCGTACAAATAATATCAAAAAAGTCTCAAACCATTTATGTAATACCCGGATAAATAAAATGGCTATTTTTGATAAGTGAATATGTGATATCAATTTTTATATTGACTTTATGGTATTTATGAGTGAAAAATCTCTTGAAAATTAGGGAAAAATAATAAGGAGTCAAAATGACTAAAATACCCTCGTGAGGCATAAAATAGCCTAAAGGAAAAATATGATAAATCTCAAGAGTATTAGGAAAAAATATACATATATATATATATATATATATATATATATATATATATATATATATATATATATATATATATACTTCAGAAAGTATTTGAAAGTATAGGAAAAAGTATTCAGAAAGTATTGGATTAGAAAGTATAGAAAAGTATTCAGGAATTATTAGAAAAGTATTCAGGAAGTATCAAAAGTATTCCAAAAGTATTCCGAAAGTATTAATATGTGGGGGAAATTGGAAAGTATGTGAAAGTATTGAGAAAGTATTTTTGAAAGTATATATGTATGCATGCTGGCCGAATTTTGCAAGGAAAAGTGGATAAGAATGAGTTATATTAATATCATGATATTTGTATCCACTTGCAATTTAATATTAATATAATTTATGTAAAAAAACAAATAGGATAAATGACCACGGATAGAAATTTAGTCCTATCTAGAGAACCATGAACAAATTTTCTAAAGTCAGAGATGAAAATAAATAAGTGAATTTTTATCTCGGACTGGACTGTCCCAGAAGTCATTTCCAAGGTCGGAAGAATACAAAGGTAATAAGACGAAATAGGGTTATCTGTGAAACAGGCAGATAGTCCCAAATGGAAATCTGTAGAAAATAAATTATAACTGAACATCTAGAAGTAAGTTGAGAATTTCCTGGACATATTTGGAATCAGTGAATTTTTGTCCAGAGGTTGGCAATTCCGGAAGTTGATTCCGTAACCGACACGTTTTTCCGTAAAACTTCAGACAGACCGTTGAAACCCTGTATAAGGTCAAAAATTTAGTTAGTCTTGACATTTCTTATGGAAAAGAAAATGGCTTCAAAGTTATGATTTCAAATTTCTGAGATTTTACGCGATTACGCGATTCGGACACCGATCGGGGAAATTTTATCCGGCCAGGAGCCTAAAGTACCATGTGACATCATCAAAGATGATGTCACAACATGCCACCTAAGAGGGGGAGGTCGGCCAAGCACATCTAAGGGCCAAGAATTTGCCATCCAATCCAAGTGCAATCCGACGGTCGGTATTCGGTCTGGAGAAATGTGAATAGTGTCACAAATTTTGCTATAAATACCCCCTCCCCTCTTCATTCATTCTTCACACCAACTCCACTCTTGAGATTTCGAATTGGAGGAGCAGCAAGGAGGAGAAGAAGTCCGGGGAATTTTGCAGCGAAGCTCTGAGTAAGTTTTTCGGTGCTTCGTCTTAAGTTTCGGTAGTTAGTGTAGAAATGTTAGATTAGTCTTTAATCTTCCGAGTATGATTAGATATCATATGATAGGGGTATTTTAAGTGGGAATTTCAAAAATCATGATTGGGTCAAAGTTCTGGCAAAATTTTGGAAAGTCGGAGTCAAAGTAACGAAGCGCTGGCGAAATTACGGCGATTAGGGGTATAGGGGCAAAATGGTAATTTTTACCTAAAATGCCTGTTATGATGTCAAATATTGATAAATGCGATGTTATCATTATAGGATATCAGTAACCTTGATCTCTTGTCGTTACTGTTGTCCGACGTGTCATTGCCAACCCATTGTTTCCGTCAACAATGCGATTTCCTTCAAAACGTACCCAGAATACCGTATAACGTCAACGGAGGTACGGACGCGTACTGTAACACTAATCATGTGCTGCTTAAATGCATATATGTGATAGATACGTTCGTAGACCGATATACAGACAGTTTTACACGGGTTATAGTCATAATAATGCCGTTATGTTTTCCTAGCGCTGAGGACACGAGTGGATATCGTGGCACTGGTTTATGTGCAGCTGTTGTTGTTATTGTTTACCTGATGAGGCTTTGCATATTACTCTGTGCTTATGTTCTGTCGTCATATTGATCATGCATCTGTTGTATGCTTATGTACTGATACACTGTTGTATAGTCTAGAATATATGTTATCTGTATACTGTGTTGTTTGGGCATAAGGTTAACCGTTACCTGAGATCCAATGTGATAAATTGGATCTCAGCTGTAGCTTCAGGGTCTGGAGGACCAAGAATTGGAGACCGGGGTAAACAGCAGGAGTAGACGATCGACCGAAGTTATCTTTACCGCTTTCCATATTTTATATTCGAACACTAGAATGTCTGTAATCATTACTATGTTACACTATGGTTACTGTTTGAATGCAAGTCAGTTACTCTTTCGCTCCAATGCTCTACTCTGATGGGGAAAAAAAAAGTTTTCCGCTTTTAAAATGGGATGTTACAATTTACAACAGGAAATGTATGTATTAACAATAGGAAATATATGTATTTACAACAAAAATTCCCTTGGGACTTTTCTGTAATTTTGTGATTTCAAGAGACTTTTTTGTAATTTTTTTCCTTCCTTGGGACCTGAGTGTAATTTCCCTTCTTAATTTGTGCAAAAAAATTGATTTGAAATTAAATTTTTTTTTTTAATAGTTGATATCTTTTTTTAATTAAAAAGATTGAGCCTTACAAATTTTAAGTGATGACATCTGCTTCTTTGTTTGATATGCTATTGGATTAGATTTAAGCATGTTTGGTTGAATTGGAGTAACTCTTTTAAAAGTATTTTATGCAACATGAAATTAAACTCGAAATTTTATGGTTAAAACTCTGTTCACTAGAACCAACACTTGCTAGTAAGTAATGATTCCTAAAGTTTGATTTTTTTTTTTTTCTTGAAGGCAAAACCTCTATGCCTATAATTAAATTATGCAGTCTACTTTTAAGGTATCCTTGGATTAGAGACAAACTTGTTTGAGGTAGTGTTAAGCATTAAATATGGGCACAAACCTCTCTTACTGGGAATTCAAACTTTGGTTTGTCACGTTGTGAGAAACTAATCTTTTGCTAAGGGAGAGACCATCAAACCAGCCCTGGTATCATCACTAAATTTTTTAAGCTCTCCAGCAAAATTAAATTTCTAGTATTCTTAATTATAACACATGCAATCTTGAGACTATCTGTTATTTTCCCTCTCTTTGATTGAATCAGTCATAACTCAATATAGGGAAAAAAAAAAATTATCACCATCCTAACTTTATTTCTGAGCTGGATCCAATATTCTAAATTTATTTGTGGCGTAATTTTGCTGATAAAATATTCTTAGATGTAATGTTGCCCTTGAAAAGTTTTCTCAGGTACAATTTTTTTGTTTTGGTTCAAATTCTTAGGTACAATTTGGCTCTCACTATTAATTCCTAAAAAGTCCATTAAGTTAAAGTGCCCATAACACCCTAAATTTTTTTGAACAGAACTCAATAACCTAAAGTAATTTTTTGGTGCAATTTTTCCAATAAAGATGAAAAGCTATGAAAATATGATTATTGAAAATGTTAAAAACGAGTATTAACATTTGACCCAAAAAAACGAGTATTAAAAATATACAAGATGAGTACTAAAAATATGAAAAAAGAGTAATGAAAAACACTTTAAGGGAAAAAAAAATCACCAAAAAGTTACTTTTTAAGGTGCTGAGTGTTACCAAAAATAAAATAAAAACTTTAATGTGTTAAATGCACCTTAACTTAAAGGATTTTTTGGGAGTACACAATGAGGGTCAAATTGCACCTAAAAAAAATACTTTCGAGGATAAAATTGCACCACAAGTAAGATCAAAGTGGTAGATAGAACTGAGAAATCACATCAAAGTATTAGATGTGACTTTACCACTAAAAATATAAGAATTTTATTGAAAAACGAAACATATTTGATAAACAATTGCATCACTATTTATAATTTCAATTGTTTCAAATGACTTTTTCTTTGAGTCGGATGTGGCTAAAGAACTTCGGAAGCCAACCATCTTTGTCTTTGACGAGCCAATGGTTTTGTTCCAACCACGTGTACGAAGACAAAAACCAACCTAGAGGATATCAATATATTATATTGTGTACACCTAATTACTAAAAGTTAAATAAAGAATCTACGAAGAGACAAATGTAGTATTGCGGTAAAGGACAAGAAAAATTGATGATACGATCGATATATAGATTAGAGAGGATCTCCAAAGTTGCATGCTAGTTTATCCCATGAAGTTAAATGATGAAACACTCGAGATTACGAAATGGACTCACTCTATTGTTCTTAAGTTGATATTTATTTAATTTGACCAAAAAAAGAAGTTGATATTTTATCGTAATAGCTGACTAGCGAAGTTGATATTTTGTCGTAATAGCTGACTAGCTCTTTGTCGTTGTAACATATTTTCCAATGATATTTACTACAGTAACAAGTTTAAGATAAAGACATGAATTTCTTCATTATTCTGGTATCCCTGGTGCGTCCGATGTACAAATAATTGAATTACATAGATTGCAAAGTTAATTAAAATTGGTTAAAGGTAATAAATGTGCAAAAAGTATAGTTTTTTTAAGTATATCTTTATTTATGGAGAAAATGAGTGGGAGAGCTAGAATGAGTGAGAAAATAAATAAATGAGACATGTAATTAATTAAGGGTAAACATATGAAAAAACTTGATTAAATTTTTAAACACGAACAAATGTAACTTATAAAAAACTCTGACAAAAAAATTTGTAAAAAGGACTAGTCCTATCCCATAAATTGTTTCTTATACTTTTGAGCATTGGGAATATGTACGGAATAACATATTAAAAAAAATCAAGATGGAAAGTCCTTATGACACCTAAAGAGAACTTTAGATCATGAATATGAAACCAAAAGATGTTCTGTAAAAGGTGTTAGTTTATGAAAATTCTATATGTTTAATTAGTGATATTGATCTTCATGAAATAGTTAGCTTTAATAATTATTGATTATTCTACCGAAAAATAATTATTGTTTAAAAAGTAAAATTAATTCATATATAGCACACCATGAGATTATATGCTTTTTAATTTCTTGAAGAGTAAACTATACTTCAAGAGCCATTATGCTACTTGTAACATCCCAACTTTTCCAAAGCAGTATAATTTTTTTTTTCGTCAAACATCATTTCAAAATCATCAGAGTAGAGCATCGGAGCGATTGAGTAACTGATATATAGATTCAAAATGCCGTAAGTCTGGATTTTTACAACAGCGGTATTGTAACCGAGTATTTCAAAAGTGATACACAACAACAAAAGGAAGGCTTCCGCTGGAACATCAAAAGGAAGTCTTCAACCGGGTCTTCTACTCGGGCTGCTTGCCTCTCTCCTCGGTCCTCGGTCCTCCAGAACCTGATGCTATATGGAGAGCTAAGGTCCAATGCATACGGACCCCAGGTAACGGTTAACCTCATATTTACATATACAGTACATGGATCACAGATAATCATAACATAAGCAGCTCACAATAGATGTATCGCACGGAGTGAATGCAAAAGTATCGCACGGAGTGAGTGCAGACGCACCGCACGGAGTGAATATAAATGTACTGCACGGAGTGAATGTATTCAAAAGCACATAACAACACTTATAACATATCAACAGACCATCAACCACATATACGCATACAATACTCATAATACATATACGCATACCATAAATATCAGAGTTAGTGTTACAGTACGCGAACGTACCTTCGTTGACGGAAACTCGATACTTCTGTATCTTCCAAAATTTTGCCATAACTCCGACCCCATCATGATTTTCGAAATAATGACTAAAATACCCCTAACATATGATATCTAATCATACTTGGAAGATTAAAGACTATTCTAGCATTTCTACTCTAACTACCGAAAGAACTATGAAAACTTAAGTACCGAAAAACTTACCCAGAGCTTCGCTGCTTTTTCCTCCAGAGCTTCTCTCTCTAAAACCTCTCTCTATGTTTCGAAATTCTCAAGAGAGAATGGTGTGAAGAATGAAGAGGCAAAGGCCTCTATTTATAGAAGAATTTTGGGTCCAACACAGTAATTTTCCCTTGCAAACTTGGTAATTTTCCCTTCCATTTTAAACCATGGAATTTTTGCTTCATTCTCCACCCTCAAACCTGCATGCCGACCTCCCCCCTTAGTTGGCACAAATTTTGCATCATCAAAGATGATGTCATGCTATTGCTTTATGAGCTTTATCCGATAAAGCTCCCTGTTTGGTGTCCTAATCGCGTAATCTTGTAAAATCTTAGAAATCTGGAATCACAACTTTGAAGAAATTTTCTTTCTCATTAGAAATGTCTAAGTTAACCTAATTTTTGATTCCATATAGGGTTCCAACGGTTCAGCCGAAGATTCTCGAAAGACGTGCTCGGTTACGGAACGAACTTCCGGAATCATAAACTTCTGGACAAAAATTCACTGATTCCAAATATGTCCAGATAATTCTCAACTCATCTCTAGATGTTGAGTTATAATTTATTTTCTTCAAATTCCAATTTGTGACTATCTGCCTTTTTCTCAGATTTTCCCTATTTCGTCTTATTATCAAAATGCTCCACCGATTTCGGAATTAACTTCCGGAACAGTCTACTTCAAGATAAAAATCCACTCTTTCATATTCTTTACTGACTTTAGAAATCCTGTTCCTGGTTTTCAAGATAGGATCCAATTCCTATCGGTGTTTATTTACCTTAATTACTATTTTATTTAATTACCTTTAATTTAGGAGTTTCAATTTTACACTCCAACAATTTTTAACACACACACATTTATTTTATATTTTTATGTTTTTATTTAATTATTAATAAATAATATATTATAATTTATTTTACTTTACAACTCACCAAATATGTCGGATTTAATCCTAAAGTTTAGGAAGGAAATAGTGTAATAACAAAATACGATAAGATAGAGATATCTTGGTGCACGCCTTATATCCATGGTCCTCCCGACCACAAGCTACGGTTTCAATTCACAAACAACACGGTATATGGCCATGAGATATTCATCACAAGCATACTAGGTGCATTATGCACATTAGTCGTATTTTATATTTTTATGTTTTTATTTAATTATTAATAAATAATATATTATAATTTATTTTACATAATTATTTTACAAAATTTTCCTATTGGTCCATTCTTAGATTTAGGCTCAAAATTACTTAATCTCATTTATTTTTCTTAATTTTTTCGCAATAATTAGCAAATATATTTATGCTAATTTTCTAGCCATAAACCATTAATTATAGAGTTCTACATAATTTATCACAATTATTTCATTGTTCAAGCTTAAATAATTAACCAATAATTATTTAATCAATCACTTATTATTTGTTGACAATTTTCTTATTTAGAACTGATCACTTCCTCTCAAAATCAGAACTAACATAGCTATTTTATCTCCCGTAAAATATCAATAATTATGGAGTTAGTTATGATCTCCAAATACTTTATAATTGTTATTTTACAATTTTTCCAATCTTATAATTTATTAAATTACCAAAATTAGAGACAATATATTCTCTCAATTTTAATAATTATTTTACTACCCTTCAGGATTTTTCACAATTTTCCTAAGTCATTATATGCTCCATAGGGGCATTTTGGTCATTTTGGCACATTATCACATTTTTCCTAATTTCCAAGAAATTTTCCTTTAGAAAATTTAACATTCTTTTTGACACCACATATTCACCTATTTTTAATAGGTATTATTTCCTAATTTATGATATTTACCCTAAGTGTGATTTTTAGGGTATTACAGTACTCCCTCTTGTCCTTAATATAAGACATATTTGGGGATGTAATTGATCTTGGTCCTAAATATAAAACATATTTTTCATAATTATCAATCTTTTTCTAATTTACCCCTATTGATAATCTCTCAATAGTAATCAAGGAGCAGAGAAAATCAAGGTTATTAAACTCTAACCTGCCTCTAAACTAGTCGAGGTAGTGGGTCAAGGGTCAATGAGTACCACTACAAAATTACATATATTTGATGCTCCATACTTAACACTTTTCATGAAATCGTTAAATATAAATAGGCAGAATTATGGGAAAGAAATATATAATGGTTATTTATAACAATCGTTAAGTATATGAGACAATATTTGACTATTTTATAGGACCACTGTGATATATAAGTTTGGGTTTTTTGAAGCAAAAAACATATCGTTCATTTGATGGTTTTATCAATATATGATGGTTATGTATCAAAACACCGTGAAACTTATGTATTTGAAAGTTTTTCAAAATAAATCGTTAAATATATAACTTTAAAATCTCTTTCTAAACCATATTCTCGTGATTTCAAAATTCCCATCATTTCTTTGCGCGCTCATCAAATAGTTCTAACCACTCGTTTCCGGCATCCCCACTATTTTCCCTCTCCATTGTTGCCAAAATAATGATTCTCCTCCTTCCCGTGATCGTGGTTGTCTATGAAGGCATTTGTGGCTTGTTCTTGGTTATGGGTTCAGTGTTCTTTTAACCTCTGCAAGTTTCACTTGAATTGCATAAAGGTTAGAAATTTCTGCCCTTAATTGGAGTTAATGATACGAAATTGTTGCTCTATGCTTGTTGGATGGGTTATGGGTTTAGGGTTCTTCGAAACTGAATTTTTGAGTTTAAAATTGATTAGGAAATGGTTGAGACTGAGTTCGAACATGGTCATTTGTGATGCTATGCAGTACTTCTGCCATTTTGTTTCTTAGAGGAAGTCATTTTGTTTTGCTTGAGTTTGAAATTGCTGGAGCTTACTTTGCTTCTATAGTAGCACTATGTTTAAGCACTACTGTCAAGTGTATAGATGTCACATTTTGCTTTTGAGACTTATGCAATCTTGAATGCTTTGATCTTGAATTTGAATCTTTGTGCTATTACTGATTAAAAATTCTGAGAAAGACATTTGATTACTAGAAAATGGGATTTGATGTCCTTAGTTGTTGCATGTTGTCGTATTTGTGGTTGAAAATCTGAGTTGTACATCCCATAATTAAGAAAAAATAAATAAAATAAAGGAATTTGACTTTCTTGCTATTGAAACCTGAATTTTTGCATGACATTTCTTTTTTCCTGAAAATTTTCCTTATTGTCAACTAGAGTTTTAATTCTTCTATTTGTTACAGGTTAATATGTTGGCATCCAATATCGATGGTGGGTAGAGTACTGAGGATTCTAACCCCTTCGCCAATCCCTCTAATGCGCAACTAGATGATGACATATTACGCATAGAACAAGAGGAAAAAGCATTAAGAAAGGGCCTTGTTGTGCTGAAGAAGGTTCAGAAAGCAAAGAGAAAGGGTAGGAAACTTAATGTGGGATGGAACAACAAAGGGCAACTTGAAGATTTGTCGAGTGGAGATGATATACATCCTCTTATATCATATAAGTAGGGTTGATAGCCAGAAGAAGATTGTAGATACGATCTTTCTCCAATATTTTGCAATAGGTTGCTACATCCTCTGCCTACTTCCACTCATGAGAGTCATAGAGACCATGTTGCATCTAAAACATGATGAACATATTGTAAAGTTTAGCAATATCTATATCACCTTGTTGCAATTTGTGAATAAGCCCACTGATTTGTAAAACAACGACAATATTTTCTTTGGCAGTATAACAGCTTCCCATACTCCTGCAACAGTTGGAAATAAGAGGTAGTTTTGACCAATAATATCTGGAGTCATGGAATTTATGAGCCATGAATTGACCATTTCATTTTTGCATACCATATTTTGTATTTAGATTATGTTCGAGATGGCTTAGCAGGTAAACCATTTAGGCAATCCTCCTTTCCTTTGCCAAAAACATACATCAAAATGCCTTGGGACCATTAGAGATAATTGTTCCCATTGAAACGATGAGTAGTGGTAGGGAGATATTGTGGCTCGTTTAAAGATGTTGGAGGAAAAAATGAGGAGCCTGAAGCTCTATTCTCAGTCTTAGAGGCAACTCTTCTTATGGTATTTAAAGCATGGAAGGAGCCAAAGTTCATCATGGCTTAATGAGAGAGATACCACTAGGAGTACAAGTAAAATTACCACTTGGAAGAACTTTAAAAAAGTGCCAAATATGAGTTTGATGAGAAATTGATGATAATTTGTTGTATCAAAAAAAAAAGAAATTGATGATAATTTGGCTGTAAATTGAATTTGACGATCCTTTGACGAGAAATTGGATCTCGTGAGAAATCCTAGGCTGTGAGACAGTCAGAATCTTGGAGGATGAACTGACCTGTAATAGCTGTGGACAGGCAGTCGAATAGGTACTGACGATGAATTGCAAAGAGGTCAACTTAGTTGGTGGTAGATGTTGCTTAGCAGAACTCGGAATTGTGTTGTTTTTGGAAAAGCAACCTAAATCGTTGATTTTGAATGATAGTCAGACTTGACAACGCCGACTGTGGAAAAGCCTTTAATTATGCTTTTCAGATAGAATAAGCCTTTATCTATCTCCTATATTAAATTTCTCAGACATGGATAGGAGACCGACGGACGTTGGGTACGATGACGTTGGATCGCATGACTGGATTCTGTCAGGTTTAAAGAAAGAGAGAGAGGTAGGATTCAATCTTTTGACTTTGAATTTTATGACGAAGCTCTTAATTTGTTCTAAGCAATAGCTTGTTAAAATCAATTCAAGCAAGAAATTATATTCTGTTAGACATATTGACCGAGCTTTTCAATGCGTAACTAGGACTGGTGGTAGAGAGAAATTCTGAGAACTTGAAAAGATCAAAACTTGACGTGGTATTGACCTGTGAAGATCACTTTCAGATAATAAACCACGTACTGAAGGATCAAACTATGTAGAGGTTGATGTACGGACAATAAGTCGACGAACTGTGAAGAGGTCGACTCTGATGGTAGTTGACAATACTGATAGGGACAGACTGACCTGTGATGATACGAATAGACAACGAACTTTGATGGTGACAATGATGTTGAGAAGGGTTGACATATGGATGATCGAAAAACTGTGAAGAGGTCAACTATATTGGTAGTCAACGATACTGACAAGGACGGACTAACCTATGACAATACAGACATACGACGAACTTTAACGACATCGATAATGCTGAGAAGGTGTCGACTTGCTGGTAGTCAACGACACTAGACAGATCAGAGAATTAACATCGCCAATTGAAATAATGGATTTTGAGAAGAACTCTAATTATTCGTGTTCTTCTTTCTCCTCTTCTTCTTCTTCTTCTTTTTCCTCTGATACCATGTGAACAATTTGAGAAAAAAAATATTATTCTAAATCCATGAATAAAAGAGAGTACATATGGGTCTTTATATAGGTAAACTTAAAACTAACCCTAGAATCTAATCAAATTAAAATAATTTAAATATAATATCCTAATATATAATATAGCCATATCTAATCCTAAGATGTATTAAATATCAAACTTAATAATAAAATAACAATTAATCTAAATAATCCAAAATAAATATGCAATATTCCTACAGTTTATATATCTAGACATATGGTATTTAATAAAGATGAATTTCCATTTTCTACAGGTTTTATTGACAAGAAGAAAGTACCTAAAGAAGTCATTGATCCAAAGGTGTTTTTCAAACCTCAGACTTATTAGTCAGGCCATGAATGATGTGGTTCTTCCTGTTGATGCAAGAATTTTTTCACGCCCAAAGGAAATAAGTGAAGCTAACTGTTAAATAATAGTGGCGAATGAGATTGGCTTCTCAATTTCCCTCTCCTCAGTGAGAGAACTATCCCTCTCCTTAGTGAGAGCTGATCCCTTAGTGAGAACGAACCCCTTTGCAACCACAGTACCATTCAGCAAGTAACCAAGTTCCAGTGTTTCTCTAGAGCAGTGTTTGCGTTTTCACACCAAGTCTCTGATTCAAGTCCTCGGCAACCATCACCAAATGGAGAAAGGCAATAGTAGCAGCAGGAGAAAAAACACCAAGGCTGTGCAGCTAAATCTGAGTCCCCCAGGCAACGCCAAGAAAGGCAGAACGTTAGTAGGACACCTGGAAACTGATAAGAATCTCAACAAAGGCATTGTAATCTCCATGATCAAGAAGGGTTGGGGACTGGACAGAGGGATAGAGATTCATGATTTACCTGACAATAATGCATTCCTCTTCCGATTTCAAAAGCAAGAAGACTATCTCAGAGTACTGAAGGGCTGACCCTGGTCAATCCAAAGTGCATTGTTGAATCTACAACACTGGGATGAGTATATTGTCTTTCATGAAGTTAGTTTTGAATGCTGCCCCTTCTGGATTCAGTTTCATAGTCTACCACATGTAGCATTTGATCATGCTAATGCTATTACTCTGGGTAATGCGGTGGGTAAGGTAGTGATGTTTGAATCCCCAAAGATACAGGACATATTAACAAGGACTTTCATACGTGCCAGGATCCTTGTTAATATCTGTGAACCCCTTGTCGTTGGATTTTGGGTTCCTAGGCCACAGAAGGAACCGATCTTGGTAACAGTTAAGTATGAGCGCCTCCAAATCTATTGTTACGATTGCGGGCAAATTGGGCATGAGGCGAGGAACTACAAGAATCTAACTGATAGCTGTGATGAAGACGAGATGGATGACCGTCCTGGAAAAGACCTAGGAACGCCACATGTAAAAACCATGGAAGAGGCGGTGGTGGTAGTTGATCAAGAATGGGATGAGAAGGCAGGGCTGAGGGCAAAACCATCGCCGGCGACGGAGTATACTGTCGGCAAAGGACTGTCGGGCAATCTCCCCAAGAATAGTAACTTCGAAAGCAAGGGCAAGGATCACGCTACCCACTTATTGTGCGACGTGGATTTGGGTAACGGTCAGAGGCATTTAAACAACCGAGTTAATACTCATGTGGAGAGAGAAACTCAAATCGTTGAAATCCCCTCAATCTCAGATCCCTTAACAGCTAGCCCGAGATTATCGCTGGAAACTTTACAGAGTCAGCAACCTCCAACGGTGGAATTCCAAGTCATTAAAAGCAATAATGAGTCTCCGCCAAATCAGGGCCACGCTGTACCTAACGTCCTGCCACCAACCAATCAGCAACCTAATCCAGGTTACCGGGTTGAATTCCCGTCGACCGAGAAAGAAGCGTCGGCCGAGATAATTGCTCCGATCATAATCGCTCCTTCTCTGGAGTTGTCACCGATAGCTGCCGTCATCTCTGGTTTAGATAGAATCCATCTTAAACACCGATTGGACAACATAGAAGATGACACGATCCTCAACCCTACTAAGAAGCGGCTTACCTTCCTAGAACCAGACCACACTGCTCTACCTAATCCCACCCCCAACCTGTGCAGCGAATGAATATAAACAGGCTCAAGAAATCCATTCGTGGCAAAAAGAGTAGACATACGGCAAAGACCGTTGAATTAGTCCCTACAGTGGAGTCCTCTCATCCTGTGTCTCTTGAATCATATCCAGCGAATGAGACAAATAACTCCACTTTCATCTCAGATTCACAACAAAACGCCGAAGGTTGTCAACAAACAACTATCGGTTCTCTATGAGTCTGTTATCATGGAACTATCAGGGGTTAGGGTTCCCCTGACAGTCAAACATCTTAAGGAGGTATGTAATAAACAAAAACCCCAAATTGTCTTCTGAATGGAGACCAAGAAAAAACGTGCTTATGTTAGCAGAGACAATAATGCGGATTCGATGAAGAGTGGATTATTGATCCAATTGGAATTAGTGGGGGTCTTGCATTGTTCTGGGTGAAAGAAACTATTGTCAACATTCTATCTTCATCCAAAAATGTAATTCATACTTCAGTTTTTGATCCATCAATTGACTTCCCTCACTACATTTCCTTTGTTTCATTGATATAGGGATAAAGCTAAGTCACCAATGCCCAACCTTATCTCATAGTTTCTTTGCAGATGATGCCTTGTTTTTTATGAATGCAGATATACAGAATTGTCAAAACCTGGCTGGAATTATCCGAAGTTACTGCAGTGCCTCAGGACAGTTAGCAAACCTGGAAAAATCAAGTATTGTGTTCTCCAACAATACCCCTCCATACTTGAGGCGTGATATCTGCAACATTCTAGGCATTGATGAAAGCGTAGACCAAGGCAAATACCTGGGCATTCCGAGTGTTTGGGGTAAAACTAAGAATCAAGCCCTTGCATACGTTCGTGGGAAAGTGAGCAAGAAAGTACTAGGCTGGAGCAGTAAGCACCTTTCCTTTGCAGGGAGAGAGATCATGATCAAGGCTGTTATCAATGCCATTCCTATATTCCCCATGACGTGCTTCAAGTTCCCCATCAAAACTTGCAAAGAGCTCAATAGTATGGTGGCAAACTTCTGGTGGGAAGGCCAACATAAAACACACTGGGTTGCATGGAATAAGCTTACAAGGCCCAAAACTAAAGGAGGCATGGGGTTTTGAGACTTTATCAAATTTAATCAGGCTCTACTTGCAAAGGCAGCTTGGTGGCTAACACAAAGCCCAAATGAACTGTGGGTTGAAGTCCTCAAGGGTCTCTACTTTCCCAATACATCCCTGCTTGATGCTAAAAAAGGCCATAGAGCCTCATGGTGCTAGTCAAGTATATTAGAAGGTAGGGATTTCATAAAGGCGGATCTATGTTGGAAAATTGGGAATGGGATATTAGTACAGATATGGCAAGATGCTTGGATCCCCAGTTTACCAACTTGTAAGTTAAATACAGCAGATGAAGCCCTAAAGCAGTCTAACCAAAGAGTATCATCCCTTCTCTCTTGTGAAAGTGGGGGCTGGGACTTAACTATGCTTAGGCCCCACGTGGAGGATCACATATGTGAGGCTATCCTTGCTATACCAATCCCCCAGGTTCCTCATGAGGATCGATTGCGGTGGGTACTGTCAACACATGGAAGCTATACAGTTAAGATGGGATATTACCTCACAGGAACAACGCCAATTGTGTTGAGCCATCCTGCAGGTCCGTCGGCCTACCTCTCTAGCGACATTTGGAAAAAAAATATGGAAGATCAAGGTGCCCCCCAAAATTGTTAACTTTATTTGGCGCATTCTTTCAAATGCCATAGCTACCAACACTGCGCTTGTTGACCGTCGAAGCGGACACTCAGACTTATGCCCAATCTGCCAATCTGCAAGAGAGATCACAGAGCACCTCTTCTTCTATTTCTCTTGGGTGCGATGTGTATGGTTTGGGAGCAGACTTTCTATTACATGTGATCTCGGCAATATCCTAAGCTTCAGAAAGTGGTGGCTAGATCTGATGAATTCCCAAGACCGCCTCACTAATTTTGATATTGCATATATCAACTGGCTATTATGGTTCATCTGGAAAGGCCGCAACGAAAACAATTTTCATGGAATAGACCCAGATCCCTTCACTGTGATTGAATGTGCAAATCGGTCACTTGTTGACCATTGGAAGGTGTGCTATCCCGAGAGCAAGAGCAACGAAACCAGCAGAGCTACCAAACCAGCTATTAACTGGGTACCTCCACCTGTGCATAAGTTGAAAGTGAATATTGATGGTGCCTTTCAGTACTCCTCAAAGTTAGCTTCTATTGGCATTATATGTCGTGATCATTAGGGAACAATGAAATGGGCTTTTGTTGACAAGGTTAAGTCCCTCTCGGCATTTGTGACTGAGGCACTAGCACTAAAAAGAGCCTTGATGATTGTTCAGGATCTAGGAAACAAGAATGTTATTTTCGAAACAGCCTGCCAAGTACTAACGCGATGCATGGAAAAAAGCCAACCTGATCTCGGTGAGTGGCAATCTCGTGGTATTCTTGATGATCTCCTTGGAATGCTTGAGTCTGACCCCAGTTTCTCAGTTCAATTTATCCCTCACCAAGGGAATAAAGTAGCAGACTTGCTTGCTGCACTTACTTGTAAGGGGGTGTGCCCAACCGGGTGGGTAGAGATACCCTTACCCCCTTTTGTCTCCGGTTCTAGAAGAAGACAGGAAGAGCTCCAGGAATCAATCTAACAATCCCTCGACTCAGCCCAGGCTTGTGGATCCTGGTTGACTAATTAGTATTTGCTTGTCCTTTCGGATATAGTTCTTGCATGTAGATTTATCTGCTTTCGTCCTTAGTGAGCTTTCGTTTGTTTGTTATTTCGGCCCTTGCTTTTTGTGTTTGTAATGTCCTATTACCTCTGTAACTTCTTTTTCCCATTCAATGAAATTCCTAGAAATGTTCAAAAAAAAAAACTGTTAAATAATAATTTAAATGTATTATTAACAGAAGAAGCATCAATTCGTGGGGAAAAAGATGTTATCTTGAATCTTGTAAAGTTCCTTTTCATTATAATTCTCCTGTGCGCCCCAACAATTGTGGTCTTTTTTTTTTTTTTTAGAATTAGTTAATTAGACATGGTCTTTTCTTGCATTGCAAGAGTTTTGAAAAATAGCTTGCATTTTAATAATACGGCAGTTTATATTGATATTGATTTCTAGAGACAAAGGGCATATCAAAAGCTGTAACGTAGAAGATATTTCCATCTCATTAGTTTGACTATAAATATAGTCAAGATAGACTTATAATAGAGAGTTAGCATTGATGAAAGGAAATAAGTGAAGCTAACTGTACAGTTAGCTCTCAAAATGATGGGCATATAGTGACTGACATTTGATCTTTAACTCCCCACTAAAGTTGGGAAAAGCACCAAAATAGGAATTTTTACCAAAAATTGTACCCAATTAGAACACTTTCAAAAAAAATTACTAAACTAATGCAGTCAACTGACGCCACTAGATAGTGGTGTTAGTCAACTGACGCCACTTTTTTAAGTGGCGTCAGTTTGTTGGCGCCACTTTTATATAATTGATGCCACTTTTAAGTGGCGTCAATTATATAAAAAATTAATAATTATATTTAAAATTATAAATAATAATTCTAATTAATTATAAATCATAAAAAGAGTAAATAATAATTTTAAATAATAATTAGTGAATTAATAAAAATATTTTGTGATATATGTTGTATATTGATGACTTCCTACTTTTAATAGATTTGAGACATATTTTGATATATTTAGGAAGTCGTCAATACTAAATTGAAGAGATGTTATTGAGATTTTAAGAGATATCAATCTGGATGCATTATTTGTGGGGTTTTGTTAACTCTTAGAAATTGACAACATTCCAGCACATTTTGTGTCTCTTTTACCTATTTTGGGCTTTAAGTATGCATAGAAAATGAAGTGTATAGAAGAAAATGTGCATATCAAAGTATCAAGGAAAATCAAAGAAATTCTTGTTATATCTTATAGAGTTTGTAATTCAAGTGAGAACTGATAATTCCTTTCTCTTTTGTAGGAGGATGGAGTCAAGTTTTGAAGCTCTATAAGAACCAAGAAACAAGGGAAGAAATAAAGGAAGTGAAGTAATACAAAGTTAGAAGGAACTCGCATAACCGGCCGCAAAGAAGTTGACAAACCGGCCGCAGCCAACAATGGCGCGGCAAGTGGGCAGATCGGCCGCAGCCTTAATCGGCCGCGGAAAGTGGGCCACCGGCCGCAACAGCCGTGAAAAGTGCGAAAGTACATCTGCGCGTTTTCACATTAGAAACAGAAAAACCCTATTTAACCTAAAGGGAAGGGCCGAAAAACACACTTTTTGCACAAGGGAACAAGTGGGAAACAAAGGAGAGAGCTTGGGAGAGAGATCTTGGAGCTTTGGAGGCTTGGGTGCTCAACCTAGAAGAGATTTTTGGGGATTTCACCTTGGTTCTTCCTCTTTCTCCTCTTCTCCTCTTACATTCTTCATGTATTCAGTATCTTTGCTTAGCCTCTCTTTGTATTTGAACATGAGTAGCTAAACCTTTCATTCTAGGGTTCTTTTGACCCTTTGTATGGATTAATACTTGAATATTCCTCTCTTTTAGTGGATTAATATATGTATGTGTTGATTTCAACCTTGGCTTAATGCTTCTAAGTGATTGGCCTCCATTTAGATGATTTATTCACTTAGGTTTTGACTTGAGAGAGCTAATCTAGGTGTAGAACTTGATTGAAATCATGCTTGTCTTGAAGTTTACTTGATAAATGGATGGTTTGTTGGTAAAATAGAGATATATTTACTAACCTTGCATTGTCACATTAGGGTTGTTGCTTAAATATTGATTCTCATTAATTGTAGCAAGAGATTGCGCAGTTTAATGAGAAGAGAAACTTGATTTTGACTTGAGAGAGCGGGTCAAGTGTTTTAGAACCTTAGACTAACACATATATGTATTGAAATGCTACTAGAGAGGAAATTAACCAAGTTTTATGAAATGCAAAAGGGGAAAGAGAATCCTAGGCTTTATTATCCTTGAAGTCAAAGAGTCATTTGCCTTTCTCAATTTTAAGTTTTAAAAATAGTCTTTTAAAATTCTCATTCCAAATCAAAACTTTGTTCTAGCTCAACTTGATGAAATTCACTAAGCCTCTTGCTTGACCAATTTGTTAAACAAATCCTCGTGGGAACGATATTTTATTTATCACTTTATTACTTGCGAAACTCGTACACTTGCGAGGCGAACAAGTTTTTGGCGCCGTTGCCGGGATTTGTGCAAACAAATCCTTTGGTCAACCTCAGGCTTGTGTTAGTAAATTTCGCTTGAGCTTTTAGTTAGGTTTACAATTTTTCTTTCTTTTTGTCCTTTATTGATTTTTTGTTTTAGTTTGATACTCGCTCTTGCTTGTTTCTCTTGTAGGTACCATTTCAGTATATGCAAAACTTGCATCCGGACGGATTGGTAGTGGTACTTGACGAGGTACCTCTCATTGAAGAAGAAGTACTTGAAGAAGTGCCTCTCATTGAAGAAGAGTCTGAATCTGCATTTGAAACCATGGCAGACGATGAATATGATAGAGCTACCGTCAATGATTTTGCTAGTCGGAATATGCAAGGTCCTCAATCTTGCATTCGGATGCCGGAAATGCAAGCACGTACCTTTGAGATCAAGCCGGTTATGATAACAATGCTTCAAATGCATGGGATGTTCCATGGTCTTTACAATGAAGATGCCAACAAGCACTTGTTGTACTTCTTGGAAGTGTGTGATTCTTTCAAGCAAAATGGAGTTCCCCAGGATGTATTGAAGCTACGGTTATTCCCTCTTTCTCTACAAGGCAAGGCTAGAGATTGGTTCAACAATCTTCCTAAGGGTCTATCACTTCTTGGGCCGATCTTGAGGCTAAGTTTAGAGCTCGATTCTTTTCGATGACAAATCGTGGAAGCTAGGGATGAATTTTTAAGCTTTAAACAACATCCCGATGAGCATCTTTATGCCGCTTGGGAGAGATACAAGATGTTAATGAAGCAATGCCCTAATCATGGGGTGGACAAATGGGTTGTAGTCCAAATTTTTGTACTCGACTTAATCCTCAATCTAAAGCAATGGTTGATTCTATGACCAATGGAGGATACCGGAATGTTCCGTGAATGAGGTGATTCGATTGTTGGATCAGTTGTCCGCAAACAATACTCAAGGCAATGATAGGAGGACTAACCAAGCTGTGCCTAATGCAAAAGAAGACTCTTCCTCACAAATTGCAACTCTCTTAACCGCTTTGAATAAGCGTTTTGATGTGCTAGAGTCTCAAGTGCAAAAGAGTACTTCTCAAGGTGTGCATTCTGTTCATGCCACACCAATTGTATGTGATCAATGCCATGATGTCCATATGCCTAATTATTGTCCTCTTTATATGGCCACCGAATCACAACTACATGGGCAAGTTCCAAAATCCTCAAGGCAACCCCTATTCACAAACCTACAATAGTGCTTGGCGAACTCACCCAAATTTTTCTTGGAGTCAAGGTAATAGTTTGAATCAAGCACATGGGTCTACATCTGGCACTAAGCCTATTCCACCCGGTTTTCAAACACAATCAAGGCAGCTTCCTATTAAGGAAGAGGAATCTAAAACCGACAAGATGCTAGCTCGGATCTTGTCTGAGGTGGAATCTTCAAGGGTTGAAACTAAGGCTACTTTCTCTCTCTATGAAACTGCTATTAAAAATCTTGAAGTGCAGATGGGGCAATTAGCATCACAAGTGAATGTTATGTCAAGAAGCAATCTTCCTAGTGATACCATTCCTAATCCAAAACGAGTTGGAAAAGAGGAATGCAATGTCATTAACTTGAGAAGTGGCAAAGTGCTACCGGATGTGCCTAGTTCAAGTACTCCTCAACCAAAGCATGATGGTCAAATGATTGTTGATGAAGAAAGTGCAATGGAAGAAGATGTCACTAAGAAGAGAAAGCAAATTGAAGAAAATTTGCATGATGTTGGCAAATACAAGAAAGTAGAGCAAGATATGAACGATGAGAAAAAGAAAAAGCCCACCACTCTACTTTTATGCCACCACTACCTTTTCCTCAAAGATTCAAGAAGAAGGAGGAAGATGTTCAGTTCAAAAAGTTTGTGAACATGTTCAAACAACTCCATGTGAACATTCCTTTTGCCGAAGCTTTGGAGAGCATGCCTAAATATGCTAAGTTCCTTAAAGATGTTTTGTCTAAGAAGCGACGATTCAATGAATTTGAGACTGTGGCATTATCTGCCGATCGTAGTATTTCTCAACCGAGAGGAATCATTGAAGATGTCCTAGTAAAAGTTGATAAGTTTATCTTCCCGTGGATTTTGTAGTGCTTGATTGTGAAGTTGATTGGAAAATTCCTCTTATCCTTGGGCGTTCGTTCTTAGCCACCGCAATGACTCTCATTGATGTAGAGAAGGGTGAGGTCACTTTGAGGGTCGATAATGAGCAAGTGATATTCAACATGCAAAAAGCCTCAAAGTTTCATGATGATTCTGCTCAATGTTCGTTTGTAGATACATTAGATGTAGTTATTCCTCAAGAATCATATGCTTCCATGATCAAAGACCCTTTAGAGGCATTCTCGATTGATGAGAAGAGCTTTAAGAAGTTTGATGAAGATGTTGTTGAAGAGCTCTTTCATTTTGACTCATTTCCTCATTCTAGACCGAGGACTATTGAACCACTTGAGCCGTCCGATGCCTCAAGTACTCCATTGAAGCCTTCTATTGAAGTTCCTCCGGTTCTAGAGTTAAAGCCATTACCTTCTCATCTCAAATATGCTTATTTTGGGAAAGCACGCCACTTACCGATGGAATTGGAGCATGGAGCTTATTGGGCTATCAAAAAGTTAAATTTTGATCCTAAAGCTGTGAGGAAGAAGAGGCGACTTCAACTCAATGAGTTAGATGAATTTTGCCAAAATTCCTATGAGAATGCAAGGAGATATACGGAGAAGATCAAGCGGGATCATGACAGTAAAATTATACCCAATAGGTTTGAACCTGGTCAAAGGGTGCTCCTTTATAATGCCAAGTTGAGTTTTTTCCCGGGAAAGCTAAAATCTCGATGGTCCGGTCCATTCACGGTGGTTCAAGCATCTGAGTTTGGTGATGTGGAGCTGGAAAATGAAAAAAAATGAAAGATTCAAGGCTAATGGTCAAAGATTGAAGCATTATTGGGTGGAGATGTGGATAGGCTTGTGTCCACTATCTACTTAGTTAATGAGGAGTGACCAACATGAAGAGTCGAGCTAAAGACTATAAACTAAGCGCTTCTTGGGAGGCAACCCAAGTTCTAAACTAAATCTTTTCAATTTGTGTGTGTGTGTCTTTATTTTCTTTAGTAGATTTATGTTTGATCTTTTTGTTTTGTAGGAAGAAAAGGGCACCCAACTTAGAAATGGACTGTTGTAGTTGGGAGGAATGTCAATGAAGGAGGAAGAACTCATGAGCGTCAAGGGGAATGCTAAAAAGGGAAGTTCATTTGACTTTAAGCTCATACATATGTGATTCTGGAGTGAAATTTTGATGACTAGTCAATTTTGAGTAATATTGTGGCTATTGTGATTATTTGGTTGATACTCTATGTGAAATCCACTTGTGACCATTACTTGAGTACTCAAATTTGATGTGTTGTTGTATTCCTTGTGAATATGTGTGCCTTATGGTCTTGGATGGTCTATAATGCTTGATCTTGAGTAATTTGGTTGTTAATGATTGGTATAAAGCTTATTGGGTGATTGTTGTGGTGTTTGGGAATGTTTCTTGTGTTTTGCAATTTTATTGTTTTGTTTGGTTTTTGACAAAAAAACTTGCCACAACAAGTTTTGCAACTTGTCGTGGCAAGTGGTTCAAAGTTGCTCTCGTGTTCACTTTCCACTGAAAGTGGGCCACCGCCACGGAAAGTGCTCTCGTGTTCACTTTCCACGGAAAGTGGGCCACCGCCACGGAAAGTGCTCTCGTGTTCACTTTCCGCGGAAAGTGGGCCACCGGTGCTTTCGTGTTCACTTTCCGCGAAAGTGGGCCACCGTTAAAAAAAAAAAAGAAAATTTATTTTCGATTTTTTTAAAAAAAAAAAAAAAGAAAAAAAAATTATTTTATTTTTATTTAAAAAAAAAGGGAATTCTTCCCACTTTGCCCTTCATTGTTTAATTTATTCCCATTTTACCCAATGAATTTAGTCCCTATTAGAGCCACATTCATTCCTAAATTTCAAAACCCTAATCCCAAGTGTAATTTCCCTCATCAAACCCTAATCTCATCAAAGGATACTTCTTTCCACACTCTCCAAACTCAATCTGCGGCTCATCCTCATCCTTCCCAAATTCCACATCTTCCTAATTTTTCTATCGCAACCCACGGGCTCTCTCTTCCTTCTCTTCCCTTGCTCGCTTCAACCTCCACCGACGCCCAATCACCGTTTCCTTCCCTCCGTTCAAAATCGCCGCCGCTCATAGACCGGAGGTTCGATGGAGATTCAATGGTGGCGGTTCCCTCTGCAGTTCCTCCATCGCTCTTCACCTCTACCTTCCTCTCACCGTGTCTTAACCCCCTTCTCCGGTTCCCAAAGTCCCGATCCACCTTCAGTCTTCCACACCTCCACTGCTCTTCACCTCTGTTATGAGAGCCACCACCACCGTTGGCCTCCCTCTGTAATTCCTCCGCCGCCCTTGCTCACTGCCGTGAGATTACATACCACCATGCCTCTTCTCTCCACCACAACAGCTTCGAGATTACAGAATAGCACCGTGAGATCTAAAAGGCAACCTTTTTCTTCTCTTTTGTTCGATCTGAACATACTAGATCGCGTAGAGCCATGTGGCAATATTTGATCATACCAGTCCAGCTTCCACCGTCGGCCTCCCTCTGCAACTTCCAGCAGGTTCTGTCTTCTCCGGCAACCACCTGAGTTTCGTCCCTGACTTCTCTGATTCTGTCTTCTACAGCCGTGATTCTTGGTCCCTGTTGGCTGTCTTCCTGTCTTTCGCCACCTAAGTTTCTGGTCTGTTCTTGTTCTTCATTCTTGAGGTAAATATCGTGGCTTTCTCTATTTTGGGGTTGTGTTTGGATAGATTAAATGGAAGCTGTGATTTTGGACTGATAATGTTTGGTTAGTTAGAAGCTGTGATTTTGGACTGATAATGTTAAACACTGTTGCTTGAGAACTGAGGTAGTTAAGGCATACTACAATGTTTGGTTGAACTGAGATGGTACTATGAGGTTTAGTGTATTCCATTGCTTGTTTTGATAGTCTCTGGACTAAAAATAAAATTTGCAGTTTCATTTCCTAGATGGTTATGTTCTCTTGATAACCTATATGCTGAATGATTTAGGAAGTTATGCTCTGCCAAGTTATTGTGACTGTTGAGAATTAAGCTTGAATTGGATTTGTAATTTGAGGTTTAGTCACGAGCAAATACTGAGGGTCTTGGAGTTGGAGTTGCTATATTTTGCCATATTTTTCAAAGCATAATTGGTTGATTAAGCATTGTCTCTCAAGTTGCCAAATGGTTATTTTTGTAATTTTGGGGTCATTGGTTTTAATCTGAAATGGGTACTCAGCTTCTGATATATATATAAAAACCTTTTCATGCTGATGTGAAAATGGATGACACATCAATTTGGCAACTATTTGGACTTATGTTTAATTACTCTGTTTGTGCTCTTAACCTATGCTCAAATCTTTTCATTATGGAAAACCAAATTATCATTCACTGAGTTAAGAATGGTTTTGAGCAATACTCTGAGATTACTTGTTTGAAATTACTGATGATTGCAATTGTGGAGCCTATTTCTGTTTTGAATCATGTGATTTTGATATGAGAAAAGCTTTTGGGTCACTTAGAAAGAATTCTTTTGGGTGATTTGCTGCTATTTTGATTCAGGGTTCTACTATTTGTTTGTCAAAACTAAATCTGTGACCTTTTACTTTTCTCATGCTTATTGAATTGATCCACTCTTGAACTCACATGATTTCTTTGGTCTACCACAATGAAATGTATTGATCTGTTGCTTCTGCAATGTTTGAAATTTCAGTTTGAGAAAGTCAATGGTTTTCTAAGGCAGTGAGGAGTAGGTTTAGGCTTGGAATGTTGATTGGAATCTTGGTTTTAGCTTGATTCTAAGTTTTGGGGGATCTTTTCTTTTCATTTTATGATAGGTTAAATAAGTTCATTTTCATTTTCTGTGTTTATTGTTGAGTGTGATTATTGTTTTTATGTTTTTGTTTGTTTGTTTTGTTTAGAATTTTGCTTAGGTTTATGACGGTTAACTGCAGGGCTCATACTTAGATTGTGTTGAAATTTTTGCTGATGAATGCATGCTTTATTGTGCCCATCTTGTTGTTGTTGTTGATATGCATGCATCCTGTGTCCATTGATTTAACAGTCGGTGCCTTCCTTGGTTTTAGATTAGATTGTTGATAGCTTTTTGATGTGGATATCTGCTTATGGTTCTTGATGGTTACTGATGGCGGCCACTACTCTTTGACACTCTTGTTAGCATGTGAATATGCCTTTCTTAGTTATTGATGGCTAATTTGAGTGGTTCATGTAATTTTCTCTGACTTGCCTGTTCTGATTGTTAATATCCTAGCTACTGATAGCTAGTCATGGAAGTAATTTGGAAAATATTGTGGCTAATCTGTTGAGGGCCTAATTGTTAGTTTGTAAATGCTGTGGATATGAGCTGAATCAGGTACATATGCTACTTCCTTACTTTCCCATCCTTTTAGTTGACAATGAGGACATTGTCAGTTTTAAGTTGGGGGTGAAAGTTTATTGCAATTCTGAATTTTTTTTTGAAACTTTGATGAGTGCACAGTGAAAATTTTGAATAGTTCCTAAAAGAAAGTTGTTGGAATGTTTGAAATCTCTCATGCTTAAATTTTTGTTTGTGAAGAAGGTTAAAATGAATTGTTATTTGTCAAAGTTGCTTGAATGAATCCGATGATGTAAATCACTGCTCAATCTTCTATGTTCGATAGGAAATTTTGTTTAATGTGCATTGATGGATGTTTTGTAGTGATAAATCATGTTATTCAGGAATTTTTAAACTAGAAAGCACTTATTGGAGTTAATTGTATTCTGGATGTTCTTGTTGAAGGGCTTTGTGGCAAATTAGGTTATATGCCTTTTGTTTCAAACTGTTAATTTCAAAATAATCTTTGGAATTCTTCAAAGCTTTTGATTTGTTTCATAAGATTTAAAGAAAGGATTAGGGCACTCCATAAAATGCGATTGAGCCTTTCAAGCCTACCTAATTGATTCTATTCCTTTTGAACCTTATTTTGAGCCTAATTGAAAAACCAATTAAAGATTGTTTTTGAAAGACCTAACATCTACCTACCTTAGCCAATATGAAAAACCATGATTCCCTTGCTTTGAGATAGATGATGATTGATTGGGATGTGGAATTTGGTGATGTGTGAAATTCAAATGATCAGAAAAAGGAGGGTAGAAAGTAAAAGGGTTCACAGTGTATAGAAATCAAGCCAAAAGAAAAAAAAGAAAAAAAAAATGTTACAAAAAAAAAATTGTGCATAAAAAAAAAGTAGTTGTCCAAGAAGGCTTGATATGGAAAAGATCAATTTGTCTTAAGTTTGGGGGAGTATGTCTAATGAGAAAAGGAAGAAACCCCTTGAGTGGTTATCATCTATCTTGAGGTATTTGTTGATTATCTTTTACCTTTTCTTTTGAGAACCTTAACCCCTAGCCCCATTACAAGCTGAAAAGTCCCTTTGATCTTTAAGTCAAGTGAAGTGAATTAGAAGAAAAGAGGAAGAAATTAGAAAATGATGGAATTGATGGTTTGAATATAGTTATATGACTTGAATTGTTGCTTTTAAATTTAGCAAGTGCAAAAAGAGTACATGTCAACTCCATTCACACACACATTTAGAAATTCTTGAAAAGCATGTTTTAAATCTATGAAGTGTTCATTTGTGCATGTTTATTTGGTTTCCTGTTTTATATAACTCTTTGAGCAGTAGATGAGGACAAATTTACTCATGCATCAATGGCAAATACTGAATAAATTTTGTGAAGATATATGTTTTTGCTTGAGGACAAGCAAATATTTAAGTTTGGGGGTGTGTTAACTCTTAGAAATTGACAACATTCCAAAGACATTTTGTGTCTCTTTTACCTATTTTGGGCTTTAAGTATGCATAGAAAATGAAGTGTATAGAAGAAAATGTGCATATCAAAGTATCAAGGAAAATCAAAGAAATTCTTGTTATATCTTGTAGAGTTTGTAATTCAAGTGAGAATTGATAATTCCTTTCTCTTTTGTAGGAGGATGGAGTCAAGTTTTGAAGCTCTATAAGAACCAAGAAACAAGGGAAGAAATAAAGGAAGTGAAGTAATACAAAGTTAGAAGGAACCTGTACAACTGGCCGCAGCAAGTTGACAAACTGGCCGCAGCCAGCACTGGCCGCGGAAAGTGGGCCACCGCCGCACCGGCCGTGAAAAAGTGCAGAAAGTACATCTGCGCGTTTTCACATTAGAAACAGAAAAACCCTATTTAACCTAAAGGGAAGGGCCAAAAACACACTTTTGCACAAGGGAACAAGTGGGAAACAAAGGAGAGAGCTTGGGAGAGAGATCTTGGAGCTTTGGAGGCTTGGGTGCTCAACCTAGAAGAGATTTTTGGGGATTTCACCTTGGTTCTTCCTCTTTTCTCCTCTTCTCCTCTTACATTCTTCATGTATTCAGTATCTTTGCTTAGCCTCTCTTTGTATTTGAACATGAGTAGCTAAACCTTTCATTCTAGGGTTCTTTTGACCCTTTGTATGGATTAATACTTGAATATTCCTCTCTTTTAGTGGATTAATATATGTATGTGTTGATTTCAACCTTGGCTTAATGCTTCTAAGTGATTGGCCTCCATTTAGATGATTTATTCACTTAGGTTTTGACTTGAGAGAGCTAATCTAGGTGTAGAACTTGATTGAAATCATGCTTGTCTTGAAGTTTACTTGATAAATGGATGGTTTGTTGGTAAAATAGAGATATATTTACTAACCTTGCATTGTCACATTAGGGTTGTTGCTTAAATATTGATTCTCATTAATTGTAGCAAGAGATTGTGCAGTTTAATGAGAAGAGAAACTTGATTTTGACTTGAGAGAGCGGGTCAAGTGTTTTAGAACCTTAGACTAACACATATATGTATTGAAATGCTACTAGAGAGGAAATTAACCAAGTTTTATGAAATGCAAAAGGGGAAAGAGAATCCTAGGCTTTATTATCCTTGAAGTCAAAGAGTCATTTGCCTTTCTCAATTTTAAGTTTTAAAAATAGTCTTTTAAAATTCTCATTCCAAATCAAAACTTTGTTCTAGCTCAACTTGATGAAATTCACTAAGCCTCTTGCTTGACCAATTTGTTAAACAAATCCTCGTGGGAACGATATTTTATTTATCACTTTATTACTTGCGAAACTCGTACACTTGCGAGGCGAACAGGTTTCAATTTCAAATAAAAGTTTTTGAGTTTAGGAAATAAATAATAGTAATGAGAAGTTTTAAATAAAGAGTAAATACCTTTTGGGTCCCTAGAAAAACACGCTCTACCCATTTTGGTCCCTGAGTAAAAAAAATGTCATATTCGGTCCTTTTTAGGGACTCAAAAGGATTTTTTGGGAATTTGTGAGGGATTAAAATGCCCACAAAAAATGACTAAAAGGACTAAAAGGGACATTTTTTTTACTGTTTAAGGACTAAAAATGACATTTTTTTAATCAGGGACCAAAATGGGTAGCGCGTGTTATTTTAGGGACAAAAAAGGGTATTTACTCTTAAATAAATTTAGTTTTATTTTTATTTTTATTTTTATTATATCATTCCCTTTTCTTTTTTTGGCGTAAGGAGAAGCTAGGGATGTCCATGGACCAGACTGAACCGGGTTGGGGGTCAACCCGAGGTCTGGTCCAGGAGGGACCTCGGGTTGGACAAGCCGGCCTGAGAGTCCGTCCCGGCTCGGCACCGCCTGAGCTCAGCCGGGACTGCATCGGCCTAATGGACCGCCTGGATCGGTCCAGCAACAGCACCTATTTCATTTTTTGTTTTAGTTTTTTCCCCCATTTCTTTAGACCAATAATTAAACATACAAACATGCAAACATCTTAAATCCAATCATACACATATAAGCATCTCCAACAACATTGAACAAAAATACAAAATAACAACATTTTATTGGGTCAGACCGAAGAAGAAGGAAGAAAGATTGAAAAGGGAAAAAGACTCGGATATTTTTTGGCCGAAGAAGAAGACTCACTAATGAGTGATGAAGAATAGTAAAGAAGACAATAAATAAATAAATATATATATATATATATATATATATATATATATATATATATATATATATATATATCGGGCCGGACCGGACCAGTCCAGGGGGACTTAGACCCTGGACCGAAGTCCGTTTGACCCGAGTAGACCAGTCCGGTCCGGTCCGCCTCATATGGTCCCAAACCCAAAAAAAAAAATCCAGAGACCGGGTCGGGTCGAACCGGACCACCTGGACTACCGGGTTTTTTGGATATCCCTAGGAGAAGCACCAGGGGCACATTATTCCCAATTCATTGACGTTGGGGATTGAAGGATGGGGCCCACAAAATTGAAAGACCTGGAGACCTAAAAGAAAGAGGGGAGCGTCATTTCTGAATTGAATTTGGAGCAGCCGAAGGAGACGCACAGAGCACGATTTTGAAGGGAAAAAACAGAGTGTGAGCGGCACAAAACCTTGAACCTCCAGATTCACATACCTACACCATCGCATCTTCTTCCTCACCGGCGACACCTTCACCTTCACCGTCGCCGGCGAGATTCTCGCATCACCACCCACCAGCACCTCGATTCATCTACTTCCTCAGCATCGCCGGAAAACTTCAGGAACAAATCAGAATGTAACATAGGAGCAGTGGCGAGCACGCGAATTTGGGTGCCTTCGTGGAAAGTGGAGGACTGTTCATCATCTTCATTCCTCATGGCTGGACTAAAGGAGCTCGTTTGTTCTTAATTTACTGTCTTCCCTTTGATTTTCATTGTGGCCCTGAATCTGAATTTTGTTTGTTGCTGCTGTGATTTTTGTTAAAGCCATGTTTGGCTAATTTTACTTTGCAACCTAGAGTAGCTATAAACTTATGAGTGAATTAGACTTTGGGTTTCACTGTTTAGTTTTAATTAATATTAATTTTGGTTACTTAATCTTGTTTAGCTTTATCTATTTAGTGACCGGCCATCATTGAATATGATTTTGAGCATTAGGATTTATCTTGACGAAGGGGATTTTAATTAGGCTCTGAGATTAAGTAATATAGGATTAAATTACGATTTAATTTGCGATTAGGATAGACATATACCTAATGGCCCCATATAATTGTTGAAAAGTGTGTCCGAGTTTTGTTGCCTCTTGAGTAATTTTGTTAAACATAACAAGTTATACTCAAGAGAGGGTTATAAGTGGACCGACAGGGACTTATGGCTAATTATACTTGAGATTAACAAAATTGATATTAAGGCTAATTAAATAAGTGAAATCAAGGTTTATGAAGCTAATAAGGGATTAGTGACTCTGGGTTGCTCATTTGATTATTGTCATAGTTTGTTTATTTTAATTTTAGTTTTAATTCCTTTTATCTTAATTAAACTCAATTTGTTTTGCTCAAGTTAATTGAAAGTGTAAAATTAATGCTTAACTGAAGTTTTTGGTATTAAAGTCCTCGTGGGAATGATACTTTTCTTATCACTTTATTACTTGATACGGCCCGTATATGTAACATCCCAAATTCCAAACTACAAATTTGTCGGATGACACTTGGTTTTAAAAAAAATTCAACAGAATTTGAGGTGCTATATCAGAGTACTGTGGAAATGGAGAGCAATGTACTAACAAATGGACAATGACGAGTAGCTGGTATAAAAATACCCCGACATATGATGATGTCAGGCGTATGCTGGTATATTAAAAATTTCCCGAAGGAATATTCATGTGATACAATATACAGAGCTTTGTACAATTACATTTCTCAAAAAGTAACTATACAACCTAGACCAAGCCTTGACTAGACTTGGGGCAATGAACCTAACTCCGTTAACCGAACAGAATGGCCAGATAAGTGTCTATCATGGGGGCCTCACCGAGTTCACGGTGACTTATTGGCTGACCTCAGGTAACGGTTAACTTCATGTTTACATACACACATATGTATTATAGATACCCACAACCTTAACAGAATATTAACACACAACATATGTATCGCTCCCAACCAATGCAAATGTACCGCACACAGCGAATGCAGATGTACCGCACGAAGCGAATGTTCCCTTACAGATTTGTCACCGCTAGTGAATGTATCCCGAAAGCACATAAACACACAACAGTTCATCAACCACATATACGCATACAACACTCATAACACATAAACGCATACGGTAATCATCAGAGCTAGTGTTACTAGTACGCGAACGTACCTTCCACCGTGTAATGGCCAAACGTCCAGCCTTTTGAACCCGACTCCGGACCTCCCGGATATCCTAAAGGGTAATACCGTATCCATTAACTCATACACAATATCCTAAAGGATATTTTACTCACAAATGACTATTTTACCCCTGACGTCGCTAACCAACGAAATTTTGCCAGAGCTTCGCTACTTTGACTCTAATCTTCCAAAATTTTGTCATATCTCTTTCTCCATCATATTTTCGAAATAAATATCATATTTAACCATAAAACATGATATCAACAATATATTGGAAGACTAAAGATCAAAATAACTTAAGTTATGAACTTAACCTAGAACTTCAAGAACTAGGGACCGAAAAACTTACCCAGAACTTCGCTACTCCTTCTCCAGAGCTCCTCCTTCTCTCTAACCTCTCTCTATTTTCGAAATATGCAAGAGGAATTGGTGAGGAATGAAGTGCAAATGGGAGGCCTATTTGTAGGAAAAGACTATGGATCTTAGCCCTTGGATCTTCTTTCGTATCAACGGTTCAGAGGAGGTAGATGTGGCCTCATGAGAATCACTCATTTTCCTTCTTCTTCCTCCACAAAAACTCCCCCCTATGCCATCCTTCCAACAATGACATCATCCCCATTATGTCACTTCTCTTGCTTTATAGATTTACCTGATAAAATCCCCTGTTCAGTGTTCTAATCGCGTAATCTTAAATAATCTCAAATATTCCTTAGCATAACCTTGGAGATCTAAACTTCCTCTTGAGAAATATTTGGATTTATAAAAATTATGATCTCATTAAGGGTATTTCCTAGCCTGCTAACCATTTTAAGATAAAAGTCGTCGGTTACGGAAATGACATCGGCTATAACCCACTTCGGGATAAAAATTCACTTGTCTACAATATGTCTTGATCTTAGAAACCTAGTTCAAGGATTTCAATATAGGATTTAATTTCTATCGGTTCTCATTTATCCCATTAGCTTTTTATCAAAATATCTCTCTATTTGACAAAATATCATGATATTTATCAAACAATTTTCTCTCCATCCTCAACCCTTTTCACACACACATATTTCTCTTCCTTTTCTTCAAAATTTTGTCCCCCTCCCCTTATTGACTTGTCAAACTTTGATTTTTTATTTAATTAACACACACACACACACACACACACACACACACATATATATATATATATATATAATTATCCCTTTGGTTCTCTCCATTTAACAAGGATTAACTTATGGTTAATTAGGCTTTAGGAATCATATATAATTCATCTTATATCAAACTTAATTAATTAGCAATTATTCTTATGCTAATCTTAATCCCTTATTGGTCATTAATCTCCAATTAGGGGTTGTGTATAATTAACTTTGGATATTACCTTTGTTCATGCTTAAACAATTAGCCATTAATTATTTATTTAATCACTTACTAATTGTTGACAATTTTCTTAATTAGGATTAATCATTTTCTCACAACTATTGTACTGACATTGATAATTTATGCTCCATGTATTATTTTAAAAATCATGGGACAACTTATGTTCCCCAAAATAATATTAAATTTTTCCTCATTATTTTCCAATGAAAATAATCCCATAAATTATCTAAATTAGAGACAACATACTTTCATATTTTTAATAAATATGTAATCGCCTCTTAGGATTTATCATAATATTCTCGGGGTATTTTATGTGTAATACCCGCATATTTATTTATCTGAAATATTATATTTTGATAAATAAATTGGCTATTTCTGATAGGTGAAATTATGAGCTCAAGACTTGTGTTAATAGTCTATGATTCTAAGTTGAATTCTGTGGGAAATTAGAGAATTTTAGTACCAAAGTGCCAAATGACGAAAATGCCCTTGTAGGACATAATGACTTAGAAAAATTGTGAAAAATCCAGAAAGGCAGTAAAATAATTATTAAAATTGAGAGAATATATTATCTCCAATTTTGGTAATTTAATAAAATATAACTTTGGAAAAATTAGAAGAGGATAAGCAAAAAGTATTGTAATGACCAAAATGCCCCTGTAAATGCTCATATTATGCATGGGACATAAAATACTAATGTAAATGCAAAAGTTGTGAGGTAATGAGCTGTTTTAATTAATAAAATTAGCAACAAATATTAAGAAATTAATTAAGTAATTATTGGCTAATTACGTAGGCATAAACAAAGGAAAATTCAAAGATAATTATGTTAAACCCTAAAATTAGTGAAATATGGCTACAAATTAGCATAAATATATTTGCTAATTAATTGGAGAATATTGAGAAAAATAAATGAGATTAGGTATTTTTGAGCTTAAATACAAGTATGGACCAATAGGAAAAAGTTATGAAAAATTATGTAAAAATAATTAAAATAATAATTAAATAATTAATTAAAAAATAAAATAAATATATATATATATGTATTTTTGGTGTGAGGGCCGACATGAATTATGGGGGAAAAGAAAAGAAAAATAAATTATTAATGGAGGAAGAGTGTTTAAATTAAACTCTTATATTTAAATTAATTAAAGTAAAATAGTAAAAAGTAAATAATTATCTATAGGAAACGGATCCTATCTAGAGAACCGAACATGATTTCTAAAGTCAGGATATATTATTGATCAGTGGATTTTTATCCTGAATTGAGCTGTACCTAGAGTTAATTCTGAGATCGGTAGAAGAAGTTAGTAATAAGACGAAATAGGGAAAATATGAGAAATAGGCAGATAGTCATAAAATTAGGATTTGAACAAAATAAATTATAACTCAACATTTGGAGATGAGTTTATGATTATCTGGACATATTTGGAATCAGTGAATTTTTGTCCAGAAGTTGATGATTCCTAATTCAATTCCGTAATCGTGCACGTTTTCGAGGAATTTCAGATCGATTGTTGGAACCCCGTATGGAATCAAAAGATGTTTAGACCAGACATTTTTAGTGAGTGAGAAAGTGTCTTCAAAGTTGTAATTCGAATTTTGAGATTTTCGAGATTACGCGAATCGGACACCGATCGGGGAAATTCTGTCGGATCAAGTGCATAAAGCAACTTGTGACATCATCCTTGATGACATCACAAGCTGCCACCTAAGGGCTCAAGGACGGTTTGGACAAGTGGCCCGGTGAGGATCTTGACATTTGGGAAAGTGCGATCCGACGGTCGATATCCGGTCTGGTAAAGCATGAATAGTAACTTCCTAAAACCTATAAATACCCCCCTCCATTCAAATCTTCACACCATTTTCTTGTGCCTTGGCCGAAATCTAGAGAGAATTTTTAGAGAGAGGAGCTCTGGAAAATTCTGAAGCGAAGCTCTGAGTAAGTTTTTCGGTACCGAGTCTTAAGCTTTCGTAGTTCATTCTATAGTTAGAGAAGTAATGTTAGAATAGTCTTTAATCTTCCGAGTATGATTAGATATCATATGATAGGGGTATTTTAGTCCTAAATTTCGAAAATCATGGTGGGGTCATGGTTCTAGCAAAATTTTGGAAAAACGGAGTCAAAGTAACGAAGTCTTTGCGAAATTCCGCCGATTAGGGTATAGGGGCAAAATGGTAATTTTTACCTAAAATGCCCGTTATGATGTCAAATCACTAATAAATGTGATATTACTCTTATAGGACATCAGAAACCTTGATCTGCTGCCGTTACGCTGTCCAACGTACCGCTGTCGGACAAACCGCTGTTTTCCGTCAGAAAGTACAGTTTCCGCCAGAAACATCTACGTACGTCAACGAAGGTATGGACGCGTACTGTAATACTAATCCTATGGTTCTCATATACATATATGTCATAGATACGTTCATATACCGAGGCTCTGTCCAGGGTCGTCGTTATACATACAGCCTTGTACGGGTTATAGACATGATAATACCGTTTTGAGTTTTCCTAGCGCTGAGGACACGTGATCGTGGCACAAGATAATGTATAGGCTATTTTTGTGTAGGACTTTACATACTGCTTTACGCTTATGTCCTGTCTGTGTCACAATTTGTTATTGTGTAGGACCTTACATATTGCTCCATGCTTATGTTCTGTCTGTGTCACAATTATCTGATAAGATGCTGCTGTTATGTCATGAATATCTGTTGTCTGTATACTGTTTTATTTGAACATAAGGTTAACCGTTACCTGAGATTCAATGCGGTGAATTGAATCTCAGCTGTAGCTTCAGGGTCCGGTGGACCGAAGATTGGAGACCGGGGGAAGCAGCAGGTCTAAGCCGATAGCCGGAGAAACCTTTACGGATAACTGTAATCGTTACAATGTTACACTATGGTTGATATTTTGTTATGAATCAGTTACTCTTCGCTCCATTGCTCTACTCTGATTGAAAAAAAAAATTCCGCTTTAAAAATTAGGATGTTACATTATGACCCACAAACTCACTTAGGGACTTTTGGCACTTTATTTCTTTTAATTTCAAGGGAAATTACCCTAGAAAAATAAGATTATTACCTCACAGGATTTGAGACCACATATTCACCTATTTCCAATAGGTATTATTTACTAAATTATGATATTTATCATAAGTGAGATTTTCAGGGTATTACAGTATACTTGCGGAGTTGTAGGCTATAAAGTTTTGCCCTATCAAGTTTTTGGCGCCGTTGCCGGGGACTTGTGTGCCACAACTATCTTGATTAGAATTGATTGAGCATTAGTAGTTTGAGTTTGAGTTTGTAAATATTTTCTTTAAAAAAAACATCAAAAAAATGGATTTCAATTGGCAACCAATGGTTTTAATGTTGAGAAGGAGATGAATTCTTTGTCTTCTACACAAGAAGGATTGATTGCTATTTTAAATTCTTTGAATGAATATAGGCAACATAAAAGGAGCATAAATGATAGTTGTATTTCATATGTTGATTCTTCTCAATATGTTTGCATGTCTTGTGTTTATTGTGGAGGAAATCATTTATATGAGCATTGTCCATATAGTACAACTAGTCATTTTGTGAGAGATGACTTCACTAGGAACCAAGCTTGTTGCGATAACTCATTTTGCTCTAGTGAAAGTTTTGAGCAACAAAATTTTAGGGATCCACCACTCTATTGTTCTCATGAAAATACCCCTCCTTTTCACTCTTATCCACATATTGAAGAACACATCATTGAGTACAAGGAAAAATCTAACTTAGAAAGAAAACTATCATAACTTAGAAAGAAAAATACCACTTTAATTTTACTATGTTAGCAACTCATAACTCTTATATAAGGGCTAATGTTGCTAGAAAAGAAAACTTATATGGGTTAACTATGTTAATAGAGTAAAATTCAAATCTTTAATTACATTAAAAAAAATTACAAAAATACCAAATTAAAAATTGAGGGAGGTAATATGTACCTGCAAAATGGTTTTCACATAATAGTAGTGCAAGAGAATTGATGATTACATCATACTTGTGTTTTTAGGGGAAAAATTATGATTTCCATATTTGCTAGCTAATTCAATGGTTAAATCTGCTGATCCGATTATATGTATGTATATTAATATACATGGAAAACTGTTTTCTATGTTAAAGACCACTTACCTTCCAGTTGAAAATAAGATTTAACCAGACTAGAGCTAGATTAGCTTAATTAAGCCTATACAGTTTATTGTACAGTTCCCGCATTGTGAAATATAATAAAGAAAAAAAAAGGACCAAAATATGGAGTCCAATACAAATCAAATTTGTCTGATCAAAATAATACTATATTTCTTAGAGGGGTTTCCTATTTAATTATATTAATTAGACATGTGGATCCTTCCTATAGAAAAAGAAGTACACAAGGCAAAAAGACTACGAAGAGGTAAGCTTTATCTATCTGTATATGTATTATATATGAACTTCGTTAGGAAGTACCGTGAAGAGGATCGATACATTATATTGGGTGGCAATCAGTGTTCTTCCTTCTAGTTGGTGATAATTTTTCTATAAAAATTGAACAAGTTTCTCAATCACAAACCATCAATCTTATCTAATGAGTAAACGAAGCTTTGTCTGGGAATATCATCACCAGCAGACAGATACATGAAATCATATAAACTACTGTTTGTAAACAGAACTTATTCATAAAATAAAAGTGAACCCCATCTCCCTCCCATCACTCTTATTCATTCACGATCTGCATGAATATTCTTATTCTTATAACCTAATTATAAACCACAGATATATATATTATCAGAACTACTTGCAAGTAGCAACCAGAACTTTTCTGGGAGGAAGGGAAGGTCTTCTTCCATGAAGCAAAGCCAAGTTATCGAGGAAAACAACATCCCCTTTCTGCCACTTGAATTGTATGCTTTCTTCTTCAATGATCTCTCCGCACCTCTCCACCACATGTCTCGGAATCTCAGTTCCATCCGCCATTGTCGCCGAGCTTAACTCCTTCCCGTACATCCCTACCAGTGTATTAAACCACATCCTCCTTCCTTTCCTTCCTTCAAACACCCTTGTCAATTGCCTCGGCCCCAGTATCGTCTTCGCACCTCCATTCGGTAGCCACTCCATATCCATCCCCAAAGCTTTCGCCCTACAATAGTATATTGTTATGGAGCAAGGTACTGAAAACCGGACATTTCAATAAATCAACCAAGACAATGGTTTAAAGGTCAGTGATTTAAACTGTGTCAACCGAAGATTAGAATAATCATAATTAAAATATTTAAATAAAAAGAATTAATCGACAAGTATACATGAGTCCAAGCCGATGGACACTTTCGGAAGTTTTGACCTGACTTGCCAAGGGATCTGTTCACCAGTTTACTTATCTGACCAACCAAACTGGGTTGAGTTTTAACATCGTGGTTACGAGTCCCATGTCGGTAAATATGATTTATACATGTATAGGCTCTGTTCCCTTACAGATTAGTCTTTCTGGATAAGCCCTATGTTTGATATAGTTATACCTTCTTTCGGCTTCCTCAGGATCTGAGGTCCCAAAGGCATCTTCCCATCCTCGTCCTCTCATGGAGGAAGTGTCGTTCTGAGTACTACGTGCTGTGAATGAGTACTTCAACCCTTTCTCTTCCATTTCCTTAACTTCTTCTGGAAACTCCTTCAACATCTTCTCTGTCACTTTGAAGCTTGGAACAAATGGCGTCTCTCCTCCTTCTGGGGGTGGTATCTCGCAGAAGAGTATCACTTTCTTGGGAAACTCCTTTATCTGATACAATATCAATTCAAAAACATACAATATAAGCGGCAACCTAGGATTAATATCACTTCCCAGTGAATACACATGTAACGTCTACGTAACTACTATTCATGTTAACTTTTGTTGCAGTACGTTGGAATCAGAAAAGAAAAAATCCTGACTCATTCTGGTTTTATGGCTGTGATTATTACACATGCAGAGAAAAATATACTACGTATTATTCTAAATAGAATACCTAGTTTATAAGTGATCTTTGCTCCTAAATATAAGATCTTTTTCATTTTATCTTTCATATTTATCATTTTTTCCCAACTTGTAAAATACTAACATATAATCCAATGATCATATGAGTATTTTACAAACATGATGTAACATATGCTATAAAATAAATTTTTTAACTTCATTAATATTCTCAAATTAATCTACTAAATCTTATAAGGATCAGAGGTTGTGTAACGTACCAAAACCATTTCATGATGATAGTATATGAATTCTGAGAGGGGTCCTTCGTTGGCAGTCCAAATTCTCTTGTGAATATGAGTACGAGGAGCTGGTCCAACGTAGCGAATGTCTTCCCAGCCACACGTCTCGACGATGTCGTTGAAGTCGACCGCGTTATTGACATAGAAACCTCGGAGAAGAACGGCACTGTTCTTGATGATCATCTGCTCGAACCAGTCCTTGTTGTTTGTCAGAGCTGAGAGTAACGATTCCAAGTCTCTCTTGTTTGGTTCTGGAGGTTGAAGGACCAAAGGCATGACTTCTCCGTCTACTATTTTCTCTCCCTCGCATTTTCCCACCTTGAAATCTTTGCAGCTGAACTCCATCTTTTTTACCTCTTTGTCTGTATCTCTCTGATATCAAATTTGTTAGGTAAATGGTCTTAGATATGAGGATTTAAGCTAAACACTAAAGCTATATATATTGTGCTTGGAAATGACAATTCCAAGGCTACACAATACTTAAGATTTTAGCTCTACTTTAAATCTCGTCAGCTCCTATGAAATGAATATTCTTCTTGTCATTTTGTAGTTGTTTTTTGGTATATAAGCTTCTTAATTTGTGCAAAAAATTGATTTCAATTTTTTTTTTTAAATTTTTTATAGTTAATATCTGTTTTTAATTAAAAAGATTGAACCTTACAAATTTTAAGTGATGACTTCTTCTTTGTTTGATATGCTATTGAATTAGATTTCAGCATTGTCTGTTTAATTGGAGTAACTCTTTTAAAGGTTTTTTTATGTAACATGAAATTAAACTCGAAATTATGTTCTTAAATGGTTAAAACTTGGTTCACTAGAACGAACACTTGCTAGTAAGTAATGATTTCTAAAGTGTGATTTTTTTTTTCCTTGAAGCTAAAATCCCTATGCCTATAATTTAAATTATGGAGTCTAATATGGGTACAAACCTCTCCTAGCGAGAATTTAAACTTTAGTTTGTCACGTTATTAAGAACTAATATTTTTCCAAGGGAGAGACCAACCCTGGTATCATCACTAAATTTTTTAATCTCTCCAACCAAAATAAATTTCTAGTATTCTTAATTATAACATGTGCAGTCAAGAGACTATCTGTTCTTTTCCCTCTCTTAGATTGAATCAGTCATAGCTACATATTGGGAAAAATACTATCACCATCCTAACGTTATTTCTCATCATAACTTTATTTCTTAGTTGGATCGAATATACTAAATTTATTTGTGGCGCAATTTTGCTCATAAAATATTCTTAGGTGAAATGTTGCACTTGAAATTTTTTCTCAGATACAATTAGGCTCTCACTATTAAATCCTAAAAAGTCCATTAAGTTAAAGTGCACCTAACACTCTAAATTATTTTTTCAACAGAACTCAATAATAATTTTTTTGTGCAATTTTTCCATCAAAGATGAAAAGGAATGAAAATATTATTATTGAAAATGTTAAAAATAAGTATTAAGAATATAGAAGATAAGTACTAAAAATATGAAAAAAGAGTAATGAAAAATACTTTAAGGAAAAAAAAAATTCACCCAAAAATTACTTTAGAGTGCTGAATGTTATTGAAAAAATACTTTAGTTTCTAAATGCACCTTTACTTAAAAGGACTTTTTGGGACTTAACAATGAGGGTGAAATTGCACTTGAAAAAAAATACTTTCAAGGACAATTGCACTACAAATAAGATCAGAGTAGTAGATGCAACTGAGAAATCACATTGTGACTTTACCCCCAAAAATATAAGAATCTTATTCACAAACGTAACACATTTGATAAACAATTGTATCACTATAATTTCATTTGTTTCAAATGACTTTTTCTTTGAGTCGGATGTGGCTAAATTATTTCGGAAGCCAAACCATCTTTGCCTTTGACGAGCCAATGGTTTTGTTCCATTCATGTGTACAAAGACAAATGTAGCATTGCATCGTAAGGTAAAGGACAAGATTTGGTGTCCAAGTTAACTAAATTACAAAAGAAAACTTGATGATATGATCAATAGAAGAGAGGATCTCCAAAGTTGCGTGCCAGTTAATCCCATGAAGTTAAAATGATGGAACATTCGAGATTACAAAGAAACTAAGAAAAATGGACTCAACTCTATTGTTCTTAAGTTGATATATATCGTAATGGCTGACTAGCTCTTTGTCAGTGTAACATCTTTTCCAATGATAATTACTACAGTGACAAGTTTAAGATAAAGAGACGAATTTCTTCATTATTCTTGTATCCCTCGTGCATCCGATGTACAAATAATTGAATTACATAGATTTGCAAAGTAAATTAAAATTGGTTAAAGGTAATAAATGTGTAAAAAGTATAATTTTTTTCATGTATATCTTTATTTATGGAGAGAATGAGTGAGAAAATAAATAAATGAGACATGTAATTAATTAAGGATAAACATATGATAAAAACCTAATTAAATTTTTAAACAAGAACAAAATGTAACTTGTGAAAAACTCTGACAAAAAAAATGAAAAAAGGACCAGTCTAATGAATGCCTTTTGTCGTTAGCTTTGGAGTCCACAATAAACAAATTAATCAAGGATTGTATATAGGCAAACTTAGGATCATTCTATCTTCTCGAGGAGCCTTTTATTGATTCTTAAGTAATCTAAATGTCATGCAAATGCAATTAAAACAAGAGAAAATTTGGTTAATATGAATGCAATTTAATTAAATTCTACCTATTGTTTTTGGCATTTTCATAAAAATGGTGAAAGAGTGAATGATATGGAATTGAAAATATGAATAATGAATGCTCTTGGTAATGAAAAACGTGACTATCCTTGCTTAAAAAGTATGATTTGAGTTAAAACTTATCAATTCTTAAGAAAAACCTCAAGATTACACTTGAGTCCAATATTTCCAATTAATAGTAGCTCCTTATGTCTGACACAAATAATCATTTCTCCCGTCCGACATAAATGATCCCTCTACTTCTTCTTTTTTAAGTTTCTCATGTAAGATATAAATAACGCGAAGCTTAATAATGAAACTTGTTTAATAACTAAAAAATGGCAATAACAATACTTATATTTTTCAAAAACTATACGAGTTTGTTCACTCGTACATGACTTACTACTCTTTTGATGAGCACACACCCATTTTTCTTCGCGGCGTATTGGAGATGGTGGAGAAAGAACAACAGAAGGATTGAATTGAACTTCTTATTTTCAATCTTTTTCGCTTGACCGCCATCAACTCATTTTCAGCCTTTTCATAATCGCCACGAGACATTATATGAGGGGATCATTCTTTCTACCACTTTCTTGTGTTTCTTTTCCATTTTTTAATCGATGTGAATAAGAATTCAAAACAAATATTAATTATAAATTCTAGCAAAAGCTCAACTAATATATCTAGATTTGGAAAAGTAAGGAGAGACATTTTTCACAACACGTTACTTATTTACACTTGAGTGATCTTGCATCCTCTTCATATATTCTTTCAGCAAGTGACTTGAAAAACCACCGGAAGTTAGGATCATCATTCGAGTGCATTAACTGCCACTTGAGTGATCATCTCAGATTACTTGAAGTGAGTAGTCTTGTTGATTCAAGTTTTAGTACAAAGAGTTTTATCACTCGAGTGTCTAGAAACTTACCACTCGAGTGACTTGAATCATCAAGTCCTCATTGTTTTCCAAGGTTTGTTATTGTAACACCCCAACTTTCAAAAGACAGTATAAAATTTTTTCATCAGAGTAGAGCACCGGAACAAGAGTGTAACTGATATATTGATATAAAATGCCCACTGGCTAGTTACATAAACGGTATATTAACCGAGAGTTTCCAAAAAGTAAAGGATAATAATGGAAAGTCTTCACCGGATCCTCAAACCTCGCTGCTTTCCTCTCTCCTCGGTCCTCGGTCCTCCCGAACTCGACGCTATGTTAAGGGCCGAGATCCAGCCGCACCGGATCTCAGTAACGGTTAACCTCATGTTTATGTATACACATACAAACGACAGACATCCACAACATCATCAGCACATACCATCACTCTATCACAACCCATGCATATGTATTGCCCCCAGCATGTAGACAAATTGCACCCAGCATACAGACCGATTGCACCCAGCATATGGACAGATTGCACCCAGACCCAAAGATACAAACATAACCTCTAACCACTATATGCATTCAAACAGTATAACATCTATACAACACACCTACCACATATATGCATACCATAAACATCAGAGTTAGTCTTACAGTACGCGAACGTACCTTCGTTGACGGTATTCGCACGTTTTACTAAAACGGTCGTTTTGACGTAAAACAATAAACGTCTGTCGGACAAACTTAACGACAGCAAATCAGAGTTTATGACGTCCTATAAGAGTAATATCACTTTTATTAGTGATTTGGTACTATATCTGGCATTTTGGGTAAAAATTACCATTTTGCCCTATACCCCTAATTGGCGGAATTTCGCTAGCACTTCGTTACTCTGACAAATTTTCTTCCCGAAATTTTGCCAGAACTTCGACGCCATTTTGATTTTCGAAAATAAAGACTAAAATAGCCCTCCCATATGATACCCAATCATACTTGAAAATTTAAAGGCTATTCTAGCATTATAACACTTACTTGTGAAAGAACTATGAAGACTTCAGCTTTCGGGGACTCGATCCCTACCATGTTTCTACCTCGTCAGGCATATATTTCAATGCAATGAGGCCTAAAAAAAATAGTAGGAATCTCACTCCCTACTTGCTAAATCTATCTAACAATTCTACAAACTACCGAACTAAAGACTAAAGACCGAAGGACTTACCCGTTGAAGACTTCGCGAGAACTTCTCCGCAGCTCCTCTCTCTTCTTTCTCTCTCAAGAATCGGTTTTGCACTTGAGAATGGGGTGAGAAAATGAAGAGGAACTCATGCCTTTATATAGGAAAAAGTGGGTCCTAAGGTGTAATTTTCCCTTCTCAAATTTTGGGTCCAAAGTTGTAATTTTCCCTTTTTCACTTTGAAGACTTCTCCAACAAGTATTTCTCTCTCCCTTGGTCGACATGCTTGGCTGATTTGGCAGCAATTGATTGGTTCCAAGTGATAAATCAAAGTTGCTTTATGCCAAAGACCGATAGAATTTCCCGATCGGTACCGATTTGCGTAATTTCGGAGAAATCTCAAAATTCTGGATTTACAACTTTGAAGACCTTCTCTTCCTCATCAATAATATCTATTTAAACTTGAATTTTGACTTTAGACAGGGATCCAACTGTCCGGCTGAAGTTTCTCGAAAAACGTGTCCGAACGCGTCCAGTTTCAGAACGCATTTCTGAAATCACCAATCTCTTGGAAATAATTCACTGATTCCAAATATGTCCATGTAAATTCAAACTCATTTCTAGATATTGAGTTAGAATTTATTTTCTTCCTTTTCAAAAATATGCCTATATGCATTTTTCCCTATTTTGTTTTATTAGGAAAATGCACAAACGGCCTCGGAATTAACTTCCGGAAGAGTTTAACGGAAGATAAAAACCCACTGATCAATATTCTATCCTGACTTTGGAAATCTCATTCTTAGATCTCTAGATAGGATCCGTTTCCTAATTTTTAAATCACTATTCATGCACTTTAATTATATTATAAAATAATAACACATGTGCCTAATTTAAACAAATATCATGATATTAAAATTTGATCTCATCTTCATTTGTTTGGACAATTTTCGCTGCCCATAATTTGTTTGGATTTGTGAATATTTTTCCCCAATTAAATAATTATTTAATTATTAATTCAATTTTTATTTAAAAATTTCACAAAATTCTCTTATTGGTCCATTCTTGTATTTAGGCCTAAAAATACCTAAACTCAACTATTTTTCTCCAAAATTTCCAATTAACTAGTAAATATATTTTTACTAATTTTAAACCTTTCTCCACTAATTTTTGAGCTTTACATAATTATTTCATAATTTCCTTTGCTTTTGCCTAAGTAATTAGCCAATAGTTACCTAATTACTTTCTTATCAACAGTTGATAATTTTCTTAATTAGCATGTCCCATTACCTCATAATTTTTGTATTGACATCATTGTTTTTATGTCTCTGCATTATCTTAGCATTTACGGGGGTATTACGGTCATTTCAATACTTTTTGGGTATTCTTCTACAATTTCTCCAAGTTTGTAACTTAATAAATTACCTAAATTAGGGACAATATCCTTCCCTATTTCACATAGATTTTTACTTGCTTCTTCTATAGCTTTCACAGGGTATTTATAACCCATAATGTGCTTAGGGACCTATTTGCAAATTATCTAATTTCCAGAGAATTTACCCTAACAACAAGGTAAACTCAATACAAGGTGTTTGAGACCTCATATTCACCTATTTTCAATAGAAGTTACCCTAAGTCAGATTTGAGGGTATTACAGTTATCATCAAAACATAATCTGAGAACTAACAACATATAGTTCAGTGCGTTTTTATAAGTTACGCTTAATTATTACTTAATTTAAATTTAATTTTTGTACAAAATATTAAACTCGCCACTAACATTTTCTCCACACATTTTGTGTAGGGATGGTGATGAAGATTGATTAAACAAATTATACTTATGTTCTTGTAAACCTCAAATTATATTTTCTTAAAAAATAACCAACCAATTTTTATAGTGGAAATGTGAAACTAATACAAATATTGTCACCTAAACTGCTACAAATATAAACCACTATAAAATCCGTCAATTAGCTGCTACAAGCGTTACACAAATCCTTATGAATACCCCACACCTCATTTCAAGACCTCCTCCATTTCTTTCCACACCTCTTTTAATTTCTCTCATTTTCTCTCATCTGTGAAGTTTTCCTAAAAAACCAAGCAAGTTGCTCATATATGGTGTAATACCCTAAAAATTTCACTTATGATAAGTAACATATGTTAGAAAAATAATACCTATTTTAAATAGGTGAATATATGGTCTCAAATATTAAGTTATAAATATCGTATTTTCTAAGGAAAATATTATGGAAATTAGGGAAAAAGTAATAATGGGTCAGAAATTACCAAAATGCCTTGTGGGGCATATAATGATCTAAGGAAATTATGATAAATTCTAAAGGGCAGTGAAATAATTATTAAAAATTAGAGAGAATATTGTCCTTAATTTTGGTAATTTAATAAATTATAATCTTGGAAAACTTAAAAGAGAAAAATTAAAAAGTATTGTGGGAGTTATAATTGACCCCATGATTTTAAATATTTTATGTAAAGTATAAAATACCAATGTAAGTCCAATTGTTGTGAGGAAATAATTAATCTTAAATAAGAAAATTATCAACAATTAGTGTGGGATTAAATAAATAATTATTGGCTAATTAATTAAGCTCAAACAAGGGAATATTTAAAGAAAATTATGTAAAACTCATTAATTAAATGTTAATGGATAAAATTAGCATAAAATATATTTTCTAATTATTGGGAAAAGATTAAGAAAAATTAATGAGATTAAGTACGTGAAAAATCCTAATCCTAAAAAGTACTAATCTTATGATTAATAACACTAATTAAGCTTGTTAATTAAATTAGATAAATTAAATAATTACTAAGGGTTAAGATATAACCTTGAAAATTAAAATCAATGGTTTAGAATTATTATAGTAATTTTTAAAGTCTAAATCCATGTAATTAGAAATGGACCAATAGGAAAAATTGATGAATTATATAATAAAATTAAAATATATATAAATGTTGATTAAATAAATAAGATAAAAACAAAATAAACTAAAGAAGGACCAGCTGTGTATGACCGAAAATTTGGATGAGAAATGGATAAGAATGTAACAAAAAATATCTAGATATTATTTGGTTTAATATTAATATAAGTTGTGATATTTTGGTGAAAAAGCAAATGGGATAAATGACCACCGATAGAAATTAAATCCCACCTAGAAAACCGTGAACAAGGTTTCTAAAACCAGAGTATATTAGAAACAAGTGAATTTTTATCTCGGAGTAGGCTGTCTCCGAAGTCATTTCCGTAACCGAAAAGGGTTATACTGGACTGGCAGAAAGTCTATCTGATGTTCAAAAAGCAAATCAGATAAATGAAAATCTATAGAAACAAAGCCATAACTCAATATCTGGGAATGATTTGGTAATCAACTAGACAAATTATGAATCAGTGAATTTTTGTCCCGAAGTTGATGATTCCGGAAGTTATTTCCGTAACCGACGGCGTTTTCCGAAAATCTTCGGCAGGCCCGGGGAAGACCTGAAAGGGATCAAAAATTTATTTAACCCAGACATTTCTAATGAGTAAGAAAAGATCTTCAAAGTTATTATTCCGGATTTTTGAGATTTTACAAGATTACGCGATTCGGACACTGATCGGGGAATTTTATCGGGTTGAAGGCAAAAAGCAAAAGTAATTTTGGATGATTCATGGGGGGATCAGGTCGGCACCTACCAAGCTTGTGGAGGAGAATTTGGCTTGAGCAAAAAGATGGGTTATGTGGCCAAAATTGAAAGTTGGAATATTGGAAAAATACCAAAATACCCTCACAAAAACTCTATAAATAGATGGAACTTCTCTTCATAATTTCACACCAAAATTCACTTGCCAAGTTCGAAATCTTGGAGCAGAGGAGGAGAGGAGGAGTCCGGGGAATTTTGTAGCGAAGCTCTGAGTAAGTTCTTCGGTTTTTAGTCTTAAGTTCTTTCGGTAGTTTTAGTAGGAATGTTAGATAGATCTTCAGTTTTCAAGTATGATTTAGATATCATGTTTTAGGGGTAGATATGATATTTATTTCAAAAATATGTTGGAGAAAGAGATATGTTAAAATTTTGGAGATATAGAGTTAAAGTAGCTAAGCGCTGGCGAAATTATGGCGATTAGGGGAATAGGGGCAAAATGGTAATTTGTACCTAAAATGCCTGTTATGATGTCAAATATTGACAAATTTGATATTATTCCTATAGGAAATCCTTGGTCACGAACCGCCGTCGTTCCGCTGTCTGACGTGCCGCTGTCAAGATGTACCGTTGTTTTCCGTCAAAAGTACAGTTTTCCGTCAACGTACCAAACACTCGGCAACGAAGGTACGGACGCGTACTGTAACAATGACACTGATGTTTATATTGCTTATATATGTTGTGGATGATTTCATAAAGCCATGAACGGGACTCTGTCCTGGATATGCACTGTGACTAAGGTAGACTTAGATCACTACTTGCAGCTTTACGGTTATAATCATAATAATACCGTTATATTTTCCTAGCGCTGAGGACACGACTGTACATCGTGGCACAGATGTTGCAAACCAGGGATAACTTTGCATGATAGTGTAGTTGTTATCTTTTGATCATACGATGTACTGTATGGATCTATGCTGTATACTAGAGATATCTGTTGTGCATGTATTGTTTATATAAGCATGAGGTTAACCGTTACCTGGGGTCCGATGGGTATTGGACCTCAGCTTTTAGCTACAGGGTACAGAGACCTGAGGACGGAAGATAAAAGTAAGCCAAGTAAGTAGCACATGTGAAGACCGCATAAAGACCAATCGAGAACATCCAAGATTTAAACAGATAATGTAATGTTCTTTATGAACAGACAGTTACGCCACTGGATCATGTTGTATCAGTTACTCAATACTCATTTGTTCCAATGCTCTACTCTGATATATGAAAAAAAAATTTAGCCTTTGAAAATAAATCTTTGATTTCAACATTTTATTTTTTTCCTTAATATAATACTTATACTAATTATTTTTTTCTTCTTCTCCAGAAATTTAAGGACTTTTCCCCAACATTTCAATATTCCTTCTATTATTATCAACATCCCTTCCATAATCAAAGAACATCTAGTGGACAACATAATAAGTCCTTATTACCTACACATTCTCAATATTAAATCAACATAATATTTATACTTGTCTAACTTAATTTAATGGGTTAAGGAGCAATTTGTCCAACGAACTTTTACCTTAGGAGCAACTAGCACAAATAACTTTTAAATGGACCAAAAATACCAAAACACTGTGCAATCAACACAAAAAAGTTTTACTCCAAGAGCGCTCAGTACAAAAAAGTTTTACTCCATTTTTGTGCTGACTACACATTTTTTTAAAAAAAAATTGGTATTTTTGGTCCACTTAAAAGTTATTTGTGATGGGCGCTCCTGAACTAATAATTTGTTGGCCAAATTTCTCCTTAACCCAAATTTAATCATTCTTCTCAAATATTAACTACTATCATTTAAATTGTTACTTAAATAATAAAACATTCAACATAATATTGTAACAATGGACTCAAATTATAGTCTTGCTTTTTTTTTTCGGCAACATTTTGTAGCAGTTTTAAAACTGCAACAAATTTAAATTCAAAATAATTTTTTTGCGCAACTTTTGAAATTTCATCCATTATTAGTAGTAGTTTCATAACCGATACAAATATTTTGGTACCAATTTTTCAAATTCCTAAATGTACTTAGTAGTGGTTTCAAATCCGCTACAATGTTGGCGCCAAATTTTCAATTCTCCTTTCCCACCACACCAAATTTTGCCGAAATTTTGTGCCAACATTTGTAGCGGTTTTCACTACTACAAAAATTAGATATTACTACCCTAAAAGACGTCCTTATTTAGAAACATGACGTCCAAAATGAAGGCGGTGGCATTCTTGTAATTATTTACAAGGAGGTTGAGCATTCAGCATCCTAAATTAGAGATCATGACTCCTTAAATTGATTTTAAGTGTCCTAATATTTTTTCACGACGTCTAAAATTGTTTCGCGCCATAAAAAATATGAGAATTTTTTGTTTGGCGCCATGGGATTTAATTTTTTTGCAATAAAATTAATTTCTGGCGTCCTAAATAACTTTCAGGACGCCTTTAATGTGGGAATACATATTAATTACTTCGCGCCATGAATTTTTTATTTAGCGCCGTGGATGTTTTTTTGATAGAAATTTGGAAAATTAAAATGTTGTTACAATATTGGCGTCCTGAAACATCATTCAAGACGCCAAAATATAAACATTGGCATCCAGATTATGTTTCAGGACGCCAATAATATTGGCGTCCTGATTAATATTCAGGTATTGGCGTCCTGAAACATAATCAAGACGCTAATATGAAAAAAATGGCGTCCTGAATAGGCTTCAAAGCGCCAAACGTGGAATAGTGGCGTCCTGAAAGCTTATTCAGGACGCCGATATTCCTTTTTTTTTAGGTTAATACCCACACGCCTCTTCATTTTCTCTCACTCACAGATACTCCGATCCGACAGCGTGCGAAATCCTTGTCATTTTCTCCTCACTCACACTCTCGTCTCGCTCCTTCTCCAAGTCCGGCCCTTTCGTTTTCGTCTCCGTCGTCGTCTCCTCTGTCTCCGCCGTCATCACTCACACTCTTGGTTCTCGATCTCTCGCTCACTCCGCCTCTTTCCCGATCGAAACTCGCCAAACCCAAGTAAGCTTGTTCGTTCCTAAGTTCTTTGATTCCTAACCCATTTAATCGTTAATGCTTCTTGCTTATGGACTGGATTTTTGCTTCTGATTAGGATTCCTGGCTCTCTCTCGCTCACTCCGCCTCCTTCCCGATCGAAACCCGCCAAACCCGAGTAAGCTTGTTCTTTCCTCTTGTTCTTTGATTCCAAACCCATTTAATCGATAAAGCTTCTTGCTAGATTTGGTGACTGTAAGGATGTTTACTCTTACTGTTTTAAGATTCAAAAATATGGAAAAGGTGCCTTAAACTATTGAATGACACCTAAGACATACCCTCTAAGCGGTAATGCTTCTTGCTAGATTTGGTTACTGTAAGGATGGTAACTCTTACTGTTTTAAGATTCAAAAATATGGAAAAGGTGCCTTAAACTATTGAATGACACCTAAGACATACCCTATAAGGTTCCTACCATATGATTGGAAACAATAGAATAGAATTTCATAAATCTTCTCTTTCATGTTTTGTTTTGGGCAACATTATTTAAGCATGAAGGGGTTTGAATTTGTTAAATTTAATAGAGTTTAGAAGGGGATTTTTTGCAAGATAATGCCTTAGCACAAGTTGGGTTTCTGATTAGGATTTAAAGATGCTTAATCGATGGATTTTTGCTTCTGATTAGGATTTCGATCTATTTGTGATTAGGATTTCTATTCATTCCTTTTTGCTTCTTGCTTCTTGTTAGATTATATGAAGTACTTTTATAAGCATACCGAGTTTTTATATATATGGTTGAGACACAAAACATGTCGTATTTGTGTGTGTTGAATTAAAATGCAAACACGGTTTTATGATATTCAAGTAGTTAGTCAAACATAGTAACATTGAATTGAAGAGGTTTGATGTAAATTAAAATTAAATCTAGCTAGGAAGTGAATGGTTTTTGTAGCTACACTGGGGTAATTATTGGCTAATTTATAATTGTTTTGGCACTTGGTTTCTATATTGCTGCTGGTTTTTGAGTTTACATATGTAGGGGCTGCTCGAAAAACAGCCCCATATTTAAATTTCTTCCTCTTTGTGCACCTTTAATATTTCAACCTAGGCTCCAAAAATACCATGCAAAGTTGTTTAATGGAGCTTTAGATACATTCATGAATATTCATGAAGTTAGAAGGAAGTGCAACAAAACTCATGACTTACTTACCCTAACCTTCAACTTCTTTGCTTTCTTTTTGCCTTCTTTATTGCTTGATGCTTCTTGTTCTTTCTTTTCTTGTGTATGTGCCGACCTTGAGGCAGAAACTGAGGGAGCATTTCGTCTTAAATAATAGTTAGAAAACATGCAAGAATATCCCTCTTGATATTTTGCCAAATTGCCCTCGTATTTTCTTCATTTTTCATTTATTTTCATGTCCAAAAATAGAATTTTCCTTGGTTCTTCATGGCTGCACGAATTTGTCTCATTTTTTGGTACAATTATGAGCTTGCTTAAGTGTTATTATAGTACATATTTATGCTCCTTCCTTGGCCCTACCTTATTATTTGCTTGTTTATTACTTAATAACCTATCTAACTTTGATTTGTCTTTGATGAACAGGAATATGTCCAGCTCAGAGGAGTCATAGGGTGATAGGGTTGATCAACCCGTTAAAAGAAAGGGTAGAGGTAGCACGCATATGGGTGCGCTAATTGCACGCCGTGATAGTCAAAAGAAGTGGCTGCATGTGGAGTTTGATGCCAATATGAATCCAATTGGTAAAGAGGAGGACAATTTCATTAGCTATTTAGGCTATCTGGCTCGAAGCAAAGTTCGCATTGTCTACTCTCATTGGAAGTTGGTTCCTCCTAAAGCGAAGGAGTTGATCTGGGCACAAATTTTGGTATATCACTTTCCACATAATGCATTTGTTGATTTAGTCTTATTACTTGATATATAATTAATGATCTTCTCTTTTACCTTGCAGCAAATGTTCGATGTCCCCAACAATAAGGCGATGTACAAGCATTGAATGGGCGAAGTTCGTCTACGATGGAAGGATTTTAAGAACAAGCTAACAAGAAAGTACATTCGAGGGCCAAAGAGGAAAGAGGATCCGTGTAAGATCTACGATTTCATTTCTCCAGAGGACTGGCAGGAGTTTGTGGCGTCTCGACAAAATCCTGAATTTCTTGTAAAATTTCTTTTGTATCTTATCTTTTAGTTTAATATACTTGACATCGTATGCTAATTTTTATTTGTTTTCGTGTCACAGGAAAAAGCTGAAGCCAATAGAGAGAGGCAGGCGAGAAATAAGTATCCCCATTGCATGTCTAGAGGTGGATATAAAAAGCTGGAACGGAAGATGATGGAAGAAGAGTTGGAGCGAATGAAGGAAGCTTCCCAGGCCGATCCGTCCATTGTTGTCCAGCCCCCTGCCCGTCCTCCTCGTCACCAAAAATGGAAAGCTGCGAGAATGAAGGGTGACAAATACATCAATGCAGATGTAGCTGAGGTCGCCTCAAAGATTGTAAGTTGTTAAATTAGACGTATTAACTAGCCTCAGTTATTTCATATTACGCAAGTTTAGACATTATTTATGAAAAATCTTTTGATGCAGGATGCACTTGAGGAGCAGAGCAGCCAGGGTTCATTCACGCCAGCTACACGGATGGACATTTTGTCCACGGAGATTAGGAACCCAGATTACCTTGATGCTGTTCGAGGGGAGACACGAGGAGTTAGTGTCACAAAATATTTTGGACGGCATTCATGTTGTTCACATGACGACGACGACCCTAGTCCCCAGCTCGTAGCAAAAATTCGGGCAAACCTCGTAGATGAGATTATGGCACAAGTACGGGGTGAGATGAGGTCCATGATACATGAAAAGGAAAGTACGGGACGTACAACCCAGCCAGTACCGGCCTTCCCCAGCAGCAACAACAGTTTTCGGCCTCCAGAAGTTGATATCGGTGGCGACCGTCCACAAGTTGATATTGGCGAGCCTTCTCACACTCCACAGGGAGGACGACCTTGCACACTATATTTGGATGTCCCACACGGGGGTATTGTTGCCGATGGTCTTGTTTACTTAGAGCAAACCATCCACCATAACAACCAAATTCCACAAGACCAACGTCGGGTGACTGTGAAAAGTGTGCGAGAGGGGGAAGAAAGGACAGCCATACCGATTGCTGATGAGGAGGTTCCTGATTTAGGCAAGGCCATAGTATCGTTCATCCTTTGGCCGACTCATCTTATTGAGATGGTGACGACACCTCCAATGGTAGGACATACATTACTGAGTGATGATGAGTAGGTTCCCGATTGATTTTCATTGCTAACACACTCACATAATATGTTTTGTATGTTTTCACAGGATGAAAAAGCTGCCCCCAGATTTCCGTACTTAGCACAGCTGCGAGAGCTGTACAGGGACATCCCCTTGATATCCTTGGAGATGCGTGCGGGCATTGTCGGTGCAGAGAAGACATATCTCATTACCATTGACAATAAAGATTTGGGGGAGTTTATGCACTTGGAGTGTTTGGATATAGAGTTTCTTCAAGTTGCAATCATGTAAGTTTTCCCCCCTTTAATTATTGCAATGATTTTTTATGTTTTATATATTTAACAATAGTTACCATTTTATTTTGATCATAGCGTCTGCCACGACATATGCATCCAGAATGCCCGAACAGGTTCGTATGGCTTCTTATGTCCTGCAAACACGACGAGTGAGAGGAATAAGTTAGCCAGAAGGGCGCTTTATGTCGGTTTAACAATAGGCGACGAAGAATTGCCTTGTTATCTAGCGCCAATAATTGAAGGGTACGTATTTTAGTTTTGTCTATATTACATTTTTTAGAATAAATTGCTTTCTTGTCTTAATTTAATATTAATATGTATATGTTGTAGTGATCATTGGACCCTGGTTGTTCCCGCCAAGAACGCATGATATTGGTTGGATTCCTTAGGTGGCAAGCCAAACGACGACATCAAAACCATGTTTGCCGAGTAAGTAAATTTTTGTCTAAATCATTGATTCTTCTTTTAAATGAATTGTTTTCATGTCTGTTAATTTCCATTTTAATGATAGTGGTCTGAAGACGTATAGACAGCTTTCTGGAGCAAAAGAGCAAGGTGGACCGAAGTGGTATTATCCGAAGGTAAGTAGTTTCAATTCAAGTTCTTTCATTGACACAGTAACTTTCGATATGCCTTTATTCGTTTTAACAAGTTGCTTTTGATTTATAGTGCCCTCGACAACCAGGGGACACCGAGTGCGGATACTACGTTATCCATTTCATGCAGTCCATCGTTTCCACCGGACGTCTTACAGGTTTTCAACATGTACGTGATCGCTCCATGATTCTCAAATTATGATATTTTTGTAGATTGCACACTTGAGTTTTTAATTTTTTTCATTCACTAGTGAAGTACTTCATTGATTTATCTTATATATGGCTTGTTTTCCAATTTACAGATTTTTGATAGTATTGCTCCGTTCTCGGATGAAGAAGTCGATACAATTCGAGACGTTATGGCTAGACATCTTCTGCAATACCTATAGGTATATATGTGAATTTGACATTGTTGTTGTTGGTAGTGCACTAGATCAAATGTATAGTGCGAATTTGACATTGTGTTCATGCTCATGTATAAATCATTTTGACATTGTTGTTGATGCTCATGTATTTCAAATGTATAGTGCACTAGTTTATATATGTCTCACTGTGGTGGCTTGTAAATGAAGGAAGGTTGTTTTGAGCACTGTGGTGGCTTGTAAATATTGTTTTCCTGTTTTGCAGACAATTTGGGAATTATATAAATATATAGTAGTCATTTTAAAAAAAAAAACTAAAATAAGGCGTCCTGAAATCAAATTCAAGACGCCAAAAAATCATTTAAGGAGTCCTTAAATAAATTAAGGACGCCTCATATGACATTTTTAAAAAATAAAAAAAAAATAAGGCGTCCTGAAATATAATTCAGGACGCCAAAAAATTTCATAAGGAGTCCTTAAATAAATTAAGGACGCCTCATGACGATCCTGAATCCTGCTCATATAAGGCGTCATGAATATAATTCAGGACGCCTCATATGAGGCGTCCTGTATTAATTAAGGACGCCTCATATGAGGCATCCTGAATAAATTTCAGGACGCCTCATATGAGGCGTCCTGAAATTTATTCAGGACGCCAAACGTTAAAAAAACAACTTCCCTGCCCGAGACGTCCCTCTGAAAAAGGACGTTAATTGGGTCTTATTTAGGTCTTTTTGTAGTAGTGTTTAGAACCACTAACTACAAGATTCTCAGATAATGTTTCATCTACATACATATCTTATAGCAGTGACACAAAACCACTACCAATATATATAGTAGCAGATCTAAAACCCGCTACAAAACCCTTTGCAACAATGTGTTTTGTAGCAGTTTTTGAAACTATTATTATTGTCATTTATAGCGGTTAAAACCACTACAAATACACCATTTTAACCGCTACAAAACGATAGCTTTTTGCGGCATTCTATCCCTTTAAGGGTCTTTTGCATTTAGCTGGCTCAGGGTCTTTTGATGTACCATTTTTGTGATATTAGATATCCCACAAAAACGCATTTAACAATTCTAGGTTGTAAATTACATTCTAACTAAGTCATATTCAAACATTATTAGGCCCAATTGAGGGGTAGCTCTTCCTAAGGTTTTTTCTTTTACTTTCACACAGACTAGCTAGAACTCAAGACCATGTGCTTAAGTGGCCAAAACTCATTCCGTGATCAGGATTAAAATTACCTGTTGTTTAGGTTGTAACTTATCTAATTCATCCAATTTGGTGGCAAAGGCTAAGCGTCCAGACAATCTTAGATGTCACTTCTTACAAATGTATATTCATCCAAAGACATGGTATTAAACTGAATGTAATACCCTAAAAATCTATATCATAATTAGGTAAAGTTAAACCTATAGAAAGTAGGTGAATATGGGATATCAAATATTAAGTTATAATTATTTTATTTTCTAAAGGAAAATCTCTTGGAAATTAGAGAATTTAAGGGCCAAAGTGCTAAATGACGAAAATGCCCCTAAGGGACATAATTAACTTAGAAAAATTATAAAAAAAATACCAGAAGGCAGTAAAATGATCAAGTGAATTAGTAGAGTATATTATCTCTAATTAGGTAATTTGATAAATTACAAACTTGGAGAAATTGAATAAGAATGCTCAAAAAGCATTAAAATGACTAAAATACCCTTGTAAATTATAAAATAATGCAGAAGACATGGAAATGAAAATGTCAGAGCTAGAATTGTGAGACAAGGGGGTATTCTAATTAAGAAAATTATCAGATTGTGATAATTAAGTAATTAAGTAATATTGGACTAATTACTTAAGCATAAGCAAAGGAAATTCATGGATAATTATGTAAAACCCAAAAAATTGGTGGTTGTTGGCTTAAAATTAGTAAAAATATATTTGCTAATTAATTGGAAAGTTTTGAGAAAAATAGATGAGTTTAGGTATTTTTAAGCCTAAATGCAAGAATAGACCAATAGGAAAATTTTGTAAAACTTATGTAAAAATAATTATTTAATTAATTAAATAATTAATTAAATAACTAATCAAATATAAAAAAACGAAATTAAAAAAAATGTGAAGAAAAAAAAAGAACAAAAAAAATGAAAATAAGAACAAAAAAAAATAAATATAACATTTTGAAAAAGTTTGATTATTATATAATTTAATTTAATTTGGTGAATAGTAATTCAATAATTAGGAAACGGATCCTATCTAGAGATCTAGGAATGGGATTTCCAAGGTCAAGGTAAAATATTGATCAGTGAGTTTTTATCTTCCGTTAGACTTTTCCGGAAGTTAATTCTGAGGCCAATTGTGCATTTTCCTAATAAAACAAAATAGGGAAAAAATGCAGATAGTCACATTTTGGACCTGAAGAAAATAAATTCTAACTCAACATCTAGAAATGAGTTTGAAATTATATGGACATATTTGGAATCAGTGAATTTTTGTCCAGAAGTTGATGATTCTGGAAATGCGTTCTGTAACCGGGCACACATTACGAGGAACTTCAGACTGACTGTTGGAGCCCTATATGGAATCCAAATTTAGGTTAACTTGGAAATTTATAGTAAGTGAGAAAATGTCTTCAAAGTTATAAATCCAGAATTTTGAGATTTCTCCGAAATTACGCGAATCGGGTACCGATCGGGGAAATTCATCCGGCTAGGCTTCTGGAAGGGACACTTGGCACCATTTTATTGGCCAATCCCTTGACTTTTGGGGCATGTGCAGTTCGGCCAAGGAGAAAGAGGAAGAAGGAAAACTTGTTTCAAAAGTTAGAATGGACGGTCCAGGATCGATTCTCACAAAGTTGATCCGACTAGAAATCCTGCATCTTTTTCGATAAATACCCACTCCTCCCCTTTGGATTTTCTCACATTTGGAGCCTCCTAGCCGAAATCTAGAGAGGGAAAGAGGAGAGAGAAGCTCTGGAAAAAATTGTACAGAAGTCTTCAACGGGTAAATCCTTCGGTCCTTGGTCTTTAGTAGTTTTAGTAGAACTGTTAGTTAGATCTAGGAAGTAGGAGATGAGATTCCTATTCTTGTTTTTAAGCCTCATTGCATTGAAAGATGCCTGACGAGGTAAAAACATAGTAGGGATTGAGTCTCTGAAAGTTGAAAGTTAAAATAGCGAGCTTTAAGCTTTCGTAGTTCTTTCAATAGTTAGAGTAGTACCGCTAGTATAGCCTTTAATTTTTCAAGCATGATTGGATGTCATATAATAGGGCTATATTAGTCTAGAATTTCGAAAATTATCATTGGGTCGAAGTTCTGGCAAAATTTTGGAAAAACGAAGCCAAAGTAACGAAGTGCTGGCGAAATTCCGCCAATTAGGGATATAGGGGCAAAATGGTAATTTTTACCTAAAATGCCAGTATTATGTCAAATCACTAATGGAAGTGATATTATACTTATAGGATATCAGAAACTCTGATCTGCTGCCGTTACGCTGCCTGACGTGCCGCTATTTCACGTTTTTCCGTAAAAGTATGTTTTCCGCCAGAAGTACCGAACGCCGTCAGCAAATGTACATTCGCGTACTGTAACACTAGCTCTGATGATTATTGAATGCATATATGTGATGATATGTTGTGTGAATAGTTTGATGCCGAAGGCAATGCTAGTCTATGTGGGTAAGCCAAATAGTCGCCGTAAAGTCGGTGAGGCCCCCATGATAGACACTTACCTGGTCATTCTATTCAGTGCTATATGCACTATGTCTATGAAACCGTACTTAGATGCACCGTGTCTATGGAACCGTACTTAGATGCATCGTGTCTATGGAACCGTACTTAGATGCACCGTGTCTATGGAACCGTACTTAGATGCACTGTGACCATGGAACCGTACTTGGATCACTACTACAGTTTTTACGGGTTATTGTTATAATAATGCTGCATTGTTTTCCTATATGGATCATTGCTGTGATTTTAGAAATATCTGTCACGCATGTGTTGTTTATAAGCATGAGGTTAACCGTTACCTGAGATCCAATGTGGTAAATTGGATCTCAGCTATAGCTTCAGGGTTCGGAGGACCAGAGGGCCGAGGAAAGAAGCAAGCAGGCCACGTAGAAGATCCAGTTGAAGATTTCTTTCTGTTGTATTATACCTTTGAACCACACGGTTTTGTAAGACTTACGGCATTTTATATATACATATCAGTCACTCAATCGCTCCGATGCTCTACTCTGATTATTTAAAATGATGTTTTGATGAAAAAAAAATTATACTGCTTTTGGAAAATGGGATGTTACACTTATGGTATCAGAGCAGTAGTCCTGGCATGAATTTAACTATGTTATTACGGACAGTTTGGTGCCGAAGGCAAGGCTAGTCTACGTGGGTATGTCATTGAGTCGCCGTATAAGTCATTGAGGCCCCCATGGTAGACACTTACCTGGCCATTATGTTCGGATAACGGAGTTACGTTCAAAAGCCTTTTAAACTTTGAGCATGTTTTGAAAATGAGTACTGATATAGCCCTGAGTCAATGTACTACCCTATCTCGGTATACCAGATTGAACTGGTGTACCATCCTGAATCGGTGTATCGCTTTCTGTGGGTGCACCACTCTAGACCAGAGCTTAGTTGTGAAGCGGGGTCACGCCGGATGAAACTCCGGGACCAATAAGGATAAGTACATGTAGTATTTGACTCATGTAGAGGAACTTCTGATACGAAATTCCATACCCGTTATTTAGTAGACCAAATCGACGGAACCCTGGACGAGGGAAATATTTCGGGTGCCTGTTCGTAGTACGAATACTAATTATGATAAGTCTATATGCAGTGTAGATATTAGCGCGATAAAATCCGTGATATACTAATTGAAGTTTTCTTTGTATATCGGACGTTTTCCCTAACGGAGGAAAAAGAACGAGACATGGCGAATTTGAGAGGAGCCGGAGCTCCCAGAGGCCGGGGCAGAGGCCGAGGCGGAGGACGAGGAGGTAGACAACCTCGGATGAATCAAATACCAAACCAGCCGGACCAAAATGAAATACAAGAGATGAGGAGGACTCTGCAAGAGCAGAGGGCTCTTATAAATGAACTCCAAGAGAGGCAGAATAGACAAGAGCAACAAGCTGAACGACAATTAGCGAACGAAATGCGAGGAAGAAAGACGAAATGCGAGGAGGAAGAACATACGAAGAGGAAGAATAAGAAGAGAACGATCAAGGAGATGGACATGCTGAGGAATCAGAGGGGTCTGATAGATCCCGATCACCACCTCAACGAAGGAAAGTAGAGAAGACCACACAAAGCTGGGTCAATCAATTCTGTAAACTCAAGCCACCTGCATTCCGCGGGAAGAAAGAACTAGCTTAAGAATGGCTGATGAGTCTGGAGAAAGTCTTTAACGTGATGGAATGCCCGGAGAATCAAAAAGCTCAGCTAGCAATTTTCAAGCTTGATGGAGACGCTGATAGATGGTGGAGGAGTGTTGCTACGACGCTGCAAAACCGATACTGCCCTGTCACCTGGGAAAAATTCATAGAGAAATTCAATGACCAGTACTTCCCTCCGTCAACTCAGGTGATAAAGGAGTCCGAGTTTTTGCACATTCAACAGGGGCAGGAGGAGTCATTTGACGATTACTTCGCTCGTTTCACCAACCTGTCCCGATATTCGTCATATCTGAAGCGTGAGAACGACGAGAGCTGGAAGGCTGATAGGCTGGTCTACGGGTTAAAGTACGAAATCAAGGAAAGACTAGTATCACATCGGTTTCCTAATTTGGCTCAAGCAGTTGAATCCTGCCGACTGATTGAGCGTAATTTAAAAGACCTAAGGAGATTCCGGAACTCCAACAACAGCAACAACAATGCAGGACGTGGTGGAATTAGTAGTGGGAATTTCTCACAAAAGAAGAAAGCGCCCTGGAACAACCCCAGTGATGGTAATAAGAGGCCATTTCAACCTAGCCAGCCAAACTTTCCGGAACCACAAGGACCTCGACCATGTCCAAATTGCAGAAGGTACCATAAAGGTACTGACTGCGATGGGAAGCCAATATGCTACAAGTGTCAAAAGCCTGGACACATCAGCAGGGATTGTCCACAGAGAACTACCGGAATGAGGCCGCAAAACCCAGGCCGGATTTTTGCTCTAACCAATGAAGAGGCCGGAGAACCTTCAGGGGTGGTCCACGACACTAGAGCCCCGTAGAAAGCTATTGCCGTTATAGTCTGATCCGAGTGCTAAACCAATCAATCACTTTTGATGTTTGTACGGATCCTTTTGGGATGCATACATATATATTTCCTTACGATGTAATAGTAGTTGCACCATTAGGTGTGAGCTTTTAGCTTGTAAAGCGTGTTTTGAACCAAGTTGCAAGTATAATATAAATCTTGATACTATTTCATAACGTCAACGACATTCTCGATTGTGTTCAACTGGCGCCATACCAACGTCAAACGAAATTAAAGTGCGGAGAAGGCAACTTGAAGAAATAGTCAGAAACGGTAATAAAGAGACATAGTTTTTGGATCTAGCGGGATAGTACCGCAGATTCATAAGGAATTCTTTATAACTTAAACGAAGTTCACAAGTTGGAAACCAGATCATTAATGTTGAACAAAGACTGTAAGACAAGATTTCATAGATTGAGGGAGAAGTTGGTCACAACACCAAGAAATTGGTTATCCCAAATCCAATTAGATTGTATAATGGTACCAATAGGAATGGATCGGGATATGTCTAGCTACAGCATGACAGTGTGATGACTTCCTACTCTCAAGTCTCTTAAAGTCGAATCAATCCACACATAACATGGTAATAATCACTATCATAAAAATCACGATAGTATCATTAAGTCTAAAGTATCTTATGTTACCACGGTGTATGGGAACCATGGGAACATAATATATTGAAGTACGACATGATATCCATAAGTATGAGATATATGGTGTTGCCGTGGTGTATGGGAATCGCGGGGATACTGTATATCAAAATACGACATGATGAATGTGTAGTACGCGGTATTATGGGTGCCACGGAAACACTTATGTACGCGGTATTATGGGCGCCACGGAAACGCTAAAACACTAAAGTACGCGGTGTTATGGGCGCCACGGAAGCAATATATATATAAAGTACGCGGTAATTTGACGCCACGGAAACACTATATATCAACTTAAAACATGATAAAAACTTGGTAATCAAGCCTGAACGAATTCTCGATAAAGTATGAAGTGTCGAATTATTGAAAGCTAGTATTCTTTTGGTCAAGTTAAGGCAGATTCTAGTTTCAAGAAGAGTAACTGAGTAACCGAAGCATTCCGATTGTAAAGATTAGCCTAGAAATGGTTGCCTACAAGTGAGACAACTTGAAAGAAAAGTTGGTAGAATACAATTTGGAGTTATGAACTAGGAAGTCCGGTTAGGATAAAGCAAATTTCGAGGACGAAATTTTGTTTAAGGGGGGAAGAAATGTAATACCCTAAAAATCTATATCATAATTTGGTAAAGTTAAACCTATAGAAACTAGGTGAATATGGGATATCAAATATTAAGTTATAATTATTTTATTTTCTAAAGGAAAATCTCTTGGAAATTAGAGAATTTAAGGGCCAAAGTGCCAAATGACGAAAATGCCCCTAAGGGACATAATTAACTTAGAAAAATTATAAAAAATACCAGAAGGCAGTAAAATGATCAAGTGAATTAGTAGAGTATATTATCTCTAATTATGGTAATTTGATAAATTACAAACTTGGAGAAATTGAATAAGAATGCTCAAAAAGCATTAAAATGACTAAAATACCCTTGTAAATTATAAAATAATGCAAAAGACATGGAAATGAAAATGTCAGAGCTAGAATTGTGAGACAAGGGGGTATTCTAATTAAGAAAATTATCAGATTGTGATAATTAAGTAATTAAGTAATATTGGGCTAATTACTTAAGCATAAGCAAAGGAAATTCATGGATAATTATGTAAAACCCAAAAATTGGTGGTTGTTGGCTTAAAATTAGTAAAAATATATTTGCTAATTAATTGGAAAGTTTTGAGAAAAATAGATGAGTTTAGGTATTTTTAAGCCTAAATGCAAGAATAGACCAATAGGAAAATTTTGTAAAACTTATGTAAAAATAATTATTTAATTAATTAAATAACTAATCAAATATAAAAAAACGAAATTAAAAAAAAATGTGCAGAAAAAAAAAAGAACAAAAAAAATGAAAATAAGAACAAAAAAAATAAATATAACATTTTGAAAAAGTTTGATTATTATATAATTTAATTTAATTTGGTGAATAGTAATTCAATAATTAGGAAACGGATCCTATCTAGAGATCTAGGAATGGGATTTCCAAGGTCAAGGTAAAATATTGATCAGTGAGTTTTTATCTTCCGTTAGACTTTTCCGGAAGTTAATTCTGAGGCCAATTGTGCATTTTCCTAATAAAACAAAATAGGGAAAAAATGCAGATAGTCACATTTTGGACCTGAAGAAAATAAATTCTAACTCAACATCTAGAAATGAGTTTGAAATTATCTCGACATATTTGGAATCAGTGAATTTTTGTCCAGAAGTTGATGATTCCGGAAATGCGTTCTGTAACCGGGCACACATTACGAGGAACTTCAGACTGACTGTTGGAGCCCTATATGGAATCCAAATTTAGGTTAACTTGGACATTTATAGTAAGTGAGAAAATGTCTTCAAAGTTATAAATCCAGAATTTTGAGATTTCTCCGAAATTACGTGAATCGGGTACCGATCGGGGAAATTCATCCGGCTAGGCTTCTGGAAGGGACACTTGGCACCATTTTATTGGCCAATCCCTTGACTTTTGGGGCATGTGCAGTTCGGCAAAGGAGAAAGAGGAAGAAGGGAAAACTTGTTTCAAAAGTTAGAATGGACGGTCCAGATCGATTCTCACAAAGTTGATCCGACGGCCGAAATCCTACATCTTTTTCGATAAATACCCACCCCTCCCCTTTGGATTTTCTCACATTTGGAGCCTCCTAGCCGAAATCTAGAGAGGGAAAGAGGAGAGAGAAGCTCTGGAAAAAATTGTGCAGAAGTCTTCAACGGGTAAATCCTTCGGTCCTTAGTCTTTAGTAGTTTTAGTAGAACTGTTAGTTAGATCTAGGAAGTAGGAGATGAGATTCCTATTCTTGTTTTTAAGCCTCATTGCATTGAAAGATGCCTGACGAGGTAAAAACATAGTAGGGGTTGAGTCTCTGAAAGTTGAAAGTTAAAATAGCGAGCTTTAAGCTTTCGTAGTTCTTTCAATAGTTAGAGTAGTACTGCTAGTATAGCCTTTAATTTTTCAAGCATGATTGGATGTCATATAATAGGGCTATATTAGTCTAGAATTTCGAAAATTATCATTGGGTCGAAGTTCTGGCGAAATTTTGGAAAAACGAAGCCAAAGTAACGAAGTGCTGGCGAAATTCCGCCAATTAGGGATATAGGGGCAAAATGGTAATTTTTACCTAAAATGCCAGTATTATGTCAAATCACTAATGGAAGTGATATTATACTTATAGGATATCAGAAACTCTGATCTGTTGCCGTTACGCTGCCTGACGTGCCGCTATTTCACGTTTTTCCGTAAAAGTATGTTTTCCGCCAGAAGTACCGAACGCCGTCAGCAAATGTACGTTCGCGTACTGTAACACTAGCTCTGATGATTATTGAATGCATATATGTGATGATATGTTGTGTGAATAGTTTGATGCCGAAGGCAAGGCTAGTCTATGTGGGTAAGCCAAATAGTCGCCGTAAAGTCGGTGAGGCCCCCATGTTAAACACTTACCTGGTCATTCTATTCAGTGCTATATGCACCGTGTCTATGGAACCGTACTTAGATGCATCATGTCTATGGAACCGTACTTAGATGCACCGTGTCTATGGAACCGTACTTAGATGCACTGTGACCATGGAACCGTACTTGGATCACTACTACAGTTTTTACGGGTTATTATTATAATAATGCTGCATTGTTTTCCTATATGGATCATTGCTGTGATTTTAGAAATATCTGTCACGCATGTGTTTTTTATAAGCATGAGGTTAACCGTTACCTGAGATCCAATGTGGTAAATTGGATCTCAGCTATAGCTTCGTGGTTCGGAGGACCAAAGGGCCGAGGAAAGAAGCAAGCAGGCCACGTAGAAGATCCAGTTGAAGATTTCTTTCTGCTGTATTATACCTTTGAACCACACGGTTTTTGTACCGCTGTTGTATCCAGCCAGACTTACGGCATTTTATATATACATATCAGTCACTCAATCGCTCCGATGCTCTACTCTGATTATTTAAAATGATGTTTTGATGGAAAAAAAAATTATACTGCTTTTGGAAAATGGGATGTTACACGGAACAAAATGGATTATACACAGTATTGGGTTTATTTTTGGGAAAATCATGTTTAGATCCCACCCAAAACAAATAATATCAAAAAAGTCTCACAGCTTGTTAATGGTAGCTGATTCACTTATTAATGGTTGTTGTTTCACTTGTTATTAACAAACTCATTTGGACTTTTCTGATATGATTTTCCTTGATTAGGACCTAAATGTAATTTTACTTTTATTTTATTAAGAACTTAATCATCTACATAATAGAAAATTAGAAATATCCAAGTAAGTCAAAGTGTGATGCCGTGTGGGGGAGACTTTTATTATACAGACGCCAAAACAAGAAACCTGGCCTATATCATATACAAGAAAGGAAAGAAAGAGTCCAAAATAATTAGTCAAAAGTGGTTGTCAATATAATAATGAATGATTTTAGATAGAGATCATTGATACCATTAAAATTTTAGATAATAAGTTGACTTTTTTCATTGATATTGCTAATTATTTAGTTAAGAAGGGTCATGTAATTATGGTAAAAAAATAATAATGATGATGTTTCTGCATCTTTGATCATGTTTTGCTTCTCATCTAATTGGCGAAGGATATGCAAGATGATTAGTTTTTTCTCCCTTTGATTGAACTTTGTATTGTTTAGCTTCCTTTGTGAATAAAAATTTCAGTTTTATTCAAAAAATTTCAGTTTTGTCACTCTTAAATCTCAGTCATTAAAAAAATAAAAAAAAAACTTATTTCCATACTAACTATAGTGTACTAGTATCTTTTGTAAAAAAATATTTGGTTTAAAATACAAAGTGAAACATGTATGAAACATGTAATCTATTGACAGAGCCCTATCATCCACGTAGTAATTCAATAAAAATAATACTACCTCAAGTTTTTAATATAAGCACTCCTTCCAAGAGTAGATTACATTAAGAAGGAGATCTTATATCAAAGACGGAAAGAGTATTACATACATATATATTCCCTCCATCACTTTTGTAAGATCTAGTTTTGAGGAGTATAATATATCATGTTTATACGATCTGTTTCCCGATTCCAAGAAGAATTAGTAGATGTGTCCAAATATATCCCTAATAAGTAATATAAAACCACAATAAAATATATAGAATTTGACATTAATCAACTTTAACTGCTTTTTTAATTAATATACGTGAATTTTTAAAACTGGAATTATAATTAGGGATGGAAGGAGCATGTAATTACACCAGTTTTATTAAATCAACTATGAGAGGGAATGATTTTATGCCTTCAAGGTTTGAGATGTGACCTTGGCATTTGGAAAAAAAAAAAAAACTCACTCTCATTAATTTTCCTTCAGACTAACGTCTTCCTAACAATTGCATCATTATTATCTTTATCTTTTCCTCGTAGCCTTATAGCTCAATAATAACACGCCTACGTATGCTTCCATAAAGTTAATCAAACTCCACTTTGGAAGTTATAAAAGTAGATAGATAGATAGGTATGTATAGAAAGGTGGGTATATACTACCTCCAGTCCTAAATACAAAACTCAATTTACTTTTTTGAAGATATTAAGAAAACTAATTAAATTACTTTAAGGTATTTTTATTTTATTTTTTTCTCCAAATTAATTTGCCTTACTTATAAAGTAATATATAATATAATGATATAATTAAGTAACTTAATTAGCTTCCTACATGTAATACCCTAAAATTTGAATTAGGGAAAATAACATAATTATCTTATTTTCTAAAGGAAAATTTCTTGGAAATTAGGAAAAATTAATAATGTGTCAGAAATGACCAAAATGCCCTTGTGGAGCATAAAATGACTTAGGGAAATTATGGAAAATCCTAAGGGGCAGAAAGATAATTATTAAAATTTAGAGAGTATATTGTCTCTAATTTTAGTAATTTAATAAATTATAAACTTGGAAAAATTAGAGGAGAGAAGTTAAAAAGTATTGTGGAGGTTATAATTGACCCCATGATTTTTAATATTTTATGTAAAGCATAAAATACCAATGTAAATCCAATTTTTGTGAGGAAATAATTTTTTCTAAGTAAGCAAATTGTAAAAAATTAGTGGGAAAATAATTAAGTAATTATTGGCTAATTACTTAAGCATTAACAAGAGAATACTCAAAGAAAATTATGAGAAACTCATTAATTAAATGTTAATTGATAAAATTAGCATAAAATATATTTGCTAATTATTGGGAAAATATTGGGAAAAATAAATGAGATTAGGTAATTTTAAGCCTAAATACATAAATGGACCAATAGGAAAACTATGTGAAATTTTGAAGAAAATTGAAATATATAATTATTTAATTAATTAAAATAAATAAATAAAATATTAAAAAAAGGGCCAGCCGAAATTCACAAGGAAAATAGGATAAGATTGGAAAAAATAATATCTAGATATTTTAGAGTAAAATAATAATATAATTGTGATATTTTGTGAAAAAGCAAATAGGATAAACGACCACCGATAGAAACTAAATCTTATCTAGAAAACCGTGAACAAGTTTTCTAAAGTCAGAGAATATTATGGACAAGTATAATTTTATCTCGGAATGGGCTGTCTCAGAAGTCATTTCCGTGATCGGTAGAATACTTAGGTAATAAGACGAAATAGGGTAATCTGTGAAAAAGACAAATAATCACGAATTGGAGTTTGAAGAAAATAAATTATAACTCAACATCTAGGGATGATTTGATAATTATCTAGACATATTTGGAATCAGTGAATTTTTGTCCAGAGATTGATGATTCCGGAAGTTCGTTCCGTAACCGACGCGTTTTTCCGTAAATCTTCGACAGGACCAGATAAGACCTGAGAGGGATCAAAAATTTAGTTAACCCAGACATTTCTAATGAGTAAGAAAATGTCTTCAAAGTTACTATTCCGAATTTTTTAGATTTTCCAAGATTACACGATTCGGACACCGATCGGAGACTTTATCGGTAGAAGTCTTCTAGAATGTGGCAAGGTGGCATCTTCTAATTGGTTGTTTGACTTTGGGTGGGGAGGGGGGGCAGGTCGGCCAGCCCTTGTGTGGTTGAGATCATGCCATTTTCCAAAAGTGCGATCTGACGGTTGATATCTGGTATGAAAAAGGTGTGAATAGTAACCGATTTTTCCTATAAATACCCCTTGCCTTCATTTGAAAATTTCACACCAAACTCACAAGCTCAAGGCTGAATAGGGAGCAGCAAGGAGGAAGGAAGGAGTCCGGGGAATTTTGTAGCGAAGCTCTGAGTAAGTTTTTCGGTCCTTAGTCTTAAGCTTCCGTAGTTCTTTCGGTAGTTAGAGTAGAAATGTTAGATTAGTCTTTAATCTTCCAATTATGATTAGATATCATATGTTAGGGGTATTTTAGTCATTAATTTCGAAATTCATGATGGGGTCGGAGTTATGGCAAAATTTTGGAAAGTTAGAGTCAAAGTAACGAAGTGCTGGCGAAATTCCACCGATTAGGGGCATCAGGGGCAAAATGGTCATTTATGCCTAAAATGCCTGTTATGATGTCAAATGTTAATAAAATGTCATATTATCCTTATAGGATATATGTAATCACAAACCGTTGTTGTACCGCTGTCGTACCGCTGTCAAACGTACCGTTTTCCGTTTTCCGTCAGAAGTACTGATTACCGTCAACGAAGGTACGTTCGCGTACTGTAACACTAACTCTGATGTTTATGGTATGCATATATGTGGTATGTGTGTTGTATAGATGTTATACTGTTTGAATGCATATAGTGGTTAAAGGATATGTCTGTATGCTGGGGGCAATATGTCTGTATTGTTGGATATGATTAGTTTTGATGATGTCTTATATAAATGTCATTCTTAAGAGCAAAAAGGTTGCATACTACATTTATCTTATACTTGGACTAATTCTTATATTTAAATGTAGATATGAAGTTAAATTATGTAGAATGATCAGGAGAAGAGAAGAAGGAAAGAGTTAGAATGATCAAGATGGGAGCTCAAGAAGAAAGGAATTGAATCAAAGTTCAAATGATGAAGAATAATCAAGATGGGAGTTGGAAGATGAAAGAACTTGCTCAATGGAATAAGAAAATCATCATACAAGTTCTTAGATTGACTCTAGAAGCCTCCACGATGATATATATGAAAGTTGGAATGGCTCAAATCGGAGTTAAAACAAGCAAAATCAAGGTCCAGAAAGTCAAAACTCGAGCCAGAGGAAGCCCAGACTCGAGCCAGCAATTTTTACCTCGAGTTTGCCTCAAAACTCGAGCCAGAATCATTTGACTCGAGCCAATCGTACCTTTTCAGCACCTCTGTTCTACTCTGTTTCGTGTTTCAGCTGGCAACCTATGGTAAATCAACAATATCTCTCAAACCAGAGATCGGATTGAGGTGAAACCAATTTTGTTAAAAACTAGACTTCCAAACGGTCCTATTCGCACAATATTAAAGTCCAAATGAGGTCATATGAGAGATATATTAATTGTTGAAGATGAGAGTGACATCACCGTCAAACTACTGACCAAGCCTCAATGTTTTGGGTATATCTCACAAACTAGAAATCCAATGAAGCTGAAATTGGTGCCATTTGAAAGAAGACTCAAAGGGATTTCCATCAAGACTTGAACCAACCTAAACTGAGTTCAAACAAGGAAGTTATGATCTTTGAAAGTGGACACTCGAAATACTGGAAGAAACAGAGTTCGAATCAAGACTCTAAGATAGCATGTCGACAAAGTAAATGCCGAGATAGCACGTCAAGTATCCCGGTGAAGCCAACACGGATAAGGATTCCAACGAAGCCAACCCAGTCAAGTATCCCAGCAAAGCCAAACACGGCTAAGGATCCCGGCAAAGTCAACACTACCGAGAATACAAAGCGAAGACAACCGGCTAAGGATCCCATCGCAAAGCTCCGACAGGATCGGGGAAGAGTTCGAGATTGATGAGCTCTTTGGCATCTGAGGTTCGGGCTTCTGGATGTGCGACCAGTTTCCCTCCAACTCGGATCATCAAGGAGCCGAGATAATATCAGAAATCAAATTACTCGACCGAGATCTAGTTTTGCTTAAACCGAGTTCAAGCTTGTCCGAGATTTTTTTTCTAAAGTATTTTTAGTTAACTCGGGATTCTGCAAGGCCGAGATATATCAAGATATTTCAGAGTAACTCGGACCTGTGCATATTTGGTTCTACGACGTCTCCAGAAATCAGAAATGATTGCTATCAATTGATTCTGAAATGGAAAACACTGAAATTGTGGGTGATCTCTTTCAAACGGACAGTCAACCACGAATCATGGTTCATTAAAGCTACTTTCAGAAAACACTACATCATGGGCAAGTATCACGGACGACCAAGACGCTCGTCATCAAATGAGAATCACAAAAAGAATCCGATCAGATTATGGGCTTCAATGAAATTCAAAATATCAACATCTGCAATGGTCATCTTCAAAGCATTATAAATAGATGAAGTACCACCTGCTCTCACCAACACACTGCAGAGCAAACGCACAAATAGAATCAGAAAGATACTTGCAAGAGTCTAGTTCCACTATACTCTTGTCAGATACTTTCGAATACTTTCATCTAATACTCTGCAATACTTCCAGTTGATACTTTGTAATACTTTGTACTTCAGTGCTTCTTGTTATCTGCTCTACAGAGAGTTATTCTTCAATTATCATTTCATTGTGAGAGTCTCAAAGTTTTGGGACTTTGAGGTTGGGTCTGTGATTACAACTTACAGACCACAACTTGTAAGGGGGAGTGTAATTCGAGAGAGAGAATTGCTCCGAGTGTTACAGAGTGTGTAATCATTTGTTCGCAAGTTAGTGAAATCCCGGAGTGTATCTGGGGGACGTAGGTCAAGGATTAGGACCGAACCAGTATAAATTGCCTTGTGTTCATCTCCTTATTCTTCCTTTGCTTCTTTTGTTTTAAACTTGCAAGAAAATTTTATAATACCAATTCACCCCCCCCCCTCTTGGTAATATTTCGGCTTTCATGTATGCTAGGGGCAATCTGTCTGTATGCTGGGGGCAATATGTCTGCATGCTGGGGGCAATACATATGCATGGGTTATGATGGAGTGATTGTATGTGCTGATGATATTGTGGATGTCTGTTGTTTGTATGTGTATACATAAACATGAGGTTAAGCGTTACCTGAGATCCGATGCGCTGGATCTCAGCCCTTAACATAGCATCAGGTTCCGGAGGACCGAGGACCGAGGAGAGAGACAAGCAGGCCGCGTAGAAGTTCCGGCTGAAGACTTCTTTTGTTGTTCTGGCGGAAGCATTTTGTTGTTGTACTTCACTTTTGAAACACTCGATTCTTGTCACATTGTTGTAAATAGCCAGCCAGACTTACGGCACTTTATATATACATATCAGTTACTCAATTGCTCCGTTGCTCTACTATAATGATTTTGAAATGATGTTTTAGAAAAAAAAAAAATTTATACTGCTTGTGAAAACGGGATGTTACACTACATCTCTACAAAAAAGGTTAATTGGGTCTTATATTTAGGACCAAAGAGAGTACTTCAGTAGGAATTGCACAAAAGAGTAGTAATTTTGTAAGGTGTGGGAATCAAAAGCATATTCCTCTTTCTTCTAGCTGTAACACCAAAGGTTTCTCTCATGTAGAGATTTTAAAGCCATATATTTAACGGTTAATTTTGAAAGACCGTCAAATATATATAAGCTTCTGGGTGTTCTAATACATAACCATCATATATTGCATAGAATATATATTAGGGTTTTTTAGATACAACCACCAAGTAAATGATGTTTTTTTTAAAAAAAATCAAACTTATATATCACGGTGGTCATATAAAATTGTCAAATATTCTCTCATATACTTAACGATTGTTTTAAATAACTGTTATATATTTCTTTCTCATAATTCTGCCTATTTATATCAACAGTTTCATGAAAACATTAAGTATGGAGTGTCAAATATACATGATTCAATAGTAGTGCTTATTGACCCTTGACCCACTCCTCAACTGGTTTAGAGGCCGATTGATTCACTCTCCTCCTTCATTATTATTGAGGGATTATCAATAGCTAGTGGTAAATTAGAAAAAAATTGACCAATATGAAAAATTATTTTATATTTAGGACCAAGATTAACTTCATCACTAAATATGTTTTATATTAAGAAACGGAGGGAGTAGCATAATGGCTCTTGAAGTATAGTATACTCTTCAAGAAATTAAAACGCATATAATCTCATGGTGTTCTATATATGAATCAATTTTACTTTTAATCAATAATTATTTTTCGGTAGGATAATCAATAATTATTAAAGCTAACTATTTCATGAAGATCAATAAACTAACACTTTCTTTTACAGAACATCTTTTGGTTTCATATTCATGATCTAAAGTTCTCTTTAGGTGTTATAAGGACTTTCCATCTTGATGTTTTTTAATATGTTACTCCGTAAATATTCCCAATGCTCATAAATATAAGAAACAATTTATGGGACAGGACTGGTCCTTTTTTCAAGTTTTTTTGTCAGAGTTTTTATGTGTTACATTTTGTTCTTGTTTAAAAATTTAATTAAATTTTTTTCATAACTTTACCCTTAATTAATTACATATCTCATTTATTTATTCTCTCACTTATTCTCTCTCACTCATTTTCTCTATAAATAAAATATACTTGAAAAAAATTATACTTTTTACACATTTATTACCTTTAACCAATTTTAATTAACTTTGCAGTCTATGTAATTCAATTATTTGTACATCGGACGCACGAGGTGTAATACCCTAAAAATCTATATCATAATCTGGTAAAGTTAAACCTATAGAAAGTAGGTGAATATGAGATATCAAATATTAAGTTATAATTATTTTATTTTCTAAAAGAGAAATCTCTTGGAAATTAGAGAATTTAAGGGCCAAAGTGCCAAATGACGAAAATGCCCCTAAGGGACATAAATAACTTAGGAAAAATTGTGAAAAATCCTAAAAGAAAAGGAAATAATTATTAAAATTGAGAGAGTATATTATCTCTAATTGTGGTAATTTGATAAATTACAAACTTGGAGAAATTGAATAAGAATGCTCAAAAAGCATTAAAATGATTAAAATACCCTTGTAAATTATAAAATAATGCAAAAGACATGGAAATGAAAATGTCAGAGCTAGAATTGTGAGGCAAGGGGATGTTCTAATTAAGAAAATTATCAAATTGTGATAATTAAGTAATTAAGTAATATTGGGCTAATTACTTAAGCTTAAGCAAAGGAAATTCAGAGATAATTATGTAAAGCTCAAAAATTAGCGGAAAATGGTTGAAAATTAGTAAAAGTATATTTACTAATTAATTGGAAATTTTTGAGAAAAATAGTTGAGTTTAGGTATTTTTAAGCCTAAATGCAAGAATAGACCAATAGGAAAATTTTGTAAAAAAATTATGTAAAAATAATTATTTAATTAATTAAAATAAGTAATTAAATAATTAATCAAATAAAAAAAAAGGCAGAAAAAAAAGGAAAAAAAAAATCTTGCAACTTGCAAATATTTAAATAATATAATTAATTAAAGTGAAAAATGATGAATAGTAATTTAAAAATTAAGAAACGGATCCTATCTAGAGATCTAGGAATAGGAATTCCAAAGTCAGGGTAAAATATTGCTCAGTGAGTTTTTACCTTCAAGTGACCTCTTCCGGAAGTTAATTCCGACGTCGATTGTGCTTTTCCTAATAAAACAAAATAGGGAAAAATGTAGATAGGCACATTTTTGGATATGAAGAAAATAAATTCTAACTCAACATCTAGGAATGAGTTTGAATTTATCTAGACATATTTGGAATCAGTGAATTTTTCAGAAGAAGTTGATGATTCCAGAAATGCGTTCAAAGCTAGGACACGTTCGGACACGCTTTTCGAGAAAACTTCAACTGGACTGTTGGAACCCTGTAAGAGGCCGAAACCTAAGTTAAATTAGATATTATTGATGAGGAAGAGAAGATCTTCAAAGTTATGAATTTAGAAGTTTGAGATTTCTCCGAAATCACGCGAATCGGGTACCGATCGGGGAAATTCTATTAGACCGGGCATAAAGTAAGATGATCACCATTTTTGGACCACTCCCTTGCTGCCACATCACTCCCCTTATGTCGACCAACACCCTTTGATGGACAAGAATTTTACAACATTTTGGTCTTATTTTTCCATGGTTATAATCAAAGGGAAAATTACAACTTTGGGCACAAAGTTGGTTTGTGAAAATTGCACAACTTGCCCACTTCTTGCCTATATAAAGGCATGCCTCTCTTCACAAAATCTCACACCATTTTCCCTTGTTTGGCCGAGCCTAGAGGGAGAAAGAAGAGAGAGAAGCTCGAAAAATTTTGAAGAAGTCTTCAACGGGTAAGTTCTTCGGTCTTTAGCTTTTAAGTTCTAGTTTTTAGTTCGGTAGTTGGTAGAATTGTTAGTTAGATTTAGGAAGTAGGGGATGAAATTCCTATTCTTGCTTTTAGGCCTCATTGCATTGAAAAATATGCCTTATTTTTGAAAATCAAAATGGCGTCGAAGTTCTGGCAAAATTTTGGAAAATCGGAGCCAAAGTAACGAAGTGCTGGCAAAATTTCGCCAATTAGGGGTATAGGGGCAAAATGGTAATTTTTACCTAAAATGCCAGTTATGATGTCAAATCACTAATAAAAGTGATATTACTCTTTTAGGACATCAAAAACTCGATTTCTTTGCTCGTTACGCTGTTCGACGAGCATTGTTGGACGTTTCGCCGTTTTAGTAAACGTGCCATTTCCGTCAAAAATACCGAAGTACCATCAAACGAAGGTACGTTCGCGCGCATCTTGTAATACTGACTCTGATGCTTATAGTCTGCTTATATATGATACGGATAGTTTCATAAGCCATGGGTGGAACTCTGTTCTGGGTCATGCACAGTGACTAAGATAATAAACTTAGATAATCACTTACAGCTTCACGGGTTATGGTTTTGATAATACCGTATGTTTTCCTAGCGTTGAGGACACAACTGTACATCGTGGCACTGGTGAATAGTGCAGGCAGATAACTTTGCTTGTAGGGTAGTTGTTATTTAATGATCAAGGATCATTGCTGTATTTCTAGAAATATCTGTCGATCATATACTGTTATATAAGCATGAGGTTAACCGTTACCTGAGATACGATAAACATTGGATCTCAGCTCTTACTATAGCATCACATCAAGGTCTGGAGAGAGAGACCAAGGACGGAGGATAAGAGTAAGCAGAGCGGACAACTCACATGAAGATGAAGATCGCGTGGAGACCTGATCAAGAACGTCTAGTATCTAAACAGATAATGTATTAATCTTTATGAACAGGCGGATACGCCACTGTTATTGTTATAATCAGTTACTCAATGTTTTGTTCCGATGCTCTACTCTGATTGAAAAAAAAAAAATTTGGCTCTGAAATTGGGATGTTACACGAGGGACACAAGAAAAATGAAGAAACTCATCTCTTTATCTTAAACTTGTTACTGTAGTAATTATCATTGGAAAAGATGTTACAACGACAAAGAGTTAGTCAGCTATTACAATAAATATCAACTTAAGAACAATAGAGTGAGTCCATTTTTCTTAGTTTCTTTGTAATCTCGAAAGTTTCATCATTTTAACTTCATGGGATTAACTAGCACGCAACTTTGGAGATCCTTTCTTTTGTAATTTAGTTAACTTGGGCACCAAATCTTGTCCTTTATCTTACAATAATGCAATACTACATTTTTCTTTGTAATTAGGAGTACACAATATAATATATTGATATCCTCTAGGCTGGTTTTTGTCTTTGTACGTGGTTGGAACAAAACCATTGGCTCGTCAAAGGCAAGGATGGTTGCCTTCCGAAATTATTTAGCCACATCCGACTCAAACAAAAAGTCATTTGAAACAAATGAAATTATAAATAGTGATGCAATTGTTTATCAAATACGTTACGTTTTCTAATAAGATTCTTATATTTTTAGCGGTAAAGCCACATATAATACTCTTGTGTGATTTCTAAGTTGCAACTACTACTCTAATTTTATCTGTAGTGCAATTTTATCCTTTAAAGTATTTTTTTTCAGGTGCAGTTTCACCCTCGTTGTTAACTCCCAAAAAGTCCTTTTAAGTTAAAGTACATTTAGCACGTATTTTTTTTTAGTAACACTCAGCACTCTAAAGTAATTTTTCAGTGAAATTTTTTTCCTTAAATCTTTTATCATTACTGTTTTTTCATATTTATAGTACTTATCTTCTATATTTTTGATACACATATTTTTGTCAATTGTTAATACTTATTTTTAACTTTTTCAATAATCACATTTTCATAGTTTTTCATCTTTTATGGCAAAATTGCACCAAAAAAATTATTTTAAGTTATCGAATTTGTTGAAAAAGTAATTTAAGGTGTTATAATTAAGAATACTAGAAATTTACTTTGGGTGCAGAGATTAAAAAATTTAGTGATGATATCAGGGTTGGTCTGATGGTCCCTCCTTTAGCAAAAGGTTAATTCCTCATAATGTGACAAACCAAAGTTTAAATTCCCACTAGGAGAGGTTTGTACCATATTTAATGCTTAACACACTACCTCAAACAAGTTTGTCTCTAATACAAGGATACCTTAAATTAGACTCCATAATTTTAATTATAGGCAGAGGTTTTAGCTTCAAGAAGAAAAAAAAAAATCACATTACTTACTAGCAAGTGTTGGTTCTAGTGAACAAAGTTTTAACCATTTAAGAACAAAATTTCGAGTTTAATTTCATGTTGCATAAAAAACTTTTAAAAGAGTTACTCCAATTCAACCAAACAATGCTTTAATCTAATCCAATAGTAATCAAACAAAAAAGAAGAAGTCATCACTTAAAATTTGTAAGGCTCAATCTTTTTAATTAAAAATATATATTAACTATAAAACTTTTTTTAATTTGAAATCAATGTTTTTTGCACAAATTAAGAAGCTTATATACCAAAAAAACAACTGCAAAATGACAAGAAGAATATTCATTTCATAGGGGCTGACGAGAATTAAAGTAGAGCTAAAATCTGAAGTATTGTTGGAATTGCCAATTCCAAACACTATATATATAGCTTTAGTGTTTAGCTCAAATCCTCATATCTAAGACCATTTACCTAACAGATTTGATATCAGAGAGATACAGACAAAGAGGTATAAAAAAATGGAGTTCAGTTGCAAAGATTTCAAGGTGGGAAAATGCGAGGGAGAAAAAATAGTGGACGGAGAAGTCATGCCTTTGGTGCTTCAACCTCCAGAACCAAACAAGAGAGACTTGGAATCGTTACTCTCAGCTCTGACAAACAACAATGACTGGTTCGAGCAGATGATCATCAAGAACAGTGCCGTTCTTCTCCGAGGTTTCGATGTCAATAACGCGGTTGACTTCAATGACATCGTCGAAACGTGTGGCTGGGAAGACATTCGCTACGTTGGACCAGCTCCTCGTACTCATATTCACAAGAGAATTTGGACTGCCAACGAAGGACCCCTCTCAGAATTCATATACTATCATCATGAAATGGTTTTGGTATGTCACGCTACACAACCTCCAGTCCTTAACATAAGATTTAGTAGACTAATACTAATTTGAGAATATTAATGAAGTTAAAAAAAAATTATAGCATATGTTACATGTCTTTGAAATATCTATATGTATCATTGGATATGCTAGTTTATAAGTCAAGTTTATTAGTTGGAAAAAAACGATAAATATAAAAGATAAAATGAAAATGATCTTATATTTAGGAGCAAAGTTCACTTCTAAACTAGGTATTCTATTTAGAAGAGTACGTAGTATATATTTCTCTTCATGTCTAATAATCACAGCCATAAAACCAGAATGAGTCAGGATTTTTTCTTTTCTGATTCCAACACTGCAACAAAAGTTAACATGAATAGTAGTGTTATGTATACATTACATGTGTATTCACTGGGAAGTGATATTAATCCTAGGTTGCCACTTATATTGTATGTTTTTTGATTGATATGTATCAGATAAAGGAGTTTCCCAAGAAAGTGATACTCTTCTGCGAGATACCTCCTCCAGAAGGAGGAGAGACACCATTTGTTCCAAGCTTCAAAGTGACAGAGAAGATGTTGAAGGAGTTTCCGGAAGAAGTTAAGGAAATGGAAGAGAAAGGGTTGAAGTACTCATTCACAGCACGTAGTACTCAGAACGACACTTCCTCCATGAGAGGACGAGGATGGGAAGATGCCTTTGGGACCTCAGATCCTGAGGAAGCCGAAAGAAGGTATAATTATATCAAACATAGGGCTTATCCCAAAAGACTAATCTGTAAGGGAACAGAGCCTATACATGTATAAATCATATTTACCGACATGGGACTCGTAACCACGATGTTAAAAATCAACCCAGTTTGGTTGGCCAGATAAGTGAACGGGTGAACCAATCCCTTGGCAAGTCAGGTCAAAAGTTCTGGAAGTGTCCATCGGGTTGGATTCATGTATACTTGTTGATTAATTCTTTTTATTTTAATATTATTTTAATTATGATTAATCTAATCTCGGGTTAACCCGGTTTAAATCAATGACCTTCGAACCATTGTCTTGGTTGATTTATTGAAATGTCCGATTTTCAGTACCTTGCTCATAACAATATACTATTGTAGGGCGAAAGCTTTGGGGATGGATATGGAGTGGCTACCGAATGGAGGTGCGAAGACGATACTGGGGCCGAGGCAATTGACAAGGGTGTTTGAAGGAAGGAAAGGAAGGAGGATGTGGTTTAATACACTGGTAGGGATGTACGGGAAGGAGTTAAGCTCGGCGACAATGGCGGATGGAACTGAGATTCCGAGACATGTGGTGGAGAGGTGCGGAGAGATCATTGAAGAAGAAAGCATACAATTCAAGTGGCAGAAAGGGGATGTTGTCTTCCTCGATAACTTGGCTTTGCTTCATGGAAGAAGACCTTCCCTTCCTCCCAGAAAAGTTCTGGTTGCTACTTGCAAGTAGTTCTGATAATATATATATCTGTGGTTTATAATTAGGTTATAAGAATAAGAATATTCATGCAGATCGTGAATGAATAAGAGTGATGGGAGGAAGAAGAGGGAGATGGGGTTCACTTTTATTTTATGAATAAGTTCTGTTTACAAACAGTAGTTTATATGATTTCATGTATCTGTCTGCTGGTGATGATATTCCCAGACAAAGCTTCGTTTACTCATTAGATAAGATTGATGGTTTGTGATTGAGAAACTTGTTCAATTTTTATATAAAAATTATCACCAACTAGAAGGAAGAACACACTGATTGCCAATATAATGTATCGATCCTCTTCACGGTACTTCCTAACGAAGTTCATATATAATACATATACAGATAGATAAAGCTTACCTCTTCGTAGTCTTTTTGCCTTGTGTACTTCTTTTTCTATAGGAAGGATCCACATGTCTAATTAATATAATTAAATAGGAAACCCCGCTAATAAATATAGTATTATTTTGATCTGACAAATTTGATTTGTATTGGACTCCATATTTTGGTCCTTTTTTTCCTTTATTATATTTCACAATGCGGGAACTGTACAATAAACTGTATAGGCTTAATTAAGCTAATCTAGCTAGTCTGGTTAAATCTTACTTTCAACTGGTAGGTAAGTGGTCTTTAACATAGAAAACAGTTTTCCATGTATATTAATCAATATACATACATATAATCGGATCAGCAGATTTAACCATTGAATTAGCTCGCAAAGATGGAAATCATAATTTTTCCCCTAAAAACACAAGTATGATATAATCATCAATTCCCTTGTACTATCACGGGTGGAAAAAAGGCTTTTAAGACCGGGCAAAACAGGTATATTAGGACCGGACCCGCGACAGGTCTTGTTCCAGGCGGTATTAAAAGTCTCCCTATTAAGACCGGACTTGTAACCGGTCTTAAAGAATTTCTTTAAGACCGGACATTTTAAACATCCGGTCTTAAAAGTGTTTCAAAATAATAATAATAAAAAAACTCAAATGAAACAATCGGTCCCAAATCACCAAGATCTGGCAACATTTTGAATGTCCCTCAGTCATCAACGACGGAGAACCAAGAGAAGATTGGAAGCAACAACAACAACAAGAAAAAAAAAAAGATGATTACAAAGTCCAGAAATAAACAAAAATAACAAGAAACATAAATCATTCACCATGAAAATTGAATTTGAAGTCCAGATCTACAAAAAAATCACAAGCTTAAAGCAACCAAATCTGAGCAGGATCCTCTTGTCGGTGCTAGCAAAGCTTCAAGCAACCAAAATCGAAGTTCAGATCTGAGCAGGAGCGGTCAATGTAGGAAATAAACAGACTTAAGCAAGAAGATATATGGGTTTAATTTCAAACCGGATCTATGCGAAGGCGGCGTGGAAGGACCCATAGATCGAAGAGGAAGGAGCCGCCGCCGTCCAGAATCCTCAAAGTAGTACGCTTTCGCTGTTGCTGAGGATTGGAGTCGACGCCATCGCAAAACCCTCGAAGCATCTCACTGCCAACGTTGCCAAGGATTTGATTGTGCGACTCTTAGGATGACTTACGAAGATTGCGAGTAGGTTAGAGGAAGAGGATGACATTCTTGCTGAGGATTTGCCCGTGAGGCTCTTGGGACACTCGTTGAATCTATAACTAAGCAAATGTTATATCACCAAGTAGACAAAGCAAACTCACGGACTTAATAGGTTTAGTGAATTTAGTTTTTTTTTTAAACACTTTTAAGACCGATTTTTTGAAACAACCGGTCTTAAAAGTATATTTTTAAGACCGGTTCCGGTCTTAAAAGTGTAAAAAAAAAATGACCAGTGGCAATTTCGTAAATATATAGAACACTTTTTAAGACCGTCTATTTGAAACAACCGGTTTTAAAAGTGTTCTATATATATATTTTTTTTTTTTACACTTTTAAGACCGTCTGTTTGAAACAAATTTGGTCTTAAAAGTGTTCTATATATTTTTTTTTTTACACTTTTAAGACATGCATGCATTCTTAAAGTATACTTTTAAGACCAAACATCTTAAAAGTGTTCTATTTATTTAATTAGTTAGCAATTATATTGTGCAATTATCTTAATTAAGTTGTTAGAGAGATTTTAGGAATTAAGTTAGCAGATCATGGTTTTTTAAATTTCGTATTTAAATTCTTGATTGTAATCATCGTAATTAAGTTGTTAGAGAGATTTTAGGAATTAAGTTAGCAGATCATGATTTTTTGAATTTCGTAATTAAATTCTTGATTGTAATCATCTTAATTAAGATGTTAGAGAGATTTTAGGAATTAAGTTAGCAGATCATGGTTTTATGAATTTCATAATTAAATTCTTGATTGTAATCCCTAAATTATAGAACTGCCTAGGTTTATTTACTTATTAGCATCGTATATAATTCTAATTAAGCGAATGAATAAATCACCGCATTCTCAGACTTGATCAGCGTCTTCTCACAATATTTACGAAATTGCCACCGGTCATACTTTTAAGACCGGATATTTTATAGCCCGATCTTAAAAGTGTTCTATATATTTACAAAATTGCCACCGGTCATACTTTTAAGACCGGATCTTTTATAGTCCGGTCTTAGAAGTGTTCTATATATTTAATAAAGTGCCACCGGTCATATTTTTAAGACCGGATCTTTTATAATCCGATCCAAAAAGTTCTTTATATTTACGAAACTGCCACCAATCATACTTTTAAGACCTGATTCTCTATAATCCGGTCTAAATGAGACGGTCTTAAAGCCCTTTTTTGCACTAGTGTATTATGTGAAAACCATTTTGCAGGTACATGTACTCTCCTTCAGTTTTTAATTTGGTATTTTTGTAATTTTTTTAATATAATTAAATATTTGAATTTTACTCTATTAACATAGTTAACCCATAAAAGTTTTCTTTTCTAGCACCGTTAGCCCCTATATAAGAGTTATGAGTGCTAACATAGCAAAATTAAAGTATTTAATTAGGGGAGAAAAACACACAAGTAAATACCAAATTAAAAATTGAAAAAAAGGATACGAAATGCATGATGCGCGCAGTGTCATATCACATTCGTTGTGGTCTTTTGTGTTAGTCCAATGATCAATGATGCCTATATAATTTGCGCTACGCAACATCATTGGTGGTAGCAACTTAAAAAGGGGAGTTAAAGATCAAATGTCAGTCACTAGCTACCTGCCCATCATTTTGAGAGCTAACTGTACAGTTAGCTTCACTTATTTCCTTATTATAAGTCTATCTTAACTATTTCTATAGTGAGACCGAAATATCTTCTTAATGAGTATCCTGTTTGGAATTATAAATTCAGAAAGTGTCCTTGCTTATAGTAAGGTATTTGCTAGTTTCAATGATCTGGATTTATAATCTCAACTAATGATTTTCGAATAAACAATATTCTTTTGAAAACCAAAAGTTAAAAAATTATCTTTATTTTATACTTTATCCACATTAAAATATTTTAAAAAATAACTTAAATTTAAATTGTCCAAATTTGATGCTTATAACCAAGTCATGAGCACCCAACTGAATCCTTTGAAGGTGTAGTTTTTGGTCTGTTTGATAGTGTTAAAGAGTATTAAATTTTTTTTTCCCGATATCTAACAAAGGTAGTGAGAGACTATAATTAATCTAATGTTTGAGTTTAGTGTAAGTTAATGAGGATAATTTTGAAAATTACTTAAAATTACTTGAACTATAAAACAAATTTAATGCTTTTAATGGTTTGTATTGATACATGTAAATTAGTTAGAAATCATATGTATTTGGGACCATGAGTGTACTCAACCAACAAGTTGTTAGTTGAGATAATAAGTAATCTCCCTCCATAAGGAGGAGACTACAAGTTTAAATATAGTTAAGTATTATACAATATCTTTTATGGTTATTATTAAATAACCGTTAAATTTATATACCTATATTTAACAGTCATTGTCTTACCGCCGTCAAATATAGTGCTCTATCCATAACCATTGTATTTGAAAAAACCGTAAAATATAGTCTTCAATATTTAACGGTCAAAAACCGTTATATATAAATATTTGACGCTTGTTAAAAACCGTTAAATATAATTTAAAATAACCATTAAATATAGACAAATCTGTAGTAGTGGAGTCAGCTTGAAGTCAACCCAAAGGCAGACTGATAGGGAATCAAAAATCAAAAATAATTTAAATTCTTATAATACAATCCAAATCCAAATATTAAATATCAATTCAATAACTTGAGCTACGGACTTCTTAATGGGCAACTGCCAGCTTCAATTCAGCCTAACAGAGGAATCAGACAAGGAGTTCCTTTGTCTCCTTACTTTTTTATATTACCAGCAAAAGTTTTATCTGTCTTATCTAACAAGAAGAGATTAGGAATGAATGGAAAGAAATCAAGATATGCAGAGTTGTACAAAGTGTCTCACACTTGCTTTATGCTGACGACTCCTTGTTTTTCTTTGAAAGCTCCACTACTGGTTTTCACGTTGTTAAAAGAGTCATGGATACATAATGCTCCTGGTCAGGACAGCGAATTAATAACTCAAAGTCTACACTCATTTTCAGTCCTAATAATGTATCACATGTGGATAAGCTAAATCTAGCAAGAGAAATGGGTATTCACTTTTCTTCAAGATTGGGCAAATACTTTGGAACTTGGGTTGATCCTGGACGTGACAAATCCATCATCTCTCAACAGGTGCTATCATCGGTTGAATCAAGAATCTCTGCTTGGCAGTCCAGGTTGTTATCACAAGCAAGTAGATTAACTCTGATTAAGTCTATTCTCTCAGCTGTGAATATACACATCTTATCATGTTGCGAATTGCCTAACAATATTTGTGATACTTTTTTTGGGTATAGCTGGAGACAGCAACAGGATTCACTTATTAAACAAAGAGTTTCTTTTTCTCCCAATCTCAAAGGGAGGCCTTGGGTTGAGACAGACTAGGTTAGTAAATCATGCCCTTATCTCCAAGCAATTATGGAGGATCATTTCTTCAAATGATTCCACTCTTTTATGTACAACCCTTCAAAGGAAGTACATTGACTGGAATCATCAATCCCTTCTCAAAAGACGCTACAATTCATCTTGGATGTGGAAGAGCATTGAATCTTGTGGATCTATCATTACTAGTAAGCTCAAACCACCCATTGTGGTGGCCTATGCAACCGGGTCATCTCACACAATTTGTTAATAGATGTGAGTCTGACCTATTAATGAAATATTTGGTCAAATGAGTTTCTCTTCGATTGCTTTTTTGCAGGTACAGAATTCCAGTTGCAATTTGGCCACAGTTAGATCTCCTCCTCATAATCATCCCCAGCAATCGAATCTGATATTATGTAAAAAGAAGATAAATGGATCAAGCTCCTTGTTTGCATATATTTGTTTATTTGACTTACCATTACAGTAGTTTCACTGGAAGAAGGGTCCTAATACCAAACAAGATTGTCTAATCAAATGCGTCAGAGCCTCATTATGCTGGATTCTTCCTCAGGATTGCATTCGAGGGAATTGAGCAATATGAGAATCTCTTGTGTTGGTAAGCAAATTAAATGATTAACCTCCAGAGGTTTCATCAATCAAGGGCGAATGTTATCATCAATGACACTAGAGTTTTCTTAGGAATTTTCAATCATGTATCATGTGTCATAGTAAATAGGCAGTACCTTGAAAGGTTTAGAGTTATTTTAATTTTCCCTGCTTATGTTTCTCTTCTGTGACCTTGACCTTTACATATTAACATCATTTTTCCTTGACTCCCAAGAAAAGAAAAAAAACACCAACCACTATAAAAAAAGTCAGTTTTTGCAACGGAAAAAATCCATCAACAAATTCGTTTGCGACGGATTTCGTCCGTCGCAATTGCAACAGAAACTCAAATTTTTGTCGCAAATCCCAAGGGATTTGTGACGGACTTCAATTCCGTCGCAAATTTCATTTTATATATAAAATTTAAAAATATATATATATAAATTACATAAAAAATTTAAAATATATTTATATCATAAAAATATATAATAACAATCATAAAGAGTTTACATAGAGAAAACTCTTTACATAAAAATAATTTTCCGTCACAATTTCACTCTTTTCTAGTAGTGAACAAAGTAATCATATACTTGTCTAACAATATTTACAATTTCTTTGACATGTTGACATCATAGTATTAAACTATCAATCCATCCACTATCAAATGGTACTATAATATGTAATCACTAAATATTCTCTCTAGTAAAATATCATAATTGATAACAAAATATTCATACTCATAATCCTTTAACAACTAAATAAATCATTAACATGAAAATTATCATTAACTTTGATCAATATTGCTGTATAAAATTTATACCCAAAAAAAACATGGATTTTTTTTTTTAAATGGCAACCTCGGCCTTCCAGCAACGTGCTGGGTTTGAGCCTGTGTTGCCCCAAGTTAGCCCGCACCCCAGCCCTTGGATTGGAGGCTTTCCCGAACTAGTGACATGACTAGATTTCGGGTTTACCCAGTCATCAGTCCGAATTTAATGACATTGGAGTGAATAAGGGAATTAATGAAGATTTTTAGTATTTTAGAAAATACATGTCATATATATTAACTCACTTAATTAACTTCTTTAATTTAATTAAATTAGGTAAATAAATTTTATATATTAAGGACGGGAGGGAGTATTATTTATAAATGGTCCTCGTAACTAGTTGATTTCGACCAACAAATTCATTACCCTTACCTGTACACAAAAAATAATAAATAAACAATGATATCACTATGTCGCGTGCGTGCGTGTTAATTCATGTTTTATAAAATTTAAAAATTTAAGTGAGTGTTTGGATAACACCCAAACTGTGGTTTCAAAAGTTTTTTTTTTGTAAGTCGAGACAAAAAAAATTTCATATGCTTATTTAGTAATCATACAAGTTATTCTCCAAAAGTTAATACAAACACACAACACTAATCATTTATTCAAATTACCAATATAGAATGCAATATAAAAATATAAAAAAAAAAAGTTTAATATGTTCTTTGTATATTCTAATAATTAAATATATTTCGTCACTAATTTTTTTTTGAAACTATGTGTATTATAAATTATAAATAATTAGTATAACTTTTTATGTTTTTCTTGGGTATAAAATTATTTATTTTAGGGGTAAGGTCCAATTTTATCCCAGAAGTTTTGACTTAAGAGGGTTGGGTATTCGAAAATTTCTTTCAAAGTAATTTTTCCCCGGAAGTATTAAAAACATATTAATTTTACACCATCTGTTAGGAAAGTTAAATTTGGCTGTTAGTTTGACTCAAATTAAGTCAAACTAATGGTCAAATTCAACTTTCAAAACAAAGTTAAGTCAAACTAACGATCAAATTTAACTTTTCTAACGAAAAGGGTAAAATTGTCATGTTTTTAATACTTTTGAAGTAAAATTGCTCCTCAAAAAACTTCCAGATATCTACCCCTCCTAATCAAAAACTTCCCAAACAAAATTGGACATTAACCCTTTATTTTAAACATTGAAATTTTTTTTAAATAATATCTAACAATAAAGGATGCATTAAGAAAAAAGAGAGAAGAAACATAGGGTAATAAAGAAGCACCTTTATTATTATTATATATATATATATATATATATATATATATATATATATATATATATATATAAATAATGGGCTTGTTTGATTTGGACTAAATAAACAAACCCCCAAAAATATCTGGCCCTAGATATTGGCGAAGGTAAATGTTCTTTTTTTTTTTTTTAGGAAAAAAGTTTTGGAGGGGTTCGACATCAATCCCCCACCAAGGTCAGGGTACGGCCCCGGGCACTATGAGCATTTACTGGGGACTTACGAGATTGCCTACCAAAGGAGTCTCAGCGACGGTAGAGCGGATCGAACCCACCACGACCCAAGGGCCTAGTCCTAGATCCCTTACCATCTATGCCAACTAAATGTTCTTGTTTTGTTTTACTAATGGAAACATTAATTGATGTGTTTGTTTTGGTGTGTGTGTGTGTTTTTGTGCGTATGGTCTTGTGTTTATGCTCCACTAATGGAAACAATAATTGATGTGTGTGTGTGTGTTTTTTTTTTTTGGGGGGCCTCATTACAAAAATTCATTTGCTACAGATACCTAATGACTTAAGATTTATGAGAGGGTAAAACTCATTTTCAGTAAAGGCAACTTTTTTAATTGTATGCAACATATTTTTAGCTACATGCGAATGCCTTCCTTTTTGTATATATTTAAAAATATGTTGCATATAACTGAAGAAAAGTTTCAGTTAGGTCTTCATTCAAGACCTTAAACAAATTCTAATTTTATTTGGCAATAGATTTTGGAACAAGGTATTTTTTTTCAACAAATTTTCCTATATATATACTGTTAGAATCAAGAAAATAGGAATAGAAATAGGAAAGATGGGAAAGAGAGAGAAGAGGAGGAATGGAGAATAAGAGGAAATATTTACAACTAGAATCAGTAATTCTTGATAAATAAGGATTTAGAATAGAAAAGAGGAGTAGAGAGAAGGTGTTGGAAATTAAAGACTAAATTCAGAATCTGAGTTTTAGTGAAAAAAGAGGAGATAATTATCTCAATAATACTTTCATTCATCTATAACGTCAATACAACACATAACAACTTATATAGCCTTACTAGAAATAACTACCAATAATTACTTATGTCCTAAATAAGATTTACTCATAAAATAACTACCCCATCAAACCACCTCTTCATAAAATAACTGATATGATACATGAAACTACCCGTTGTCCATATGTTGGATCCTAACACATACACACAGTCGAAGAGAAACAATGTCAGTAGACAGTAGCTGATGACGTGGCTTTTATTCAGCGTACACTTGAATTAATTTTGTCATATGGATCTAAATAAAATCAAAATAACTTTATTACATTTTATTTTATTTAAAAAAAAATCTTTTTTATTTTGTATTTTGTGACAATCTAGGAACCAGTTTCCCTGCCTATCCAAGGGATAAGTAGGGAGAGCTTGTCTCATCTAGGCCGTCCAGATGAGATCTCCACGGTCCAGATTTAATATTGGGTTAAGGAGCAATTTGGCCAACAAACTATTGACTTAGGAGCGTCCACCACAATAAACTTTTAACAGGACCTTAAATACCAACCAACTTTTTAAAATATTAATTTACACAAAACCGTTAGTTTACCACAAACACCGTTACTGTGCCTGAATTGGGGAAAATGAATGTGAGTGTTGGCCAATAGAAGGGGCACAAGGTGCTGCGAACGAATGATAAAGGTTTTTGCCCGTCATCGTTTCGACATTTTTTCTTGCTAGTTCCTTTTCCAAGACTTCTTGAAATCCAAATATCCTCAGTTCGAAGCTCTTTTTTTGCTGCTTCACTCCCCGTTGAGATTTGACGACTTTCCTTGACTCTGGATTTTTCCTTCGCTTTCTCCCTAATTTGAGAGCCGGTAAGATGAGATTCACTTTGATCAAAGCTTGTCTCAGTTTGGATCATGTTAATTCTTGCTTTTACACCTGTCTTCGGTGCAATGCTGTTTTTATAGTGAAAGAAAACTGTGTGGCTTGGTTTTCTTGTTGGAAATTTGGTATTCTTTTTCCATTTAGAGTCATCAGAAAGTGACGTTAATTTGGTTTTTGTTCTCCCACTTTCTTCGCGCTCTCAAAAGCTAAAGATTAGTTTCTTAGATCCTGTTCTCGATGTTTTCTAAGATCGACATTGATGGGGTGGGTTTAAAACAAGTCGCTAGCCTGTGCGATAAAACTTTTATCATTCGTCCGTTATCTCATTCCGTGCGCCATTGTTGTCCGAGCTTAGAATCTCACTGGAAATTTTATGAGCTTGCCAAAAAGACAAAACCTCGTCGAAAGCACATAGAGCTCGATGGAAATCACAAAATAAAGCTGACGAAGGAGGCTGTGGTGATGAAGACGATTAGAGTCAGCGTTGAGGTGAGAAAAGTAGAGAGAACCAATGGCGGTGTGTGGTGCCAGCGACGGAGGAAGAAGCTCCGATCGGTGGTCTTGAAGCTCTCCTTTCTGGTCAGAAACTATCTGCCATGATGTTGCTATCGTCTATTCCGAGCTTCTTTGAATGTCGCGCAATGAAGAATAAGGTTGCGGCGCTGGGTCATTCTCTGCAAGTTGAGAGTCCAGGTGTTTCAGGTCGCCGGCTATTGAGAGTGAGATGTTACAATACAAAAAAATTGTCCTTTTGTAATGGTCAAGTTGAGAGTCCAGGTTTCAAGCACAGTAACGGCGTTTGTGGTAAACTAACGGTTTTGTGTTAAATTAATACTTTAAAAAGTTGGTTGGTATTTAAGGTCCACTTAAAAGTTTATTGTGGTGGACGCTCCTGACCCAATAGTTTGTTGGCCAAATTGCTCCTTAACCCTTTAATATTTATTATTTAGTGATTTTTAAATTAAAAAATCATTTTTTGAAAAAATATTAGTTGAAAGATTGTCTTAATTTTAGATTCTCTATCTATTAAAATAATTTTTTTTAAAAAAAATAAAAGTAAAATAAAATAAAATCTGGACCGTCCAGATCTCATCTGAATGGTCCAGATAAGACAAGCTCTCTCTGCCTATCCTTTGGATAGACAGGAAACTGGTTCTGGTTCCTGTCAATCTACGTGCCGCTTAAAAACATTAACATCAGTCATAACTGTGAGATTATGGGCATAGGGACAGACACCTATAATTGAGAGAATCATGAGGATTCAAGAAAAAAAAAGGGGGAGGGAATTACGTGCAGGTCCAAGGACCAAAAATAATTTTAAAAAAGTATCTTAAAATCACTAAATCACATAAAAGTCCTTAGAGACATTTTTGATATTATTTTTATGGAAACAAAATCCAGGTTTTTAAATTTTTTTGTAAATATATATAGCACTTCCGATTGTAAATATGACTTTTTCTGTTACAAATGATCAGATTTTAAATTTTGTTATAAATATAGCACTTCTTGTTATAAATCTAACTTTTTTTTGTTGTAAATGATCTCTTTACGTTCAAAATCCATGTGTTTAAATGTTGTTGTAAATATGATATTTTCTGTTGTAAATATGACTTTTTCTGTTGTAAATGACCAGATTTTAAATTTTGTTGTAAATACCGCACTTCCTATTGTAAATCTAACATTTTTCTGTTGTAAATTATCTCTCTACGTTCAAAATCCATGTGTTTAAATATTGTTGTAAATATGACACTTTCTGTTGTAAATATGACTTTTTATGTTGTAAATAGTCAGGTGTTTAAATGTTGTTGTAAATATGACACTTTCTATTATAAATATGCATTTCTTGTTGTTAATATAAATAATATCAAAAAAATCCCTTGGGACTTCTGTGTAATTTGGTGATTTCAAAAGAGTTTTTTGTAATTATTTCTGGTCCTTGTACACGTAATTTCCCCCCAAAAAAACCTATAAAAGCCTCATTAAAAATAAAATATGATGTCTAATGAAATAATTTTTCTAACTTACTCTATTTTAATTATATTTGAAAAATTTAATCATTACTCCAAATTAATGTTTATGAACTAGTTTCTCTTGTTTTCGAGAAAAAAAAAAACTAGTTCCTCTTGTCAACAGCTTTAAATTTTTTTTTTTTTTTTTGCTCGGACAACAGTTTTAATATACTACTGGTACTGTTTACGGCGTTAGTGGGGCAGAGGGTTGATATTTGATATAACTATAACTCTATAAGGGGCTCCATTTTTCCACTTTATTATAAAGCCATGCTAATAATAATAGGGGTTTATACTTCTCATGTTACATGAGAAGAAGAAGATTTTTACATGCTATATATATAATATTATATATATGTGTCACCATTTATGTGTGTGTGATGAGAAAACTCCATCTCATAATAATATATACTAATGCTCCATCATTCATTTTATTTTATTTTTTGTTTGTGGGTAACTGGGTATGGACGCGAGGTCACAAATGGATATAAAATGCTCCCTCTCTCTTGTCGGTTTTACTTTCACTACTCTCACACACTCTAATCTGCTTGAGGCGCCTCCATTGAAATGGCTGCTTCTGCCTCTACCCCTGTTGTCTTCCTCGTCTTCATGGCCAGAATTTTAGGGTTTACAGTGGCTCTTCTTATTCTGTTCTGGGTCTCTTCCTTCTCCTCCAGCTTCCTCCCTTCCTCTCTCTCCCCCCAGCACCTTCTCTACTCTGTAACTTCCTCTCTCTCTCTCTCTCTCTCTCTCTCTGATTCTTAGTTTCTGGAAAAATTGAAGCAGCTAAGCCTGGTTTCCTTCATGTTTGTATCTGCAGCTTCTTCATCCTCTGCTCATGGTAATTGGGTTCATTCTCATCAGCGGAGAAGGTAAGCCTATCATTTGAAATACTACGAAGTGGATCTTCTATTTGAAGCATTGAGAGATTGGCTTAATTTGTGTGCAGCAATATTGGTTCACAGATGGTTTCCTGGTTCGAGAGGGATGAAGAAATGTGTGCATTTGTGGCTGCAAGGGGTGGCTATGACTTGTGGGTTCTTTGGGATTTGGACTAGATTTCAGGGCAAAGATGGCATTGTGGCTAATTTCTATAGTCTTCATTCTTGGATGGGTCTGCTCTGCATCTCCCTCTTTACTGCTCAGGTACTCTTTTCTTCTTTACCTTCTTCATATTATTACTACCCACATTTTCTTTTTTTATTTTTGTTTCTTCTTGGATTCTGTGAGCTTTTTGGTTTCAGTTCTTGCAAGTTGATCATTTTTTTTTTTTGGGGATTGTTTTCCTGTTGGTATTGTTTCCCGAGAACTAATAATCTCTCCTACAGTCCTACTGATAATTCATCCGAATCCCAAGCATGTAGTAGATATTTTAACTTTAACTCTAACTAAATTACTCGGTTTAATAAAACAGTTAAAATTAATTAAAAATAAAAACAATTTTTTAAGTATACTTTTATTTATAAGTAATAAGTAAGAGAGAAATATAGTTGTCATAAGTATTATTTACCTTTTAATTAATGTAATATACAACTCTGATCCTATTTATAAGTTCACTTTGACCAAATCTCATATACCAAAGGAAAGTTATTTGACACGGGTAAAATTTCAACTTTACCCTCATTTATGATCGAGTGTTTTTCAACTGTTTCTTCTTTCTTTATCTTCATTGGTGCAATTAATATGGGTAAAATTGTCACAATCTCATTTTTTATATAAAACTAGACTTATAAATAGGATCAAATTTTTTAATCAAATTAGACTTATAAATAGAATCAGAATGGTATATAGTTAATGAGGGACGCAGATTGAAAAGGAAAAATTATTATTAAATGTTAAGATAATTTTTTTGGGCTCTTATACAAAACGAAGATAATTAAAATTCTAGACTCTTATAAAAGAAGAGGAGAGGAGCATGGAAGTTAAAAACTCGTTTTATCACTACGATTTTACGTTTTTACGATTTTTTTCATTAAAACGATTTTACTATTTTTCCAAACGCTTTTGTGTTTTTACGATTTTTTTACGTTTTTACTACGTTACGATTTTACGTTTTACGATTTTTCATTCTCCTTCCGTTTTCAGGTAAAATCTACGTTTTAACTACCATGGAGAGGAGTATATATTATTATATCATAGGGTAACGTGTAAGAAAGCGCCTGCTTAATTGCTAAATATAGGGTCTATTACTAAATTAAGATTGATTAAGTTGATTGTTTATCATTACTTTGTAAAACTTGTGTCACCTCCCCACCCTCCCTAAAATACCTTTGTTTTAATCAGGATATTAAATATAATTGTTCAAAAAAAAATAAGGATATTAAATATAATTGTTCAAAAAAAAAAAAGGATATTAAATATAATTGTTCAAAAAAAAATAAGGATATTAAATATGAGAGAAAAGATAATGAGAAGAATTATAAAATTAATGAGAAATGTGAAAAAAAAAATTATTAAATGAGGGAACTAAAGTTTTGGCCCCCGGAAAATGAGGGAACTAAAGTTTTGGCCCCCGGAAAATGAGGGAACCAAGGTAGATCAAGCCATCAAGGTTCTATATTAATTACATTTATCAATAACGTTTCATATTTAAAACGGTACGGAATAAAAAGATAATACTACTCTGATTTTATTTATTTATTCAATTATCTAATTTTCTCATACTAAAGAAAATTTGTTAACTCTACAAATATAGACTAAATTGATAAAAATAAAAAATTTAATTTTGCTCTCATTTATAAATGAGTATTTTCATCTTTTCTCTCTCTACCTTTAATTGAGAAAAATTAGAACCCTCTCATTTATTATTAAGAAAGCAGACTTATTTTAATAAGGACAATTTTTTTTTTCCAAACTAGACTTATAAATATAGGACAAGCTTGGCTATCATATTGTCCTTCAAATTATTTATTTCTTCAATTTAATGGTTTAGCTTTTAATATCATGTTGTCGTTTTCTTTTCTTGGTAATATCATACGACTCCCCTCTTTATATTATCTATCCCAGTAAAGAGTAACTTAAAATATTTAAAGAAAAATTAGGGAATCTGTTATTCTGTTTGTAACAATCTAAAAGCTGTCAAGAAATTAAAGTATCAATATAATATAAATTTAAAAAATAAAAAAGATTACAAGGAAAAAGTGAACGACTTACATTGTAATAAATGTATCTGTTCTGGTGTAGAACACAGATGTCCAGCCGCGTGTATGGGCTGGTGATTTGATATAGGATCTAGGGTCTCTGTCTGGGTACCAATGTGATAGCACACAGACGGAGAGAGGATCACTGAACACAACCTGGCGCTTGGCCGATGGAGTGGGGTGTGTGCTCGGTGTGACGATATGTAGATTAGTCTAGGTTTAGAGCGTGTGTACCTTAGGATGTTGCTTGGGTATTTATAGGACCTACGGAGCGGCTTTGGCGTGATTCCGGGCCTATTATCAGCTGCCTATCCTTATGCGGATGTGTTCCTAGATACCGGGTAGTTGAGATATTCCGGGGTTACGGATATGACGGATCGATGTGCCTACCCTTGGTTGGGCCTTCATGTGATTGGGCCTTATCTAGGTCCGTAACGATTGCCCCCGGCCGGTAGTTCAAGGTTTTGGACTGCTTAGGGGTATATCTTGTTTTTATAAATGTCATCAGAGGTGTTACCCATTTCTGACGTCTGCGTCGGGCTAGGATTTGTTGAGTTCATTTCCACAGGTGCGTGGTAGCAGTTCGAGGTCGATGAGCGGGGTGTCCCTCAATCTCTCATGCGATGTCGTCTTTGGCGCCTTGTGGTTTGCGGGCGGTTGGCCGTGGCCGACATCCGAGGAGAGTGCCGTGGTTTGGACCGCCAGAGCTACAAGCGTGAGATGGTGCGAATCAAACTGGCACTCAATCGGCCAGAGGCAAGATACGGCACCAAGGCTCGTCATTGAAGCTCACGGGCCGTTGTTACTTCACGGTGTGACTCTTGGGAAACCTCCTCGATCTTGCCATGATTGTCTATGACACTGTCTTCCTGAGATTGGGGAGGTGCTTTGATCCTCGTGTCGCCACCCCGAATTTCGTGTGCATTTAATGCTCGGTGAGTACGTTACACGTCTTCTCAGCCTTTTGGGGTGAAAAGTCGTGGTTACCCTCGTCGGTTGGGTTTCTTTTGTTTTGAATTTCCCTCCTTCTTTCCTCTCGATATAACTTGCTGGCATTTCTCTTTTTGCCCACTTTTTCAATTCGCTCACTCTCCCCCCCACACGGGAATTCTTCTGCGCAAAGTCAGAATTATGTTCTTAACTTCCAGTGTCTCAGAATACTCTGAAGAATCAAAGCTTCTTTCTTGTTCGGATTTTTCATCTACTTTATTGTGTCGATTTTACGCAATCTTCGCGTATTCGGGTATTTTATCTTTTTATATTGTTCTAGCATTTTAGTTCTCCCTCTTCCCCTTTTCTTTCTTTGGTGTGCCCTGTGTTACGGGTTTTACGGGTGGAGTGTTTGTGAGTTGAGCTATCGAACCCATAGGTCTTGTCCTTTTGAGTGTACGTTCTTAGTTGTTTCCCCCTCCTTCTTACCCTTATGTTGGTTGTATAGGTTTGAGCTCTTGATGGATAGGGAAAACATTCTTCGTCTTCACATCGGCCTTTAGATCCTAACGACGATGAGGTGCTTCGTGAGCGTTATCCCTTTTTAGTTATTGGTCGCTAGGGACCTCCTTATCAGGAGGAGAAACGGTCTTTAGCCCTCAGTGGTCGATCGGGTGCGCGAAGCGCTGGGAGGCCCGGCTGTGGTTCTGGACCCGATCAATCGAACTGGCCTTATTAGGCGGATTTTCATAGTTTATCGATATCGAGCCTCTTTTAGCCGGCGATAGCGCTACCAAGCGCATCGTCCGTCAGAGTCGGGGTCATTACCGGTGGCTATCACGGTCCTGTTGGGATTGTGTTGCCGAAACTCTTCCCTTATTGCGAGTGGGCAAGGCCGTATGGTAGAAGTCATCCTGGGCTCATGTCGGCATAATTCGTTAGGCGAGCTGTGCCGGACTTCAAGGGTCTTCCTTTCTCGAGTTTGTCGTCATCGGGTATTACGCCTAGTTCGACTTTAGTTTTATTTCATTTTGTTGTAGGTAAATGGAGTCTACGTCTTCCCCTCGTCTTTCGGCTTCGAGCCGGAGGCGGACTCCGATAGTCCTTCACCGGCCTGCGTTCCAAGTATCCACTGGGTGACTAGCGAAATGCTAACCATACGTTCGGCGATGACCAAGGCGGATATGGATAAAGTAGGGTCTCAGGGTCATCGGGATGTCGTCTTTCCCCCAGGAGGATGAGCCGATCTGCGCCATTCGGGAACCGAGGCTCTCCTAATTTCTTTCTTTTCTATCGGGATTATATGACCGGCTCGGTATTCGCTTTCCGTTCTAGGGTTCCAAATGTCCGTCCTACACTACCTTCATCGGCTCCTTCTCGGCTTCACCCGAGCGGGTGGGCTTATCTGCGGCGTTCGCCTATCTATGCGGGACAATGCGGCCCGCTATTCCGTGTCCGCCGCCTTATTCCTTCATTTTTCTCCCCTTTCACCCCTCGGTCGGGTAGGGAACCGCCTCTCAGAAAGGGCTAACTTCTCTTCGTGCCGAGGCGGACCAGGAAACTCATGAATTCTTTCTCGGACTCCTTCAAGCATTTCAAAAATGCTTTCTTTAAAGTTGTTGCAATCCACAGGGAAGTGCCACAGTTTGAAAGCCGGCGAGGGTCAGGGCGTTGAATGGCGCTTCCCCTTTATTGGTCCTCAGAGCACCATCACTTCTCCTCTTCCACCTACCAATTCTCGTTAAAAGACCTCTCGAAGACGAGAGAGAGTATGCCGCTCGGTGGCGTCTTACGTTGCCGAACATGGTGTCAAAAGAGCGGCCTTCTATATTAAGAAGGCGGTGAGTCATCCGGCTCGGCCTCCGGTATGGCTTTATTCTTTGTGAATTCTGTTTTTACGCACGCCTTTTGTTATCTAACTAGCTTCGACTTTAGATTTATGCTTACATGTAGTCAAGTTGCTATGAATCGAACCCAGATTATCTTGAGTATACCTTGCCGGTTGTTGGGAAGCCAGAGAAAGCTCCCGGAAACGTCCAGTGCAGAGCCTTCTAAGAAGCGAGCTCCGCGGCTTCTATGGTCCCAAAGCCTTACGTGTCGAAGAGGGCCAAGGTCGGGGATTCGGCCGCTACCGCTTCGATTGCTCCAGTGTTACCTTCTTCTCCTCCGTCATTGATAGCCGCGGCGGAGGTAGTGCCTTCTTCTACGCCGGTCTCTCTGCTGTAGGAACATCTCCACGTTCAGACCCATCTCCTCCATCCTTGGAAAAGGCGAAACAGGTTGTCGTCTCTGATTCTGTTTCTCCTTTGCGCCCATCGGCTACCGTTCCTCGACCAAGTGGCTTCAAGCGGAGCCGGGCTGGAGTGGGGGCGTTTACGAGGATCGGCATGGCCTTCTTTCCGCCACGTCGGCTTTTGTCTCCTCAACCTCTTTCGGACGAGGACCTTCATGAACTCCAGAATGTGTCCAGGTCATCTTGGCGGGGCTCTTGGATTATCTCGGGCACAGCCGCATCTCCATGGTTATTATGCTCGAGCCTGCGGAATCCAGAGCTACGAAGCAAAATTTAGAGTCGGGTGAGGAAAAAGTGAAACAGTGGCGGAAGAGAAAGAGAAGGTTGAGGTGAAAGGAGGAGGCGAAGACGGAACTTAAAAGTTCCCAAGCTGCCGCGGACAAAGCCGCGAGGATCTTGTCGACCCACCGGCGCGCGCGAGCCCATGCCGACTGAGGCGGACCCGGGAATCCACAGCGGAGGTTAATCATAAATTGGCCGATGCCAACTCTCGTCTGGTCGGCCGACACTAATCGCGGGGCTGAAGTCCTCCCGCTCTATGTCTATGGATGCGGTCAAGCGGCTTACGCGGCAACGTAGCGAGTTATGTACGCGATTGCGGCAAGTCAGAGGCAACTGGCGGAGGAGAAGACCGCCCATGAGAAGGCGGTGGCGGCGGTAAGGAAAACCGCGTCGGATTGCTTCGAGATGGCCCTAGCCCGGATTGAGTACTTAAACCCGGGGTAAAGCGAACGTGGTGGGTATGGATGTCGCTCTCGCTTCCAAGATGGTGTTCTTATTCCTCGCCTTTATCTCCACGAAGATAGGTCGACCGGATGCCGAAGTGAGCGAGCGGTGAGCAAGCGCGAGAGAGGCTGCATCCGGGGCGGACCTAATGGCGACGAGGCCGCTGCGGGCGAGGGCCCTTAGCTTTGTTGTCTTTTTCTTTTTGCTTTCTTTGTTTTCGGCTTTTGATGCCGATGGTATATTGTACCTCCGAACTTTTAACTTTATGAATGAAGATTCAATTAAATAGCTCGTTACATACTTTTACCTTCATGCGTACAGTGCACATGGGATAGTTTTAGGCCAGGGCCGGGGTCTTTAAAGGATTAGAGTCCGCTTAGTACTCTTACGGTGTCGAAACCAGGTGCATGAGTAGGGGTGTCTATATATACCGCGCTACGAGGTTCGGAGTCGTATTAGGGATTTTTAACCGGGGTAAGGGTGAATGGTCACATGCTCATCCGTGGTCGTCGTTGGGACACACTTTGACCATGTGGACACGATCGGGTCCGTTATGACTATTCACCTTCTTACTTAGGTGTCAATTTCGATGCATCAAAATATTTACTGGGTGTATAGACCTCGGTGTCTGTGCGCTTATTTAACGAATCATTTTGACCCTCTTAAAATTGAACATTTGATCAACAAACCATTTATTTATTCAAGAGATGATTAGCTTTATAAAGGCGACAATGAAAGGAAAGTTTGCGAAGTGAAATGGCGAAACCAAAATAAGCTTGAAATAATAAATCAAAAACTTAACTCGGACAGCGGGGTGTCAGTTGAAACATCTGGTTGTGGCCCGGGCCCTAACTATAGTAGGCCCTTAATTTGTCGCCATTCCATGTCCTCTTGACGGATTTTCTTGTCGGTGTTTCGAGAACATACGCTCCTTTTTCCAACTTCTCCTTGACTCGTGCGGTCCTTCCCAATTTGCGGCGAGCTTGCCGTCTGGGCGTTCTTGTTACCGATGTCGGCCCTTCTTAGGACAGTCGCCCGGTCAAATGCCACAGGTTTGACCTTTCTATTGTGTTTCGCCGCCATCGGTTGCTTGGTTGCTATGTCTCGGCAATGGGCCGTGGTTCGACTTCATCTACCAGGCTCCATCTCGGTTGCCAACGCCCTTGAATTCGACGGTTCTCCTTCCTCCGGGGTTACGAGCCTTCTCAAGATGGTGACCAACTTCGGCCGGGATCATGGCTTCGCATCCATATGTCATGCGGAAATGCGTCTCTTGGGTAGGCGATTGGATAGTTGTGCGAACTCCCATAAGACGTTATAAAGGCTGTTCGACCCAACAGAGTGCCGGCCTCTTGCATCTTTTTCGAAGTCCATCCGGGATTACCTTGTTTGCGCCTGCTGTCCGTTTGATTGTGGGTGTTCGGCGATGCAAAATGATGTGTGATGCCGAGGTCCACCATCATATCTGGAAGTTCTGTCCGTGAGCGAGTGCCATTGTCTGTCACTATCTCGGCGGGATCCGAAGCGGGAGAAAATACTGTTGGATGAAGCCGGGACCACAGCCGATGTGATGGTGGCGGCGGTTCGGCCTCAATCCACTTGTTAAAGTAGTCCACCGCCACGATTAGCCATCGAAGTTGTCAGGGGCCGGCTTAAGCGGTCAGTAGATCCATTCCCCATTTAAAGAAGGGCCATGGGCGAGAGATATATTCCATGTCGATGGAGGGGACCAAATGATTTTGGCGTGTTTAAGCAACTATCACATGCCTTCACAAATTCGCTTGCGTCACTTTGCATGGTGGGCCAGTAGTACCCGGCCCTCAGTGCCTTTCTTGCTAATGCTTTTGCACCCATGTGTTGCCCGTTAATTCCTCCATGGGTCTCGGCGAGGACATATCTACTTTCGTGAGTGCCCAGGCACGTTAACATCGGTGTATGCAAGCCTTTTCGGTAAAGGCGATCGTCTATCATTGTGTATACGGCGGCTTCCGTATCGGTTTTGAGCATTCGCCGTTCCAAGGGAATAATTCCCTCTCAATGTAGTCCTCGGCGGCTTCCTCCAATCGGTGGCATCGGATATGACCATTACGCGGGTCGGCTCTTCCACCTTTTGTTGTATGACGGTTACGTGGTTGGTCGTCTCTTTAGTGCTAGCCAATTTGGAGAGTATGTCTGCTCGGACATTTTCCCTCTTGGTATATGGGTAACCTTTACTTCTTCGAACTCGGCTGGATATTCTTGACTTTGCTAAGATACTTAGCCATTAGAGGCCCTTTAGCTTTGATATGTCCCATCTATGCGGCGGCGGCGAGTTGTGAGTCGGTGAAGGCCAGAGACTCTTTGTCTAGAGCTCCTTGACTGTTGGAGTCAGGCCGGGAGCGCCTCATATTCGGCTGATTGTTTGACGTCGGGAAATCTAGTTGTAGGGAGTGTTCGATCGTCGCTCCTTCGGGGCTCTCTATGATTATTCGGCTCAGCTTCCTTCGAGTGGGACGAGCGAGTCGACATATACTTTCAGTGGTCATTGTTAGGGGTCTTCATTAATTGGAGTTAGTTCTCGAGGAAATCCGCGAGAGCTTGTGACTTAATAGCATGTCGTGCTTCGTATGTGATGTCGAATTCGGATAACTCAATAGCCCAGATCATTCGGCACCAGTCAGACATGGAGTACTGTCGAATGGGTTGGGTGGTTCGAACCGTTATCTTGTGAGCTTGGAAGTACGGGCGCGATCTGCGTGCGTCATTATTATGGCGAAAGCCAATTTCTCCAACTTCGATATCTTAGCTCAGAGCTTTGCAAAGCTTTGACGAAGTATATTGGTTCTTGGCCATTCTTTCCTTCGCGAACAGGCAAGCTCTTTGCTTCTTTCCCAGTGATAAGTAGAGGAAGAGGGTTTCGCCGGTGTGGTTTCGATAAGGCGGCGGAGTGGCCAAGCATTGCTTAATCTTTGAGAATGCGGCGTCACACTCAGGGTCCAATTTCTGTCGTGTCCTTTTTAAGTAATTTGAAGAAAGGCAAGGCGCTTTACGCCGATTTGGGCGAAATGCAGTTACGCGCCAAACGGCTGTCAGCTGCTTGGACCTCCTTCTTGTTCTGGGGGCTGCATGTCTAATACGACCTTACACTTATCGGGGTTCGCCTCGATTCCTCAGTGGTAAGCAAGAAACCAGGAATTTTCTGCCCAGTACTCGAACGCACATTTTGCGGGGTTCGGTAGAATCGTGCGCCCTTAACTTGCTAAATGTTTGCTCAAGATCTCGGATGTGATCATTGGGATCACATGATTTGACAATCATGTCGTCGATATAGACCTCGATGTTATGGCCTATTATAGGCGTCTTTAGGGCATGCTTTGTTCGGTCGGTATAGTCGGTGCATACTCTCCATTTGCCATTTGGCTTTGAAACCATCACCACGTTGGAAAGCCACGTGGTATATTGTATCTCACGACGAAACCGGCCTCCAATAGTTCGCTTACGTGTTGGTTCGGCGCTACTGCCTATCGGGGCCCTCGCTCTTTTCTTACGGGCTACGGGGTTGACCCGGCCGTATGGCCAATTTATGACGAGAAATTGGGGTCTATGCCGTGCGTCGGCGCGCTCCATGCAAAAACGTCTCGATTGTTGGCCAAAAACTCTTCTATCCTCAATCGCGAGTCGGGGTCAAGGCCACGCCTACTTTCGTACTATGGTTTGGATTGTTTCCAAGTACGAAGTCTTCTACCTCTCCTTACAGTTACGGCGAGGTGTCCCCTTTTCTTTTCGTAGGTCTAATTCGATCATATTGATCGGTTCTTGGATCTTTTTGTGCTCTGGATCCGTTGTTCGGATCTTGCTTTTACGTTGATTGTCTCGTTGTAACCTTGCTGGACTCTTTCGATCACCCTTGACGGTAACGACTTGGTTGCTATTGCCTATCATTTTTATCTTCGATGCTTAGTAGACACCGGCATGTCCCAATTGTGGATTGTTGGTCTTCCCGGGATGATGTTGTAAGGGGAGGAAATCGGCCACAATAAATCTTACTCGCTCGGATTTGAAACCTTCCTTCGTTCCAAGGGTGAGTCGGAGGTCTATATATCCCTTTGGAGGGGATAATTCGCCATTAAATCCTACGAGTGGTTTGGCATGGCTTCGAGTCCTCTGGTCGAGATTCATTCTCTTGAAGGCATCCCATATGATGATGTCTGCCGAGCTCCCTGAGTCTATAAATATCCTCTTGACTCGGCAGTTGACCAAGGTTCCAGTGATTACGAGGCCGTCTTGATGGCCGGGGAGTACGTCGGCCAAGTCCTCTTTTGTGAACATGGTGAGGTCGTTCAATTTTGTCGGTCATGTGTGATTCTTCTTTAAACTTTGGTCGGTCCCTTATTGAAAGAACTTCCCTTAGATATTTTCTCCGTTGGCTCGGCGTATCTCCTCCTCCTCAGAAGGCTCAGCTAATAACGTTGCAATCGAACTCCGTGTCGGGAAATCCATTGTCTTCGAATCTGGCTTCTTCCTCTTGCCCTCTTCTATTCTCGGGTCAGGATGTTTGATCGGTCATTTTGCTTTCGCTTTTCTTTTGTGCGTCCCTGTGTTTTTATTACGTATTGACGCAATTTTCCTTCTCGAACGAATTTCTCGATGGCTTCGCGAAGTTCATAGCATTGATCCGTGGTATGCCCTTTACAATCGTGAAAAGAACAATAACGGGACTGGTCCGTGTTGGACCGTTTCCTGAGGGATGAGGTTTTTCGACCTTCCGCATCTCGGTCGGCGCTACTTCCCTCCATAGGCGGGACCGGGGAACATTGAGGGGGTATAATAGTCAAATTTATTCTTCAAGTCTGTCCTTGGTTTATATTGCTTATTATCGGTTCCTTTCCGCGGCGGTCTTGCTTGCGGCCAGTCGGGTGGATTTTATCCCTTGGCGGGGTGTTCTTGTCCGGGTCCCTTCGCGCATTCGCTTGGCGCATTTGTTCCACCTCAAGATATTTCTTCGATCGTGTCATGAAGTCCTTTAAGCTCTTAGCCGGCTCTTTGAAAAATGATTCAGCGAGTCGGCTCGAATATCCGAGCCATCGGCCGGGGAGGTGGACGTGCACTTCCTCCTTTAATTTACGGACTTGCGGGGCCGCATGATTAAAGCGATCCAAATAGCTTTGGAGTAATTCGCAGCCGCCGCACGATTTTGGATAAGGTATATTGAGACTTGGTACATTTCTTACTAGTTGCAAATTGTAACTCGAAAACCTTTGCCAAGTCATCAAATTTAGTTATCGAACCTGGAGGCAGATTGGTTCTCAGAGGCCTCTACACATCATGATCATCGAAAGTCGTCCACATGAGTTGTTGGATCCTGCGAACCGTCGTACTTACTGAACTCGGTGAGGTTCAGCTTTCCTGGGAACCGTGCTCTGAGGATCTTGGGTGAAAAGGGGCTGTCAGCTTTAGCCTCGGCATATCTTCCTTGACGAGAATCGTGTGGGGATGTCGGGTCGACCCTTCGCTCAGGAGGACTTCCCCTTTGTGATTCTTTGGTAGAGGAGGCCGCCCTTTTAGTATTGTCTATTGTCTTACGCCGACGGAACTATGACCTTCTGGTCGGGTTCCCACGTTTTGTCATCCTGATCATAGCTGGTGCTCTTAGGTTCCCTTCTCCGGTTCCGCTCGTCGATGCGATGAAATTGAAGAGTATAACGTTTGTCCATATTCTCGATGCGTTTCATCATGGCGAGCTGTCCGTTATGGAGTGTAAGGAAGTCCGGATTCGGGCCGGGGTCCTCTGACTTACAACCTGGATTGGATCTCTGTGGCTCACGGCGATGTCCCCGCGGCTGCGATGAACCCGTCTCGGACTCGTTCCCATTTTCGAGTTGATCTTGATTCGGGCCACGAGGTTCCTCAAGGCGCTCTTACTTTGTGATAACCGGTCTTCATTGTCCCGCTCATTGCCACCGATAGGGTTGGTCGATTGCTCGGTGTCTTTGTGGTTGCCGGGGTGGTTGACGTTGCTCTCGGTTGTTCGAACCATCTCCGGCGCTACGGCTTGTACGCGGGTGTTAACCCTCATTGGTCAAGGGAATCGAAATTTATCGTTCCCCACGGTCGGCGCCACTGTTGCGGTGTAGAACACGGATGTCAGTAGCGTGTATGGGCAGTGATTTGATATAGGATCTAGGGTCTCTGTCTGGTACCAATGTGTGCCTATCCTTATGCGGATGTGTTCCTAGATACCCGGGGTAGTTGAGATATTCCAGGGTTACGGATATGACGGATCTGATGTGCCTACCCTTGGTTGGGCCTTCATGCGATTGGGCCTTATCTAGGTCCGTAACAGTATCAAATAAATAATAATAATAATAATAATAATAATAATAATAATAATAATAATAATAAAAAATAATAATAATAATAATTAATAATAATAATAATAATAATAATAATAATAATAATAAATTTTAAAAATAAAAAAGATTACATGGAAAAAGTTAACGACTTACATTGAAATAAGTGTAAATACCCTTTTTGGTCCCTGGAAAAACACATTTGACCCTTTTTCGTCCCTGAGTAAAAGAAATGTCATTTTGGTCCTTTTTAGGGACTTAGAAGGACCTTTTTGGGAATTTCTGAGGGATTAAAATATGCAAAAAAATGATCAAAAGGACTAAAAGGGACCTTATTTTTCCATTTTAGGGACTAAAAGTGACTTATTTTTTTTCAGGGACCAAAAAGGGCATCCGTGTTTTTTCCAGGGACCAAAAAGGGTATTTACTCTTGAAATAAATATATCAAATAAATAATAATAATAATAATATATTACACTCAATGTTAATGATATTGGGATATACTAGCATTGATGATGCTGATGTGTACCAAACATGGGAGCGCATTATTATTATATTATTGTTATTATTATTATTATAGCATTCTCTAGAGGGTAAAGAATAGATCATGGACACATGCAACAATTAGAAAAATTGTTGCGTATAAGATAAATGGCAGAGAGAAAACCAGAAGATGATGAAAACATGTTTTCATTATTCATAGAAGGAAAAGAAAAGAAAAGAGCCAATATGGTCATACATCAAATGACACCAAACCCTCTTATGACGGTAACGAACAAGGAAACAATGATCATTTCTCAACATCTTCAAGGTGTAGCATTGGGAAAGAGTCTCTTTCAAAGAGAGTGAAACAATGATTAAAACTCCCCCACTGACAGGACATGGGATAATAGGTAATTAGGATTTTTAGATATTTAGCAGCATTCGGGAATATTTGGGTTTTAACTTTAATTTGATGGTTGTCTTTTATCATTAACTGTTATTTGCATTTGCATTTAATCTTAGGATTATATAATAGCATCTCAACTTATTTTCTTTATATGTCTTGCATAATATTGAATTGATATTTGAGTATTCCCTGCCTCAAGTTCTTATCTTCTCATTCTATTTGTATAATTTCTCTGTCCCTCCTCTCTTTTTTGGGAGGTGATTAAATCCAGACCAGCCACTAAATGGGCCTGGATAGTGCGTCTAGCTAGGGTCAGTAGCTTAGATTGGAATCAAACTGAAGCTAATTTAGAGCTAGACTGATGAGGAAGTGAACTTGAACCAATGTTATTAAAACTAGACTGGTCGGGATACTAAGTCAAGGGTTAGTGGGTCATACCAAAGTCAAACAACCGGAGCTAACCAAGGCCAAACTGGTGAGAAAGTGAAGATTTAATTTCAAAGTTATTAATATGAAATTATAAAGAAAACAAAAAAATCGATTTTTTTTTTAAAAAAAATTGGTTAGTTCTCAGACCAGACTGGCTTACCTGCCGGTATCCGGGCCAAACCGGCCGATCCGGTCCGGGTTTAATTACTATGACTTGAACGATAATAGTTTTTTGAAATTTTTGGAATTTGATAATTTTTTAAGATCAAGCGATAATATTTTTGAATGATTCTTTTTACATTAAAAAGTATACATCTCAAACTTTCCATAGAGTGTTAAATTATAATTTTTGAAAATATGTAGAATTATATATGAATTTTTGAAGTAAATAAATTCTAAATAAGTATTAAACCAGTTAAATAGGTCGGACTGGACCAATTAGATGACCAGTTGGACGGTTTCGTAGTTGACATGGCCAGTCCGGTCTAGTTTTAATAACATGGCTTTTTTCTTTTCTCTTTCTCCTCACAATTCCTCTTCCCCGTCCTGCATCACCCATACACTTAATTCACGAGGTAGATGATAAACACAACTAATTACTAACTAATCACTTTTTGACCAATTGGACCCTCTCAAGGAATAATTTGTGTGAAAGTGCAGTGGTTGATAGGGTTCTGGAACTTCTGGCACAGAGGAGAAGTGAGGAAGGTGAGGAAAAGAATACTACCTTGGCATGTGTTCCTTGGTCTCTACACATATGCTTTGGCTGTGGCAACAGCAGAAACTGGCCTTGCAGAGAAGCTCATTTTCATACAAGCTGCAAGAACAACAACCAACTTATCCAAACACAGTGCAGAATCTATGGTGGTCAATAGCTTAGGTTTAGGTCTTGCCCTCTTGGGTGTACTTGTTGTTTTTGCTGCTCTTTCACCTATTAATAAGAACCAGCTCCAACAACAATCTCTCCAAACCAAACTTTCCTTATCTGATTACACCTCCAAGGCTTTGCTTTAATATTGTTTGCTATCTTTTTCTAGTTCCTTGTACATTTGGGGACGATGAGCCTAAGAATACGCCGGGGAATCCTTTAAACCCAGTTACATCATTGGAGCTACAGAAGCTATGGTTAACCATACCATGAAAGCCATGCATCTTGATTTGTCTAATTATTGTAAATATCAATGACTTTTACCTTTTGATTGCAATGACCAATTCCTCCTTGCTCTATTCTTTTCATCACTTCATCAACGTCGCTATACTTTCATCATATTTTTTAATTCATCAACAATAAAATAAAATGAATAAAAAAATAAAAGTAAGCCAAATAAACAGTCAAAACTATATTATTTAATCTATATTGTTTATTATTAAAATGTTAGTAAAAATAATATTCTCTATTAAAAATTACAGTAGTTTTTTCCTCCAAAATAAAATTGCAAAATTCAATGACAAATATATCAAGGGGGTTAAGTAACAATTTTACCCTGAAAGTTTTTTTTTAGGTTCAATTTTACCCCAGAAGTATCAGTATCAAGGAAGCAATGTTACTCTCCTCGTTAGGTAGACATTGACGGGCGTCAGGGTACACTCGAGTGTGACCCCTCCCACTCGAGTGCGTGTACACGGTTTTTTTTTTTTCTTTTCCGCACACTCAGAAGAGTGTGCACAAATGCACACTTGAGTGTGCACTCAAGTGTGCATAAATGCACACTCAAGTGTGCATTTTGTGCACAGAGTATGTCTGAGTGCGAGAAAAAAAAATTACGTACGTGAGTGTGAGGGGTCACACTCAAGTGTATCCTAATAGCGTCAGTGTCTAGGAGGGCAACATTACTCCATTTTGATACTTCTGAGGCAAAATTGAACCTAAAAAAACTTTCAGGGTAAAATTGTTCCTGAGATATACTTTCGAGACAAAATTGGTACTTAACTCATATATCAATAATATTGTTTTATTTTATCAAGTGTATTTTCATTTTTTTCTAAATAATACATTAACTCTTTTTTATTTTTATGGTTTTAATTTTAATATTCTTAATTTTACATTATATAGATAATATAGGGTTAATGGGAAAAAATACCCATAAAATTTTCTCAAAAGTAATGTCTTTTTATTAGAGTTAACAGATCTGGAAATTTTGCTCCCTTTTATAAATTTCATGTATATTTTTGCTCCCAAAAAAAATTTATAGTGCCAGGTAAACTTTTGATAAAAAATAATGGGTATTTTTGCTACTTAACCTTATAATATACAATATGTATTTACTTTTTAGTCATTTCACATCTAAACTTGCTCTTACATTGCTCATCCAAACAAGTTCAATTTATTTGTCAAATTGACTTTTTTCCCAAACTCAATCCAAACATAAATCATGTTACTTTAAACCCTAAACCCAATCAAATATTTTTTTTTCGTTTTTTTCTCAATAATATATTAAATCTTTTTTGTTTTTATGGTTTTAATTTTAATATTCTTAATTTTGCATTATATATATAATATATATGTATTTACTTAATAAAACTAATGTACTTTTTAGTCATTTTGTAAAACCCTAAAAATCTTAGTAAATAATGCCTAGTAAAAATAGGTAAATATGAGGTCTCAAACACTTTGTATTGAATTTATCTTGTTGGTAGGGTAATTTCTCTTGAAATTAGATAATGTGCAGTTAGGTCCCTAAAACGTTTGAAAGTTTGCAAATAGGTTCCTAAAATATTTATGGGTTATAAAATACCCTGAAAATATTATAAAGAGGCAAATAAATATTTATTTGAAATAGGGAAGAATATTGCCCTTAATTTAGGTAATTTATTAAATTACTACCTTGGAAAAATAAAGGGGGAAAATCAAAAAGTATTATAATGACCAAAATGCCCCCGTGATTTTAATATAATGCATGTGACATAAAATACTAATGTCAGTGCAAAAGTTGTGAGGTAATAAGTTATTCTAAATAAGAAAATTGTCAACAATTGGTAAGGGATTAATTAAGTAATTTTTGGTTAATTGTTAAGCTTGGATTAAGGGAAAATCCAAGGATAATTATGTAAAACCCTATAATTAGTGGTTTATGGCTAAAAATAGCATAAAATATATTTGCTAATTAATTGGAAAATATGAAGAAAAATATGTGAGATTAAGTAATTTTAAGCCTAAAAACATGTATGGACCAATAGGAAAATTTTGTAAAAAATTATATAAAATAATTATAAAATAATTATTTTATATAATATTAATTAATTAATTAAATTATAAAAACAGAAAAAAAAAAAAAAGGACCGAAATTTTTGGATAAGAATTGGTGAAGAATATTCTATGGAATATGGAATATTCTGCGGATATCCAAAATCTTCAGCGGAACCGATGACACCCTGAATGGGATCAAAAATTTAGTTGAACCAAGTATTTTGAAAGAGGAAGAAAAGATCTTCAGGGCTATGTTGCCGGTTTTCTAAGATTCTCCAAGATTACGCGATTAGGACACCAAACGGGGAACTTTATCGGTACAAGACCATAAAGTAAAAGCATCACATCACCATTAATGGTGCAAATTCTGCACAAAAGGGGGAGGGAGGTCGGTTTTGAGATCCAATGGCCCAAGATGTGCCATTTCAAAGAAGTGCGATCCTACGGTCCAGAATCCGTCTGACAAAGTGTGAATAGTAACCTGGAATTCTCTATAAATAGCCTCCTTTGCTTCTTGAAAATTCACACCATTGCAAAGAGCAATCTTAGAGAGAAGTTAGAGAGAGGAGCTCTGGAGAAGTGAGAGCTAGAAGGAAGAGGAGGTTCTGTAAGGGTAAGTTCTTCGGTTCTTAGTTTTAGTTCGGTAGTTCTTGAAGTTCTAGGGTAGATGTTGTTTTGATCTTTAATCTTCCAAGTATGGTTAGATATCATGTTTTAGGGGTAATTAAGGTATTAATTTCGAAAATCATGTTGGAGAAAGAGTTATGGCAAAATTTTGGAAGATTAGAGTCAAAGTAACGAAGTGCTGGCGAAATTCTGCCAATTAGGGGCTCAGGGGTAAAATGGTCATTTATGACTAAAATGTCCATCGTAATGATAGATCCTTAACAAATACGTTGTTATCTTGATAGGATATCCCTGATTACGTTCTGACCAACTGTCGTACCGTATTCTGTCAGAAATACCGTATATCGTCAACGAAGGTACGTTCGCGTACTGTAACACTAACTCTGATGTTTACTGTATGCATGTATGTAGTATGAGTATTGTATGCGTATTTGTGGTTGATGGTCTGTTGATATGTTGTGAGTATTGTTATGTGCTTTTGGATACATGCACTTTGTGTGATACATTTACATGCACTCCGTGTGATACATCTATATGCACTCCGTGTGGTACATTTATATGCACTCCATGTGGTACTTCTACATGCACTCCATGTGATACATCTGTTATACTGTTAATGTGAATGACTGTGGACTATATACTGTATATGTGAATGTGAGGTTAACCGTTACCTGAGGTCCGGTGCGGACCTCAGCTCTTAACTTAGCATCAGGGTCAGAAGGACCGAGGACCGAGGAGAGAGGAAAGCAGCAAGTTCAAGGATCCGGCTGAAGACTTTCCGTTGTTGTCCTTTACTTTTGAAAACTCTCGGTTAATTGAACCGCTTCTGTAATTAGCCTGTGGGCATTTTGAATATATATATCAGTTACACTCTTGCTCCGATGCTCTACTCTGATGAAAAAATTTTATACTGCTTTTGGAAAACGGGATGTTACACATTTTACGTCTAGACTTGTCTTTACATTGCTCATCTAAACAAGTTTAGTTAATTTGTCAAATTGACTTTGTTTTTCTAAAAAATTAATCTAAACATAAATCACATTATCCTATATACTTTTACTTAATTTTAAGTTTGTAAAAGTCAAATTAAATAAAAGTCACTTTTACTACTGCTATTCCAAATGTGCCCTAAATTTGTGTAATAATACGCACGGAATTGCACATTGTTAACTTGCCAAAACAACAATGAAGATGAACTTATCTCATTTACAAAGATTATAATAAATATAAGAGTTAAAGTGTAAAAATACCTATAAACTTTTATCTAAAGTGCACCAGCATCAAATGTTTTTTAGAGGTGAAAAAGTACACACGATATGGTTAGTTTGCATGGAAATACCAAAATGCCCCTAATTAAAAAAAAAAACATAACACCCCTCCCATTCCAAGCTTGATCTGAGATCTCTATCTCCCAACCTTAATCAGTTAATCTGAGATGCCAACAAAGAAGGAAACCAGACCAGGGTCGAAGGTTGAGCTAATGTATTGTGTTTGCTATTGTACACTAGTATAAAAAAGGCTTTTTAAGACCGGATGAAAAACACCTTGTAAGACCGGATATGAGACTGGTCTTGATACAGGCAGTCTTAAAAGTCTATTACTTTTAAGATCGGATGTGCGAAGGGTCTTTAAAAATACTTTTTAGACCCGGTTTTTAAAATATGAGGTCTTAAAATTCAGATTTTTAAAACCGGACTTTTAAAATATTAGGTCTTAAAAGTCTCTTTCTATTGTTAAAAAAAGAAGAAGAAGGGAATTTTAAGACCGAATGTGAAAAAATATCAGGTCTTAAAAGTCCATTTCTACAATACAAAAAAAAAAGGGACTTTTAAGATTGGATGTGTTTTCACATCCGGTCTTAAAAGTCTCTTTCTATAAAAAAAAAAAAAGACGAAAGTAATGAGTCGGTCCGTCAGATTTTGAATCTTCCTTCTTGCATCGACCATTGTCTCTAGTGTTTTGTAACTTCGAATAAGGGTTGTTGTGCTCTCTGATGTTTTCAAGTCCACTGCAGAATTTGATGATGTTGCTTGTCAATGACAATTCACATTCAGAAGCTTGACAAAAATATTTCCAAAAGGAAACAAGCTACTAACCCGAAACTCACAATCAATTCAAAGTTCAAATTGACGCACAGAAGGAAGTGATTTGGAGAGTTTCTTCCACTACTACAAAAAGTAGATATAACGACCTCAATATAACGACCAACTTAAACGAAACAGTCATAGAAAATGACGCGGTGGCAATTTTGAAATTTTTGACAGATTATTCGACGACTGTTATAGAAAAAATTGACGTTAAAAATTAGATGGTAGATTTAACGACCAGAATATAACGACCCAAAAAAAGCAAAGTGTCATAGAAAATGACGCGGTGGCAATTTTGAAATTTTTGACAGATTATTCGACGACCTCTTTCCAAAAAATAGACGTTAAAAAGTAGATGGTAGATTTAACGACCATAATATAACGACCTAAATAAAGCAAAGAGTCATAGAAAATGACGTGGTGGCAATTTTGAGATTTTTGCCACAATATACAACGACTGTTTGTTTAAAGACCGTCGTTATAACTACTATTAAACATACCCTACATATATAACGACTGGTCCAAATAACACTGTCGTTGAAACTTTATAATTCCACGACCTCCAAAGTTTTGTAATGTCGTGGAAAATATTTTCTCTGAGTTTCTACGACCGTGTCACTTTCCTGTTATTATAATTTATAATACCACGACCGTCTATTTTATAAAGGTCGTGGAAAAACTCTTCATGCTTTAGACCATGGTCCCGTATTCGAATCTCAGTCTTCGAGAATCCCATCTTTGCCATTCAATCTGCAACTCTGTTGAACTCACGTGGGATATGGCACATCTGAACTAGCCAACTCTTGCTCAACAAAACTTTTATCCTCTCAAGTGGTGGGGCTATCAATGGAAGAGTTAACAGTAGAAATTCTAGCTGAGCACTAATTCCGGGGCATCCGATTCCAGCAAAATATTTCTCAAACCAAAATCCCAGGCAAGTTTCAGGCCTTCAAAGATTGCCCATTCTTCAGCAATACTTGCAGCGCATAAGCCGATTTCCTTGGAAAAACCCACTACCCAATCACCTTTACAGTCCCTTATAACTAACAAGAGCTAGCTCTAGATGTGCTATTAAAATCTCTCTCGATCATTTTCTCACTATTGCTACCCACATTGCACCACAAACATTGCAGTGTACACATGTGTGCAGGAGGCAGCACAAGTATTTTGGTATGTTTCTCTAAGCTCTACCAGTCCAATGTTGCATCTAGTTTAGTCAAAGTATTCTACGCCCGCGGCCCATTTCCACCGAGCCCAATTCCTCCCAACACCTTGTGCGTTCCCGCCACCTTTTCACTCTACTGCTCACATGTTATCAAAAAAAAAAAAAACTCGACATTCCTCTCCATCCGCGACCGCTATTACCCAGACCGCAACAACCTACCACCGGAGCTCACACCTGCTCCTCTGGTCATCCCCTACCCTCGGCAGGGCGGCGCGAGTCGAGTGGTTGCGCGAGGCGGTTGATCGCCGCTGGCAAGAGCTACAGACCAGCCACTTCGCTCGCTTCTCGAACCCGACACTCCCATCCTCGCCTCCCGGACCAGGCCAGTCACCAGTGCGGCTCTTTGGATATCCCCTAATGATATCTCAAGTTCAAGTAGTGATAATTCTGTCTCAAAATTTGACAACTGGTATAAAAATCCAGACTTTAACATATGAACGACTGTTTTTTTTTTTTTGCTCGGTGATAAACGACTGTTTTCAATAAAATCAGTAGTGTTAAATTTCACAAAACAACTGTTATAAGACTGTTATATTTGTAATGATCGTGGTATGCATGCACGACTTAACTTAACTACCACCTTTCCAATTATTAATGCGTGCCTTTCCGGACTAATCTCTCCTTTTCGGGATTGGCTTTCTTCCTGTGCTTTTAAATTCCGCCGCCCTCCTTTTACCTTGGAACGACGCCCTTTACTGTATTTTTTTTATGCCAAACACTCCCAATCTTCAGCACCTCTAGCTACGTCCCATTCTTCTTCCTAAAGCTGCGCGGGAATCTGAGGGGGTGGGAATATGTTTTAGACAAGAGGAAATTGAAGCCTGGTAGAAAAAGCTTTTAGAGTCTGAATTAGTAAAGTATTTCTTGTAAAGAAATGCCCCAAGATTCAAATTTTAATTGCCCATATTGTCCCATTTGCTTGACTATTAAGTCTAAAACTCTGTTTTACGGAAATTAACTGGGCTAGCTGGCACTAATTTTCTAATTTATTTTTCTTGCGTTTTGCGTCGAACCAGTTGCGTTGAAACAGTAATTTATGTTCTCACATTTGTAGTTCACTCATTTGTAGGCTATAAGAACCTGAAGTTGCGTGCTTCTGCGTTGAGTTTGCGTGTTGTTGCTTACTTTTTATATTGCTGTGAATATATCAACGTTGATATGCTTTTATATTTATATTGGGTTCATATTTTTGAATTTTACATATGGATATAAATTTAACTCCTAAGATCTTGAATTTAACAATATAGCAGAAGCATGGGAATTTCAGAGGGCATATGGCAGAAGAATTGGTTTTGGTGTTCGAAAACAGAGCTTTAACAAAAGCAAAAAAGATAAGTCGAAATATTCTTCTTATCTATATGTTTGACATAAAGAAGGGTTGAAGAATCCAGACATTCGTGATATGAAAACTCGAAAGCCTAGAGAAGAGACAAGAATAGATTGCAAAGCAAGAATGAAAGTTAAAGAACAAAAAGGAAATTAAAGTACAAAATAAATGAAGTTTTCCTGGATCATAATCACCCTCTTCAACCTCCTAAAGTAGAAAAAGGAAATTAAAGTACAAATTAATGAAAGAAAACAAATCTATAAGTCATGAAAGGATTAGGATTTAGGAAAAACAGAAGCTCATATTTCTGAAAGAGACGTAAAAGTCCTCAATCAAATATTTCAAGCAAACTATGTTTATGTTCAAGCACATTAACTAAAAATGAGAGATCACTGAGTACAAAAGAACCATATTTAATTACAAGTTTAGATGTTATAACTATTAAAAAGTGCGGCATTTTATCACAAATCAAGTATATCGGCACAAGCAGTTCCTGTCATCTAATTCCCATGATTCCTTTATGATATAATTCAGAGCAAAAGATCATAATTGTACCCTGCACATGCTAGAGTATATGACCAATTTGATTCCTGAAAGATATACATTGGAAAAATTAAATAAATGTCTGCAACATCAAAGAGAAAAGAATAAGATTATATAATAAAAAACGATTGCTTAAAAAAGCATAGTCGTTACAAGTAGAAAATTTATTATTAAAAAATTAATTTTAAACGACCAAATATATATCACAGTCGTTTATAGAAGTCGTTATAAACTATAAATATAACGACCCTGATGAGAAAACAGTCTTCTTAATCAAGTCGTTACACGTTACAACAACCGTTACCAGTAGAAATTTTATTCTGAAAAAATTAATTTCTAACGACTAATACAGTATCACAGTCGTTTATACAAGTCGTTGTAAATCAATCTATAACGACAGTGTAGGAAAAAAAGTCATCATAAAAAAGTCGTTGAAATTTACAACGACCGGTACAAGTAAATAATTTATTTTGAGAAAATTAGTATTAGACGACCATCATAGTAAGACGGTCGTTTATTTAAGTCGTTGTAAATACAATATAACGACCGTTATTAAAACAGTCGTTTGTCTTTTACTTTCTACGACTTAATATACAACGACTCAATAAAACAGTCGTTTAAGTGGGGAAAAAACGGTCGTTAAAAGTGTTTTTTTGTAGTAGTGTTCTAGTTGGACAAGGGAAGCCTGCATTAGCAAAAAACAATTCCAAGGATATAATCAGGGACTCAAAATTTCTACTAATTTCATCGAAATCTCAGTGTTCTGCTTAAATCATTTGTACCTCCAGAGTCATCTTTGCTTCGCCGAAATAAACAGTTTCTCCACCAAAGAGCAGAAGCAAATCATCAAACAGATAGAAGATTTCAATCTCATCTTATTTATCTCTTCTTTTGCCATTTTTTAAATCAATCTCATCTTCTCAGAGTACATGAGAGCTTCTCTCCCTATCAAAGTTCCCAGGAAAGGCTCTTGAGCGACATAAGACTACAATTTCAAAGAAAAAATTGTGATACAAAAGAAGCAAAAATGGAACAGATCTAAGAAGACAAAGCAAAAATTTGTGAGAGAGGTCCTTGAGATGAGGTTGAAGAGAGTGTGAGGCGACATTTACAGGGTCGATGAGAGGTTAAGAAAGCGAAATTCAATTTTTGGCAGGGAAAATAGAATATTCATCTTTTAGACTTTTTAGATTAGACTTTTTAAATATCCAGTTTTAAAAATAGACTTTTAAGATCGGACTTTTTAAACATTTGATCTTAAAAGTAAGACTTTTCTTATATTTACAAAACTACCATCAATCATACTTTTTGGACCGGACTTTTAAAATATTAGGTCTTAAAAGTAAAACTTTTAAGACCTCATATTTTATAAATCCGGTCTAAAAAGTTCTTTATATATTTACAGAATTGCCACTAGTCATTTTCTAAGACCTAATCCTCTATACTCCGGTCTAAAAATTTCTTTATATTTATAAAATTGCCACTGACCATATTTTTTAGACTGGAGCCTTTATAATCCGGTCTAACAATTTCTTTATAATTACGAAACTACCACCAGTCATATTTTTAAGACCATAGTCTCTACTCTCCGGTCTAAACGAGACGGTCTTAAAAGTATTTTTTTTTTCTACTAGTGGTAGTTAGTTTCCATCTCTATGTTATTCCAGTTTCTACTAATTAATCAAATTGAAAGAAAATATGAACAATATTGGCAGAAGCAATTGTAAAACCAAACACATTGGTCAATAACAACCTATCATTCTGGATATACCAATATGATAGTACAATTGATCAAATGGGTTTAAACTTTGTTTTTATGCCAGAAAGAACTGAATCTGTAGGGAGAAAAAAAAAACTATCCCAGGATTTTATACTTTTACATCAAAACTATGCAACTATACACATTTTCCCCAGCCAAAGCTAAAGAAAAAGCTTACTCACTATCCCGGATCGGTAATTATACTCTTACATCAAAACTACGGTGAAGATCTGCTAGGGTAATTCTCAGATTTGCAAACCATCACAGCATCACCGTCGCATGTTGGAGAGTTAGAGTTCGCAGAGGTCATGGCTCGCCGTCTCAAGTCTTGCTGCCGTTGACATTGTGTTCTACAATTGAAGCAATCACAACATCCATCCTCAATATAGCCTTTGAACCCCAATCATAGCCCTCAAACATTCTCTTTGAATTAACTTCCACCGCCAATCTCCGAAAATCTCAGTCATTGCAAATCGATCTCCTCTCACCCATCGATCAGTGAAGGCGAGGAAGAAGAAGTTAAGCTTTTACTATGCTTGATTTGCCGCCATCGTTGGTCTCTTGTCTTTCTTTGCCGACATCTTAGATTGGAGTTGGGAGGGAGAGATATCAGAACACATATATATCGAGTTTGGGAAGGGGATATTTTTTTTCGAATTAGGGGCATTTTAGTATTTCCATGAAAATAGTGTGGGACCCACCACAAAAAGTAACAGTGTTAGGTTAGATTTAACAATCATGGTATTTTTGCTCCAATTTTGAGAGTTTATGGGTACTTTTGTACCTCCAAAAAACATTTGGTGTTAGGTTCACTTTTGATAAAAGTTTATGAGTATTTTTGCATATTAACCCTAAATACAATGAACTCTTTCTTTTTGAAAGTGATGACTAAACCAGGGGCGAAACTATTTGATGGCTAGTTGGGGCCTTGACCCCAGCTGGCCTTCTAAAATCTTCTAAAATTTGTTAAAATATATGTATTAATTATATAATATTTTATTTTGGCCACTAATTTGGTCCCAGCTAATCTCTTATCAAGGCCCCAGCTGGCCTTCTAATTTTTTTAAAAAATATATGTATGCATTATATAATATTTTATTATGGCCAATAATTTAGCCTAATTAATCTCTTATCTTCTCTATAATTTCACTATCTCCCTCTTTTCTTTTCTCTTTTTATTTTTTCATTTTCCCCTCAAACTTCCTCCACACGCCTTCTCCTTCCACGTCTCCAATCTCTGCTCTGACTCTGACTGCGCTAAATCCTCCCTCTCCATGAAGCCACCGTCCAGTTCCACCCTCACTCCCTCAGTCTCCCTCTTCCCACGAGTCGGCGAGTCTCCAACAGTCCGACGCCAACTGCTTTGCTCTGAGTGCTCTCTGTCCATAGTCTCCCTCTTCCTCTGACTCCGAGTGTCCAATGTGTGTGGGGCGTGGCGACGTCCGAGTCTCCGACATGTGTGGCGACTACCTAACTAGCGACTACCAGACAAAGTGACTAGCGACCACCGTCTGACTAGGTTTTTTTTTCCCCCTCTATTCCTCTTCAACCGTATCAAATGTCTGGCCCTGTTTTCAAATGTCACACCTCTTCAATCATATCTAATGAAAAATTGGTTGTGTATTCAAAAAAATTGGTTGTCAATTGTATTAATCTTTTGGTAAATAGCTAATGATTATACTTCCGCTTGCTTATTCCTTTATTTTATCTCTTTTTCCCATTCATATATGCATGGCTACTGCTAATAATTTATGAAATGAGTTGGCCTCCATTTTTTTGGATCATGGCTTGTGAATTTATGACTCTGAGATGAGTTTTGGCTAATTCATGCTTAATGCGCGAGGTCTGTTCTTTTTGCGTCTGTAGTATTAATAGGCTGACAAGTATAGGTTGATAAAACTTTGGAAGTAGAATATGATTTCCATTTCAACTAGATATTGGTCTAATAACTTTTCCTGCTTGTTGTTGGGGATGTGAGGGTTTATAAGTTACTTACAACTGTATCACCTGTTGCACGGCTCTAGATGACACATATAATGCAAACAAAAGAGCTTGGTACAGAAGGGAAACCACATTTTTTTCTCCTGAATCTATCTATTGATCATTTGCAAAAGATCACATAGTTTTAAATTTTGTTTTGAGGTAGGCAAAATGTAGCATTCAATATGTTTATTTTTTGGCCCGGGCTAAAAAAAATTCATGGTTTCGCCACTAGACTAAACCAAATACTTTTTTGAGTGAGGATCTAACTCTTTTTCACACCTCCAAATTAAATCTCTTGCTAAGCCCTCTATTTATTAAGGGATAAGATATTGTTACTACCAAATAGTGTTTTACCAATGTTACTACCTGTTTGTTTCACCGTTACATCAGAATCTATCATTTCTCTCTTCTATTGAGATTCTGATCTAACGGTGAAACAAACTGGTAGTAACAATATCCTATCCCATTTATTAATAAAGCCTACTGATTTAACCAACTAATACATTCTAACTATCCAACAACCATCTAGCTTCCAATAATTGACTTGCGTTTTAAACAATTATGGTGATGAGTATTTTTTTCCTCCAAATTTTATAACCAAGTTATAACTTGCCAAAATAAGTTAGGCCATATCTAGTTACGTCATAAAAGGGGTTCTTTTTGCCAACATGAAATGCATTAATCATGAAACTTATAAGTTCAAAAGTCTTTGTGCTAAGAGGATAAAACTAAACGAACAAATTGGAACAACAAAACGAAACTTAAATTGAAACAGACACAAACATCAGAAAGAAATTAAACAAAACAGAGTAAAGGGATAATTCCAAACAACAAAGCGTAAAGAGAATCATCAAAGTATCATCCAGAAAGAACTTCTGCAAATGACATGAAGGTCGCAGCACCTACATTAAAGGGCAAGACCCAACCATAAAAGCTTTAGCAACACACAAGGCTACTAAATTTGCTTCTCTAAGAATACGCTCACAAGAATTATTCTTGATAAATTTCCTTGAGATGAGAAAGTTCTCAAAGAGAGAATCACATCTTCAGCCTGATAATGAAAAGTTTTGATTTATAGTTTGAACAAGCACTTGTCTATGAAATTCGAGACGTAAAATTCCTGGGTGACCATTTAAAAGCAACCAATGGAATTCCGAACAACAAATATACTAGTCTTCCTCCCAACAACAACAACAACAAAAAAAACCAGGCACATCAAGAGGTGATTATTCTAAATGCAGTCTCACTATTTTAAAAACCAACCTCAACAGAGCAAGAGCCTCCCATAGTTTCCATTTTAATCATGCCACAAATACTTTCAACTCATTTACACAATCATCATGACACAATAGATTTAAGCCAGCACCAACTTGAGCCATATTCGCATCCCTTAATTTCAATCCTAAAGTCACTTCAGTAGAGAAACTATAAAGATTGAAAAATCCACTAACCTCAGAACCCATGTCACACAAATTTATCTCTAAACCCTTCTGATCCAAATACCTCTGCTCCTCCACCGTCAACTTCATAGACCCTGGAAGCACCCAACGGAGGTCAGCCCCAACCTTCCTATCGGAACACCATTGGGCCTTTTTCAGTAGAAATCCCACCCTGGCTGGTGTCCAAAAAAGGGGTAATTACTGTACAAGTTTGTATAATTTGATATTATTTTTAAGGGTTAAGGTGCAAAAATAGACATGTACTTTTGTCAAAAGAGCGTCCAGTAACAAATACTTTTTTTAGGTGCAAAAGTGACTATGTGGTTACAAAATTGGAGCAAAATTAGCATTGACCGTTAGTTGACTTTTTCTGAACTGAAAATGATGACGTGGACGATGACGTGGATGTTAATGTTTTATAAATTACAGTTCAGCCCCGGATGCATTTCAAAAAATTTCAATTTAGTCCCTCTATAAACTTTTAAAATTTTCATTTAAGTCCCTGGTCAAAACTTGCATTTTGACTAGGGACCTTCTTCTTCTTCCTCAAGAACGAGAGGCCACGCCATGTTCGCCGGCAAGCTTTGGCCAAGATGAAGAACTCAATGAACCAGATGATGAAAAACAAAAACAAAGAACTCAATGAACCAATGAACCAGATACAGAAAGCCTGAACCGCCACCCCGCCCCCCAAAATCATCTTCCCACGACTTCTTAATCTGTGATGGATCGGGCAAATCCCGGCCCTTGAGGGTTCGGCCATTCCCTGTGCACACCGAGAAGGCCATTTTCCCAGCGATCCTCCGCCCGACGAGCACATGCGGCGGAACCATCCCTTCGTCCTCTAGGAGAGCCGTAAGCTAGATGATGAACCAGATATACACAAACAAAAACAAAGAACTCAATGAACCAGATGATGAAAAATCAGAGCTAGGAGAGCCTCACCAATTAACCTGCAAATCCTTCATTCCTGCAAGACCTTGGCCCCCATACGTTCCAATCAAGCACCGTCCACTCCGATTTGGAAAGAAGAGCGCAAATCCAACAACCACAACATCATCGCCCTCCGATTTGAACGTCTCTTACTCTGGACCTTCGGTTTGTACAAAGGATTGAAGTTTGATTCAGGAAAGGGGTTAGGGTTAGGGGATTGAAGTTCGTTCGATTGAGGAGCGATGATGTTCAGGCTTTGATGTTCAGGCTTTGAAGTTCAATCGGCGGCGCTCTATTCCATTCGATGGATTTACAGACCTTCAACGCCGGCGACGACCTTTGAAGTTCGATTCAGGAAAGGGGTTAGGGTTAGGGGATTGAAGTTCGTTCGATTCAAGAGCTTTGACGCTGTGTGGTTTGTGGGTCTGTCGCACGACCACTTCGAGCGAGAATCTGAGCGACTGTGAGATGGTGGCTGGGCTGGGAAGGAGCAGCGCCGTGGGGGGGGGTTGACATCGCGGTGGCGGGTTGGGAAGGAGATTGACGTCAAACTAACGGTCAATGCTAATTTTGCTCCACTTTTGTAACCACATAGTCACTTTTGCACCTAAAAAAAGTATTTGCTACTGGATGCTCTTTTGACAAAAGTACATGTCTATTTTTACACCTTAACCCTATTTTTAATTAAGTTTTTGTTGTTTTTTTCATTGGATCCGTATAGTTTTCTTAATTATATGTGTTAATATTTATACATATTTGTTAATTTATAAGAGAAATAATGTTAGTAGTTTATGACATGATTCTCATTCAACGCATATAGATTAATTTGACACATTGATTAAGAAAAAATATCAAAATTCAGCAATTATATATTTTATATTGATCATAAATAAATTTTGTTCAAAAAATTTCTTTTTAATCTTGTGTTGTTTAGTGAGCGTGAGTGCTAATTTAGATTAGGAGCATAGGAACCCACAAGCTGTTAATTGAGGTGGTAAACAGTTTTACCCGTAAGAAGAAAAATATAAGTTTAAATATTGGAAAACGTATTTTTTAGGAGAGGTAAAAATTCTTGACACTCTAAAGACTTGAAATGAAAGGGGATTAGTTTGAGATTACAAATGGGATTAAATCTCCAACTTACTTCTTATTTATAGGGGAGCTCACATGCTGCTCGGCTATAACCACATTAGCAATATGACTCATTTTGAAATGTGTCAATACAAAACAACCATCTCATCCCAGTTTTAGCATGTAAACTAGATTCAACCAACATGTGGTTGGTCTAGCGGAATGTGGCGTTAGATTCCTTTAAGAGATCTAGGGTTCGAGCTGTGATAACGCACTTGTAATCCGCCTTGTATGGAGCTACCACTGTTAGGAGGGTCGTCTTTACTACTACAGAACCCGAATCCAGATTAGTCAGAATCAAAGGTTCGGATGGGATAAAAAAAAACTCAATCTAGATTCAAATGCCTCATGAATTAGTAAATTAACGGTATAAATTAGACTTGAATTAGTGGTTGTTCAGCTGAATTTGGGGAGGAAGCCAAATAAATCACAAGAAAATCATACAGACTAGAGCATTGACATTCGACTCTACTTGCTCTCCCACTAGAACTAGATACTCCCGAGGTTGATGCTCCGCTATTCCGTTTCGATTCGCGTTTCGTCCAACAGTGATTCCTAAGTTCCTCAGCCCATAGCTCGAGAATGTCTACCCGCTGATCGCACATTCCTTCCGCCAAACCCAAAACCCTAACCCTAATCCTGGTGTTTTGTTTCATATTTTACAGAAATGTGCTCTGCTACTTCATCTCTTCCCTACCTCTTCCTTTCCACCAAGACACACTCACCTCTACAACGAAGCTGCAGCCCCATTTTCAACCCTCATAGACCATTCCTCTGCTTCCTTCGGCCCACAATTTCCAGACGCCTAATTTCCGCTGCAATGGCCGAGAATAATTTTGGGCTATCGTGGGTTTCTCCTAATGAGAATCCTAGCGACGATTTTGGTGGTTGGGCTGTTGTTGAGTATCCGGTCCCGCAGACTAGGAAGAGAGGTAACTTGCTAATTTTGCTTGGTGAGCGCAATTTTAATGTAAAGGTGTAACGTGAAACATCTTTGCAGCATTTCCTTCGTATGTGGTGGTTGGCATTGGTACTTCACTGGTTGTTCTGGCTGCCGTCATTGCTAGCTTTTCATTATCGAGGAAAGGTTAGCTATGAAAGTGTTTTAAAGCTTTAATTTAAGGTGTTCTTCAGGTTGGTTAATTTCTCACAAAATTGTGGTATGTAGGTTCTAAGATTCAATTTGGAGGCCCATTGCAAGTTTTGCATGGAATTTTGAGCCCTTTGAAAGTTCGAGGAGATCAAAACAAAACTGCGGAGGTTGACACACCTAATGAGAATGATTTGATGTTGGAGGTGACGGAGGAAATCGAGCCTGTTCCTAGTACAGAAACTGCTGCATCTGGTATGTGGAGGGTGCCTCTTACATTTTACACATTGCACAGTTAATTTCTGTTCCATGTATTTGTCTTCATCAGCATCTACTATAGGTCTTTAATAGTGATTTCATTACCTTTTTTTTTTTGGGCCATCCAGTTCTGATTGGTCTGTAATGTTATCTTCTGAAAAATTTCTACTGGTTTCATGCTTTGTGCTTAGGCATAAGTTGGAGTGTTTGCTATCTTCGGTATAAGGGTATTTTTATTATATCATCCAACTAATCTCCCCTAAAAAAAATAAAAAATCTTATCTGCAGCTGTAGACAAGCCAGAGCGTGTTATAATTCCAGTGTCTGTCGATTCTACCCAAGAAGAAGCATTGTCACTCTTGAAGCTGCTGGAGGTTTGTTTCCAAACGTACAATCTTTTATAAACATAGGCGACTAGTAGTCATTTTACAGTTTTTATCTAGACTAATAAAATATGAAAAATCTGATGCAGTTGACTCCCTGGTTTTTTTGTCCGGAGTCTTAAACTATTTTTAGTTTACACACACACATCCCATTAATATTTTATATTTCAAAGTACTTTATAACTTTTGATTTATCATAAAGATACTAATTCAATGAATTTCTGCTTCCTACATGGGATATCAACTTGTAGTTTATGCCTACTTTCTTTTTTAATTTTTATGTTCCAACTTCCAGCAATTAGTTGCCAAAACTACTTGATACTATGATGGTTTTTGAGCCTTGGGCTTGACTTCTTAGCAAGAATGTTCTGGTTCTTATTTATTTGTATAGATAATAGAAGATAATGTGGAGGCTCATGAATTGTGCACGAGAAGGGAATTTGCAAGATGGCTGGTTAAATTAAATTCTTTTCTAGAACGGTTAGTGTCTGGCCTAATGCATGAACATGACTTTGTAGTTTGGAATGTTTTAGAGCTGAAGCTTCTCTTTCTCTGATATTTTGGCAAATGGATTTCTTTGTCTTTCAGGAATCCAAAACGCAGGATTGCCCCAATAGTTACCCTCTCCGGATCATTAGTTACTGCCTTTGATGATATCAGTGTTGAAGACCCAGATTTTGTGGCCATTCAAGGTAAAAGATGATTGATCCCTACTTCTAGAAGAAAATCTGTTTGCTGTGAGCAGAAGTTTAATTTTTTCCCCCTATTTGCAATTAAAGCCTTAGCAGAAGCTGGTGTTATCCCCAGCAAATTATCTTCAAAAAGTTGGTTCAATTCTGGTAGACCTGAAGGTCAAGAGAGCTTGAAATTCTTTCCTGATAGGTATATTTATACTTACCCCCTTTTCTTTAAAATGAATTCCTGTTTTGCTTTACTAATTATATGTGCAGATCCATTTCACGACAAGATATAGTGGACTGGAGAGCTCAATTTGAGTATGAATTTTCCCCTGAAGTACTTGATAGGGTAAGATGTATTCAGGGGATGTGTTTATAAAGGTGTTTTAAATGCACAAAATATGAAATTTCATGTGCCTATCAGCTCTTAAAACCTGACTTGTCTACAGTCCAGATATCAACTAAAAAAGTGAGCTTTATGGATGTGAAGGAGATCAGTTCTCATGTGTCCCCAGCACTTTATGTGGACATGTTGACAGGGGATAGGAGCTTACTCAGAAAAGTTTTTGGTATCACATCTTATTTTTTTCCTCAATACAGTATTTTTCCTTCTCAATTCCAGGCATCCATTGATTCTATGTTTGCAAATGATCATGTGTACTCTATATCTTTATATCCTTAGGGATTTTGGTAATTGAGAGCTGTCTTAGACAAGCAGAAATTGTTGGTTTCATGAAAGATAATAGTAAACACCAGTATTCCAATTTGGTAATCGATGTTTTCTTCTTACAATGGGAACAATTAATGATGAAGTTCAATTTACTGGCAAATCACTCAAATGAAGTAGTTAAATCATACGTGATAACTGGAAATTGAACTCACAATGAATTTGTGGGATATTAACTGTATTTTTATCTCATTACAATTCACCAGAATACCAAGTAAAGAATGTATGCAAAATTAGGCTTATTAAGATGTGGATTATTGTTATGAACCTAAGACTAGGAATGTCATATTAAGAGCAACCTCTGTAAACTTACTGTTCTAGGACAGAGCAAGCGGTTTCAGCCAAACAAGCCTTCAACAAAAGCACAGGCAGCTGTGGCTTTGACAAGTGGCAGTATGAAGGAAGCAATTTCTTCTGAATTGTCAAGAATAGAATCTGAGAATTCTGCTAGACAAGCTGAGGCAGAAGAGATTAGGTCTGAGTTGCTTAGAAGAGGAGACATACAGAAGTTTTGGGATGAGAAGTTTAATGAAGAAAAAGTTCGCAGTTTGGATGTAGAGAAGCATTATCTTGATGCATTGAAGACTTTGGAAGAAGAGAAAGTCAATTTAGATAGGACATATGCTGAGTATTTAAAGGAAAAGGCAGCAATGGATTGTCAGAGGCAGCTTCTACTTAGCGTAAAGGAAGAGGTTGATGAAATGTCAGAAACACTTTCATCAGAGAGGGTTGCCTATCTAGATGAAAGGCATGTAGTGCAGCAGTTGCTCAAAGATCTGGAGTCCAAGTATGAAGAAACGCTTGATAATAAATCTACACTGGAAGCTGAGAAAGAGGCTCTTCAGATTATGCGGTAATTTATATTCCTTCTGCACCTCTTTAATGGTTTTAGAATTCTACATCTTTATATGTTTGATCATACTTGACTTTAGTGTCCGGTTAAGCACCAGTGTTTGTTATTTGATTGTTAGCTATCACTGGTACCATCATTTCCATTGGCATTGTTATGATTCATAATTTCCTTATATTTTTTACAAATCAAAATGTAAGCCCTTTTTCTAGGACTCAGTTTGTGCTTATACTACTAAATGCAGCAATGCTGCAGTTGTGGAAGCATTTTCAGATGTCACATCGAATGTTTCATTTCTTCACACCCCTGAACTAATCTGGTGGTTTATGATATGCTCAGATGCTTTGTTTGTGCTATATCTTTTTCCTTTAGTATATGATAAATAAAATGTATTGTGAAACATTATTGCCCTGGAAACCTATTGTATGCTATACAGAATAAGGGCAAAGCTATCATAACCATCTGAGCGTAATTTGAGTGTAAAATAAGACTGCTTCCACTTTTAACATAAAAAAGGGTAATATAACTGTGGCTGTGAAGTTTAGCGTAATTTGACCAATAGGTTGTTGCCTCCTCAAGTTTGCAGTGATGCCCTTTATGGTTTATATATTGGTATAGATGCCAAGTGCTGGCAGAAGTTCTAATCACCTTGTCAAGTGTAAAAAGTTCTACCTTCTATATTATATTCAGAGGTGAATATGAATCTCATTGGAGCAATTGTTGCAGATCTTGGGTGGAGGACGAGGCAAGAAGAAGCCAAGCTCGAGCAGCAGTCCTAGAGGAGGTAGGGCGAAGATGGAAAGGGACGAAGCTTGAATAGGCAAGCTCTATGGGTGTAAATTTTTTCTATTCTTGTCTGTTAAGAAAAATTCTGTAGCTCAAGTCTTAATGTGGGTTCTCTGAACATTTATTATCCACTGGTGTTAATTGTAAACAATAATAATATACAATTGTTTTTGGGAGGGTTTTGGCTATGGCCATTGTTTTCAGGTTCAGCATGGCAAGCCATATTGTATACTTTTCTCTCAAGTCTCGACTAAAGCTTTTTACAATCTAGCAATATAAATAATTGTTTCCTTGTAATATAGGATGGTTTCCCGGGATTCAACCAATTGTCTTGATTGTGGGATATTATTGAGAAATAGGGATCTGTGTTATCAAAAGATCTCCTACGTTTCTTTCTAGTATGGAATGAGTCAATCATCCTCCTTAGGTTTTTTTTTCCCTGCCCACTTTTTTTTTTTTTTGGGGGGGGGGGGAACTTTTGGAATTTACAAATTTTTATTTTTATTCCAAAAATATTACGCCCTTGAAAGCCTGGCAAATCTTGGATTTTATGTTTAGGAAATATTGATGTCCCTTGAGGCCAAATCTTGATTTTGTACATTGTGTATATGATTTTGGGTATATTTGACCTTGGATATTCTCAAGACAATATTTGACCTAATCCCCTCCTCTCCTCCTGGCTTAGGATTTTAATTTCATTCTATGTGAACAGTTGAGTAGATCAGATGATTGCTTTCTTCTTATTCTTTTAAATAAGTTATAAAATTATGAACAATTTTGTCATACAAAACATGATAATTTTTAGGACTATTATGTTTGGTGTCATATCTCATATTAATCAAGATATCAAAGAATATAAGATAATAAATATGCCAAACTGTTCGTCAGGTATAAATTGAGATCTTTTGGATCAAGCAAGCAAATACTTCCATAAAATAGACATATTCATTTCTTACAATCCTTATCCTATCTCTTTAAGAATATGTTAGTATTACTTGGACTCATGTCCACAAGCTTTTTCTGGATAGGATGGCGTGGTAGTTCCAGAAACCACTGGGTTTTGGATTAAATGATAATTATGGCCACTCATGGTTCATTGGAGCCCATTTCATTAATATCTATAATGTGACATGTTTGTTTTTTACCTAGGGTATCCTGATCCTATTCCCTAGTAACCGCAAGTATCCTAATTTTATATGTCACATTCAGGCCCTTTGTGGTACACAGATTCAGTGGGAAACGAAAGGAAGATTGTCAAGTTCCCTTATTTGATACGCTTTTTGTGTTAAATATTCTAAGAACTCTAAGTTTCTGGGCCCACCCCGAGCTCACTAATCTTCCCTTATATGTGGGAAGATAATATCCCATCAAAATTGGTGTGATCTCAAGTTCCCACGTGAACCGTGACACTTTTAAACATATTTACCCCTCAATTTTTTTTTTCTTTCTAAAATGTAAGAAAATAGGATTAAATTCAAATTTATGCATTAAGTTTAAATTTATGCGATAAGTTCGAACTTGGTGAGAGAATATTTTTAGTTAAATTCGAACTTGACGGGAGAATATCCCTAATCTGTAAGCAGTCCGTCCAGCACATAGTACGTATGGGTAGTATGTCCATAGCGCTTAGTGGGAGAAGCCGTTGCAAGAGAATATTTTAGACAAATTCGAACTTGATAAGTGGTTTATTTAAAAAAATATTTTAGCAAAAAAAATTCTTTTTCCTTTTCATTTTGAATTAATTACTTTTGAGAGTAAAATAGGTATTTCTTGATTCTTTACCAACTACTACCCCTTTATTTTCTTCCTATCAAACAATTTATCTTCCCTCAACCCATCTTCCCTCATCCCTCAAAATTTTTCCTCCCCTTCCTTTTCCTTCTTTAAGTTCCTTTCCTCCCTCAAATCTTCCTCATACCAAATGGGGTTTTAGCACCTCTGATGTTATTGTCCAGGAAAAAAAATTCTTTTTCCTTTTCATTTTGAATTAATTACTTTTGAAAGTAAAATAGGTATTTCCTGATTATTTACCAACTACTACCCCTTCATTTTCTTCCTATCAAACAACTTATCTTCCCTCAAGCCATCTTCCATCATCCTTCAAAAATTTTCCTTTCCTTCCTTTCCCTTCTTTAACTTCCTTTCCTCCTTCAAGTCTTCCTCATACCAAATGGGGCTTTAGCACCTCTAATGTTATTGTCCAGCTATATCCAACACCCTAATCTTATTTATAGTTTATGGTGATGATACACTATAAATAAGATTAGGATGCTGGACAATTCAGATAATCAGCCTTGTCATATATATATGAGCAAATTTATGACGGGGAAAATGGGAGAAATGAAATTGAAGTGTTGACAGGTAGCTAGCTACCAACAAATGGCATCTATTGATATTTGATGGAATGGACATTCATCAGCCTTATGGTCCCCCTGCTTCCTTCCTCTCCTGTCTCATGCCATGTGTTGTGTTGAAAGCTTGGAATTCTTGAATAATTTTTTTTTTTTTCTCATTTGAAAGTACTAGTATTATATTTCGAAGAGAGAATTGAGATTTCAAAGGGCTACAACTGCTGGTCAGAAAGGAGTGCCTATCATGCAGCTGTAATTGTCTTCTAGGGGTTTCTGTTTGGCACCAAACAACAGCTTTCATTCCATCCAATTAGTGGGCAAGCCATTCATGCCCCCGTTTATTTCCAATCAAACTAATATGCAATTGATGAACTCTAGAGGAAATAGGGAAAATCATTGAATCCCAACAAATAACATAGTCATTCAAAAAATCTCAATCACAAGTGAGTGAGTAATATGGACTTAGGCTTTTTTTGGTTTGATGGGGGGGAGGGAAAAAAATTTAATGGAGAAGAAAACCCTTGTGGGCCCCATCACATTAAATTTTGGTAAGATTTTCTCCCTCCCTCCCCTCCCCATACCCTCAAACCACACAAAGCCAAAGTCATTTTTTATATAAGAACCCATTATTGCATGATGCTTGCTCATGAAAGTTTTGTGGTTACATTTCTTCTTTAAGACATCATAATAATTTGGGTTAAGGTCCAATTTCGTTTTGGATGTTATAACGTAGGAGCAATGTTGTCATGGAAGGTTTTTGAGGAGTAATGTCACTTTGGAAGTTTCCAAATCGAAGCAATTTTACCTTGACAATTATCCTAATTAAGTTTAAATTAAGTTTAATCATTAGTTGATTAAATATATTGATATGACAATCCAAGTGTCATCACGTCATTTTTGTCGTGGTGCAAATTTATCCTAAAAGTTTTAACTTATGAACAACCTCAGAAGTTTCCAAATCATAGCTATATCGCTATGACCGTTATCTAGGTTAAGTTAGATTGTATTGACCAAATATACTGCACTAACAATGTAAATGACCTTGAAGAAGAAGTTCTAAATGGAGGAGAAACTCACGTTTGATAAAGAATAATGAGGAAAAAGATTCAATCACTAGATGCATAGTATAGTAAAGAAGATTTCCGAGAACAAGGTCACCAAAAATCCTTTGCTTTAGTACCTAATGATGCCGAGATAGACAAGTACCTCTTTGATTTTCTCTTCATCGCATAAGATGTTTTCACCTTTATGATTTTCTCTAGTCCTTCATATGAGATCTAATTTTTTAATATTTTGTACTTATTTTTAAATATAACTTCAAAAAAATGAAGTGGATGATGCATAGACTTACCAAATATGCATATTTGATCAACTAATGAGTAAATTTAAATTGGATAACAGTCGGGCTGAAATTGCTATGATTTGAAAACTTTTGAGGTAATATTACTTTTGAGTGAAAACTTCCGGGGCAAATTTACACCTAAGCTTAAAATAAAAATGACCTAGATGACACTTAGACTATCAGTTTAGCATATTTGGTCAACTAATGGTCAAACTTAACTAGAATAGTGATAGGGATTGAAAAACTTCTAAGGCGATATTTCTCCTAAAAGAACATCCGGGGCATTATTTCTTCTACATGACAACTTTTGAAGTAAAATTGGACATTAACCATAATAATTTTTCCAGGTAAATAATGTGAGTGCATAATGTAACAAATTTTCTACCAGCTATTGCTGGTTCAAAATATAGGATTTTTTTTTTTTTTAGTCAATAGAAAAGGAAGCTCATCACTATATTTTCATTTTCACCCTACCAAACAGACTCTAACATTTGAAGGATTATCACTTTATATGTAAATATGACTTTTTTTTTTAATGGGCTTTCTTTAGAAAGAAAATATTAGTCATTTTTGTTATTAGGCTTTCTTTTGAAGTAACAAAATTTCATTATTTCTTATTTAATCTCAATAGGTTCTCTTTTTTTTTTTTTTTGTCTTTTTTTTTTTTTATATTTTAAACCAACAAGAATCTTCTACATCATACTGAGTCTTAAAAAGAGAGGCCTAGAATAATAATAAAAGATTATTTAATTGGACAAACGAAGTACAGTTTCGCAGAAAGGTTCCTTGAAAATGATTAAATGAATGATGATTAATCATTTGTTCAAGGAGACCATTTAAATTAAAAACCCAAAACCAGAAAACACACAAGTTGGGATGGAAATGCCAAAAAGAGGAACATGGGAAGTGGGTCAGGACTTATGAGTCATTTCATCAAAAAGTTTTGCCATTCACTCACTCACTTTTTGGCGGCTTGTTTCTTCCAAATGCTTCAGACTTCAGTCCTCCCATTAAAAAGGGAAAATCCTCTTAGAGCTCAAATTAGTAAAAATTGTCAAAAAAAACTCAAAAAAAGTCACTTATTAAAATAGGTCCCAAGACTTCGAGCAAAAAAAAAAAAGGTCCCAAGACTTTTTCTAGTATTATTTCATAAATATTAACAACTATATCAGTAGAATATTAACAACTAAATCAGTAGACATTAACAATATGCTAACAACTAAATTAGTATCCGTTAACAACTAAATCAATACATGTTAACAACTCCCGCATTCATCATTTAAATTTCCTTCACACTTTGATCCCTCATTTCTTTTTCAAGCAAAAAGCGTTGAAAAGAAAAAGAAGGCTTGACCCACTTGTTCTTCCCTCTCAAATCAGACAAATTTCAACCCTTCATCACTATGATCTTTTTGTAGGTCCTCTCCCCATGAACTACCCCGTTATTCTGTTAGATTATTTTCTTGAATAATAAAAGCATTGGAACTTGGAAGCCAAATTATGTATCTATGAAAATACTACCTCTTAATTATGCTTACTTATATATGAGTCAAATAAATATTTTGTAAATATTGAGAAAATAAATAATTTATTTATTTAAAATAAATATATGTTGATTTTCTTAAACTTCTTAATATGTATAATCAACAAAAATACTTCTGAGAAAAATTATAGATTTTGAAAATAAAATTATTATTTTATATTTAGGATAAAAATAAGCCTCTTGTATTATTTGTTGCAAACTAGGATTAGTTTAGTTGTATTTATACAATCTTTATGTTCTGTTTTACAACCTTAAGTACATGCTGCAATTTTTCAACATATATTTGTTTAGATTAAAGAAGTTAGTTGAGTTAGTTAATATGATATTTATTTTCTATAACATCCTAGTCATCTTCCTTAATTCACTTATTTCTTCTCCTCCTTGATTATTATGGAGGTATGAGGGAGCATCTATAAGGGTAAATTAGGAAAAAAATTGACAAATATGAAAATAATATCTTACATTTAAGATCAAGATCAACTCTTTAAATATGTCTTATATTAAGGACCTATGGAGTACTTCCTTTGGTCTTTTTTTAGGAACCCGAAATTTGAATTGTCTTGGCCGTTTTTATAAGAGCCCAACAAAAATTGTTTAAATACTTAATGTGTTTTTTCCCCATCTTTGCCCCTCATTAATTATTTATATTGCATTAATTAAAAATTTAGTAATATTTATATTTATTTTATTTCTCTCTCTTAGTTACCACTCATAAATAAGGGCATAATTTAGAGAAAAAAAAGATTATTTGAGACATACTTATCATTTTTAACTAATTTTAATTACCTTTTTAAATTGTATAATTCGATTATCAGACTCTTATAAATAAGACGAGTGGGAGTAAACAATTAGGTACCTATTTTTGGAAAAGAAAGTGTGATCTTGTTTGGCAATTAACAAATTTTTTAAAAAACTAATAAATTAAGGGGTTTAAACTTCTCATGTTGTATGAGAAGAAGAAGATTTCTACCCACACATGAAATGGTAGGACCCACACACACAATATATATATATATATATATATATATATATATATATAATGTTAATCATAATATCATATATATGTGTGAGTCTCATCATTTTATGTATGTGTGACATGAGAGTACACTTATCCTAGAACATGAGAAGTGTTTTTCCCATAAATTAAATAAAAATATAGAAAATGTTGATATTTAACTATGAAAATTTTCACCTTCCCTAAATTTGGAAGTTTACCCAACAAATTTGTATCGTATCAAAATTAAATTTTATACATCGAGAAGTTATTGATTGAAATGGCCAGTACAGTAGTTTGTCATTTAAAAATAAGAATACAAATTTATTAAAAAAAAAAAACTGTGAAAAATATGAGGGGTAAATAAGAGAAAGAAATAAAATATATCAAACCAAATTAAAATGTGGGTCAGCTCATCAATCCCAGAATTCCGGACTGTCACAAAGATTGGTTCAATTATGGTAGTCAAATATCAGATAAGTTTAAGGCTTCTGTGCAAAAAAAAAAAAATTATGAACTTGGCGTTAGGATTGAGAATTACTTAACAAGAAGGACAACGGCTATAAATGAAGGATTGAGGAGAAAAAAACTGAAATCCCAATTCTTCTCATCCTCTCATTTTTCATCTCTCAAATCTGCATCCATCAGTTAGATTAGCCATAAATAAGGAATATGCAAGAAAGAGACAAAGCTCGGTTGAGAAACATGCCTTCGTTTTTGTTCCAACTTGTAAATATTCCTGCGAGAGCTAATCGTTAGGGTAATATCTAATTCCCCATCCAAACAAATTGTAAATTTTGTCAATCTCTTTGGACCAAGATTGGCCACTTGTTATTTTGGTGGCTGCTATACCTCTTCTTAGCATCAGACTTGTGCTTGAAATTTATCTTATTATCTGCAGTTTTCTTGTCTTCAAGCTACCCTCGCTAGAAAAAGGTCTCATAAACTGATACGATGATATAGAAACCTTATGTCTGAGAATTCCATGGGATTTACGCTTAATTGGAAGTGTCCTGAACCGAGTTTTGTTTAAAGTATTGTACTTGGTTTCGTATTTGCTATATCTTCTACTCCAGTTTCAGATTCTGGGTCATGTCCAAAAAGCTTCTAATGGTTTGAACCTTCAGTTATGGAGGTTAGGGGAAATGTGGAAATGCAAAGTTAGGGCACTAGTATTAATAATACCTTTACCTTCATGATAGTCAGGTTAGGACTCCTAGTTGCTGCTTCTATTGCAGCTTATAGTGTTAAGCAGCTAAACGTCAGAGGCTCAAAGTCATCAGGTACTTTTTCTTTATTTGCTATATGTAGTCTTTGATTTTAGCTACTTTTGATTCATTTCATTTCTGGATTTTACACATCCACTGTCATGTGAAATCTTCATTCTGTTTCTGGCTCAGAACATGGCAGAAGAAGGTCCAGAGAGCGTCAAGAAGAGGGAACAGAAGAAGGGCAGGCCACGTGTTCTACGAAAGTTCTCAACGATAATGAAGTGAGTATATCAAGCTGAATAGTTATTAACTTTCATCTCTTATGTAGCTTTAAGGATTCTTCTTCAGGAAATTGTATGAATGGGAACTTTCCCTTCTTTTTCATCTGTTTTATTTAGATTATGTTTTTTATGCTGCAGCCGGAGGCAGAAGAGGAAGAAGAGGAGGTTAAGTTAATTAGCAGCATAATTAATCGAGCTCATGATTTTGAAGATGAGATTCTACCTGAATTTGAGAATCTTCTATCTGGGGAGATTGAGTTTCCTGTACCAAGGGACAAAGTATATGAAACTGAGATGGCAAACCATGCAAGTGAACTAGAAAGATTGAAGAACCTAGTAAAGGAATTGGAGGAGAGGGAAGTGAAACTCGAAGGTGAATTGCTCGAATACTATGGCTTGAAAGAGCAGGAATCGGACGTCGTGGAACTACATAGGCAGTTAAAAATTAAGACAGTTGAAATAGATATGCTTAATATCAAAATCAGTTCCTTGCAGGCAGAGAAAAAGAAACTTCAAGAAGAGCTAGAACAGGTAGGCTCGGCCAAGAGGGAACTTGAGGCGGCCAGGAACAAAATAAAGGAGCTACAAAGGCAAATACAACTTGAGGCTAACCAGACTAAAGGCCAGTTGTTATTGCTTAAACAACAAGTTTCTGGTCTGCAGGCAAAAGAAGTAGAAGCTGTCAGAAAAGATGCTGAAATTGATAAGAAGCTGAAAGATCTGAATGAGTTAGAGGTAGAGGTTGTTGAGCTTAAGAGGAAGAACAAAGAACTTCAACACGAGAAGCGGGAGTTAATTGTAAAACTCAATGCTGCTGAATCTAACATGTCAGAGGTCAGTGTTCCATATGAAATGTTCTTCCTTCAAGAGTAAGTTGAATGAATGCATTCTGACAAATATATAAAAACTGCGCATAAATGAAGTAGCCTGTGATTCTGTACTTGATGGACCGAACCATATTTTTTATCCTTTATCACGCAACTAATATTCAAGATTATTTGGACCTCTTTATCTCATCAACTGAATAATTAGACGCCACAGTACAGAAGAAATAATTGAAAATATTACAAAAGTTCAGTTAATATTAGAAAAGGCCTACAGAACTAAACCTTGGACCTATATAATTTTCATCTAAATTGAATTTCTCTATATTTTTAAGTTAGTGCCATCGCTTTTTCTTTCTGTAATAGATGTATTGGTATCATTTAAAAATTAAAGGCTTTGTTTCAAACTACAGAATGAACTGGTCGCCAAGGTCAGAGAGGAAGTTACTAATCTGAGGCATGCAAATGAAGACCTCTCAAAGCAAGTTGAGGGACTTCAAATGAATAGGTTTAGTGAAGTTGAAGAGCTTGTATACCTTCGATGGGTCAACGCATGTTTAAGATATGAGCTCAGGAATTACCAGGCTCCTCCAGGTAAAATATCAGCCCGTGATCTCAACAAGAGTCTTAGCCCAAAATCTCAGGAAAAAGCTAAGCAGTTGATGTTAGAATATGCGGGATCTGAACGTGGGCAAGGAGATACAGATATTGATAGCAACTTCTCCCACCCCTCTTCTCCTGGAAGTGAAGATTTTGACAATACTTCTGTTGATAGCTCCACCAGCAAATATAGTAATCTTAGCAAGAAAACTAGCTTAATCCAAAAGTTGAAGAAATGGGGTAAAGTCAAAGATGATTCCAGTGTTCTTTCATCATCACCCAGATCTCTTTCAGGAAGTTCTCCAAGAAGGATGAGTATGATGACCCCAAGAATTAAGGGTCCACTGGAAACTTTGATGCTGACGAATGCTGGTGATAGCGTGGCCATTACTTCTTTTGGGCAGAGGGATAACGAACCATCTAGTGACTCCCTAAATTCTGTTGCGTCTTCATTCCAATTGATGTCTAAATCAATTGATGTGTCTCTAGACGAAAAATATCCTGCATATAAAGACCGCCATAAATTGGCCTTAGAAAGGGAGAGGCATATCAAAGAAAAGGCAGAGCAAGCAAGAGTGCAGAAGTTTGGTGACAACTTGAACTTGACCAAGGCTGAAAGAGAGAAGTCTGTGTCATTGCCGGCAAAACTTTCTCAAATAAAGGAGAAGACATTAGTTTCTGGTGGCCCTAATGATCAGTCTGAGGATGGTAATAATGTTGATAATCAAACCATTAGTAAGATGAAACTGGCTGACATTGAGAAAAGGCCTACAAGGGTTCCTCGGCCACCTCCAAAACCATCTGGTGGTGCTCCTGTCAGTGCAAATTCAAATCCTTCGAATGGAATACCACCTGCTCCACCTATTCCTCCTCCGCCTCCAGGCATTCCACCTCCCCCTCCTCCCCCAGGAAGCCTTAGAGGGGCAACAAGTAACGATAAAGTTCACAGGGCTCCTGAGCTTGTTGAGTTTTACCAAACATTGATGAAGCGGGAGGCTAAGAAGGATACTTCATCATTAATTTCTTCAACAACTAATGCATCTTATGCTAGGAGCAACATGATTGGGGAAATTGAGAATAGATCGTCATTCCTCTTAGCCGTAAATGGACTTTTCACTCTTATTTTTCTATTCTCATGTTCCCATGGCTTTTGAGTCATTACACTCAAGACTACATATTTTTTCTGATGAATGTAGGTGAAAGCTGATGTAGAAACGCAGGGTGATTTTGTCATATCCCTGGCAACTGAAGTTCGAGCAGCCGTCTTCTCAAACATTGATGATTTAGTGGCCTTTGTCAACTGGCTAGATGAGGAACTTTCTTTTCTGGTATGCCTAAGTGTCATTACTGAATATTCATCCATTAGAGAAAAGCATATCAAGTCTAATTTATATGGGGAAGCATGGGAGTTACTACCTTCACTCTATTTTGCGTGTTCATTTTTAAGAAAAACCTCTGAATTTTCCCCAAAAAAATGAAATCCAATTTATTAATTACCAAGTCATTCACCTTTAAAATATATTTCCACTTCACAATTTTATAACCCTTATCATTGCATACTTAGTTATTTCACTACATTCTCTATGTAAGGTTGATGAACGAGCTGTCCTCAAGCACTTTGATTGGCCTGAAGGGAAAGCAGATGCTCTGAGGGAGGCAGCATTTGAATATCAGGATCTGATAAAATTGGAGAAACATGTATCCTCCTTCGATGATGATCCCAATCTTCCATGCGAAGCCGCTTTGAAGAAAATGTACTCATTGCTTGAAAAGTACGTATCTTTTTTCTGCATTATTTTACTTGCTTGAATGCTAGCTTAGGAAGTCAATGTTTGGTGGATAGTTTCTTGAGAGTTCACAGCTATAATGATCATCTCATATTTATTTCAAGGCAGTGGTAGCCTGGAGGTTGTTTGGACTTTAGCGAGTCATAAATTATCTTACCATGGTCTTTAGCCTTTTCTTATGACAGTTTGGATATGTTGGTTAACGTTTTTCTCTGGTTGCTTCAATTTTATCTAACAATTGTAGTTTCTTTTTTGTTCTGTTATCATTTCCAGAGTGGAGCAAAGTGTATATGCACTCTTACGTACAAGAGATATGGCTATTTCACGATACAGGGAATTTGGAATCCCAGTAAATTGGTTGTTAGATTCCGGAGTGGTTGGCAAGGTATTTCTAATCACTGACAGTTTCTGTTGTAGCAAACATATGGGGGTGGTTAATGGAAGTTTTTTGACATAAAACACCTCCTTCCCCACAGTTTTTTGACATAAAACACCTCCTTCCCCACAGAAAGGCCACTATTTAATATTCCTAGGAATAATATCTACTGCACCATGTTTTTTAATAATTCTTTGTAAAGGATAAAAAATTAATCTATCTGCAATATTTTCCTCTGGTTCAAGATTTTTTATTACCAATCATTCAACTTCTTAAAAGTTAAAGTGATTATTAGCTCAAGCATAATTTGAGATGTTCCACTTATATAGAGTCTACTAGATAAAGGTATTCTTTCAAGGGATGTTGAATCTAAAATAAGAGGAGTTTACATTTTCACTAATATTTAAGAATAAATAAGAAGTGTGTTGTGTAACTGTTAGTCTATGCAGCTGTATGAAATGTTGACATGCTGTAAATTTGCCATTGCAGATCAAGCTTTCTTCTGTGCAATTGGCTAAAAAGTACATGAAACGAGTTGCATCTGAACTTGATATATTATCTGGACCAGAAAAAGAACCCATGAGAGAATTTCTGGTTCTGCAAGGTGTCCGCTTCGCTTTCCGTGTTCATCAGGTACTTTCCCTCTCAGGCTCTCAACAACTTAAACATGTACATATGTTGACAAGCTAATAGTTCATGCAGCGCTAAATCTCAGTGTTTAAGTTTGAGATGTCCTTTTGGGTATATGTCTAGATTGAGCATAATTTCAAACATACCCTGACTGTTAAACTTCGGTGTCTTGATAGATGGCAAAACTGTGTGCAATGTAAACCAGTTTGAATAACAGATTTGAATGTTTGTATGGAACTATTTGCAGTTTGCAGGAGGCTTTGATGCAGAGAGCATGAAGGCTTTTGAAGAACTAAGAACTCGGATCCATGCACAAGCAGGTGATCAAGATACTAAACCAGAAGAAGCATAAAGCATTATTATCACAAGATTTTTTTTGTTTTTTTTTGGCCTTTCATCTTCCTGATATATGTTGCTCTTTCAGATGTATATTTCATTTTGTTTTTGTTTTTATTATTTGGTTAGCCTATACATACTGGCTCCTCTACAATAATACATTTATGAATGTCTTTTCAGGTAAAATTAAAAAACAAATGCAATAGTAGAATCATATTTTACTTATAGCTTTGAACTACAAGATGATCAATGCCTAGTTAATGCTCAGTTGCCTGATTTTTAGTAGAGCAAGAATTGATAGGGAAGGGTAGGATTAAATTGTCCCTTTCTGAAAAAAAAAAAAACATATTGTTTAAGAAGAATACAAGGTTGTGTTAATTTATCCAAGAATTTCAAATTTAGAATATAAAACAAGAATTAAAATAAAAAATTAATTCGCAAATATTGCAACAGAAAAAAAAAATGAAGGAATGTTTTATCTTTATCTTTAACTAATAGACAGAAATAAAAATTTATTTAAAAATAATTAGAAAACTATGATGAACATTGTTAGGAAAAAAGGACCACTTTTTTAATTGACACCAAACAAGATGTAATGATAAAGTAATCAAATGCAACACACACACATATATTTTTTTTCTCAAATCCCACACACACATGTGTGTGTATACATATATATACATATACATGTATATATACACACACATATGTATGTATTGAATTAGAGTGGCAGGCCTACGACCTCTCACATATCGGAACTTTAATAAAATAAGACATATTTACTTAATTTAATTATATTAAAAAAATTGGTTGAATTATTTTATATGACATGTATTTTTTAAAACACACTAGTTAGTTATCTTTCTTAATTCATCCATTCTGTCTCCTCCTTGATTATGGTTGAGAGAGTATCAATAGGGATAAATTAGGAAAACAATGACAAATATGAAAACTATGTCTTATATTTAAGATTAAGATCAACTTTCTAAATATGTTTTATGGGTTTAATGTTTCTACATTTACTCCAGAAACTTTTTTTTCTGCAGCACTCACATAAAAATGAGTGGATCCCATTGTAAAGAGATGAGAGAGAAAATATTAGTGAGACTCACTCACTTTTATGTGAGTGCTGCAGAAAAAAAGTTTCTGCAGTAAATGCAGAAACATTAAACCCATGTTTTATATTAAGGAATGAAAGAGTAGACTATAAGGGCCACTTGTAAATTTATATAATGTCAATATGACCTTTTTAATTTTATTATAATTAATTTTATAACTATTTTTAACTTTAAAATTATTATGTAATGAATTATGTACATGCATATGATTGTATAATATTTTTAAAAATTAAAAAGAGGTGCAAAGTGAAACTCAATATATTAAATTCAGGAAAAATGATGAATATATTAAAAAAAAAATTGTATTTGCAATTCATTTGCCTATATTGATAATTTGAAAAAAAAGAGAGCTAAAACTTCGAATTTTATAACAAAATAAATTAATAGATGTGTGATAATAAGATATAGACTTTAAAAAAAGTGTGTTCAACATATCTAAATTGATCTCAATTGATTTTGTATGCAAATTAGATAACAGAAAATAAATTTACATTCATGCATATAATCAACTTTTATATTCCAAATTATTTTAGTAAAAAAATTAACATGTATCATATAAATAAGGGCAAAATGTTCTAACCACCCATTTGTTTTGCCTTAATTAGTAATTATACAAACATTTTCTCTATTTCAAAAATCATATAGATCTCTCTTAAAATTAAAATATATGTTACACAAAGTTATAGACATCCCTTACATTTTGAGATTCTATTTTTACCAACTCAAACAATTAGTTAACTATTAAGTTTTACTTTTAAAATTTTATTTTACCAAAATGCCCCTATTTAACATTATAATTATTTAAACATGTATCTGTGTTGTGTGTGTGTATGGGCAAAAAAAAAAAATTATAGCACCAAATTTCAATTCTAATAGATTTTTTAACTATTTGATATGTTTAAAATTTATTAATTTTGAGATTATAAAATTTATAATTTTAATTTTTCACCATATTTATTGAAATTTTTTTATTCTTAGTTTTTCAAATGGCTAGAAATAGATATCAAATACATTTTTTTCTATCAAATATAATAAACTATATAAGTTTGAGAGATTGTATAAGTCATTTAAATTTTTATATTTTTTTCCTACAAACATTGAAAAAACTTATTCAAATTTTTAAAAGATTATGATATCTACAAAGTGTCAATTAAAATGTGAGATTTAGTATCAAGGGTAAATTAGTAAATAAATTTTTTTAATAAAAATTTTAATTAAAAAATATATTGTTAGAATATTCTTAACTAAATTAACGATTTGGATTTAAGTGTATGTTTTCAAAATAGAGGTAAGGTCTAATTATGGCAAAACAAAAGTGTGGTTAGAATATTTTAATTTATAGATAATAATTAGTATCGATCACCCTCCTTTTAAAAACAATTAATATATAAGTAAACAATTTTCATAAACTTATAAATTATATAATTATTGTTGGCAAAAAATAAAGGAAAAATATAGGAAAAGAATTTTGAAATTGCAAAATCTTAAATTAGATTTGTTACTAAGAATTGATATGAGAATGTCGAAATTTGATAAAAAATTTATAACTCATTTGGTGGGAAATACCTTATTTAAAATTTTGCACTTTCAAAGGATAATAGATTTGTTTTTGTCTTTTGTTGAATCTTTTTTATGGCTCTTTTGTCTTTTTCCTGAGAATAAATTATATAACTTAATTCTATTTAAATATATCTATAGAAGATATTATTTATATACATATAGAAATATATACATAGGTAATGTAATGCTATAAAAAATGTATCTTTTTCACCTCAAGATAGGTTTATAAAGGGGAAAATGACTTTAAAGTCCCAATGAATCAAAAAATTGTCAAAAAAGTCATACGGAAAATTCTAATATGAAAAAAGTCTTATTGACAACTCATTCAGTAGATGATCAACAATTCAATTTATGAATTTTAACAACTCTTTAGGACATTTTTAACATCATAATTTTCTGTGAGACTTTTTTGACATTTTCTTGGTTTCTTATGGCCTTAAAGGGATTTTCCCTTTATAGAGTTTGTGGACCGGTCATTGGCAAGCCCCGCCGATGAAGAATTATTTTGCAAAATGGTTAATGTGGGATTTGATACCCACCACCACCACTGAAAGGGTTAATCTCTTATAAAGTGGTGAACTAATATTTGAATATCTATTGAGAGAGATATCTACATTTAGTGTCTGACAGTGCTTTGAATATGATTGCCTTCAATATGAGGATGCATGTGCTTATAAAAAAAGGGAAAATTATGTGCAGGTCCCAAGGAACAAAAACAATTACAAAAAAGTCCATTGAAATCACAAAATTACACAGAAGTCTCAAGGGACTTTTTTGATATTATTTGTATTAACAACAGGAAATGTCATATTTACAACATGAAATTACTATATTTACAACACCATTTAAACACCTGACCATTTACAACAGAAAAAGACATATTTACCACAGCAAATGCCCATATTTACAACAACATTTAAACACCTGAATTTTGAACGTAGAGAGGTCATTTACAACTGAAAACGAATATATTTACCACAGGAAGTACTGTATTTACAACAAACTTTAAAATATTGAAATTTACAACAGAAAAAGTCATATTTAGAACAAAAAATGCCTATATTTATAAAAACATTTAAACATCTGGATTTTGAGTGTAGAGAAGTCATTTACAACATAAAAATGCTATATTTACAACAATATAGCAATAAAACAACAAAAAATAAACAAAGGTGTTGTAGCCTATTGAAAGGAAAATATACCAAAAAAGAAAAGGCAAAGCAATAAAACAAGAGAGAGTGAATATTGTTTTGAGTGGGAGAAGGGAGCGACCAAATGAGGAAAGGAGAAGAGAGAGGAATCTTAACTGAGAGCAGAGACGGGCGACGGCGACGGATGTGAAGTTGCTATTGGTGGTAGAGCATGAAGACGCATTCGCTAAGAGGGCAGAGTTGAAACAAGTGGTGAATCGACGACGGCTAGTTGACTCAATAGTGGAGGATCTGGTTGAGGTAGTAAAGCTAAGTTGGGGTTGGAACACGACGGCCTTTTATTTACCAAGTGAGTTTTTGGGTAAAAGGGAATGAGAGAGAAGACCAAGGAAGCAAATGTTCCAAAGAGCCTTTGAACTTGAGCCTGATTAGTGGAGGCTCGTAATGGGTACGAGTAGTCAATAACGTGGGAAGATGAAGGTCGCTTAACACTCAGAAGCAACTTTTTCTGGCTTCTTCTCATAAGCGACTTTTTTTTATAAGTCCAATTGATCAAATAGAAACCCAGACACCATGTCCACCGAGCTTTTTATCCTACTGAGCATTTTTTTCTTTCTACTGGGCTTTTAAGGTGTCTCAACGCCTTCCCAAATAGCCCTTTCTTCAAAACTTCAACTGAAAAAAGCTTATCCAAACATTATAGAAAGCCAAAAAGTGGCTTTTGGCTGTTGGGACGTACAATTGGACCTCCAAACGTGACCTGGACACACCCCCAGCAGGTGGCGTCGGTGAGACAAAGGTCACATGAGAGTTATGGCCAGCATTTCAATTATTTCTCAGGATTTCAATTACTTTGATCTTTCCGTTATTATTTTGAGCCAAAATAAGAAAATAATTGAAAGCTTGGCTATCCAATAAGTGCTGGCTTGAATCTAATTCCATTTTAGTATTTCACTATATTTATCTGCTATGGCGGTTTTAGTTGAACAGGGACATCATTTCACTGTGTGCTAGCTGTAACAAAGCTTTTATATTAGATTATCATAATGCAGACTTTTTGTATCATGCAAACTAAGGCATCAAAGCATTAAGCATTGCCTCTAGCCAGTGGCAAACCCAATAATTTTAATGACGGAGGACGAAAATAAAAAATATACTATTATCATAAATAAAAGTAATTGAAATATAATATAGACCTAATATATAAAAAATTGAAAGAAATCTATTACAGAAATTAAGATAACTCCACTTAACTCTTACTCTACGTGTTTTCATATTGTTAAACTTATCTATAATTGAATCTGTGCTCAAACTCAAAACCATTTCTTTTTCAATGTATGTAATCAAAGAATTATCAAGAAATTAGTCTTCCATTATATTTTGAAGCCTGTTCTTGATTATCTTTATAGTAGAGAAAGATCTTTTAGTAGTTGCTGTAAAAACTAGAAGAATGAGTACAAGTCTAATTACTATATCAATAAGAGGGTAAATAATGGGCTTTCCAGTTCTTGCTAGCCCTTAACATAATTTAGATGTAGTTAATAAAATAATAATATCTAGATGTTTAGGAATGTCATGCTCAAAACATTGTAACTTCATCTTCAAATGTAATTTTTCTTCTTCTGTAACATATTTAGAATAAAATTTATCAACAAGTTTGCAAATAAAGGCATGATTAAATTAGATTTTTTTTTTTTTTTTAAAATTGAAAACTTGTTCATAAAGTCCCAGCATTGATTACTGATTTAATCATGTCTATATTTAATCAAGCTCATCTTTCTGTTTTATGCTAGACCTTATATGGGGCACCCCTAGCCCCCTTAGGTCCGCCCTTGCTTCTAGCCATTGAATATGTGTGTGTGTGTCTGTTTTATATGATGAAAAACAGAGCAAAGTGAGAATAGACTTTGGATTGATATGAACCAACAATTTGTCAATTGCTTTGCGTTAAATATATACCTCAAAAGCTCTAGAAATTTCTCCTTTTTTTATCAACAAAGCATCATTAAAAACTAACTAACAAAGCATAGTAGAAGAATCTGAGCAAAAGCATGTTGGGTGAATTACAGATTACATAAAACAAAAATCTACATTTGATGTTTTGAACTATAGAAGCATGTTCCCTGGGGTTCATCTCCTTGGGATTCGTTACAGAAATTGGGAAGCAAAAGTAATCGCCAGTTTTCTTCTCTCCTAGGACTTACATGAAATGAAGAAATTAGGGAACCTTAAAATAAAGTACACAGAGAAAATAATATTTCTTGTAAAAGACCATAAAAATTGTAATTACTTAGAAGGACTAAATATTATAATATAAATTTAAAATTACTAAATTGTCCCTATCAAACCTCTTATATTATCTCTTGTATTCATAATTAAAAAATAACTAAAATTAATATAAGAGTAAATACCCTTTCTGGTCCCTGACAAAAAACACGGACCCCATTTTTGTCCCTGACAAAAAACCCGACCCTTATTCGTCCTTTTTATGGGACTACAAAGGACATTTTGGAAATTTATGAGGGATCAAAATGTCCACTAATCGACCTTTATTCGTCATGTTTATGGACTAAAAATGACCTTTTTTGTCAGGGACCAAAATGGGGTCCGTGTTTTTTGTCAGGGACCAGAAAGAGTATTTACTCTTAATATAAAAAATGCCCATTATTCACACGTGACTAGAGCCGGCAAATCGGGCCGAGCCCATCGGGCCGGCCCGTTTAGGCCCTGGCCCTGCAAGGGCCGGGCTTGAAAAATAGACGAGATATTTGAAATTGACCCTGTAGGGCCAGCCACCGAGGGCCTCGGGCTTAAACGGGCGGGCCACGGAGGGCCTCGGGCCACTCCTGCAGCCTTTTCACTTGTAGCTTTTTCTTTTTTTTTTTTTTTAATTTATTAATTTATATTTTTTTGTCTTTGTTATAGAGTTATTTATTCATTTAACTACAAATACATAATAAATATACTCTAATTTTATGATTTGGTTTATTATTTGTTGTAAATAAAATTACTCTTATGTTTATGATTAAATTATTTGTTACAATAATAGTCATCGTACTAATGTCGCTTAGTGGTATGTTTCTTATGTTTTATGTGAGTTATTTGTGAATATAGTTTGCTTTTGATTATGAATTAGTGACTGTGCTTATTTGTTGGATGATTTGTGATGTAATTTACTAATTATATTTCTTTAAAAAACATAGGAAAATTAATTAAAATTTGGAATAGTAATTTCCGGGCCTTGGAGGGCCGGCCACGCCCTGGTGCTCTCGGGCCGGGCTTTGGAAAACATGTATTTTTCTTACCTCGGGCCCTGGAGGGCCGGCCCTGTTAGGCCCTGGCCCTTCACGGGCCGGCCCTGATTGCCAGCTCTAACGTGACATGATAGTATATTTTTTTCATTTTTATTTTTCATCAAGTTTCATATTCTTATAAGGGAAAATTGCTCATAAATCTCTATTTGAAAATTTATTTGTGAAATGGAATCAAAGACCATGTAAAGGTGTGAGGTTTAATTTGAGTGTGAATAATTGTGATAAAAGAAAGATAAAATCGCCCTTAAGGAAAACATTCCGTTTGTGCAATCTCCGTTGACAGTGCTGATTTCATTAGAGAACCCTCAATGAGTTTTAACTTCAAGAACTATGGAAGCAAATCATCTCAATCTAGAAACAATCAATCTCAATAATATCAAACCCCTATTATCAATTAAACCAAAAACAAAAAATATCATGTCTTGAATCTATCAAAAACCCACAACAACAGAAGCCACTGTCAAGCTAGAGGCCCTATTCTTTAGATCTGTCAGAAGATTTACAGAATAAGCCACCATTGAGCAAAACCATCATCTTGCTTCAAAAAAACGATCAGGAGTAGGGAGATAATGAAGAAAATTGAAAAGGACCTAGATTTGTGAAGGTAGAGGTGCAAGTGTCAACAAGAACCTGATCTCAAGGTGGAGGTGGAGAAGATGAAAGAAGTGAAGGTCACTTAATGAAGAAGATGGAGATGGTTGTCGATGATGGCGACAACGGCGCTAATGATTGAGGAGGTCAATGGTGGTAATGACGTTGATGAGTGGAGTGGTTGATGGTGGTCATGTGTCTGCTATGAGTTATAAAAGTAGAAGGGCCACTAAATTGAAGAAGAGGAGGGGCAAAAATGAAAGGTGGGTCAAGGAATTGAAAATCTTGGATTTTTAAGAGAATATGAATTGCACATAAAGGTGATGAATTGCATAAAGAGAAGATGAATTGCACATAAGGAAAGATTGATTCTACAAAGGGAAGATAGTTTGCACATAAAAAGATGAATTGCATATAAGGAAAATTGTTTGCACAAAATGTAATTGCACATCCGAGACTAATTTCGCACGTATGGAAGATGGATTGCCTATAAAGGAATATAGATTGCACTTTTGAAGATGTATTGCATAAAAGGAAGATCATTTGCAAATAAGGAAATATCGTTTGCATTAAAGGAAGATTGTTTGCACATTACATAATTTGCACTTCAAACTAATTTTGCAACACAAGGAAAGATGAATTACACATAAGAAAGATAAATTGCATACAAAGGAAGATAGATTGCACATAAATAAACGATATATTTCACAAAAGAATATTTTCATTAAGGGTAATTTTGTCTTTCTGATATCACAATCATATACACTCAAGGACCCCACACCTATACAAGATTCAAGGTCCCAATTAACAAATAAATTTTTAAATAAGGATTTATGGGCAATTTTCCCTTATCATCAAATATTATTTTAATTAATAATGGTGAAACTCATATCTTTTTTAATTTTTTTCCACCAAGTTCCATATCAATATAATCAGTATATCATTTAATTTTATAAACATTAAATGATTTTTTTTTAGTTAAGGCTTAAAATTAATTTTTTAACCCACATAAATTTCTTCTAAAAAAAAAAAAATATCATATAAACTTTCTTAGGTTAACATATACAATAAATTATAAAATACCCTTAATTTTATTGAAATTATATAATTTTATTTTTACTTAAAATTTGTGATTTAAAAAATATAATTTTGACAAAATTGAAGAATGTGTAAATTTTTTCTATAGGTATCTATGCAAGTTATGAAGTATGAACATTGAGAAAACTTTTGTTTAATTTGTTGAAATTTAGAATTTAGAATTAGTTGAAAAAATAGCATCTGGGACGTTATAAAATTACCCATATATCTTTGAAAGGGTGCCAATCATATCTCCAGCATTTACAACTATTTTTCATTTTTATGTAAAAGATTTCTAATTTTGTGCAAATATCTTCCGTTCTATATATAATTAACGACATATTGCATACAGTTTAAGATGAGTTACACTTGGCTACTTAAATAAATTCCAACTATTTTTGCACTACAAATTTTGAAATAATAAAATGATCATTAACTTCCCCCCTTTTTTCTTTCAAGTGTCATTACAAAAGGAAACTTCATTGGCAATTCCGCCTTGATGACTAGAACCACTTTTTTCTAATTAAAAACAATAAAAGTATGACGTTGTTATTCACATTTTTAACTTTCAACCAAACCACTCACACTATCAAATTTCCATGAAATAATTAAACTCTTTCCAACAACAAAGAAGTCTTCTTCACCCAAGAAAAAAAAAAAGAGTTTTACACAGCGAAGAAACCTTCCAGGAAATTAATAACGTAACCAGTAATCTTAACCAGCTTGATGGGAGAAAGTTGAAAGGAAATGCAATCACCATTGTTGTCAAACTCGCGAGTTGACTCTCCGAATTTATCGTTTTTACGTTTCTAGTTTACCAAATCGAGTCGAGTCACTAGTAAACTCGTGACCGTTGTAAACTCGGTTAAACTTACAAGATTATATACCGAGTTTACCGTTTTTATGTTTCAAACTTACAAAACCGTGTTAACTCACCCTTAAACTCGTGTTAACTTTTTTTATTTGATTATACTCAACGATTTTATATATTAGTTTTATAGAAATTTCTTTGTTAAATATGGTAAATTTTGAATATTGATGGATTTAATTTCAATTATTTAGATTTAAAATATATTTAAATCAAATTATTGTCATTTTTTTATATTTTAATTATTTATTATATACTATTAATACCTATTAAATAGTGAAAGTAAACTCTTACGAGTTTACGATTCGACTTCACGATACGAGTTTATGTCGTTGTCACGAGTTTACTTAAACTCACGAGTTTGACAACCTTAACAATGACTATATAGAAAATTCTGAATTCATCATTGATAATATTAGCAATAATAATTAAGGCGACTATATTTTAGTGTTAGTTTGTGGTCTAAATTTGTAAGAAAGAATTTATGATAAAGACACACACACATATATAGCTGATCAAGTAATTAGTAAACGAATCCTTTATTCTAGGAAAATCCATTTTAGGGCCTTTTAGCAATCTGACAATCCCAAAAGGTCGGCCTTTTCTCGGGATTTTCATAATTTTTGGTGAGTCCTTATAGTTAAACAACTAAATCAACACTTAAAACTATATCACCTCGACAACTATATCGGTTAACAACTATATCACCGTTGACAACTCACTCCAAGATTTGAAAATCCTGAAAAGGCCCTAGGGCCCTTTTGAGATTATCAGACACTCAAAAGCTCGAAAATGATTTTCCTTTATTCTATACGCAATCTGTTACAAGTCGGCAGATCCTTTTTAAAAATTAATTAAAGGAAGGTCGAAGATAAGACACTCAGCTCGTTTCTCTTTCTAGCCTAACTACTAGCCCGGTGTTTAGATTTATTTATTTATTTTTATGAACACATAAGTTTAAAATCCTAATTGTCGCTTTGATTAAACCTTTTATTTGCTCTTATATTTGTCACCGCTAAGCTACTTCCATATTCAAACTCGCGAGTTGACTCTCCGAGTTTACCGTTTTTACGTTCTTACCTTACTAAATCGAGTTAAGTCTGTAATAAAATCATGTTAACTGTAAACTCATATAAACTCACGAGTTTACACACCGAATTTACCGTTTTTACGTTTGTAGCTTACAAAATTGTGTTAATTTTTTTTTTCAATTTTCTCATCCTCAACGGCTTTATATATGAATTTTATATAAATTTCTTTATTAAATATAATAAATTATGAATGTTGATATATTTAATTTCAATTATTTGGATTTAAAATATATTTAAATCAAATTATTGTCATTTTTATATTTAAATTATTTAATTATACACTGTTAATACATATTTAATGATAAAAGTAAGCTCTTACGAGTTTACCAATTCGAGTTTACGATACGAGTTTATGTTACTGTCACGAGTTTGCTTACACTCGTGAGTTTGACAACCTTGATCAGGTCTATACTCTTTAAATTAAATGGGCATTAGAAAAGCACATTCATATAAATTGAGAGAAAATTTCTCTTACAAAATTACCTCATATATTATAAATTATGTTGGAAAAGCGACTTTTATACCGCTAATCCAAATATGTACTTTTGTAGAAGTTGGTTGAGTAATTTATTTTGATCCTAATATAAGATCCCATCATTATCCTTTATCTTCCAAATTGCCTCTATTCAATTGCATGCACAATGTGTGCAATCAATATTTCAATAATACCATAGTTATTGCTAATATTAAATATTTAAAAGAAAGGGATATTTTAAGGATGATACCAACACAAACACATAGAGAGAGAGAGAGAGTACATGATTAAAGAGTATATATCGCATTTATCATGAGTTGAGGTAGTACGCATGCAAGCCACTTTATCTGACGATTGATTTCTTACATTAATCATAATTATAATCATCAACTTGTTAGCTACTAATTATATGTGTATATTAAAGAAATTATTTTTAAGTATGTATATATGATATTGATAATCATGTATCATAATTATATATAATGCATACAAGCTTGCTGGCTAAGAGAAGGAAAAAAATTATTAATTTTTAAGTATATATCATTATTGCAGATTGTGTTGTACAATTTATGTGATTTTGTCAGTATTAAAAGTTCACTTAAAGACTCAAGTACTAGCATCTTAAGGTTACATGCAGGATTAATTTTGAAACTTAGATGAGAGCTTTCATGTCATTAAGTTACAAATGAATCGGTAGTCTTCATGGTGCAAACTTTTATCTAAGTAAAGTTGGCTTTTTTAAAATTACCAAAAAATAAGAAAAAGGAGGGAGGGTTTGGTAAGATCCTTTCTTCAGTTTAATAATTAAGATCCTTTGAGTCTGTGAAAACTGAAAATCAAGGCAGGTACAATATATTCTTTTTGGAAAAATTCATTTCAGTGCCCTTTTAACAAAATTGCAAAAAGGCCTCAAGATTCTGACAATCGCCCCAGGGCATTTTCTGGGATTTTCAGAATTTTGGGTGAGTTGTTAACGGGGCTGATATAGTTGTTAACGTGGTACTGATATAGTTGTTAACTGTATTGATTTAGTTGTTAGCAAAGTGTTGTTAACAGGGCTAATTTAGTTGTTAAAGACCTACCCGTTAATAACTATATCAGCCCCGTTAACAACTCACCCAAAATTTTGAAAATTCCAGAAGATAATTTTCAGAATTTTAGGGCATTTTTTGCAATTTCCCTTATTAAAAGGGCCCTGAAATGAATTTTCCCATTCTTTTTACTGCATTGTGTTTTTCAAGTTATTGTCTCTCATCATATCAATCTTATTCATTATTAACGTCACAGCACACCTCCCTTAAAGAATCTGAAAAGGAAATATTCTTCCTGTCCTACTCAATCCATTTCCCAACTATATATCTATATATAGAATATTACTTCATCAATTATTGAATTAATTACATTATCCTTTCTATATTATATATGTTACTATATTTACATTTCAGTTTTAGGTCCTTTATTTTTAACTAGCGGCAAAGTTTATTTAATTTTTATAATGGATAGGTTGACTCTTCAAACTATATTTTATTAATAGAAGCATATTTACTGTTATATGTGTGTGTGTGTGATTTTTAATAACTCATATTTCACTAATTAAATGTGTGTGAAGCAAGACATGTACCCGACCACAAACCAACCTAAAAGCAATCTACAAATTCAATTGTGAAATGATGGTGTGGTGGGCTTCTCTTGATATCATTAAATCCTACTTTTGAATCCTTTAATCATTCCCCAAGCTCCATTTTTATCTATAAATCCATAAAATTAAATAAATATGCCATCACTTTTGGTTCATTTCTCATTTAATTTGCACATATACATGAAAGATTTTTCTCTCTTCTCCATAATTAAAAATTTCTTACAATATTTAATCATGTGTAACCATTAGTTAATTTCACGGAAACCTTCGTTTTGGGCCACATAAACTTAAAAGGTGATTTTGATTTCGTTTTCTCATCAAACTATTTTAATTTGGTTTCTTAAATAACTTGATCACTATTAACTGTATATATGTTGTGTGTGAGTTAATTAATGAATGTGTGTGTGTTATATAAGTTGTTGGGTAATAAAAGACATATTTTTATATATTTTTTTTACTATAAATAGAGTAATTAACATGCTGAAAATCACTATGCATGCACAATCATGAGGCCATATATATTCAAGTGATTAAGCTAGGGGTTTTTATAAAGGGAGGATTGCATACAAGTCCCAAGAAAGAGGAAAAATTAAATTGCATTGAAGTCTCATGAGTTAGATTAATTCAAATTGGGAAAAAAATCAATTTTTCTTTGTTAATTTGAGCAACTAATGACAAGTCATTGAAGAGCTAGTGAAAAATCAAAGTGCCACGATGACAAGTCATTGAGTAGCTAATAAAAAGTCAAGGTGTTACCAACAACTTGAAGACTTATTATGGTTGTTCAAATTAACAAAAGTGAAGTAATTTTTTTAATTCGAATTAATCAAACCCAGGTCCTATGAGCATCAATGTAATTTGATGATTTCAACGATGATTTTTTTTTTTCTTAAGGATTTGTATGTAATTCCTCTTTTACAAATTCCACAGTCCTTTTAGACCAAAAAGGAAATAGCTTGCCGAACAAAATTATAAACCATTAGAGAGGTATATATGGCTTTTTTTTCCCACTTTCAAATATGTTAACACAAACTAATTTGGCCTACATATAAATTTAAACAAAATAATGTTTTTTCATTATCGCAAAAAAAAAAAAATGTCATTATTACAAAAAAAACATATAGTTATAACAAAAAAATTCATATTAAATACGTCGAATGGTTTTATTGAGGATAATCGCTTCATAATTAAGGTAGTGAGATTTAAAGGTTTATGAGCAATACTATAGGTGAAAAAAAAAAAGTATTAAAAAAAGAACAAATTAACCAGCTATATATGAAGGGTGAGAAATTATGGATTTGATAATGATGATCCAATTGAAAATAATAATAATAATAATAATAATAATAATAATAATAATAATAATAATAATAATAATAATAATAATGAATAGACAAATAAAGCAAAGTATTAGGGAAAACATGTTGATCTTCTCTTCAACCATTGATTTAAGTGTCCATGATCACGTGCAGTACCATACTATATTAGGTTTTGTTCATCTTCAAAGGAAAACTATGCTTTTTCCCAAGAACAAAAATCATATTAAAAAAATGAAGGTAAAAATTAAAAAGAAATTCTATGTTGTTAGATCTTTTACCCTAACCAAACTCATTAATATATATATCATTATTATGCTTCAACTAGAAATCTCCTTTCCAATATGTGCCGTGCCGTCTCAGCAACTCATGTTTCCTCATTATCGATCACCAAGAAAAACAAAATTCAGATCATATCGTAATTTTTCTTTTCCTTAATCTCATATGAATCATTACGTACACACAGACCAAATTAAGCAAAATCATAGATAAAAAATGCCTAGAGATCACCAAATAAACCTGAGAAATATGCAGTACTGTTTCTCTTTTTATAACTCAAACAAATGAACTTAATTATAATACATGTACAGTACTCTCGCAAGCTGCTGGAAATTAATATCATACATAATATAACAAAGGTCTATATATATATATATATATATATATATATATATATGCCTATATATATAAGGGGATCAAAAAAGAAGGAGAACAAGAAGAAGAAGGTTAATTATAATGGATGCTTAATTTCTTTCACTAACCACATATTTATTTCAATGGTGTAATGGGTTTGGACCCGTCGGGACTCGACGCTTTTCGACCCCGTAACGAGGATCAATCTGTGTGTCTGATGGGTCTGGTGGCGGCAAATGTTGGTGATGAAGATTCTTGAAGAAAGGTGAGAAGTCAAACTGCTTTTTGCTTTTTGCTAGAACTTTTCTGCTCATCGAATGGTTCTGCTTCTTCTTCTTCTGATCATAATGAAGATGAGAGGATGATGAAGGAGAAGAAGAAGATGATGATAATAATAATGAAAGATCACTAGCCTGCATGATATGCATATTCTTGTAGATCTTGGCCTTGAAATGGTAATGATACTCATGAAACAGAAACAATATTATGGATAACCAGAGAAGAACAAAAAGCAATATTTGAGAGAGTTTGAAGGCCATGGTGGAGAAGGAGGAGGAGGAAGCATGGGAATTAAAAGAAACCCTAATTAATGAGATTGTTGAATCTGAGAAGATAATGATATGGATCGAGTTCTTGCAAGTTGGGAAGATTTGATCGATATGGACAATCTCTAAAAAGGGAGGGAATTGGATCGAGTTCAATTAATGTGGTGTTTTTGGGTGAGTGTGAATCTGTGAATTGGCCTTTTCATGTGAAACCCAAGAGTTTTAGGGTACCTTTTTATGGTACGTTTTTATAATGAAGCGAGTGAAGAATTATTATAATGTGAGAGAGAGAGAGAGGAGGCAGGGCATGTTTCCCAATGAAAGTTTCTTAGGAATAAAGAAAAAGAATTTAGGATCATGATGTCAGTTTTCAGACTTGTGGGGAATATTAAGTATGATTATGCTTATTATTAATCTCTTGAATATACCCTAAATGGTCACTTTCTTTCTTTTCTTAGTCCTTTCTAGAAAAAGAAAAAAAAAGAAATAAATAAATCAAAAAGAAGTAGATGATTGGGTGTAAGGAAAGAACCAGGCTGGTTTTGGGTGAATTGCAAATAAATGAAATGGGTGGGGAATATGCAATCCATATTTTTTATGGGCAAAGCAATATGAATTATTTGACAAAGGTAAGCAACATTGCAATTTTATGTTTTTTCTGTAAAAAAAAAAAGAGGATATTTTTGTGAAATTTTATAATTTTTATTTCTGTTTGATTATTAATTAACTACACTTTTCCCAAAAAAAATTGGTAAAGCCACCTAAGACTGAATTAGAGGACAAGAATGAAATGGTATCCTACCTCCATCCTAAATTTAGAATATGATTTTTAATGCAAATTGCACTACAAGCCAAGTCCTTTATTTACAAATTAGATCCTACATTTAGGACCTGTGATGTGTGTGTGTATATATATATATAAGATAGGATATTGTCACTACCAATTTTATGTCACTATCACTTTTTCACCGTTAGATCAGAATCTCAATAGGAGAGAGAAATGATAAAGGTAGATGAGATTCTGATCTAACGGTGAAAAAGTGGTAGTGACTTGGTAGTGACATAAAATTGGTAGTGACAATATCCTATCCCTATATATATATATATATATATATATATATATATATATATATATATATAATAGATAAGATCGGTATCAGAGCCAGAAGGGGAAGTAGAGATGTATTAATTAGAAGGTCTTAACTGAAGACATCATAATGCCTGAATTGAGCTCTGTGTATTCAGATTTCGTAATATGATTCTGTTTGATTTGGAACTAGATTAGTAATTTATCGCTTCATTATGTGTTCTTAGATCTATCCTCAAAAAAAAAAAAAAAAAAAAAAATGTTGAGGCAGGCGATTTACCCCTGCACCTGTAAGATATCATATGTTTGGCTTCATATATGATTCTGGATGGCAATCAGACGTAGTACTTTTGAATAGTTTAGGTTTCACTAATAAAAGAGGAATAGATCTATTGCAGCATGTAATGATAGATAAATTACTGGTCAATTTCTAAGTTTGACAGAAAAACAGTTATGCGGATCACAGATGTACTCAAATACTGGGTCATGAGTCTTGATAGATTTTTGGATTAACACACCCCTATGGAACCTGAAGGTGATGATACTGATTGAAGGGAGATTTACAATTACTGTTTATCTCGCTCTTATCTTAGTCTCTGTCTCTTTCATCTGCACTTTTATCTTTCTGTTCTTTACTTTTGCATTTTTATTCCTGCAAATTTAATATTGTTCTTTAAAATTCAGCACTTTTACATTATGTCTTCTATTTTCCGCTCTTTTTCTCGTCGCTCTCCTTCTTCATCTTCTTTTCCTTCTTCTTCTTCTGCTCCAAACTCTTCAATAAACCGAAATGGAGCTTGCTCCTCAAAAAATCATATCTTTGATGAAGAAATTCAGTTCAAAGATATCAACCAAACTGTTGATGATTGGACTCTTCTGTCATTGACAACAGAGATGTCTTCATAATAAAAAGAATTGGTTAAAGAAGTCGATTATGTAATCAAGGCTGCCGAAGAATCCATTTCTATCCAACCTGAGAAAGAGGAATTTTCTCTTCTCTCTCCTAATTCCATCTATAAACACCGAGAGGAATACAACTATTTGCACATTGGTTGTGTACAAGTTGCTCTCAAACCCCTTGTCAGACGAGGCTTAAATGCTTTCGGTTTAGTCTGCTTGAGAGATGCAAGACATTACAGTTTTGCGATTCTCTTTAGCATTTCTGAATTTGGACTTCATGATGGCCCTGTTTATTTCAACTGTTACCCAAACCAAACGATTGATCTAAGCGATCAAAACATCCTTGATGTCCTAAAACTCAACCTAAAACTCAATGGATTCAATATGAAATCTGGATCTATACCTGTTGCTCTATTATATAGGGTACAGTATAAGGTCTCAAACTCCTCAGCTTCAAATGTTCAACGACCTCCTGATAACGGTCAAACTGTTGTCTTCCTCACTTCCTCGAACCATTATGTGGAACGATGTTACCCTTCCTGAAGATTGGGTTATGGATAAGGCTGTCCAACCTATTCCAAGACCAGTAGGAAATATCAGTAGAATTTCCCAAACTCAATCTGGATCTGTTAGAATGGCTTTTGACAGACCTCGAAGTTCTACTTCATCTATATCCTCAAGATATGAGGATTTTAGATCTGTAAACTCTGAGTTACCAAGACATTCCAGTTTTTCCGAACGGTCCTTTCCTTCGGTTATCAATCTACCTCCGCCTCCGCCACCACAACCTCCTGTTCCTCCTCCACAACCAACAGAAAATCAATCTTCCAATGTCTCAATTCAAGGGATCAATAATTCTGGAACAATTCCTCATGCAAACTATCAAAGAGAGGATGACCAAAATTCAGTTGAGTCAATACCTTATACTGAGTTAGGTGAACCTCAGACCATGGGTGCTCTTGAGCATCATTTTCAAATTGATAAACACAGTTTGCAAGAAGAATTTTACTCAGAACACAATACTTTGCAAAGAAACTGGTTTTTAGAAAAGTTCAAAGGATTATTACGAAAAAATATCCAAGAAAATTTCTACAGTTTCCTTGAAAAGTACCAAGTGAATCTTCCATTTTTTGATTGGTTCAAAGCTTATGCATCACAACAAAAAATAGAATATCCATTTACCCAAACAATTAATATGACCAAAAGAGATTGGAAAACATCTGAAGGACAAACTATTTCTTCAGAAGTTCCTCCAAAAAAGTCATATCAGAGAGACATCAAAAATCTCATGGAACAAAATAATTATACTAATCAGTATCTTCAAATTATTGGAGATCATGTAGTCAAAACCCCTTCTTCACAACAATCTTCCAAACCAATTTCTACAACTCAACCCTTGTTCAAACCATTTCAGCTTGATCCAAGAATCAAAGCAAGTATGCTAGGCAAAAATAAAGCCAAATTAGTGGCAGAAATTGAGCAACGTTTACGACACCAAAAACAAGTTGAAGATTCCCAAACCCCGGATGTTCATTTAAAACAAAAAATTGTTCCTGAAACACCTTCACAATCTTCTTCCTCTAGGCAAGTCATGAATTTTGAAAAAATTCCTGATGCTGAATCTTCAAAATCCAATTTCAAAATTAACCAGCAGCATTGGAAAAAATCTTCAAAGTTATATTATCCAAGGGCAAGTCCTCTGGATATTTTAACTGAAGAAAGACAAGATCAAACTTTTAAATCTTTCAACTCTAACAATGTTTATGAATGGAATATTGATGGTCAAAGTGAAACAAATATTCTTCAAATTCTTCAACAAATGACCATGGTAAGTACCGCTTATCAAACAACAAGTGATTATTCGGATACAGAAATAACTAATCTTCTAGTTTCGGTTTCATAGGACAACTTAAAGGTTGGTGGGATTATTATCTGTCTTCGAAGAAAAATCAAACATTCTTTCTTACGTTAAACCGAACCTGATGGAACTCCAATTACTCATAATGGTGAGCCTATTCCAGATTCTGTTAATACCCTTACTTTTACAATTATTAAACATTTTGTGGGTGATCCAAATGTTTGGAAAGATCGCTCTTCTGAGCTACTCTCTAATATCCGCTGTCGAACATTATCCGATTTTAGATTGTACAAAGATACCTTTCTAAGCCGGGTATACATAAGAGATGATGCCAACCAAGGTTTTGGAAAGAAAAGTTCCTATTTGGATTACCAAAGTCTTTTGGTGATAAAGTTAGGGATAAACTTAGACATCAATATGATGGCAACATCCCTTATGGTGATTTGACATATGGAGAGTTAATTTCTTATGTTCAGAAAACTGCTTTAAAAATTTGTCAAGATGATGGGATAAAACATCAGCTTGCCAAAGAAAAGGGTGTCAATAGAAAAGAATTAGGATCATTTTGTGAACAATTTGGTCTTCCTTCTTGCAAAAAACCCAAACACAAGTCTTACAAAAACTCCCGTTTTAATCCCGCTTTTTCAAAAAATAAACGGTTTTATAACAAACGCCCTTATCAAAAGGATGATAAATACACTTCTCCTCAAAAATACAAAAAGGATTTCCTTCTAAACCCAAAAATAATTTCCAAAAGGATGTCTCGAGAAGGGATAAAGTAACTTGTTTCAGTGTGGTAAAATTGGTCATTATGCCAAGTATTGCCGATTTTCCCAAAAAATTAGGAATATTCAGCTTGAGGAACCTCTCCTTGAGCAGATAAACAATCTCTTGCTTGAAACATCTTCTGATTCTGAAGAAGATCAAAGTTCTTCTGAAGATCTTAACCAAATCCAAGAGGATGATTTCAACTCAACATCTGATGATTCCTCTCCTCAAATAAATGTCATCACCAAAGAACAGGATTTGCTTTTGGATATCATTAGTAAACTTCCTGACTCTGACAAAGGTACATATCTTTCAAAATTCAGAGATATTACCCAACCTTCGTCACCTCCTCCTACTGCTCTTCCTCCTTCTTCTTCAAAATTTTCTGGTTTCTATAACAAATATGATCTAACCAAAACTTTGGAAAGATTCAAACACTGTTAAACCAAATACTATACAGGATCTTCAATCAGAGATAAATAATCTTAAGGTTGAAGTTCGTGTCCTCAAATCAGGTCAGGATTCTCATACCTCTGCTTTACTGCAGATTCAAGACTTCCTTTCCTCTCTCCAAAACTCTTCTAATGAGAATATTGATCGAGTTTTAGAAAATGAAATTGAGGAAGATAATCCAGAACAAGAAACACCATTTTTAAATATAATTACAAGAATTTTCCTGCAGAAGTTTTATATACAAGCAAAAATCATTATTAATAATGATCTTGTTATAGAACAATCTGTATTATTTGATACCGGGCTCAAGCTAATTGTCTTTTAGAAGGCTTAGTTCCTATCAAATATTTTGAGAAAACTATTGAAAGATATAGTTCTCATTGCAGAGAACCGTTATCCATCCAATACAAAATTTCAAATGTTGTTGTTGAAAATAAGGGTTTTCGAATAAAAACTCCATTTATTCTTATGAAGGATATGGGAGCACAAATTATTCTTGGAGCACCATTTGCACAACTCTTAATTCCTTTTATGGTTGAACCTGATGGTCTTTCAAAACAATATCTGGGCAAAACTATTTTATTTCCTTTTTCTGAAAAACCCAACAAAAAATCCAATCTTATCTTGACAAGATTCATCAAACGGTTTGTGCTGATCTCCCAAATGCCTTCTGGAATAGGAAGCAACATTCTGTAGATCTTCCTTACGAACCAAATTTCTCTGAAAAACACATCCCAACAAAAGCCCGACCCATCCAGATGACTCAAGAACTCCTTGACACCTGTAAAAAGGAAATTCAAGATCTTCTTGACAAAAAACTCATCCGTCCGAGTCGTAGCCCATGGTCTTGCGCCGCTTTCTACATCAATAAAAATGCAGAAATTGAACGTGGAACACCCAGGCTTGTTATCAACTACAAACCTCTAAATGAGGCTTTACAGTGGATCCGATATCCGATTCCAAACAAGGCTGATTTACTAAAGCATTTGCATTCTGCAAAAATCTTTTCAAAGTTTGATATGAAGTCTGGATTTTGGCAGATCCAAATTTCAGAACAAGATAGGTATAAAACTGCTTTTACTGTTCCATTTGGTCAGTATGAGTGGAATGTTATGCCTTTTGGCTTAAAAAATGCCCCTTCTGAATTTCAAAGGATTATGAACGATATCTTTAATGATCAAGGTCAATATATTATTGTTTATATTGATGACGTCTTAATCTTTTCAAATTCCCTAGAAGATCATTTCAAACATGTTTCAAAATTTATTCGAATGCGAGAAATAAATGGTTTAGTGGTTTCCAAACCAAAAATTAGTCTTTTTCAAACCAAGATTCGTTTTCTTGGACATTGGATTTATCAAGGAACCATAAATCCCATTGAAAGAGCAATCCAATTTGCGGAAAAATTTCCTGATCAAATTCTTGATAAAACCAACTTCAAAGATTTTTAGGATGTTTAAACTATGTTGCCGAGTTTATCCTCAACTTAGCAACTTTGTTAAACCCCTTCACCAACGTCTAAACAAAAATCCTTCTCCTTGGACCGATGTTCATACTGAAATTGTCAAACAAATCAAACGACAAGTTAGAGAACTTTCGTGTCTTAACCTTCCCATTCCATCTGCCTTCAAAATAGTCGAAACAGATGCATCTGAATTGGGCTATGGAGGTATTCTTAAACAACGTTCTGACGGAAAAGAACAAATCATTTCTTATACGTCTAAACATTGGAATCCTGCTCAGCAGAATTATTCTACGATCAAAAAAAGAAATTTTGGCCAATCCGAGATAAAAATTCACTCATTAATAGTAGTGCTAGGTATTTTCCAGACCAAAGTGATGATGAAGATTTCGTTGTCAATTTGGGTGAAAACTTACAGTTTTTGACGGAAGCACCAAATGAAGTAGCTTCCATGTATAAGACTGTATAAATTGCCCTATTGTACGCTATAGTAGTGCTAGGTATTTTCAACCGTAGCACCAAAACAACGTAGCTCGAGGTCACAAAATTGGTTACTCGTAGTGTCGTGAGACACCGTAGTTAATCATTCAAATGTTTACCGAATGCAGTCACCACCCTGATCCGAATCAAGGTAAATAGTGCTTCACTCCTCGCCTATAAAAAGTCAAGCTCCATTCGGCCTTGAGTGAGTTACGAACCACTCCCTCTCTCTTACCTTCCTTCTCCTGCCTTCTCTCTACCCTATCCTTTCCCTTTTCTCGCTATCTTTCCACTTTGATTTTCCAAGCTTTCTTTGTAAGTTTTTCATTTCAATAAACTCGTGCTTCCTTTCATCATGTTTTCTTCTGCACGTTTATTTGCAGTTCTTTACTCTATGCTTTGATCCAGTTATCTGGTCCTTATCCAGTTATCTGGTCCTTACTTCATTTCTTCTGCAAATTTATTTCCAGCAGTTCTTTACTTTATGTTTTGATTTATCCAGTTATCTGGTCCTTACTTCTCTGTCTTCTGTTGTTGAAAATAAGGGTTTTCGAATAAAAACTCCATTTATTCTTATGAAGGATATGGGAGCACAAATTATTCTTGGAGCACCATTTGCACAACTCTTAATTCCTTTTATGGTTGAACCTGATGGTCTTTCAAAACAATATCTGGGCAAAACTATTTTATTTCCTTTTTCTGAAAAACCCAGACTTAAGGAATTAAATTCTCTTTTTCGCAAACAAAACCAGATCAATTTTCTCAAAGAAGAAGTTTGAAACATGTTTGAAATGATCTTCTAGGGAATTTGAAAAGATTAAGACGTCATCAATATAAACAATAATATATTGACCTTGATCATTAAAGATATCGTTCATAATCCTTTGAAATTCAGAAGGGGCATTTTTTAAGCCAAAAGGCATAACATTCCACTCATACTCGACCAAATGGAACAATAAAGCGAGCTTTTATACCTATCTTGTTTTTCATATCAAACTTTGAAAAGATTTTTGCAGAATGCAAATGCTTTAGTAAATCAGCCTTGTTTGGAATCGGATATCGGATCCATTGTAAAGCCTCATTTAGAGGTTTGTAGTTGATAACAAGCCTGGGTGTTCCACGTTCAATTTCTGCATTTTTATTGACGTAGAAAGGGGCGCAAGACCATGGGCTACGACTCGGACGGATGAGTTTTTTTGGCTGGAGTAACCAATAAAGGTGTTGGAACCTGAGGAGGCTTTTTCTGGGCTAATTCAAGAGAAAATTTAGCATTGGCTAAATCATACTCTTGTTTATTGATTGCCTGTGAAGAAGAGGCAATTAACGATAAAGCAAGTGCTCTATCATGTTCATCAAGGACATCTTTTTTTATCGTAGAATAATTCTGCTGAGCAGGATTCCAATGTTTAGACGTATAAGAAATGATTTGTTCTTTTCCGTCAGAACGTTGTTTAAGAATACCTCCATAGCCCAATTCAGATGCATCTGTTTCGACTATTTTGAAGGCAGATGGAATGGGAAGGTTAAGACACGAAAGTTCTCTAACTTGTCGCTTTGATTTGTTTGACAATTTCGGTATGAACATCGGTCCAAGGAGAAGGATTTTTGTTTAGACGTTGGTGAAGGGGTTTAACAAAGTTGCTAAGTTGAGGGATAAACTCAGCAACATAGTTTAAACATCCTAAAAATCTTTGAAGTTGGTTTTTATCAAGAATTTGATCAGGAAATTTTTCCGCAAATTGGATTGCTCTTTCAATGGGATTTATGGTTCCTTGATAAATCCAATGTCCAAGAAAACGAATCTTGGTTTGAAAAAGACTAATTTTTGGTTTGGAAACCACTAAACCATTTATTTCTGCAGTTCGAATAACAATTTGGAGAGTAGAATGAGTTATTAAAGTTTCATCCTCTTTTGAAATGTACCGAGTTAACTCGATAGATTGAGAATGAACCAATATTAGCTCATAGTATTCTCTGGTTTTTTGTGAGTTGGTAGGAATGAAATGAAATCCTGAAGGGAAAACTTTCAATGCTACCTCGTTGGGTGTTCCAAAGAAAAACTCAGGTTCAAGTTGTAGGACATGCTGTACTTGAGCAAGTTTTGCAATGTAAGGAGTGTCCAAAGGGTTATTGGCTGGAGTAACCAATAAAGGTGTTGGAACCTGAGGAGGCTTTTTCTCTCACAATTCAAGAGCAAATTTAGCATTGACTAAATCATACTCTTGTTTATTGATTGCCCATGTGAAGAATAGGCAATTAACGATAAAGCAAGTGCTTATCATGTTCAAGGGCTTGCGTTTTGTTATCCTTTTTGGCTAATACTTCCTCCCAAGTTTGGTTTGGAGGTTTCTTAGCGTAGGAATCAGTAGTTTTTCTGCCCGGTTTGGAAGAAGTGAGTCTTTGGGTTTGAGACTCAGTTTTTGGAGTGGATGACTCCGGTTTGGGGGTGGATGACCCTGATTTAGTTTGAGATCTTGTTTGCAGTCTGACTGAAACTGTTTATATATATATATATATATATATATATATATATATATAGTAACAATAATTCTGTTCTTATACGGCCCAATAATAATAACAAAAATTTATGGCCTAGTGTATAGGATCCCATTATGGGCCACCAGAAACTTAGCCCGTAAATCTGGCATGTTGACCCGGAAAGTTTTGGCATATTCTCTCTCTCCCCCTTTTTTTTTCCCCTGTGGGGTTTTAATTCAAATTTCAGATTGAATTGCCAAACAGAACTTTTTGGCGATAAAGCATCCAATTAGAACATAAACTAAGGAGAAAAAAAGTCCCAATTTCAGGGAGCACGTACGTTGGTAGAAATAAAAACCTTTGAAGCTTTAAGCCTTAAAAGTAACCCTTCATCAAATCAAAAAATAAATAAAAATGATATAGAATTATCTTATGCTGATGATTAAGTCAGTACAAAAAATAAAAACCGATACATTGTTTTCTCTAGTGAATTTAGCAATGGAAACTACATTCCTCTGCATATAAGGGACACACAATACTCGCTGCATATGAAGATGGCCGATAGATGACTTACCAATATGAGTGATCAACGCAGCATCCCCTGTGCCCATGGTAGTTAAAAACTTGTTTTATGCTGCGATTTTACGTTTTTACGATTCTTTTTCATTAAAACGATTTTACTAATTTTTCAAACGCTTTTGTGTTTTTACGATTTTGTTACGTTTTTAGTACGTTACGATTTTACGTTTTACGATTTTTCATTCTCCTTCCGTTTTCAGGTAAAATCTACATTTTCACTACCTGTAACACCCCAAATTCTGTAGCATAAATCGTATCGGATGACGCCTGGTTTTATAAAATATGACAGGGTTTGAGGTGTTACATCAGAGTTTTGCGGAAACAGAGAGCAATGTATCAACAAATGGACAATGAGAGCTGATATAAAAATACCCCGACATATGATGATGCCAGGCGTATGCTGGTATATTAAAAATTTCTCGAATGAATAATCATGTGATACAATATACAGAGCTTTGTACAATTACATTTCACAAAAAGTAACTATACAACCTAGACCAAGCCTTGACCAGACTTGGGGCAATGAACCTAACTCCGTTATCCGAACAGAATGGCAGTGTAAGTGTCTACCATGGGGCCTCACCGACTTTACGGCGGATTGGCACACCCACATAGACTAGCCTTGCCTTCGGCACCAAACTATTCGAAATAACTTTGTTAGACCCATGCCTGACATTAGGCTCGATGATCTTCTTCCCAAGCACTTGCCTCGAGGTGCCTTACTACGATTCCTGCCCCATTGGTTCCTCTCTATGGCTCGTCTCACTGTGCCTTCCTGTTCCCGGCATTCGATCTAGTCATGTTGTTTCTCCCGCTCTCGGTCCTTGGTCCTCCGGACCACGAGCTTCTGAGATGAGATCCAATTTACCCCATTGGATCTCGGTAATCGGTTAACCTTCAGATATTCATGACATAACAACAATGATCAATCCAGTCACATCGTATGATAATGTGATAACAACTACAATACCATGCAACGTTATCCCTGGTTTGCAACATCCGTGCCACGATGTACAGTCGTGTCCTCAGCGCTAGGAAAACTCAAACGGTATTATTATGACTATAACCCGTGTAAAGCTGTATGTATAAATGACGACCCCAAACAGAGCCTTAGCCTATGAACGTATCTATCACATATATGTATATGAGCAGCACATGATTAGTGTTACAGTACGCGAACACACCTCCGTTGAAAATATACGGTACTTCTGGTACGTTTGACAGAAAACTGCACTTTTGACAGAAAACAATGAGCGTCCGGCGCCACGTCGAGACAATGGAAAAACAGCGGAATGACTGCGGAACAGGATTATTGATATCCTATAATGATAACATCACGTTTATCAATATTTGACATCATAACAGGCATTTTAGGTACAAATTACCATTTTGCCCCTAGTTGCCTAATCGGCGGAATTTCGCCAGCGCTTCGCGACTTTGACTTTAATCTTCCAAAATTTTGCCAGAACTTCAACCCACCATGATTTTCAAAATTCATGACTAAAATACCCCTAGCATATGATATCTAATCATACTTGGAAGATTAAAGACTAATCTAGCATTTCTACTCTAACTACCGAACCGGATATCAACCGTCGGATTGCACTCGGATGAGGTGGCAAAATCTTGGCCCTACACCTATGATCCGTCCTTCTTGCTCCCCAAAATTCAAGGGAAGAGCCAATAAGGTGGTGCCAAGTGGCTTCTTTCTAGAATCTTACATTGGTAGAGTCTCCGATCGGTGTCCGAATCTCGTAATCTTGCAAAATCTCAAAAATCCGGAATCACAACTTTGAAGACATTTTCTTACTCATTAGAAATGTCTGAGTTAACTAAATTTTTGACTCCATACAGGGTTCCAACGGTCCTGCTGAAGTTTCTCGAAAAACGTGCTCGGTTACGGAACGAACTTCCGGAATCATCAATCTCTGGACAAAAAATCACTGACTCCAAATATGTCCAGATAATTTTCAACTCATCCCCCAGACGTTGAGTTATAATTTATTTTCTTCAAATTCCAATTTGTGACCATCTGCCTTTTTCACAGATTACCCTATTTCGTCTTATTACCTAAGTATTCTACCGATCACGGAAATGACTTCTGAGACAGTCCAATCCGAGATAAAAATTCACTCATTAATATTCTTCTCTGACTTTAGAAATATTGTCCATGGTTTTCTAGATAGGATTTAATTTCTATCCGTAGTCATTTATCCTATTTGCTTTTTACATAAATTATATTATTAAAATAATATCACTTGCACAAATAATATCATGATATTATTTGGCTCATTCTTATCCCATTTTCCTTGAGAATTTCGGCTGCCACACACACACACACACACACACACACACACACATATATATATATATATATATATATATATATATATATATATATATATATATATATATATATTTAATTTATTAATTAATTATTTAATTAATATTTAATTATTTAATAATTATTTTTCATAACTTTTTCACAAAATTTCCTATTGGTCCATACATGTTTTTAGGCTTATAATTACTCAATCTCATATATTTTTCTTCATATTTTCCAATTAATTAGAAAATATATTTTATGCTAATTTTAGCCATAAACCACTAATTATAGGGTTTTACATAATTATCTTTGGATTTTCCTTTGTTCATGCTTAGATAATTAACCAATAATTATCTATTTAATCCCTCACTAATTGTTGATAATTTTCTTAGTTAGAATTACTCATTACCTCACAACTTTCATACTGACATTAGTGTTTTATGCCTCATGCATTATATTTTAATTCACGGGGGCATTTTGGTCATTATAATACTTTTTAACTTTTCCCCCTTTATTTTTCCAAGGTAATAATTTAATAAATTACCTAAATTAGGGACAATATTCTTCCCTATTTCAAATAAATATTTACTTGCCTCTTTATAATTTTCACAGGGTATTTTATAACCCGTAAATGCGTTTAGGGACCTATTTACAAACTTTCAAATGTTCTAGGGACCTAATTGCAAATTATTCTATTTTCAAGAGAAACTACCCCAAAAATAAGATAAATTCTCCACAAGGTCTTTGAGACCATATAATCACCTATTTTCAATAGGTATTATTTACTCGATATGATATTTATCATAAATGAGATTTTCAGGGTATTACACTACCATGCTTGTGCCTACTTGAACAGAGCCGTGAGTGTTGCTAGGAGCCAGAGCGTCAATGTGGTTTGATCATACGTGATATGTTGAGTTGCATCAGAATTAAAGTACCACGTTGAATCAAATACAACCTATGTTGCATCGACATCAATACGAGACACGAAATACGACACGATTCGTTAATCCTAAGAAAATCTAAATTTGGACACGTTTTGATATTAAATATATATATTATAATTTACATTTAAGTTCAATATTCCGTAAAATCCTAGCCTCCAACTTTGGCTCATTGTAGATTCGGCCTCATCATAAAAGTCGTGCCTCCTTTTAAAAAAAAAATACAAAAAAAAAAATTCATAATCAATTTAGTAATATTCAAAGTCACGTTTATTTTTTAAAAATAGGAGTGTCGGAAGGTGTCGGAAGGTCCGATACACATATTTTAAAAAAATAGAAGTGTCCGTGCTTCATAGGATACAACAGCAGGCGTAGTGATGTAAGCCTGAGCAAGCACCAACACAGGTGGTACCTCAGCAGTAGGAGGAGTATTGGGGTCATTTGATACAGTACTATGTTAGAATTTATGAATAAGAAGAAGGATGGAAATGAAGAGGAAAAAGGAAGAAGGAATGTGTATGTGTGGATAGAAATCTCACATTGATTAGTTGGAGAGAAGTTGGAGGGTATGTAAGCCTTAACTTTGCTCTTACTAAATGGGCCCTTGGGCAAACCACTTTTGTGGAGGGGTGAGGACTTAGGTGACCCTTGATCCACCACACGTGCGCGCTGCTCGATCTGGTTCACGCGTGTGTGAAATAAAAATTATATTATTTTTTGAATTTCTAATTTGACCCCAAACTTTTAATAATTATGTTTTTGCCCCTCCGAGATTTTTCCAACCAGCAGTTGCGTATTGCAATCTGTTCGGATTGTTCGCTACATTCTGGTGCTTCTATTCGTGCGACGCAACAGTTCGCCGGCAAGAGACGCGGGTCACTTCTGTTCATTCCGTTCTGGTGCGTCTGTTTGCACAACGCACCAATTCGCTGCAACAACGAGTCCATCTGATCAAGTTTTTCGTTGTTTATAAATAGGGCGCCCTAGTCACAGAATTGTATACGATTTTTCCCATATACACTCCTTCTGCATACTGCATATACAAAACATTATGTGCGTTCCAAAAGCAGACTCGTTGGATTCGCTTGGGCTTCAGATTGACAGAGCCATATTTCTGAAGATGAAAAATCCGCTCTATCCTGGGAGGCAATTGCTCATAAACCTTCGGCTTCCGTATTGAGGGAGCAAAATTGTCTTAAGGACACAATGTACGTTGGGCCCGGATTTCTGCATAGTTCATTACCATATTTGGCAGTCTTATGAGTTCGTTTATAGCTTTTTCATATTATACAGACCTGTTGTATGCTATCTATATGTGCTATATCAATAATACAGATTCTTGTTGTGCTATTTTAATTGCACCTGTTTACTGTATATTCAATTTCTACATATTCAATACATTTTCAACAACAGTCTTAAGACAATTTTTTTGTGATTGAAATCAGTTTATATTAATTAATATCATTGTTGATTTCATATGTTGGTAGTAATATTGAATTGAATATGTGTTTAGTTTTTGTGAATATTATTATTATTATATTGTTTGTGGATTAATCTGTGTGATTAATCAGAGTTTCTGTTTTAAACAACAGAAATGGCAAGTACAAGTACTAATCTGATGAACCCAAGTGGTCCTATTCCAATGCATGGGGGAAAAACCAGAAAAGTTCATTGGGAATGATTTTAAAAGATGGCAACAGAAAATGTTTTTTGATTTAACCACCTTGAAATTGGCACGGTTTCTCACTGAAGATGCTCCAAAATTGGAAGAAAGACAATCGGCTGACAAGGAAAAGGTTGCTGCAATAGATGCTTGGAAGCATTCTAATTTCTTTTGTAGAAATTACATTCTCAATGGTCTAGATAATACAATGTATATTGTATATAGTGCTTTGGATACAACCAAAGCATTATGGGAGAGTCTGGACAAGAAGTACAAAACTGAAGATGCTGGCTTGAAGAAATTTATAGTCAGCAGATTTTTAGACTTCAAGATGCTTGACTCTAAATCTGTGGTAAGTCAAGTTGAAGAACTTCAATTGATCGTGCATGAGATTCATGCTAAAGGGATGTCTCTTAGTGAGTCTTTCCAAGTTGCTGCATTTATTGAAAAATTGCCACCATCTTGGAAGGACTTCAAGAATTACCTCAAGCACAAGCGCAAATAGATGTCATTTGAAGATTTGATTGTAAATTGAAACTAGAAGAAGACAACAAGATTTCTGAAAAAGAAACTTGGCAACAATCCTATAGTTTCAAAGGCCAACATTGTTGAAGATGGTCCGAAGCCCAAGAAACGGAAACGCTCTAATGAGGGATCATCCAAACAAGGCCCTAGCAAAAGCCAGAAATTCAAAGGCAAGTGTTATAATTGTGGGAAGCCTAGCCACCGTGCTAAGGATTGTAGGAAGCCAAAGAATCTCAAGAAGAAGAACACCGAAACCAATATGGTTAACAATGCTACCAATATGCTTGATACTATGAGTCTTTCGGCAGAAGTAATGCAATGTAACTTGGTTGGAAATACCAATGAGTGGTGGGTGGACACTGGTGCCACCAGGCATGTATGTGCAAACAAATGGATGTTCTTTTCTTACATCCCTGCGAAGCAAGATGAACAACTGTATATGGAAAATTCTTCTACTTCAAAGGTTGAAGGTTTTGGGAAAGTGGTTTTAAAGATGACTTCTGCAAAAGTCATGACACTTAATGATGTGCTTCATGTGCCTGATATTCGCAAGAATTTAATTTTTGGATCCCTCTTGAGCAAGAATGGTTTTAAGCTTGTATTTGTTTCTGATAAGTTTATACTTTCTAAGAATGCTATGTATGTTGGAAAAGGTTACCTTAGTGAAAGCCTTTTCAAAGTTAATGTAATGACTGTCACCAATAATGGTGCTATTAATAATAATATTGCTTCTATCTATATGTTTGAGTCCTCTAGTTTATGGCATCAAAGATTAGGACATGTTAATTATAAATCAATTAAAAATTTAATTCATTTAGATTTATTGCCTAAAGTTGATTGTTCAAATAATAATGAAAAATGTCAAGTATGCATTGAATCAAAATTTTCTAAGTCATCATTTCCTCCTGTTCAAAAATCAACTGAGTTGTTAGATTTAATACATACTGATATATGTGATATGAAATCTGTATCATCTAGGGGTAATAAGAAATATTTTAGTACATTTATTGATGATTGTAGTAGATATTGTTATGTGTATTTGCTTAATAGTAAATATGAGGCTATTATTGCTTTTAAACAATATAAAAAATGAAGTTGAAAATCAACTTAACAAGAAAATTAAAATAGTAAGAAGCGATCGTGGGGGAGAATATGATGGTCACTTCGAGGAATTCTGTATAGAATCTGGTATTATACACCAGACAACTGCTCCTTTCGCTTCGCAATCTAATGGGATTGTAGAGAGGAAAAATCAGACATTAAAAGAAATGATGAATGCATTATTAATTGAGTTTGGTTTACCACAAAATTTGTGGGGGGAAGCTATTTCGACAGCTAACTTTCTAATCAACAGAGTGCCTCATAAAACGATAAAAAGCATACCATACGAAATATGGAAAGGAAAGAAACCTTCCTTGAAATATTTGAAAGTGTGGGGGTGCTTGGCAAAGGTTGAGATTCCTAAACCTAAAAGGTTAAGAATTGGACCTAAGATAGTAAACTGTGTTTATTGGCTATGCACATAATAGTAGTGCATATCGTTTGCTAGTTTATAAGTCCGATGTATCAAATATCCATGTGAATACGGTTATTGAGTCAAGGAATGCTAGGTTCTTTGAAAACATATTTCCGTACAATAAAAATAATGATAATAACAACACTGTGATATCTTAGGATACTGTGACTAGTGATAATCTTGGAGAGGACGAACCTAGACAAAGTACTAGGCAAAGGACTTCAACATCCTTTGGGCTTGATTTTCTGACTTATCTATTGGAAAATGAGCCTCGAACATATGGAGAGGCTATGGGTTCTCCTGAAGCACCATTCTGGGAAGAGGCTATCAATAGTGAAGTTGAATCCATTATGTCAAACCACACCTGGGAGTTGGTTGATCTTCCTCTTGGCAATAAGCCTCTAGGAACTAAGTGGGTCTTCAAAAAGAAGATGAAAGCAGATGGCACTATTGATAAGTACAAAGCTAGGCTGGTAGTAAAAGGCTACAGACAACGTGAAGGCCTAGACTACTTTGATACCTATTCACCTGTTACAAGAATTACATCCATTCGGATGTTAGTCGCGTTAGCAGCATTGAATGGGTTGGAGTTACATCAAATGGATGTAAAGACAGCCTTCTTGAAGGGCAGATTAGAGGAAGAAATTTATCTAGAACAACTTGAGAGATTTGTTGTCTCTGGACAAGAATGGAAAGTTTGTCGCTTAATAAAGTCCCTTTATGGACTTAAACAAGCCCCAAAACAATGGCATGCAAAATTCGATGAAGTTATGTTATCAAATGGCTTTAGTATTAATGAATGTGACAAGTATATCTACATTCGAAATACTGAAAAACGGGTTTGTTATAGTCTGTGTTTATGTAGATGACATGTTGATAACGGGTAGTAATAATCAAATGATTAGAGCTACTAAGTGATTGCTTACCAGTAAGTTTGACATGAAAGATATGAGTCTAGCAGATGTTATTCTAGGAATTAAAATCCATAGAACTTCTGATGGGTTAGCTTTATCGCAAACACACTATATTTCTAAAAATCTTGAGAAATTCAAGAATTTAAACATAACTCCTGTGTCGAACCCTATAGATTCTAGTCTTCGACTGTTAAGAAATACTGGCGAAGGTGTTAAACAAAAGGAATATGCTCAAGTGCTAGGCAGTTTTATGTATGTTATGAACTGCACTAGACCTGATATTGCCTATGCGGTAAGCATGTTGAGTCGCTTTACAAGTAATCCAAATGAGTTTCATTGGAGAGAAATAATTAGAGTTTTGGGTTACTTAAAGCAAACTCAAAACTTTGTTTTGCATTATGAGAAGTACACTGCAGTACTAGAAGGGTATTGTGCTGCAAATTGGATCACCAGCTCTAATGACACAAGATCCACAAGTGGATATGTATTCAACCTTGATGGGGGTGCTATGTCTTGGAAGTCATCCAAGCAGACTTGCATTGCAAGATCAACTATGGAAGCAGAATTCATTGCTTTAGATAAAGCTGGTGAGGAAGCCGAGTGGCTTCGTAATTTTCTTGAAGACATTCCTAATTGGCCAACGCCGGTACCAACAGTGCGCATACACTGCGATAGTCAAGCGGCTATTGGTAGGGCCAAGAATGTCATGTACAACGGCAAGTCTAGACATATACATTATAGACATGATACCGTTAGACAACCACTCTTGAATGGAATCATCTCAATTGAGTATGTGAAATAAAAAGAGAATATAGCGGATCCATTAACTAAAGGAATTCCTAGAGAGTTAGTTAGAAATTTGTCCAAAGGAATGGGTTTAAGGACGATACATTGTTGATTATCGCGGTAACTCTACCTAAAAGAGTGGAGATCCCACAAACTAGGTTCAAAGAGACAACTAAGTCTTAATCGACTGTTAACACTGTGGAGTTCTTTTAACTCATACTCATTCCTAGACAAGGCAGTGCATATATATATATATAAGGGTAAGCTTTTAGGATTTTAATGGTTTCTTAATCTAATGCATTTAGATGATGTATGTTGACTTACATCACAGGGAATCACCTATGTGAGTGTGAAGTGTGGGCCACTTCTATGAGAATTTAAAACGGCTAATTCTCTAGAACACTTGCAGAATCAGGCGGTTTCCAAGGCCAAAATAGACAAGCATGAGAACCAACGATGTTAGAGGAGCAACTGTGTGACTCCTATTGTCTTGGTATACACTAAACAGTTGACGGTTCAAGACAGCGCGTCCACTGATTGACCAGTATATTCGATAGGTTTTACTAGAGAAGGTTCAAAGGTAAACCCTATCTTTCTCGATGTACTTGTTTCTCGTAGAGGAACCATACTTTGCATACATGATCATTTGCATTTGGTCATGATGGACTAACTTCTTATCCATGTGGGGGATTGTTAGAATTTAGGATAAAATCCCATGGGTTATGAATAAGAAGAAGGATGGAAATGAAGAGGAAAAAGGAAGAAGGAATGTGTGTGTGGATAGAAGTCCCATATTGATTAGTTGGAGAGAAGTTGGATGGTATATAAGCCTAAACTTTGCTCTTACTAAATGGGCCCTTGGACCAACCCACTTTTGTGGAGGGGTGAGGACTTAGGTAACCCTTGGTCCACCACACACACACGCGGCGCCGCTGTCCATCCGGCTCGATTCGGTCGGTCGCGCGCGCCGCCCGCCCGCTCGGTCTGGTTCGCACGTGTGCGAAATAAAAAATAATAATTTTTTATTAAAATATTTTTTGAATTTCTAATTTGACCCCGAACTTTTAATAATTACACTTTTGCCGCTCCGAGATTTTTCCAACCAGCAGCTGCGTGTTGCGATCCGTTCAGATCGTTCGCTTTATTCTGGTGCGTCAGTTCGTACGATGCACTGTGCGTCTGTTTGCACAACGCACCGGTTCGCTGCAACAACAAGTCCATTTGATCAATTTTTTCGTTGTTTATAAATAGGGTGCGCTAGTCACAAAATTGTATCCGATTTTTCCCATATATACTCCTTCTGCATACTACATATACAAAACATTTTGTGCGTTCCGAAAGCAGACTCGTTGGATTCGCTTGGGCTTCAGATTGACAGAGCCATCTTTCTGAAGACGAATAATCCGCTCTATCTTAGGAGGCAATTACTCAGAAACCTTCGGCATCCATATTGAGGGAGCAAAATTGTCTTAAGGACACAACGTACGTTGGGCCCATATTTCTGCATAGTTCATTACCATATTCGGTAGTCTTGTGAGTTCGTTTATAGCTTTTTCATATTATACATACCTGTTGTATGCTATCTTTATGTGCTATATCAATAATACAAATTATTGTTGTACTATTTTAATTGTATCTGTTTACTGTATATTCAATTTCTACCTATTCAATCCATTTTCAACAACATACTAGAGTAAGTCGAAGATGCACTACAAGAAGCATAATAAGCACTTAAATTAGAAATTGAAGGGATGAAGGAATTGTTCTCGTACATGTAATAACACATATGAGCGGTGTGTCCAGTCTTGTAGAAAAGTTGACGCTATCGTTGATTAGTGAACCTACCACCACGGCCACAAGGAGTACACAACCACTACCACGAAAGTGATTTTGACCATGACCACCAGGAAGCATAATAAGCATAATATGGCTCTTGATAGTAGTAGGCAATAGCAGAGTCACTCTCACCATCATAAGATGTATGATGAGCTTGGATCAAAACACTATTAGCCAAGTCAAGCTTCTGTGACAATGAGCATGTTAGCAACAATATCGAGATCATATCGTGGCCTAGCCGCATTAATAATAGTGACGACAACATCGAATTCCGCAATGAGGCCATTAAAAATATAGGAAATCTTAATAGGAATCATCAGTTCTTTAACCAAGGACAACCAAATGATCACAAATGGACTTGATATTAGTGAGATATTCGTGCATGCTAAGCATGCCTTTCTTTTGAGTGCTTAATTGATTTTTATATAAAAGGATCATAAAATCTGACTTAGTGGAGTAAAGTGTAACGAGTTTAGTTTTCCTGATGACCTGGGTGGAGTTGTGAATTGGTATGTAAAAGAAATAATAGCAGCTAGGTTGGAGTTTGGTAGGGTGACTGGTTTAAAAGTTTTACAGCAGATCAGCTAGTCTATACCGTGTGAAGGGTGGGTAAACTTGAACACAGACGGAGTTTCTAAGGGGAGTATGATGTTGGCTGGATGTGGTGGACTTATTAAAGATAGTAATGGGAAGTGGGTGTGTGGATTTGCGAAGAAACTGGGTTACTGCTCAGCAATGAGGGCAGAGCTGTGGGCAATTTTAGCTAGTTTGGAGTTGGCTTGCTGCTATAAATTCCAGAAAGTGCTTGTGGAGTGTGACTCATCTGCTGTGGTGGATCTACTGAATGTTATGCTGATTGAGGAAGAAGCGGAGTCAAGCTTGCTATCTGCTATATTTTCTATGTTGAGGTATTTTACTCAGGTTAGTTTTGTACATGTTTATAGAGAAGGGAATTCTTGTGCAAATATTCTGGCCAATATTAGTTTAGATCTAGAGGAGGTTGGCGTTAATTTTACTGATCCTCCATCAGCTGTGCGTTTGCATCTGTATAGGGATATGGTGGGGATATCTTTCCCACGCTTTGTATTGTTGCAGAACTGATGTTCTTGGGCTGATGCCCCGTTCTAATACCCAAAAAAGTGTAACGAGTTTACCCAAATTTGAGCCGATGTGTTGAGTCCGACGAGTTTTGGTAAGATCGACGACACCATCGACGCAAGAAGCCAACAGGCCAGGGAGGAATCAATTGACTCGTACTCTTCGAACTCTGGATTGGAAACAAGATCGCCGGAATCACTTTAGATTTGCAATGGCGGAACTGAAATATTGTCGTTGAGGAAATGATGCAGGTTGTAACATCCCAACTTTTCGAAAGCAGTATAAAATTTTTTCATCAGAGTAGAGCACCGGAACAAGAGTGTAACTGATATATTGTTATAAAATGCCCACTGCCTAGTTACATAAACGGTTCAACAACCGAGAGTTTTCAAAAAGAAAAGAACAACGTCGGGAAGTCTTCACTAGGATCCACGAACTTGCCGCTCCCTCGCTCCTCGGTCCTCGGTCCTCCCGAACCTGACGCTATGTTAAGAGCTGAGATCCGCACCGGATCTCAGGTAACGGTTAACCTCATGTATACATACACACATATGGGTTACCAAACAACATATAAACCACACCCAACCAATGCACATGTATCGCTCCCAGCATTACAGATGTATCGCTCCCAGCGTAAACCGAACGAGAATGGCGAGTAAGTGTCTACCATGGGGCCTCACCGAGTTCACGGCGACTTAATGGCTTACCCACATAGACTAGCCTTTCCTTCGGCACCAAATCGTTTCTAACACATTTGCATTCAATAAACATACCATAACAATACACATAGCACATATATGCATACCATAAACATAAGAGTTAATGTTACAAGACGCGGACGTACCTTCGTTGACAGTTACGGTACTTCTAGCACGTTTACTAAAAGCGTACTTTACGGAAAATCGTGAAATCTCCAACAATCGCTCGTCGGGCAAAGATAACGGCAGCAAATCAGATTTCGATATCCTATAAGGGTAATATCACTTTCATTAGTGATTTGACATTATAACTGGCATTTTAGGTAAAAATTACCATTTTGCCCTTCTACCCCTAATCGGCGGAATTTCGCCAGCACTTCGTTACTCTAGCAAATTTTCTTCCCGAAATTTCGCCAGAACTTCGACGCATTTATGTTTCTTGAAAATAAAGACTAAAATAGCCCTCCCATATGATACCCAAATCATAAAAATAAAGACTACTCTAGCCTTACTAACTATTGAACTAAAGACTAAAAACTAAAGACCGAAAGACTTACCCGTTGAAGACTTCGTGAGAACTTCCCCGAGCTTCTCTCTCTTCTTTCTCACTCAAGGATTTCGGTTTTCACTTGAGAATGGGGTGAGAAAAATGAAGAGAGCTCTTGCCTTTTTATAGGCAAATTTTGGGTCCTAAAGTGTAATTTTCCCTTCTCAAATTTTGGAGAGTGATTCTTGGCCATACAACACACCAAAACGTGCTGCCCCCTCTCCAAGCCAAAGATGAGCCAATTGGATGATGACACGTGTCCTCATCCAGTCCAATTTCCCCGATCGGTACCCGATTCGCGTAATTTCAGAGAAATCTCAAAATTCTGGATTTACAACTTTGAAGACAAGTTCTCACTTACTAGAAATGTCCAAGTTAACCTAAATTTTGGTTCCATACAGGGCGTTCCGTGTTCAGCAAAATAAATTCAAACTCATGCCTAGATGTTGAGTTAGAATTTATTTTCCTTATATCCAAAAATATACCTATATGCATTTTTCCCTATTTTGTTTTATTAGGAAATGCACTAACGACTTGAAATTTTCTCCCTAAGAGTATAACGGAAGACAAAATTCCACCGATCATTATTTTTCCCGACCTTGGAAATCCCATTCCTAGATCTCTAGATAGGATCCGTTTCCTAATTTTTAAATTACTATTCATCATTTTTCACTTTAATTAATTATATAATAAACTAATGCAACTTGTGCAAAATATCATGATATTTTTAAGCTTATTCTTATCCCATTTTCTTGTGTAATTCGGCTGCCCCTTATTAAATCTTAATAAATATTTATTTTTATATTTAATTAATTATTTAATGATTTATTTATTTAATTTTTCCAAAAATTCCACAAAATTACCTAATTGGTCCATTCTTGTATTTAGGCTTAAAAATACCTAAACTTAACTATTTTTCTCCAAAATTTCCAATTAATTAGTAAATATATTTTTACTAATTTTAAACCCTTTTCCACAAATTTTTGATCTTTACATAATTATTTCATAATTTCCTTTGCTTAAGCTTAAGTAATTAGCCAATAATTACCTAATTACTTTCTTATCAACAGTTGATAATTTTCTTAATTAGAATACCTCATTACCTCATAATTCTTGCACTCGACATTTCTGTTTCCATATGTTCTCGCTTTATTTTAGAATTTGTGAGGGCATTATGGTCATTACCATACTTTTTGAGCATTCTTCCTCAATTTCTCCAAGTTTGTAATTTATTAAATTACCAAAATTAGAGATATACGCTCTCTCAATTTAAATAATTATTTCATTGCCCTTTAGGATTTTTCACCATTTTCCTAAGTTATTTACTCCTCCCAGGGGTATTTTGGTCATTTTGGCACTTTGGCCCTTAAATTCCCTAATTCAAATTTCGGGGTATTACACAGGTAGTGCTGCTTCACCATAAGGTACACTTATTGTTGCCACAAGAGAATATTGTGATTGTTAAGCCGTATGGCTATTTTTTTGTTCGAGAATCCCCGAGTTGCTGCAACTGAGATAGGAAATATCAGGGTAGAGTTGATTCCAACTATGGAAGCAGGCTGAGACATTGTTACTCAGAGTGATCAATCCTATCAAAGATGGATGCCTAGCACTAGTGATCGGAGTCAAGCCATGGTGGCTAGCTCAGTTACCATGCCAAAGACGAGGGATTTAGATGGAATATTGCAAATGATCATGAGTGAAGTACACTTATACCAGAGAAGTCTTTCTTCAACCTTTACCGTGTCTTCTAATAACGTGGCTTTCAATTATACTCCTCCGGTTCTAAATATAAGTCATAGTTTATAGTGCAAATGACACTACAAAATATGTCTTATATTTAGGGCGGAGGTAGTAACAACTTAGCTAATTGACAAATAATCACTTGCCTCATATATCTAATAGTTAGTTAGGGTTCTTTGTTGATTCAACGTATTGCTATTCTTATATCCTGTTTGTTTGAAAGAAAGTGTGATGTTTTGGAATTTGGCTACAAATTATTTGCTTTTGTCAACTTCTTTGGGCCAATGGTTGAAGTGTGATTTTTTTTTACCAGATTGATATTTTGGTTTTTCTACATGTTGTCCTCTCTTTGGTCTATAATACAGGGAGACTTATCCCTCGTTCTTGGGTTCAACTGGAAAAGGAGTCAGACACTCACCAAAAGGGAGGGGGATCGATCCTGAAGTTGGTCAAGGTGTTAGGGGAGACATCCTAGAGGTCTACAAAGCAACGGTAACCCAGGCTAAGGTGGAGGCATGTGTACTCTTAGTTCTGAATTCTTTGCGGAGTGGGCTCCAAGCGCACTACCCTTGGACTGTAGGTGAGCCCAACCCCTCTCCTAACAATTTAGCAGCGAAAAAAAATAATACAGGGAGACTTACGGCCTTTTTGGTTGGACGGGAGGGAATGAAAAGGGAGGAAAAATGAGGTCCTTCCCTTATTTGGTTTGAAATTTTGGAAAGGAGGGGACTACAAAGTTTCCAATCTCACCCTATAAATTGGGGGGGTTTTAGAGGGGAGGCAATGTAATACCCTGAAAATCTCACTTATGATAAGTATCATATTGAGTAAATAATACCTATTGGAAATAGGTGAATATATGATCTCACAAACCTTGTGGAGAATTTATCTTATTTTTGGGGTAGTTTCTCTTGAAAAAGAATAATTTGCAATTAGGTCCCTAAAACGTTTGGAAGTTTGCAAACAGGTCCCTAAACGCATTTACGGGTTATAAAATACCCTGTGAAAATTATAAAGGGACAAGTAAATATTTATTTGAAATAGGGAAGAATATTGTCCCTAATTTAGGTAATTTATTAAATTATTACCTTAAAGAAATAAAGGGGGAAAAAGTTAGGAAGTATTATAATGACCAAAATGCCCCTGTAAATGTTAATATAATACATGAGACATGAAACACTAATGTCATTATGAAAGTTGTGAGGTAATGAGTTATTCTAATTAAGAAAATTAGCAACAAATAGTAAGGATTTGATTAAGTAATTATTGGCTAATTACTTAAGCATGAACAAAGGAAAATCCAAAGATAATTATGTAAAACCCTAAAATTAATGGTAATTTGTACCTAAAATGCCTGTTATGATGTGAATCATTAATCAATATGATTTATATTTCGAAAATTATGTTGGAGTAGGAGTTATGTTGAAATTTTGGAAGATTAGAATCAAAGTAACGAAGTGCTGGCGAAATTCTGCCGATTAGGGGCATCAGGAGCAAAATGGTCATTTATGCCTAAAATGCCTGTTATGATGTCAAATGTTAATAAAATGTCATATTATCCTTATAGGATATCTGTAATCACAAACCGCTGTCGTACCGCTGTCAAACGTACCGTTTTCCGTCAGAAGTACCGATTACCGTCAACGAAGGTGCGTTCGCGTACTGTAACACTAATCTGATGGATATATTATGCGTGTATGTGATGTGTGTGTGGTATGATGTGAGTATGGTAAGTGTATATGTAGTGTGTTGTTGGGATGCATATTATGTTAGAAAATAACTGTATGCATGCTGGGACCGACATATCTGTAAGGCTGGGAGCGATACAACTGTAATGCTGGGAACGATACATCTGTAGTGCTGGGGGCGATATATCTACATGCTGAGAGCGATACATGTGCATTGATTGGGTGTGGTTTATATAATGTTGCTCTGTAACCCATATGTGTGTATGTATACATGAGGTTAACCGTTACCTGAGATCCGGTGCGGATCTCAGCTCTTAACATAGCATCAGGGTCAGGAGGACCGAGGACCGAGGAGAGAGGAAAGCAAGAGGTTCAAGGATCCGGCTGAAGACTTTCTGTTGTTACTCTTTACTTTTGAAAACTCTCGGTCACTGTACCGCTTCTGTAATTAGCTAGTGGGCATTTTAAATATATATCAGTTACACTCTTGTTCCGATGCCCTACTCTGATGAAAAAATTTTATACTGCTTTTGGAAAATGGGATGTTACAGGCAAAATTTTGGGCAATTTTGCCCTTATAACTTATGTGATATTCCAATAATGCCATAATGAACAATATTATGATAAGTAAAAATATATTATTATACAAAAAATATTATAATTTTAAAAATAATTTAATATAAAAACTATATATTTATGAATAAAACATTTTCATAATTATAACATATGCTTGTATAAAAATAAATAAAAAATATTATTATTAAATTAATTTCAATAAAAAAAATATTTTTATCATTAAAAAATATTATTATAAAATTGATTTAAAATAAAAATAAATTTTCATACATTAAAATATTATAATTATAAAATATGTGAAATAAACATATTATTATAATGAAAAATATATTATTTTATTAAATTTAAGATAATATTTTTTTAAAAAAACATATTATTATGAAATTAATTTAAAATGAAAATATACTATTGTAAATAAAAAATACTATTATAGTTAAAAAATATACAATTAATTTAAAAAATATATTATTATATTAATTTATAAATAAAATGTTATTATAATAATTATATAAGATGTAAATTAATTTATATAACATATAAATAAAAAAATATAATCAAATATGTTAAAGTAGAATGATAAATTGCTATCATTTTCCCCCTTCCATCCCATCTTAAATCAAACAATTGATCATTAAAAACCCATCACCTCCTCCCCACCAACCAAACCAAATAAGGTAACTCTCTACCCTCTAACCTTTCCTTTCTTCCCCTCCCCTCCATCCCCTCCCTTCAAACCAAACAGACCCTTAGAAGAAACCTAATTTTTAAGTTATTTAAAGAGTTATTAATTATCATTTTCCAACTTTACCCCTTTTTCTTGACCCAAAAAAAAAAAAAAAACTTTACCCCTTTTTATTGGTAGTATCAAGAGAGGCGAGATAGATTTAAATAAGAGAGAAGTTACAAACTTTTTTTCGATTTAAGATAGATTTAATGAATTAACCACTCATCTTTAATGTTGGTTTGGTGATTGAAGCATGCTTCTAAAAACAAAAATTAGTCACAACTAATTACCATGTGAAGTTTTCGCATAGTATGGAAGATCACTTTTGTATCCTTGAGGGAGATTAACTTCTTGTAGTCTCTTTTGATTAGTATGTAATGACATCCAATTTCTTATTCAAAAAAAAAAAAAAAATTGAAAGTGACTTGTACTTTGAACTGGAAGGAGTAGTTTCTGATGAGCTGTCTAGCTGGTCTTTGAATGTTCATTCGTGTTATTTCATGATATCATTGCCTAGTCACTAAACAAAAATAAATAGTTTTGGGTGTGTTGTGCTGCAACTTGAGGCAGTTCTTTAAGTAGCTGACGTCATTTCTTACCAAATTAATTTGTCTTAGACCCTTGAATCTGAACTTCTAAGTAATGTTATTGTCAATCTGTCGGTACTATGCAAATGGTCATGCGTGGCATCTTCCAGATGGACCTTATGAAGCGATTTTAACAATTTCCTTTCTCAAGGATTCAGGAGGTCAAATGAATTATACATATTTCTTTATCCAAGTTCTTTAAAGTTCAACGTTTTTCTGACATGAAAATCAGTGACACAGTTAAGATGGCCGTTGTTTCCAATTTTGACACTCGGTTAATGAAGCTATTGAAGGATCTTAATGTATTAAATCCGTGAGCATCAATAATTCCTTGAACGTGTTATTACTTAGCTTTATTATTGTATTCTTGAACATTCATATGACAATTGACATTCAGGAGAATATGTCTTCTCAAACCCTCCAAGATTTCAGGTATATCTATATTGTGCAAAGAACCTCTCTTAGTGTTTATCCACATAAAATTTAGGATTTTCATCTTAGGTTTGTGATGAACCTGGAGCTAATAGGGCAAAGCTAAGTCCGAGAGAGTATGTACGGTCAGTGAGAAAGAAGGAGAGAGAGAAAGGCTATTTGATGTGTATATTGGGAGAAAACGGTTTTGTGTATATACGTAGTAATTTAACATGATTGCGAAACATATTAAACATTTTGGGTTTTTACGTAAGATCCATTATATTCTTGAGTTTGTTGCAGGTATTTCATCACGTGACTTAATCGAATCATCCACCACGGCATCAAGCATCCAAAAGTAATTGTTGGTTAGCTTTAATCCTGGCAATAAACAGTATTTTAGAAAAACTAATATATATTTTACATGTGCAAATGATTAATTTGCTCTTGATGATATTTATTAGTCGAAAGAAAACTATTATTTCAGATTAATTTTATTCACAAAAATAAATCAAAGGGAGTTAGCAAACGAAGCTGGTAACAAATGTAATTATGGAGACAGCAGAATGCAGTTATATTGAATTCAATACATTTACCTCATTCCTTAATTATATGTTTACTAGGGATAGAAATCATTTAGCAATTTCACAAAAATATACTAATACTGTTATTTCTAACAGCTTCTACCATCAACTAATTAAATAAACCCAAAAATCTTTTATATTTCTTTTCCTTTTTTTTGTTGGAAAAGGCACTTGATCCAACCGTAACACCCCTTCTTGCATTGTCCTTAATATAAGATACATTTGGAGATTTAATCTAAGTCCTAAGAATGAGATATATTTTTTATATTTGTCAGTATTTTCCTAATTTACCGTTATTGATGTTTCCTCAACAATAATCAAAGAGAAGATGGGATAAGAAAAATTAAAGAAGATGAATAAAATGTTTTAGAAAATATATATCATATTAACTAATTTTTGAAATACAATCAAATTAAATAAATATGTCTTATATTAAAAAGCAAGGTGTAATTCTTCCATGATAACCCAATAAAATTGACAGATACTGCACACAGTTTTGCTTTAAGTAATGGAAAAGAACTGCGCAGAAGCAAACATAAAAGGAAGAATGATCTTTAGGTCCCAATCAAATAAAATAATACATTGATAAATCTCATAAATTGTTAATAGTAACTCATTCATTTGTTAATCCCCTTGTTCACTTGTCAATGGGGACTTTTCTGATATTATTTCTTTTGGTTAGAACCTAAAAACCATTCTGCCAACCTAAAGTCAGATTGAGAAAATGACTCAGAAGATGTCAATACAGGAAATTTATTTGTAAGCTGCTCACCTTTTTGTCTACATCAACAACTGCGTACGTTTTAATCATGAAGGCCATGGACAAAGTGAGTGCCAAGCCAGGTTCTTAGAAGAATAATCACCAAAACTTTGTAGGAACGTACAGAGACAACAAGTTCTTGCTATAAAAGGCATCATCGACCATAGTTTTGGGCATTAGAAGCCATTAGCCAAACACACAAGACCCAATTCATTAGACAATGACATTATTGCTTGTCACTTGGCAAAGCTGCCAATTTCAATCTCAGTCTTCTTCTTCATTTTGTTAGCACTAGCAAATATGGAGGCACTATGCTGTGGTCCAGCGTCCAGGTATTATATATGATGCCCAAAGTGGATATAGTACCTCCATCAAAAGCCACGTCTAAAACCTATAGTCATCATATCATTCATGAACTAGCATATATGTTGTGTATTGATGTATATGTAAATAAATATAAATATATAATATACTACTGTTTTTATCTTAATTTTCCTGGGAAAAAGGGAGGGGGAGGGGGTTAATTAAACTTTTGATATATTATAGTATGAATATTGATGCAGGAAGGAACGTGCTCTAATACTAACTGTTAAATAAAAGCACACACAAAATATGCTCAATAAAATAACCTCCATACAATTGAGTTGTTCCTTATAATTAAGGTTACAGGGGATGCAAATCATCTAACAAAAATTTCTAATACAATTATTTCTTAAATTTTACTATCAAAGAACTAAACTCACATGATAGGATGATCTCTCTCTATATGGCTTCAATTCTTTGTGCACTGTGCAGTTTTTCTATGTAACCAATGTGGGAGAATGAATGATTTTATCTAAAGCCCAATGACACTCTAACAGTAATTTTACTTTCAAAGGAATCGCAGTTTTGTGCTTTTGGAGAATTTCCCATGTGTTAGGTATTGCGAATTTTGTTGCTGCCATATAATAATTGCTCTTGAAAATAAGAAATTTCTGCTCTTTTAGAGAAATGGGTTCATTTGATTGCTGTTCATGATGAACATAATTAATATAGTACCTCCAGTCCTTAATATAATTATTAAGATCTAATTATTTAATTTGGGGATATTAATGAAACTAAATAAATTACTTTAGAATATTTATATTTATCGTTTTTCTCTAAACTAATTTATTTGACTTATAAGTTTATATATAACCACAATTTGTCTTCCTTTTGATCATCTCCTATGTGTAGGGCTCTGCTTGCCTTTTTCTAAAGTAACTTGTCAAGTTGAATCATATTAACATGTCCTAAACGTTTATGCCATAGCCAACTTTCATCCAAGTTACCAACAAAACATTTTTCAGAACCAGAATTGTTTTCAAACAGATTCAGAGTATAGCAATTACCTTCTCTTTGAGCTCTGAATAATGCTTTGGATTTAATGCTATCTAAGGAGAGAATATCCTTACTTACAATCAAACATTCTTCTGAATCAAAGATGACTAAGTTGCCTTTGTCTGTGCTTTGACTCACACTAAGGAGATTGTGACATAATCCTTCCACAAGGTAAACATCTTTGATTTATGGTCCATTGTTGTTTCCAACTTCTCCAATTCCAAGAATCCTTCCTGATCGATTTCCACCAAAGGTTACCTTGCCACCATCCTTATGTTTGATTGAAGCAAACTTGGATTGGTCTCCTGTCATGTGTCTTAAGCATCCACTGTCAATGTACCATTTATTGGATTTTGATGCTCTAAGACAAACCTACATGAAGAAGGATATCATCTTTTAGGTACCCATTTTTTCTTGGATCCTTTTGGGTTAGTTTGTGTCTTAGGAATCATATAGGATCCCTTAGGCACCCATTGATAATTTCCTACAGGTTTATTCATTCTATCCTTTCTATGAAAACATGAAGAAGTGGCATGACCTTTTTTGTTGCAATAGTTGCAATGTGCAAATGGATTTGAAGTATGGACAGATTTTCGAAAATAATTCATGTATGATAATTTTCCATGTTTCTTTTTGCCTTCCTTCTTATCACAATCAGGTTTGTAACCAATTCCTGATTTGTCATTTGTGAACCTTTGCTGTTTCAAAATGATTTCAAGCATTTCACTTCCTCTAGTGAATTTTTCAAGAGTTTTTGTAAGATGTAAATTTCTTTTCTCCAAAATGCAGCAATTTTCACAATCTTTTTCTAAACTTTTTCACAATTCGTTTCACAAACGTAAATAGGTGTAGGAATAGTTTGAGCTTGTTCTTCCAATAATTTAAGTTTTCTTTTGAAAACAAGCTCTTTTGCAATTTTCTTAAATTCGGTGAAGAGAGAATCATATGCGATGATAGTTCATCATAAGGCAAATTAGAATCACTTACCTCTTCATTGTCTGATTCCTCTTGAGCCACAAGACAGAGATTAACTCTATCTTCTTCTTCTGCCTCATCTTCATCGGATGAGTCTGTCATCCCATATAGCCGACACATGCTTTTTCTTGAACTTATTGAATTTCTTTTCTTTGTTCTTCACTGTGGGCATTCTCGATTTGATGTGGCCAGTGTTTTTCACACTCATAGCATATGATAGGTTTCTTAGTTTCATCTTGGAGCTACCTTTGTGAAACTTTCTGTATGCTTGGTCCTTTTTGTAAAACTTCTTGAATCTTCGAACCATCATGCCTAGCTCACCATCTTCATCTTCATCTTCTTCATCATCATCTGATTTTACCTCTTTGATGCCTTAAGAGCAATTCCCTTGTTCTTGCCATTGATCTCATCAAGTCCTTTCCGAATTTGATCTTCACTTCATATTCGTAAAGGCTGCCAAACAATGCTGCTACAGAGGCCATTGATTCACCACGAGCTTCTTCAATTGCAGTGACCTTAGCTTCCCATTCCTTGGTGAGAATGTTTAGTATTTTCCTCACTTGAACAGGTTGTTCATATTATTTTCCCAATACAGTAAGTTGATTAATCAGATGAGTGAATCTGAGCTGAAATTCACTAATAGATTCTCCAGACTTCATACGCAATAAATCATATTCAGTCATGAGATATTAATGTGATTTTCTTTGATTGCAGCTGTTCCTTCATGAGCTATCTCAAGAGCATCTCACATATGCTTAGTAGATGGCAAAGTGCAGATTCTGAAATACTCTTTTTGGCTAAGAGCACTTTGTAGCATGTGTATTGCTTTCATGTTGAGAGTGACTAATTTTTTGTCATTCTCATCATACTCTTCTTCAAGCTTGGGGGTTCTGACACCAGCTTCTACTGAGGATGGAACATAGTTTCCTCTCTCAAAGACCTTCCATAGACCATACTCGAGGCCATTACATAGACCCCGAACTTAGCCTTCCAGAATGAGTAGAGTTCTCCATTGAAACCTGGTGGTCTGTTGATTGAGGCTTCATCGGGTAGAATTCCTTCCATTGGATCTTTTGTCTAGGATGTTAATCCTTCAAATAGACAACTAGGCTCTAATACCAAATAAAAGTGAAAGGAAATCACCAAGAGGGAGTGAATTGGGGATTTCAAAAATTCTTTTTCAATCACCCACACACTAGATGAAGCTGGATATAAAGTAGAGATAGGGAAGAAGAGCTTGACACAGAATTTATACTGGTTCGGTCCTAACTCTTGACCTACGTCCAGTCCCCAAGCTCCCTGGGTTTTTCTACTATCACTCAATTCAGATACATACTCTATACTCAAGGATTATCCTCTCTCTAGGATACACTCCCCCTTACAAGTTGTAATCTGAAATCTCAATCTCGAAGTCCCCTTGACTTGAGATTCTTACAATGAATGAAATACAAGAATAGAAGCTCTCTCACAGAGTAGATATTGATAAACATCGAAGTTCTAAGTATCAAAGATACTATACGTAAAGACAACCGAAAGAGTAGATACCTATTGAGCTGTTTTTCGTTTCTGCTTGTTGTGTTTTTTAAGACTTGTATGCAGCTCTATATATAGCAGCAAATCTTCATATGACCGTTGCTTCTCCATTCTGCATTGTCTCCATTCAAAATTCTAGCTGTTGTGGGCATGGATGGAGAATATAGCTGTTGGGTCATACTGATTCTTGGATTTTCGATGATGGCTCTGCATTGAAGATTATGACCGTTGCATCATTTGGTGTTTTTACTCATTTGTGCAACAAATCATTCTGAGTAAAAGTTGTAGCAATTGTTTCCAAATGAGGGAATTCATCTTTTATGACTGATCCTCTTTTTGACGCGTGAGATTAATTCTTTTGATTCTTTTTCGTCAATCAATCTGGATACCTGAAACTTACTGAAGTAGAATGGTTAAATATGGATATGAAACATATAAAACAAATACAAATAATTCGCACAACAAGGCTAAAGTATAAATCAATCTGAACAAGATGAAATCAGCAACGTTCATCTGTACTGACGATTCAAACTCGAGTTTGCAAGTCTAGGCTCGAGTTTGCAAGGCATTTTGAATGTCGTTAAACTTTCGCAAGGTGCAAACTGGAGGTTCAAGGAAAACTCTGGAGTTTGTAGCATTTCTCAAAGAGTGAACTCGAGTTCATAGAAGTAGGCTCGAGTTCAGAGCATTGTAAGGTATTTGTCGCGAGAGCCATCTGAAATCAAAACTTTACACAATGGGCAAACTCGAGTCCATTAGTGAGCAGGCTCGAGTTTGACACTATTCATGTCAAAACAAATTAATCATTTCATTTTGTAAACTCAACTTTGTCTTTCAAACCATAGAGTAAACTCTATCTAAAAACCATAGGCTCGATTTCATATCTTCAGGCTCGAGTTTGAAATCCAAAATAGCCTGAAATGCTCTCTCGTTAGTAGCAAACTCGAGTTCGCCTATCTAGGCTCGAGTTTGGCGCTAACATAATGTTTTTGAAGAAAGATTAATTCATTTAACTTATCAAAAACATTTATACTTGTTTACAATTGTCAGTTATCATCAAAACACATAGAGAACTAATAGAAGGAGGTCGCCCTGACCGAGATGAAGAAAGTGGACAAACCTCGACTACTTCACAATAAGGAGACTTTGGACCAACCCCGGTTCTGTGACTTTCACGACCAAATAGGTCATACTACAGACTAGTGCTGGGACCTCTGGGATGCCATTGAAAAGTTCATATGGGAGGGAAAGTTGTGACAGTATGTCATCAAAACCCAGGGGCGGAAAATAAAAAACGTCCAGGGGGACGAAGCAAGAGTCCGGCACCTGAGAAAAGAAGGAAAGATCAAAAGTAGAAGAAGGCCGAGGGAAGCGATAACAAGTTCCTTTAAGCTCAATATGACTGTAATGTTATCAGTGGAGCGTTTGGAGGAGGCGGAGACTCGATGAGTCAAAGAAATAAATATCTGAGGGAGGTCCTGTCAATCCAGGATCACCCAAAGTTCAAAGAAGAGTCAAGCAAACCAGAACCTCCAATGCTATGTTTCACCTAGGAAGATGTGAAAAATGTTGCTCCGGGCCACCATGATGGTTTGGTAATTACTGGAACCTTGGTCAACTGTCGGATTAAGAAGATTTTTGTGTATAATAGAAGTGTAGTGGATATCATCCTATGGGATGCGTACAAACGCATGAAGTTCGACCTAGAGGATTTGAAGCCATACAAGACAACTTTGACGGGCTTCAATGGGCAGGATACTCGTCTTAAAGGTTATATAGACCTTCAATTGACGTTAGGGACTAAAGATGCCTTTAAGTTGGAAAAGGTTAGGTTTGTAGTTGCCGACTTCCCTTCCCCTTACAATATAATCTTGGGAAGGCCGACAATACATAACTGGGATATGTTAGTATCCACAAAGCATCAAAAGTTGAAGATGGTCAGCAAGAAGAATGAAGTCGTCACTGTCAGAGGAGACCAAAAGGAGTCTCGGTAATGCTACTTCGAGAGGGTCAAAGAAAGCAAGGAAGATCCGTCATTGCCATCTCAGATTAGTAAAGATGATACTTCGAGCAAGGCTAGAACGAAGTTACAAGGCAAGTTAGTGAATGTAGTCAAGCTAGATTTACGTGAAGAAGAAAAAATCCAAAGAACAGAGCCAAATGGCGAATTGGAAGATCTCATCCTGGGCACTAAGCCGAGGCAAGTTACAAAAATCGGCAAGACACTGGATCCAGCGGTTCGTGCCGAGTTGAAGGACTTTCTAAAGAAGAACAAACATGATGTGTTTGCTTGGAGGCCGTCCGAGATACCTAGTGTGGATCCTAAATTTTGTTGCCACAAGTTGGCAATTCATCCTGGATCAGTTCCAATGGACCAGAAGAAGAGGAAGCTCGGCTCGGAGAAAGGGAAAGCTTTGGAGGAGCATGTGAAGGAGCTGTTAGAAGCCGACTTCATCCAAGAGGTGCAGTACACCACCTGGTTGTCCAATATGGTCATGGTCAAAAAGTTGAACGTCAAGTGGAGGGTCTGTACGGACTACAAAGACTTGAACAAGGTATGTCCTAAAGATGCATTTCCAATGCCTAGTATAGACCAGCTGGTAGATAACTCCTCTGGTTTTCAACTCCTTTCTTTTATGGATGCATATTCTGGGTATAACCAAATTGCTATGTACCCCGAGGATCAAGAAAAAACGGCCTTTATCACAGAAAAGGTGAATTATTGTTACAATGTGATGTCGTTTGGCCTGAAGAATGCCGGTTTAACATACCGAAGAATGATGAACAAGGTCTTTGAAGACCAACTTGGGAAGAATGTAGAGGTATACACTGATGACATGATTGTCAAGTCGGTGAAGCTAGCAAGCCATGTCAGTGATTTGTAGCAGATGTTTGACAAGCTGCGCACTCAACGAATCCGGCTCAACCTGGCTAAATGTGCATTCGGGATCCCGGCCAGAAAATTCTTGGGTTTCTCGAAGACAAGTAGAGGAATTGAAGCTAATCCAGATAAGTGTCAAGCAGTGTTGGATATGAAGGCTCCGAAGAACAAAAAAGAAGCATTACTTGGTAACACCAATGCCTGCAAACCATGACTTAAACATGGCGTCCCCAAGATTTTCTTCCCATCCATTTTCAAGTCAGGACCTAGGTCAAAGTAACCCTAGCTCGGCTTTTCAGACTCAGGCCCCAGTGCCTTTTGATAAGTGCTGCTACAAAAGCATTGATCTTGTCAAACTCGGACTTGAAAGAGAAGCCGACTCCATGTTGGTCTCCTGCCGACATAATCTTATTTCTCAAGTCATTCCGACTTCTGTTGATTTGAGTCTTCCTAGCCTGGCACCTTTTGAATTTTTATAAGATAACTTCATTGTGCCAGGTATATTCCCAGTTTGTCTAACTTTTACCCTTTTTCTTTATTATAGGTATAGATGGCTTCATCTTCACATCCTACTGAGCAATCTATGACGAAGGAATTGGGTTCTTCGGGCTCTTCCACAGTTCCAATCACTCCGGGCCTATTAGTTAGTAATGTCATGCTACGTATTAAGAGCATGATGACCACGGAGGACATCCCCAATCTCGACCTTCTTGATGGAGAGGGATATACTGTACGCTTGCCCCAAATAGATGAATCGGTCGCCTCATGCCGAGCGAGGGACAGCGATCCCCATTTCTTTTTCTTTTACCAAGATATTATTACCCGGCTTGGCCTGCGATTTCCCTTCACTAACTTCCAAATCTTCCTCCTCAACCACCTACATCTTGCTCTCTCACAACTTCATCCCAACGGCTGGGCTTTTGCCATTGCCTTTGAAAACTTCTGCCAAGAGTAAGACATACTAAATAGTTTTCTGTCATTTCTTTTCCTTGTTGGAAACTCATACTGTCGCCAAAGGAACTTCTTCTAGGTTTGGCTAGACCTCACTTCGAAGTGTCTGCGACCATAAACTTTTCAACCCTTTTCACGGACTCATGGAAAGGCTTCAAGCCCTCCTTCTTTAAGGTTGTTGCCGAGCTCGAGCAACAACTTTAGTTCCTTAACATTCTTGAATCCGGGGAAGTTGAAGAGAAATTTCCTTTGTACTGGACTGAAGATCACCATGGTCTGTCCCCTACCGCCTATGATCCCTCATTGATTCTGATGTCGAGGAGGAGGTGATAAACCTTATAGAAATTATTAGGAATGAGGGTGGCCTTATGGATTCGGCCGACTATATTTCAACACTTCTAACTAGAAAACGATTCGCGGCGAGTACAGACATAATTCTTTACTGTGTTGTATTGCATGTTTCTCGGTCATTAACAATTTGGTAACTAAACAATTGTTTGTCTTGCAGATACGAGAATGGGAAAATGACCTCCTTACTTGAACGTGGTAAACCATGAAGATGCTTCCGCGAACCTCGGCACAACCAAAAAGTGAACTTCCCCTGAAGTCGGGAAGGGTAAGCAAAAAGCCCTACCCAAAAAATCTAAAACTACAAAGAGCATGCCTGTGCCGATGACGTCTGGGGCTTCTATTCCTATTGCCCAGGGAACTATTTTGGATTCCCCTTCGCTATCGGCCCTTTCTGTTCCAATCCCGGATCAACCGTCCAATCAAACTCCTCCGCCCCCTCGTAACATATTATCTCGGTCCATCACCTGGAACAACGGAGTGTCCAAGGACCTCCGACTTAGTATTCGTCTTACGCCCAACTTCTTTGAAGCCAAATGCACAATTGACGCGAAGTGAAAGAGCTTCAAGAGATTAAGCACTTCGCTCTGAAGGCTTTCGGGTTGGCCCAAGCCGTGGCCAATTTAAAAAGCAATTTTGTCGACTCGGATAGCATTTTGAGACTTGTTACCTTGGAGAGAGACCAGGCTCGTGAGGAGGCAAGGAAATCCCTTGAGGAGCTTCAAACAGCTAAGGCGGATAAAGAGAGGGTCAATGAAGAACTAACGCTAATCCATGAAGATCTCTGGAACACTAAACTGGAGCTTTTTCAAGAGCAACAAAATCATCGAAGGGATGTAAATGCTCTGAACAAGATGACGGAGATGCACAGAAAGGCGGAGACCAGGCTGAAAAACCTAGAGGAGACCCTCAAGGCCGCCTGTATCGACATTGCCAACTTGAAAAGTGGGGTGGAGGACGCTATCAACAATGCTTTGGAGTAGTGGCGCTTTTGAATCTCAGTGTTAAGTTGAATACCTCGGGTGCAAGCTTCAAAGCTTACGTTGATGATAATGGGCAAATAATCTTGCCCCCTCCCCCTGCTGTTAAAGAGTAAATTAGCCGCTTAAAGGATGACCTAGGGGAGGATAGGGGTGATGAAGGCCAATCAAAGGCTGGTCAAGATTCTGGAGCACCGATGTCTTGAAGAGCCGGGATGCCGGTGTTGATTATATTTTTTGTTCGGGGTACTGAAGCCCTCTAGCTTTCCTTGTGGCCTTTGCCCGGGTTTATAACCCAGTTAACTTTCTTTGTAAGCTTATAGTTTTCTTGCAACAATTGTCACAAACAGTTTCAATTTCAATGATGAAATACTTACTTGCCTGCATATGCTGAACGCTTGTTTATTATTACTTGTCGAACCCGAATATTTCTTTGAATTGGACGAACACGGCATTAGTTGCCTTTGAGGAACTTGAATTTATTTTCAAAGCTCTATTGTATGACTAGGCCAGAGTAAAAAACATTTGCGCATAATATGCTTGAATATTCGTCTGGTATCATAACCCGGAATAATATTTGTGAAGATTTTCATTAACCTCTCACATTACATTCTGGCACGTTTGGTCGGAATTTAATTCGAAGTAAAGGCAACCCGTCACATGCTTAAATTCAGTTTTCTTTAACCAAACTTTAAGCATTTCAACCTAATCAGGGTCAGCATGACGGCTCACCTCATTACCCCAGAAAAAACAATTTTGATGCATCATGGCTTATGAGCCATCCAGTTTTTCCACGTTCCAGTAGAAACACGCTGTAACTGGTCTTCCAGCTTTATTTAGATCGGGCTTCATACCCTAAGTCATTTTTCCCTTGCTCCACATTTTATTAGAAACCGGGTTTCACACCCTAGATTCATTTGTTAATGCAACTCGGGCAATTTGGAGTGAACTCTCAATCGAGAAGTTCTGCATTTATTTGAATAGACTTGGCGACATAGTTGTCTCTCCCAAGCGGGATTTACAATAGACTCGCGACATTGTCGCCTCTTTATAATTCCAACAAAGGAATTTTACATAGACTCGCAACATTGTCGCCTCTTCATGGATGTCGGCTTCAACTGTAGTATGCCTTTAGCTTGTCCGCATTCCATGTTCGCTTGACCGCCTTCTTTTGCAGGGTCTCCAAAATATAGGCTCCTTTGCCGAGATTCTCTCTAACCCGGTAAGGACCTTCCCAATTAATCGCAAGCTTACCATCCCTAGCGTTCTTGTTGCCAATGTCAGCTCTTCAAAGCACCAAATCACCCTTCTCAAACGACTGGGCTTCACTTTTTTATTATATCTTGCCGCAATAAGTTGCTTTGCGGCTATATTCCGACAATGCGCAGTGACTCTAACTTCATCAATCATGTCCAATTCTACCGCCAACGCTTCATTGTTCCCTTCTTCCTCTTGCAAGGCTTTGACTCTCCTCCATGAGGGCTCACCAATCTCTACCGGGATCATGGCTTCACACCCATACGTCAATCTAAAGGGAGTTTCCCCTGTTGATGTTTGGATGCTATTCCAATATCCCTATAAGACGTAGTATAACTGCTCCACCCAACTAGATTTTGCCTCTTCCATCCGCTTCCTTAATCCATCTAGGATAACTTTATTCGCGGCCTCAGCCTGCCCATTGGATTGGGGATGCTCTACAGAAGCAAAGTGTTGTTTGATCTGGAAGGAAAACATCATTTTTTGGAATCCCTTATCTATGAACTGGGTTCCATGATCAGTAACTACTTCCGCCAGGATCCCAAACCTGGATATAATATTCTTCTCGAGGAATATCTGCACTCGAGCTGAGGTGATTGTTGCTACTGGTTCCGCCTCTATCCATTTGGTGAATTAGTCAACAACCACTATAAGCCATCGTAGTTGTCCCGGAGCCGCCTTGAATGGTCCCAACAAATCCATGCCCTACTTACAAAATGGTCATGGTGCCGAGATATATTTTAACTCAGCTGGGGGAGACCAGATTATCCTGGCATGTTTTTGGCAACTATCATATTTCTGCACGTGGTCTTTGGCTTCTGCCATCATTGTCGGCCAATAATACCCGGCTCGCAAAGCCTTTCGTGATAATGCTTTGGCACCCATATGTTGCCTGTTGATTCCTTCATGGATCTCGGCCAGAACATACTTGGCCTCATCCGAATTTAGGCACTTCAACATTAGGGAATGCAAGCCTTTGCGATATAGCTCATCATCCACCACCGCATACAAAGCTGCTTGTCCTACCAGCTTCTTTGTGTCGATTGAGTCGTCGAGGAGGAGTCCTCTTTCAAGGTAATCAATAATTGGTTTTCTCCAATCACCAATTGCTGAGATAATCATGACACAACTCGGCTCTGACAGACTTTGCTGGATGATAGTTCAATGATTGCCAAGGCTCTTGGTGCTTGCCAACTTAGACAAAACGTTGGCCCTTGTGTTCTCACCCCTTGGGATGTGTACAATCAAATTCTGTTATAACTTCTTTCACCCGTGCCAAGTACTTAATTAAAAGAGGGCCCTTAGCTTGATATGTCCCTTCAATTTGTGCCGCCACGAGCTGAGAATCAGTGGAAACGTGCACTTTCTTGGCTCCGTTTTCTTTGGCTTGAAGCAAGCCAGCAAGTACAGCTTCATACTCGGCTTGATTATTAGAAGTCTGGAATTTAAGTCGGAAGAGTGCTCCATAGAAACTCCTTCTAGGCTTTCTACTATAACCCCGGCTTCGCTTCCCTTAATGTTTGAAGAGCCATCAATGAACACCTTCCACATCTCCATATTTCCCATTTCTTCTTCATTAGATGGGATTAACTCTATTAAAAAATCTGCCAAGGGTTGTGCTTTTATGGCATGTCAGGCTTCATAGGTAATGTCAAACTCGGACAACTCGATGGCCCAACTAACCATTCTCCCAGCCAAGTTCAGCTTATCAAGGACCTGTCGGATAGGCTGGCTTGTCCTGACCACGATCGGGTGGCTTTGAAAATATGGACGAAGCCGTCTTGCTGTAGTAAGTAAGGCGAAGGCCATTTTCTCAAGCCTTTGATATCTTAATTCGGATAGAGCCCGACTTACGAAGTATACCGGGACTTGGCCATTTTATGTTTCCCTTACCAACACAACGCTTACTGCCTCTTCGCCAACGGATAGATACAAAATCAGGATCTCTCCTAGTTTAGGCCTAGACAAAACCGACGGGGCCAATAGGCATTGCTTGATCTTTGTGAAAGCCACATCACACTCTGGGTTCCACCCGCCTTGAACTTTCTTCTTCAACAATCTAAAAAAGGGGAAAGAATTTTCTGCCAATTTTAGTAAGAATCTAGTTAGAGCAGCCAATCTCCTTGTCAATTGCCGCACTTCTTTTTGCCAGGAGTTATCTTGTGAAAGCTCAAAAGGTGCCAGGCCGGGATGACTCAAATCAACAAAAGCCAGAATGACTTGAGAAATAAGATTATATCGGCAAGAGGCCAACACGGAGTCGGCTTCTCTTTCAAATCCGAGTTTGACAAGATCAATGCTTTCGTAGCAGCACTTATCACAAGGCGTTGGGGCCTGAGTCTGAAAAGTCGAGCTAGGGTTACTTTGACCTAGGTCATGACTTGAAAATGGATGGGAAGAAAATCCTGGGGAGGCCATGTTTAAGTCATGGTTTGCAGGCGTTGGTGTTTGGGCACTTTTCCTACTCCCACTTCCCCTAGGTTTACCAAGCAGTGTTTTTTTTTCTCTTCCTCAGTGCGAGGTATTGCCCAGAACTAGAATTTTTTGGGTCCAGAAAGTGTTTTAATCACGTCTACATCTTCTTTGGGGATTGGCCTACCGTACATGTCTAAGGGCAAGTCAGGGTTTTGATCCATTAAGGTTAGGAAAAAGAGCAAGAGCGTTGGAGGTTGAAGGTGAGTCACAATACTAGTGGTTTTAAACCCAGGAAAACTCAAGAACCTACCCAGAAAACCCGAAAAATCTATCCAGAAAGCTGGAAGAGTGATTTTCTGGTGAATAAAGTCGAAGAAACAGGGGGATGATAGACAGAGTAAAGTGCAAATAAAGACACAAAGGGAGCAGTGAAGGTACCTGGTTGAAGAAAGATCGAAGGTGGTTTAGAGAGCTTTGTGGAAATGAGAAGCTTTTTTCTGAAATGCAAAGAACCTTTTGAGTGTAAAGTGGTAAGAAGAAGAAGAGAGTAGGAATATATAGACGTTTCGGATTTGAAGAGTCAGGGGTAGTAAAGTCAATATACACTGAGAATTAGGTTTAAAAACCTAAAAGTGAAATGATGACCGCTATGAAACGGCGTGAACATTTAATGCGCACGGATTTCAAAGATGGCTAAGGTCGTTAGCACACGGGAAAGGGAAGCCTTACGTCATGACGTCAGTTACACTGACAAAGGGATTCGATCGTATCATATTCTTACATGATACGCCGGATTGGGGGCAACACGTGGCGAGAATTTGTGAATCCGGAAAGCCGGGTTAAAATCACAAACATAATCCCGGCCATCATGAAAGCATATGAATGATTGTGGCAAACCAACTTGGCATGCACGCTAGGAGGTAGGTCAAAAGTAAAGTCGGATTCACGAAATCTCGGAGAACAGCTGAATGGAAATAACTCAGATACACAAAATCCAGGTTAGACAGTCAGTTAATTTCGACAGCTCAAACCCCTGAACCACCGAGATTAGGGGCAACTGTTATGGACCAGTATATTGGACCCAGTGTCATACAGCCCAACAGGGACACTTATAACAAAATCTCTACATAATCATGTAAAACTCTAATTACCCTATAATCATGCCTATAATCGTGGGTAGTATAGGTAGTAGAGCAGGCATTTGCAAAACGTGGAGGCACATATGGACTGAGGAGTGGAATCACAATCTGAGGAATGAAACCCTAGGTAATCTCTATAAATAGGAGATTAACCTACAGGTGCACATTCTCTATTCATGATCTTTTACAATACTATTACACTAAGCATACACCCTACTCCCTCTAGGCGATTCACCATTTCTGTGTAGCTTAGTGATCTTCCATTCTTACTAGTATCTTCTATATAGATATCTGTGAGAGTATATCAACATTCCTTTCGGTACCTCCCTAATATCTACCGTTGGGATCCTTTGATCCCATGTAAACAACATACTAGTCCACTGAGACTAGACATCTGTGTTCAACAATTGAACACTCTCGAATTTGATACCATGCATTCACAAAGAAACACTACAAAAGCATCGAATAACTTCAAAAAGCATAAAAAAAGAGAAGGCATAGTCAGGAAGATGTAACCATTAGTGAAGCTCTAGGAAACTTATCAAAACACCAACTGCAACAAAATGAGCAACCAATTAATATCAAGACATCAAAAGTCAAAACAAAACAATTTCATCATTAAAAAACACTCAAAATCTAGGAGTAAGAAGATGCTTGCATGCGAATTAATTAGCCTCCTTAGTTTGGGCTTTTTTGGGTTCATTTTATAATTATTGCTGAGCTTGTAATGATCTTGTTTTGGTTTAAAATGAAAAAAAAAATAGCATTTTACCATATTACTACTTTAGTAATTCTTATTTTGTTAGATTATACATAGTTAAAACTATAGTTAGACTCTTGTCTCTTGAACCCTCCCTTTATTGACTGGCATAACACAAATAGGTCTGGGTTTTTAATAATTTGGCTCAAATCAAATAGAGCCCTTAGTTAAACAAAACGAAAAACAAAAAGATATTGACCCTTACCACTTTAATCTTTATTATAAGTCACTTATAACTCATTGATCATGCATACTAAAGAATCCATTAAATTGATACAATTTTTAAAATTTACCTTTATTAAAATTTCTCTCTCTATATATTTACAAATCATTTTCACTTATCCTTCCTCATCCACTCTTTCTAACCAGAATTAAATAAAAGTTAAAAAAAATCATTATTAAAAATATCCTACAAATGACTTATATAGGACCAAAAGTTCTTTGTACAAATGACTTATAATAAGAACTAGAGTGATATTTTTCTTTTGGGAATAAAAAAAAAAAAAGTAGTTACATACAGTCTAGGTCTAAAGGAAGAGAAAAAGTCACAAGCACGTCCATTAAAATCATTGAATTGCATTGAAGCCTCATGAAACATATGCTGAATTAATTTGAATTAAGAAAAAATTACTTTGCTCTTATTAATTTGAGCAATCAATGACAATTCATTAAGCAATGAGTGACAAATTATTAAACAACTAATGACAAATCCTCAAGTCACTAGTGGCACATTGACTTGTTATTGGTTTTTCAATGAACTGTCACTAGTGACACCCTGATTTGTGTCATTGGTTGCTCAATGACTTGTTATTAGTGGCAACTGACTTGTTAATGATTGTTTAAATTAATAAGGACAAAGTGATCTTTTCTTAATTCAAATTAATCTTGCATAGATCTCATGAGATGACAATACAATTTAATGATTTCAAGAGACTTTACCGTCTTTTTCTCTGCTTGAGGACCTGTAATTTCTCGGGTTAAATACCTAATTTGCCATGGAAGCATTGATAAGGGGGCATTCAACACCCGAAAGTTTTTTAGGTGCCAAGTTTTCCCTGGAAGTATGAAAAATGTACCAAATTTGTCCAAAACTAACGGAAGGTCAAACAGACGTTTGCAACGTCGGATTTTTTTGGGTTAAATACCTAATTTGCCACGGAAGTATTGATAAGGGGGCACTCAGCACCCAGAAGTTTTTTTTGGGTACCAAATTTGCCCAAAACTGACAGAAGGTCCACGTAGGTCGTTAAAATGCCACATGGCTAGGAAAGAAACACAGTGGAGACAATGCCAGTGGGACCATTGTGAACACCATGACTCTCTGATGTGGGGCTGAGGACCTGCCCAGCAGTGTGGCAAAGTCATACCAAACGATTTTATCCCTTAAACCCTTACAATTTCTCGATTCTCAAATCTTCAGGTACTGCCTCCTCACTCCCCCCCCCCCAAATTCCCTTATTTTGCTTCTTTGAAATTTTATGATTTGGTGAAAATTTTGACAATCCATATGACTATCTCTAACTGAGAGCATTTTTTAGAGTACAATGGGAATACAAAATTGTTCTAGGAATTATCTCTAATTGATGGCTTTTGCAAATCCAGAGCTAATTCTAACATCCCGTTTGAAATTTTCTGGGGATCAAAACCAATCGTATCTGAAGCAAAGGAAGGTCACAAATAGAGTTGGCAGACATTGTTGTGGAAGCTGGCATACCCGTCGGTGAAGGAGTGGAAGAAAATTCAGAAGCACGAACCGCCGAAAGTGAGAGGGAAGAGAGAGAGATGAATGAGGTGCTGACATGGTTACATGATTTGACATATGACTCACCATCCACTGTGTTTCTTTCCTAGCCATGTGACATTTTAACGACCTCTGTGGACCTTCCGTCAGTTTTGGGCAAATTTGCTACCTTTTTTATACTTCCGGGGCACATTTGGTACCAAAAAAAACTTTCGGGTGTTGAGTGCCCCTTTATCAATACTTTCATGGCAAATTAGGTATTTAACCTAAAAAAATCCGACGTGGCAAACGTCTGTTTGACCTTCCGTTAGTTTAGGGTAAATTTGGTACTTTTTTCATACTTCCGGGACAAATTGGATACCCCAAAAACTTTTGGGTGCTAAGTGCCCCCTTATTAATATTTCTATAGCAAATTTGGCATTTAACCCTAATTTCCCCAATATAAAAGCCCTCAAAGTTACCGTTTTTAAGAAAAAAAAAAGTTCTTTAAAAAAAAAAAAGGAACCGGGTCAAGTTGGATCCATGCCTGAGGCCGAAAATAGGATTGGTGAAGAGAAGCTGGGCAAGAATCCCAGAAGCCGCTTGATACCCGAAGTTCACCGCCATTCTCAGCCTTCAGCTATCACACAAATCCTATTATTATATCTTCGTTCAACGGAGGCGTGCCGCAGTTTCAGCTCCGGCTTAGCCTCAGTTTCATATTTTTCGTGGGATCTTTTTCATATAAATTCACACAAATTAGGGTCCATCGAGCTTCCTAATCCCTACCATGTTAAACTCTAGGATAGCCAGAGCAGGAGCTTGGATGGTCAAGGAATTGTCCAGAAGTACGTATCTATGTTTTTCTCTTTGAAGGGGAAAGGAAAATCATCTTGGCTATTTTTTTTTTCCTATTTTGTTGGCTCCTTTAGTTTGCTTCAGCTATTGCGTTTCATGAGATGCATGGTGAGAAGCTATACTTGCGTTGAATATTTCAACTCATTATTTCAGCTTCCTTTCATTTTCTTTGGCAGGAAAGCCTATATCTAATTATAGAGCAGGATATAATCAAGGGATTAATGGGCAGTATTTGCACCCTCCGGTTAGTTATTTTTCAATACACTCTTCTGGAAGCTTTGTTAAAGCATTTATCTTGTAAAGATTAAATGATCAATAATGGAACTTTTGGGGTTATCAATTGGTGGAACTGGGCAACTTGATATTGAGATCTCCTGTTTTCACCAATGTTGGCGGGGACTTTAATTTTGGAACATGGGAAGAGGGCAACCCTCCATCATGGCCAAAAATCTGATCCAGTTTCTGTTTAAACTCAAGATAGGAGACATGGGAAAGCTATTACCGATTCTAACAAAATTCAAAATGCTTATGGACCTAGCATTGTGTTGTATTGGCAGCCTGTTTGATAGTGTAGATGTAGGTCCTAATGGGAGGGATATGATTAACCCTAGTTTTCCCCAACCTGATAACAAAAAAAAAAAAAAACACAGATGTAGATGGAGAGAAGAGCCCGACGGCTAAAATTTTGCTAGGGAGACTATAATTATGAAACTGAGTTTAATCATATAGAATTATGTGATTATTCATGGAATTGGTGGTTTAATTTACTGCACATATGCTTCTATATGTTATAATTGAAGAAATAGCTTCAATTGGTTTTTTTTTTTTTTAAGCAATGGCTATCCTTTTCTTTTTCTTTGAACAGTGGTCATCTACTAGATTGGGCCTCGGAGGCATGTTTCAAAAGCCTCAGTACCTTTCAACATTGGCCACTAACAATACTTCTGAGGAAGGGAGTGAGCAGAAAACGTAAGTTTTATTTTGAGATGGAGTGAACAGGAAGATGATATTCTCTTGTAAATAAACCTCATTCCAAATTTTAGTAGTGGTGTATTATGGCATTGAATGCATTATATATGCTATCTTTATTGTTTATTTTAAGTTTACTAGTACTTTATGGAAAAGCCACTGTGTAGAGAAAACTCTTGTGAAACATTCTACATACATGGGTTGGACATGATAAGGCCATCACTAGAGATATCAACTGTCACACCGTCACTGAACATTAACCCCTTCTATCAATTCTGTTCTCAGATCAGATTAAATATTTTGTGTAATCATCTAGACATGGTTTTCCTTAATTTGTTAGTTGGTTAAGGTCCAGCTGAATAGAGTCTTGAACTTCCTTATAAAGTACGCTTTCTTCTCAATATACTTCAGCTTAACTATGCAGCTAACAATGCATATGATTACCATCCTGAAAGTTGTTGGCAATTTTATTGCCTGGGGGAGAGTGGAGTGTTAGCTTTTTTATGGCATCACTGTGACTGGAGATAAATGGAAACAAGTGCTCTGATTCAATAATTGAGTGGGAAGGTGATAGAGATCCAACTCTCTATGTTTTAATTTATGTTTTGATTATCTTTTATCTTTTATCGAGTCTGTTTTAATTATATTATTTTTAGGAATATCTTATTAGATAAGATATAGTTGTTAGGATTTTTAGTTAGTCTGTTTTATATTTTATTATCTTTATTAATATCTTTAGGAATTAGGAAATAAGAGGAATATCTTATTAGATATAATCTTCTATCTTTAAGAGTTATTATTAGTTATCTAAATATTAGATTTAGATATATTTATGGATTTAGTATTTATCTTTTTGGACAGAGTCTCTCTCTGTAAATTCTTATAAATAGGCCTAGTGCCTCATCAATAAAGCATCGAATATTTCAGAGAGTAAATTGAAACAGGAGATTCTCCTTGGACTTTATTAATTAGTGGAGTTCCTAATTATTAGAGAGTTGGCTGATCTTATCTAATAAGATTAGCCATTCTTTCCTCCTGTTCATGGTCGAAACACGATCTGGGCACCAAACATACCCACAGATGGAGAAACCCGACGACCAGAGTACACGAACTGGGCACCAACCTTCCCGACAAACAGAAACCCATCGCTTCCGCTAATTCGAGACCCCTCGCCACAATTGCCGCGCGACTAGACATCATAGAAGAACTACGGGATAAAGTCCATGCCTTGGAATTACAAAATAATCGCCGTACTCACCGAAGAGACAAAGCCCTCGTTACACGAGGGACAGGCGAAGATGATCCAGACCCACCGTGGCGGACTAACCGTCGCCCATATGCAAGGATTGATTTTCCAAAATTTAATGGTGGCGACCCGAGAGGTTGGATCCTCAAAGCTGATAAATTCTTTCGCTATTACCACACTCCCGATGAAGACAAGGTTGACGTGGCGGCCTTATATTTTGAAGGGGATGCCTTGGACCTCTTCTCTTGGCTAAATTCCCGCGAATCGTGCGATCTTGGGAAGACCTCATTAAAGCCTTGGAAGAGCATTTTGGACCGCCCGAATTCCTTAACCCCGATGAACACCTATGTCGATTCGTCGAGACAGAACAGCTTCAGAATATCGACAAGAATGGGCAAAGCGTGTGTCTCGCGTCTCACAATGGCTGGAGCACTGCCTTCTTGGGGTCTTCTTGACTGGTTTGAACGAAAAATACGCTCGACGTCCGCCTTCGAAGCCCAAAACAAGTGTATAGGGCAGCAAGCTTGGCCTTCGAGTTTGAACAGCAACACACAATTTCAAATGGCCCCAAGCCCATTGCGTCGTCAACCTGCACTGAAACCCGACTGGATACTCCACGCCATCCACCACCAGCGGATCTTATCCCGCAAATGATGACAGGAGACTCGTGGCGTCATCGGACGCCGGCAAAAACACCCAGATTGCATCATCGGCGTCAACGGCTCACCCCTACTCCAGTCGTGCAACGACCGTGGACCCTGAGCGTCAGCGCCACCGTGAACACGGTCTCTGTTTCCCGGCAGCTGCGCCGTTCCGCCCCAGACACCAATGCTCCGCAGCCTCCTTCTCGCTACTAGAGGTTGACGAAGCGGGGGACCCACTCAAAGGCCAATGCAATGGCACCGTCGAATGTGATGTTGAGGGATGTTATGCAGATTGGGACCCCGCTTGAAGAGAAGATGAAAAAAAAAAATCGTGATTTTCGACTTGAGGACAAGTCGTTTTTCCAAGGGGGGAGAAATGATAGAGATCCAACTCTATGTTTTAATTTATGTTTTGATTATCTTTTATCTTTTATCGAGTCTGTTTTAATTATATTATTTTTAGGAATATCTTATTAGATAAGATATAGTTGTTAGGATTTTTAGTTAGTCTGTTTTATATTTTATTATCTTTATTAATATCTTTAGGAATTAGGAAATAAGAGGAATATCTTATTAGATATAATCTTCTATCTTTAAGAGTTATTATTAGTTATCTAAATATTAGATTTAGATATATTTATGGATTTAGTATTTATCTTTTTGGACAGAGTCTCTCTCGTAAATTCTTATAAATAGGCCTAGTGCCTCATCAATAAAGCATCGAATATTTCGGAGAGTAAATTGAAACAGAGATTCTCCTTGGACTTTATTAATTAGTGGAGTCCTAATTATTAGAGAGTTGGCTGATCTTATCTAATAAGATCAGAGATTGGCTAATCTAATTGAATTCGCAAGAGTCTTGTGTCTTCTCATAGATTAGAGTATATTCTACAGTTACCTCCCTTGGGTCTTAACAGAAGGTTAGACAAAGAGAAAAATAGAACGGGCTGGACTCTTTTCTTCTAATAATTAAATTTTGAACAGTTCAGCGAACTTAAATATACTGAGATTTCTAATGCCCCATACTAATCCAGATTTCTTGTTGGCAATGGATGATATCTGAATAGGATTTTGGTTAATCTCAAGATTTTGATGATTTAAACCAGAGCAAAAACTTATGGCAGTCCTTGAGCAGGGTTGTGGCTGCCATGGGTCGCAATTCCTTGAAATATCTTCCATTTCATGTCTTTGCCTGATAGCAAGAATCCAGCTATTTAGTAATGGTGCTTAATCTCCTTTATCATTATTCCTTATTACCTGCCATTAGGATGGCTGACACTCTGGCACTGTGACTTCCCCAATGAACATGTGTTTTGGTGATGAATAAGATGAAGCCATTTGATCTAAGTATTGTTAAGAATGAATGAAAGAGTGTCCTCAATGTAGTATATCAAGTCCCTAAATATCTTATGCTCCAGAGGGAAAGTGCACTATTGTCCTTTAGTGATAAAAGAAGAAAAATATTAGACTACAACAGCAGAACTGAGGCTGGAAAAAGCAAGATAAGACATTAACCAACCAAAGGTCACAATCTCTCTTCATATTCAATTTAGGGACCCCTTAAAAAGTAGTCATTAGCTGTCCATCATTAAAAAAATGGAGAAAAACACTTTATCTAATCAAAGAGGTAGGCATAAAAATTTCTCTGAAAATCCTGGTGTTCCTCTTTGACCATTTACACCAACTGACAGTTGATTTTGCCCAATGTAAAATGGCTTTACCTAATTTGATCCTATTGAAACTTATGCCACAGTTGCATAATTCTTATGCTGCTCCTTGCTCATGCAATTCTGTGCAGGATATCTGTAACTTTTGTTGATAAGGATGGTGAGGAGAAGCAAATGAAAGTCCCAATTGGAATGTCTATGCTAGAAGCTGCTCATGAAAATGACATTGAACTTGAAGGCAATAATTCTACTATCATTGTGACATTCTTCCACTTTGAAACTTTATCTTCTTGCTAGTGCTCTCTTTTTTAAAGTTTGGTTTCTAGAGCCCTGAAATCAATGTTTTATTTCCATCATGAAAGTTTCTTCTTCTTGTTACTTCTCTCTTTATATTTGGTATTGTTGAAGTTCTTTTTTTCCTCGTCACCATGCCCATTATCGGGTGCCCGCACCCGTGATGAACAACCTGATCCATCTTACATACCTGATTTTAATTAAGATGAGGATCTTTTATCATAATATATCCATTTCCGACCCCTCTGTTCTGGGCCAATCTTTAAATTGACAAGTTATCTCTTACTTTAGCTTACATTTGCTGATTAAAGAAGTTGATATACTACTCAATGTTTTTGCAGGAGCTTGTGAAGGTTCACTTGCCTGTTCAACATGTCATGTTATTGTGATGGTACATCATAGATGATAAATATTAAATAGTGATTTTAATGACAATTTTGCTGTTGTCCCGAGTTTCTGCTTCCCATTTACAAGAGTCAATTTTTTTTTTTTTAAAAAAAAAACTTTATGCAGGATGTAGAGCAGTATAATAAATTAGAAGACCCAACCGATGAAGAAAATGACATGTTGGATCTAGCTTTTGGACTAACTGAAACGTGAGTTCGTTTTTATACCAATTGTGAACCGGACACTGTAATTCTTCACATTATACCAAGTCTAACTTTCTGAGTTACCTTGCAGATCACGTCTGGGTTGTCAAGTGATTGCTAAACCAGAACTTGACGGAATTCGTTTAGCTATTCCTGCAGCCACGCGGAACTTTGCTGTTGATGGCCATGTGCCGAAGCCACACTAAGAGTTTTAAGCCGGCAACCACAATAGAGTTTAGTGATAGTACGAGTTGGCAAAATTTTTGGGTGCTAGTAAAAACACATAACTACCATAGTTTCTGTGGCTTCTTACCATTTAAACAAATGAGCTTTAGTTCATCCTAGGCATTATTTTTGTAGTGATTATTGGTTATCTATTGTCTTGGGGAGGTCCTGTTTCTGTCAAATAACAGAGATAGCACGGTGGCAGAGTTCAGCCAGCCTGCAATTGTTTGACTGTTGTACTGTATAATTTAATAGTACCAATTGCCTTCTGGCACGGAATGATATTGAGAAGTGAATTCAAGCGATGCTAGTGAACTATTGGAGTTCTTTTTATTTTTTGGCATATCCTTTTATATCACCCCTCGTCCTTGGGCTCAACTGGCAAAGGGATCAGACACTTTCACCAAAAGGGAGTGGTTCAATCCTGGAGTTGGTCAAGGCGTTGGGAAGACATCCTAGCTCATAGGTGTCTAGGTTAACGCCTGAGGGTAATAGACGGCTCGCTTTATCCAATATCGGTATCACCTAGGAAGAAAGGAGATTTCGTCATGCCCTTGGATCGTGGGTGAACCCAACCCCCTTCCTAAAATTCTTATATCAAAAAAAAAAAAAAAAATCCTTTTATTTGCTGTCAACAACTCTGAAGGCTGTGAGCTACACTGTATCCTGCTTCTTCACTTGCTCACTCAGTATAGGCATTTTGCATAATTGATAGAAGGACATAAACTTGATGTACATTTTAAATTATTGGTTAATATCATTCTTCCTGGTGTTCGTAATTTGATTGAATTTTGATTTTAGTTCAAATAGTTGGTTTTGTTCCTTTCATTAGGACTTGGTTTAAGTATAATAACAAAAAAATAAATGGGTTTAAAAAAAAAATACCACCTGAACTTCAAAATCATAAATATGTGATTTTCTGAGTTGTTAATTGTATTATTGTTGTTATTAATTTCATTACTCTTGTAAGCAACAAGATTTTAAAGCTCAAGTGGTATATATTATATCATTTTTCTAAAATGAAACTCGTTAAAAATATAGGGACAAGCTGCTAAATTCAAACAAAGTTCTTATAAAATTATAAAGACAAAACCAACGATTTGATAGTACATGATTAAAACCAAAATTTGAATTAATTATAAAGACTAACAATAATATTAACCCAAAAATTATCCAAACAAAGTATCATGTATCATCCAATACTTTTTTAAAGATTATGATTGATGCCACTTGATTCTTCTGCATCAGGACGGCAAGTGGGGCAAGTGGGGCAAAACCATAAAAGCCATGAATGTTTATGCAATTACTTGATACTAAAGCATCAAGATGGAGACTGATATTAAATTCAGTTCCCTAGTACTGCAGCGAATATGCTTTGTTATATAATTTGCTGTGAGTGAAGAAGGATGAACTAGTTTAATCAATTATCCAGAGGTTAAAATGATTCAATGAACCTTGTTCATTTATAAATTGTAGTACGATCCCTCTTTGCATATGTGGAAGCGAGATCAATATTAAAACTTAGTGGAATGAACTGTGCTATGAAACACTACCCACCTAATAAACTAATACCTTTATTTTGTTAGTGAGCCAATTGGAACAATTTGAAAAAATTTATTGTGAGTATCACATTTGATCAGACTCATTGGTCTGAAATTTAGAGGAGAAAGACTGAAAACGACTTAGTCAGATCAGCTTTTTCACCAGGCAAAAAAAAAAAAAAAGTGCTTAAACAAAAGGCTGAAGCCTGCAAATGCAAATCAATATGTGCAGAAAATGGAAGCTAAAAGGCAGCACTTTGTCAAAAATGTGTATTATAATTTATAAAAGTACAAGTTTTGGCATTTTATTATATAACTGTTGGATCTTCGTAACATTTTGTTGGCAGCTGCTATATCTATCCATGCCTTGAAGGGACCACGTCTGTCATTCACTTCACTGAAAAATTTATTATGGTTTATATATTAATCAAACTGCAGAAAACCGACCATCCAAAATTTTACATTATTATACCTTATAGTCCAAAACACACTTCAATGATTGGGCAAGACAAGCCTTTTTTTTTCTTAAACTCTTTGCTATCTAATACAACTAAGTAATCCAAATTTAAGTATTGTTACGTTCAGATGTTGAAGCACTCTTGACAATTGAAAAACCTTTATCACTGTTGACCTTAATATACGATGTTAGAAGAGATTTAAGGTATTCATGCATGATTTAGAATAAGAGGCCTTAATCTAATACAAATAATAGTAAACATAATAGGTAGTATATTTAATGCTTCATAATTCGTCAGTCCATAATATATGTAGTAGTTTAATTTGTTTTCTGATAAAAGTGATCGGTCAAGAATAGTAAACATGCGTACATTTTAGGAATCTTTTTTTTTTTTGGATAAAGACAAGTTTAGGCGAGTTAGTTTCTAAACTGAGCTTATTAGGGTCTTAACACGTCTTCATACTCAAAAACTATTTACAAAGATACAAATTGCCTAACAACAAAGTTCTCATAACAATAACATAATTTAAAGGGTTAAGGTGCAGATTTGCCAACGAACAATTACCCAAGAAATGCCTGGTACAAAAAACAATTGAAGGGACCAAATTGGCCAACGAACTATTAAAAAGTGAAAAAAAAAACACAATTTTAAGCAGATTCGCCAACGAACTATTACCTTGTCACTGTCTTGGTGTCTTCGTCTTCCATTGACTGTCACAGTGTCAGCGATGTCGGTATCTCCAAAGCTTCTATTGTTGCTAGGTGTTCTACTCACCCTCTTGAACTCATCCAGCTGTCCACAGCTTTTGACCAGCACGTGCCTTGCACCCTGATTGCGTCCCTCCAATGCCACAAGCAGCAATCGCCGTTGCCACAACGCCTACTCGCATGGGTCTCATCTCTGTTGGTGTTTGCCTTATCCAACAAGAAGACTTAACCGCTCTTTTCTCCAGCGTTTCCGCCACCGTCCTACGTCAGTACTTCATATTTTAACGTAATAGTGATAGTTGTTTTTTTAAAATAGTTATTTGGTATTTTTTCACTTTTTAATAGTTCGTTTGCCAATTTGGTTTTTTCAATTGTTTTTTGTGTCCGACGTTCCTCGGGTAATAGTTTGTTGGCAAATCTGCACCTTAACCCTAATTTAAACTCATGACTTTATACGTTATAAGATAACTTCTTACCAATTTGACCGAGCTTTGTTAGTTAGGAATCTTACTTATCAAGAAGAGAAGAATATGGTGTTTGCAGCATAATTCACACACAAACACACACCAAACCTTGTGCACTGAGTAGAAGAGTAGTATTATTGTTTAAGAGAAAGTGGAAAATATTTTTGTTTAAGATCAGAGCTTATGCACGCACAACCATATTTATTTTAATTATTAATTTGGGTACATGTTTGGATCTTTCTCTTTTATTATCTCTCGCGTGACGAATCTGTTGATTATATATATATATAAATATTTGGCTTTATAGGGCTACATATCTATCCCTGATACTCACATATCTGATCTCTCTCGTCTGTATTGCCAAACACAAAAGAAGACGAAGAACCATATTACACTAATTGATTGATATTTACTTATATATATATAAACACGAACACATTTATATATATAAACGAATATTCTTTTAATTTATTCTTACCAGTCACCACCTTGGAATGAGAAGGTGCATCTTGCTGTCAGCATGACATGTTACGTCTGCCTTAATTAATCTCAATTAGCTTAAGATTCCAACTGTTTCACACCCAAGAGCCACCCATGCACGATTTTAATTGCAATCGATTATCTGCTTTTTTTAATGGCTTCATTGGGTTTTATTTTTTTTACTAAACTGTTTATTTAAAAAATTCTGACAAATATTTTTTTTTTTTTCATGTCATTGTGATTGAATTTTAAAGTAAAATATAATAAGTATAACTAAATTTATAATAAAGTGATGAGTATATATTAAACTATATTATAGGTAATTTTAATTAAATAAAATATAATCGTATAATTTAGTTATAAGGTATATGAAAAATTGAAATTCATTTCTCTGTTTTTTTTTTTTTTTGGAATTTAATTCTTCTTCATCAACAACAGTACTGGGTCTATGATTTTAATTTATTTCCTTAATTTTGTGCGCATTAAAAATGTTCATTTTAAAGGAAAAATTTGGTGCAACTTTAAAATTAAATATTCATATAAATTAAAACATGTGGTAATATCGACCATTTTTTTACCATGCTCAAATAAGCCAATAAAAATGTAACCAAATACATAAAACTGCTGAAGAGCCATCATAATTTTATGGCAATTATTTTCTAAATCTATATATTTTTATATAGTATAAAAAAATATAATAATCCATATTATTTGAGTTTTAAGTAATGAAAATAATTTCTCAAACCCCATATACATGACTCACTCTAATTAATTAATAGAGTAAAATACATTGAGCTTCGCTCCGTTTTACCTTGATTACAAAAACCTCCCCTCTATTTTAAAAACGTAAATGAACCTCCCTTGAAATTATAATGTATATTACAAAAACCTCTCTTATATATTTGAGATTTTATTTCCATCTATTTAACCGTTAGTTGACCATTAAGTTTGACCGTCAAGCCTTTGTTTGGACTAAAATATCTCCCTTCCAACAAAAGAATAAACATTTATATTCACCTAAAAATAATATTTTGCTACAAGCATTTACAAACCCATTCAATTAAGCATATAATTATTAAAATAATTATTCATATTTTTAATTATACTTCTTATCTCTATATTAATTAAATTATTTTAGAATTTATCCTAATATGATAATAATAAAAAATCACTACAACAAAATTTTAGATTACCCACAGAATTATCGACGGAAAAAAATCAAAAATTTCATCGGAAATTACCCACGGAATTCTGTGGATAATTTCCGTCTGTAATAATTACCGACAGAATTCCATGGGTAATTTCCGTTGCAAAAAAAAATTCTTAACAGAGTTAATGGTTTGGACTTAAATGTATATTTTCAAAATAGATGGGAGGTTTGTATAATTAAGGCAAAACGTAAGGGAAGTTAGAATATTTTACTCTAATTAATAGTATAAAATTTGGGTCACTTCTGTTTTAATGCCATACAAGTTCATAGCTTGCTATAATTAATATAGACACATTTGAGTATAATTATTATCAATTTAAACTTTTTTGCCTAAGGAATGGGCCTGTGTTTTTAGGAAATAAATAAAAAAATGGTAAAAGCTCATCATTACTTGTCTTGCACTTACCGACTAAATTAACGTGGAAGTGAGCCAAAGAATGTACTTTCTAATGAAATCAAAAGAAATAATTGATAGAATCACATGTTGCAAGACATAATCATAAATATACATGCATGTCTAAATTTGTGATTACTTGCTTACACTCTTATTTTAATTTTTATAATAGCTTTTAATTATTAGTTCCAAACAGTAGTCACCCCTAACCATTTGGTAGGGCAGGGACGAAATAGTAAAAATTAAACAAAATTACCAAATGAATAAATAAATGAAACTACATATATATACACTGCAAGCCATCATCATACCCGCATGTCTAAGAAATTATTCATTGGCGCTCTCTTTAATTAACCTTTTATTTTTAAATGTTAACCTTTAACATATATCCTTACGTTAGAAACACACATATTATAAAGGACTATTAATAATGTTATTGGTTATGCTTTTAGTTTTGGTCTCTATGATTTTATAAGGACTTGGTCTACGTTTAAGTACAAAAACAAAGACCAAAACTTGTTAATAGTATAAGGATCCGTCGTTAATCTCAAACTAAATCTTTATGAAATTATATGAATCAAAACTAATGATTTGAAACTGCTACAAGGACTAAATCCAAAATCTGATCAAACTATACGAGGGTTAACAATAATATTAACTCTATATATAAATAATCGAAAATTTCAATTGAGTATACTATATATATATATATATATATATATATATATATATATAGCAATTAACACAAGATATTTGAAATGTTTGTAAACATCTAAAATTAACAATATACTCATCTAATCTTATTTATAAGTCACTTCAAGCATGTTTCATACCGACAAAAGAAAAAGCTTTAATTTTATTTTTTCTGTAAAATTCAACAATTTTCTAACTTTACCGCTACTTAATACTCCCCTGGTTTAGTTTTTTTTTTTTTTTGGGGTCCTATTTATAAGGGACATCATTAAAGTTTTGAGGTAGATTTACAATTTTATCCTTCACTTATTATTATGTTGACTTTGTTTCATGTGGTATTATGTATATTAAGTAAAAGTAGAGTTCCAAAGTTGTTGAATTTTATGGCAGAGGTAATCAAGTTTAAAGGTTTTCCTTGACCTGTGTAAAAAATGTTAAAACTGCCCTATACATAAGAACACAGAAGTATACATCATAACACATGATAACAAAGTCAACACAATAAAGATTAATTAAAATCGTACATTCATATGAAAAATTTAACGATATGCCTTATAAATATGATCAAAAGAAATCTTTCTCTCTATACCCTATAAATAATACCAGGAAAGTAAAAAACAAAAACAAAAAACAAAAAGATAGTACCAGAGGAATACCAAACAACTTGTTATCGTTATAATAGGCTAGCTGTATAAAACATATTTGAATATTTGATGAAATTATGAAAGTGAACCCACACCAGTTAATCATATGCATGTGAAAATTTTAGAGAAATCATTATGTTAGCTGTTTTGATATACATAGATATAATACTCGTTGTCTGGAGCTTCACACACACACACACACATATATATTGTATGTATATCAGTATATATATATTGTATGTATATGATCAAATAGATTACGTGAAATGAAGATATATGAAATGAATTCAAAGGAAGCACTCATGAGAGAAGGCAAAGTAATTGTGCATGAGTTGGTTGTGTTGTGAGTGTAAAGAGCAAAATAAGTGCATAGAAGCCATAACTCCATTCATTCATTAAGCACTAAAGAAAAATGATGGGGAGAAAGAGAGAGAGATGTGTTTCTAGAGAGAGAGGGCACTGTACACGTCATGACAGGGTGGGACTGATGTCATCATAATAATCTCCACTCACAAACCGCATTTTCTCTTCTTAGTGGTGCTTCTGCAGCTATCATCAATGGTTTGAATAGGGTTTCCTTCTTTTCAAACAAATAACAAAAAGGCAACAACAACAAAAAAATATGTAGAAACTTTCAAACACAAAACGCAGAAAAGAAAAATTAAATAATAATATATTTATCACAAAAGTTGAAGAGTTGAAAAGCTCATTTACAAAGAATGGGGACAAAAGCAGACATGCGTGCGACCGAGAAAAGTACCCCTAGAAAACAGCTTCTCTTTCTCTCTCTTCCCCTTTCTCTCTCTAAAAGAACCAAAATTTAGGTTTAGACAGATCCTCACAGGCTTTTAACCTCATGATATTCAATAAAGCATAATCACATGTCAAGTAATAAGCTCATTAACTAAACTACTCAAGTTCACCTGTCTAAATGTAGGGCAAATGTAACTAATTTACGCTTCATAAGAAATGGTAGTTTTTAATCTTATAAAAAAGCCAATCTTTTCAGTTTCGTCCTTCAATACAACGAATGATCAGAATTTAAGTGTTGCCTTGGAATTAAAAACAAGCCAATACTAGCATGATGTAATTAAAATTCTAAATTCAAACCAGCAATAAATAATGAAATGGTAGGATTGACAAAAAAATGTAAACATTACATGTTGCTCTATATTGTGGACCAATAACTTTTTTTCCAATCCGTGTGCAGACACTAACGGCTTGAGGTTACAAGTGGAATTGAACCCTTGACCTCCTACTTACAATTTTTTTTTTCATGACACTAAGTTATAAGGTCATTAACCTATATAAACAAGATTTTTAAAAGATGTCATGTATCTAAGATAGAAAAGAATATATTGCTCATATTTGACCTACTCTTTCCGATCTAAAGTATAAATCGCTTCCAATCAAATCTCACAGGAATTAAGGAAGAGTAGTTAACTCATTAAATCTTTTATTTTATTTTTTTGTTAAAAATCAATGTTGCCTCTATATTCAAATTTGTCTCACGTCTCTCCTCTTTTATACAACTGATAATAAATAGGGATAAATTTGAAAAAAAAAAATGATACTCTCTTCGATCCTTAATATAAGACTAATCATTTGACTTTTCTTGAAGAGATTAGGGAAGATAAATAAGTTAGTTAATCATAGCATATGTTGTGTATGATTAGAATATCCATAGGATTATAAGTCAGGCGCAAATGAGTTTGGTGTAAAAAACTCAAATATAAATACTTTAAAATAATTTATTTAGTTTATTTAATCTTTCCAAAAAAATTAAATCGGTCTCATATTTAAGGAGAGGAGGTAGTGATTAACAATTGTCTAGTCATATCATATATTAAGGGCCACGTTCCCCCCCCCCCCTCCCTAAATGCCCCCTATATTTTGGATAGGAAAGAGAATATGTAATAACCTTATGTTATAGATACAACTTGTTTGGGTAAGCATTAGTGGCAGTGTTGAAGAGAAAAACCTTAGTTGAAGAAGGAAAAAAGCTCAGTGGGAAAAAAATCTCAGTGAGAAGGTGTTTGGTTTTCTTATGAGTGAATCAGCTTCTCCAAAAAAAAAGCTCCTTTTTCACAAAAGTTGTTTAGTCGAGCATTGGTGGAGCACTACGTACGGGGCGTTGGCCTAATGTTTAGCATTTAACGGGAAATTAAAATTCTCACACCTTCTCATCAAACTCGACGGTACCAGTCTCATCGAATTCTCCCTCTTCGACAATTTTCGATGATCTGGAGATTTTTGGTTCGGACAGAAGCGTCAATCCAGTTAACTTTTTCTGGCTTTTTTTTGGCCAAATGGATCTCAAGAAGTGGAAGAAGAAGAAGAATACGAAAAGGAAGAAAGGAAAGAAAAAATAGAAAATCAGAGTGAGGAGGAAGGAAAGAAGTGATACAAGGACAGAATAAGGGAATAGTGAGAAGGAAGGAGAGGAGTGAAGAAAATGCCTTTTTTAAATAAATTTCTTAACTTTTTCTTTATCAAATTTAACTTTTGTTAATTTAATTCTTCATTATAATTTTTTATCAAATTTAAATTTAAATTTTTATCGTCAATTATTACAATATATACAACTATATGTGTGTGTAGTATTCAATAAAATTTATGCTCTTTTCAGTCATTTTTATCTTAACTGACTTTTTAAATAATCATCCAAACACGTTTCAGTTTGGAAAAAAGTGACTTATGCCACCGTCAATCTAAACACAAATCATATTTACAATCTGACTTTTATTTTATCTTATTTCTATAAAAGTCAGATTGAAAATAAATCATTTCTCTCACTGCTAACTGCTCATAGCTTAGTTTATAAATTCATTTTTACATGTATCCTTTTAGATAATCCTATAGACATTTTTGTGTTGAAGAACTCTAGAAGTAACGAAACTTATTTAAGTTTTGATGAAGAATTGAAGTTAATAAAGAGAGAGGGTTTGAATATGGTGAGGCATGTAGATATAAATAGTAAACACATAGAGAAAGAGGAGGAAACAGAGGTTAGTGACTGACCTAATTAAGAAAAAGAAGATAGTCCGTACCAAAAGGGAATAGGAAGAGGATGGGTGAGAGGGGACAATGGTAATGAGCTATCTGTGTACTTGACACATTAATTCTTGGATTTCATCCACTTCACGTTACTTATGATGCTTTAATGTTGGTCTCATTCCCTCTGAACCCACCTTAATTAAAGCTAAAAATCTGTCAGCATTGAGTCCAATTTTAGTGGTACCTTCTAGATTTATAAAGAACACATCTTTATAGTTAAGACCTTTTGCTTTTCATCTTTGTTCATACCTATAGTAATAGTATAAATAAATCATATTTGACCTCTTGATCTCCGCAATGCTAGATAGAAAGCGATGTGTGCTTTATTTAAAAGAAAAATGGGAGAATCACTATATATGGCGTTTCATTGAAGGAATGTACTCCATCCTGTCTCTTTATAAATAAAGAACAATTACCAAAATCCAAAATCGCGCGATTTAACTAAAATGTTAGTTAAAAATAATATTCTTTCTGGTCCCTTTATAAGGAATAATTACCAAAATCTTGCGGTTTAATTAAAATGTTAGTTAAAAACAATAAACGTGTAAGATTTGTATTTTCTTTCCAATTACATCCTTGTTTATAAAGAAATTACATAAGAGACAAAGAGTGAAAATTTATTGTGAAGAGATAACGAATGTCATATATTTAATGAGAGTGAAAATGGAAACATTAGTTTTAAATTTCAAACAAAAAAATTTAATCCTTATATTTAAGGCCATATCTATGAGAGATATTGTTCTTTATATATAAAAAGGACCAGAGCGAGTAATTACCAAAACAAATCTCATGCTTCATACAATTACAAGTTTTGGTACATGAAAAAGACAATAAGTTCATACTTCTCATCAGTTGTTATTAATATTTTTATATTAGTATACATTTCTTCGATCGAACTCATAGTGATTGTCTGAAAGATCACATTAATTGGACCAACTTGTGTTGCTTATGATGAATTGAAAAGAACTGACTCTATTGAAAAAAAGGAAGACTTTGAAACTAGATCGGATAGTCAGAAAAAACAGTAATTCTGAATTATAGGGTTGAAATTTGTGAGTAGGCTTTAATGATTTTTATTTACTTTAGATGAACATGCATGTATGGTGCTTAATTATGAAACCTTCTAGTTATCTTGCAGGCTTGCCAAGTGTGAGTGCATGTAACTTGCCTTTGAAGTCTAGTTAAATTTAATTAGGTCAATGTTACACATGCAATTATATAAAGATAGTATCAGTGTTTTTAATCAATTATAAGAAGCAAAACAATATCATTAGTCAAATTCTACACCCACCCACCCACCCACACACACACACACACACACACACACACACACACACACACACACACACACACACACACACACACACACACACACACACACACACACACACACACACACACACACACACACACACACACACATATATATATATATATATATATTCACTAAATAATATATAATTAAAAGGGGAATCGACTTTAATCTCAACTCTTTTACAGATGAATGCAAAATATATTATTTTTCTTTGGACTAACATTGTTAGTTTTACCATGTTATGAATGCCCTTCTTGGTTAGTTTTTAGGGTAAATTTAGTTGTATAACATGTTTTCTTAGCGTCATAATCAAAATTATATTATATATAGGTTTTATTCATATAGTACAACTATCATTATAATCAATTTGAACCTTTGCGTGGACCAATGAAGGAGAGGCAATTAACCACTAATTATAATGGTTCAAGAGATAAAGATGTAAAGGTTGAGGATAAATACTTATATACTCAAGGAATGCCACCTCATTTATATTCTGACTAATTAAAATGTAACAATTCATCTTATTTTAATCATACATGACATATAAGTCATATGGAGAAATTCAAATTTTATAATTTTAAAAAATACAACTTCATAGTTTAGAAAAACAAAAGATGCAATATTCCCTTTCATGGGGAAAGAACGTGCCACGTGTTAAAAAGTAGTTTGAAACATTTATCATCCTCCTTTCTGTTCTATGTTGCCCTCTCCTTTTCTTGTCTGAAAGTATATAAATTAATATGATGTTAGAATTTAATATAGTTAATAAGAATAACAATAAAAATCACGTGAATTTTATGATAAATTTAATCCTTTTTATTATTTTTATTGCTACGTATTCATGAATTAGTTTTTTTTATATAAAAATTTTAGGAAATGGGTTGGGCTCACCCGCGATCTAAGAGCAGGGTGAAGTCTCCCTTCCTCCTAGGTGATACCAATGTTGGGCAGGGCGAGCCGTCTGTTACCCTTAGGCGTTTACCTAGGCACCCAGGAGTTAGGATGCCTCCTGTAATACCCCAAAAATCCGTATCATAATTTGGTACAAATTATACCTATAGAAAGTAGGTGAATATGGGATATCAAATATTAAGTAATAATTAGCTTGTTTTTCTAGGGAAAAATCTCTTGGAAATTAGAGAAATTAAGGGCCAAAGTGCCAAATGACCAAAATGCCCTAAGGGACATAAATATTTAGGAAAATTGTGAAAAATCGTAAAAGTCAATGAAATAATTATTTGAATAATGAGAGTATGTTATCTCTAATTAGGGTAATTTAATAAATTACAAACTTGGAGAAATTGAATAAAGATATTCAAAAAGTATTGTAATGACTATAATGCCCTCACAAATTCTAAAATACTGCAGAACACATGGAAACAGAAATGTCAGTGTTATAATTATGAGGTAATGTGACATTCTAACTAAGAAAATTATCAACTAATGATAATAAAGTGATTAAGTAATTTCTAGCTAATTACTTAAGCTCGAGCAAAGGAAATTATGAAATAATTATGTAAAGCTCAAAAATTAGTGGTAGTTGGCTTAAAATTAGTAAAAATATATTTACAAATTAATCGGAAATTTTGGAGAAAAATAGTTGAGTTTAGGTATTTTTAAGCCTAAATACAAGTTTGGACCAATAGGAAAAAGTTATGAAAAATAATGTAAAAATAATTATTTAATTATATAATAGTAATTAAATAATTAATAAAAAATAAAATTATATATATATATTATATATATGGCTGCCGACATGATTTAGGGAAGGAAGAAAAAAAAATATAAAAAATAATAAAATAGAAGGAGTATAGAAATGAAACACTAATATTATAATATATAATTAAAGTTAGTGAATAGTAAATTAATATTTAGGAAACGGATCCTATCTGGAGATCTAGGAATAGGAATTCCAAAGTCAAGGTAAAATATTGATCAGTGAGTTTTTACCTTTAAGTGACCTCTTCCTAAGTTAATTCCGAGAATCGTTTGTGCATTTTCCTAATAAAACGAAATAGGGAAAAATGCATATAGGTATATTTTTGGATAAGGAGAAAATAAATTCTAACTCAAGATCTAGGCATGAGTTTGAATTTATCTTGACATATTTGGAATCGGTGAATTTTTCTCAAGAAGATGATGTTTCCAAAAAGCGTTTCAGAATCGAACCCGTACGCACACGTTTTCGAGGAACTTCAGACCGACAGTTGGAGCCCCATATGGAATCGAAATTTAGGTTAACTTGGACATTTCTAGTAAGTGAGAACATGTCTTCAAGGTTGTAAATCCAGAATTTTGAAATTTCTCCGAAATCACGCGAATCGGGTGCCGATCGGGAAAATGGGTTTTTATAACCCAAAATGCCAAACAATGCCTTATCTAAACCCTATAAATACCCCCCCCTCCTTCAAAATTCTGCACACCATCTTCTTTGAGCTCCTGAAAAGTTGTAGTTTTTATAGCTCTTTCACAAGTAGGTGTTATAATGTTAGGATAGCCTTTAAATTTCAAGTATGATTTGGGTATCATATGGGAGGGCTATTTTAGTCATTATTTTCGAAAATCATAATTGCGTCGAAGTTCTGGCAAAATTTCGGGAAGAAAATTTGCTAGAGTAACGAAGTGCTGGCGAAATTCCGCCAATTAGGGGCATAGGGGCAAAATGGTAATTTTTACCTAAAATGCCAGATATGTTGTCAAATCACTAATAGAGGTGATATTACTGTTATAGGACGTCAGAAATCCTAGTTTGCTGCCGTTACGCTGTCCGACGAGCCGCTGTTAGACGTTTCGCCGTTTTCCGTAAAACGCGCCATTTCCGTCCGAAGTACCGAAGTACCATCAAACGAAGGTACGTTCGCGACGTACTGTAACACTGACTCTGATGCTTATAGTCTGCTTATATATGGTACGGATAATTTCATAAGCCATGGGTGGAACTCTGTTCTGGGCCATGCACAGTGACTAAGGTAATAAACTTAGATAATCACTTACAGCCTTTACGGGTTATATTAAGTATAATACCGTCATGTTTTCCTAGCGCTACGGACACGACAAGACATCGTGGCACACAATTAAAGTGCGATGATAACTTTGCTTGTAGGGCGCTTGTTATTTAATGATCATATATATCATTCTTTGTAATCATAGAAATATCTGTTGAACATAAAGTGTTATATAAGCATGAGGTTAACCGTTACCTGAGATCCGATAAACGTTGGATCTCAGCTCTTACTATAGTATCACATCAAGGTCTGGAGAGAGAGACCAAGGACAGAGGATAAGAGTAAGCAGAGCGGACATCACACATGAAGTTGAAGACCGAGTGGAGACCTGATCAAGGACGTCTAGTATCTAAACAGATAATGTATTAATCTTTATGAACAGGCAGATACGCCACTGTTATTGTTATAATCAGTTACTCAATGTTTTGATTCCGCCGATGCTCTACTCTGACTAATGATGTTTAAAAAAAAAAAAATTGGCTCTGAAATTGGGATGTTACATTTTATGGTATCAGAGCAGTTTTCCTGGCATGGATCTGACTATGTTATTACGAATAGATTGGTGCCGAAGGCAAGGCTAGTCTACGTGGGTGTGCCATAAGTCGCTGCTAACCCGGTGAGGCCCCCATGGTAGACACTTACCTGGCCATTCTGTTCGGTTAACGGAGTTAGATTCTTAAGCCTTTAAACTCAGAGAATATCTTTGAAAATGAGTACTGATATAACACTAGTGATATGTTCTAGAGATGGACGAAATGAGGTCCTTTGCATAAAATATTTAGGGCGAGGAAAGCGTGCGATACGTCCGATAATCCTTATATCAACATCGATAGTCCCGATAACCTGGTAATGTCACCTACCGACGACAACTTTGATTACCCAGGGGATCATAGATTTTGAAAATCAGTTCCAACACAAATTCTGGTAACCTACTCTTATAACTCTGATAGTCGTCAGTTTGTTGCTGAACGATAGTTCTATCCTAGCACAAAGCTTGTAGGTGGAGCTAGGCCACGCCGGACGAAACTCTAAGACCGACGAATAGAAATACATGCGGTATTTGACCAATGTTAAAAATGTCTATCGGAAGGGCCATTACATAATTTCGTATCTTTACGGAGATTGAACTAGATCCACTCCTCATCACTCTCCTCGAAACCGCTCCTGAGTGGAAAGCACAAACGAGCTCCTAGGAGAAGGACTATCTAAAGTTTTCATATACCATTCATCGTCTCAAGTGGCGGGAAACCCACGGTATCTAGGAAAAAGGAATCGTGAATGACCTACGAAAGATAGATAAGGAATGGGAAAACATAGTTGTGATGTTAGATCCCCGAGACGTAATATAAAAGCGAGATATAACCAAGTAGGGTTTGTACGTACGAGATGATTATAACATCTTAAGCATATCTTGAGTATATATTCGTTATGGATATTTCAAATAACCTTGATAAATTCTGAAATCTCTTATCATTCCAATAACTTTATTTACTCTAAAAAGCACGAAAATCCACATCTTTCATTAGTAGGCGGAACTTCAACTACCCGGAGAACGGAGGTCTCACACATCAACTCGAACCCGTACAAAACTTTGATTCTGTGCCCTACCTTGTATCTATGGCTAGAATGCCTTCTCAATCAGGAGAACCTATAGGATCAGATCATTCTTCCGACGATGACAACCGTGAATATTTGCTTTGCTGACTAAGCTATCAAGATGACTCCGAGAATGATTCTTTCTATGAACCAAATCTTCTACAACATGTCCTGGATACAAACAAAGAGTTGATCAGTGTCCTACGAACCGAGTATTTGATGGCGAGCAACGAAGTGATACTAGCGAGAGGGACGTATTTCGGTTTCGGAACAGTCAAAACGATTTACGCACGGAGAAATAGGTGCCCTTACCAATTTGGATGACTGGGTGAAATCAACTTTATACCTTTTTCCCGAGACCGCTTCGGATGGAGCAGACTAATAAAATCTTAGATGGAGAACGTACAACCAATTTCTACTCTTTCCTAAATCATCTTCAAAGGCTAGTTTTAGACAATATGTAAGCAAGTAGTTATAAATTTAGTTATAAGTTGTAACTACGGATGTTAAAACTAGTTAAATGATATAGTATCTTTTTCTATGAACAATGTGTGTTATAGAGGTAATACAAAGCTTGTTCCCTAAAGAATTATTAATCTTAAATAGAAAGACGGGATGAAAAATTGGCAAGGAATCGAAGTGCTTGGGGGCCAAGATCAAGATGAAGATGCGGGTAGACAACCACTAGTGATGCCAATCCCAAGACAACATCTTGAACACCAAAGTGAGTTGCAAGAGGCGAAGGAGCATTGGTTGAGCAAATAACTCGAATGGACAAGCGATAGAGCAAGAGACTCGGCGGGAAAAGTTGAAGGAGCAAACATCTATGAAAGAAAAGTGAAAGAGCAGCGAGACACTTATTGATACCCTCTAGGCGAAAGACAAGAAAGGCGATTGAGAGACAAGCGGAAACCCGCCATCGATGAAATGTAACTTAGAGGAGCTGCGTAGATCAAGGAATGCCAGCGGTAGAGAGATCAAGTCGTTATGGACTTAGGCCTACACAGAAAAGGAAGGCGCCTTGGCTCGAAATCAAGGGAAAAGCAAGAAGGTAGCTCGAGACTAAACAACGAGAACCATTCACAAATGCCGGGACTCCAACGGTGTCCAAAATGCGGGAGGTACCATCCACAGTGATAGGCTTTGTATTGGGAGACGGGTTTGTTTCAGTGCCGAAAGCCGGGACACATTATAGCAAACTGTGCGAGGAAGCTACAGAGAAACGAATTTGCTACCAATGTCCGGAGTCGGGCACATTATTAAAGACTGTTTGGAGCACGAAGTCACCACCAAGGTGCTAATAACAATGAGCAACAATACAACTCGGAGGAGCGGGACCCCAATCATGTTCCAAATGCAAAAGGTACCATCGAGGTACAGACTGCGATGGGAGGAAAATATGTTTCAAGTGTCAACATCCTGGACACTTCAGTAGGAATTGTCCTCTAAGAGCTGCAAGGATAGGATTACAAACCCTAAGTCAGAAGTCAGTCCCGATGCTTGTACGGATCCTTTTGGGATGCATACGTATATTTCCTTACGTTGTAATAGTAGCTACACCATTGGGTGTAAGCCTTTAGCTTGTAAAACGTGTTTTGAACCAAGTCACGGGTATAATATAAATCGTACTACTACTAGTGTCAACGACGTTCAAAATAGTGTTAAACTAACGGTGATGAAGAACGGTGACAAAACGAATATATGATTCTCACAAGCAGAGATAGAACTGATGCGGGAACCGAATCTTTATTCAAGTAAATTTCGCGTAACGTGCCAAAAAAAAAAACAACAACAAGGCTCAGGAGTAAGAAACTAAAATCATTTATGTTGAACAAAGACTGTGAGACAAGTTTTCATAAATTGAGTGAAAAGTTGATTACCGCACCAAGAAATTGGTTATCCCAAATCCAAATATTTTTAATGGTACCTGAATTGGGATATGTCTAGCTGCAGCATGACAGTGTGATAACTTACCACTCTCAAGTCTCTTAAAGTCAAACCAATTCACACATAACGTAGTGATAGGTATTATCATATTTCTTAAGTAACTATAAAACATATCACGATTTTATCACTAAGTATAAGGTATCTTATGTTGCCACGGTGTATGGGAACCACGGAAACATAATATATCGAAATACGGCATGATATCCATGAGTATGAGATATATGGTATTGCTGCGGTGTATGGGAACCACGGGAATACGTATATCAAAGTGCGATATGATGTATGTGTAGTACGCGGTATTATGGGTGCCACGGAAACACTTATGTACGCGGTGTTATGGGCGCCACGGAAACGCTAAAACACTAAAGTACGCGGTGTTATGGGCGCCACGGAAGCAATATATATAAAGTACGCGGTGTTTTGACGCCACGGAAACACTTGTATATATCAATTTAAAACATGATAAAAACATTTTAAGTCAAAACCAACGTATCGCCTTAGAAGCTCCGAATATTCATTTAGAGGGGAAGATGGAGTTTTTAACGTAGTATCAACTCTTGTTAGATGAGCAGGGCAACTGTTCGGAAGTAAATATTCACTTCCCAAGATTGACGATCTATTCCATATTCTAAAATCCTATATCTGTCAAAGTCGACTTACGCCTGAATACTAGATTGTAAATCAAAACTAGCAATGTTTTGAAGATAGTCTTCAGGACTTGAATCACGCGTTTGAAAAATTTCTTGCGACACTTTGTACGTTAACAAGTGCACCTATCATGCTCTTAGAGTGCTTAAATAGAGTTTTTCTCTCGAATACATAGCGAGGATAATGGAGCGTTGATTGACGACGTCCTCATACATTCGAGTAAAAGTGGAACGCCAAGAATGATGACGATCCGTAGTAAGTAAAGGATGTGACTCTTTACTAGATTAACAAAACGTGAGTGTTGGTATCGAGAAATAAATTTTTCGAGCCATGTTCCATGACACAACAATGCTTGTTATCTACTCTAGACAAAGTAGGAGCAATTTTGGAGCGAGGATGACTAGAAAATAGTAAAACGTAAGGAGTAGTTTTGGGTCTAGCGGGATAGTACCGCGATTCAAGTGAATTTTCGCTAGATACGGTTACCATAAGGCTACGATGTAGAAAATAAGTAGCAATTGAATGGAAAACTATCGAGTGGGTACTCTCTAATGAGATTTTACCATTATCTCATATGACGATTTTAAGATCGAAAGCATTAGAGTATGATGAGAGCGCAATCTGTTAAAGAAATTCCCAGCGAAGCTATAAATGCGCTGATGAAGCCGAACTTCCAAGTTTTCTTACAATCAAGATGGCACGGATTGACGCCTTGAATGGGTAAAAGTGTAAATCACTTATATTGCTCTATAAATTTATCGGAGCGAGAGATTTTCGTAGTTGGGATATGATTGATCACGTCTCTTAATAGTTTGTACAAGTCACAAAGATCGTGAGAATCTTTTGGTGAATGAGATGATCGTATACCCCAGATGTTGGTGTCAAAAGAACACCTCAAAGACGAACAAGTAGTTCGCATCACATGAGATCATTCGAAGTATATGTTGACAACAAACAAGTCGCTATTAGATAGCCTTATTCCCGAACCTGTTTAGACTTCCATACGATGTGACAAAATCGTTGCAGTCGGATTTGAGATAGAGTAGAGATCTGAAGTTAACAGTCCAAAAATACTGCGAGAACACATGGAAACAGAAATGTCGGTGTTATAATTATGAGGTAATGTGACATTCTAACTAAGAAAATTATCAACTAATGATAATAAAGTGATTAAGTAATTTCTAGCTAATTACTTAAGCTTTGAGCAAAGGAAATTATGAAATAATTATGTAAAGCTCAAAAATTAGTGGTAGTTGGCTTAAAATTAGTAAAAATATATTTACAAATTAATTGGAAATTTTGGAGAAAAATAGTTGAGTTTAGGTATTTTTAAGCCTAAATACAAGTTTGGACCAATAGGAAAAAGTTATGAAAAATTATGTAAAAATAATTATTTAATTATATAATAGTAATTAAATAATTAATAAAAAATAAAATTATATATATATATTATATATATGGCTGCCGACATGATTTAGGGAAGGAAGAAAAAAAAATAAAAAAAAAATAATAAAATAGAAGGAGTATAGAAATGAAACACTAATATTATAATATATAATTAAAGTTAGTGAATAGTAAATTAATATTTAGGAAACGGATCCTATCTGGAGATCTAGGAATAGGAATTCCAAAGTCAAGGTAAAATATTGATCAGTGAGTTTTTACCTTTAAGTGACCTCTTAGGAAGTTAATTAGAGTCGTTTGTGCATTTTCCTAATAAAACGAAATAGGAAAAATGCATATAGGTATATTTTTGGATAAGGAGAAAATAAATTCTAACTCAAGATCTAGGCATGAGTTTGAATTTATCTTGACATATTTGGAATCGGTGAATTTTGAAGAAGATGATGTTTCAGAAAAGCGTTTAAATAATTAGGACCGTACGCACACGTTTTCGAGGAACTTGATGACAGTTGGAGCCCCATATGGAATCGAAATTTAGGTTAACTTGGACATTTCTAGTAAGTGAGAACATGTCTTCAAGGTTGTAAATCCAGAATTTTGAAATTTCTCCGAAATCACGCGAATCGGGTAGATCGGGAAAATGGGTTTTTATAACCCAAAATGCCAAACAATGCCTTATCTAAACCCTATAAATACCCCCCTCCTTCAAAATTCTGCACACCATCTTCTTTGAGCTCCTTGGCCGAAATTCCTAGGGAGAGAAAGAAGAGAGAGAAGTTCAGGCGGAAGCTGCGAAGTCTTCAACGGGTAAGTCTTTCGGGCTTTAGTCTTTAGTTTTTAGTTTAGTAGTTAGTAGAATTGTTAGTTAGATTTAGAAAGTAGGTGACAAGATTCCTACAAATGTTTTAGAGCCTTGTTTGCGTTGAAAAAATATGCGAGAGGTGTAAACATAGTAGGGATCGAGTCATTGAAAAGTTGTAGTTTTTATAGCTCTTTCACAAGTAGGTGTTATAATGTTAGGATAGCCTTTAAATTTCAAGTATGATTTGGGTATCATATGGGAGGGCTATTTTAGTCATTATTTTCGAAAATCATAATTGCGTCGAAGTTCTGGCAAAATTTCGGGAAGAAAATTTGCTAGAGTAACGAAGTGCTGGCGAAATTCCGCCAATTAGGGGCATAGGGGCAAAATGGTAATTTTTACCTAAAATGCCAGATATGTTGTCAAATCACTAATAGAGGTGATATTACTGTTATAGGACGTCAGAAATCCTAGTTTGCTGCCGTTATTGTCCGACGAGCCGTGTTAGACGTTTCGCCGTTTTAGTAAAAAGCGCGCCATTTCGTCAAAAGTACCGAAGTACCATCAAGCGAAGGTACGTTCGCGGCGTCTTGTAACTACTAACTCGATGCTTATAGTCCGCTTATATATGGTACGGATAATTTCATAAGCCATGGGTGGAACTACATTGCGGGCCATGCACGGTGACTAAGGTAATAAACTTAGATAATCACTTACAGCTTTACGGGTTATATTAAGTATAATACCGTCATGTTTTCCTAGCGCTACGGACACGACAGTACATCGTGGCACACAATTAAAGTGCAGACAGATAACTTTGCTTGTAGGGCAGTTGTTATTTAATGATCATATATATCATTCTTTGTAATCATAGAAATATCTCATTGAACATAAAGTGTTATATAAGCATGAGGTTAACCGTTACCCGAGATCCGATAAACGTTGGATCTCGGCTCTTACTATAGTATCACATCAAGGTGCGGAGAGAGAGACCAGGGCGAGAGGATAAGAGTAAGCGAGCGGACATCACACATGAAGTTGAAGACCGAGTGGAGACTCGATCAAGGACGTCTAGTATCTAAACGAGATAATGTATTAATCTTTATGAACAGGCAGATACGCCACTGTTATTGTTATAATCAGTTACTCAATGTTTTGATTCCGCCGATGCTCTACTCTGACTAATGATGTTTAAAAAAAAAAAAATTGGCTCTGAAATTGGGATGTTACACCTCCCCCAGTGCCTTAACCAACTCTAGGATCGAATCCCCTCCCTTTGGTGAGAGTGTCCGACCCCTTTGCCAGTTGAACCTAAGGATGAGGGGTTATTCATGAATTAGTTAGAAATACCACTCTAGTCCTATTTATAAGTCCATTTTGACCAAATCTCACATACCAATGAGAGGTAAGTATGTCAATGATTATGAAGTAAATTTCCAACTTTACCCTCATTTATTAATAGGTACCTTTTAAAATTTATTGTCAAATCTTTTTCATCTTTTTCTCTTTCCAACATGGCTAGCCAATCTCTTTCATCATCATTAATATGGGCAAAATTGTTACAATCTCATTTATTTGATCAAAATGGACTTATAAAAAGGACCAATTTTTTTTTATCAAAGTGAACTTATAAATAGGACCAGAGTGGTATACTTTATTGTTAAAATATACCTAGTCTACTATTAGTGTATTAGGGCCCAATCCAATACTAGTGGATATGCTCTAATTCCTTTCCTTATCTTTAGGATCATAGTGATATGCCATGTATATTCTTTCCTTGCCTTCATCCTTATGCATGTTGTAATACCCTAAAAATCACACTTAGGGTAAATATAATAAATTAGGAAATAATACCTATTAAAAATAGGTAAACATGTGGTCTCAAAGAATATGTTAAATTTATCTTATTTTCTAAAGGAAAATTTCTTGGAACTTAGAGAATTTAAGTGCCAAATGACGAAAATGCCCTTATAGGACATAAGTAACTTAGGAAAATTGTGAAAAATCCTAAAAGGCAGTAAAATAATTATTAAAATTAAGAGAGTATATTGCCTCTAATTTTGGTAATTTAATAAATTATAAACTTGGAAAAATTAAAGAAGAATGTTCAAAAAGTATTGAAATGACCAAAATGTCCACTGTAAATTCTAATATAAAGCAAAGGACATGAAAACACAAATGTCAGTGCAAAAGTAGTGAGGTAATGAGTTATTCTAATTAAGAAAATTATCAACTATGGTTAAGAAATTAATTAAGTAATTATTGGCTAATTACTTAAGCATAAACAAAGGGAAATTCAAAGATAATTATGTAAGACCCTAAAATTAGTGGGTTATGGCTAAAAATTAGCATAAAAATACTTGCTAATTAATTGAAAAATATTGAGAAAAATAAATGAGATTAAGTAATTTTGAGCCTAAACACAAGTATGGACCAATAGGGAAAAAGTTGTAAAAAAATTATGTAAAAAAAATTATTAAATTATATAATAATTAATTAAAAATAAAATAAAAAAATATATATAAATTATGTGTGTGTGTGCCGACATGGTGTAGGGAAAAGGAAAAAAAATGAAATAGAAATGGAGGAAGAGTGTAAAAATTAAAATCTTGAATTAAAATTAATTAAAGTAAAAAGGTAAAAGTAAATAAACTCCAATGGAGATCGGATCCTATCTAGAAAACCATGAACGAAGTTTTTAAAGTCGGGATATAATATTGATGAGTGGATTTTTATCTCGAATTGAAATTTTGTGCACTGAGTCGTTTCTGAGATCGGTAGAAGAAGTTAGTAATAAGACGAAATAGGGAAAATCTGATAAAAAAGGCAGATAGTCATAAAATTAAGATTTGAACAAAATAAATTATAATTCAACATCTGGAGATGAGTTTATAATTATCTGGACATGTTTGGAATCAGTGAATTTTTGTCCAGAAGTTGATGATTCCGGAATTCAATTTCGTAACCGTGCACGTTTTTCGAGAAAATTCCGCAGGACCATTGAAACCCTGTATAGGATCAAAAAGTGAGTTAACCTAGACATTTCTAATGAGAGAGTAAAGGTATTCAAAGTTGTGAATCCAGAATTTTTGGGATTTTACGCGATTACGCGAATCGGACACCGATCGGGGAAATTCTGTCGGATCCAGGGCATAAGGCAACCTGTGACATCATCTAGGATGACATCACAAGCTGCCACCTAGCCCCTTGAGGTCGGCCAAACACATCCAAGGGCCAAGGAGTTGCCAACTCAAAAGTTTCCGATCCGATGGCTGAGATCCGGTCTGGTAAAGTATGAATAATAACCTCCAAAAACCCTATAAATACCCCCCTTTCATTCATTCTTCACACCACTTCTTGAGAGCAAAACCGAAATTTAGAGAGAGGTTAGAGAGAAGGAGGAGCCAGGGGAATTTTGCAGCGAAGCTCTGAGTAAGTTTTTCGGTACTCAGTCTTAAGTTTCGATAGTTATAGTAGAAATGTTAGAATAGTTTTTAATCTTCCAAGTATGATTAGATATCATATGTTAGGGTATTTTAGTCAATAATTTTGAAAATCATGATTGGGTCGAAGTTCTGGCAAAAATTCTGGAAGAAATTAGTCAACGTAACGAAGTGCTGGCGAAATTCCACCAATTAGGGGAATAGGGGCAAAATGATAATTTTTACCTAAAATGCCCGTTATGATGTCAAATCACTAATAAATGTGATATTACTCTTATAGGACATCAGAAACCTTGATCTGCTGTCGTTACGCTGTCCGACGTTTCACCGTTTTCCGTCAAAAGTACGATTTTCCGTCAAAACGTGCCGTATCCGCCAGAAACACCTACGTTCGTCAACGGAGGTATGTTTGGCGTACTGTAACACTAGCTCTGATGATTATTGAATGCATATATGTGATGATATGTTGTGTGAATAGTTTGGTGCCGAAGGCAAGGCTAGTCTATGTGGGTGTGTCAATTAGTCGCCGTAAAGTCGGTGAGGCCCTTATGATAGACACTTACCTGACCATTCTATTCGGTGCTATATGCACCGTGTCTATGGAATCGTACATAGATGCATCGTGTCTATGGAATCGTACATAGATGCACTGTGTCTAAGGAACCGTACTTAGATGCTCTGTGATTAAGGAATCGTACTTAGATCACTATTATAGTTTTTACGGGTTATAGTCATAGTAATGCCGTATTGTTTTCCTAGCGCTGAGGACACGACCGTACATCGTGGCACGGGTGAATCTTTGTGAGCGGACTTAACGTTACATGTTATTGTAGTTGTTATTAAATGATCATACGACGTACTGGTTTGATCAATGCTGTAATTTTAAAGATACCTATTGTTCATGTATTGTTCATAAGCATGAGGTTAACCGTTACCTGGGGTCCGGTTGCATTGGACCTCAGCTCTTACCATAGCCACAGGATCCAAGGGATTCAGGATCGAGGACAAGGGTGAGGAGCTAGCATGAAGACCAGATGGAGACGCTCTAGTTTTGTTGTATTTACAGTAGATGTAAACACTCGGAGGAATGTACGGCCTTATGAACAGCCAGATACATTGTTATCAATGTTATTTAGTTACTCTTTATTATGAGAAAAAAAATTCCGTCGCTCAAAACTCTGATCAAAACGCTATGAAAACAGTTGTGAAAACCGGGGTGTTACACATGTTGCCTTTAAATGTTTTCATATTCAATATATATAAGGTTTAATGTTTCTGCAATTGCTGCAGAAATATTTTTTTCTGCGGCACTCACATAAAAGTGGGTGGGTCCCACTAATATTTTCTCTCTCTTCTCTTTAATGGGACCCACCTACTTTTATGTGAGTACTGCAGAAAAATATTTCTGCAACAACTGCAGAAACATTAAACTCATATATATATATATATGGGATCAATAATTTATAAACAGTGCTAACTTTCTATAAATCTTAGGGTTAAAATGCAGTTTAGTTGCAAAAGTACTTTTTTTTTTAGAAGAGCTATGGGTACTCTTTGAAAGATTGCTAGCTAAGCACTTGCTCAAAGCTTATTTTGTACTTCCTCTACTCCTTTTTATAAGAGACGATTTTTAGGTATGACGCGTTCCCTTTTATCAAAGGCATAGATGTTGTCCCAATTTTTCTTTGTTATTTTCTCATTTTCACCCCCATTTAATTCTCATACTTTAATTTTTTCCTTTGCTGCACATTCTCTTTCTTCCACATAAATTGGGCTATTTTTTAAACAATTGTTTTTATACAGATTTTTTACATTTTTATTGTCTCAAACTAATTCTAATTAACTTTTTGAATAACGTGATTCATTTAATTTTTTTAAAAAAAAGCTTAGGAGTAAAATGTAACTATAATCTCTTGTATAAGTAGCTGCAAATGAAGCCCCATATACGTGTTTGAGTGTGTTGTGTTTACTAAAGGTAGTTCTAGTATTGATCTCCAAGCATTGACTTGCTTTTTTAACTTTAAAAAGAAAATGAAGAGATTAAGAAAATTAGTTAAGTTAGTTATCTTTAAAATATATTGTGGTTGTTTCTATAAAATATCCCTTTTAATTATTTGCATTAGAAACTACTTACTCCTATCCTAAATAAAATTCACTTTCAACAACCGAATCGAAACTAAGAAAGAGTAGTGGTTAATTCATTACATTTGTCTTTTAAGTTTAAAAAAATTAACTTTTCCCCCATTAAATAAGGTTTTAAAAGAGAGAAAAATATAAGATGAGCCACATTTAGGCATTAATTATAGGGCCAAAATTGAAAAATAAGCATTAATTACTTTTCAAGTAATCAACTTATACTCCCTTCGGTTCTTTTTATAAGAGCCGGATATTCTAATTACATGGTTTAAGAAAACAATAAAAATTAGTTAAAAGTAATAAATATGTAAAAAATGATTTCCCCCCGCCCCCCAAAATATGTGATAAAGTATGAAAGATAATATAGTATTTATGAAAAAAAAGATAAGGAAAGATATCAAAATTAATTAGGGACAACAGTGGTAAAAACAAATTAAATTCTCAGACAACATCCAGTAGGATCTTATATAAATAATTAAGACAATTTAAATTTCAGACTCTTATAAAAGAGAACAGGAGGGAGTATTATGGATTGAAGAATTTTTTTGGAAGGTGACTTATATTTTAGATGGGGGAGTTCTTCATTTATGGAAGAAGACACCCTTAACATGTGCAATTAAAAAGAAAAGTTTGCGGAAAAATTATAAAATTTGTAGGAAAATTTAATTGAAAGTGTTATGTTTATAATTAATACAAACTGTTGCACTCACTCTTACCTTTAAGCCTGAAGAGAATACTTAAATTTATTTTCTGGTTTAGAAATGTGTACCAATGTTTATTGAGAAATACTAACATACTCTAGGAGTGTTACCTCATTTGTATTTTGACTAATTAAAATACAACAACTTATCTTATTTTAATCCCACATGCTGATAAGTTATCTAGAGAAATAACAACTCAAGGAGGGATCCCCCCCCCCCCTAAATTATCAAGTTTATGCTTTTTTAAAATCATAAAATCTGAATTTCTCCAGATGGTTCATCAGCCAAATAAGATTAAAATAATATGATTTGTTGTATTTTAATTAGTCAGAGAGTATAGATAAAGTGACATTCCTGGAGTTTATAAGTATATCTCATGTTTATTAATATTCATATAAGCGCACTTGTTGATTTAAAATTTGTAAAATCCATCCACCCACAGCTTGTGATGCATACTTTTTGGAGAATTTTATGTTATTCTTTTGGCTTATTCTATATGAAGCAAGAATTTGAGTCATGAACCCACCTTATTGCACCCTCATGTTCTCCCCTACAACTTTGTGTCATTTTCTTTCTTTTACTTCAACAAAGCAGACAAAGACAATATACCTTATAATTATAAGTTAGGAAGCTACCAAGAAGATCATATGTGTGTGAGTGTGTTCTCATATGTGAGTGTGTGGTAGAGAGAGCGGGAGGGAGGGGTTAGGTATTATTCTAACGAATATTTTATAGATATCGACAAGGCATGAGTATTTTATCGGACATTCTATAGATAAGATAAATGCAACTGCAAGTTGATATGACAAATAAACAATTACAAAAGAAGAAGAAAAAAAGGATAAAACTTACAAATTTTAAAGATTTGAATGAAAGGACCCCCCATACGAATGGTTTCTTCTACAAAAAGAAATCATGACCTATCTAGATTTTTTTTTCCCTAAAGAATTATATATTTAAACTTGTAAGGCGCCAAAAAAAAGCCATGTATATGAGTATTGTATGATAATATAATGGCTCAAAAGGGTCTAATAAAATTATGAACCATCATCGTAATAACTACAGATATAAAAAGTTATTGCAATGAAATTTGCAAAACACATCAGACATGTCATTATAAATATGATATGTAAGGATTGTGTTATATATATGTATATATACTTTTCAAAACAACCATAACCATAATCATCACAATTACAATTCACTGTTGACCTCAAAATTGATCCAATTAAACTAGGATTCAAATCCCGCTGCCAATGTAAGTATTTTATTGATAAACGATCTGTAACGTGTAAATGCTCTTTAAGTTTACTGGTATACTCTAGTCTTATTGAACCTCTGAAACCTAACTCACCTAAAATTTTCATGCAAAAAGAACTCAACATTTTTACCTCATGATAGGAGAAAACAACCTGTATCATTAGCAATTTTTGTTGTAAAGAATATATAAATAATTTGAAAATATATACTTGATATGATTTTTTCTAGTAATCAACTAAAGAGATATAAAGGGGGTCAAAGTATATAGTACATAGAATCGTGTAATAATACAGATACTTTCAGCAGAGTTCATGAACTGAAATGATGAATGAAATCGCTATTATAATAATAGCGAAAAGACCCTAAATTTTGATGGAAGCTTGAAGCTTAAGTAATACTTGATTTTTATACAGCAGGCACATTACTGCATGTCCACGTAAAGATGAAGGCAAAGCAATATATATACTACACTCTCTCCCTCTTTCTTTCTCCCCTCTGATTGTGCTCTTCTAATATAATGTTCCATCAAAACATAGAAATTCAAAGCATTGTCTAATGTCTTGTCCTTAATCAATAGAAAACATCCACTAAGTAGCCATCTAGAAAAAAATTATCATTAAACATCATGTGTGCTGTATAATATATAATAAAATTTTTATATAGAGAGAGAGCTTCCAAAAGGACATGGGCAATGAGAACCATGAATATATATTGCACCTAGATATAACTGAAACCAAGACACTCATGGAAATAAGAGAGAGAAATTAAAAGAACATGCACTTTGTAGAGAGAGGTGGAGGAGGAGTATGTTTCAAGATTCAATCATTACATGGTCTTGGGGAAGCAGAAAGGGTTTGGGTGGAAATAGGCCAAGAGTATGGAAGAACGTGGCTTGACCAAGGTATGAGAGAGAGAGAGAGAGCCTAAAGGCTAAAAAGATGAACTCCCTTTAGAATATAAAAATATTATGAGAACTAAATACATATATAATGGAAAAAGGTTTAAGCTAGGGCTAAGCCTTTTATCATGATGATACTATCAGGCTTTTTGGTCCTTGGTCGGTCGACAATGTTGGTGTTGTGTGTTCACTCTCTGTTTGTGTTGTGCTTGTGTTTCCCATTCCCTCTCTCTCTCTCTCTCTCTTCCCCCCAAGTCCCATCATTCACATAGTGTCATAATACACTTTGAACCAATCACAAGTTTAAAAAATTTGCACGATATATATAATTATATATACGATTATCATACATATTTTGTCTATTAATAAATCTTTCCCATAAAGATCCCTCCTTCACCGTTCCTGAGAATTATTCCGCCGTAAGAAGAAAAGAATAATATATAGTATACACACACACACACACATATTTATATAGGGAGGTGGTGGGGTTCAGAGAAGAAGACTATGAAAAAAACAAAAAATAAACCCCCAAAAGTTAGCAACAAAGCGAAAAAGAAAGGAGGAAAGTTGTGTTCAAGGATCAAAGCTCAGGATAAAAAGGGTCGTTCTCACTTCCTCTTTCCCTCACAGAAAAACCTACCAAGTCTCTGATAGATAGAGATTTGAGAGATACACATCGATCTTCTTCTTCATCTTCATCATCATCACACACACAGGCGCACACACAAAACCTTAACAATCTTGTAAGGCCTGTGTTCTATTCTCTTCTCTTTCTCTTATTATATATATATATATCATCTTCTCTTTTCTGGGCCTTCACAAGAACCAACCTTTACCTCCAAAACTCGAAGCTGATCACTAGGGTCTGTGTATATATATAACATTTGATCATATATATATTGGAGGATGAAAAGAGAGGAAGATTATGGGCAGTGTTCTTCACAAGCCATAAACAACTATCACACCTATCAAGAGCAGCTATTTATGCAACAGATGCAGCAACAGAACGCTATGTTTCCAGAAGTTTCTCCCTGGAATATCCCTCCGGTTCACTCCTTCAACCAGCCGGTTCATCATCACTTTTCCAATCCGGTTCGAGTGGATAATGACCCGTTTCTTCTTCCTCCTCCGCCGCCTCCTCATCCGTCTGGAGGAGGACCCTATGGTGGTTTGTTTAACAGGAGGGCTCCTAATTCTCTGCAGTTCGCTGCCTACGACGGTTGTTCGCCTTCTGACCATCTCCGGCTCTTGTCGGAGGCTCTTGGACCCATGGTTCAACCAGGTTCGGCTCCGTTCGGACTCCAAACCGAGCTGGGAAAGATGACCGCTCAGGAGATTATGGATGCTAAGGCTCTTGCAGCGTCTAAGAGTCATAGTGAAGCTGAAAGGAGACGTAGAGAGAGAATCAATAACCATCTTGCCAAGCTTCGTAGCTTATTGCCCAGCACAACCAAAGTAAGTTCTAATTCCACCAAAATTCAATTCCATCCACCTCAAAAAAATTAACCGCAAGTTTTAATTTTTAATTAGAAAAACATGTTTTATATATAATATATACTAGTGTTATTTGTTGAACCTTTTTTGGGTGTTGCGTGGTTATAATGGGGTGTTTTGCTTTTTGGTTTGGGAAGTAATTATAAGATATTGAGATGTAAAAAATCATTTTGCAAGATTGTAATCTGAGTTTGGTCGGATAACAAGAAGATGGGAAATCCCAAAAGGACCTTTTTTAGAAAATGAGGTGCAAAAATAGTCACACTTTAACTACTAACTTTTTAAACCTTTTCCTTTTTGGCTTTGCTAGTTCTGGTTAATTGTGTGTGGTGTAGTTACGTTGAGTGTGGTAGTTCCAAGGAGGAGGAGAAAGTTAAAGGAGAGAAGAGAAAAGTGTGTATTAGCGATAATGTTGCTTAGTTGATATGATAAAGAGGAACCAAAGAGCAGTTGAAAAGCCACACATTGAAATTACATGCTGGATAACATAAATGATCAGTCAAACTCAGTTCGTGAATTAAATCCAAAGAATCTCTCTCTTTCTCTCTCACACCAGACAAAGCTATATACCTATTTCTGCATTCCTATTCCTCTCCTCAAAATCCCACCAACCTTTGACACACACTATATACACACACACTCATGATATGTTCTGCATTCATTATTATTATTATTTTTTAGTTACTTGACTCTATCAGATTGAGTATGGATTTTCCAATTGAGGGTGGCTCTCGTAAATACAGTATGTTTTCTGTATCCACACAGACACAAACTTCAGATACCTTATTTATTATTTACGCATTTCTGGCTACTCATCAAGAGCCTGTCACTGATGATTCATGTAAAACATGATGGATTAAGTGGTCCAGTATATATATATCTTCATGTTACTTTGTACATGCTTTACTATATGTATGTTTCTTCTTTACGCAAAGCCCCCACAATTAAAGATCCCTCCTTTTTGATTATTTGTAGACGGATAAAGCATCATTGCTGGCAGAAGTGATTCAGCATGTGAAGGAACTGAAGAGGCAGACATCGTTAATAGCAGAAACAAGCCCGGTGCCGACCGAGGTGGACGAACTGACGGTGGACACGGCGGACGACGACGACATGGACGGCAAGTTCGTGATAAAGGCCTCGTTCTGCTGCGAGGACAGGTCGGATCTCTTGCCGGAGCTCATCAAGACACTGAAGGCACTAAAGCTAAGAACCCTCAAGGCAGAGATCACCACACTCGGCGGCCGAGTCAAGAACGTATTGTTCATCACCGGCGAAGAAGACGGCGGAAGTGACTCGCAAAGTAGCGGCGAGCTTCATGATCATCAGAACCATATGATGCAGCAGCAACTATATTGTATAAACTCTATACAAGAAGCTCTTAGGGCTGTGATGGAGAAAAGTGGTGGTGGGGATGAGACTACAAGTGGGGCTGTTAAGAGACAAAGGACTAATAACCTTAATATTCTCGAACACAGGTCTTTATAAGATCTCTCTTACTAGCTATTAGCTACCTTTTATATTATCACTATCACACTAAAATCTTCTCTTGCCCTCTTTTTTTTTGTTTTTTGTTGTTGTTTTTCTCTCCTTCCTTTGGTCTATTTTTTTCGGGTGTGGTTTTTTGTGGTGTGCCGGAAAAAAAAAAGTCATTTACAATATATAATGAAGTATGATATAATGTGTGGTTTTCATGTACTTTGTGTTCACGGAGAATTTAAAGTTACATGTGAGTCCAGATTTAAGAAATCATGCGGATTAATTGTAGTATTATATTGGTAAAATATATGTTTGTATTAAGTACAACATTAATATCCACAAATTACCCTATTTTCATCACATTATCTATAATACCGTTGATCCTTATTATAAGGTACCAACTAACAATTCGCACAAATTAATAAAAATAGTTAAACTCATTAAATTTGTCCTAAAGTTTAAGTAATTTTCAATATTACCCTTACTAATTGCACTAAACTCAATATCGTATTAATTATTACTTTCATACACTACCCTTATTAATTATGGGCATACATGAAAACAAATATTTAATACTCTTTGGAAACACGTAAGTGTCTTATAAAAAAAACTAAATACACTTGTTAGTTTATGCCTTATAATAAAAACTAGAGGGAGTATATGAAAATTATGTCATTCAACTTCTACATATACTTATTAGATGTTATAATATATATTAAATTTTTCTGGTAGCTAGACACAAGAAAGGTCTCGATTCAATTATAGTAACACACACACGTGCCCTCAGTACCATTAATATATCAATCATTACAAAATAGGATCTCTTCAGTTGTAAATGAAACGTCATTTTCCTTATAATTTAATGTAATGAAAACTTCTCGTAATTATAAGATTGTAAGTTTAATTTTCCTTCTAACCTGAAACTATTAGTACTTATCCCTCTAATTTTTTTTTTTTTTTTAAAAAAGCCCTTTTCCGTCAAGTTTATCTTCAATATAAGGTCCCTTGCAATTGGTGTACAACGTTCTCCATCTAATCTTTCACAATTTTGCTTTTTGTTTCTACAAAGGCACTGAAAAATTAAAACGTGTTTAGTTCTCACTTCTCACCATCGTCTTCAACCGCGGCAATGTTCGAATACCCCTGGAATAGATCGATTTCAAGATATGTTAAAAAAATTATACTAAAACACAACATATTAGAAATTGATTCATATTTCCAGCTGTTTCTTTAGTGGGTTTTTAAATTTTCTTTATTTAGTTTTGAAATGAATGTAGCCCATTAAAATGTTTTGGACACTAACCCCATGTATGTTGACAAAAAAACACCCACGTATGTTAGACCCAATTCAAAGCGTACTTGGTTATTGAAGCCCATCATGACTCGCCACAAAAAACCATTATGCCAAAACGAGTCGTTTAGCGGGGAAAAAAGATCACATTTGGCCCATGCAGGTCTCGAACCTGCGACCTTCGCGTTATTAGCACGACGCTCTAACCAACTGAGCTAATAGGCCGTTGATGTTAAAAGTCTGATTTTATCATAATTAAACAAAGCCCATCTTTCATAACTGCCTCGCTTTTTTTTTTTTAGTATTTCGATCTAGTCATTTTGTTGATGTGATGGTGCTTACTCCTCTACTTTTATATAATTAAGATTATTATTAATATTTATGTCATTATGAATTATTTCTATTAATAATTATTCTAAGTAAATCATACTTATAATTTATGAAATTTATCACATTATTAAAATTATCCTTATTTTTATAGTAAAATAATATAATTACTCATAATTTTTACCATAATTACATGAACATGTCCTCTATTTTGAAAACTCATATAAACCTCCGTTAAAATTAACATGTATGTTATACCAAGTCTGCTTATATATTTAAGATTCAATTATCATTCAATTAATTTGTTAATTGACCATCAAATTTAATTTTTTTAATTTCTGTTTGACCAAAATATCTATATTTAAAATAAAAATAAAAAATAATTTTTTTAACCAACCAAAAAATAATTCTAATACGCATTTTTTCAAGCTTTCTAATATGTTATAAAATGTTTTAATTTTAATTATATTTCAAAATTTTATTTTTCATCACATGTTAAATTTTATTTTATTTTTCTCTCCCCAGTTTAACTTAAAACATATTTTCCGAAACTTGCAGAAGTTTAAAAACCCAGCTGGAAGTGTGTTTTGAATCTCTCATTCATGTGAAGCTACGCTTTACTGAGCTACGATTCATCAGCAATGTCTCTTTATTTTTAACGCGTTAATAATTTTGACTTAAGTATGTATATGTTTTAAAAATTGATAAGTGCTCTGTGTAATTAAAATAAAATAAAAGAGTGATCAGGGCATTCATATCTTTTATTTTATAAAGGTTCAAATGAATTAAGGATTTAATTAATATTAATACACGAAGTTCTCCTTGCTGGCACAAGTTCGCAATTAGTAATTACATAAATATTTGTACTAATTATCATCAATATATGAATAAAGCCGTGATTAAAAATTATATCTGAAGAAATAATTAAAACTTTTAATTTTTAATTTTAAACGATCAGTTAATCACTTTAGGTAGTCAGCTAACTAACAGAAAGAAATCAAAGAATAGCTACTGTTTCTTTCTTTAACGCCCACAAGTCACAAGGGCGCGCGAGCTTCGCCTCTCCTTCTCTGTTTCCAATTTTCTTTCTCTGAGACACTTTTCCGATCATTTCTCCTCAATTCTTTGATTTTTTCTGAGTGTGAAAGACAGATTGGGAATGCTTTTTCGCTTCGCATTTCTCTTTCTCTCTGTACAATTCGTTTATTGAAGTAATGGCTCGGCGAAGAGTGATTACCTGGGGAAGGGTTCGAAAATCTCTTCAAGCTCTGTTTTCTTATGCCTTACTCTTCTTATTCACTCTCCTTCTTGCTCTCAAGATTGACAATGTCGTCCATTACTCATGGTGGTACGCCGTTTGATTCACTGTTTCTTTCTTGCTTTATATTGAGTTTCTCTTTCAATACCCAGAAGTTAAACATATAAAAAAGAAGCAAAGGTAACGAATGTGACTTCTTTTCTGAACTTTGGCGGTTTCTTTGCTGGTTTCTTTGTCCTCTTGTGTGATTGAGTGCTTGCATTGATTGCATGCATGGTTGATTTATGAATAAAACCCATTTGTATTTATATCTTTAATTTTTTAAATCTAATTGGCAGGATTATATTTTCACCTCTCTGGCTTTTTCATGGGGTTGTATCTCGAGGTCGGTTTTCCCTGCCTGCTCCTTCAACGCCTCATGATCGCCATGTATGTATGTTTGAATTTCTCGTTAAAAAAAGCGTAATAATCTTCATTGTGAAATTATTAAAATTCTTGCAAAGTAGTTGGAAATGGGTTTTTAAATAGGATTTTTGTTGCTGAAGTAAAACAAATGTTTTGTTCATGGACAGTGGGACCCTTGTCATACCATCATGGCAATTCCGTTGCTTGTTGCTTTTGAGCTACTTCTTTGTGCACATCTTGGGAGCTCTTATGGTAAGAAATTAAACACTTCTTTAGGAATAATAACCATCATGAATCTCATTGAGCTTCTCTTTTAAAATTTGCTGATTTTTATTATTTTCATTCAAATGATGATGCAGAGGTCAATTTAAAGATAGTTTTCTCACCCTTGTTGGCTTTTGAGGTGGCGGTTATGATTGATAACTTTAGGTAATTTATCATATCTGGTCAAATGGTTCATAAGATTCCCCCATCTCCTACTGTCAAAACACCAAGAACTTCCATGAAAGAATTGAGCTGCAAATCATAACTTCTGCACAATTTTTATTAAATGATTGATTGAATAGCATGCCATATCTGCTTTTTTAACAATTCATTTTCATACTTGGTAAGTGTTATCATAATTTCACAATAAAAGTAGAGGTTATAATAATTCCCTTTCAATCTGGTAAGTACTTGCTTTAGTAATAACTAATAAATATATCTTTCCATAGGATTTGTGGTACATGTCTGCAAGCTGAGGAAAATATGATTGAAAAAGCAATACGGAGAATCCTTCCTGTAAGTATATTATCCTTTATTTTGATTAAATAATTGATTAACGAATTACTCTAAGTAATATTAGGTATCTATTGCTTGCTCTGGATTTCATTTACTACTTTCTTCAAGGAATTGTTGGTACTCAGTGTTAAAGATGTTTGGTTCCCTTCTTAATGGTTTATATTACCATACGTTTTTATTTTAGCGACAAAATATGACCTACAAGACTTGTAGATCATATTTTTAAAATGATGAAACTCAATAGAGTATGCAATCTCGTCGTCATTATATTTTTCTTAATACCTTGAAACTAAAATTTGAACTTCTGTTTTCTAGCACTTCTGCACTGCAATATCCATGGCCTTCTTTATTGCTGCTACAGTGTTTACTCTTTGTAAGATATGTGGTAAGTTTTTATTTTCCCTTTAAAATAAAAGTTCCCTGTGTAATTAGCTTCTTTTCCCCTTATGTCTGTTCATATTGTTTTCTGGAGATGCATAATGAATCACTAATGAATTACAACTTTAAAGCTTACTCGTTCATGGCCTCATCTGGATATGTTTCTACTGAATTGGCTGCGTTCAAAATATGCCTAGTTCTCCTTAGAGATTGAGGAGATATTTTAAGAGTTAATATAATGTGTTTTAACTGAAGTTACTTCATCAATACTGTTGGCCATTAAGAAATTAATAATCAATATAATAAACATCAACAAGTTGTGCTCAGTTTAAGTGGTGATTTAGACTGGGGTAAATCTGATTAAGCAAAAATCGATCACTGTTTTGAGTTCACATTTCTTTGAAAGAAAAAAAAAAAGTCATTTCTATAAGTTGCTAGAACTCTGAAAAACATTTATAACTGTCCCTGATAGGATTAGAAGAATTCCTATCAGTCCCTCTATCTTGTTGCAGCTAACTTGCTCTCCATCATCTGCAGGTGATGAAGCTGCACTAAGCTGGTGGAAAATATTTAAATTCTTTGGGTATAGTATACATATGTGATCATAAGACTGATAGTATCTGGATTTCCCTGTTTTATAAATTGCCTTTATCCTTTTGCAGTGTTGGAGAGTGCATTGCCATTTTTCTTTCTACAAAGTGGCACAATCCAAGAATTCATGGGAATGATGAGATTACTGAATCATCGTCATTATTAATGAGAAACCAGGACTTGGGTAGCAGCTTAGATAGTCAGCAAAGTGGGTCAAGCAATCTGGAGAACATCGGTGGGCACATTATGAAGATTCCTATCATTGCTTTCCAAATACTGCTGATTATGCGTTTAGAGGTATGAAATTAAAGATGGTAAGAAATGGAAGATTAATTAAAAATATTTTTCTGAGTTTTTTCTTTCCTCATTTCTTGTCCTTTCTGCTTTTTTAAGGGAACTACTACCAGTGCCAGAAATATGCCGTTTCAGACTGTTTTTTCTCCCCTTTTTATGTTGCAAGGAGCTGTTGTTTTAGTTGCTGCATTCAGATTAGTGGAAAATCTAGTACTTAAACTTCACAGTGGAGAAATTTCTGCAAGATACTTGGCTGTTTCATCAAAAGCCCGCGATTTCTTTGGTTTCATAGATCATGGGTCAAGGTATTAGTATAATGCTTATTGGATACTCTGGCAAAATATATATATTTATATATATATTATTGGAATATCTTCAGCTGGTTCTCTTCATTTTCCCCATTAACAGGTGGCTGGGTTGGTGGTCGATAGATGAAACAAGCAGAGAGGAAGAAGCTAGAATGTATTATGATGGGAGTTCAAAGTCAGTATTTTATTCCACACATAACACATTGCTCTAGCATTCTATCTAGATAATTAGTATTTCCTCCGGTGCTAAATATAAATAAAAGACAAAGTTGATTTTTTTTTTGAGAAATTAAGGAAGCTAATAAATTACTTTAGAATATTTTTATTTTTTTTCTCCAAACTAATTAGCTTAACTAAGAAACTTATATAATCTAAAGATACACAACATATGATATGATTAAATAATTTATTTAACTTCTTTAATCTCTCAAAAAAAAATTAACTGTATTATATTTAGGACTAGAAGGAGTACAAGATATTGGTCAAATTTTCTCTCCATTAATATATATAATTCAATTTACAAATTAGGTATAATAGTTTCTCCCCTGATAAGGTGAAGAAAATTCCTAATGAAGCTCTTGCTGAGGAGGTAAAGGCCTTGTTCTTGCAGCTATAACATCATTTCTTGCATCATCTTCTCCTCATGTTCAAAAGAATTTGTTTAACCAGTAACTTATTTTTACTTCCAGATTCTTCGACTCCAGGATGCATTGACTGAGCAGACCAATGCTGCAAAATCTAGCCAGCAGGAGTATGAAAGACTTCTAAATGTAATATTTTTTTTGGGCCTTGATTCATCTTTACTTTCTGCATTATAAATATGCAAATCATACAATTTTGGTTGTAAACATATCATCAGCTTTTTTTTTTTTTTTTTTGGTGTTTTTTGGTCTAAGATCACTAATCTCCAAATTTGTCGATCTGTTGAAACGAGCTTGAATGTGTGGCCTTTGTTTATTTATTCATTTAGTTTTTCTATGGTTATTTGAATTGAAGACATGATTTTGTCTTCCTCACAATGTGGTGGACATTATAAATAGATTATGAAACCAAGGTCTCGTTTGGTATAGGGAATTGACGGGAGGGAATGGAAACTTAATAGAGTTCCCATAGCCAAAACATGTTTGGCACGTAGAGTTCCGTCAACGCTGATTCCCGCCTAGTTCCAAGCTCCCACAAACGTGGGAAATTGAAGTCCCACCCAAAATGGCGGGATCTCAAAGTCTTCCCGGGATAGTGAATTAATGGGACAAAAAAGCCCCTTTAAAGGTGGTCTCTCTCAGCTCCTCTATTCTTCGTCCCCAAATTGCTCTCCCTCCAAAGACACAGTCACGACTCCAAACTCAGCTCTCTGGCTTTCTCGTTCCCAATGATGACAGTGAGGAGGACAACAGTGGTGGCTTGTTGGAGATGCAAGAAGGTCGTCAGTGCTCTGGTTCAAACTCTCTCATGGTGGTATGAGGAATGAAGAAATCACAAAGAAAGAGCTAGCAGAGAGTGATCGATGTGAACAATGAAACTATGAAAGAAGATTTAGTTGTCAACGAAAGTTGCAAATGCAGTAATCCATCTTTCTTAGTTTCACAACTTTCATTTTCTGCTACTTATTTCCATTCCTCATGACCAGCCTTCTCCTCCAATATGTTGAAATTAATTGCAGCACAATTTTAGTTGCTGTCAATTTATGCGTTCGAACTCAGACTCTTTTAGGTGAGTGTTACGTTCGAACTTGTCAACTTTGTTTGAACGTGTCAACTTTGTTCGAACCAAGTCATCCAAATTACTGAACTGTATGATATGACGCGAGAATTTTAAAGTCAACTTCCGAAATTCATATCTCTTTCGTCTGAACTCCTTTGAGCTTGCTTTTAGTGTCTGTGTGACGCATTAGGAGTCTAGTTTTATATGAAAAAGGTTTCACAACAATCAGATCTATGGTTCGAGAGATATAATCAAATTACTGAGCCTTGTCCATATAAAAAGCAAAACATAGTCGAACAGAGTAGTGTGAATAGTGAATTTGAGAATGAAGTTACTGTTAATGTATTAGTTAGTTGTAGTTGGTGTCAATGTGTTTATTATTCTAGTGTTTTCTAGTTATGTTTTTCTTCGTAGGATTTTAATCATTTGGATAAATTGTTCACACACACATTCAGGTACCTATCTTGGAAATGAAATTTGTCGTTAGATTCTTGTGTTTGATTATGAACATTCATATCTGTTTTTTGCCTTTTTTATTTTAGGGGTATTTTGGGAATTTTACCTCACCTTCCCACTTAACCAACACCCAATTCTTCATACCAAATATTTTATTTTCCCTCAACTTAAGTTTCATTTCCATGTTTACCAAACAACTCAACTTTTTAAGTTCCCTCTCAATCTTCCTTTCCTTCCTCTAAGTTTTTTTCCCTCCTTAAATGGTCCCGGTACCAAACGAGCCCTAAGGTGACACTGACACAAATGGCTGAATGAAAAGCTATCATTTTGGCCTCATCACTACGGCAAAGGTACCCCACAAAATTGTTGCAGTTGACCGGTTACCTTGCTCGTCCGTATTGACGAACTCCTGATGATCCAAATCTAGATTTGGACGGTCAAAATCTAATTTTTTTTTATTTTTTTTTATGATTTTTTTTTTATTGAGTAGAGAATCTAAAATAAAAATAATCTCTTAACTAACATTAAAAAAACAGTTTTCATTTTAAAATAAAAAAATAAGAAATGTATATGTGTGTGTGTAATTTTTTTATTTTATTTTTATGAATTTTTTTTATTGAGTAGAGAATCTAAAATAAAAATAATCTCTTAACTAACATTAAAAAAACAGTTTTCATTTTAAAATAAAATAATAAGAAATGTATATGTGTGTGTGTGTAATTTTTTTATGAATTTTTTTTATTAAGTAGAGAATCTAAAATAAAAATAATCTCTTAACTAACATTAAAAAAACAGTTTTCATTTTAAAATAAAAAAAATAAGAAATGTATGTGTGTGTGTGTGTGGACGTTCAGGAGCTCGCTCCCCCGGCTCGAAACTACTCCCTTCGGTCCTAATTATAAGAGCTATTTAACCGATTTTGGGAGAATTAAGGAGAGGAGTTAAATTAGTTAATTTTATTCATTTTCCTAAAATGTCCTTATATAAATTTAAAATGACACAAGTTGCCCTAATTATAAGTGTTTCTAATTTGTCTTACGTTAGATATATCCATGACATATTAGTTTTATAGTTTATATATGTATATTAGTTGCTTTTTATATAGCCATGTGTATACATATAGATCTAATTTCCTTTCCACACGCTTTCTATTTGAAATAATGGTCTTGCTAACACACACACACACACTGTGTGTGTGTGTGTGTTCACACATATATATGTACACATATATATATTGACACACATAAACACAAATATACATATATATGTAAACACACACATATATAATGCTCCTAATAATAAGTATAAATAGGGGTATTATAGGAAAAAAATGACAAAAGTTAAAACTTGCTCTTATAATTAGGACCAAAATCAACTCCAAAATTTGCTTCTATAATTAGGGACGGAGGGAGTATAACGTAGTTTGAGCTTATTGAGGTGGTTTGGACATGTACTAAGAAGTTTGTTAGAGGCGCAAGTGAGAAGGGTAGATCAGACAGTGTGGAGTCCTTTGAAATGGGCAGAGGAAAACCAAAGGGAACACTTAATGAAGTAATTGAACAAGACATTTTGGTTAACTATCTATCTAAATATTTGATTGTAGACAGGGACGGATCTTATAAGAAATTTTTGGGAGGACCAAATGTATACTCATTAACTAATTTTTAAGAAAAAAAATATTTGGGGGCCAAATGTATAAATTTTTAAGTCAAATATATAAATTTTTGGACTAAATGTATAAAAAAAAATCCAATTTGTATTAAACATTTGAGACAATTTGTTTGTTTTGGGAATACACAAAGGTCCGTCCCTTATTGTAGATGCATAATGTTATTGTGCCATTTATATAACCAACATCCCTAGTGGGATAAAACTTGTTGTTGTTGTATTATTATTATTTTTGTAACGTATTATTATTATTATTGGAAAGCACGGATTCATTTTTTTTTATTGTGCTTGAATGGGATCTATTTCACTGTTAACCTAGTAGTTGATTAATTTATGACACTGTTAACGAAGTAACTGATTAATCTATCAGGACAAGATCCTATGCAGAGTTTGCTTTGATATGCAGATAAATGTGATTCTTCTTCCTTGCAGGCACCATACCATTTGCAGGTAAGTACTGCCGTTGATTCGATCTTCTCGCTCTGACTCGCTGCCATTTTGTTGTTCTTTAATAATTGCTTTTTCAACCTTAGGACCAGAGTGAAAAATTGTTAGATAGATCGAGTTAATCATGATATATATATATATAGAGAGAGAGAGAGAGAGAGGCATGCTCACTATAACCCGTTTTTCGTATAATTAGCTTACTTTACTAATCTTAGATAGATTAGGAGTTGAAGAAACTTGACCATGCTGTGTTTATCTTCTTCCCAACTGTTATGTCAAGATGTGAAACGGAAGCCAGAAGATAAACAATACTTACACTATTCTCCAATTTAACAAATATATCATCTTTTAACAAGTGAAATTTCCAGCTGCTGCTAAGCTTCTTTGAAGAATGATTTTCTTTTTCTTGTTTTGTTTTTTTCAACTTGACAAGCATACCATAATCATCTTACCAATCATCATTACCCCTGTTGTGACTATATTCCGTCGTGGATAACAGCAATTGCCGCGAAAAATGTCGGAGGTGTCCTGTCTGCCGTGTCCCCATTGAAGATGTCATTCCTGTATAAAGATTTGTAGATTCCATGTTCTTCACTGGCAGACGATGTTTTTATTTCCTCTGATAAGTTTTCATGTGTTTTTGGACTAGGCCATTACTGAGAAACCCATAAGTGTGGTTCCTCTGCTCATAGAACAAGTGTACATAATTTTAGACAGTCCAATTCCCTTCCTGGATCATGTAATCCATTTATCACTTACTGAATCAGACTGGATGACTCTCTCTCTCCCCCCCCCCTCTCTCTTCATTGCTAATAATTAGCTCATTTATGGGTCCCATGCATGTAAAACTATGTTGTCTATTTGAAAACTCACCAGCTGATCCCTTAATCAATAGTGGGCATATAATCAGATGCAATGAATGTTCCAAACCTGAAAAGTACTCCCTCTGGTTCTTATTATAAGGCACCAACTAACTTTTCTCAAAAACCAATAAAAGTAGTTAGAGTCAATAAAGTTGTCATAGAATCTAAGTAATTTTCAATATTACCCCTACTAATTGCACTAAACTCTAATATTATATTAATTATTACTCTCACCCACTACCCTTATTAACTATGGGCAAACATAGAAAAACATAATTAATGCTCATTAGGAATAAGCAAGTGCCTTATAAAAAGGACCAAATAAATTTGCTAGTTGGTGCCTTATAATAAGGATCAGAAGGAGTAGGTGTGTATATTTAATACACTACCTCCAGTCTGGTCCTTAATTAAACAACTTGTTGAGATTTAGATTTGATCCTTGATATAAGATTTGAATCCATTTTGTCTCCTAAATTTATTTATTTTTCACAAAGTATCCTATTGATTGCACACATTATAAGAGTTTCTATCAAATAATAATGATGTGAAAGATGGTACTCCCTCCAGTACTAATTATGAAACCATTTTGATTTTTTTGGAGAGATTAAAAAAGCTAATTATATTAAATTACTTTAGAGTATTTCTATTTTTTTCTCCTAACTAATTAATTTGACTAATAAACTAAGAGGTTTAAACTTTTCATGTTGCATGAGAAGGAAAAGATTCCTACACACACATGAAATGGTGGGACCCACACACACACACATATGTGTGTGTGTGTGTGTGTGGGTCCCACCATTTCATGTGTGTGTGACATGAGAATACACTTCTCCTACAACATGAGAAGTGTTTTTCCCATAAACTAATATATAATTTAAGAAAACACAACATATGATATGATTAAGTAACTTATTTAGCTTTCTTAATCTCTCAAAAAAAAAAAAGTCAACTTGATCTTATAATTATAACTAGGACTAGAGGTAGTATTTTAGGAAAACAAACATATATTATATTTGTTACAAATAACTAACTACATGACTAGCTAACTACCTTAATTTAACCAAACTGGTCAACTTGCTTTTATTAAGAATCCAAAGTAGTACATAGATCTCGTGCAAAAAAAAAAAAAAGTAGTACATAGATAACATGTTCTGATATAGAGCAACTCCAGGAGAGAGCAACAGGAATTTACAGCAGCTCTGATAGACATGTTTTTGAGATTACAGATAAACATTTAAATGGCCTCACTGATGCATACATAAGACATCAAGGTGCATGCAAAACATTTTTACCAATCTTAGATACTTATGCTTCATATGATTATTAATTCATGAGCAAGGCAGGACCGGGAACACAAACTTGGGACTCAAGGTTACAAACTTTTCTCTATATGAATCTTGTCGTCGTCCCGAACCATTCTGGCGAAATCCTCGTAGGAATCCTCCAAGCTCCTGAATGTTTCATCGGGGTAGAGAGTTCCGATGTCGATGTCGCCAGGTCCCTCCGCGGGGAAGTTCAGTTGACAACCTTTAATGAAGATATCATGAGTGAAGGATGCTACAATGCTCTCTGGGAAGCGATTCTCTGCAGAGTTACACAAAAAACAAAAGAAACGTTAAAATGTAATGCATATGTTGCAGTGTCTGCTTTTGAACTGTGTCTCTCATCTTAGAGGTTTAGAGTTTAGGGTAGATGATGTGAATGTAATGGGATTGGAGGGAAACTAAAGGAACCTGCAGCTGCAGCGAGAAGATCATCTTCAGAGACGGTGACTCTGGGAATTTTCCGTCCGATTATAGATTCCCACAAAGAAGCGAGCTCGTTGATGCAATAATAATTGTTTGGAGGGCGAAAATGGACGTTCTTGTTGAGGGTTCTGTGATCATCAGCTGCTTTAATGGTGAACTTTCCAATATCCGCGCCATCAACGAAGTAAGCTGTCCATATACAATCAAACAACATTTTTTTTCAATAATATGCACTTATTACTTCCATAGAGGATTCCAGCTAACAACTCTCTTTGGATCATTTTGAAGTTCATTTTCGATTTAGAGTTTGAGGTAAATGTGTGAAAAAAGTTTTGTATTAGTTCATGTAGACATACTTTCCAAATGTTAACTCAAACAGACATTTTAAACAGGCTCTTAGTATCATTAGGTTACACAGCCCATCAAGAGTTGAAAAGGAATGTGTTGCAGTTGCATGTTAGTTGTGTCAAATGATTCCAACTTACCCCTTGTTCTTGGGTTCAATTAGTAAAGGGGTCGGATACTTTTATTTAAGAGAGGAGGTTTCATCTTAGAGTTGGTCAAGTCACTACTGAGGGAGACATCCTAGGTGATGTAAACTTGTGGAAACACAAGTTGAGGTGAAACCATGTGTATTCTCAATCCTATATGCCCTGAGGAGTAAAGTTATAGCGCCCTGCCCTTAGACTATGAGTGAACCCAACCTCTCTCCTAAAATTTCTTTATCAAAAAAAAAAAAAAGAAAAAGATTCCAACCTATAAAATGGTTTTAAAACATTATCTTAGCTTTACCAGAAAAGTGATATCAAGTGGAGGGCCAGTGATATTCATTGCTTGAGGTTGAAATCAACTAGATTTTAAAATAACTAGAATGATCAAACTTGTGCCAAAATATTAGAAAAAAATTATTAGAATAATGAGGACGTCATTATTATGATTATATTCATTTAGATAGAACGTTGGTTTGGTGCTTAAAGTAAAAATTTCATACAATAAAAAATAAAATAAAAAAGGTGATAATGAGAAATGTGTTGTATTTCTATATATGTAATTAATGAAAGTAGAAAATGAAATAAAAAAATTATTATTGAGCAATAATAATTAGTTTACCTTTGACGGTGCCATCACCGTAGATGGGCATAACATCCAACGGTGGAGGGGTGGCAGGATGACAATCATCATGATATGGCCAAGAGGCAATAGAATTACAGCAAATGTAGGTGTAGGGGATCCCTGCCTCCTCTATCTTCCTCCGCACCTTCCGTTTCTCTTCATACATCCGGAGCCCCGGCTCCACTGGATCCGCCCGGTCCACGTCATGCCCAAACTCCGATGGCAAAAATCTCTGCAACCCCCGTTTTATATTAATATAATACCAAAAAAACCACTTTCTTATTTTATATTTGATTTGGGCAAGAATTCTCTTCATATCCCAAAAAAAAACAGAAGTTCCTTGGAAAAACAAAGGTTTTGGTAGATTTGAGTCTAAATATTTTAAGCGAATTAGGTGAAAAGTACAAAGCTATTGCTATTTCTTAAAACTAATTAATGGTATATTTAAAATAAAGGTTTAATGTTTCTACTTTTGTTGTAGAAATATTTTTTTTTGTTATACTCACATAAAAATGAGTAAGTCTTATTAATATTTTCTCTCTCTTCTCTTTATAATGAGACCCACTCATTTTTTGTGGCAAAAAATATATTTCTGTAACGAAAGCAGAAACATTAAACTCAAATACCACTAAGAGTGATACTCCCTCTTATCCTATTTATAAGAGTTTAATAACCGGATTAGCCGGTTTAAGAAAGTAATTAAAAATAACAAATATATCTTGAAATAATTTTGTCTTTTAAACATGTCCTTTTTTATAAGGGGAAAATAAAATAGAGAAATAGAGTAACATAAGTATCATCACCCACTTAATTAATACAATAAATATATAATTAAAGAGGGGCACAAATAGAAAAACTCATTAAATATTAAGACAACTTTTATTGTGCTCTTATAAAAAGATCCAAGACAATTCAAATTTTAGGTTCATATAAAAAAGACATGAGAGAGTAATATCTTAATTTTGTATATTCCCTCTGGTACCAAATATACGGCCAGTTGATTTTGTTTGAAGAGGTTAATGAAGCTAAATATATTACTTAATCATAGTATATATAACATATCTTTAGGTTATATGTCAATTTATAAGCAATATTAACTAAGAGATAGGATATTGTCACTATCAATTTTGGTCACTACCACTTTTTCACCGTTAGATCAGAATCTCATATACCTTTATCATTTCTCTCTCCTATTGAGATTCTGATCTAACCGTGAAAAAGTTGTAGTGACTTTGGTAGTGACAATATCTTATCCCATTAACTAATTTAGAAAAAAATGATAGATTTTAACCCTAGATTTTAATACATAATTTATTTAATTTCCTGAATCCTATAAAAAAATTAAATAGATTTTATATTTAGTAAAAAAGTAGTACTCTCATCACAAATCTTTTTGTTGTTACTTCATTTATTTAATTGTTAATGTACATTTCATATTATGAAATAAAAAGGAAACGATCAGTCATGTGACATGGGTCTCTGAGTGTGTGTGTATATGCACCTTAATCGTTTTGACAGATTTCATGGCGTCCACAAGAGGGATCTGATCAAGAAAACTTCCGGATCCTCCTACGACTGAGATCACTATCTCTATTTCATTCTCTTTCAATATCTTCTCCATCACTTCCTTTTCATTCATCGATCCCTGCATCAATATTTCAAAAAAAAAAAAACGATTTTTGAGTATTTCTGTAATTAAAAAAAAAAAAGGTGTGGAGAATAACACTTGACTCACGTCAACGATAGTGGCCCCTTTCTTGCGAAAAGATCTAACAAGGGCGGCCTTCGTGGCGTCGAGGGGTTCGCCGCGAACCAGCAGGAAGGTGGGGTGACCGGCAGCGAGGCTGGACTCCGCCACGAACTTACCCATGAAACCCAATGCTCCGACGATGAGCACCGGCCTGGTGGTAGCGGTGGCAGGGGCTGCGACAGGAGGGCCAGTAACCGGTGGCACCGTCATTTCCAACCTCGGACTAAGGCTCTTGCCTGATATATGTTTTATTATTTTTAATTAGATTCTGGGACAAGAATCAATGGATTATCCGCAAGTGGGTGGCGTTTATATAAGAATCAAGCTCGAACTACAATTTTCACCTACTCTTCCACTAGCACGTGCTAAACAATAAATAATAATAATGACATTTTTGCCATAACTGAGAGTGCACAATGCATACTAGGTTCCTTTTTCTTTTTTCACACTATTTTAGATTTTACTATAAATTAAAAAATGCAACTAATAGTAGTACTTTTTTTATATTCTTAACATGCCCTAATATTTTTGGTGAGATATACATAAGGTTGTCAAAATCACGAATTTAAGTAAACTTGTGACAATGATGTAGACTTGTATCATAAACTCGAATCGTAAATTCTTACGAATTTACTTTTACTATTAAATAGGTATTAATAGTGTATAATGAATAATTAAAATATAAAAAAATGATAGCAATTTGATTTAAATATATTTTAAATCCAAATAATTGAAATTAAATCCATCAACATTCAAAATTTACTATATTTAATAAAGAAATTTCTATAAAACTTATATATAAGGGCTATTGAACATGATAAAATAAAAAAAGTTAACACGATTTTGTAAATTAGAAACGTAAAAACGGTAAACTCGGTGTATAAACTCGTGAGTTTAAAATAGTCACGAGTTTACTAATAACTCGACTCGATTTAGTAAGTTAGAAACGTAAAAATGATAAATTCGGAGTGTTGACTCGCGAATTTGACAACAATGGATATGCACTTAATTTATTTTAATAATCAAAATTGTTTTGAATTTTTTCCCCGCTTTATGGGAATTAGAGCTCTATATCTTTATGTGCATTAGAGTCTTGTTATGTGAGCTTCATGTGGCTTTTTGAAATTTTTGAAAATTAATTAATATAAAAAAATAATAATCTATAACTAAGAAATAATAATGAACATTGTACATCTTGGCCTAAAAAGACGGATAAATAGAAATAACTCCTTTTAAATAAAGAATATTTGGAAATAAATGACTTGAATAATGTTTATGGTTGACAGATAACTCCCATGAATTTTAAATTTGTTCAGATAACTCCCATGCTATCAGTTATTGTTCATATTTCTATATGTTACTCAACTTTAATTATAAATATGTAACTCTTCTGCAAATTTAAATCATGCCAAAGAAACCCCTATCATATTATACTCTTACGTGAGTTATTTTCACAAATATAAAAATTAAGATGTAATTATGATTGATGAGTTAGTAATCCACACACTTCATTCAAAGTTTAGGGAGATTATGGATAATTTCATTTTTTTAATTAATATATTTTAAACTCCTAAGTCCTAACCTACATTTCCGGCCATAAAAAGAAAGCTGATAACTAACTTACATTTAAGATGTATTAAATTTCTGATAAATGCATTAATTTAAAATAACTAAATGAAAATTAACTATCATTATGTTGAACCGTACGTAGTAGGTGTAACGTTGTCACTCATCTTTCCAATTTTTGACTGATGGTTGGGGGAATTTATAGTATTGCGCGTGGGGAGGCATTATCAATCATTCAACAACTCCAAATGAAGCAATCTCAATCAATCAACAACAAATGGGAAAATTCAAGCATTTCAATTTGAAAATAATTTGATAGCTACATAAATCGTATTGACATTTCCAAGCCCCATCGTCTTCGGGTCTACGTATGACGTATCAACAATCCAAACTAAAAAGAAAGTAAGAAAAAAAAACAGAGAGAGAGAAAATAAATGTCATAGAGGTTAGGGTGTATATATTTTTAGGAGAATGACATTTCAATACCATCTAAATTTTCATAACTTTAAAATGTCTATTAAAAAATTAAAATGACACAGAGGTGATAAGTAGAAATCTAGGATTTTGAAATTTAAATATTTTTACTAAAATATCATATATATCACTCTCCTTCATCTCTTTATCTTTCTGGTCGCTCTCTTTCTCTCTGCTCTCCCTCTTTTCATTTTCACTCTCACCTACGCCTTTCTTCTTTACTAGCGACAGCTTCCACCTTCATTGCCACCGGCGAGTTCGGCCATAACCACAAAAAACACTGTAATTATGAGTTTGGAGACTGAAGATTGGAATGTCGTGTAATATCCTTTAAAAAAAGTAAAGTAAATATTATTATATAATATAATATAATATTAAAAAATATTATATTGTTTGTGGCAGTCAAGATGTCACAAACTTGGGAAGGTGGCAGCTAGCGTGGTGTCTTGGAGAAGGGGAATAATTCCCCACCACCTCAACCCTCCCCTATATATGTGTCGTGTCGTGTGTGGGTTGAGCAGGAAGAGTCAGAGCAAGAATGAGAGTGAGACGAGAAAAAGAGAAGGTCTATATGAGTTTTTAAGATAAGTTATTTATTTTATAAAATCATTTAGGTAGTTAATTAATTTCTTTCTAACAAACTTTCTTCATGAAAGTTATTATATGTATTTTTATCTTTCTAATGAGAGAAACATAATATTGATTAATGAAAATTTTGAGGTTAGATTTTTGACAAAGTTTTGAATTTTGATAATAGATGATTGTATGTTTGTAGAGCATGATTAATAGATACTTTTAATTGGTTTAGATTTATTAATTGGTAGTTGTGGGAATTTAAATATAATTTTTTCTATCTAAAAGAATTTAAGATTTATGTTTGATATAATATTTCTACCGATTAAATGAGGTTTAAGGTATTTGGATTACTGAAGATATTGTTGTTGGTTTAATCGGTTTAGTTCTGCTAAGTCTTGAATGGTATAAAATTATGAGTTGGGTTTTGGAATTTAAATTAAAGTTTGATAAGATTTTTATTATGTGGAGATTTGAATATTTTCTTAATAAATTGGTTTATTCTTATATAAATTAATATTAGGTTGAAAAATTAAGTATTTGTGATAATAGGTCTCTTATATCTGAATTTATAATTCATTTTTAATTTATTGAAGGTTATATTGAGAATTAGATGGGTTAGATTTGAGGTTTATAAATGAATGTGAATATTTGAAATTTTTAGGTGAAACTTTTATGGTAAAAATTGGGTATTTTGGTTAAATTGAGGATATGATGATATTTTGATCATAATAAGTGAGAAATAATTTATGAAAGAAGCAAATAAAATTGTAATAATGATTTGAGGAACAGATAAAATTACCATTGTAAGGAAACTAAAGTGAGATGGTGATAATTCAATTAATTCTTGTGAATACTATTGATGAACTTGTTAATCCTATTACAATTTTTGTTCATAGTGCTCAAATGTGGACGAACCTAGACTTACATGTTTTCACTTGACGAACACCTTTGTTAGACCCATTACAAGTCTTATGAATACCATTGATAAACTTGTTAAACCCATTATAATTTTTGTTCATAGTGCTCAAATGTGGGCGAACCTAGACTCACATGTTTTCACTTAACGAACACCTTTGTTAGACCCATTAATTACAAGTCTTATGAATACTATTGATGAACTTGTTGATCCCATTACGATTTTTGTTCATAGTGCTCAAATGTGGATGAAATGAGGCTGATATGTTTTCATCTGACGAACGCTTTTATTAAACCCATTACAAGTCTTATGAATACCATTGATGAACTTGTTAATCCCATTACGATTTTTGTAAAATGCCAGGGTTTTTGTTCACCTTCTTCTTCATCTCTCATTCCTTCCCCTTCCAACAATGGAGTTCAACCCTAACAACCATCACATCCTAAGTTCTACTAGTAATCCTTGTCCCGTTCACCGAAATACTGTCAATTACTTCATTGCTATCCAATTTCAAGCCCAAAAGAGATTTAGGTTGTCTCATATATGGCATAGCAACCCAATTTCAACAACATAGGTTCAAAACAACAAGAAAGATTGGTTTGAATAATGGGTTAATATAGTAATTAAATGATTAAATGTCATTATCTCCAGTCGAAGAAGCTATTTGGTTTGAACTGTGATCCTGCGGCGCTCCAAGCTTTGGTCTCCAAACTCACAGTCATGGAGTTTTCTGTGGTTATGGCAGAACTCGCTGGTCATGGTGAAGGTGGAAGCTTTTGTCGGTGAGGAAGAAAGGCATAGGTGAGAGTGAAAATGAAGAGAGGGAGAGGAGAGAGAATGAGAGCGGCCATGAAGAGGAAGAGATGAAGAGGAGAGAGATGAGGGGTATTTTAGTAAAAACACTTAAATTTCAAAATCCCAGATGTTGGAAATTATGCCCTAGGGGCAAGTCATTGTACTTTAAACGTTTATGTTATTTAAAGTATTTCTCCGTTTAGTTATCATATCATTTGCATGTTTATAGTGATAACTGTATCCTTGGATGTATCTTATTATCCTAAATGTCCCTGGTCAGTCATCTACGTGGGAGCAAAGATGAAATAAGACCAGTATGACTTTGATGAGCATGAAGATACGAATCAAAGTCATAGGCACTTATATGAGTACAAGGTACTGGACCGACCCACTATGAGAAAGCTGCATGGATTTAGTCATAAGTTTATCTCATGTATAACCGCGTCACAACGCCCTTTGACCTGAGGTCATCATGGATTCCTACAAGAGAGTCGTTGATCTTTGACCTAGTCAAAAGTCACCTTTGACCGGACGATGATAAAGGCTTTGAATGGGATAAGTGATTTTCATACAGAGGAATGTGAATAGTCAAGATGAAATTTGTTCCTCACATTTGTAGAGAGATAATAATACTGGGCCCCTCGATGAGTGAGTCTAAGAAATGTATGGCCATACTACGATGGAAAGGAGTTTCTATTTCAATTATTAGATTACTCAAGAATCGAGAAAGTAATGGTCAAGAACAGGAAGTTGACATTATCCATGCCTCATCCTTGACCAAATTATCGCGTGACAAAGGGACATGACATGGTTGTAGATAGGTTGTATTGTATCATCGGTCCCCATATGAGTTGGGTAGTCACAATGTCTTGCTAGAGGCTGCTTGCGACTTGTGGGCTGGTACAGTATTGGCCCACTGCTAATCTCATGTGGGCCTACAGGGTCACACACAAGAATAGGCCAACACGAGCAATAGTATCCGGATTCATTGAATCTTAGATATGTCTAAGATTTAATTAATACAACATTTAAATTTAGCATATATATATATATATATATATATATATATATATATATATATATATATATATATATATATATATATAGATGTATGTATATATATATGTATGTATGTATGTATATATATATATATATATGTACATATATATAGATATATGTATATATATACATATGTATATGTATATATAGATATATGTATATATATACATATGTATATGTATATATACACATATATGTATATATATACATATGTATATGTATAGATACACATATATGTATATATATACATATGTATATGTATACATATTAAATTCGAAAATAATAATAATATTATTTATATACATATACATATGTATATATATACATATATGTATAGATATATCTATATATATGTACATATACATATGTATATGTATACATATTAAATTCGAAAATAATAATATTATTATTTATATAGATAATAATATTATTATATAATATTTAATTTATTTGATAAATTAAATAACTAAAATAAATAGAGATATCATATATCTGATTTAATTTAAATAGACATATATCATATCTCAGATTTCAGCAGGCTTTTAATTTGGATTAATTGAATAGATTAGATTAGATCTGTTGGACAGATTTAATTAATATCCAAAGTCAAATTTCAAGATTAATTTTGATCAATTTTGAATATTTTAATATGGCACAATTAGGGTTTGAGAAACTATATAAAATGAAGCTTTAGTCGTATTGAAATGAGTAAGACAAGTCGTGAAAGAAATCCTAGAGAAAAAGACGTGAGACGCAAAGTAAGAAGGTGCTAGCACGCTGTCGTACGTGTTGAAGAGCTGTTCGGTGTGGATACCGGTAAAGGGAGTGGATTCGTAGAGTCGGCTCCTAGAGATTGATCGAGCAAGAAGGCGTTAGCCCACGAGTTTGCAAAGGACACATTCAAGTTCGTATAGGTACGGTTTTTCTAATGAACTCGATTTAAATGTCGTTGATAGATCCTCTTTGGTATTCGTAAAATTTTAATGGATGAAATCCTTCCACTGCGTCTGCGTGTACTAACACCAGATTCCTCCCCATCACCTCTTTGTCCCTTTAATATTTTAACAGACATTTTGGGGTTTTGAAAATTCAAATGGTATTTAAATGTCATTCTCCTTATATTTTCAAGAATACTAATAATATGCATGATAGATAACATTAAGTCCCGTTTGGTACGCAGAAGAGGTGGGAAGGGAAGATTAGTAAGTTCCCTTGTTTGATATACTTTTAGCTTTCAATCTTCCTAAAAAATTTACTCCTCATAAAAAATTTATTTTGCTCTTCTCATGCTTCCTCAGAACTATCTAAAAGTCCTTGAAGCCAACATTGTTCCGGCATGAGTTAGTTTCTTAGCTTTGTCAAAAAAATATGAACTAACCACATATTGTTTAACGGTTATTGCGGCATTTGTGGAGAACAAGGAGGGAGCCAAAGCTATGCCAAAAGCTTGTGGTTTGCTATTGATCATCGAGATGTTGCAGACAGTAACATGGAGGACAAAGAAAGAACACTATGTGGCAATTTCGATGTTGATGTGTATGCTCGTCGGAGAAGAAGTAATGGGTGTTTTGGTGAAAGATTAGTCGTTGATGTCGTGGCTTTACTCGCTACTCACCGACGAAACTTCTCATGGGCCAAGACATATAGACATCAACCTCATCTGGTTCCGCTATTTTACCCTTCAAAAACAGGGGATTTTTTTGTTAGTGAATTAAATGCTTCACCAAGCACATGTGTTGTGACAATCAATAGCCCACAAAAGTGCAACCAGCTTGTTTTTGCGTGTATACTCCGTTTACTAATCGAAAAAACAAGGATAAACAAAATGTAATGAAAATTATTTTCTTTAAGGCAAGAAAATAGTATTACATTCGAATTTATGTGACAAATTCGAACTCAACAAGAGAAGTTTTGTTTTGGGAGATAGGATTGAGACACCTCAATTAATACCTAATGAATCATTAAACCTATTACAATCCTGACATAGCAGCACCTCTAGATCCTTCGAAGGCTGACAGATTTCATGCAACCCAGTCCTATTTCCAAACCTCTCTTTGCTAAGTAATCCGCTACATAGTTGCACAATCGAGGAATATAGGTGAGTCTCGTTGTCCAGTCCCTTCCCAAAAGCTCTTTAACTTTCGTAAGCAGATTAACATCCCTGTGAATCGGACCATGTTCATAGGGAATCAGGTCAAGACACTCCATGCAATTCGTTTCAACTCAAACTTTCCTAAGCCCCATAGCCCATGACATTTTTAGACCAAGGAAACAAGACCAAATTTTTGTAGATAGCTTATCCCCATAATCAATGTGGCAAAAGAAATCTTTTAGAAATCTTATTGTTGAATCTCGAAAGAGGCCCCCACAAGTACTTTTAGTAGAAGTAATTGAGTATGCACCATCAATATCCACCTTCACCTAATCCTCCTCTAGTGGTCACCATGACTCTCGACTAGGAGCCAGAGTAGCCCCTATAATTTCATCCCCGCTAGACGATCATTTGTGAGTGCCATGCTTTCCACCATCGTACTTGTACTAGCTAGAAGACTATCATTGGAGATCCATTTCTTCTAAAAAAACAAGTAAGCTCCTTTGTTGCCATAGGCACTAACACAAGATTGTAAATCTAGATGCCCATCTCCTACTGACTTTTGTCTTACCTTTTATATTCCACCACACCTAGTCCGGAAGGTTCATATTGCAAAACATACACCTTCTTGACGGGTACACCACTTTCCTCCATACAACTTTTAAGTGTGTACAATCATGAAACACATGAATAGTATCTTCTAAAGTTGTCCCACATAGGGGCAACCCGCATTTTTCGTTAGCCCCTTCTCATTTGGCTACATTCGTGAGTAGACACTATCGAGCTACTTGCTATAGCAGGGTCTTACATCATAGTGGCACTTGGACTTTCCACACTCCACCCCAGTCCTTTTCCTGATCCTGCACATCCCCTGATAAAACTTGATATGCAGATTTCACAATGAATTCTCCATGTCCCTCCTACTTCCATTTTGTTGGAAATTATGCCTTAGGGGCAAGTCATTGTACTTTAAACGTTTGTGTTATTTAAATTATTCTCCTTTAGTTATCATTTCATTTGCATGTTCATATTGATAACTGTATCCTTGGATATATCTTATAGATTATCCTAAATGTCCCTGGTCGGTTATCTACGCGGGAGCGAAGATGAAATAAGACCAGTATGACTTTGATGAGTATGGAGATACGAGTCAAAATCATGGGCACTTGTAAGAGTACAAGGTGCTGGACCGACCTACTATGAGAAAGCTGCATGGAATAAGTCATAAGCTTTTCTCATGTATAACCGTGTCACAACGCCCGTTGACCTGAGATCATCATGGATTCCTAAATGATGAGTCGCTGATCTTTGACCTAGTCAAAAGTCACCTTTGACCGGGTGATGATAAAGGCTATGATTGGGATCAGTGGTTTTCATGCAGAGGAATGTGAATGGTCAAGATGGAATTTGTCCTCACATTTGTAGAGAGATAATACTAGGCCCCTCGATGAGTGAGTCTGAGAAATGTATGACCATACTACGATGGAAAGGAGTTTCCATTTCAATTGTTAGACTACTCAAGAATCGAGAAAGTAATGGTCAAGAACAGGAAGTTGACCTTCTCCATGCCTCATCCTTGACCAAATTATTGCGTGACAAAAGGGACGTGACATGGTTGTACGATAGGTTGTATCGTATCATCAATCCCCATATGAATTGGGTAGTCGCAATGTCTTGCTAGAGGCCGCTTGTGACTTGTGGGCTGGTACAATATTGGCTTGCTGCCAATATCATGTAGGCCTGCAGGGTCGCACACAAGAATAGCCCAACATAAGCAAAAGTGTCCAGATTCATTGAACCTTAGATATGTCTAAGATTTAATGAATAATGTATTTAGTCTAGGATGTGTGTGTGTGTGTATATATATATATATATTAAATTCGAAATTAATATAATAATATTATTTAATAAAAATTATAATATTATTATATAATATTTGTTTGTATTTAATTTATTTGATAAATTAAATATCTAAAACAAATAGAGATATTGTATCTCAGATTTAATTTTCGAATAAAGATATCATATATTTAATTTAATTTAAATTGAAATATAGTATCTCTGATTTAATTAAATAGATAGATATCATTTCTCGGATTTAATTTATAGAGATAAATTAAATCGTAGTTGCTTTTAATTCAGATTAAATAAATAGATTAGATTAGATCTATCAGATAGATTTAATTAATATATTTTTTTAATCCAGATTCAAAATTCGAATTTCAAAATTAATGAGGATTAATTTTGAATATAATACGTCTACCGGGTTTAGAAAAACATACGGGACTTTTGTCAAGCGTATTAGAAAGCCGTGAGAAACCCTAGAGAGAATAGAGAGACGCGAGAATACTGAAGGCGCTAGCACGCTGCCGTCTGTGTTCGAGGTTATTCGTGTGGATACCGGTAGAGGAAGGCGATTCGAAGAGTCGACTTCTGCTGATCGAGAAGGTAGCCCACCAGTCCAAATAGTTCGGCATAAGTAGGATTCAGATTCTTTTAACCTTGATTTAAACGCTATTGATGGATCATCCGATGGGATTTGTAAGTTTTTAATTTCTTTGCGTGTACGGATCCCAAAACATTTGACTAGATTAAAGTCACCAATTAACAATTCATCCATGCACAGTGTCCCAAGTTTTCGTAATTCATGTCAACACATTTGAACCAAGTGTTTCACATCAATATGAGGAAGAAGATCCTCCCCACATTTATATTTATCCCGAACTACCTTAACCCAGAAGGCATCCCTGTATGTCACAAGTCTCCATCCCAATTCCATGAAGAGTGCTTGGTTTTGCAATCTAGCATGTCTTAGCCCCGAACCACCCCATCTTTTCTCCTGACACACCTCATCTTCAACATTTTTCCGTTGTGCTACCCATAAGAAGGAACAATTCTGCTTATCCAAAGTTTCACAAACATTACTGGGAAGGTGAAAAGTTTACATAGTATATGCAGGGATAGCTGAAGGAACCGCAAAAATAAGAGTCGACCTCCCAGCTAGAGAAAAATAAATAGTTTTCCACCTAGTCAACCTTTCCTTAACTTTGTCAACCACCTCTTGAAAGGAGTCCTTCTCAACCCTCTTGTGGTGGAATTGAACCCCAAGATACTTCCTAAGGTTCGATGCTTGAGTGAATTTGAGAGTATTACTAAGCTCTGTACTCCTAGTATGATTAACATTCTTCGAAAAAATATCCAGGTCTTAGAACAATTTACCTTGAGGCCTGAACACTCACAAAACTGAGATAAGCACTCTCACACCATCTCCTCTAGTTGAAGAAAAGCTTCGGTAAGAAAAGTAATATCATCTGCAAAGAACATGTGAGAAACTGGTGGGCCCTTCTTTGTGAGCCTATGGCTTCAATATGTCACCTTCCATCCTCTCTTGGATCATATAAGCTAGTTTCTCAATGCAAATCACAAATTAACAGGGCGAAAGAGGATTGCCTTGTCAGACTCCATGAGAGGATTGAAAAAACTCTGCCTTACGTATAGAAGTTGAAGATTCGCCGTACTAAAACACTACTCCACCACCTAGATAAGGTTCAGAGGAAGGTTAAGTTCATGTATATACTTAAGCAGGAACTTCTAATTCATTCTATCATATGCTCTCTCAAGATCTATTTTGATGGCCATATATCCTTTCTTTCTGCCCATTGTTCGCATAGAATGGATCACCTCTTGGGCCACAATGATATTATCTGAGCTAAGTCGACTTGGCACAAAACTGCACTGGTTCAAAGAGATAACACGGGACATGAAACATTTCATTCTATTAGCCATAACCTTTGTAATTAGCTTGTATATGACATTACACAAGCTAATTGGCCTGAGATCTCTAAAGGTCTCGGGGTGGTTCTTCTTTGGAATTAAGCCAATAAGAGTCCCATTAACATCACGAGTCATCTCTGGATGACGAAACACCTGCTTAACAAACTTAACCACAGAATCCGGAACCGTTTCCCACTGATGTTGGTAAAACAAAGAATTAAATCCATCCGGCCTTGGGGATTTGAGTGAACCCATACTAAAAAAGCATCTTTAAACTTAGCTTCGTAAACTTCCCTTTTGCACACATGTTCATGCATCTCCATTAGCTTTGGATAGGAAACACCATATACAAGGTTCGAGCGTTCGACTACCTCTTCCTTGAACAGATTCGAAAAATAATTCGTCGCATGGATTTTAATAATTTTCTCTTAAAATCACTAGTCTCCATCATTAATACAGATAGCATCAATTCTATTATTCTTTTGTCGACTATTAGCTTGAATATGAAACCACTTTGTATTACGATTACCTTTAATGGGCAAGTTAACTCTAGTTTTATGTGTCCACTATAAAGCTTCCTACGTTAAAGTCTCATCAAGCTCGGTCCATAAATTTTCCTGGAGCTCCTCTAGATACAAGAGATTACCCCCTCTGGATATTGCTTTATTTACCACGTCCAGTCTACAGAGAAGTTGTGCCTTACGCTTTTGTATATTCCCAAAAACTTCCCTATTCCATTGACTACAAGCATGGACAAAGCTCTCAATGTTTTCCCCCAACCTTTGGAAGAACTCCACTCCTTCTTAACCATGTCATTAAAATTTTCATGAAGAACCCATGAGGCAATAAATCGAAAAGGCCGTTGAATCTGTTCGTGTGAAGAAGTTCCTTCCACTCTCAACAATAAGGGCCGATAATCATATTTGTAGTATGGAAAATGGAAAAGTTTAGCATCTAAATACTTAGCACTCCATGCTTTATTAGCACGTATTTGATCCAAATGAGCTTCCGTGCTCCCTCTTTTCCATGTTAAATTCGGTCCGTCAAACCCTAAATCCACCAAATTCATGTCTTCAATCCACCTCAAAAATTCACGGTCTATAATAAGCTTTGAAATTGCACTAGATCGTCTTTCCTTTGCAACCAGTGTAGCATTAAATCTCCCTGAATGCACCAAGGCCCCTTCACAGAAGTACTGATTCGAAAAAGCTCAGTCCATAATGTACGTCGGTATACATGGTTGGGGCTCACATACACCACTGTTAAGAACCATTTTTCTCGTCTACTAGGTTGAATCTGCAAGTGCATAAACTGTTTATGTTGTTCCATGACCTCAACCTTAAGGGACCCTTCCTTCCATAAACACCATATATCCCTGTTATAACCCTCTGCAGCAGTATAAGAATACTTACTAAACCCTAAGGGGCAAATTTGTCGTTCCGTCTTAGTATGTTTTGAGCATGTTTCAAGAAGAGCCAGAAAATCCAGTTGTAGTGTTTCTTGAGTTCTTGTACCAGGCCTGGAAATGACTTCGAGTTTGTACCTCTGAATTACATACCATGTAATTCATTAATATTGAGCAAGGTTTGTGGGGGCCATACCACTACCCAGACGATACTCCATAACCATCCCCGGATCACTATATAGCTTATGTACTCCCAGTCCCATTGCATCGTCCATCATCCCATCTGAACGTACCTCTTCACTTTGCGTTAAATCCTGCAAATGATCATGCTCAGTATGCAAAAAAAAACTATTGACATGCGTGCCTTAGGTTCCACTCCATGCGAAGGCCCATGCAGAACCTTATCATCCGTTGACGTAATCCCTTGAAGAGGTAAATAATTATTAGTGACATCCATAAATTAGGCTCCTTTGTCTACCAACTCCTTAATCTTAGACTTGGACCTACCACTCATGCGATTCTCCTTTCCAAATACCTTGGCCTTCTCTTCTTTTTTCCTCTTGGAGCCCACAACAATCCATTCTGATAAGAGAAGATTTTAAACAAATTTGAATTTGAAAATTCTAGTGTGGTTATGATTAATATTGTTTAATGATATAGGTGAGGGATTTTTTGAGATACACTTTGAAGCCGCAAAACTCTCACATGATCAGTTTAGAGATTTTTGGCATAATTTAGTTGATTTTTTTCATTTTATTATTGTTAATTATCGTTATAAGGTCATAATTTGCGAAATAGGATAGATTTTATTCAATATCTTAATAAAACACAATCTTTTATTATCATTTATATTATTATTTATATTTAATTTTTTAAGCATTTAGTTAATATCATTTAAGGCTGCAACTTTCATTTTTCTTCCCTTAACAAAAAAATAACATTTTTTATTTTCATTTTTAATAAATTACTTTTAAGGGTAAAATATGTATTTCTAAATTTTTTTTCTCAACTACCACCCCTCATTTTTCTTTCTACCAAACAACTCATCATCCCTCGCCTTTCAAAATCTTCTCTTCCTTTTTTTCCCTCCCTTAAATTTCTTTCCCTCCTCAAATTTTCTTTGCACCAAACGAGCTCTGGATTTGGCTTCCATCCTCATCTCTTCCCATTCACTTCTCATCCTCTTCTTCATCTCAACCGTTGGATTGAAATTTGAACAGTTAATATTTAATCTTTTATAAAAATGTGATTTTTAAATATTTTTTAATAATTTAATATTTTTATAAAAGATTAAATTTGAACCGTTTAGATTTCAATCCAACGGTTGAGATGAAGAAAAGGATAGGAAGTGGATGGAAAGGGAAGAGGATGTGAGCCAATTCCACTAGGTCTTAGGTAAAACAAGAAAAATCTTCCATGTCATGAGTCAATTCCTTTTGTAGCGATTCATATTGAATGTGAGATTGTGGTATCAGCTAACCTCCCTTGCTAATTGCCATAAATTAAACAAAACGTCAATAGATATTAAATTCAATTACTATAGTTAATAGCAGCAATCCCCATAAAGGACGTTATAAACTCACAAAGGAACCTGCTATGAATGACGCAAATTGTGGCATAATGAGAAAATCTCACTCAGGTCTAAAGGACTAGACAAAAAATGGGTTAAGTATCATTTTTGTTTCGGAAGTTTTGCCTTAAGAGCACTAAACACCCGGAAATTTAGAAAACGGAGCAATTTTGCCCTAATCGTTGATGACTATTAAGTCTAACCGTTAAATCTATGTGGCATCCATGTGGCACACCACCTCATCGTCCAGATGGTGTGACTTTAATGATAAAACATATGAACAAATGCACATTTGCTTTAGGCTAACTAATCAACCCAATGCCACATCTATCTAGATGGATAGTAGATAAATTGAAAGGATCTTTGAATGTTGATCCTAATATGAGCTATGAATTAATGGAAAATGAATAACCAAATTTGGAGTTAAGGCTCATCAAATGCAATTATATGGGGCAAGAAAAAAGAAGAAGACAAGAATGTGAAGGTTTTTTTTTTTTTTTTTGAACAACTCTAATGATATATATAACTGGAGTCAACGCGATACAGGGAAACAAAAGAAGGTACTCAGGCAATAAGCCTAGTAAACACAAAACAACTCAACAAAAGAAAGCACAAGAAAGCAAACAACCAACTACAAAGCAGATAAAAGATAGAAGCCACCCAAGAGGGAGGCGGGACACACAGATCAGCCAGGATCAAAATATCTGGGCAGGACCGAGACGTGGTCCCGATGATCCCTAACACTCCGACAATCTTCTTCCAGCAACTGGGATAAAGAAGGTAAGGGTATGCCTACCCACCCCACAGGGCACACCTCCGTATTAGTAGATACATCAAGCCAATCTGCTGCTCGATTCCCCTGGCGGGGAGTAAAAGTAACTGAAAAGCTGGAATCAGATTTAAGAGCAAGTAGAATATCATCGAGGACGCCCCAAGATTGCCATTCACAAGAATCCTGTTGATAATTGTTTGCAAGTCATTCAAGGGTCTGGCAGTCGGTCTCAAAAATGACATTTTTATTCCCCACAAAGGAGCCATCCAGATTGACCTTTAGCATATGTCTCTCCAGTGGGATCCATCGGACGACTTTGATTGGAGGCTTAGGGGTTGATTCTTCATCATACCTGGGGAAATTCGCATTCCAGTGACCAAGTAGCGCCTGGTTTGCTTTCTTAATGACCGCACTGGGATCCGGTGCTATACCATTAAAGACCTGATCGTTTCTTCCCTTCCAAATAAACCATAACAACCAGCTAATGGAAGCAATATCAAAGTCTGATAACGGGCAAGATGGATGCATAATAGTAATCCACCACTGATTAAAGCTGTGAATATTACAAAGGTCACTTTTGATTGACAGCTGACTACCAAACCGACGCACCTCACCCAATGGCGGTGGAAGAAGAGGTGTTCCGAGTTTCACAGAGGCCAGCGGCATGGGTATACCTCCGTAGGGCCCTCTTTCTTTTAAATAAGGCTCCATTTGTTTCAAGTGAGTTGGATAAGCATCTCCACAAAAATTTTACCACTCTGGGGATGGCTTTGACTTTCCAGGTTTTTTCCAAACCGCGCACAGGATCGGAACCGAGCTTCCGGGAGGAGGAGAACGGGTCGCGGCGCTGTCTTGCGTCAGGTGGTATCCCAGTTTAACACTATACTTCCCATTGGTAGCTAGCCTCCATCTGAGATGATCGTTTTGAGGAGTCCGAGTTAATGGGATCAAAGTAATAACGTTGCATGCATAGGCGGAATCAGGGGGGCTAGGGGTGGCCCCCGCCCCCCTAAAATTACAGAACTTGACCCAAGAGTTTTAGAAATTATGTTTTAGCCTTATAAAAATTTCAGTTTTTTCAGTTTAGTCCCTATTAAAAATTCCTGGGTCCGCCCCTGGTTGCATGTGAGATCATCAGTGCTGCACCTGATAGATGTGATATTCCAGCATCTATTACCTGCATCTATTATGGAAGCAACTCGTTGGTCTGATTCTTTGAGCCTATCATCATCGATCGCGGCCTCAAGCCGGGAGGGAGGATCCAGTTGTCCTGCCAGATTCGGGCGGACTCACCATTACCAATCTGCCAGCATAGATCATTTTTTATGAAATCTCTCCCTTCAAGAATACTTGACCAACACCATGAGGCTCTATGGCCTTTTTTAGCATCTAGGAACACATTATTGGGAAAATATAGGCCCTTCAGGACTTGCACCCAAAGGTCATTGGGATTCTGAGTCAAGCGCCAGTGTCTTCGCAAGTAGGGCATTATTAAATTTGATAAAGTCACGAAACCCATACCCCCTTCAGATTTAGGTCGTGTAAGTTTGTTCCATGCCATCCAATGAGTCTTGTTTTGTCCTTCCCACCAGAAATCTGCCACCAAATTGTTTAGGGCTTTACATGTTTTGACAGGAAATTTGAAACAGGTCATAGGGAAGATTGGGATAGCATTTATAACAGCCTTGATCATGACCTCTCGTCCTGCAAATGATAAATGTTTACTGCTCCATCCGAGGGTCTTTTTTCCAATCTTCTCACGAACATAAGCCAGTGCCTGGTGCTTGGTCTTCCCCCAAACACTGGGAATTCCCAGATATCTGCCTTGATCTGTGCTTTCACCAATGCCAAGGATGTCGCAGATGTCCTTCCTGTCAGGGTGCGGGGTATTATCTGAGAAGACAATGCTAGATTTGTCCAGATTTGGTAGTTGCCCTGATGCTGAGCAATATTGCTAGAGTATTTGGGCCAAGGCCTGGCAATTCTAAGTACCTGCATTCATAAAAAACAAGGCATCATCTGCGAAGAAGCTGTGAGACAGGATTGGACAATTATTACTTAATCTAATCCCAGTTAATCAACCCTGAGACACAGCTTTATTAATCATATTTGAGAGCACCTCCAAGGACAGAATAAACAGATAAGGTGATAGGGGATCTCCCTGTCTAAGCCCTCTACCAGGGCTAATTGATGATATTTTCTCCCCTGCAATACATAAATTAAGGTGGACAGTTTCCACACAATTCATAACAAGATTGACCCACTTAATTGAGAAGCCAAATTTTAACAAAACATTCCTCAAGAAGTCCCACTCAACCCTATCATAGGCCTTACTTATATCCATTTTTAAAGCAAACTCAATTTTTTTTCCAGTTTTTTTCCGTCTCAAATAATGGAACACTTCATGGGCTATGATAATGTTGTCTTGAATTAAATGGCCAGGTACAAAGGCACCCTGGTTAGGAGAAATGCACTTATCAAGACAGTGTTTCATTCTATTGGCTAGGACTTTAGAGATAATTTTGTAAGAGAAATTGCATAGGCCAATTGGACGGAAATGAGCAACTGTTTCAGGCTTATCAACCTTTGGAATAAGAGTAATATTGGTTCCATTAATCTCATACAACGGGAGGTTCTTATCAAAAAATTCTTTCACCATTTTAACTGTAGACTCTTTCCCTCCCACCTTATCCCATGAGTATTGGTAGAATTTACCTGGAAAACCGTCTGGCCCAGGGGCTTTTGCTCCTCCCAACTCAAAGACAGCAATTCGGACTTCCTCACTCGTGACAAGGCGGAGGAGCCGTTCATTTGAAGCATCATCAATCATTATGTCGGCTGCATCTAAAGCTGGGGTTAGTTGCCTAGGCCCTGAAGGAGAGAACAGGTTGCTGAAATAATCTGTGAACATGGCATTTATTGTACTTTTATCCCGCATCCACACGCCATTATCGTCCTTGATGCTTAAGATCAAATTACGCCTTCTCCTGATAAGCGTGGTAAGGTGGAAGAATTTTGAGTTTCTATCTCCAGATTTCAGCCAAGAGATGCGAGAGCGTTGCCACCAATAGTTTTCTTCCTGATCCATTAGTTCCTCAATTTTTTGGAGGAGGGATGTTTCTTCCCTTTTGCTGGTCTCAGTTTGATAGCCCTGTCTAACCGTAGTTAGGCAAGACTTCAATGCGTCTATCATCCTCCTACGGTTATGGAAGTTCTGTTTGCTCCAATTTATAAGATCCTTCCTGCAAATATTCAAAGAAAGAGCAAACTGAATAATAGCATGATTAGACCGCGGGGCACATACTTCCCAACTATGCGAATCACCTGCATAAAATCAACATGAGCAGTCCAGTAATCCTCAAACCTAAACGGTTTTATTTTATTAGAAGAAACATGAGTAAAGTTAACAATCAACACATGATGGTCCGAACCAAAGGGTTCAATGTGAAAAACTTGACAAGAAGGAAACTTATGACAAAAAATATCATTGCCCATATCCCGGTCAATTCGCTCTCTGATAGTTGCCTCATCCTGCCTGCGGTTGCACCATGTAAACCATGATCCATGGAACCCCAGATCAATAAGGGAATAGTCTGAGATAAATTTTTGAAATTAAGGATCTTCCGGATGGCTCTTGGGTTTCCTCCCTGTTTTTCCTGGTGAGACATGGTGTCATTGAAATCCCCTATACACACCCAACTTTGACTCCTCTAGGAGGCAAAGGTGATGATATTTTTGTAAGTCTCAAGCCTGTCCTTCTCTTTAGGTGGCCCATAAACAAAAGTGATATAATAAGGGAGCTCAACTGACGGATCAGATACAGAGGTGTGAATGACATTCCTGGATGAGGAGATGATATTAACAATAGTATTTTTATCCCAGAATAAAGCAAGTCCTCCACTCAAACCAACTGGGTCAATAATCCACTCTTCCTCGAACCCACATCGCTGTCGTATCCTGCTAACATACTTTTGATTCATCCTGGTCTCCATGATGAAGACGATTTGGGGTTTTTGTTTATTACATATTTCTTTAAGGAATTTGACTATCAGAGGAACCCCTAACCCCTGACAGTTCCAAGCTAGAAGACTCATAGCGAACCGATGGTGCTTGGTGACAGCCATCGGCGTGTAGCAGAGCATTACAGTCAACAGTATGATGTTGGGGGTCAGCAGTGGACCCAGATTCTTGATCAAAGAGTTGATGGGGACCACCAGGGTGAGAGGCTTAATATTTTTAGTGTTGTATTTGGCCTTTCTTCCCCTCATCACTTTTTTTAAATTCCTCACATTTTTACGGGTACTCACAGGGCTTGTGTATGAAATAGGGGGCACACCCGACAGTACTTGATGGTTTTCTAGGAACATCAACCTTTTTTTTTTGGTGGATTAGAGAGCCAATCGTCTTCCTCAGCATCTTGAGCTCTTTTTATGTTAAGGTTACGGACCCCAGTGGTAACAGCTGAAAGTGGAGATAGTTCAACAAAGGGGACCAGGGCCTTAGAATTCTCAGCTTCAGAGGTCGGATATTCCACTTGGTAGGGCGGTGGCTGGTTGGCCGACGGTGGTTGGTCGGAGTTCTTCTCAGGAAAGTGACCCTAGAACCGCGGGACAGTGGCTGAACCCGGTATAACTTCTTCACTTGAGTTTCGCCGAGAATCAAGCCGTGAGGAGAAAGGATTTGAATGCACATAATCGGAAATCAAAGGATTAATGATTTCATTAATGCAAATTCCCTTTTGATTTAGCCCATAACTGCGATCCACAAGAATAGGAGAGTCATTGCAGTTAGGAATTTCTTGAATGCAGTTTCCCTTCTGATTTCGCCCATCAATGTGATCTACAAAAATAGGAGAGCAGTTTCCCTTTTGATTTTGCCCATCAATGCGATCCACAAAAATAGGAGAGCGGTTACCAGATTTAGGAATTTCTTTAATGCAATTTCCCTTTTGATTTCGCCCATCAATGCGATCCACAAGAATAGGGGAGCAGTTTTCCTTCTGATTTCGCCCATCAATGCGATCCACAAAAGTAGAAAAGCTGTTACCAGATTTAGGAATTTCTTTAATGCAGTTTCCCTTTTGATTTCGTCCATCATTGCGATCCATAAGAATAGGGGAGCTGTTACCAGATTTACAAACCTCAGGCTCCAAATTCGGGATTACACACGGTTGAATATGCGAATTTCCATTTAGGGAGAGATCCCCAATTAATGACCCCATAACTGAAGCCGTGAGAATAGGTGTTTGATTCAACGGTGGACACACCTTGATTGCCGGTGGGAAGGAGATACTCGGACCTCCCATGAATATCGCAGGGGTTGGAATATTTGAATTAAATCGTCCGTCTTCACCTTCCTCGCTGCATAAGGAAAGATTTGTAATATTCCCACCGTGATTTCCGCTATTTCCCTGTTGAGATTTTTCTCCGGCCAATCTCCGGTTGGTCGCTTGTCCAGTCGCCGGTGTCAGTTTTCTGGCCAAAAGTTTTGATTCTTCCCATTCCAAATCATGCGCCACCAGCACCTCCTCCATAGTCCTAACATGATGTGTACCCAAACCGTTGCCTACCCGAGCATCAGTTGTAGCGTCCTCTGTATCTTCTGATTGGAACTTACAATTTCTTTCTTCATGTCCTATTCTCCCACAGTCGTAGCAGTAGTTCTGTAAACGTTCATATCTAACAGAGACCCAGATTGGGTCACGCTGATGCCTGGGGACCCAGAAGCCTGCTAGTAGCGGGTTTAGGATATTTAGGAGAACACGGGTTCTGATAAAGGTTCGAGATAATCGCCCATGTATTTTTGGTATTTCATACATCAGAGTTCTTCCTATAGCATTTCCTAGTGTTATTGCATTCCCACAATCAAAGGCAACATGCGGTAGCCCATGAAATTGTATCCAGAACGGACACCAGTCGAAGATCACCTCCTGGAATACCATATAGTCATCCCAATGTTGTAGGTTGAGCATGGTATTTTGAATAGACCAAGGACGCCCTTTTAGAACACGGTGGTAATCTTCCTGCCTTGTGAATCTGAACAAGAAAGCATTTTTAGTAGGCATCTCATGAATCTCCATCCCTTTGTCAATTCCCAAACCCTTTTTATCATTGAAATCACTATGCCTCTGTTCAGATTTTTGTCGGTCTCCAAACGCCCTACAAGTGCACGTCCCTTCTGGCCATTAATTGATGTGCAAAGGTTCAGATGAACTTCCTTAGGACGCCTAGTACCACTGCTATTCGAGCCAATCTCCATTATCTAGAAATAAAAGGAAAACACACAACAGATAATATAAGCACAGGAATAGGGCCCAAAGAAGAGAACTTATGATCTAGACAAGAGAGCAACGAAAAGGAAGAGGATTCTCACAGAATGAGAAAAAGAAAAAGTCTCTCACAACGGAGAGGAAACACTCACAACGGAGAGAAAGTTTTTTATAATTTTTTAAGATTTAGAGTGCAAATGATTTTTCACATTTCCTAAAATAAACATTTTTCGGAATTTAAACTTGTGTTCTCCTTCGAGTAAAGTTAAGAATGTGAAGGTTCTCATACTGCAAGTTATAAGAAGATACCAAAATATGTGGAGTTATTGTTGGAAAAAAATAGGGGAAGTTTAGTGAAGTTAAGTTACCATGAAAAGCTATAATTTGAAAACCCTACTTTTAAGAGAATTTTTGTATGCTTGGCTGGTTGCAGAGATGGCTTTATGAAAGGTTGTAGGCCACATTTTGGGTTAGATGGTTGCCACTTGAAAGGTCCATATAGAGGTTGAAGGTGGAATATCACCTAGAGGGGGGTGAATAGATCCATGGAATCCACTACCTAAACATATAAATGAGAATTACAAATTACAATATATAAAAATATGCAAAAGAATGTTTATTTTTATGCTAATTTAATAAAATATAGATAATACTATATAAACTACATTTGATTCTTATATTCTTGAATATTATACCAAATATTGCCTTAGATTCTTACATACCCCTGATCATTGCATTCACATTAATTGATTCCATAAATCAATGGGGATTATAAAATTTTTGAAAGTTTTTATACAATAACCAAATAAAGAAATATAAAGATTCATATCTTGACAGCATAAGGTCAAAAATTAAACCAAAAAAAACAACTCCACTATATATAATCAAAGCATTATACCAAAGGATCTCAATCAAGTGTATAAACCACATCAAACATGTCCAAATAAAAAGCAACTATCTAATAATAAATAATAAAAAAGCTGGGGGAAAAAAATTCAAACTTACCTGGCAAAGCGGCAACGGCGGAGACCAGAAGGGGTGGCGACAGGGGCGGCGGCGGCACGACGACAAGAGGTGGAGGACGGACGGTGAAGAGGGAGAGCACACAGAGAGGGACGGATCGTGAAAAATGAAGGAGGAAGAAGAAGTTGAGAAATTTAAAATGAGTTTGCGACAGAAATAAAATTTCGTCGCAAACTTATTAAAGTTTATGACGGAATATGTATTTCCGTCGCAAACCGACGATGCAAAATGCCGTCGGTTTGCGATGGAATTGCAATCCGTCACAAACATTACTATTTTGCGATGGAATTTAAATTCCGTCGTAAATACCCCTAAATTTGGGACGGAAAAAATTTCGTCGCTAATCAGCTGTTTTCTAGTAGTGTTTTTACTATCTGGCAATGCCTGATTTTTTTTTTTTAAAAAAAAAAGGACCAGTGTGTGGTTGGCGCCAAAACAGTGCCGTTTGGGATGCAACGAAGGAAGCTCTGCATAGGACCTAAGCCAAATCCTTGATGTTGTGGTTTTTAATAATAATTTTCAAACTCAGTGTCTAGTTTAGCGGTGGAAGTCCATATATTCCCATTTGACCACAAAAGAGCGTACATAGTCCCAAAAAGCTCATTTAGATTGCTTAGGCAATTTTCATGAAAATCCCCATCAATCCAAATTTCAATCCCCATCAATCCAAATTTCAATTCTGTACAGCATTTTAAGTATAACTGGCAAGGAGTATTTTTGCGTTGAAAAAAAATGCTGATGAAGATTAAACAACGAGAATTTCTCTTATCACCCTCCTGCTTAGCTTCTCTAATTTTATTTTATATGATGTCTTTTATTTAAAATTTGTACTTCACACAAATGTTTAAATTATTTTTAACAATAATTATTATTAAATATATTTTAATAATTATTTTCATTAAATATAATAATTCTGGAAATGTAAACAACTTTATAATTTAAAAATTAGATATTTATAAGAATTTTATAAATAAAATTTAAACTTAATAAATTTCTTTAAATCACTTATGAAAAAAAAGACCTAGACAAAAATCACGATTAACTAATATATCAATATAAAAGGGTTAAGGTACAAAAATATACATGTGCTTTCGTTTCGTCAGACTATGTGGTTACAAATTAGGTGCAAAAATACCGTTTGACTTTGACCGTTAAGTTTGATTTTTTTTTTGCTGACTGGACGATGACATGGCATTTCAAAGGTGCAAAAATACACATGTGGTTTGTCAAAAAGAGCGCCTAACACCAAATTATCATTTTTTTAATTTAATAATTTTATTTTATTTAAAAAATATTTTCAGGGTACTGACGGGTACTAAAAAGATACTTCAGGCTACAAACTGCTATTGAAAAATTACTTTATGATCTTGAAAAATTATTTTAGGATTTTCGAAAAATATTTTAGGGTACTGACTCGTATTAAAAATATACTTCAGGCTACGACTAGTACTGAAAAAATACTTCATGATCTCGAAAAAACTTCTGATATTGGTACTCAAAATATACTTCAGGATACTGACTGACATTAAAAAAATATTTCAGGGTATAGAATGGTACTAAAAAAATATTCTAAGGTACTGACTGATACTAAAAATATACATCGGGATATTTTTTAAGGATCCTAAAATAATTTTTCAAGATCATGAAGTAATTTTTCAGTACCTGAGTATCTTTTTAATACAAGTCGGTACCTTAAAAATATTTATTTTTTTAAAAAATCAAAGTTCATTTAAAATTACGCCAAAACGGCGCAGTTTTAAATATTGGATGGCAGCGGACGCTAGCCAGATCCAAATAAGGAGAAAATTTAGCAATTATTAATTAGAAAATTTAATAAGGATTTTAAAATAAAATAAAATAAATTATGGAAATAAATTTTTTTCCGCTTTTACCCATTGAATAAATCCCCTTTCCCAAAATGATAAATTAGAAGAAAAAATTTGGCCTTCAGGAAAAATACCTTGAAAAATAATAATTTTCCTTTAATTGAAATAAAAATATTAAATTAAAAAAAAAAAGAATTTGGTGTTGGACGCTCTTTTTGACAAATCATATGTGTATTTTTACACCTTTGAAATGCTACGTCATCGTCTAGTCAGCACAAAAGTCAAACTTAACGGTCAAACGGTATTTTTGCACCTAATTTGTAACCACGTGTGCACTTTTGCACCTAAAAAAACACTTGCTACTGGACGCTCCTCTGACGAAAGCTCATGTGTATTACTCCCTCCGGTCCTAATTATAAGACAACATTTGAGAGTTGATTTTGGTCCTAATTATAGGACAACATTCTAATAATTGTCAATTTTTTCCTAAAATACCCCTATTTTATTCTCTCAAGTGTGTTTGATTTTTTGTGAGTATATGTATGTGGACACGTATACTCTTCCAGTCAACGAAACTTTTAGATATATATATATGTGTGTGTCTGCACACAAATATCTATAGACACTATAGACACACACACACATATATGTGTGTGTCTACACGCATATATTTTGTGTGTGTGCACACATATATGCCAGGGGCGGACCCAAGAATTTTATTGACGGGGGGCGAAGATAAAAAAATGTTACATCATAAAAATACTTGAAATACGATACAGACATAATATACAGAAAATTAAAAAAAAATATATATTATAAAAATTAAGATTACTTTACTTGACTCTTACTCTACGTGTTTTCATGTTGTTAAACTTATCTATAATTGAATGTGTGCTAAAACTCAAAAAAAAAAAAAATTATTTTTCAATGTATGTGATCAAAGATCATCAAGAAATTGGTCTTTTTCAATGTATGTAATTAAATAATCATAAAAAAATTGGTCTTCATGACAAAGAGCCTGAATTATTTCATGACCAATATGGTTTTAAAAATAATATTAATAACAAAAGTAAACTGATTAAAATTAATTATTAGTCATCATCTATATTCTTATGCCATATTTTAACAAAACTCAAAACTTATCTAAAATTTTAACCCTAAAATATTCTTTAATCAGTATAAACGTAGTATCATTAGAAAAATAAAATCATGCATAATAAATTTCATGAAGAAAATTTAATGAAAAGAAGTGATTTTGAGTTCCTTATTGATTTTCAAAATTTGTAGATAAGCCGTTGAAAAAATGGCAGACGAGCAGTGAGCAAGAGGAAGAAGATGAGTGCGATTTTGGTGGGGTTGGGATATATTAAATGTCATCTCTTAATATACATATCAAATTACATCATTTAAAAAAAAGAAACTATAAGGCGATATAAAACAAAATAAATAAATAAATAAATTAAATAATAGGCATTTAATATATCTTCAACCAATGTAAACTCATATAAATATATATCAAATTGCTTCTTAATACTTTCCATTCACGTGGCTTGATGGTTAGAACGTCTCTCTCACCTCACAAGTTACAAGTTTGATTCTCACATGCATCCATCCACAGATTACTTCTTTCTTGTTTTTTTTTTAAAAAAAAAAAATTAGGGGGCGGGGGCCACCCCTAGTGGCCCTTGTGTCCGCCTATGCATATATGTGTGTGTCTGTATATATGTATGTATGTATATGTGTGTGTCTACACACATAAATTGTGTGTGTGTGTATGCGCACACGTATATGTGTGTGTCTACATATATGTATGTATACAGTGGCGGAGCCAGGATTTAGAGTTTGTGGGTGCACAATTAGTGTTGGGGTTTGGGGGTTTGGGGGCAGCGCCCCCGAATTTTTTTTTAAAGGAAAGTTTTAAATGCTTTAAGATTGTATCGTTGACATTTTCTGGAAGGAAAAAAGTTTAACAAGATTAAAGAACATGTTACAACCTATAAGAAATCAAAGAATGAAGAATTATAATAACTAGAAGGTGGGCAAGCAAACCAAAATGCTGGCTTCGTCTTCAATTCGTCATAAACGAAAATCACAAGGTGGGGTATTACCTTCAGATATTCATTTACATCAGCCTTCATCTGCTTAGTCTTGACTGTTGCATCAACCTCCAAAAAGATTCGAGGGGATAAAGTTATTTCTTGAAGCAAATCAATCTGCAAAAGAAAGCAAAAAGGAAGCTGTGTCATGCCAATATTCAATACTGTGACCAAGAAAGTAGACAAGATGAGTTTTAAAAGACCTTTAGATTAGGCATGGATGGATTTGGTAGCCTCATACTACGAGGAAATGCACTTAAAATAATATTTCGCATTTGTATGCAGCTACTAGGAATAACATCACAGAAGGTAAAATGATAAGCACACAAGAACTCGGGGAAGTCATGAAGCAGCACTAAGAGCACCCTAAGTGTGTCTTTATAGAGAAAATGAACCTGATGAACAAAAAGGAAAGAGAAAACAGAAAATATATACAAATAAGACTTATTATCATGCTTTCACCATAGAGCAAAGGAATAAGAGAAGGATAGTTACAAACCAGCACTCCAAGTTCAGCATGCCTCAAAAAAGGCTATCCACTAGAGAGCACAACACTTTCAATAGGTTCAACACCAAACGCCTAAGAAGGAAGGAAAACAATGAGAACACAAATGCATTAACATAGAAAAATAATAATCAAGAGTCAACTAACCTTTACATCAGAAGGATTACAAAATCATTCTTCGATTCTTCATTCCTTGAAAATATTGCATTATATCCTCATCATTAATCGTATCAAATATATCACGTTCAACAAAAGTTAACATGCATGAGTTAAACCAATCATCACTTATCCGATTGCGCAACTTATTCTTAATAGGCGTTCGAACCCGGGACCTTTAAGATAGATGGCCAAAGTTTTAACCAATTAATCCAACCAGATCTATTGTAATAAAATTCCTTCACAAACTATATATCTTTTAAATTTTTTATGGGTTCACTTGCCCACATAAAAACAAACGTGCCTCCGCCCCTGTATGTATATATGTGTGTGTCTACACATATATATTTTGTGTGTGTGTGTGTCTATACACAAATATATGTGTGTGTGTGTGTGTGCGCACACAAATATATATAGACACACACCCACCCACACTCACACACATATATATATATGTGGGTGTGTGTTTACATATATGTATATTTGTGTGTGTCTGTCAATATATGTGTGTGTATAAATATAAACACACACACACACATATATACATGTACTCCCTCTGGTCCTTATTATAAGGCACCAACTACCCATTTCTCGCAGACCAATGAATGGAGGTTAAGTCATTAATGAGGTCTAAAAGTAATAAATGTTTCCAACTTTAATTTACCCCTACTTTAATGATGTAGGTTTAAATGAGTTAGTTAAAAATGAGGGCATAATGGAAAAATAGTAATAAATGAGTTAGTTAAAGTAAGTTGGGGCCTTATAATAAGGACAAAAAAATGTTGGTGGTTTGTGCCTTATAATAAGGACCAGAGGGAGTATATCTTTGTGTGTGTGTTTATATGTGTATGGGGGTGTGTGTGTCTGTTGATATATGTACACACACATATATATATATATGTGTGTGTGTGTGTGTGTGTGTGTGTGTGTGTGTTTGTGTGTGTGTGTCTATATGTATACACATATATATGTATATATAGTAAGATTATTATTTCAATTAGATAGCATGTGGAAAAAAAAAAATAGGTTGGAGAGACATGTGGTAGGAGTTATTGATTTACTTTCATTTAGGTCATTTTAAATTTATATAAGGACATTTTAGAAAAATGAGTAAAATTAACTAATTTAACTTCTTTCCTTAATCTCCTCAAAATCAGTCAGTTAAATATATCTTATAATTAGGACCGGAGGGAGTATGATGATAAAAATCACTTTTTTCTTTCATGTTAATCCAATCCAACATTTAACTTCCAACGCTTCAAATATGAATGGAAATAAGTTATTGGCCAAATTAAACAGACAAATATTGGTAACTTTTTAGCTTTGATGGCTTGAATTATTATTATTATTTTTAAAAGTTATGGCTCGAAAAGTGAAACAGTTGTTTTCTGAAAGGGAAAAAAAAAGTTACTAGATTAGTTATATACTATATAAATCATCATGCTTCAAGCATGTCAACCTAAAGCTAAAGTAAGTACAAAATAGGGTAAAAGAGTAAAAATATACATGTGCTTTACTTTCGGGAGCGTCCAGCACCATATGCTTTTTTTGGGAACAAAAATACACATGTGGTTACATTTTTGAAGCAAAAATAACACGACCGTTAAAATCTAACTTAACGGTGTATTTGCAACAGAAAATGTTATATTTACAACAGAAAATGTCATATTTACAACAACATTTAAACACCTGAATTTTGAACACATTTACAACAAAAAAAAAAGATATATTTACAACAGGAAGTGTTGTATTTACAACAAAATTTAAAATCTGGCCATATTTACAACAGAACATGTCATGTTTATAACAACATTTAAACACCTGGATTTTGAACATAGAAATGTCATTTACAACAGAAAAAGGCTATATTTACAATAGGAAGTGCTGTATTTACAACAAAATTTAAAATCTGGCCATTTACAACAGAAAAAGTCATATTTACAACAGGCTAAATTTTAACGGTGGTGTGACTTTTGCTCCTAAAATGTAACCACATGTGTATTTTTGCTCCCAAAAAAAGCATATGGTGCTGGGCGCTCATGAGGATAAAGCACATGTATATTTTTGCTCCTAAACCCTACAAAATAAAAAGGCTTGGATGCCTCAACTGGCTTTCTCGTTGCCCTCCTTTAAACATAAGTTGGTGCCTTTTTTAAAAAAAGAAAAATATATATATTTCAGGGTATTGATTGGTACAAAAAAGATACTTCATGATACTAGTTGGTACCGAAAAAATACCTCATGATCTTGAAAAATTATTTTAGGATCTTGCAAAAATATCCTACAGTATATTTTTAGTACCTGTTAGTATCATAAAGTGTATTTTTAATACCAGTTAGTATCCTGAAATATTTTTTTAAGATCCTAAAATAATTTTTCAACATCATGAAGTATTTTTTCAGTACCACTGAGTAACCTGAAATATTTTTTTAAAATCGTAAAATAATTTTTTAAGATCATGAGATATTTTCTCAATACCAATTAGTATCTGAAAATATCTTTTTAGCACCAGTCAGTACCCTGAAATATTTTTCCAAGATCCTAAAGATCATGAGGTATTTTTTTGATATTAGTCAATATCCATCATGAAGTATCTTTTTAATAGCAATCAGTACTCTGAAATTTTTTTTTTCCAATAAACAAAAAAAGAGGCACGACTTGTGTTTTGTTCCAAGCCTCCAAAACAACGGTGTTTCAGAGCAAAGGAGGGCAGCGGATATAAGGCGCAAAGAAGGAAAGCCAGTTCCCATTCGTGTCATTTTTGGGGGCTTTTTATGAGGTAGTGATGCTTGCAATTACTCCTTTCGATCCTAAATATAAGATAAAATTTATAGTACAATTTACACTCCAAATTTTGTCTTATATTTATGGCTAGAGGTAGTATTAGATATATTTGTCCCCCAGCAAAACGTTCGTACGACATAGAAATACAGTCGAAGGAAGGGAAAATAGATTTGAAATTAATAAATAAAATGACTTAATTACAAAAAATCAATAAATTTATATATATGTGTGTTCTAACGTTCGTAAGTTGCTGAATATCTATGCTCTCTTTTAAATAATGATGCTGCTATTTTTGGACCATTAGATCATTTGAATGGTGGGCATATGGGGCAACATCACCCTCATTTTCCCGTTATAAATAAAAGTAAAATACTCTTACCACCCTCATATTTTATATTAATTACACAGACCTCCCATCTATTTTGAAAACCTATATAAACCTGCCTTTAAATTAAAATTATATTACATAAATCTTCTTTATATTTTAAGATTCTATTTCTATCCATCCAAATCGTTAGTTGGCCGTTAAGTTTGTCTTTTGAACTTTTTTTTTTACCAAAATGCCCCTCTTCCTAATTAGAATTATTTCAACACATACACATACAACATGCATGCATGGGCTCATAAAAGTTTACACAACCAAATTTATACCACCAAAAATTTATTCTTATAGATTTTCTAAATTTCTAATTTGTTAAAAAAATTATAAAGTTTGACTTAAAATATATATTAAACACATATATTTTTATCAATAAAGATTTTGTGTATATTACAACCTAACTCTCATTCATTACTTCAATGAAACTCATCACTAATTGTTCTCCTAGATATAATTGAACCGATAATCCTCATCAAAGAACAATTTTTTTCCAAAAAAAAAAAAAATACGGTCCATGTCTTTTTCCTGCGACACTTAAGTAGATAATTATTATACATATCGACCAAAAAACAAACTAAACAGTTACGTATATGACCCACCTTGATTAGGACGCCCTTAGTTTGTTGGGGAAAAATTCAGGACGAAGGCAAGATACTCAACATTGAAAGGTTTACATAGGTTAATGAACGGGGCTAGTCAAAAATATGTTCATATATCACGCACTATAGTTCGTTTTGTGAGAAATAAAAGACTATGGAATATGCTATATACATTGTTTAATGGGTTTGAATTAAAATTTGATGAGCTTTGTACCTTTTTGTTTACATGATCCCTTGCAGTTGTCTTCTCCATAACTGTTCTTCCGAGAGTCTACAAACTATCAAGTAAAACTAGGGATTGGATTTAGTATTAAGGGTAAAATAGTAAATAAATTTTATTTTTATATAAACTTTAATTAAAAAATATATTTTTAGAAATTTTTAGAATATTCTTAATTGAGTTAAATGTTTGGACTTAAGTGTATATTTCCAAAATATAAAGAAAGTCTATATAATTAAGGTAAACCAAGAGGATGGTCAGAGTATTTTACTCATATAATAAAGTGTGATGGTTCAATAATTTTTTAATAGTAGAAACACATGCCAACATGTGTCAGTGAAATGGATTATAACGAATCAAACATGAGTAAGGACAATTTATAAGTACCCCACCCAATATTTAAGTTTTGTAGGTCCCTTGGAATAATACTGTTATGGACCACTATTTTGGGCCAGTAAAGACAATTTATGACAGGATCCCTCCATAATCAAATAAAATGCTAATCATCCTATAACCATGCCTATAATTCCGGGTAGTACAGATAGTGTAGCAGGCATTTGTAAAACAAGGAGGCACATATTGCCTGAGAAACGAAACCCTAGGTAATCTCTATAAATAGAAGATTAAACTACAGGTGCACATTCTCTATTCATTATCTTTTACTATACTGTTACACTAAGCACACACCCCACCCCCTTTGTGGCTAGAAGCCATACTTGTGTAGCTCAGTGATCCCATCGATTGTTTTTGGGAGTTTTCCTTATAGACTTCTCAAGAGCAGTCATACTCTCTTTGGTATTTGCTAATAGATATCTTGGGGAGAGTCACCGATCCAATATAAACTTCCTAGTCCATTAAGGCTAGACATCTGTATTCTATAACAGAACAAATATCATATCAAAGGATCAGAAATAAAATAGGTTAATAACCTTTTGATCTAGTACTATACATGGAAACTCTCTTACAAGTAAACTGTGGCAAGTTCGATTTTATTTATAACATCAAACTGTTAATACATGTCCTCATTTTTTTATTAAAAAAAAATTAGGTGAGTTGAGTTCTTAGTTCATCAAGGTCAGATATGGCTCCGGACTCAAATAACGCTTACAGATATATTTACCACCCTGAACTCATTAAATCAATAAAATAAAAAAAGATCCCTCGTAATAATTAAATGCAAGAAAGGAACATGGCAAATAAGCAGCCATGGTTCTTACCGCTAGAGAGACTATATTTACTAAACAAAAGTCTCAAGTTTAAAAATTGAGGATTAAAAAAGGTACGTTAGGATAATATCCTTTTATTTAGAACTCAATTATTAGAAAGTCAAGTGTAATTGAGTTTAACTTGAAATGAAAATAATAAGAGAATACCCACAACAAATAAAATTATGCTACAAAAGAGATACATGAAAGCGAATATCTATAAAATTTTGTTATGCTACAAAAGAGATATAAACGTCAAACTCAATTATATCTCCATGCTCACGCTTTATTCTTTCCCAATTAAACACACAAGTCTAGCTAGCTAATCGTTTATTATCACTTTTGATCCTATTTATAAGTTTCTTTTGACTAAAAAATTTGGTCATATTTATAAATTCTTTTTCAGGTAATAAATGAAATTGTAAAATTTTTGTCCATATTAATTGTACCAATAAAAATAGAGAAAAAAGAAAGAGTTGAAAGATATTCATTTATAAATAAAGGCAAAGTTAAAAAATTACCTCACAATTATTGAGCTAACTACCTCTCTTTAGTATATGTGATTTAGTTAAAATGAATTTATAAATAAGACAAGAGAGTGTGGTACAAATTAGGAAAAGTTAGATTATTGATTGTCATCTCACCAATTATGTGGGGAAATATGCCAAATAAATGTAGAGGATGAATGTTGGATAGAGAAAAAAGTCACTATCACTCATATAGGCATCACCTAACTTGTGATTCAGCATCTACTATTCTTCTTGCCTTAGTTTGTAGGTGAAGGCATACTCAGTGCTAACCTCCACTTCCGAAGGAAGAATGTGATGAAGTCGTCATTCATGGTGGCAGAGTTGTTTATAGTTGTACTATTCAGTTCAAAGCCAAAGGCTTGGGCCTCCTTTGAACCAACACATTAATTGAGAAGGGTCCCAAAAGGGTGAGGAAAAAAAAAAGGTTGATGTTAATCTAACACTCTGAAAAAAAATTCATCTGCGTTTGGTATTCTAAAATATTTTGTGATTCATTTAACATTTTAAAATATTTTTTTAAAGTGTATTTAATATCCTAAATTTTTTTCTTAGTGTGTCTAAAGTATTTTGCGGTTCAATTTTGCTCTGAAAGTATTTTTCATACGCAATGTTAACTTCATTGTTAATTTCCAAAAAAAGTTTATTAATTAAATGTACGTATACCTATGTTCCATGCTTTCAATATTGAAACTAATTAAAGATTATGGTTGAAAATATGGAAGATAAGTGTAGAAAATATTAAAAATGACAACTGAATAATGTGCAAAACTGATTATTAAAAGTGATTATGAAAATTTGGCTTAAATAGTTCTAAAGCTATTTCCTGGATTTTGAGGCCTATTTTCCCAATAATTCAAGGAAAAATAGTTTGAGAATAAATATTGGCCTATAAATTTTAGAGTCAATATTTTATGGCTTAGACGGGAAAATGGAGAAAGGACGTTGGTGGATATAAATATATTTAAGTAAAGTTCAATGGGCAAATTGTCATCATTCCTTTTCCTTGCCTCTTCTTACGCCATATGTGTAATACCCTGAAAATTTCATTTATGATAAGTATCATATTGAGTAAATAATACCTGTTGGAAATAGGTGAATATGAGGTCTCAAAGACCTTGTGGAGAAGTTATATTATTTTTGGGGTAGTTTCTCTTGAAAATAGAATAATTTGCAATTAGGTTCCTATAACATTTGAAAGTTTGCAAATAGGTCCCTAAACGCATTTACGGGTTATAAAATACCCTGTGAAAATTATAAAGAGGCAAGAAAATATTTATTTGAAATAGGGAAGAATATTGTCCCTAATTTAGGTAATCTATTAAATTATTACCTTGAAGAAATAATAAAGGATAAATCAAAAAGTATTGAAATGACCAAAATGCCCCCGTAAATGTTAATATAATGCATAGGGCATAAAATACTAATTTCAATGCAATTGTTGTGAGGAAATAAGTTATGCTAATTAAGAAAATTAGTGACGATTAGTTGGTAATTAATTAAATAATTACTGGCTAATTATTTGGGCTTAAACAAAGGAAAATCCAAAGATAACTATGTAAAACCCTATAATTAGTGGTTTATGGCTAAAATTAGCATAAAATATTTTTTCTAATTAATGGGAAAATATGAAGAAAAATTGGTGAGATTAAGTAATTTTAAGCCTAAATGCAAGAATGAACCAATAAGGGAATTTTGTGAAATTTTTAAGAAAATTGAAATATATAATTAATTAAATAATTAATTAATATTTACAAAAACAAAAAAGGGCCAGCCGAATTTTGTATAAAAAATATGGATAAGAATGAGTGAAAAATATCATGATATTAATTTGGCAACTTGTATTATTATAATAATATAATTTATGTAAAAAGCAAATAGGATAAATGACCACGGATAGAAATTAAATCCTATCTAGAAAACCATGGACAAGATTTCTAAAGTCAGAGAAGAATATTAATGAGTGAATTTTTATCTCGGACTGGACTGTCTCAGAAGTCATTTCCGTGATTGGTAGAATGCTTAGGTAATAAGACGAAATAGGGTAATCTGTGAAAAAGGAAGATAGTCACGAATTGGAGTTTGAAGAAAATAAATTATAACTCAACATCTAGGGATGAGTTGATAATTATCTGGACATATTTGGAATCGGTGAATTTTTGTCCAGAGATTGATAATTCCGGAAATTTCTTAAATGGCAAGGCACGTTTTCGAGAAACTTCAGCAGGACCGTTGAAACCCTGTATGGAATCAAAAATTAGGTTAACTTGGACATTTCTAATAAGTAATAAAAGGTCTTCAAAGTTGTGATTCCGAATTTTTGAGATTTTACAAGATTACGCGATTAGGACACCGAACAGGGAACTTATCGGTAAGACGACTTCTAGAACAAGTCACTGATGCCATGCATGACATCACATTTTGCCACCTAAGGGGGGGGGGAAGGACGGTTTGGACACTCCAAGGGCCAAGATTGAGCCACTTCATCCAAGTGCGATCCGACGGTCGATATCCGGTCTGGTAAAGCATGAATAGTAACCCAGAATTTCCCTATAAATACCCCTTGCCTCTCATTTGGAAATTCACACCATTCCTCTTGAGCCAAGGCCGAATTGGAGGAGCAGAGCAAGGAGGAGGAGTCCGGGGAAATTCGCAGCGAAGCTCTGGGTAAGTTTTTCGGTCCTTAGTCTTAAGCTTCCGTAGTTCTTTCAATAGTTAGAGTAGAAATGCTAGATTAGTCTTTAATCTTCCAAGTATGATTAGATATCATATGCTAGGGGTATTTTAGTCATGAATTTCGAAAATCATGGTGGGGTTGAAGTTCTGGAAAAATTTTGGAAGATTAGAGTCAAAGTAGCGAAGCTCTGGCGAAATTCCGCCGATTAGGCAACTAGGGGCAAAATGGTAATTTATATCTAAAATTCCTATTATGATGTCAAATATTGATAAACGTGATATTATCATTATAGGATATCAGTAATCCTGTTCCGCCGTCACTCCGCTGTTTTTCCGTTGTCTGACGTGCCACTGTCGGACGTTCCGCTGTTTTCCGTCAAAAGTGCAGTTTTCCGTCAAACGTACCAGAAGTACCGTATATTGTCAACGGAGGTACGTTCGCGTATTGTAACACTAATCATGTGCTGCTCATATACATATATGCGATAGATACGTTCATAAGCTGAGGCTCTGTTTAGGGTCGTCATTTATACATACAGCTTTACACGGGTTATAGTCATAATAATGCCGTTTAAGTTTTCTAGCGGCGAGGACACGGCGTACATCGTGGCACGGATGTTGCAAACCAGGGATAACGTTGCATGGTATTGTAGTTGTTATCACATGATCATACGATGTACTGGATTGATCATTCTTTGTTATGTCATGAATATGGGGGAAACAGCATGACTAGACCAAATGCCAGGAACAGGGAAGGCACCGGTAGACGGAGCCATAGAGAGGAACCAAGGGGCAGAATCGTAGTAAGGCACCGGTCGAGGCAAGTGCCGGAAGAAGATCATCAGAGCCTAATGTCAGGCATGGGTCTAACAAAGTTATTTCGAATAGTTTGGTGCCGAAGGCAAGGCTAGTCTACGTGGGTGTGCCAATCAGTCGCCGTAAAGTCGGTGAGGCCCCCATGGTAGACACTTACCTGGCCATTCTGTTCGGTTAACGGAGTTAGGTTCATTGCCCCAAGTCTGGTCAAGGCTTGGTCTAGGTTGTATAGTTACTTTTTGTGAAATGTAATTGTACAAAGCTCTTTATATTGTATCACATGATTATTCATTCGGGAAATTTTTAATATATCAGCATACGCTCGGCATCGTCATATGTCGGGGTATTTTTATATCTGTTACTCATATGTTGTCCAAATTTTTAGTACATTGCTCTACGTTTTCCGCAGTACTCTGATTTAGCACCTCAAGTTCTGTTGACTTTTTCCAAAACCATGTGTTATCCGACACAATTTGTAGTATGGAATTTGGGGTGTTACAATATGCAACTAGTTTGGAGGATGTGTATTTATATGCTGTAGGAGTTAAAAATTGGTGAAGTGTGGATGAGGTGTGAAATGGAAGGATATTTGTACAAAACACACACCTTCCTTCTTATTTCATTTTTGGACAGAAGCATGAAGGATCACATATGAACACTCTACTCTCATAGTTCTCTTAAAGTTGCAGCAACTAGTATACACACACCCTCTTGCAAAAGTCACTGCTAACATCATCTTCCTACCTCACCCATTTTTATCAATATCTACCAACTTCACCAAATTTCTCATACTTCATTCAATCACACGAATACTCCACTCTTTCTTATTTGGGTCAGCCAGAACACGGAAGAGAGTGAGGCAGAAAATAGAAAACAGAAACGCAGAGAGGCGAAAACTGTGAATGAGAGGAAGCACCGAAGAAGGAAAACAAAGGCAAAAAATAATGCTCATGTTGCATGCAAGCTTGAGTGTTGACTTAGGTGATTTCTTTGAAGACTTTTACTTCTAGTTTCCATGATTTCTGCACGTTGGGTTTTATGAGTTTGAAGCAAAATCATGAAAAACATGAGAAACAGAGTCAAAGAACGTATGCTACAGTATTTTCGTGAATGAACGATACTTTACATGTGCTGACTGAACGCTGATTTTTGAGTAAGGAAATACTAGAGTAAACGAACTCTTTTGAACCTGAAACTTTGTGAACATATAGTACACATCTTAATCTTTAAAACGAGCCAGAGAACACACAAAACGGATGTGTATAATGGCAATGATGATTTTTCAAAGTTGGAAGTTGAAAACTGGAAAATGTCAGTTTCCAGAAATGAACAGTGATTTTCGGGCTCCATTTTGGGATGGTAAACCTTTGGTTTTGTCTCTGAACTTTTTACATGAGAAAGTACTCTCCTTAAGGTTTAATATGAGCTTTGGATCACCTAAAAAAGAGGTCTATAACTCCAGTTATGATTTTTGGAAGTTGAGTTATGAATCTGGTAACGTTTTGGAAAGATGCTGGAGACAGTTATATGACGTTGCATTTCAAAAAACTCTCTCCTCTCTTTTCTCCAACCTCTCTCCTCTCTGCACTTTCCGTCCCACCTCTTTTGCTCCCTCACCGGCGGTTTGTGCGTTATGCACAAGCCGCGAGTCCTCTCTCTCTTTCTCCAGATCCGATCACGTAGAGGTGAGATTTATACATTTTTGTGTTTCTTTTTTTGTGTTACTGGGTTTTGTGGAGGTGTTTTGGCTCAGGAAATAAACAGATCTGTCAGATCTGCGTTCAAATCCTCTTGGTTGGTTGGCTGTTTGAACGTTATGAGATCCGACTATCATTTGGTAGCTTAGATCTGCGTTCTTGGGGGAAGATCTAAAGAGGTGTTGTTTAGTGTGTGCTCGAGGTCACCAGATATGTTTGATCAGAGGAGTAGAAGTGTTCTTCTCTTATATATTTAATGTACGGTGTTCGGTTAATATTGTATCCAGTTTATTTTGTTGTCTTTGTTTTAGCAATGTTTCTATCTTTGCTTTGATTACTTGTAACCTTTGTTATCCTCACTAATGAAATACTCTAGAATTGTTCAAAAAAAATATGACGTTGCATTTCGGAATACGTAAAAAATTTATAAAAATTATTAAACTTTCCATATGTGTATTAGACATCTAGGGATTTCCATTGATATATAATTTGTAACGTTTTGAGCTTTGGACAAGGAAATCATGATTTTTGAAGTTAAGCCTTATTTCTGAAGTTACAATCTGAACAGTGTGGAGAAACGTTAAAACTGGGAATGATACAAAGATTTTGAGTTTGTTCCGTTATTTTTACTCAAAAACAGACATGTCAAAGATTGTGTGGAATTTTACAGAACCTCATTTCGAGTTTTTTAGAATTAATTACGATTTTTCAAAGTTAGTGAAAAATCTGGGTTAAATGCTGGAAATAGCGTTTTTAAACAAATGTAAGGGTAAAATTGGAATAACAAATCCACTAAGGATAAAATGGTCAAAGGTGGAATAAATAACCCTTAGGATATTATTCTAAGTGATAATGGTAATATGTTAGGATATCTGGGATGTCCGGAGTAGGATTCAAAGGACGGGCGTATTACTATTCACATGGAAGGAAGGTACGTTCGCGCACAATAAATTTAACTCTTATTAGCATGTATGTATGTATTCATGTATGACTGATCATGTTTGCTAGATGATTTACATGTTTATTTCCTAGCTATGGATTTTGAGGCTGTGTGTCTCATAGGGCTGCATGTCCTAAAGGGCTGCGGTCCTTGGCCGTTAACTGCGGTTACGGTGTGACTTATTTACTGTAAATTATTCTATGCTTGTACATGTGTTATACTGTTATTTACATTTCATACCTGTATATAAGGTTAATTGTTACCTAAGATTCTATTTTTTTTTTAAATCTTAGACTTTACTAAAGGTTCGGGAAAGGAACCTAGGTTTGAGAAGACAGCGTGGACAACGCCATGAAAATGCACCGATGAACGGAGTGCGTGAAGGGACACTAGACAGAACAAAGTTTGGAAGAAGGACCAGTACTGGCTTGAATATTCCTTCAGGATTTTTGATATACCAGCTTATGCTTGGGCATTTTATTAGATACTTATCATCCAAACGATAATGCATACTCTCTGTTTCGCATTACTTTGATTTGTCAATACTGTATTCCACAGTACTACGTGTCAACAGACACATTAAGTGATATGGAATTCGGGGTGTTATAGAGAGAACCTTGCTACCTCTAAGTAATCATCGCGATGTAAGCCTAAGGCTTGAGCACGAGCATAGGCAGATCTAGGTATTAGATAAGGGGGACAAGTGCCCACCCTTGAATTGGGGGAGATTGGGGATTTTTTTTTTTTAAAAAATAAATAATAATAATAATAATAATAATAATAATAATAATAATAATAATAATAATAATAATAATAATAATAATAATACATGTTTAAATGATTACCCACCCTTAAATTAAGTGTTCACCCTTTATACATCAAGACTACACTTCGTAATCAGATAGGAGATGAATGGTTGAATAATTGTTTAGTGTCTTATATTGAAAAAGTTGTATTTGATAACATTGATAATAAGAAAATTATGATGGAATTCCAAAAAAAATAAGGCCCAGAAGGATGACATTGTAATTATTTATATTGTAATATATTTTTGTTATTAAAATATATGTACTTGAACTTATTGAGTGCCCACCCATCATTGTAATTTATGTAGCTGCATTTCTAACAGCACTTAACCTTGCTTTTCTAAATGACAAGCTTGTAAAATAAGTGCGTCTCTTATCACATTATCAATATTCATTTGATTTCATGAATATTTTTTTGATATTTTTTTTTCTTGTTTATATTCTTTTGTTTTTTAATACATTTAAAATTTTCTTTAAAACGAACCCCTGAATCCCCCTACCAATGATACATGTTACGGACCTAAGCCAGGCCCATTATCGGGATGGCCCAACTAGGAGTATCTTGAACGACAGGATCTGCCTAGTATGAAGGAGGATCTTAACCCACCTATAATCAAGGAAGATATCTATCCAGAACAGGCAGTTACGATACTAGGGCCATGAGACACACAGGGCCCGTAAAGCTTAACCTAAGGTATACTCTATAAATAAGAAGGTAACACCCTAAGGTACACACATTCTAACCCTGAACTATTTACATACAGCCATCACTGTGCACACACATCACCCCCTTTGGCGAAAGCCTTGTTGTGTACAGTGATCATACGTTCTTCTGGGTATCTGCCTCATAGATATTCGGACTAAACCATCCAATCCAACATCAACGTACTAGCCCACTAGGCTAGACATCTGTGTTATATACCAAAACATTGGTGCCGACTGTGGGGACTGTAAATTTCGATCCCTGTGACCAACGATGGTTGATACAAGAAGTACAAGTCAGATACACCTTTCTAGAAAAATGAACCAGGCGGAAGAGACGCTGCCTAGCCAGGATCCACCACCGTGGCATGAGCAACAGCCTCAGGAGTCGATCAACCCAGTCCTTAATGATGGAAACTTGGAGGATGACCCATCAAACACAGCCTCCACAGCAACAGCAAACCCTCAGCAAGAAGATGCTCAACAAGGACCACAGAACCCAGTCCCAGAAGCTTTTCCAATCGAGAACCTATACGTTCTCCGCTTGCCAAATACTCCGAGCTCAGTGTTGAGACGAATGGAGACCATGGAGCACCGAATCGCCCTCTAGATGCAACGATTGGAGGAGCGCCTCAAGCAGAGGGATTCCACAGCCTCCAAGGAAGGTCGAGATAGTGGAATTCGTGGTAAGGAGAAAGACGAAAAGAATTCTCGCAATTCCCAGAGGGTCGACGAGTCAGGACATGGCCAAGTTGACACCAAAACTTTCAATCGAAGCAAGGCAACTAAAAGCACGAGATATACTAAGAAGAGTTTGGACGGAGAAGATCAGGACCGAGATGAGAGTCCTCCACCGCATAACACGTCAGGAGCACATCGGAGAAAATACATTGGGCAGCACAATAACAGCCCTTTCCTAGTTGATATTCTAAACACACCTTACCCGGACGATACAATTTGGCCGACCTACCAAAGTACAATGGAACCCAAGACCCCACATCCCACCTCAAAAAATTCGAGATAGTTATGTTCGCGAGAAGACTCTGAGAGCCCGTCATTACCCGAATTTTGCTGCAACTCTGAAAGGAGCAGCGTTAAAATGGCTCCATACCTTACCAGTAAAGTCTACACAACGTTTCAAGGACTTGTCAGAGAAATTTGAGCTAAACTTCGCAACCAAAAAAAAAAAAAACCGAAGTCTCAATATACTTTGGACAAAATTAAACAGCGACCAGGGGAGACGCTCTAAAGTTATTTGGACCGATTTAAGGATGCGGCCTTGTAGATGCGTGGATTAAAGGAGGACATACATGTGCATCTACTAGCCGTTGGCCTGGATGGCGAATCTTGACTGGCACATTCGTTTTTCAAGGAACCCGCTAAAAATCTGAACGACTTCATAACTCGGTTGAAGAAGTATCTGTAGATGGAGCAAATGCGGATAGCAAATGCTCCCCAAAGGAATCAGGACAGGAAAACACCTCCAAGGGACAAGGAACAGTCCGAGAGCCGCAAGCAAGACCACCGGGGAAGAAACTCGGATAATAAACCCCGTGGGGGAAGGTTTGAAACAAAGGCAAGGTACGACAAGTATACTCCCTTGAATGTCTCATGTTCTTAGCTTTTGAGGGAGGTAGTATTAACCGAGATGAAGAAAATTGAAAGACCTCGGCCTCTTAGGAACTGAGCCAGTACTGACCAATCCTGTTTCTGCGCATTCCATGATGGACCGGGGCACACTACGGACCAATGCTATGAGCTCTGTGATGCCATTGAGAAGTTCATTAAAGACGGTAAATTACGTCAATATGTGAAAAAAAACTCAAGGGCGGAAAAGAGACAAGCGCAAACAAGGAGACCGAAGTGATAGCCCGGCTCCCGAGAGAAAAAAAGACGATAAGCGACGAAAGTCAGCTGGTGATGAAGATGAATTCCCAGAAGCCGAGTTCGACTGTAACGTGATCAGTGGTGCCTTTGGCAAAGGAGGTGACACGACAAGCCAGCAAAGGAAATATCTAAAGGAGGTCCTCTCAGTAAGGGACCTCCCCAAGTTCAATGAAGATCCCAGCAAATCAGAACCTCCCCAATTGCTTTTCACAAAGGAAGACTTGAAAGACATAGTACCGGGCCATCAAGACAGCCTGGTAATCACGGGGACTTTGGTGAATTGCCGGGTTAAAAGAATCTTTGTTGATGCCGGTAGCTCGGCAGACATTATTATCTGGGATGCCTTCAAAAGGATGAACCTGGATCAGGAAGATCTGAAGCCGTGCAAGACGGCCCTCAGAGGGTTTAACAGAGAACTTTCCCCTCCGAAGGGATACATTGACCTCAGACTGACCTTGGGGACGAAAGAAGGTTTCAAGTCAAAACAATGTAAGGTTTATTTCGGTCGAGTTCCCTTCCCCATATAATATAATATTAGGGAGGCCAACTATCCACAATTGGGATATGCTAGTGTCCACAAAGCATCAGAAGCTGAAGATGGTGAATAATAAGAACAAAGTTATCACCGTCAATGGAGATCAGAAAGAGTCGCGACAATGTTATTTCGAGACAGTACGGGAAGGCGAAGGCGGAGCGTCATCCCCACCCCGGGTTCGCAAAGGTGAAAGGAGCGTGAAGAACCAACGAAGGGGGAGTCAGGCTAGCCAGTCAGTATGGTGGAATTGGACCTGTGAGAAAAGCCCAAGATTCCACGACCAGAACCGGAAGGCGAGTTGGAGGATCTAGTAGTGGGAAATGAACCAGCGCAAATCACAAAAGTAGGCAGAACATTGAGTCCGGAATTAAGAACCCAATTGGAGGAATTCTTAACAAGGAATTGAGATGTATTCGCATGGAACTCATCATACATACTAGGGATTGACCCTAATTTTTGCTGTCATAAATTAGCTATATGACCGGGATCATCGCCAGTGGCACAGAAAAAGAGAAAAATAGGACCAGACAGACAACAAGCCCTTGAAATGCATGTCAAAGAATTGTTGGATGCTGGATTCAATCGAGAAATACAATACACCACGTGGCTATCTAACGTGGTAATGGTCTTAAAACCAAATGGGAAGTGGAGGGTGTGTACAGACTACACAAGCCTAAATAAAGCATGCCCAAAAGATTCGTATCCAATGCCCAACATCGACCAGCTAGTCGATAATTCATTCGGTTTCCAATTGTTGTCCTTCATGGATGCCTACTCCAGATACAACCAAATAGTTATGCACCCCGAGGACCACGAGGCGACAGCCTTCATCACCGAAAAGGAAAATTATTGCTATAACGTGATGCCCTTTGGATTAAAGAATGTCGGGGCCATATACCAGAGAATGATGAACAAAGTCTTTGAGGATCAGCTCGGTCGAAACGTAGAGGTTTACATTGACGATATGATCGTTAAGTCATACGACCCGAACAATCACATCCGAGATCTGGAACAAACCTTTGACAAATTAAGGAAGTACCATATCCGGTTGAACCCGACCAAATGTGCATTCGGAGTCCCAGCCGGGAAATTCCTCAATTTTTTGCTAACAAACCGTGGAATTGAAGCCAACCCGGATAAGTGCAAGGCCGTGCTAGACATGCAAGCCCTGAGGAACAAGAAAGAAGTCCAGCAGTTGACTGGAAGATTGGCGGACAGACAGTGTCATGTTGGTTCATTTCGGTTTCAATTTATGTTTTTTCTTCAGACAATTTCTATTTCAAAGTTACTTTATGGCTCGGTAAGAGCAAGTTATCTTTCAAATTAATAACGGATTTCCCAGTTGAGATTCAAGTTTTACACTCTCCAAATCATGTCGACTAAGGACAAAGGAATGAGTAACAGACCGGGGTCAGAGACCCCGGTCATAAACGTGTGCAACTTAAAAACGGACACCAGGGCCACCAAGCCCGGGTTTTTCTTACGCGAAACAGCTACGAAAAGCATTCGCCATTTTGATGCATCAAAACTCGCTCCTAGATAAGAAAGTGAATGGTCATCCAGACCCTGATCAGGTCAAAATGGTTGATTCTTGCGTATCTACACCAAGACTGAAACATGTGACGATTTGCCCTTATCCTAGATTAAATACTGAACAACGGATTCGGAACGCAGTATGGAGGTTCATTGAAGAATTTCCACTCACATGCCCGGTCTTAGTGACTGGAAGAGCACCACAAGCAGATTCTGCATAACACATATCTGACCTTGGCCCGGTCTCAGAGCTACAAGCATAAATTTGAGCTCATAAAATTTAACTCATCCATTCCAGTGGATGAATGACTTGAAAACATACAAGTTACGATTAATAATAAGCGTCTTTGAATGACAAAAGTATAGCAAAACTGGGATACAAACCGGTGGAAATACAAAAGATAAGCCAGAATAAGAGCATGTTGCAAGGCAAAAACACTAAAGACTTGGCTTGAAGGCGCGGCCACTTCGGCTAGAGCTTTATCTCCTCTAGGAGGAACGCCAACCGAGACCTCTTCCTAGCCTTCCCCATCTTGGTCTCTATCCAGTTCGGACACCGAGCTGCCAATAAGAGATGGGGGAGGCGGGATTAGTTGGCCACCTTGAAGATACGCCCTATAGTGGAATCTGGTGAGCTCCAGGTTGACATCGGGGTTCAAGTGCCGAATTTGTGCTAAGGCCATATCAAAGGCGTCCTTCGCAGTCTCTTTCATCGTGCTGGAGCATTCGGAGTAGTCTTTTCGGGCATCAACGAGAGCAGCCTTGGTCTCACCCAGCTCCTTCGCCAGCTCGCCCTGCTGACTCTGCAAAACCCGTAGGGCTTGTATATCCTACTCGTGGGCAGCTTGCAGTTGGACGAGCTCTCGGTTTGCCTTTTCAAGAGCTTCCCTGGTCATCAGGAGCTCGTCGTTTATCTTGCCCGTTTTCAGCCCTGGCAGCTTGAGAATCCTCCTCAGCCTTTTTCTGCCCGGCCATGGTCTCGTCTCTCTCCGCCTTCACACGGTTTAGAGTAGCACAAACTTCTATATGGTTATGCTTCAAGATACCCATCGCCTGTGCCACTCCGACGGCCCTGAGGGCATTCTTCTCGACTTCCCAAAGCTCTATCTCATCAAATTCAGAGAAAGGAATATTGTCAGTGTAGCGCCGAGGTGGGAGAAGAGACACACACAATTTTTCAGTCCTGCCTTTGTTCCACGTGAGTCCTCATGGGAGCTTGAAAGGGGGCAGAGGAGGAAGTTGTGAAGAAGAGGGTCCAGTAGTCGACACTTTTGTGCGGGAAATCAAAGTAACTTGCGGAGCAACGGAGGATGAAAGAACAATCGGGGTACCCTGGGGTGGAGGATCCGAGGTATCCTGGCTAGTCTTTGTCTTTTTAGGTGCGTTTGCTTGGGCACCTAAGCTGGCCTTCGATTTACGAGTGTCAGGAGAAGACCGCTTCCTCCCTTTTTCCTTGTTCGAACCCCCCTGATTCAGATTCAAATAAGAAAGATAGTGCGGCAAGGGCTCCATGCCTTGAGCTGCATAACAGGAAAACAAATGGTCAGAAAATGTAGGAGGCAATTATCCCACGGAGGATAGGAAGTCACAGAAAAATCGTATAAACAATAAAAAGCATACGTTGTGCCGGCCTAGCCTCGGCACTTGGCCGAGAAATAAGAAAAGTCACGCTAGTGGCCCCGTACTCCCTGATATATGCCATCAAACGAGACACGGAGTCAACATCCTCAGCCGGAATGCCATCCTCTTCCACTTGATATCCCCGACTCGAAGGTTGCAAGTCATGGTGTTCTTTAGTCCAATATAATGGAAATCTCTATTCCACATCCTTGAACTCGGCGGCGTGAAGGAACCACGGATGTTGCCCGGGAACGGTGACAACCTTAAAGAAGCTAGTCTTGAAATGCTTAAAGGACTCGAAAAAGGCGCTAAAGAGCTTCTTGTGGAGGACGCCCCGATTGGAAGTCAAACTATTCCTCTCGGCAAGCTCTTTACTCGAACAAGCGGTGAAGGGGTGAATAAATGAAAGAAGAGGGGAACTATACAAGGGATAGGCTTTTCAAAAGTGGCACAAAGTCACTCAAAAGCTATGAGGAAACCCCAGCCATTGGGGTGAAGTTGAGAAGGAGGTAGATGAAGATAGTTTAAAATGGTGATTTTGAACTCGGTAAACGGAAAGCAAATACCAAGCCGGGAAACGTAATCCCGTTAGAAAAAGAAGAAAGAGGGTTGGGTCCCCTCTCGCCTTGAACAAACAGGCTCGCCATCACTGGGAGTGCATAAGGTATACCCATCAGACGCCCCCAGGTCGAGCTTGTCGATGTTAGCTGCGCCCATCAGAGAATGCGTCTTCAGCACCTCATGAGTGACCCGGGGATATTTCTCTATCAGGACCCGAGTGGGACTCGAGGAATCAGACTCCTCGGTATCAAAATGTGAAGTACGAGACGACACAGGAAAATCCATTTATACCTATAACAAAGAAATAAAAGTCAGCAGGTGAGTGACATACCTAAAATAGGAGAGTTGTGGTGCGAAGAAGAGGAAATTGCAAGACTTGATTGACAAGGACTTCTAACGGCCGAGATAGGGTCAGAGGATAAATTATGACAACATGAGCCTAGAATAGAATCGGCTAGGGCACTTGGCCATTTGCAATATACTGGGAGCTTAAGGCAATACAGTCCCAGCAAGGGCCCACATAACCTTCTAGTAGGGATGTCAGCATTCTGCGAGAAGTACCCTCGTAGAAGGAAATGGGTGGCGCCGAGATAGCACCAGACATACCTAGACCCCTAGAACTGTCCAGATCTCTTCTAATAGTGCCTTCGGGAGGCAAGACTACTTATTTTTGCTCTTCAGGAATAGGATCCCCCCATAGCCAATAGCGGGCCCTAGGAGAAATCTTACGAAGTGGCCCCTTCCTTTCTCCTCTCATGGTATCCCTACTCGGTATGGGCAGAGGGTTAGTCCAAGTTATCTTCCACCAGGGTGTACAAACCTAAAGAGGAACAAAAGGCTCGTTGAAGAAGGTTGAAAAAAGAACGCAACCAGACAACCACACTAACGTTCAAGTGACACTAATGAATGTAAAAGCTAAATCACAGTAAGACTCTCAGGCGAATACATTCAAAAACAGGGGCATGTGTTCGTACGAACGAGGCTGGAAGTTGAAGGCTACTCAAAGGTTCCTATCGAAACCTACCCAGAAAAGCAGAAATAGGTGGCGAAAATATCTGACAGGATGAAGGTTGAAGGACTTTGAAAGAGCAGAACCCGAGGATCGCAAAGAGACGACAATCGGAAGAAATTGAGAGCGTTCTGGGAAGAAAGAGGCAATAGCGATGGAGAAGAGTGTGGCAAATGGAGGGAAATACGAATATTAACGCCGTAAAACCGAAGAGTCAAGGGCAACAAGGACTATTCACCCATAAAGCAAGGGTGACGTACAGGATATGATGGGGGCAATAAATGCGCGCAGTAACCGCAGGCGACTAGACGTGGCGGTTGAAATCTTGTGCCAATTGAGGGAGGCCACGTGTCGGTTGACATGATGACGCTCGCAGGGGCATCCCGACCTTGGAATTACGCAAACTTTGTAATGTCACCCCAGATCTTTGGGTGCGCAATATTGAGAGCCAGAATCAGTGCATACAAACTCGGACGTCGCTCGATAGGAAAATCAGCTCGGATTGCCTGTCGTGGAGAATATACACCCCGGCAGCCCAGAGACCTGGACTACCGGGCTGGGGGGCAACTGTTATAGACCTAAGCCATGCTCATTATCTTGAACGACAGGATTCACCTAGTATGAAGGAGGATCTTAACCCACCTATAATCAAGGAAGATATCTATCTAGAACAGGCAGTTACGATACTAGGGCCATGAGACACACAGGGCCCGTAAAGCTTAACCTAAGGTATACTTTATAAAAAAGAAGGTAACACCCTAAGGTACACACGTTCTAACCCTGAACTATTTACATATAGCCATCACTATGCACACACATCATCCCCTTTGGCGAAAACCTTGTTGTATACAGTGATCATACGTTCTTCCAGGTATTTGCCTCATAGATATTCGAATTGAACCGTCCGATCCAACATCAGCGTACTAGCCCACCAGACTAGACATCTATGTTCTATACCAGAACAGTACCCCCTTCAATAATTTTCTGGATCCACCCCTGCAGTTATATATGACCCACCTTGATTAGGACGCCCTTGGTTTGTTTGGGAAAAATTCAGGACGAAGGCAAGATACTCAACATTGAAAGGTTTACATAGGTTAATGAACGGGGCTAGTCAAAAATATATTCATATATCACACACTATAGTTCGTTTTGTGAGAAATAAAAGTCAAAAATATATTCATATATCATACACTATAGTTCGTTTTGTGAGAAATAAAAGACTATGGAATATGCTATATAGATTGTTTAATAGGTTTGAATAAAAAATTTGATAAGCTTTGTACCTTTTTGTTTACATGATCCCTTGTAGTTGTCTTCTCCATAGCTGTTCTTGCGGCTCGTTTTTTCTTCTTGGAGTCTACAAACTATCAAGTAAAACTAGGAATCTGATTTAGTATTAAGGGTAAAATAGTAAATAAATTTTATTTTTATATAAACTTTAATTAAAAAATATACGTTTAGAATTTTTTGGAATATTCTTAATGGAGTTAAATGTTTGGACTTAAGTGTATATTTTTAAAATAAAGGAAAAGTCTATATAATTAAAGTAAGATAAGAGGATGGTCAGAATAATTTACTCATTTAATAAAGTGAGATGGTTCAATAATTTTTTAATAGTAGAAACACATGCCAACATGCGTCGGTGTTGGTGAAATGGATTATAACAAATCAAACAGGTGTGGTAAATGCAGAGGCGGAGCCACGTATGTGAGAAGGGGGCAAGTGCCCCCTTGATTTTTGACGCGAAATTATAAAAATACCCTTCTAAACCCTATGAATATCCGTCTATGAAGAAACTTGGATTTCTGATTAGCAAATTTTGATCTTAGTTTTAAACTTCATTTCAAGTTTTCTGAACCCTATGAAATTCCGTCTATGAAGAAACTCGTCAGGTTGAGACACTTGCACATTACCTTAGAAAGAGGGATTAGGAAGGAAAGGTAGGGAGTAATTGAGAGATTTCTAGTCTTTTGGTTCCTTCTAGAGGCTTCTAAGCAATCTTTTGTTTCTGCAAGCGTGGAGAGGCTTACTCAGTACCTTTCGATGAGAGATAATCTCTGTACAAGATAATTCAAATTAAATGCTCTTGATCCACTTTGCTGCTGGTTTTTAGATCAGACGAGTAATCAGATGGGGGATGAATGCACCTCGTAATCGGATGGGGATGAATGGTTGAATGATTACTTAGTGTCTTATATTGAAAAATATGTATTTGATAGCATTAATAATAAAACAATTATGATAGAATTACAAAAAATAAGGCTTAAAAGGATGACATTGTAATTATTGCAATATACTTTTATTATTACAATATATGTACTTGAATTTATTTAGTGCTCATCTTTGTTATTTCTAACAGCACTTAGCCTTATTTTTCCTTTATATTCTTTTATTTTCTTAATGCATTTAAAACTTTACTTATAAAAAATTCGGGGCCAAATCAAAGGATCACAAATAAAATAGAAGGAAAGTCTATATAATTAAGGTAAACCAGGAGGATGATCAGAGTATTTTACTCATATAATAAAGTAAGATGTGTAACATCCCAACTTTTCACAAGCAGTATAAATTTTTTTTTCCAAAACATCATTTCAAATCATCAGAGTAGAGCAACAGAGCGATTGAGTAACTGATATGTATATATAAAACGCCGTAAGTCTCACTGGGTCTTCTACTCGGCCGCTTGCCTCTCTCCTGGGCCCTCGGTCTTCCGAACTCCGACGCTATAGTTAAGGCCGAGATCCGCACCGGATCTCGTGTAACAGTTAACCTCATATTTACATACACAACATATGAACTACGTACAATCATTTCAACAACAAGTATATGTGCACTTATCGCCCAAGAGCATGCATACCTATATCGTCCAATAGCATGTATACATATATCGCCCAATAGCATGCGAGATATATCGCCCATAGCAAACGTAAACATATCAACAAGTACATAAACATATTACGAGCTATCAACTACCACATACAATACACATAGCACATACATGCATACCATAAATATCGAGTTAGTGTTACAAGACGCGAACGTACCTTCGTGATCTGGAAATTCACGATGCTTTGTCGGTACTACACGACGACAAGAGGTCAAAACGTATTCAGGATATCCTATCAATATAACAACGTACTTGTTAAGGATCTATCATTACGACGGACATTTTTAGTCAAAATGACCATTTTACCCCTGACACCCTAATTGGCGGAAATTCGCCAGCACTTCGTTACTTTGACTCTGATTTTCCAAAATTTCAACATAACTCTTACTCCAACATCATTTTCGAAATATAAATCATATTAATTAATGATTTACATCATAACAGGCATTTTAGGTAAAAATTACCATTTTGCCCCTGATGCCCCTAATCGGCGGAATTTCGCCAGAGCTTCGCTATTTTAACTCTAATCTTCCAAAATTTTGCCAGAACTCTGACCCCATCATGATTTTCGAAATAATGACTAAAATACCCCTATCATATGATATCTAATCATACTTGGAAGATTAAAGACTAATATAGCATTTCTACTCTAACTACCGAAAGAACTACGAACGCTTAAGTACCGAAAAACTTACTCAGAGCTTCGCTGCAAATTTTCCTCCAGAGCTCCTCTCTCTAACTTCTCTCTAGAATTCGAAATAGGCAAGAAGGAATGGTGTGAGATTTGTGAAGGGAAGAGGGTCCTATTTATAGAAGAAATTTTGGGTCCAACTTGGTAATTTTCCCTTTCCAAACTTGTAATTTTTCCCTTTATTTGAAAACTTCTCAAACAAGTTTTTCTCTCTCTTCTTTCTCTCTTGTTCGACATGCAGCCCCTAGGTGGCACAAAATTGCATCATCAATGATGATGTCATCAACTTGTTCAAGAAGGTTTTATACCGATAAAACCTCGATCGGTACCCGAATCGCGTAATCTCAAAATTCTGGATTCACAACTTTGAAGAACTTCTCTTTCTCTTCAAAAGTATCTAGGTTAACTTAATTTTTGATTCCATTCAGGGTTCCAACGGTTCAGCTTATTACTAACTTCTTCTACCGATCTCGGAATTAACTTCCGGAAAAGACCACTTCAAGATAAAAATCCACTGATCAATATTATACCCTGACTTTAGAAATCCTGTTCCTGGTTCTCTAGATAGGATCCGATTCCTATAGGTATTTATTTACTTTTCACCTTTTTACTTTAATTATTATTTAATTCAAGAGTTCCAAAATTATACTCCACCATTATTTATTTTTGTTTTCTTCTTCTTTTTCCCCCAAGGGATGTCGGCACACACATATACATTTTATATATATTTTTATTTTATTTTTTAATTAATTATTTAATTATTATTTTAATTATTTTTACATAATTTTTCACAAAATTTCCTATTGGTCCATTCATGCATTTAGGCTTAAAATTACCTAATCTCATTTATTTTTCTTCATCTTTTCTAATTAATTAGCAAACATATTTATGCTAATTTTCTAGCCATAAATCACTAATTATAGAGTTCTACATAATTTATCACAATTATTCCATTGTTCAAGCTTAAATAATTAACCAACAATTATTTAATCAGTCACTTATTATTTGTTGATAATTTTCTTATCTAGAACTAATTAGTTCCTCTCAGAATCTGAACTAACATTGCTATTTTATCTCCCATGTAAAATATCAATAATTATGGAGTTAGTTAAAATCTCCAAATACTTTATAATTGTTATTTTACAATTCTTCCAAGATTATAATTTATTAAATTACCAAAATTAGAGACAATATATTCTCTCAATTTTAATAATTATTTTACTACCTCTCAGGATTTTTCATAATTTTCCTAAGTTATTTATGTCCTACAATGGCATTTTTGTCATTTTGGCACTCTAATTTTCAAGATATTTTTCCCCTTTAAATTTGATATCACATATTCACCTATTTAATAGGTATTATTTCTTAATTTATGATATTTTCCCTAAGTCAAATTTTAGGGTATTACAAGATGGTTCAATAATTTTTTAATAGTAGAAACACATGCCAATATGCGTCGGTGTCGGTAAAATGGATTTGATTAAGGACAATTTATAAGTACCCCACCCAATATTTAAGTTTTGTAGGTCCCTTGGAATAATACTGTTATGGACCACTATTTTGGGCCCAGTGTATGCGGCCCAGTAAAGACAATTTATGACAGAATCCCTCCATAATCAGATAAAATACTAATCACCCTATAACCATGCCTATAATTCCGGGTAGTACAGATAGTTAGCAGGCATTTGTAGAACAAGGAGGCGCATATTGCCTGAGAAACGAAACCCTAGGTAATATCTAGAAATAGAAGATTAACCTACAGGTGCACATTTTCTATTCATTATCTTTTACTATACCGTTACACTGAGCACACACCCCACCCCCTTTGTGGCTAGAAGTCATACTTGTGTAGCTCAGTGATCCCATCGATTGTTCTTGGGAGTTTTCCTTATAGACTTCTCAAGAGCAGTGATACTCTCTTTGGTATCTGCTAATAGATATCTTGGGGAGAGTCATCGATCCAATATAAACTTCTTAGTCCATTGAGGCTAGACATCTGTGTTCTATAACAGAACAAATATCATATCAAAGGATCAGAAATAAAATAGGTTAATAACCTTTTGATCTAGTACTATGCATGGAAACTCTCTTACAAGTAAACTGTGGCAAGTTCGATTTTATTTATAACATCAAATTGTTAATACATGTCCTCATTTTTTTTATAAAAAAAAAAAAAAAAAAAAAAAAAAATTAGGTGAGTTGAGTTCTTAGTTTATTAAGGTTAGATATGGCTCCGGACTCAAAGAACGCTTACAGATGTATTTACCACCCTGAACTCATTAAATCAATAAAAAAAAAAGATCACTCGTAATAAATGCAAGAAAGGAATATGGCAAATAAGCAGCCATGGTTCTTATCGCTAGAGAGACTATATTTACTAAACAAAAGTCTCAAGTTTAAAAATTGAGGATTAAAAAAGGTACGTTAGGATAATATCCTTTTATTTAGAACTCAATTATTAGAAAGTCAAGTGTAATTGAGTTTAACTTGAAATGAAAATAATAAGAGAATACCCGCAACAAATAAAATTATGACTCATATAGGCATCACCTAACTTGTGATTCAGCACCTACTATTCTTCTTGCCTTAGTTTGTAGGTGAAGGCATACTCAGTGCTAACCTTCACTTCCGAAGAAAGAATGTGAAGTAGTCCTTCATGGTGGTAGAGTTGTTTATTTTATTTTATTTTTTTATGTAAAAATTTTAGGAAAGGGGTTGGGCTCACCCACAATCCAAGGGTAGGGCGCTTAGAGCCCAGTCCGCAGGGCATACTGGACAGAGAGTACACATGCCTCCACCTCTACCAGCGTTTCCACTGCTTCCCCGACCCCTAGGATGCCTCCCCCAGCGCCTTGACCAATGCAGGGATTGAACCCCCTCCATTGAGGTGAGGAAGTCCAACCCTCTTGCCAGTTGAACCCTAAGGACGAGGGGTGGTAGAGTTGTTTATAGTTGTAGTATTCAGGTCAAAGCCAAAGGCTTGGGCCTCCTTTGAACCAACACACATTAATTGAGAAGGGTCCCAAAAGGGAGAGGAAAAAAAAAGGTTGATGTTAATCTAACACACTGAAAAAAGTTTCATCTGCGTTTGGTATTCTAAAATATTTTGTGATTCATTTAACACTTTAAAATATTTTTTAAGTATATTCAATATCCTAAAATATTTTTATTCAATATCCTAAAATATTTTTCTAAGTGTGTCTAAAGTATTTTGTGGTTCAATTTTGCTCTGAAAGTATTTTTCATACACAATGTTAACTTCATTGTTAATTCCCAAAAAAGTTTATTAATTAAAGGTACCTATGTTCCATGCTTTCAATATTGAAAATAATTAAAGATTATGGTTGAAAATATGGGAGATAAGTGTAGAAAATATTAAAAATGACAACTGAAAAATGTGCAAAAGTGATTATTAAAAGTGATGACGATGAGTACTAATAAAAACAAGGAAGATGAGTATTTAAAAATATGAAAAAAGAGTGATTAAAAATTAACTCAAAAAATATTCTTAGAGAAAATTTGTACCACAATATTTTAGAATACTGAACACATGAAAAATACTTTTCAGATTAATCCACTAATATTTTATGCTAATAACAATCAACTAGTCTAGTTTACGGGAATGTAGACTCACAATGGAGGAACTTTGCTACCTCTAAGTAATCATCGCGATGTAAGCCTAAGGTTTGAGCACGAGACCACTGGTTAAATTAGAATAATTTATAGCCAGTTGTTCGAAGCGTTTAGTAGTACATGAAAAATATTTTAAGATACTGAATGTAGAAAATGAAAAATACTTTAAGCTATTGAACAGATCACAAAATACATTCAATACATCGAGATAAATACTTCTTGTGTTTGAAGAATCTTAACCCCCAAAAATTACGAAGCTTTTTTGGTTCAACCACTTGGACTTTTATCCGTACCGTTATCAACTTGTCCCTACAATTATTACATTATTGATTTAATAAATCAATCAATGATAGATGTAGAAATTTTATTGATAAATTTATGGTATTAGAAATAGAGTGTATTCCATGGATTTTATTTACAAAACATACTCATTGATCTTTAATGCAAGACCTTTTTCACGAAATTTAATGACCCATATATCTAGTTAATCTCCAAAAAGCCATACTCATCAAAGGGTGATTTTGTATAAATAAAAAATTTAACTAACTACTCCATCTATCCCTAAATATAAGCTTCAACTAACTAATTTACGCTTATAAAAAACTAATTTAGAGCAATAAATATGTATTTATTTTTCAACTATGCCTTTATTTATAGAGGGTAAATGAGAGAGACAATAAATGCATCAAATAATGTTAGGGGTAAAGTTGGAAAAAATGCAAAAAATGCTTTAATAAAACTAAAATGAGGCTTATATTTTGGAACAAGCCCTCTCGCAAATTTAAAATTTATATTTAGAGACGGAGGGAGTATATTTTTCCATATGATTATCAGACTCAGTTAAATTTAAGCATTATCAGATTTAGTTAGGGTTAGCTCTCCTTAAGATGTTTTTTACCTTTATATTGACTCGAATTCAAAATCTGTATTTAAGCTATCAAAGCCCTTTAACTAGAATTTACACATGTTAGTTAACTAATTATAATTGATTTACTTAATTATAGTAAAGTAGTTAATAAGACCTTATAAAATAGGAAAATGATGGAGTATTAAAATTAAAAACAAGGTTGTCAAACTAGTTTGAGCAAACATGGATATAGATTTGAAACTCAAATTGTTTATTTTTATCAAAAAATAAATATTACAATTGTATGATTAAATAATTAAAATATAGAAATAATAGTTTGATTTAAATATATTTCAAATTCAAATACTTAAAATTAAATTCAATAATATTTATAATTCATCATACTCTACACATAATTTCTATGAAGTTTATATATAAAGTTACTTAATATAATCAAACTTAAAAAGCTAACACTGGTTTAAGAGCGAATTAATACAATTTGGTAAGTTGAAAATGTGAAATTACAAGTGTTCTTTGTAAGATTTTAAATTTCAGTACAAGAGTCATAATTAAATAAAGTATTTCCTCTAGTTCTTAATATAAGATTTAATTGTGAAGTTGATTATAATCCTAAATATAATATATATTTGATTTTTTTTTTCATATTTTTCTCAATTTATCCATGCTCCGTTAACTATAAAATTAATTGCATGGATAAAAATAATAAATAAAAATTAGTTAATTTTCTTATAATAATTAAATGTGAAGTTAAACTCATTATTTGAACTTGCAAATTCCACTTAGTGAGCAGCTAACACAAATTCAAAAATGAGTTAATATGATTTTAAAAGCTAAAAACGCAAAATAACAAACTTTAGTTTGACAGCTTGTGGTCGTGGGTGTCACGATAATAATTAAATGTATATATAAATATACATTACAAGTGTTCTTTGTAAGATTTTAAATTTCGGTACAAGAGTCATAATTAAATAAAGTATTTCCTCTAGTTCTTAATATAAGATTTAATTGTGAAGTTGATTATAATCCTAAATATAATATATATTTGATTTTTTTTTTCATATTTTTCTCAATTTATCCATGCTCCGTTAAATGGAACAAAAGAGATTTAGAGGCCCACACGTGGCCGGAAGTCACTTTTTAGCTTTTTGTGATGTTTGAATCAATATTTTTTTAATTGGGTTTTTTAAGAAAAAATTGTTTTTTTTTTATAAAAAGAAAAATTTGTTTTAAACCATATGCCAAAATTTCATCATTTGGGCTTTTATACCGTGGAGAGGGATAAAGTTTCTATCATGAAGAGAGAAAAAATAAATACCTCATAAAGAAAAGATATTAGGTGCCTTTTACCAAAAAAAAAAGATATTAGGTGCCACCTTTTTTTATTAAAATAACATTCTGGTTCATATTATGAATTTACTTGCAGATGAAAATTTGATCCTAATTATATAAGTCTACTTAAAGGTTAATAATAATTTTTTCCTTAGTTATGAAAGTATTAAATAAATAAATAAATAATAAATTTAAGGAAAATCGATAAAAACTCCCTCATTATAAATTTAATTAATATGAATAACCAGATAAATTTATATATACGGAGAATGATAGTATTCTGATTGAGGTTATTATTACCAATTAAATTTTTATAGGGGGCTTTTCTTCAATTTTGCCTAAATTTTAAGTAATTTAGTATTTTCAAAATTTTCTCAATAATACATTAACTATTTTTATTTTTATTAAATTTATATTCTTTTTAGTCATTTGACATCCAAACTTACTTTTACACTAATGATCCAAATAAGTTTCAGTTTAGCAAACTAACTTTTTAAAAAGTTAATCAAAACATAAATTACAGTACATAATCTAACTTTTATCCTACTTTATGCTTGTAAAAATCATATTAAAAAAAAGCTACTTCTGACACCACTATTCCAAACATTAAAAAAATAAAATTGAAATGAGTACAAGTTATAATGATAAATTTGGATCTATGTTCACCGTCCAGTAGAGCAGAGGCCACAGACTCACTAGCTCATGACAACCAAGCAAGAAAATGAAAACCAAGCAAGGGTGTTCCTTATCCTGAGAGTTTTCGCTACCTCTCAAATAAAATTTGCATAACTTTTCTAATTATTTTCTTTTTTTCTTTTTAAGTTTTAGTATTAAAAAAAAAATACTACTTGAACTTTAAAATCACAAACCAGTTTTATTACCTATAAAAGTATATGTATTAATTATAAAAGTATAGATATCGACAATTCATTTTAGGAGGAAATTATTGATAAGAATTTTAAAATTCAATTAGTATTTTTTTTTTTATATATATATTTTTAGTATAGTTAGAACTTGGAAAAAGGTGAAACAATGTGGGACTCACAAGTGAGAAAAAGGTACGTGGGGGGGGGGGGGGCTCATGTATCCACTCACAATTTGTACTTTTCCTTGTGGCATCTCAGCTCTAAGAAGTTAGAATTCTCATTTTGACTGAGGTTAAGATCTTTTTGTATCTTCCTCAAATTGAGCAAATGTGGCATACTTTTGATGACAAGATGTATTCTTGTTGAACCACATAGCTTTGTTGACGGTCAGTGGTGGAGCTACACTGTGTTTGTGTGGGTAGGTGTAGACACAAAGTTTAAGGACTCAAATTGAGCAAATGTGGCATACTTTTGCTGACAAGATGTATTCTTGTTGAACCACATAGCTGTGTTGACAGTCAGTGGTGGAGCTACACTGTGCTTGTGTGGGTAGGTGTAGACACAAAGTTTAAGGACTCAAATTGAGCAAATGTGGCATACTTTTGCTGACAAGATGTATTCTTGTTGAACCACATAGCTGTGTTGACGGTCAGTGGTGGAGCTACACTGTGCTTGTGTGGGTAGGTGTAGACACAAAGTTTAAGGATATATATATATATATATTGAAGGATTTTATAAATATTGTTTAGGTGGCGTAGTGGTTATTACGTTAATCTCACACAGTGGAGGAGCCACACATTGGAGTTTATGGGTGCAAGTGCATCCACAAAAGTTTTAGAATATATATATTTTAAAGGAAGTCTTCAAGAAGAAGCACCGATGGTCTAGTGTGGTAGAATAATGTCTTGCCACAGAATATACCCAGGTTCGAATCCTGTCATGAGTATATTATGCTTTTCCTTTTTACAATTCACATTGAATCAAAAGCACACGTCAGTCTCACTGAATCAAACGCACACATAATCATCATTCTTTTTAATTGTGTCTTGCCACAAATATCGGGAAAAAAGTACAACAAAATACCCACTATTTCCATCTTTTTATATATTTTTAAAAATTATAAATTAAATACATTTATCATATATAATTTCACTCTTAATTATAAATAAATCCTAAAAATAAAACTTAGAATATTACAAAAGTCGTTGAGTTCATAGGGGTATCAGCTCTGTTGCAATGATCCATTCCATATTTCTTAAGGAGCTTTTGCAGATAATTTTCATTTGGTTAGACTCTTGATTATTTTTTTCTATGTTAAGTTGAAATTTTCTTTTCTTTTCTTGTCTATATTCATTTAATTTTTAATGCATTTAAAAATTTCCTTAAAAAAAAAAATTCAGAGGCGCTGCCCCCGAACCCCCAAATCCCCTCACGAATTGTGCACCCACAAATATAAATTCCTAGCTTCGCCATTGGTCTCCTGTTCGAACCAGACCCAAACAACTCTCTTAATTATTTTTTGGGCATGAACTTGTGGGCTTAAAGCAATTGAGGAGGCCCACCTTGCATCAGTGGATAAGGACAAGAAAGTGCTCATATTCAAATAAAAAATATGAGGAAAAATTACACATATTCAAACAATAAGGAAAAAGGCAGAAAAAGACAATTAAAAATTTCTTAACATCATAAAAATTATTACTAAAAAATATCTAATAACCCAAGTTTTTAGCAGGTGTAGTTCATATTCAGATATATATAATATATTTTCTCAACAAAATGCAAATATTTTCCATTTTATATATAGTTGAAGATTTTGTTTTTTTGGTCAATTATATAGTTGAAGATAAGTTACACATAATTTGCAATATTTTGTCTATCCCTTTGGAATTATTGAAATTCAAAATTTTTCTTTTAAAACCTTCCTTAAAAAAAATTCGGGGCGAACCTCCGAATCCCCCCCACTAATTATGCAGACACAAATAAAAAATCCTGACTCCGCCATTATTGACGGTGATAGGCATGTTCATGATGATATGTAGCATGCTCCTCCCGACGGTGGTCAAAGTATTTGTAATATCCTAATTTATTTATTATTATTTTTAGATTAAAAATATATAAAGAATAAAGAATAAATTATGCCTAAAAAAATAGAAAATTATATTTTTAAGGCTTAAAGAAATTTAATTGAGAAAGAGAATCTTAAAAAGAACCAAGTAGGATAATGTTAATGGGCCTCGCAACAACAACAGAACACTCCCTAATTTTTTTTTTTGGTTGCCCACCCGGTTCACCAGAGCTTCGCCCTGACTAATCCGAATCTGACCCGCATCGCGCACCTGACTATGGTGGTTACACACCACATTAACTCCCTCAATGTCCATTGTCTCTTGGCCCAACACATGATGAACAGAAAAAGCAAGTCCATATTTTCTTTTCTTTTTTTGATAAACAAAAAAAAAAGAGTAAATACCCTTTTAGGTCCCTGGAAAAACACGCTCTACCCATTTTGGTCCCTGAGTAAAAAAAATGTCATTTTGGTCCTTTTTAGGGACTAAAAATGATTTTTTGGGAATTTGTGAGGATTAAAATGCCCACAAAAAATGACTAAAATGACTAAAAGAGACCTTTTTTTTACTGTTTAAGGACTAAAAATGACATTTTTTTTACTCAGTGACCAAAATGGGTAGTGCGTGTTATTTCAGGGACCAAAAACTCAAAAAAAAAAAGTCCATATTTTCTCAACCCACGTGCCCATATCCTTGTATGCAGAACCATACTCACCTATTAGCTATCTATTTTTCTGAGCAAAAAAAAAAAAAGCTATCTATTCCATTTCTTCATTTTTTTTGTCATCGACCCAAAGGAGTAAAAAGGGAGACCACAACAAAAACACAATTTCCCCATCAACCCCAACGGCCCATGATGATAGCCCAAATCATAATTCCCTTTCATTCATTTAAACCATTTCCATTCATTTAGTGAAACCGTACTGCAGAAACACGTAATTATCTCGGCCTAAACACGTCAAAAATCACTATCAACACAATCAGTAAACCGGCAACTTCCACGGGATCTCACAATCGGATATGGCAGCGAGAGACTACCAGACCATGTCTCTCGAGCCCAGTGCTGTGTAATTTCCATCGGTTCATCCTCTCTTCTCCTCAGTGCAGACCAAGCTCGTTGTATATATATAACCATTGGTCCTGAAACTTTCCTTCATTCACGTTAGTTAACAAAAGCCAGAGATCAACGAGAAAGAGTGAGAGGCTGAGTTGGGAGTAAGAGAAAGTGAGAGAGCCGAGAGAAAGATGAAGGAGAGAGAGAGAGGGAAGCCATTCCCGTTGCTCTGTTTTTAACTCAGAAAACAGAGGTAATGTATGGAACTTATCTTCCTCTTTGTTTCCATAACACTGTCCTGAATATATATGTATTGTTAGGCATAAGAAAGCAGAAAGGAAACCGAAAAAAAGGGGACTACTGTTTTAAGCTTGCTTTTGCGTCTTCAAACTCGTTTAGTTCACTGCATAATATATATATATATATATAGTCTCTGCACTGGAAAAGAGAAAAGGAAACCAAGTGTGTTATATATATATTTAAGTCAAAACTTTGCAGAGAAAAGTTGTGGTCTTGGATAAGTTTAAATATGTTACTGCGCTGGGAAAAGTAAAAGGAAGTTTTGCTAATACACACACATTGCTTTTGGGAAAGAAATAAGGAAGTGGTTACTGTCAAATAATTGCTGTGCGTGATCATAGAAAGAAAAAGGAGAATAAGGGCTTGCTGATATATGAGTATATATATAAATAAAGAACCAAAGCTTGCTTATATATGAGTCTATATAAATAAGGAACCAAAGCTTGCATATATAGGAACACAACGTCGTACAGGGAAGAAATGATAGAGAAAAGATTTACTTTGTAATATATATATATATATATATATATATATATATATATATATATATATATATATATATATATATAATGGAATTTACTTTACTGATATAATATCATGAGATAAAAAGACAGAATCTGATCCAACTTACTCCTATATTATTTCATTTATTATATATATATAAAATAATAATAACAATAAAATGTATTTTTATGTTGTTAATATTTATTTAAACTCCTAATTTAAAGCATTAGGATATAGCACCTAAAAGTTCAAAATAATTGTAGAGAAATAGTAATGAATAGTAAAATCATAAGAATAGTAATTGTAATAAAATAAATAAATAATAATAATAAAATATTATTATTATTAAAAGTAATAAATAATATATATATATATATAAAATAATAATAATAATAATAAAATGTATTTTTATGTTGTTAATATTTATTTAAACTCCTAATTTAAAGCGTTAGGATAGCACCTAAAAGTTCAAAATAATTGTAGAGAAATAGTAATGAATAGTAAAATCATAAGAATAATAATTGTAATAAAATAAATAAATAATAATAATAAAATATTATTATTATTATTATTAAAAAAAGTAATAAATAATAAAGGAAATTATTAATTAATAATAAATCGAAAGGAAAATTTATAGTTACAATAGTCTCTTGATTTTTCAGTCTCGTTATAATTTGCTCACTTCATGCATTCCAAATATATTAAAATTTATGTATCTTAATTTTATGAAATTATAAATCATAATTTTTACTATGTGGAGTTTTAGAAGAGTTATTAATGGTTAGTAAATTGGCTGTGGTAGATTGATTTTTGGCATGTGTTTGAGCTCTTGGATTAGGAGCAGTGTGATAATAGTTAGCTTCGACGAGGTAACCACTTTCCACTTGTTATGTATATTGATATGTTGTTTGTGAGTATATTGTGAAATAATTATATATAACACACTTGTGAAATATTTTAATAGAAATTTCTTTGTGGAACCTTATGATTTGAATTGTGAAATATATACATTTATTTATTTATGTATAAGAATTGGGAATTGCGGTATTATGACATGGTTATGAAAATTATTTAAATAACATGACGTGAATGTGAAAATCTTGGGAAAAAAATTGGTTGAGTTATTTATAATGATAATTATGGAAAGGGTTGAATTGGAGAGAAATGAAGTAGTTTATTCCACCACGTGGTGAGGCCTCCATTGGTGCACGATGATTGGCTTTCTATTTGTCCCACCTGTTCAATGAGAGACTGGCCCATTAGTTCAATGAGAGCTTACGACACCTCACTAGTTCAGTGAAGGGAAAAGACCCATGGTCTAGGACATGTGCTCTGAAGATTTTGGTCGGTCCTCATTACATGACCAGTGAGCTTTTGAGTAACCAGTAACATGGATGTAACTTAGCTCATGGGTCTAGTCAGAGAAAATAAGGTGGTTCGGTTGGATTGATGAGAAGCATTGTGGGATTTGTGTTAATGAAAACTTTGATACAGAATTCATGACATGAAAATTTGTGACGTGTATATTCGTAAATTATATTTTTAATAATTTGTTATATAAATTGTTCCACTTAGCACCTCACTAGCACATATTAGTATTCGTAATAAGTTTGATTGATTGTTACCACATTTTTCACGTGATAGTTCCCGTGCGGGTCCATCAGGGAAGACCTCGGAAGTGTAGGCTACTTCTACCGAAAATAGCGCTTCTTACTTTTTGGGTATATGTTGGATGCTTATATATTGTCACGTTAGAGCTCATTTTTCATACTCTGATTTATTTTGGATATTTTGTTAAATGTTGAAGCACTATTAAGTTACTGATCAAACTAATATATAGTTATTTTGTTAAGTAAAATGGAGGACGTTACAGTATTCTTGTTGAACCACGTAGTTGCGTTGACGATGATAGGCATGTCATGTTGTCGTAACTCAACATATCAAAAATGATCATCATAATTGTCTGGCTCATTATGTTGTTGATGTCCATCATGTTCATATTGTCGACCGGTCAAGTACTCGTATTGGTGCTCATCATGTATGGGATGAAGATAGCTTTTGTCACTATAATTATATCTATGTGAATTGACATATCTATAGCGACTTGGCCGATGGAACATCGTTCTCTCTCTTTTTTTCTTCTCCTTTGTGACACAGACAGTGTTGAGGATTGAAGGGAAGCATTGAAGGTCTGGAGGCAGACCTTATGCTTTGATACTATATTGAATTTAGAGGGATAAAAGCACACTCTATTAATCTTTGAATAAAAAGAGAGTATATATGGGGTCATTATATAAGTAAACCTAGAGTTAACCCTATAATCTAATCAATCAAAATAATTAAAATATAATATCCTAAGATATAATACATATAAATGGTAGAATATCACCAAGAGGGGGGTTGAATTGAGTGATTTAAAATTCTTTGTAAATACCCCTGAACTTCACGCATAGAACAGAGACTATCAGAGAAGGAGAAGAGAGATAAACACAGAAGATTTATATTGGTTCGGTCTTAACTCTTGACCTACGTCCAGTCCCCAAACTCTCTGAGATTTTTACTATCACTTCAATCAATTACACACTATGTACTTGAAAGTTATCATCTCACTAGGATACACTCCCCCTTACAAGTTGTAATCTGATAACTCAATCTCAAAGACTCAATACTTTGAAATTCTTACAATGATTTATAATCAATAATAAACTCTTTAGAAGAATAGATAGATAAACACTGAAGTTTAGAATATCCGAAGATATTATACAGATGAGTGAAACAGTAAATGCACTTTGATCATTTAAGTGTTTTTATTTCTTGTTGTTCTGGGTTGTTGTGGTAGTTGGAACAAATTGAATGTGTCAGCTTATATATGATGAGGGCATTTAATGACGTTTGAAGATTCAATGAAGCCGTTGGAAATAATAAATAGCCATTAGACCATTTGCTTCATATGCTTTTATTCAACCCAAGTGCCCAGACATTTTTTGTTGACTTTTCTTAAGATTAATCCGTTGGATGATCTGGCGTCCAAACGAGGAAAGAAAACATTAAAGCCTTTGAAATGTGTAGAGAATGATTTGTCAAATCCGTGCTTCATTTTCTGAACCAACATTTAATCTTTCTGACGTAATCACTTGCTTTTTGGCTAATCTTCAGTTTATCATTCATTTGATCATCTGAAACTCACAAACAAATTGATTAAACATAGTTAGGAACAATGATGAGCGATGATATGAAATATGCAAAATATACTTGAAGATTTCGCATTTATGGACACGGAGATTTCAAAATAGGGATACATTGTACTCGAGTTAATTCAAGAAAACTATAGTACATGACTCGAGTTAAGCATTCTAGGCTCGAGTCACTAGATCATCTTCTTTGAAAATAAGTTTGAAGTTTGAATGAAGATGTCTTTGATGTATGACTTAGGCTCGAGGTTAAAATGTTTCACTCAAGTGCATGACTCAAGTTAAATAGCATAGGCTCAAGTCAAGCTTTTCTTTCGCAAATGAACTTCGAAATGACATTTCGAAAAAGGTCTGAAATCACGTCAACTTGAGTCATTAAGTGACTAACTTGAGTTAACTAATATATTAGAAAATATGTTTCAAACACTAAACTCGAGTTAAGAGATACTGGCTCAAGTCAAGGACTTTTGAAATTGAAAATAAGTTTAATTCCACAAAATATGACTTGAGTCAAATAGCACATGCTCGAGTCACTGACATTTCATAAATATTTCATAAGAGTTTATGACTCGAGTTAAGCAAGACTGGCTTGAGTCAATATATATTTAAAATACATTGAAAGCTCTTTACCTTGCATTGACTCGAGTTTGTCACCCTGACACTTGAGTCAAGTTAAGTTCAAATACTTTGACAAACTCTTTGTCTTGTGTTGACTCGAGTTTTACAATTATAAACTCGAATCAAACATGACAGTAAGCTATTGGTTTAAGTTTCATCAAGTTAAGAACATTTTGACTTAAATCATTAACTTCATTTTGTTTACAATTGTCAATTATCATCAAAACACATAGAGAACTAACAATACATCTATATCTCACTACTACAGATAATGGATTTAACGTTCGTTTTTTAACCTTGTAAAGTCCAAAAATAGGGGGACGTCTATCACGGAGGTGTAGTAAAGTCAAAGATACGACGTCCTAAAATATTTAGGATTCCATAATAGACTTATGGCGTCCTAAATTATTTAGGATGCCATATTTTTTAAAAACAAAAAACAAAAACAGACAGCGTCTTATACTATCATTGGAATATCATCCCAATAACCACGTCTTCGTTTTCATCACACTTTCATATACCAATTACAAATCCAAAACTTAAATCCAATAATCAACATAATGAATATCATCCCAGCAACCATGCGCCAATTGTACCAAGTATGTTAAGACCCAGACTCAGTGCAAGAACCAAAATAATTACAATCTAGTGAGGAATATACACATATAAGATTGCGAAGAGAAAAAAATCAAACAGAAGAAGAAAGTAAAAAAAATCAAAGGAGTAGATAATCGAATCTGGATCTATAGAGATGACGGTGAGATACAAGTGAAAACCTGATGAATCTTGAGGAATCTAAAACTAGATGATGGCAGAGTGGGTTTAGTGCAATTCATAACCGAAAAGAAGGAATTTGTTTGGCGCCAAGGAAACAGAGTCCTCTCAAGAAAAATCCTAAACCAGAAATCGTTCGTTTTTTCAGAGCCACCAGCCATTGATAATTCGTCTTCCTCCTGCTCCTTCACTAAGACAAATATAGCTACACAAGCCCCTTCCTTGGCTTCTCATTCCTCGCAAATGCCCAAATCCCAAACCCTAAGTTCTGTTAAGCTCTTCCACAGTGTTCTTCAAACCCTAAACTCATCACCTCCCTCTCCATCAGTTTCTCTCGAGCCGCATTACTCACCTCTTCCGCCGTCTTTCCTTCAATCTAAACTCATACCTAAAACCCGCTTCGTGGTGGATGCATTCCACCATGCTGGTGATTACTCTGTTGCCTACTTTCTTTCCCATTTCCACTTTGATCACTACACGAGTCAAGGAGACACTGACAACGTCGCCGTCGGCGAGGGAGGGAGAGGCAAGAGAGGGTTCGACGTAGGAGGGGGAGTGGCGTGGGAGGTATCTGAGAAGAAAGAAGAAAAATTAAACTTGGAAGGGACGTGGGTGCAGGGCTGAAGTGGATCGAGGAGTTGAGCATTTAATTTAATTCAAAGTGGGTGAGATGGCAGAGTGGGTGAGAAAAGTAGGCGAGATTTTGAATGTGTTTTGGCATCTATATTTAATTTAGGACGCCAAAAACCCTTCTTTTGGCGCCAAATGTAGCGTTTGGGTTCATTTTTGGTGTCATAAATTAAATATAAGACGCCAAAAGTACTGGTTTTATTGCCTCAGGTTCACTTTTGATGTCCTAAAAATAAAATAGGATGCCAAAAGTCCTTGTTTAGGTGTCCGAACTTTAAATCAGGACGCCCAAAGTTTATTTTGGCATCCTTTTCGGAAATTAGGACTCCAAATTTTTTTTTCATAATTACAAAAATGCCACCATCTTTTTTTACTTCTTTTTTTTTTAAAAAAAAGAAAGACGTTGTTTGGGGACGCCATATCTGTTTTTTGTAGTAGTGTCTATTCCTAAGATATAATAAATATCACACTAAATAATAATATAATGATTAATCTAAATAATTCATAATATTCTAACACGTACAATGATATAAACCACAAAGATTCCAACATTTGGAAAGCTAAGAATATTAAAAAAATTATTACAATCTTTATGAGCTTGTAGCCATATGGAAATCCATTGACTTAAGGATTGTGTCATCAATTTTAATTCCCAAATTGCTACCAAACCAACGAGCTCTAGCAAATGGGCAATAAAAAAGCTAAATGATCAAAAGATTCATTGTTGATAGCACAGAAGGAACATATCTCCAAGGCAAACAGAAGAAACTCATATTTATTTGTTCATTAATAAATACTTAATAAGTGGGCAAAAACCGATGAGCCTCTTTGCCTATACGAATTGTTCCCCATCGTCCATTGCATTAACTCTCAAGATTGCCTATATTCTCTTGTGTTCTTCTGCTATCTTTCCTTACCTATAAGTGTGAAAATAGGCTATGCTAAACTAGGTTTTACCTAAATAGGTATGGGCCAGCAACAAAGATTTAAAGCTTGAGTGGACTTGAACTTGTATGTAGGCTAATTTTGTAAAACTGAGTCTGGGGTTTCAAAAAGCCTGATACATGTTTAAAGGTCTACTTAAAAAGTAGGCCTTTAAACAACCTTTACAGCCTATGCCTCAAAATACATATATAATTCTTTACACTTATTTACAATCTCACATTACGTCTTAAAAGCCTAACATCCATTTTCACCGTAATATTGGCTTAGTAAGGAAAAGAAAAAAAAAAGTCTAGTGACAATAGTTGTCCAAAAAATTATAAATAAGAAAAATTAATCGTCTATTGACTAATGAGATATATTTTTTAAAATCGACCAACCAAAACAAGAAGCATGTAAAATTGAATTTTAGCTCTTTTAGTTTTCTCACATAAATTGGAGCAAACTCCTCCTCCTGAGATTATAATATTTCATTTGGCACTAAAATAAACTCATATCAATTATTTATGCTTTAGTGGATGACGCAAATCGGGGTACCATCAGTGGCAGAGCCACGTTGGCGTAGGTGTTCGCAAGTGCATACCTAAATCTCATCTTGATCTTGTCCCCCGTCTCCATATACCTAAATCTCGATCTCGTCCCCCGTTTGAAGTGTCTCCCGTTGCCCATCCATCTAGCCCTAATTTTCTCCTCAAGCTCCTTCTTGTCCATGCCAAGCCCTCTCCTACTTCCGCTGCTGATGTTTTGCCCATTGTTGATTCTGATATGAGACAGATTGCGGCCAGAGGGGGTAGCAGTGGTTATCGCAGCCGCAAGTGAGTCACTCTTCTTCATCTTTACTCTTTTGCCAGTTGCAACTTTCCGATTTGTGAATGTCTAGCAATTTCAGTACCAGAATTTGTAAAGAATGTTTAATGTATAATGATTTGGACTATAATTTCAGTACCGATTTGTGACCGATTTTCCTTTCTCTGTTTTTGTGATGACCGACCATTATGTATATAATCATGAATCCTCCATTAAGGATGAGATTCATCTAAATTTAACTGATTGTCCACTACCTGTTCTGTCATAGAACATAAATCTCTAGCCCTAGGTGGGCTAGGATGTCGATGTAGGATCAAATAGCTCTTTCCCAAGCATCCATGGATTGGATACCTAAGAGGATCAGAGATCACAAAGCACAGGGACTTGACCTAGGTGCGATACCTAGGGCCTACGTACCCTGAGGAGGGATCAAAGTCCACGTAGTTCGAGGATTACCGGAGGCGTTTAGCCAAGGGGGTGGTGTGTGTGCTCTGTGTGCAGTATATGCAATTGTGAGAGAGCTTAGAAGATGATCGAAGATAGATAGATCATAGATAGATGATGTGTACCTTTGGGGTTTAACTCCTATTTATAGAGTGTACCTTAGGTGGAATCGTATCGGCCTCATTAATATGATTGATCCTCATTAATATGATTGATCCGCATTGATATGATTGATCCTCATTAATATGATTGATCCGCATTGATATGATTGGATCCTCCTTTATGATTGATCCGCATTGATATGATTGGATCCTCCTTTATGATAGGCAGATCCTGATATGCAATATGCTCCTTGTTGGGCCATATATGGGATATGGGCATAATATTTATTCCATAACACTACCATTTTCCCATAACTATATGTGATTGGCAACCCATATTGGCTATAAATGTAATCTTCAATTTTGAAGCAATTGTCAAGGTTATAGATGTGGGATTATTATGTTTGAACCAAAATAACATTTGGCGTGCCAAAGTCTGGAGAATTTCTATATTCTCATTGTTGTTATATCACGTATTCTCATTTCCCATAACTATATGCTGCACTTGATTGTTCTTTGAGTTAGAAATTAAGAAATTATATCATGATGAGTCATGGGATACGAAATTGTGTGGAAGCTATCATGCTGGTTCGTTCTTTGTTGTTTCTGTCTTGCATATTTGTTTTGTCCTGAAATTATTTCAAGTTCAAAGTATTAGGATTAGAACTCCTTCATGTTAGGTGCTTTTGTGGGAATCTTAATTTTTCGATCACTAAGGCACCTTTATACTTGTGAACAACAAATATTTTAAAAAAAGTTTCAAATTCAATATAGGATAAGTGGTTGATGTACTTGTGCAAAGAGCATACTGCGAAATTGAGCAATCAGTTTATATTTCAATATTATGGGTTTTCTTTTAAGGTCATCTTCAGTTTTCTGTTGTACTATGGGTATCCATGCTCTACCTAAATCTCATCAGTTTTTAACTATATGCTGCACTTGATTGTTCTTTGAGTAAGAAATTAATGAAATCTGTCTTATATGGTGCTTCTTGCGTTTTCATCTTTCTATGTTTTCCCCTAAGTATAGGCTAGGATGATTTTTACCGTTTTGTTTCAAAAAAAAATGAAGGATACAATCTTATTTCAAACGTCTACAACCCACAAATACAGAACTCAAATCTCAAAGTGAGCAAGTTTCAAATAGTATTTCAATTCCAGCTGTCCAAGAATCCTATCAACCACCACAAGCATCTCAATTTCAAAGTTTTTAATCACCACCTCAAGCAAAAGTTAATATAGAAAATCTTGAAGCGCATCCGGGAAAAAACCTTTCAATTTATTCAATGACATCAAATCCTATAGAAAGAGGATATTCAGAGAGCTTATTTGCTCAAGGGGCCAACTCAACTAATTCTTAAACCATTCCCTCAAATGAAGATGTATGGAAAAATGCGTAGATTCAATCATAAGTGGTACGAAAATTTTGATTATTATTTTTCTATGTTAAGTTGAAGTTTTCTTTTCTTTTCTTATCTATATTCTTTTGTTTTTTTTAATGCATTTAAAACTTTTCTTAAAAAAAATTCGGGGCAGCGAATCCCCCTATTAATTGTGCGGACACAAACACAAAATCCTGACTTCGCCACTGGGTACCATCTTGAGCAATCGAAGAAGAGAGGTAGGGATGAATGATTGATGTGAATGTAAGGGTTAAGTATGTGTTAATGACAAAGGGTTGTAAAACTTAAGATTAATGCTAAGTTGGTAAATTTCTAAAATTATTTTGATGATATTATATATGGGAAAAACACTTCTCATGTTGTAGGAGAAGTGTATTCTCATGTTATACACACATGAAATGGTGAGACCCACACACACACACACACACACACACATATATATATATATATATATATATATATATATATATATATATATATATATATACACACACATACAATTAGCATTATATATATTTTACCTCGATTTCCTTAATTTGTGGTAATAGCACTCGGTGAAATTTCAAGGTTGGCGCATATAAGTGACCAGCACAAGATCACATGTTGGCAACATTTATTGGACCCATTTTAAAAAATTCATTTCACCAATACTATATAAGATTGGAATAATTACTAACAGATGATCAAAAATAAAAAGGATAACTTAAATAAAATGGAATCTATTGAGACTCCAAACTACTATCTGTTTTTTTTGTCATGTTCACAAGTCAAAGCATATTTTAAATACACTGGCCTATTCATGCAGCGCAGGGGCTTGCCAGTATAATTTTAGGCCTCTCTTCTATAAAAGGTCTATATTTTAAAGCTCGACCAATTTACTCACGGGTTCAAACCGCACCGCAGGTTTTGAGCTAGTTTATTAAGACAAATATTTTTAAAGTATTAAATGTTTTATTTTTTTTATAAATAGAATAAATGACTATTTGTCTTAATTAAAACAAATTTTTCATGAGATAGAAACTCTATATTCTATTTTTTTCATTGTGTGTTATTATTTTCTCTTTTTAACATAATTCGCATAATATTCAGACCTCTTCAAATACAATAAAAAAATTATTCTCTTTTCTTACCATACATCAATAAAAAAAATGATTCTTTCAATATTTCATAAGCAAAAATTTCGATCTGTAGAAATATTAAGAACAAAATAAAATATTCTTAAAAATTGAGTTTTTTAAAATAAAAAAATTGTAACATCCCAATTTCAGAGCCAATTTTTTTTTTTAAAAATTTCCAATTAATTAGGGAATATATTTATACTAATTTTTTTTAGCCATTACCACTAATTCTAGGGTTTTACATGATTATCTCTGAATTTTCCTTCGTTTATACTTAAGTAATTAGCCAGTAATTACCTAATTACCTTCTTATCAATTGTGGTTAATTTCCTTAATTAAGATAACTCTTTATCTTCAAACTTTTGTATTAACATTAGAATTCCATGACTCCTGCATTATTTTAGAATTTACGGGGGCTTTTTGGTCTTTTCAATACTTTTTGAGTATTCTTCTTCAATTTCTCCAAGTTTGTAATTTATCAAATTACCAAAATTAGAGATATATATACCCTCTCAATTTTAATAATTATTTAACTGATATTTAGGATTTTTCACAATTTTTCTTAAGTTTTTATACCTTCCAAGGGTATTTTGGTCATTTTGACCCCATAGTTCTCTTTCCTAATTTTCCTAAGATATTTTCCCTTGGAAAATAAGATAATTACCACTTAATATTTGATATCTCATATTCACCTATTTTTTATAGGTATAATTTTTCTAAATTATAATACAGATTTTTAGGGTATTACATTTCTTCCCCCCTTAAACAAAATTTCGTCCTCGAAATTTGCACTCTACCATCTAAACTTTGTACTAACTAAACTCCGTCCTACTCGAACTTTGGACTATACGTGTCGGATCTTCACTTTGTCTGTCAGCCGCCCTTCTTGGTATTCGGGAATTCGCCTTGGTTTGACCATAAAGATCTTGTTATTTCGTACTTTGATATATGATGTTTCCCCGTGGTTCCCATACACCACGGTTAACACCACAAATACCAAAATGGATACCAAAAATGTCCCCATGGTTCCCATACACCATGGTAATATAAGATACCTCCTACTTAATGACATGATCACGGTCGAATATAACTTAAGAAATATGGAAAACGTTATGGAAGTCTAACCATATTCGGGAATAAGGCTATCTAATAGCGACTGGTTCGTTTAAATACTTCGAATGATTTCACGAAATGTGAACTACATGTTCGCCTTTGAGGTGTTCTTTTGACACCAACCTCTAGGATATATGATCATTACTATCACCAAAGGATTCTCACGATCCTTTGTGACTTGTATAAACTATTTAGGAACGTGATCAATCATATCCCGTCTAAGAAAAATTTCTGCTCCGACAACTTCGTTGAGCAATATCAGTGATTTACACTTCTGCCCGTACAAGGCGTCAATCTATGTTATCTCGATTATAAGAAAATTTGGAAGTTCGGCTTCATCAGGCGTATTTACAGTTTCGCGGGGAATTTCCTTTGTCAAGATTAAGCTTTCATACCCATGCAGCTTTCGTTTCCTCGAATCGTCATGTGAGATACCGGTACAAATTTTTCTATAGAGAGTAACTACTCGATATTTTCTCTATCCGGTTGCTACTTATTTTCTACATCGTAGCCTTATAGTAACTGTATCCAGCGAAAGTTCTCTTGAATCTGCGGTACTATCCCGCTAGACCCAACGCTACACATTTACGTTTACTATTTTCTGGTTATTCTTATTCCAGAAATGATCCTTCTTTGCCTAAAAGTAGTTTACAACATCGTTGCGTTGTGTAACATGGCCCAGAAAGTTTATTTCTGACAGCCAACACTCATATCTAGTAAAGAGTTACATCTTTCTCTCACTACTGATAGTCGTTTATTCTTGGCGTTTCTATTCTTATTTCTGAATAGATGAGGACGTTTATCAAACAACACCTCTATTACTGTAACTATGCGTCTGAGAGAAGTTTTGGTTTAAGTACCCTATGAACAAGGTAGGTGCAATTTGTTTTGGAAACATCACAAGAGATTTCCAAGTGTTCATACTTAGTCCTGAGAACTATTCTCAGAACAATGGTAGTTTTGATTTGCAGCTGGTGATGCTTTGATCAATTGATCTTAAACATACGATTTAGATGATGGATTGTCAAAGAAAGTAGTACTTGTTTCTGACAATTGCTTCATCCTACTGACGATAGTGGATACAAGATTACAAACTCTTGTTTCCTTTTAAGAATATAATCAGAAGTTTCTATAGTGGTACGTTGGATTGCGATAAGCCTTCCTTTCTGGTTGTCCTTCAAGTTGCTTCCTCAGCTTTTATATTCCGTCAACAACATTTGGTACGGCTATTTTGATATTGATCCTATGCTAGGCATCGGTCAATAGTAGATTTCTAAAACTTCTCTTTCTGGGGGTATTTTGGTAAGGTTTATTAGAGAGTTCATTTATAGCCGAGTTGTTTTTGAGTACGAATTTGATTTCCGTATCGGTTCTAACTCCGCTTGTGAGAGTTATACTCCCATTGTCATCGTTCTTCATCACCGTTAGTTTAACACTATGAAGGATATCGTTGACGCTATGAAGTAATAGTAAAATTTATGTTATACCCGCAACTTGGTTCAAAACACGCTTTACAAGCTAAAAGCTCACACCCAATGATGTAGCTACTATTATATCGTAAGGAAATATATACGTATGCATCCCAAAAGGATCCGTACAAGTATCGATAGTAGTTGATCGGTCTAGCACCCGGATCGGATTATATTTGAAATAGGTTTTACTAAGCGATAGTTTCCGGAATCATCTCTGAAGATGTTCCAGCCTCCAACACACGTGATGCCATCGCCTGGCTTGAGATCCGTAGCCCTTTCCTCACAACTTTTAGAGGACAGTGCATACTGATGTGTCCAGGTTGCAGACACTTGAAGCATATGAGCTTTCCGTCGCAGTCAGTTTTCAGCTTATGATGCCTCCCACAATCTGGACATGATCGGGGTCCTGTCATTCCAGAGTTGTTCTGCTGCCTATTCGTTCCTTGGTAGTCCCTTCCATACTCAGGACAGTCCTTGATAATGTGTCCCGGCTTTCGACATTTGTAGCAAATCTGTTGCCCACTACAGCGGACACTAGGATGGTACTCTTCGCAATTTGGACATAGTTGAAACCTTGACACTTTCTGAGAGCTTGCTGCTCAATCTGAACTATGTTCTTGCCCTTTTCTTGATTGTTGTCCGCAGGAAACTTTCTTTTCAACGAGGGGTTTCCCTGGCTAAGTTCGTCATGACTTACTTCGCTATTGTTGGATTCCCCTGCTCTACGCAGCTTTTCTAAGTTGTACTCCATCATACGACAGAATTCTAGTACCTCAATCTGTCTTTCTTGTCTTTCAGCCAAGAGAGTATCAATAAGAATCTGCTGTTCCCTCAGCTTTTCTTGCTGTTCTTTCAGTTTCTCCTTCAAAGTCTTCCGCTCCTTCAGCTTTTCCCTATGAGTCTTCTGCTCCTTCAGCTCTTCCATCAACTCTTGTAACTTTCTTTCGTTTTCCCTCAGTTCTTGCAACACACTTTGGTGTTCAAGATGTTGTACTGGGACTGGTATCACCCGTGGTTGTCCACCTTTATTCCCACCTAGATCTCGGTCTTGACTTCCCAGAATTTCGATTCCCTGCCAACCTTCCATCCTATCTTTCTACTAGCAATTTTAAGGAATAATTTAGTCTTCTAAACAGTAGGATATTTACATGGTAATGATCATGGCAAAAATGTCATATTATGTAGCTGGTTGTCTTGGACTAGCTCTTGAAAAGAATTTAGAATGGAGTTAACATTGGTTATAAGAATTTATTTGTCCGTTCTCTCCAGAATTCGTCTTGGACAAAGAGGTTTAGAGATACTGGGAAAGAGTAGTCATTAAGAGTCTTTGCAAACACATATATATTAAACATATGCCTAAAATGTTACAATCGCCGGCACTTCCTAACCTACTGGCCAAACTAGTCAATATGTCATAAACCCTTCCTGGTTACATCAGCTATTTTACAACTTCTGAGGTTTTTAAGAAGCGTCAAAATACTAATAAACAGTCCTGTATTCCTTCCTATTATCTTCAGATCATTCTTGTTTCTGCTTCTTTAAACGTCGTGGATTACCCGCCACTTGAGACGACGAAGGAATGTATGAAAACTTTGGATAAGGCCTTCTCCTAAGAGCTCGTTTGTGATTTCCACCCAAAAATGGTTTCGAGGAAAATGGTATAAGGTAGATTTCGCCCAATCTTCACGGGAGTGAAATGGAATGAAGTACATATTTCTTCGATCATACGTTGTCCCTACATTTTGCAAATATCGGTAAAATGCATCCTTTACCGTTATTGATGTTGAAAGGCATTTCCATAGTCGAGGCTCAGAATGTCTACTAATATCCCGTTTTGATCTAGGACATGGTTTAGGAAAACAGGTTTATAACTGGTATGAGATTCATTGTCGGAAATCTCCTGGTTACTAGAGTGAGAATCATCATAATTGTCTTCATCAGACGAATGGTCTGATGAATCTGGTTCTTCTGGCTCAGGCGAAAGTTGAACTATATTCGGAAGTGCATGGTTTATGAGTTTAGGCTCACGATTTGGGTAAACTGGGTACTCTAGTCCAGAATGGTACACGGGTCTAGCTATATGAACACTTGTAGGGCCGGGAGTTTAGATTCAAAAATTCAGGATTAGGGTTATACTCTGGCCCGAGATAGTGTTCTGGTTCAAGTGCAGGATAGTATGCTGGTTTTGGATCGTAAATCGGTTCAGAGTTACTGTTGATCCCTGTGTGTCTAGGGTTTATTGATTTCCATGCAGTACGTCTCATGATTCCGTGATGATTTACGTAAGAAGGTTCTCCACGGTCCATCTTTACTGTATCCTATGAAAATCGTTAGACGTATACGAAAGACATTGACTAGTATATTACAGATTTTTACTTCACTAGTATTTACACTAGAAATGGACGGACACCCTCAATATTTCTTTTATTAAGAATTCCGTTAGTTCGCTCTTTTCAGGAACAGGTACTTGAACACGTATCGGGAGTTCCTCTATATGAGTCAAATACTGCATGTATCTATACTCGTTGGCTTCAGGGTTTTGTCTGACATGCCCCAGCTTCACGTAAGTGTCAGTACTCATTTTCAAAATGTGCTCAAAGTTAAAAGGCTGGAGAACCTAACTCCGTTAACTAAACAGAATGGCCAGGTAAGTGTCTACCATGGGGGCCTCACCGACTTATACGGCGACTGATTGGCACACCCACGTATACTAGCCTTGCCTTCGGCACCAAACTGTTCGTAGTAACATAGTTAAGTTCTTGCCAGGACTGCTGCTCTGATACAAAAAATGTAACATCCCAATTTCAGAGCCAAAATTTTTTTTCTTCAAAATTTCCAATTAATTAGGGAATATATTTATACTAATTTTTTTTTAGCCATTACCACTAATTCTAGGGTTTTACATGATTATCTCTGAATTTTCCTTCGTTTATGCTTAAGTAATTAGCCAGTAATTACCTAATTACCTTATTATCAATTGTGGTTAATTTCCTTAATTAAGATAACTCTTTATCTTCAAACTTTTGTATTAACATTAGAATTCCATGACTCCTGCATTATTTTAGAATTTACGTGGGCCTTTTGGTCTTTTCAATACTTTTTGAGTATTCTTCTTCAATTTCTCCAAGTTTGTAATTTATCAAATTACCAAAATTAGAGATATATATACCCTCTCAATTTTAATAATTATTTCACTGATATTTAGGATTTTTCACAATTTTTCTCAAGTTTTTATACCTTCCAAGGGTATTTTGGTCATTTTGACCCCATAGTTCTCTTTCCTAATTTTCCTAAGAGATTTTCCCTTGGAAAATAAGATAATTATCACTTAATATTTGATATCTCATATTCACCTATTTTTTATAGGTATAATTTTTCTAAATTATAATACAGATTTTTAGGGTATTACAAAAATCAATTAAAAGACTTTTAACTAACTATAATGTTATCAACAAGCTTTTCTTAGCTTTTAAATAAGAATATAATCAATTTTTTTTTAAAAAAAAACATTAAATAGAAACACTATATGATTTGGAAAACATTTCCAATTGATAAAAAAAAAAAAAAAAAATCATTAGCTCAAAGCAAAACTCAACTTGTAGTCATTTAACAAATTTTCTTAAAAACATTTGGTGGGTTTAAATGGCCTAGCCTACATTGTAACATCTCAAATTTTATAAAATGATATTAGGGTTTATAAATTAACTTGAAAATTTAGAGTAAAATAAACTCATTGTTTGTAATAGAATTAAGAAAAAAATGAAATATGATTAGGGATTGGAAGAGAAACTCTTAAACGAGATATATGCTACCTAATTATACTTTTTTAAGGTATCAAATTATATTTGTGAAAAATAAGTACAACATTAAAGAAAATAAATATTTAATATTTACTTCAATTTAATAGGATAATTTCATGGCAATTGAAATTTACCATGTAATTATTTGAGTAATGAGAATTTACTCAAAAAGATCAGCGGCTGGCGAACTTCCTTTTCTTTTCTTTTTCTCTCCGTACACCTGTCAAGTAAGTTATCTACCTCCTATTTCTAAGGCTTTTCCTATTTAATTTTAGGTATTTAATGTTAGAAAAATTTAGGGTTGTTAGATTTCATAATCTTAAGCCTTCTAATTGATTATTTTGCTATTAATGAAGTTAGTGAGGTTTGAATAGGAGTTGTATGGTTTAGATTTTTGCTTGAGTGGTTGATTTGAAGAAACTAAAGTTATGGTTTGGTTATGAAATTGTGATTTATGAGATGGGATATGTTAATTTCGAATTTAATGATTCATTTTAACTTATTGGAGGTTATGTTGATGATTTAATAGTTTGGGTTTGAGGTTTATGATGGAATGTGAATATTAAGAATTTTGGGTGAAACTCTAAGTGTAGAAAATTAGGTGTTTTAGAATAAATTGAAGAGGTTGTGATCAATTGATAACTCTAAAGGGTGAAAGCGAATTATTGGGAGAAAGAAAAGGAATTGTGATGATGATTTGATTAATAATTGATTTATAGGTTTTTTTTTCTTAAGTATTAAAGTGAGCAAAATTTTAGGGGTTTTATGATGATTGGATAGAATTATTATTGTCAATAATTTTAATGAGAGGAATATAGTTATTGATGATAAAAATATGCTTGTGATAGAGAAATTGTGTTATAACTTATGGTAGTAAATTGAGAATTTTGAGGCTTTATATTAAAGTGAACAATTTGGAGGTTATATGAAGATTCCAGTTAGGGGTTTGATTTTTCAGTTAGGCTTTGGGTTGATATTGATATTGTGATTATTGGAAATGAGGATTAATAATTGGTTTACGTTAATATGGGTTACATTTGAAGTTTAATTGGTTTATGTAGGTAATTAAGCTTGATTTTTTCTCAAATGAGCATTTGGAGGTTGGGATCCTAAGTTATAAATTGGAGTTTCTGATTTATTGGAATAAATGAAGGCCAATGGTTGGCTTCTAGAGAGATATTAAGCCTCTAATTTGTTGTTGTAGCCACTCAATTAGTTTGAATACTAAATTGTGGTTCCAATTGATTGTTATAGATTGATTTGTGAATTGTGATTGAGCTTGTAGTTTGGATTCTTATGGTAAACTTAACTTTGGCGAGAAGTAACCATTTTCCATTTGTTATGTGTGTTGGTATGTTGTTTGTAAGTATTTTGTGGAATGATTGTGAGAATGAAAATGGTATATTGATATACTTTGAATTGTTTATTGAGACTAAGATAGTTATCATGATGTTGATAAGTATTTTAATAGAAATTGCCTTGTGAAACTGTGCGTGTGTATGAGAGTCAGAGTGAGAGTTGAGAATTGAGATATTATGAGATGTATATGAAAATGATTTGAATAAAATGATTTGAATGTGACAATCTTGAGAAATTCCATTAAAATATTTATGGACAATTATTATGATGGTTAGATTGTGATGAGATGAAGAAGTTTGTTCCACCATGTGGTGTAGCCTCCATTGGTGCACGATGGTTGGTTTTTCTCTATCCCACTAGTTCAATGAGAGAGTGTCCCACTGGTTCAACGAACAAAGGTCACATTGGTTCAATGAGGGGGCTACAACATCCCACTAATTCACCGAGGGGAAAAGATCCTTAGTCTACACATGTGCTTTATAGATTTTGACTAGTCCTCATCACATGACTAGTGAGATTTTAAGTGGCTAGTAACATGGATAGTAACTTAGCCCATAGGTCTAGTTTGCATAAATAAGGCAATGTGGTTGGAGGCAACTTGGGAATTGTGTTGTGATACAAAATTTGTGATATAAAAATTGTGACATAGAATTTGTTATATGAAAATTGTGATATCGAAAACACAATACGGAATTTGTGTATGGAAATTGTGATATAGATTTTGTGATATGGAAATTGTGATATGAAATTTGCGATTGGAGTTTGTGATATGGGGTTTGCAAAATGGAATGTGTGATATGAAATTATGTGAATTATATCTCTACTACTTTATTATATAAACTGTTCCACTTGGCACCTCACAAGCACATATTAGCATGTGTAATTAGTGAATGACTAGTTACTAGGGATTTTGTCTCACCTGATTGATTTAACTTTTTTCAGGTAATAGTTATTCTACTAATCAATTGGGGAAGGCTCTAGAGTCTTGATTATTGTGATAATATTTATAAAGTTTCCTCCTTTTTATTCATGTGGTAAATTGTTGTATATTGTCGCTACAGGGCTCATGTTGCATTCTCTGATGTAATATTGTGTTTTGGATTATACCAGTTTCTATCATGGATAAGTAACTTAAGTGGATATTTGAGAAAATTGTTATTTAAGTATTTTAATAATTGAGTTTGATATTGGGCTTGTGGTCGGATAAATATATTCTAGACTTTGAGAAGCCCAAGGCCCAAACATATTGATTAATTATAGTTTAGTTTGTAAAATGATGCAAAGAGTTTTATTAATCATGATAGATTTAAAATGTTTGACGGTCGGATAGTTGAGTTATGATGTTTAAAAATGTTTGTGAATTTTGAATATTATTAGAAAATGAGTTTATCCTTGGGCTTATGGTTGAATACTCTATTCTGAGTTTCAAGAAGCTAAAGGCTCAACTGTTAATTGTAATGACTTTATAAATGTGTTGTTTTGAAATAACTTAGTACACAATTATTTAGAAAGGTTTTATTATCCATGATAGATTTAAAATGACCGGTTTATTATTTTCCATCATGAATAGATACTTGTAGGGGTTTAAGTCTTTTATAATCATGGTAGTGTATGGTAGTGTTTTCAAATGTTAGTTGAACTCTTTTTCTACCATGATTAACTTTTAAAAGATGAGTTGTAATCTATTCTACTATGGTAGACCTTTATGTTTAAGTTTTCTCCTTTACGCTGTAGTATTATTTATTATCAGAATATTTGATTAAGTGTATGGATAATTGAGTTTTAAGGAAAATATTTTACACGTGGCCCGTTTAAGCCTACGGCCCTACAAGACTAGCATTTTTAGACCCCACTACTTTTGGAGGCTCTAAATTATAAGCCCGACCCTTGACTTAAACGAGCTTCAATAGGCCGGCTTGATAAGCTTAGACCGTTTTCCTGACTCTGAGTTATATATAATTAATTGTATGATTTATAGTTCATAAATAACATATTTTATTCTTTTTTTAATAAAGAGCACAGTTTATCTTAAACTATACAAAATGTAATACCCTAAAAATTTGTATTATAATTTAGTAAAATTATACTTATCAAAAATAGGTGAATATGAGATATCAAATATTAAGTAATAATTAGCTTATTTTCTAAGGAAAAATCTCTAGAAAATTAGAGAGTTTAAGGGCCAAAGTGCCAAAATGACGGAAATACCCCTAAGGGACATAAATGACTTAGAAAATTTGTGAAAAATCCTAAAAGGCAGTAAAATGGTTAATTGAATTGAGAGAGTATGCTATCTCTAATTATTGTAATTTGATAAATTATGAACTTGGAGAAATTGTTGGAAAATACTCAAAAAGAAGTGAAATGACCATAATACCTTTGTAATTTATAAAAAATGCAAGAGGCATGAAAATACTAATATTAATACAAGAATATGAAGGTAATGAGGTGTTGTAATTTGGAAAATTATCAACAAGTGATAAAAGAATAATTAAGTAATATTGGGCTAATTACTTAAGCATAAGTAAAGGAAATTCATGAATAATTATGTAAAACCCTAAAAATGGTGGTTTTTCGTTTAAAATTAGTAAGAATGTAATTACTAATTAATGGGAGATTTTTGAGAAAAATGGATGAGTTTAGGTATTTTTAAGCCTAAATGCAAGAATAGACCAATAGGAAAATTTTGTAAAAATTATGTAAAAATAATTATTTAATTAATTAAATAATTAATCAAATAAATAAAAAAAACGAAATAAAAAAAGGGCAGAAAAAAAAAAAGAAATGAAAAATAATTTGTGCAACTTGCAAATATTTTAATAATATAATTAATTAAAGTAAAAATGATGAATAGTAATTTAGAAATTAGGAAACGGATCCTATCTGGAGATCTAGGAATGGGATTTCCAATGTCGGGGTAGAATATTGATCGGTGGAATTTTATCTTCCATTAGACTCTTGCGGAAGTAAATTTCAAGCCGTTTGTGCATTTTCCTAATAAAACAAAATAGGAAAAATGCATATAGGCCATCTAGGAATGAGTTTGAATTTATTTTGACATATTTGGAATCAGTGAATTTTTCTGAAGAAGTTGATAATTCCAGAAATGCGTTCTGAAACCGGACACGTTCGGACATGTTTTTCGAGAAAACTTCAACTGGACTATTGGAACCCTGTAAGAGACCAAAATCTAAGTTAAATTAGATATTATTGATGAGGAAGAGAAGATCTTCAGAGTTATGAATTCAGAAGTTTGAGATTTCTCCGAAATCACGCGAATCGGACACCGATCGGGAAAATTCTATCGAGACGGCAAAAAGCAAAAAAATGGCATGGTGACTCATGGAAGGGAGCTGCACGTTTTGGAGGCTTTCCATGGCCAAGAATCATCCAACAAAACCATAATTTTCCATGGTTTATATTCAAAGAGAAGGAGTTTTGAAAATGCCCAAAATACCCTTTCAAATCTCTATAAATAAGAGGCCTTGCCTCTTGAAATCTTCACACCAATTTCCACTCCTCCTTTGGCCGAAATCTTAGAGGGAGAAAGAAGAGAGAGAAGCTACGGAAAAATTCTCAAGAAGTCTTCAACGGGTAAGTCTTTCGGGCTTTAGCTTTCAAGTTCGAGTTTTAGTTCGGTAGTTAGTAGAAATGTTAGTTAGTTCTAGGAAGTAGGGGATGAAATTCCTATACTTGTTTTTAGGCCTCATTGCATTGAAAAATATGCCTGAAGAGGTAAAAACATAGTAGGGATCGAGTCTCCGAAAAGTTGAAGCTTTTGAAGTTCTTTCAAAAATAGGGGTTGTAATGCTAGAATAGCCTTTAATGTTTTAAGTATGATTGGATATCATATGGGAGGGATATTTTAGTATTTATTTTCGGAAATCAAAATGGCGTCGAAGTTCTGGCGAAATTTTGGGAAGAAAAGTAGTCAGAGTAACGAAGTGCTGGCGAAATTTCGCCAATTAGGGGCATAGGGGTAAAATGGTAATTTTTACCTAAAATGCCAGTTATAATGTCAAATCACTAATGAAAGTGATATTACTCTTATAGGATATCAGAAACTCTGATTTGTTGCCGTTACGCTGCCGAAGTGCCGCTGTTGGACGTTTTCACGTTTTTCCGTAAAAAAGTACGTTTTCTGCCAGAAGTACCTAACGTCGTCAACGAAGGTACGTTCGCGTACTGTAACACTAATCTAGTGCTGCTTATATACATATATGTGATAGGTACATTCACGGATAGAGGCTCTGTCTAGGGTCACCGACTCGGATTGAGGCTCTGTCTAGGGTCACTGACTTGGATAGGGATTCTGTTTGGGGTCACCGCTTTGGATAAAGATTCTGTTAAGGGTCACCAAATGGATAGAGATTCTGATTAGGGTAACCACTTATATGTACTGCTCTTTGCTTATGATCTGTCATCATGAATCATACAACTGTTTTATACTCTTGTGTTGTTGTGCTGCTGCTATGTCATGAATATCTGTCATTCCCTATACTGTTTTATTTGAGCATAAGGTTAACCGTTACCTGAGATCCAATGCGTTAAATTGGATCTCAGCTATAGCTTCAGGGTCAGGAGGACCATGGATCGGAGATCGAGGCAAGCTGCACGAGTAGGCTCATGGTTGGAGGGCATGTAGCATGAGTGAGCTCTGAGACGGAGATGTCACTTTATCGTTTTCCGTAATTACCTATGAGAACAATAGGATGATGTATCAACACTGTATTACACTCTGGTTATCGTTTTAATGGGAATCAGTTACTCTTACGCTCCAAGGCTCGACTCTGATTTTTAAAAAAAAATGGCTCTGGAATTGGGATGTTACACAAAACATAAGAGGAGTGTTAAAAGTGCTTAACCTCTTCATACCAAGAAAATAAGTGATTAACCTCTACTTCTTGCCCCTTTTTATTTTTTCATATGCTACGTGATAAGGAATTTAGGTTAGATACTCCTCCAGTTTTTAATATAAGATATATTTGAGAAGCTGATTTTGACCATAAATTTAAGACATAATTTTCATATTCGTACATCTTTTCCAAATTTGCCTATATAGTTACTCTTTCAACAATAATAAAAAAGGAAAAGGAATGAGGGAATTAAAAAAGATAATTAGCGTATTTTAGAAAATATATGTCAAGTTAAGTAACTCAACTAACTTCTTTAATATAACCAAATTAGATAAATATGTCTTATATTAATGACGAATGGAGTACAAGACTTGAGGACATGTGTTCTAAACTCAAAAAATTACACTTCATCCCCTTCCTTGTTCTCTAGGCACATGCATCCTCCTATTGTGAGTAATAATATTTGAGGCATTGTCGAATACTAAATACATTTTATCTTCTCATTCTATGCTTATCAGCTTATCCGGCCCTTTTCTTTTAGGGTCAAGAGTAGTCAAGTAGAGTCTGTTTTTTGCATTCTTTGGGCATTAGGGTCATATCCCTCGTCCCTGGGCTCAACTAGGAAAGGGGTCGGACATTCTCACCAAAGGGAGAGGGTTCGATCCTGGAGTTGGTCAAGGCGCTAGGGAATCCATCCTATGTGATGTGAATTTGTGGAAACGCAGGCTGAGGTGGAGGCATGTGTACTCTCAATCCTGTATGCCCTAGGGAGCAAAACCATAGCGCCCTGCCCTTAGAGTGTGGGTGAACCCAACCCTTCTCCTAAAATTTTTTTAGAAAAAAAAAAAAACTCTTTTAGGGTCAAGAGTATGATAGCCAAAGAACTCTTTTATGCCAACAAAACTAGACAAGTGAGAACATCCACTGTAGTTGCCACGAGATACTTCACATTAATAGTATGCATAATTAGACAAGAAAAAGCATATAAAATGATATATCATACTAAGATCAACATTGACATGAATATCCACACAGTTTTATCATCGATAGCCATTAGGGAGCAAATGTAGATTATTTACAATGAAGAACAGGTTTAAAAAAATTATATTTTTGAAGGTAATGTATTACCCAGACTTTCAAGTTTAACTGTCACTCACTAGAGTATAAAAATAATAATTCCTAGTAAACGAGGAGAAAGGAATGGATTCCATTCGCCTCAATCACTAATTTATTAGTTTCCAAAATTTTCACCCATTGCTCCCTCCCAACATCTAAAAACCATCAGCTAACTCGCATCTCTTGTTGATTGAGTAATAGTGTCATTTCACTTCTAATACCAGAACAAAAATGACAGATTTTCTCAACTTTCAACAACATTACATATCATCCTTAGGCAACTACTCTAAATTAAATTGCACTAAATTAACTTCAGAGATAGGAAAATGGCGTGCGATGAGCGTGTTAGGGCATCCTTATACCAAAAATTAAAAAAACTTAGGTGAAAAGTGAGCTTACCGGAACTAGCTTGTTGAGAGAGAAACACGAAGCAACAACGAGGCCACTCAACAGACACTGGTGTCGATGGTAATGACGGAAAAGCAAGCTACAAAAGAGGATTAGGGAGCGATGAAGGAGTTCAGAAAAGTGACAAAGTTCATAGTTATCGGACAAGAAGAGAGGTTTACAAAGAGAAATTCAATTTTCGACGCGACGAAAAGAGGATTCATGGGAGCAATTTTTAATTTGGGGCTAATTTTGTTGACCGGTGATAAATCCCAATTTTGCATATTTTATCTCACCTTATTCATTTAATTTGGGGAATATTTTAGGCTAATTTGGATATATTAGATAATATTTGAATTGTTAGCCAATTTTAGGAAATAATACAAATCAGAATTAATTATTAGATTATTGGGCTTAAATTATTAATATTCTGATTGTTATCTTGTGATTAAACAATATTTCCTAATATATGATAGATCATGATCTTATCATATTAGAATATCTATGGTGCAGAATTTTTGCAGGAAAGTTGAAAGAAAATCTAATTCTTATATTTTGATGGGCTTCTTATATTTTAATGGGCTTAAATTGGTACCCAAAAATCCTCTCATCCTCCTATTAATTAACCTAACCTCCAACATCAAACTCACGTTCCCTTGGAGAGCCGAAAACGCAGAGACGCAGGCGGCCAAAACGACGCTGGGAGAAAGACGCACGCAGAGGCAAATTTGTTGGATGTTCTTCTTCATTAATCGTCAATTCCATTCACGGGACCCACAACTTTACTGTACATCAATTGAATCAATTGAATCAATTGAATTATTCAATCGATCAATTCAATGGCCGTGGCTAGTGACGTGTTTGGAGGGAAGACAATTTCTATGGCAGCTTAAGTCTTTTTGGAGGTAACTTGGGAGAAGCATGGAGGAAGCTAGAGCCTAGGACTTACAATTGAAGACCACAAGGGAGTGTTGTTCTTTTATCTTTTTAATTCAAGATTTGAGATAGTTTAGTTTTAAACGGTTTCAAATTGTATTACTTGAACAATCTAGTTTTAGATTGTAAACTTAATTTTTATTGGATTAGATTGATAAATTAAAGTTTTTTATGCTTATTGCTGGATTCTTGTTTGCAACCTTTGTATTGTCAATTAAATTAATAATAGAGTTTTCACTATTAATTTAATTGTCAATTAGGTTTATCGATTTAATTGTTTAATTAAATTGATAAATTGTCTAGTGGTTTAATTAGATAACTGTAAACGTGTAATACCCGATTTTCGACTTACCGAAAATCCTGTATTTTAGGAATATGTTACCATATTAAATTGGTTAACATAAGTGACTTAGAGTCACATAAAATAATGGCTATTTTAAGTTTAAAAAGAGCCATGGAAAGGTTATAAAAATACTTAATTAAATTAAGTGTTGATTAGCAAATAATAGGCAAATAAGCTTTGCACTAATTGAGATTAGTGACACAATTCTTCTATTTGATTATGGGCAAATTAAAGTAATCATTTTTGAAATAAAAGATGGCTAATTATTGAAGGAAAATTAAGGGCCAAAGATGAAGAAATAATACTTGTCTAAATAATCCTTAATTGCCCTGATTAGCTAATAAACAAATCCGACAATGACAAGGGTAATTAAAGGGAAATTAAACACTTGATTAGGGAGATAATTTAGCTTCTTAATCATTCCCAAAGCCTATCAAAAACGTGCAGCTCCTTATGAGTGAAGAGAAGAAGAAAAATTTGGTGAAATGGTGTGGAAAAGTCAACAAAAACACTAGCCAATGAGAGCAATGGACCAAGAGACATTTGCTAAGTTAAAAGCATATTTAATGATTAAAAGAGAGCTGCATGTCGACCAAACATTGAGAGGTGAGGATTGAGTTTCAAAAAGTGATTTTTCATCCAATGGTTGAGGAGGAAGTTGGGCAAATTTTATTGCCAAATGGGTCCTAGGAGTTTTGCTATAAATAGAGACCCTTACTCTTTACAAATTCCTCACCCCAAAACACAATCACTTCTAATCCTTTGGGATAGGGAGTGAGATGTGAGTTTTTTTTTTGGTGAAGAGGAGCAGGAAGGAGGTGAGGAGCAAGAAGGATGAAGGAGTTATGCTTCAAGAGGTAAGCAAGCTTTTAGTTTCTAGTATTTAGTTTTGTAGTTCTTGAAGTTCATAGTTAACATAGGCTTTGATCTTAGATGTTCTTGAGTTTTCTAGTTTTTAGTTTTTATAGTTCTTAGCATAATTATGGTTTTGATCTAGGAAATTGTTAGGGAAATTACTTTACTTGTTTTTAGGCCTCCTTGCATTGAAAAATGCCTAATGAGGTAAAAACTTGTGAGGGAATAATTTTTGGAAAGCAATAGATTATGATTGTGAAAATTGTAGAATTTTCGGTTGTAGAACCTATGCTGGCAGCGAACAAAGAAGATAATATTTTATGAATTAAATGATCTTATAAAATCATGAAATTTTACATGAATAGAGTATACATGTAGGCATTTCCAAATATATAAAATATGTATCATTTGGAGTTCTACATAAGGAGATAAAAATCCTTGAAGTTAGGCTATTTTTCCAGACGAAATTCTGGACAGAGTTTAGAAACCTTAAACCTGGGAATGACTCAGGGAATCTGGGCGAAAAAAATATTTTCCTCAAAATTAAACATCCTAAGGATTCCGAGGAATTTTACGGATCCTCGTTTCGATTTTTGTAGAATTAATTATGATTTTCAAAGTTGTTGGAAAATCTGCCCAGAAATTCAGTATTTCGTTTTTGAGAAAATGTAAGGGCAAAATTGTAATAAAACATTTACCAAGGGTAGAAATGTCAAACAATGTGAAAATATCCTTTTTATATTATTTTAAGAAATAGAATATTAGTTGTGATATTATGGGGAAAAATGAATAATCCGACGATGATGTATAGGATAACCGGGAAGTCCGGAGTCGGGTTCAGAAGGCCGGACGTTTGGCCATTACACGGTGAAAGGTACGTTCGCGTCTTTGTAACACTAACTCTGTGCTGCTCATATACATATATGTCATAGATACGTTCATAGACCGAGGCTCTGTTTAGGGTCGTCGTTTTACATACAGCTTTACACGGGTTATAGTCATAATAATGTCGTTTGAGTTTTCCTAGTGACTACTACAAAAATGCTAAAAAACGACCTAAATAATACCCAATTAACGACCCTTTATTGAGGGACGTCTTGGAGGGGGTAGAGGAAAATTTTGAAATTGGCGACCTGATCTTAAATCAGGTCGCCTTATTAAGGTTAATAAGGCGACCTGACTTTCAAATCAGGTCGCCTTTAAAATATTGAGTTCGCCTTAAAGGCGACCTCATATCCAATCAATTAGTCTTATTGTTTTCAATTAAGGCGACCTAATTATAATTTCAGTCGCCTTAATGAGTTCATAAAGGCAACCCGATCTTGATTGGTCGCCTTATGATAACAAAGCGACGATTTAAAAATCAGGTCGCCTTTGTTGAAATTTTTTAAATATAAACTACATTTTAATTTTTCCCTCAAAAGAATTATTAACAACAAACGTGCCTGACTTGTAACAATGAGATAGGAGATATCCAGCTACCAAGTTTTGGAACATATCAGTGTAGTCAAATCTGAAGTAAAATAATATAGTAAACTTGGAAAAACACAAACTATGAGATATCTACCAAGTTTTTTGCATCAGCCAGAAACCACCAAGCAACACAAGAATCACACTAACACAATACATAAACACAATATATATACATAACACCAAACTTGCATATTTTGAATAGACAAAACACCAAATAGATACAAATGAACAACAGTAGCAAATTAAAGAATCACTAACACAATAACATATTAATCATGCTCACTACTAACTAGGCTATGTGTTGAAGAAGATGTCTAGATATCATGTCTCGAACCGAATCGATCTCATCTTGCGAGTACGGATCCGCAGTACCCAAAAACTGTAAATGGGGAAATAAGGTATAAGATAAAACAATTAAGTGAAGGAAATAATTAACAACTCAAGTACAACAACAAAAATTCAATAAACTTGAGAATCACAGAGCGATTACGTACGTTTTGAAAACCTTGAATACGTCCGCTGTTAACGATGGATTGCATCCAACTCATAACGTAATATCCGCACTCGGTGCTCCCTGGTTGTTGATGGCACTATAAATCAAAGGCAAATTGTTAAAAACGAATAAAGGCATATCTAAAGCTATGCACCGACAATGCCGGAGGCATCTGCAAGCTTATGAGGCCGATGTCCTTGTACATCTCTCGCAGTGTGTGCTAAGTACGGAAATAAGCCCGCAGATTGTTCATCCTATGAAAACATAAAAAAACATATTATGAGTGAATGAGCAATGAAAATCAATCGGGAAACAACTCACACTCAATCAGTAATGTATTTCCTACCATCGCAGGTGTCATCCACATCTCAAAAAGATGAGCCGGCCAAAGGATGAACCATGTGATGGCAACGCCTAGTGTGGTAACCTCCTCATAATCAATCGGGACGGCTGTCTCTTCTTCCCCCTCTCGCAAACTCGTCACAGTCACCCGACGTTGGTTTTCTGGAATATGCTTGTCGTGGTGTTTGTCTTGTTCTGGGTAAACAAGACCATCGGCAACAATCCGCCGGTGTGGGTCATCCAAATATAGAGTGCAAGCTATACCTCCCTGTGGAGTGTGAGATGGTCCGCCAATAACTACCTCTGGAGGGGGAGAAGGTCCGCTAATATGTACCTCACGGAGGCTGAAAACTATCTTTGCTGTTGGGGATATTCGGGGATTCGTCGGTTGTACGTTGCTGTTGTACCATAGCTTGCATTTCACCCCGTAGTTGTGCCATAACATCTTTCATAAGGTTTGCTCGAATTCTGGCTTCAAGCTCCTACTGGCTCTCTGCGTCATACAAACGTGAACGTCGTCCGAAATTCAGGATTCTGCCGGGACGCCACAAACTCCCTCCAGTCCTCCGGAGAAATGAAATCATAGGTCATACATGGATCCTGGTCCCTCTTTGGCCCGCGAATATACTTTTTTGTCAGCTTGTTCTTAAAATCTTTCCAACGGAGACGAACTTCGCCCATCCAATGCTTCTTCATGGCCTTAGTGTTAGGGACATCAAATGTTTGCTGCAAGGTGAAAGAGAAGATATGACAGAAATCAAGTAATAAGACTAAAGATACAAATGCGATCTCCCTTTCTCACAACAGGCATATCAACCCTATCTCCCGATGACTCGTCTGAGCTAGACATATTCCTGTTCATCAAAGACCAATCATTTATGTTAGATAGGTTTTTAAATAATAAAAAAATTAATAAAATGAACCAACATGTTAAACGACCACAAAAAGAACATAGTAGTTAAACACATCATTTTGTAACTGAAGATCTTACTTTACATGGTGTCTCATATTCTTTCACAATGATCCTTTCTTGCAGCATATTCTTCATCATCTATCAATTCTACTTCACGTGTTGTAGGTGGATTTGTTGTGAAAGGGAGTGTATCGTCAAGGTTCAAGGATTCTTCACCATACTTCATTTTTACTTTGAAGTACAATGGACATTCCTTTATTTGCAGGTCTCGTAACATAAAACACTTGTTTCGCGACTTGCTAAAATGAATGGCTCATCTCTATGACCAAGTCTTTGAAGATCAACGGAGACAAATCCAAATTTAGGATCTATTACAACAGCATTATTGCTAACCCACTTACATTTCAATAAAGCAACTTTGAACTTGCTGTAGTTGATCTCCCATATTTCTTCGATCACTCCATAATAGGCCATTGATGCTACCACCGGGTTTTTGTCTTTCGAACTCGAAAAGTGCATGGATTCAGCTTCAACCATCACCCCACTATTTTGCACAAACACTTGTCATCTTGGTCTTTTGTGTAGAAAGAATATCCGTTGACATCGTAACCGCTCCAAGTGATGACCTGAAAAGAAGGCCCCAGGCTAACCACTCGATTGTATCTGACACTCCGGTCTCGTGCAATACCTTCTCACTAAACCAGTTTATGAACGTCTTCTTTTGCTCATTCGCTATCTGCATGTCACTCTTCCTTGGATTCATATTCTTCAAACTCTTTCTGTGTTCATCAATGTATGGTTGAACTTCTTCCGTATTATTCAAGATGTACGGGTGTGCTTGCAACACCTCTTCACGAGGCTTATTCTTCGCTTTGATTCCTCGAGTTCCTCGCTTATCCCCTCGTCATGCCGAGATTGTATCGTCGGCCCGATAGATAATCTTTGCGAACTCCATAGCCTCTTCAACTACATATCTCTCAACTATTGAGGCTTTGGCCGATAAGGGTTTTAGAATACCCTTTTAAGATCTTCATGTATCGCTCGAAAGGGTACATCCACCTTAGGTAAACCGGACCGCACGTCTTACCTCCCTTACCAAGTGCACTATCAAGTGCACCATGATATCAAAAAAGGCGGGAGGGAAATGCATCTCTAGTTGGGACAAAATAATATAACCCTCATTCTCCAATTCATCCAACTTTTCAATGTCAATGACTTTGTTGCGAGATAGCATTGAAGAAAATACTCAATCTTGTTATAGTGGATCGAACTTCATCTTTCATAATGCCTCTTATAGCTATTGGTAGTAGTTGTTGCATCAACACATGATAATCATGGGACTTCATTCCCACTAACTTCAAATCGTTCATTGAGACACGCTTTCTCAAATTAGAAGAATATCCTTGTGGCACCTTAATGTCATATAGACATCCACACAAACTTTTCTTCTCCGCTTTTGATAGTGTATGAGTTGCTGGCTCCATGTATGCCCTCTTACCATCTTCCATTACTCGTGGATGTAACCTTTCTCTTATTCCCATGTCAACCAGATCTAGTCTCGCACTAATTCCATCCTTAGTCTTCCCCTGGTATGTGCAAAAGAGTACCGACAAGGCTATCACAAACGTTTTCTCCACATGCATCACATCAAGACTGTGTCTCACATCAAGACTACGCCAATATGGAAGATCAAAGAAAATTGATCTCTTCTTCCATATATTCTTCTCACTCGCCTTCCTTTGCTGCTTACCCAATATGACATTGATATGTTTCACCCGACTATAAACGTCCTCTCCAGTTAACGCCTTTGGAGCCGTATTCTGCTCCGATAAGCCGTTAAAACGCTTTCTTAACTTACGATATGGGTGGAACCGATGAAGAAACCTCATGTGGCCGAGGTAGACCGTTTTTTTTCCGTGCTTTAGTTGATGGAAGTTTGTGTCTGCTTCACATATTGGACATGCTTTATGCCCCTTCACACTGTACCCTGACAAATTTCCGTATGCAGGAAAGTCGTTTATCGTGGTAAAAATCATTGCACGCAACTTGAAGTGCTCCTTCTTATATGCATCAAACACATCTACGCCTTCCTCCCACAACTTCTTCAAATCCTCAACCAAAGGCGCCAAGTACACATCGATATTGTTCCCGGTTGTTTTGGTCAGAAATCATCATAGAAAGCATCACATACTTGCGTTTCATACATAGCCAGGGAGGTAAGTTGTATATTACAAGGAGAACCGGCCATGCACTATGGGTGCTGCTAAGAGTTCGATACGGATTGAAGTCATCTGTACAAAGCCCCAGTCGAAGGTTTCTTGGCTCACTGCCAAATTGAGGGAACATTTCGTCTATTTTCTTCCATTGCGGAGAGTCAGCCGGGAGTCGAAGATATTTTCCATCGGATATTCTCTCATCAAAATGCCATCTCAACTTCTTCGCCGTTGCTTCACTAGTAAACAGACGCTTAAACCGTGGAATTATTGGAAGATACCACAATGCCTTCAAAGGTTGCCTTTTTGTTGTCTACTCTTCAGAAACACTAACTTTCTTCACTTTGTATCGTGAAGTTTTACACTTTGGACAATTACTGAGGCCTTCGTACTCGTTTCTGTACAATATGCAGTCATTAGGGCAACTGTGTATCTTTTTATACTCCATACCCATCGTAGACAAGATTTTCTTGGCCTCATACATACGATTTGGAAGTACATTATCAACTGGCAACATATCACACAACAATTCAAGCAACGACGTGAAACCGCTATCGGTCCACCCACAAGTTGCCTTTAAGTTGACCAAATGTAAGGTCGCAGTCAACCGTGTATACTTAGTACACCTAGGGAACAAATGTGTCTCTGCATCACTCCGCACGCTTTCATATTCACCCGATTGTGCAAAAGATTCTACCTCAACATCATTAATCATTTTCTCCATTCCATCATCATCATCTACCTCAACTTCATTTGCATGAGACGCACCGGTACTTACTTCCTCACCATGCCATATCCACGTTGTGTATCGAAGGTGTATTCCATTACAAAGTAGGTGGTCCCTTATATCAGCAATAACCCTTCGACTCCCATTTAAACAATTAACACATGGACAATAATACATCCCATTTTTTGTGGCCACATTCCTTCTAGCAAATTCAATAAACTCTTCCACCCCATTCTCATATTCTTCACTAGTTCTCAATGCATTCATCCAACTATGACCCATTTTATTACCACCTACAACATTTCCAACAACAGTCAAGTTCATGTCAATTTCAAGAACGACATGTTTTCTTTTAAGTAAATTTCAAGATTTCCCCTTAAAAGTAAGACATCCCAAAATTTCAATAACAACCAATTTCAGCTTAATTCAACAAAACTTACTAACTAAAGCAATTCAGAACAATATCATGAAGAAATAATATCTCAAGATGGAGCTCCCAAAGGAAGCCCCCAAAAACAGAAGATCTGAAAGAAACCAACAGAGATTGCAGGAAACTTGAAGATAAATGACAGTCAAATTGTTCTTTTGCACTAGAATGGTCAAACAATTTTGAAATGATGCATGAAAGAAATAAAAATCAGCTAAACAATTTATCAATTATGTAAGATAAAGAAAGCATAGAGCCATAGAGTCAATGTTTACTTAAAGTAAACGTGCTTTTACAACAAATGCTAAAGCTAAACCCTATGTCATTATCGAACGAGGTTAAAACCCTTTTAAAAAATACATGTAATATTAACTAACTTAACTAACTTTCTTAATCTAATCAAACTATAACAACATGTCTAGAGGGAGTTTATCTGATTGATTTCTTTCACTTTCTTAATAGGTTCATTGAAGATAAGTTTAGTACAAATCCTCCTCTATAAAGCTCAGGGAAGTTTGATGTGGTGCCTGAATTGCTTTCAAACAGAGCTTCTATATAGAGCAGAGATTATTCAAAAACTCACAAGCCATATTTTGCAAAACTTGTTGATCAGAAACCATTGATGCCAAATCATATTCTTCTAAAGCAGAGATTCTAGAGAAGTCTTTACAAAGAGACTAAGAGAGTAATATTCAAGATTTTTCAGACTCTATCATTAGCAACTCTGGCTTTATCTATACCTTAGGCTTAGAGTCCATTAATAATCTGTGTCTCTTCTTTCTTGGGATATATACTACCAACCACTTCACCGTTCTATTTATTTTTAATGAAATTATTCTGAAAAAGGGAAAAGGCCTTCTTCGTTCAACTTATTGTTCTCCCAATTCTTCCCCACCAAATCCCCAAAACTATCCTCCAAATTTGGCTTTTGACAACTTAAGAAATGAACAAGAAGCTTACTTGCTGGGTTTGGTGGGTTTCTTCGATCGGAAAGAGGCGGAGTGAGCGAGAGATAGAACCACGAGTGTGACGGCGGTGGAGACGGAGGAGACGACGGCGGAGACGGCAACGAGAGCACCAGGCTTGGAGAAGGAACGACACGAGAGTGTGAGTGAGGACGAGAGGATTTCGTGCACGCTGTCGTCGGAGATCAGAGAATGTGAGTGTGAGAGAAAATGAAGAGGCGTGCGTGTATATTAACCTAAAAAAATTGAATATAGGCGACCTAAATCTTATTTCAGGTCGCCTATATTCTTATTTTGGCATTCTGATTATGATTCAGGTCGCCATTTTATTAATATTGGCGACCTGAATCATAATCAGGTCGCCAATATTTCAGGTCGCCAATATATTAATATTGGCGACCTGAAATTTAATCAGGTCGCCAATATATTAGTATTGGCGACCTGAATATCAATCAGGTCGCCAATATTATTAAATTTTTTAAAAAAATATCATCGGCGCCAAACAAAAAATCCATGGCGCGAAGTAATTAATATGTATTGCCACATTAAAAGCATCCTTAATATTATTCAGGTCGCCATAAATTAATATTATTGCAAAAAAGGGAATCCCGCATGGCGCCAAAGAAAAAATTATCATATTTTATGGCGCGAGAGAATGTTAGACGTCCTCAAACAAATTTAGGACACCAAAAATAAATTTAAGGAGTCCTTATTTTTTATTTAGGACGTTGAAGGCTAAACATCCCTAAAGATAATTACAAGAATGCCACCGCCTTCATTTTGGACGTCTTGTTTCTAAATAAGGACGTTTTTTAGGGTAGTAAAATCCAATTTTTGTAGTAGTGCGCTGAGGACACGACTGTACATCGTGGCACGGATGTTGCAAACCAAGGATAACTTTGCATGGCATTGTAGTTGTTATCACATGATCATACGATGTGACTGGATTGATCATTGTTGTTATGTCATGAATATTTGTTATATACTGTTTTATTTGAGCATAAGGTTAACCGTTACCTGAGATCCAATGGGGTAAATTGGATCTCAGTTGTTGCTTCAGGGTCCAGAGGACCAAGGACCGGAGAGCGGGGGAAACAACATGTCTAGACCAAATGCCAGGAACAGGGAAGGCACCGGTAGACGGAGCCATGAGAGGAACCAAAGAGCAGAATCGTAGAAATGCACCGGTCGAGGCAAGTGCCGGAAGAAGAGGCAAGAGCCAGAAGAAGATCATCAGAGCCTATTGTCAGGCATGGGTCTAATGAAGTTATTTCGAACGGTTTGGTGCCGAAGGCAAGGCTAGTCTACGTGGGTGTGCCAATCAGTCGCCGTATAAGTCGGTGAGGCCCCCATGGTAGACACTTACCTGGCCATTCTGTTCGGTTAACGGAGTTAGGTTCATTGCCCCAAGTCTAGTCAAGGTTTGGCCTAGGTTGTATAGTTACTTTTTGTGAAATGTAATTGTACAAAGCTCTGTATATTGTATCATATGATTATTCCTTCGGGAAATTTTTAATATACCAGCATACACTCGGCATCGTCATATGTCGGGGTATTTTTATTTCAGTTACTCATATATTGTCCAAGTTTTTAGTGCAATGCTCTCTGTTTCCGCAAAACTCTGATGTAGCACCTCAAAATCTGTCATATTTTATAAAACCAAGTGTCATCCGACACAATTTGTAGTATGGAATTTGGGGTGTTACACTTTGGTATCAGAGCTAGCTTCATAGCTAGTCTCAGAGCAATGTATGGACAACTAGGTTAAGAGTTCTGATATAATACTGGTATTGTGATACAAAAAGGACGTATACCCTACAGGAAAAGGATTAAGTCGGGTAAGTTAAGACTTAGAGAATAGAGAGATGGCACAGAATGTGGTTTCTGTTGCTAAAGTCTAGGACTTCTGACATCAGGAGTCTGAACGAAATACTCACCCAGTGTTTCAAAGGGAAGCGGTACAGAGAAAGTCGGTACTGCTTAGGTTTTCCTGTAGACAGTAATCTACTGTTAGGTTTCCCTGTAAGAACAGTGACCTGTTGACTAAGTTCCATGTAGGAACAGAGAGTTATTAAGTTACCCTAAGGGGACAATCCCTGCCTTGTAGAGGCTAAACATCATGCGTGCAACGGGGCGAGGCTCCGGGGACAAAAGGTCTTTGACTGAGTCCTTGACGGTGGTGACTGATAGATAGACAATGGAAAGTACCCATCATTTTTGGGAGGCAGTTATGTCGTACTAGTACCTGTGAGAGTTGTTGGTACCTTGTGGTATAAGTACCGGTATTAGTACCCAGATCCGATAGATGCTTTGAGGTAAAGTGTACTTAAGCGAAAGAAATCTCAGGATTTTAACCCCTGGGATGTAGCATAAGGATTTGAGTTCCTTTAAGCTAAAGCCTGAATACCTTGTGGTATGAAGCATAGTATTCCTTTGGGATACTATGAGAACAGACAGAGTGATAGTCTTGAACCTTATGTTGGTAGAGATAGTGACTGAGCATTTCCTATGTTCCAGTACCTGAGAGTAGGAACCCTGAGGATGAGTGGGGATACCTTAGGTTTAAATACCTGAGAATCAGTTCCTTAACGGAACCATACGATAGATGAAACCCCAGTAGCTATGGGTTATGGTTTCAAGGTGAGATCAATAACCATAGTGATGTTAGTGGCCATAGATTTCCTTAAGAAGTGGGTGGTTACCCAATAGGGGAGGATGGGATAAATATGTTACCTGGAGTTGGACTGATAGTGAAAGTCCATAAGTTAAACAACCCAGATAAGATGGCACAAAAACAACAAATTTTGAAAAAAGATAGGAACTTGGTAAGATTCAAGTTTTCGGTATAATGATTCAGAAACGATCGACTATAGACAGTACTACTTATGGAACGTTATGATCAAGGATGGCTACCTACGGAGAGTTCTGATTGAGGGGATCTACCTACGGAGGGTTCTGACCGGAGGAGCTGACCAGTCGGAGGGATTGAGTGAAGCGCCGTGTAAAGTACCGTGGGGTAGAGCCACCATGACAACAAACCGTAAAGTGCAACCGCCGTGACAACAGACCATACAGTAGAGCTACCAGCGTATCGATTCTCAAGGTAAGTACATTATAATGAATCTCAAATCGAATAGGTTTCCCTAGAAAAATTTTGATTCATTATATTGCCATAGGGTGCTCCAGCGTAGCTCTTAGTTTCAAATGCAACCAGACCATGATCGTGTCATTGAGTAGGAGGTATCCTGTGTTGCCATGGTGTATGGGCGCCATGAAAACATTTATGATATCTTGTGTTGCCATGGTGTATGGGAGCCATGGAGACATTTTGGTATTTGTGGTGTTGACCGCGGTGTGTGGGCGCCTCGGGAAACACTATATATCAAGGTACGACATGACAAGATTGTAGTTGAAGCTGCATAGTTTGGGTATGTTCTAGTAAGGGCAAGGAGGTAATATGTATCTCTCAAATGTTGTAATGGGTAGTAGGACCTTTGAGACCGGGGAGTCCATAAGTCATTGGACATATGTATATGTTCAATTAAAGACCTTAAGTCCTGTGAGACTATTAAGTCTATAGGCCGGTAGAAATCCACTGTTGTTGAACCATGAACGCCGAGTAGTATCTTGAAAAGACTATGAACCCGAGAATAGCGAACGATATCCGTAACAGCCGAATGAGTAGCCAAGGACAAAGGTCCGAATGCAATTAGTTGGTAAATGACCTTCTAAAGATTAGTTGTCTGATTCCTGCAAACGTTTAAGGATGGAAATTTTAAACTTGCCAATACACCTGCTGTGTTTGAAATCTTTGAAGTTGATTTTCGAACTTGTGAATTTTTGAAACAGAGTTTTCAAATGGAATGTTTGTTTCAACGGAATTTGAGACCACAGTGATGGTCAAGTTTTGAAATGATGTTGTCTTATGAAAAGGGTTTGTTAGAACCCAAAGTTTGAAACTGAGTTTTCAACTATGTTGTGGTAAAGGTGGTACAGAACTGGAAGGACAGAAGTTGTTGTAGATATACACGGTTTGCTGGGTCTTGCCAGATGTTTTGAAATCGCTGGCCTTTGATAAAGGTTCTTTTGAACAAAGAGTTTTTTAGGGGTTTGTGTTGAGGAAATGAAAACCGCACCAGCAGTGAAACGCACCCAATCCATAACATTTCGCCGAGAGCGTATGTTTTATTTAAGAAACAACCTGACTATGTCTGGACTAAGTTCCGGTAGATAGGGTTATGTGCCAGCGCGGACGCTGGGTTCCTTCCAGGAAGGGCAGAAATTCTCCCACATCATTTAACGGTACTGCATGTGCAGGAGACCGGATATGGGGTTTGGGATAAGACGCTCGCTGTACCAAGTGGTTGAAGTAGTGGCGTGAACTTTCAATTGTTAAAACAAATTGTAAAGTAAATTTTACCCTCAAAAGTATGTACCGGTAGAAAAGGTTTTGAGCCGGTAGTGAATATGTTTTCATGAATTTGTTGGCAGCGATTAAGTTTGAAAGTTTTATAGCACTAGTACTTTTGGTATAGTGCAGGTTGTGAAATGTATTGAAATTTTCATTATGTGAAATTTGAAAATAAGACAACATAATGGTTTTTGAGTAGCGATGACAGGTTCGTCAAAGCTATTGTATGGAAAAGCGGTGTAGTTGGAAATTTTATAGGAGCAGGAACTAATAGAGAACTAAGCTGGTTAAGCCAGATGGTAGCTGTTAGCTATAGTGTTAAGAAAGTAGTCCGAGAGCTTGAATGAGAAAGGCCCAGATGAAATAGACGAGCAGATGCTCGAGGCAATAAGGTTTAAATGAGCGAGTATGCACGGGCGGTGTCCCTAGGCCATAAGACTGAAGATACTTAGCATTGTGTAAGATGATAATTGTCATGTGACATTAGACTAGTATATCTATAGTATATCCTGAGTCTAGCAAAAACATTCATTGTATCAGGTGATAGATGAGATGCCTAAGGCCTGAGGATGGTTTCCTAGGTAGTAGGGCTAGAATCTCCAGTGCGGTGGTAATAGATTGAGCCGGAAGACCAATGTGTGATAAGCCGAGAGGCTGAATGAGTCAGGTAGTAAGGCCTACGTAACCAAGCACTGTGAGAAGGGACAGGTGAAGTCCTGTATTTAACCTGAGTACAAGTGGGATAAGACTGATGTCTGAATGTTAGGGTGCATGCTGAATAGGTATGCATGTACAAGGGTTAGACTAGAGGTTTAGGTTATTTCCCCGAGGTTATACGTACAAATTTCGAGGACGAAATTTAATTTAACGGGGGAGAAATGTAATACCCGATTTTCGACTTACCGAAAATCTTGTATTTTAGGAATATGTTACCATATTAAATTGGTTAACATAAGTGACTTAGAGTCACATAAAATAATGGCTATTTTAAGTTTAAAAAGAGCCATGGAAAGGTTATAAAAATACTTAATTAAATTAAGTGTTGATTAGCAAATAATAGGCAAATAAGCTTTACACTAATTGAGATTAGTGACACAATTATTCTATTTGATTATGGGCAAATTAAAGTAATCATTTTTGAAATAAAAGATGGCTAATTATTGAAGGAAAATTAAGGGCCAAAGATGAAGAAATAATACTTGTCTAAATAATCCTTAATTGCCCTGATTAGCTAATAAACAAATCCGACAATGACAAGGGTAATTAAAGGGAAATTAAACACTTGATTAGGGAGATAATTTAGCTTCTTAGCATAATTATGGTTTTGATCTAGGAAATTGTTAGGGAAATTACTTTACTTTTTTTTAGGCCTCCTTGCATTGAAAAATGCCTAATGAGGTAAAAACTTGTGAGGGAATAAGTTTTGGAAAGCAATAGATTATGATTGTGAAAATTGTAGAATTTTCGGTTGTAGAACCTATGCTGGCAGCGAACAAAGAAGATAATATTTTATGAATTAAATGATCTTATAAAATCATGAAATTTTACATGAATAGAGTATACATGTAGGGATTTCCAAATATATAAAATATGTATCATTTGGAGTTCTACATAAGGAGATAAAAATCCTTGAAGTTAGGCTATTTTTCCAGACGAAATTCTGGACAGAGTTTAGAAACCTTAAACCTGGGAATGACTCAGGGAATCTGGGCGAAAAAAAATATTTTTCCTCAAAATTAAACATCCTAAGGATTCCGAGGAATTTTACGGATCCTCGTTTCGATTTTTGTAGAATTAATTATGATTTTTCAAAGTTGTTGGAAAATCTGCCCAGAAATTCAGTATTTCGTTTTTGAGAAAATGTAAAGGCAAAATTGTAATAAAACATTTACCAATGGTAGAAATGTCAAACACGGTGAAAATATCCTTTTTAATATTATTTTAAGAAATAGAATATTAGTTGTGATATTATGGGGAAAAAGGAATAATCCGACGATGATGTATAGGATAACCGGGAAGTCCGGAGTCGGGTTCAGAAGGCCGGACGTTTGGCCATTACACGGTGAAAGTACGTTCACGTATTGTAACGCTAAGTCTGTGCTGCTCATATACATATATGTCATAGATACGTTCATAAACCGAGGATCTGTTTAGGGTCGTCGTTTTACATACAGCTTAACACGGGTTATAGTCATAATAATGTCGTTTGAGTTTTCTTAGCGCTGAGGACATGACTGTACATCGTGGCACGGATGTTGCAAACCAAGGATAACTTTGCATGGCATTGTAGTTGTTATCACATGATCATACGATGTGACTGGATTGATCATTGCTATTATGTCATGAATATCTGTTATATACTGTTTTATTTGAGCATAAGGTTAACCGTTACCTGAGATTCAATGGGGTAAATTGGATCTCAGTTGTAGCTTCAGGGTCCAGAGGACCAAGGACCGGAGAGCGGGGGAAACAACATGTCTAGACCAAATGCCAGGAACAGGGAAGGCACCGGTAGACGGAGCCATAGAGAGGAACCAAAGAGCAGAATCGTAGAAATGCACCGGTCGAGGCAAGTGCCGGAAGAAGAGGCAAGAGCCAGAAGAAGATCACCAGAGCCTATTGTCAGGCATAGGTCTAATGAAGTTATTTCGAACGGTTTGGTGCTGAAGGCAAGGCTAGTCTACGTGGGTGTGTCAATCAGTCGCCGTATAAGTCGGTGAGGCCCCCATGGTAGACACTTACCTGGTCATTCTGTTCGGTTAACGGAGTTAGGTTCATTGCCCCAAGTCTAGTCAAGGCTTGGCCTAGGTTGTATAGTTACTTTTTGTGAAATGTAATTGTACAAAGCTCTGTATATTGTATCACATGATTATTCCTTCGGGAAATTTCTAATATACCAGCTTAGCCACCACTTATTTCACTATGAGTTTTCTAGTGGAATGAGTGTTATTGAACTTGAGGGTTTCTCATGTTTCAATTAGGCAATTAAATTCATTAATTACAATCTCATTAATCTCCCCTTGGTCTAATTAATTAATTTGGGCTAAGAAAGTTACTCCATGTGAATCCTAAGTTGTCCCCTTCATCATCTTAACTGAACTAGATTGTTTGATTTGCTTTTAGTTAATATTTTGATTAGGATTTTTATTATTCTCTCATAACAAAAACCCCCCAAAAATTGCATTCAAATTCATATAGATTAGTTTCACTTTCATTTAGGTTTAGATTATATTTTCATCTTGCATTTAGTTAGTTTAGTTCCCTTCCATTGCATTTTTCATCACCTAAATTCAACCTATAGAAAAACCCACAGATTGCTCATTGGGAGAATGACCTAGGTTGACCCTATATTGCATAATAATTTAGGACCTAGTTTAATTGACTGCTTTAGCGACAAAAGCAGCGACATCAACCGGTTATGTTCAAAATAAGGTATTAAAAATTCACCTTTTAGATTGGTTATTTGAAACATCCCGTCTTAAAAGTAATAAATATACTAATTTTTTATTCCGCATATTTTAGATCCATTATTAAAAAAAAAAAACATTAGATCTAAAAAGTTTCATCTTTTAGACTGATTATAAAAGACAACCGGTCTAAAAAGTAATCAACTTTTTTTTAATCTTTTTATGTATTCAGAAATTTGGTCTAAATAATATCTTTTAGACCTTATATTAAAGAAACCAATCTAAAAAGTTTTTTCTATCTACAAAATTACTATCGGTCATACTTTTTATACATGATCCTCTATAACTGGTCTAAATGTGGCGTCTAAAAGACCTACTTTGTACCAGTGTATCAAACTTGAAATAAATCAATTTATATTTGCTCATAGTGTTGTTTCAACTAACATGTTTAATAGGTTCATGATTATCTATTCCTCATCTGCAATTCAACATAAGGTGGAGGCAAGCAACCACAGACGTGAAATATGTATAACTGATTATTAACTAAGATTTTCAGTTTCATGTGTTATCCCATAGTATGAATAGCAACATTTATTTGAGGAAATTGACTAGAATTTATTTGGTCAGGATATACTATAAGTACAACAGCATGAGAGGTTACCCTTTGCTATAGGAAGCATGTTGAGAGGTGCTTGGAAGACTCTGCCATGCTAATTGTTACCTATGAAGGCAAGCATGACGACCCTAAAATACCAACACAATCTGAAAATGCATGAACTTGATAGAGAGCTAAACCCAAATCAAGTAAAGCCCAACATTGAATTTTGTTGCTCTCTCATTGGCTTCAGATGCTGCTGTACATATTTTGAGCTATGCAAGTAGGGACGTACTCAGCACAATTTTTCAATCTATCATTGATCACACAGAGACCTTATAACAATTCATACTAAATCATCTCTGAATCATTCTAGAATGACGCTTGTGATAAACAAAGAAGAAAATGATTCTTCTGGAGGTATGGATGGAAAATTTTAGATGTCCATGGATTATATGGTTATAGTGTAAATGTTCCACTTCTATGTCATGATAATTTGAGCAGTGACACAAATGCTTCTTTAGAATTTCTTGAGGTGGCTTGTGACTCATCCATACAACATACATGGTGACAAAGTGATGTATTTGATGCAAGGGTGGAATCAAAAGAAGAGAACAAAATAGATAAACAAGTTCAATTATAACTAGGATTTGTAGGATGCACAAGGTTCTAAAACCCAGACCGGCCACTGAACCAGTGGGGGTATTGGGTCAAGGGTCAGTAGTTCAGACTGAAGTCAAACCAGTATTAATTAAAAAAATATAATTAAATTAAAATAGGTAAATATATTTATATTTTAATAATAAAAAATATTTTGTGGTTAGATATGGGAAGATGTGCACCATATTATATTGATTTTTTTTTTTATAAAAAAAAATGATATCACAGTTTGTGTGGCTAAAAAGAGATCATGGCTTGATTTTAAGTAACAAAACTTGACAAGATATTGTGATAGTTTGTGTGGCTTAAAAGTTAAAAGAGATCACATGCGTAAGCAAACTGTGCCTTCATTCTCTCTCTCCTCCCTCCTTAATCTCATATGTTCCAATCAATCACTCTCTCTCTCTCCCCATTGCAAGTCTCACTTTTACTGAGACAAATTTGACGGGAATGGGATTAGGATTAGTGTAACATCCTAATTTTTTAATTTTAGGATTTAAGTATAATTATGAAATTGATTATTGAAATTTAAAGCAAATTTCCCCCCTTAAATTAAGGATTAAATTTTAGTATTTATCAAGTATTTACAAGAGATGATTTTTTTTTTTTGGAACACACTCTGTTATTACTTGATTGGGACACCAAGATTATAAACGTGTGTATATATATATATTCCTTAGCCCGTGATCATTTAAACCATCCATTTTGCTTCAGTCCTTAATTAGCCCAATACGTAGCAACCAAAAGCCCATGCGTTGCCAAACCACTATCTTTTATATCATGCAAATCAGCCATCCCCTCTGCCCATAATGATAAGCAGCGCTGCCAAAGGGAAAAGTATAAACAAAAATCAGACTTTGCCATAATCCCGCCACATACGGCCTTACTGTACACGCTTTACACTGCACACGCAATCAGCAAGCCATACCTCTCGAGCCTCACAACGATGCTTAACCAAAGGTCGATACCCTTTAGTTCATCCTCTCTTCTCCTCAGTCCGGACCATTAGGTCCTTATATAAGATGCTGATTATTGACTCTCCTCCATTCTCATCGCCTCAACGAGAAACAGAACTGAGAACGTTAGTGAGCCGAGCAGAGTCGAGGAAGGAGAGAGAGAGTCGAATGGTGATCATCTCATTCATCTTTGCCAACGTAAGTTTTTTTAATATCCTATAGCTAGTAACACTCTGCTAAATGAATGCAAAACAGAGGAGTCTTGTTTAGAAGGTCTCACCTTGGAAAATTTAAAACAGCCACACAAACCATAGGAAAGAAAGAAAAGAAGCTACTGTCTTGTATATATATACCAGTGTAACGCTGCATAAAGAGAAGGAGGGAAAAAATTTTCAGTGTGTGTGCTGTTAAATATATATTTATACTGATATATTAAACTCAAGCTTCTTGATCGTTGCTGGGTGTTAAGTGTGCGTGTATATATATTTAGAAAAAGAAAGCTTGCTGATATCGGTTTTATTGTCATATAAAATACATGTATATGAAGTTTAGCTTGCTGTCATAACTTACTGATCTATGTATAAAAAAAAAACGTTGTACAAGAAAAGAGAAGGGAATGAGAAACTTTGCTTACTATCATATTTTTATACGATGCACATAGTATATAAATATATGTGGTTTAAAAACTAAGAACAGTATTATCTTATATATATATTTTGCTGCACTTAGAACCCAAGGTTTCATGTTTTATGGATAAACATATATATAAAAAATACACACACACACTTTGCTAATATACATATCTGTACATGGAAAACCAAGAAGAAACATCATTGTCTTGTATATATGTATAAGTATATTATCATTACTGCACTTGGGGAGAGTATAAGAAAAATTTTTTGTTATCGTAAGCTATATATGTTGCTGCTATTAAAAAAAAAAAAAAAAAACAGGAGGCTTTGTTATCATATCTCTATATATATATAGGTGTCTGCGTGTTGCATAAGAGAAGAGAATGCCTTTGTTTTGTAATATATGTATTATATATATATTTCATTATTTCCTTTCAAGAACAGGAGGTAGTATATAAGATCAACAAAGACAGGAACAATTTAATAAAGTAATATATTCAAGACACAATACCACTAAGTAACTGATTATACATTAATTAATATTGGAATAGTCTCTGGAAGTTTAAACTAATAATAATAAGAAAAACTTTACTTTGTAAAATATATATATGTATAAATTGTCACTGTATAGGAATTTCTATCAATCTAGTTTTTGTATATAAAGGACCAAACTGTAATTTTTGAACACTACAAAAAAAATTGATTTTTGCTACGGAAAAAATCCGTAGCAAATTCCGTAGCAAATCGATTTTGCTACGGAAAAATGCCAAAATTCCGTAGCAAAATCGATTTGCTACGGAATTTGCTACGGATTTTTTCCGTAGCAAAAAACCCCGTAGCAATTTGCTACGGATTTTCAAAATCCGTAGCAAATTGCTACGGATTTTGAAAATCCGTAGCAAATTGCTACGGATTTAAAATTCCGTAGCAAATTGCTACGAATTCCAATCCGTAGCAAATTGCTACGGATTGTTTTCAGTAGCAAATTGCTACGGATTGAATTCGTAGCAATTTGCTACGGAAAACAATCCGTAGCAAATTGCTACGGAATGAAATCCATAGCAAATTGCTACGGATAGAATTCCGTAGCAAATTGCTACGGAATTTTAAATCCGTAGCAATTTGCTACGGAAATCATTTCCGTAGCAAAATTATTAATTTTTTTTTTTAATTTTTTGAATCTTTTTAAATTTAAATTTTTTTAATTTTTTTAATTTTTTAATTTTTTTTTCTTGAAAATTGAATGCAAAAGTATCATGAATATAATAAAAAGAGTTTAAACAGAGAAAACAAAATATATATAATAATGTTGTAAGGAACAAATACTAAAAAGTAGTCTAAACATCGCATTGTGATCATCATCATCATCACCCGCATGGTCATCATCACCCAGGAGCCGACCCCGAACCCTTTTGTGTCATTAGAGACAGGAGTTGATTCTGCATCTGTCTCATCATCTCCGCTTGCATCTGATCCATCTGCTGTCGCATACTCTCCCGTTCCTGTTGCATCGCAAGCTCCATCCTCTCCCGTTCCTGATTCATTGCCTGCTCCATCCTCTCCCGTTCCTGAAGCATCTCCTGCCTCATGATGTCCTGTTGCTGACTCATCTGTGTTGCTTGCTGCTCCACCAACGCTTTCATCTTCTTCAGCTCATCTGAAAATACATTATGAAGTACATTTATTATTTGTACTTCATTTGAATAGACAAGAGTGAAAGGTTTCCTACAAGCACAAAAATACATAGCTTATTAGACATGTAAAATAAAATAAATATGGTGGTGCATAAAACAAGTAATAAAGGCAATAAATGTCTAACCGCTACTTGCAGCGCCTTTTGGTTAATCCATTGTCTCTCACTCCCTTCGATCGTCGGGGAATGGGTCCGCTCAAAGGTAGCCCACTCAATTGATCCTTCAGGAACTTCCCCAGACTCTACCTGCAAACGCGGATGAGAACCTTAATTAATTACTTCAAAGTATAAAATATCAAATACCTAAATAGAAAATAGAGTGTACTTACAATTTTCCGTCGATGCTCACTAATAGGAATGCAGCCGCCAGCATATGACGGTCCTTCCATTTTGGCTCTGTTTTGCTTATTTTTCGTGCTCATGTTTTGAAACTTTTCATTTGTGGCCCAATTCTGCAATAATTCGTCTACAGTGTCCTGGGGAATCCAGTCTTTCTTGCCTCTTTTATTTCTCAAGCCGTAAAGCTTTTGACGCAAAAATCGGCCTCCATTATGATTATAATTTGCTTTCAGTTCTGCACGATGTTCAGGCAACGTCATATGCTGGCGCTGAAAATCAATAACGAACCATTAGTGCTCCAAATTTTTAAAGTACTTAATTAAATAACCATAAAACAAAAAACTTACCAAGAACTCATCGAACCAAGCATCTCGAGTAGTGCTAGGAATGTCTCGTCCACTTGGCCCAAGGATGGTTGTAATTGCGGAATAATTGGGCCGAGATGAAGTCCCTTACCTCATTATGAGGCTCAAATCGATGAGAGATGACATCATGCAAATATTACCATACAAACCATTTACATAGAGAAAATTGTAACATTACGGTAACTTGGCATGACTTACCCGACGCCGTCGGGACGGATCCAAAGCTTCCGTGTCGAAGGATCTCTCGGAGCCCCGTGTTGGTGGATCGGAGGAACTACCTTCTTCCCAACGTGGCTATGAGGCGACGCATTGTGCTAAGGAAGGAATGTGAAGTATTGAAGATAAACATATGTAAATCATATGTAACTAAACTTATGTAAATCAATCAGAAATTATATTGTAAACCTGTGATCCCCCTTGCTGTGGATCAGTGGGGGTACACGGTGATGACGACATATACAGCGACGGTGATGACGACATATACAGCGACGGTGAAGATGACAAATATGTAGACGGTGAAGATGACATATCAAAGGATGGCATATCCGGGAAGCGCTGGACCCTCTACCTCCATAAGGAGCAGATGACGTCGCCTACCCCCCTCGATAGGACGGGGTTGGGCTCGACCACTACCCCGTCCACTACCCGAACGTCCTCCTAGATGCTCCATCTCTAAACACTCATAGACATAATGTCAAAAATATATAACAATAAGTAGCGCATTAACAAAGTATGTAGTATAACAAATCATCACAAACAAAGAACTAACAGAAATCAATCGGACGATTCTTGTTCATCAACATCAACATTTGCTTGCACGTCTTCCTCTGAGGAGGTCTCATAGTCGTCGAACTCCGATTCACTATCAGAGTAAATCACTTCTGCCTCATCGTCTGATTCCTCATCGTCAATTTGTATAGGAATTAATTCTAACCCCGCAGCAGAATCAAATAGATTGCTTGGTACTTCGTCATCGAAGATGTTTATGGGGAGTACATGTTCCACATCAGCTTGGAACGGTTCAGCCATACCGTCATTTGATTCCGGCTCTTTCGACTTTGGTATAATATTTCGTGCTTTGGTTTTAATAACTCCCTCCAGCCTGGGCGGGATGTGGGGTATGATGTATAGTAAACTTGTTCCGCTTGTTGAGCAAGGATGAATGGGTCATAACCAACCGTATATCTCCTTGTCCAAAGTGGATCTCAATATTTCCATGTTTGTCCATTTTTGTCCCACGCGGACTGTTATCAAGCCACTCACATTTGAAAAGGGTCACTACCTTGTCCCACGGTAACTCAGTTGAATTATGTCAACTAACTTCCCGTAGTAGTCACTCTCCACACAATCAACTTTGTCACCTCGACAACATACACCATAATTACAACATAGTGTACCTGCATTCACCTCGGCAGCTTGAAAACCGATACCCATTGATTATGTATTTCTTGCACCGGTAACACTAATTGCAGCTCCATAGGACAAACTCCACGCAACTTCATTGGGATCGATGGATTTTCCACGAAGTAGGATCGAAGCCATTTTGGGAACTCAGACATCGTGAATTGGTCAACTTCAGATTCCGCCATTGAAGGATTTCCCGATCGGACCGAATTAGAGAAGTAACTGTAAGAAGAAAAAAATGCTCTTAATACTGGAATTCTTAGCGTAACAACAAAAAGAAAAGAAATCTTACTTTAAATCTTGGGCCTCTTCACGTTGTTTAGAATGTACCACTCCGCTACTCGCTTATCTCTTCCGTCAAGAGTTGACCTAGAACGTTTTCCCACGACTCGCCCGGAAAATTAAATATTGATTTTTGATCCCTCGTATCACCGGCATCATCGTTGCGAGGTACCCTCTCCATCTTGACATCATTTCGGGGATAATAGTATGAAGCAAATTTTGCGGCCTCTTCGACAAGGTATGCCTCAAATGATAGATCCTTCAACGTACCTTGGATTTTTGATCTTGTTCTTAAGTGTGCGTAAAAACCTACAATGGAATATCAGAGGATATTTATAAACTAAAGTACCGTGTCGGTCAATTAATAACAACGCGATAGAAATTTATATATTACCTCTCAAACGGATACATCCATCTATATTGTTGCGGGCCTCCCACCTTGCTTCGTAGGCCAAGTGAACGGGCAAATGTTCCATTGAGTCAAACAAGCTAGGAGGAAACACCATCTCTAACTTGCATAGCGTTATGGGCATGCTCGCCTCCAGGTGCCGTAATCTTTTCAACATTAAGCTCGAAGCACAAATTTCTCTAAAGAACATGGAAAATTCCGTCGAATAGACAATATATGCTTCGGAAGTGCTTTGAAGGCCCAAGGCAACAATCTTCGGAAGAAAACATGACAATCATGACTCTTCATGCCGAATAACTTCGCCTCGTGCATGTCGACACATCTTTTCATGTTTGACGCATAACCGTCGCGATTTCGGTTCTTTAACCCATTGCAACAGCTTCCAAATTCATTGTTTGTTGAATGTGTACGCGCTCTAGGTTTGGATGTCCGTCCCGTGCCACTCCCCACCAAATGTAAAGGTGCCTTCGCATATCGCTTCTATGTCCCGTCTTGCGTTGATTGTGAATGTTGCAAAACACATTCCTCTCAATATGCATGACATCGAGGTTGTGTCTTAACAATTGATCTTTCCAATATGGTAGTTCCTAGAAGATGCTGCGTTTGTTCCAATGATGATCAACGCCGTATCCCTCAGGTTCCCTGGAAGCAGCCCCTCTTCGACACTTTGAATGTACTTGACTCTGTCCCATATTTCTTGGCCACTTAAACGACGGGGTTGCTCTGCTCGTTCGACAACATTCCGCGTGAAGTCTTTTCTATTTCTCCTCCACGGATGATCGGGGGGTAGGAATCGCCGATGCCTATCAAACCAACTGACCTTGCGACTGTGTTTCAAGCTAAAACCCATGTTCTGTTCAAGACATACCGGCATGCAAGCTTCCCGACGTTTGCCGCCCACTCAACATCCCATATGCGGGAAATCATTTATGGTCCACATTAAGGCAGCCCGCATGGTGAAATTCGACTTAATGATATATCATACGTAAGAACCCCTTCACTCCACAACATCTTCAACTCGTCTATCAAAGGTCCGAGGTACACATCTATCTTCTTTTTGGGTTGGATGGCCCGTGGATTAACGCGTTAAGAAAGAAAAACTCTCTTCTCATGCACATAGAAGGTGGGAGGTTGTACGGAGTCACAATGACAGCCAACAGGAATAAGTCCCGCCCGTATTGTTGAAAGGAGCGAACCCATCCGAGCATAGACCAAGACGGACATTACGGGGATCCATAGCAAAGAAAGGATTTGCCTCATCAAATTTACGCCAAGCTTCCGCATCGGATGGATGCGTCACAAAGTTTTCATCCTGCGATGCTCCCGGTGCCATCTCATGTGAGCACTGCTTGTTCCGATGCATACAATCTCGTAAGTCTTGGAACCGAGAGAAAGTACCACATCTTACTTAACGCATGACGGGTCATTTTCCTTCCTTTCCCCACAACTTTATATCTGTCATCTCCACGAATTTACAACCGGTCGGTTCAGCATCATCCTTGTAATACAACATACATCCTCTGGGGCAGCAATGGATTTTTCACATCCAAGCCCAAGCTCTTTCACCTTTTTTTTTGCTTGGTAAAAATCCTTCGGCAAATTAGTGTCTTTGGGAACAACCTTACTCATGATATGCATCATTTCGTTGTAATTCCTCTCACTCATATGGTGATCAGTCTTCAAGCTTAGTGTTGCTAGGGTAGCCGATAGCGATGAATATTCACTACTATCAAAGTGTTCGCAACCTTCCCATAACGGACGTTGGGCTTCTTGAAGCATTTTGTAGAACCTAGCGGCTTCGGATGAGGATCCTCACCCATGTATGATGGTTGGGTATGTGTACGGGTCTCCTCTCCCATGTATGACGACTCAAAGATGAGTAACAGGATCAAAATATTGGCCGATCGACGGTCCCGCGGCATCCATAACCAATCGCTCATATTGATTAAGGTTCTCTCGATGACTACTGTCCCCGTAATAACCACTTTGTGTCGACGGACTTCGCCATGACATTCCCAACATTCATAATCTTTCATGAATCCCTTTTGACACAAATGAATTTTGACATTGCCCGTATCCCTAAATCTTAAACACCTACATTTGGCACACGGACACCGATCTCCCTACTTGAAGTATTTGAATTCGCTAAAGCAAATTGGATGAACTCTTCCAAACCCGCCAAGAATGCTTGCGTTAGTTCTCTTCTATCGCTTAGACGATTGTACATCCAACTTCTATCATAATTGTGTTCCATACTTCTTAGCTAGTTCAGCTTACTAACCTAATTAACATCTCAACATGCCACAAATATGTAAATTTATATATTAGTGACCAATTTATAAGAACAAATCAAGATTATATAATATGCAAAAGGAATTTTATATTTTGTATTTATAATTACCTATTTATCTAAATAGTATTTATAATTTAGTTTTTGAAATTATCAACCTTTATTTATTATATAAATTGTTAAAGATAAATTGAAATAATGAATGTAAATGAGATTTTTTTTCATAAAACTAAATAGTCATTTTTTCTTTAAATCTTTATCTTCTTTAATTATACTTTATGTTAATTAATTAATTCCTTTAACCCTCAATCTTACTAGGCACAAATTATCGTTCTCATTTGAAAACTATCATATTTATACAATTATATATCTAGTTACCAATTATCAATTAATATAATATCATAACAATTTTTGTAAGCCTCTAACAAATTATCAACATCAAGTACCTTTTAATCTACATACCCAAATCAATAACTATAACATTTTAATCTACATACGCAAATCAATGTCCATAATAACTACATTTTCATCTACATAGGCAAATCAATATTTATTAACAACTACATTTAAACAATATCAATATTTAATCTATCTACCCTAATCAATATTTAAACATTTAAACATACTAATCAAGATTTATTTTATCTATACTAATCAATATCCCCATCAACTATATCTATACTAATCAATATTTAAACATACTAATCAACATTTTAATCTACATAATCAAATCAATATTTAATCTATCTATACTAATCAATATCAATTACATATTAATCTATATACAATAATCTATCTCAAACATTTAAACATACCTAAACCGTGAATAAAGGGAAGAACAAAGAACGTTGGAAAAACCACCACCTACTCCGACGAGCAAGCGAAGAACCACCACCGGCACCAACACAAGCAAGGAGGGCGCCCGAAATCGCGCAGTGGAGCCGGAAATCGCGAGGGTGGGGGTGGGAACTCGCACGGGGCCGGAAAACGAGAGGGGGAGGCCGGAAACGGAAGGGCGCCGGAGAAATCAAAGGGGAGGCTGCGGGGGGGGTGAAGGAGGCGTGCGCGGGGGGAAGACGCAGTCTCATTTAAGAGACTTCTGCGATTTGCGACGGCCGGACCAGTCTGTCGAAATGCACGGAATTGCGGCAGACAGGGACCGTCCGTCGCAGAATTTTACTGCCGACGGATAGGACCGTCCGTCGCGCCTCTGCGCGGACCGGCGTGATCTGTCAAGCCCAATAAGCTGACGGACCGGACGGTCCGTTGCAAACGGCAGACGAATGGTCAGCCCTTTTCGCAACGGCCGGCCCGTCAAATCGCATTTGCGACAGACGGCGTGTCAAATCGCAAATTTTGCGACGGAATGTTTTTCCGTCATGCAAATTTTGCGACGGGAATGTTTTTCCGTCGCAAATTTTTCTTTTTTGCGACGGATTTTTTTCCGTCGCAAAAATCCGTAGCAAATTTGACTTTTTCTAGTAGTGAAATTGTACGTGGGACTAATAAAATGTCATTTCTGAAAAATTGAGGGACAAAATAGTTTTTTTAAAATATAAACCCCAAATTGTCATTTTCAATTTTTGTTATAATAATATGTTATAATTAGAATTTGTATTTTTAGTTATAGGAAATTATAAGCTTTAATTGTGATAATGTAGAGCCTTCTTGTAAGCGGTGACTGTGCGGGTTGTGCTCCTCAAGCTAAGGTTAATCTTGGAATTGAGGTAACTGGGGTTAATTTATTTTATATGCTTGTTTTGGGCTGTGAGGTATTTTTCTAAGCCTTACTTTCATATATACTATTTGTATGTGTTTTGAAAAATTATATGTATGTTTGAATATGAAATTATTTGAGTGAGCGATGTATTTTTCCAATCTATGTATTTAAGTAAATACTATTATTGGGGTTGTTATTGTTGTGATGGTTGAAATGCTTGTTGTGAATTGATATACTTGGAATAATAAATTACTAAAAGTTGTTGAAAAATTTTAGTGTTATATTATTTCTTGTTGTAGGTTGTGTTGGGTTGTGCTGGAAGAGATTAAGGGTGAACTTGTGCACGGCTCTCTCAAATCCTCGCCCGGATCTTGAGTTGAGTGTTATAGGCGGACACCCTCCTGTTACGGTATTGCGTTGGTGACATGGGAGGAGGACGGTATTCTTGAAGTGACTAGTAACCTTGGCAGGTATACTAGCCTTGATAAGGTCCAGCTACCACGTCCAGAAGATATAAGGAGGAGCAGGATGGATGAGTGGGGATGGTTTTAATTATTGCTAATTATTATGTATTAATCACATTCAATGAGCTATTGCCTTGGACTTTCTGCGAGTTTGTGGGCGGAATTTGTACTCCTCGACTCAGAAGTTTGTGGTGAAACACAGCTGCTCTGGACTCACGAGTTTGTGGGCGGAACTCCGTGCCTGGACTCACGAGTTTGTGGCGGAGTTTGTGCCTTGCAGACTCCGGTGTTTGTGAACCGAGCGTTGTGCCCTGAACCCGATATGTATGTTATCGAGAGAAAAAGTCTTCACTATTATCGCTTGTTAAATATTATAATTATGTTAATAAACCGCTTCTACGACTTGCAATCCTTTCTGCATATTTGATAAATTAATTTCGATTCACAGGACTTTATGTCTCACCTAGTTATTATTAAATTTTTCGAAGAATCCTCTAACCTTAGTAGAGGACAGGGGAAGCGCCCGGGAGGCATAATCGTCGCGAATTTACAAGCCTCTTTTGGTAATAGTGTTGTATTGATTTATATATTGCCATCATAGGGCCCTCATATTTCTGAGATACTACATTAACTATTTTTTTTTAATGACTGTTTATTTTCCGAAGGCTTTATTTTGTACACTATTATATTATGGTGGATCCACAATCATATCTTGTGCGAAAATTATTTTTGTATAGACCTTTTGTTATGGGGTTAGGGTTATAAGGCTTGTGGGCTATGTGTATTTCTGTTCGGTATTTGTGCCCAGAGTCATGGAATTATTTGTGGTGGGTTTGTGGGAAAAATTTGTACCCTAGACCCGAGGCGTGTTGTCTTGAAAGGAAAAGGGTTGCCATGATTACCTGTTAATCCTGTTTTTATGAAATCAATATGGTTAATTAATGTTTAGTAGGAAAGGGTCTTTTCAATTAGACTTTGCCAGCGTGAGGAAAATCCTTCTAGCACTTGGGGCAACTCTGGATCTGGCATCAATAGCTGATCCCGTTTGATCAGAGCACAAGTTCCGGCAATCCGACGACGATTCGTTGGCAAGAACTTGGAGGCTCTTCTTCAGATCTTGGTTTCTCTTGTTAACTTTGCATCTTATGTTGCCTTAAGGCATCGGGTGTTGCAAAATGCCCTGGATCTCTTCAAAAGCTCTCAACTGGATCTCTTTCTCTTCCTCCTCCTTCTCCTTTCTCTTTTCTCACCGTCGATCCAAGTTTTAGGTCTTTTTAAAAAAAAAAAAACTAAGACTCTGTGACTCAGTCAACTCGGCAGGGTCAGGCCGAGTTGAGCCGAGGTCAACTCAAATAAGTGAAGTGATTGAAGGAATGGGGAGTGTTTCAATATTGCTCCTTTTTCTTTGTTTTACTAAGGGCATTTTAGTTTTTTCCCAATTGGATTATATTACCCCAAATATCCCATGAGACTTGCCTGCAAATTAGATATTTCAATAGACCTTTGGGGTCATATTTTGTCTAGCTTGAGACCTTAGTGCAATTTTCCCTAACAAAAATTACCATGTGTGTTTCAGAACCTATATATTGGGCCTATTGTGAAGGACAAACACTTAAACGTTAGGACCTGCTTAGGGCGATGGATAGGGGTGAGCAAGCACCCCGTAGCCCACCCTTTGCCTTACGCAGTGAAAATTTCCGGATTAAGCACTTTAAATTAAGCCCGTCACGGGTAATGGGTTACCATTACCGTTTAGTTATATGGCGGGGCATCGGGTTACCCACACAGGGTTACCGTCCCATAGCTTAGATGCCAGTTATGCATTTATTTATTTTTCCCTCCTCCCCCTCATGAGTCATGGTGGGGCAGAGCTTTAGATTTCAATTATTAATAAGTGGTGAAGATATGATGGTGACTCACTGGTGACTGGAGTGTTCAGACGAAACAATTTGACCGAAGAGAAACTCAAAAGAAAGGAGGGGGAAAAGGAAAATGCCTCATTTCGTGCAACTTCGTGGGTCCCACCCCAACTATCACCATTCACCATCCATCCCTCCTTGGTCGTCGTCGTCGCCGCCCAAAGCTCGCCGGCCAGAGCCTTTTGTCGTCCTCCACTCCTGTCTCTATCGATCTCGGCTAGAGCCTCTCATCGTCCTGTCTCTATTGGTCTCGAAGCTCGTCTCTCTAGATCTCAATCTCGGCGTCTTGTGCTCGCCGTCAATCGTCGCGCTCGGCCTCTCGCCCTCAACCCTCGTTCTCGGCCTCTTGCGCTCGCTGCAACCTCTGCCTCTCACAGTCTCCCTCTCGACCTATGGCGGTCTCAACCTCTCCCTCTCGCCTGCGACCTCTCACAGTTTAATCATGTGAAAAAAAATTGTTTAAACGGGTTCCCTGTACCCGTTCAGATCCTACCCGTTTAACCCTGTCCCGTTTTTATACGGGTTATATGGGTTCATCCACGGGCACTCCCGTACCCGTACTCGTGGAATTTAAACGGGCGGGCCACGGGTTACCCCCCGGGGCAGCCCCGCCCTCCCGTTGCTCACCCCTAGCGATGGATGTAGAGGGGGGGATTTTATGAGTTGAGTTTAAAAAATTTGGAGAAATGGAGTTGTAAAATTTTAGTAAAGGGAATATGTAAGATAAAAAAGTAAATAAATTAATTAAAATTTTTTAATCCTACTTCTCTAAGTTTTTTAAATCCGATTAAAAAAAAAAAAAAACCTTTTCCTTCGCTCAATTTCCCCTCCCTCCCTTCACACAAAACAACCCCTTAAAGTGCTAAGAAAATGGCGTCCAACTTTTAGTAGTTACACTTAATTAATAGGAACTTTTTTCCAATTATACCTTTAATTATGAACCATGATGAGTGTGATAGAGAATGAGTGAGAGAAGAGAAGAGATGATTTTACTTGGAGGTTTTTGCTCAGAAGTTATGAGTATACAGAATTTTTTTTAATTTAAGGAGTAATATTGTCTCAGAAATATATAAAATATAGCAATGTTGTCTCATTGTTTAAAATGTTGACTTTGACTAATATCTCACATGACACCTCATACATGCCACCTCACCTCCTCACATCTTGTAACAACCCAATTTCCAAAAGCAGTATAATTTTTTTTTTTAAACATCCTTTCAAAATGATCAGAGTAGAGCATTGGAGCGATTGAGTAACTGATATGTACATATAAAATGCCGTAAGTCTGGCTGGATACAACAGCGGTACAAAAACCGTGTGGTTCAAAGGTATAATACAACAGAAAGAAATCTTCAACTGGATCTTCTACGTGACCTGCTTGCTTCTCTTCTCGGCTCTCCGGTCCTCCGAACCCTGAAGCTATAGCTGAGATCCAATTTAGCGCATTGGATCTCAGGTAACGGTTAACCTCATGCTTATAAACAGTATATGTCCAACAAGTATTGCAAATTTTACAACATTGATCAAGCTGGCACATGATCATTAAATAACAACATAAAAGCGTAATAATGATCTAAGTACGATACCTTAATCACGGTGTGTCTAAGTACGGTTCCATAGACATGGTGCATCTAAGTTCGGTTCCATAGACACGATGCATCTAAGTACGGTTCCATAGATACGATGTATCTAAGTACGATTCCTTAGACACGGAGTATCTAAGTACGATTCCTTAGACACGGAGTATCTAAGTACGATTCCTTAGACACGGAGTATCTAAGTACGATTCCTTAGACACGGAGTATCTAAGTACGATTCCTTAGACATGGAGTATCTAAGTACGATTCCTTAGACACGGAGCATGTAGTACCGAATAGAATGGCCAGGTAAGTGTCTATCATGGGGGCCTCACCGACTTTACGGCGACTAAATGGCACACCCACATAGACTAGCCTTGCCTTCGGCACCAAACTATTCACATAACATATTATCACATATAATCATTCAATAATCATCAGATTAGTGTTACAAGATCTGCGAACGTACCTTCGTTGACGGTATACGGTACTTAGTCGGAAACGTTTTTCTACGGAAAAACGTGAAACGGCTCGTTAGGCAATAATGCTGACGGCTAAATCGAGTTTCGATATCCTATAAGAGTAATATCACTTTCATTAGTGATTTGGCATTACGACGGCATTTTAGGTAAAAATTACCATTTTGCCCTATACCCCTACTTGGCGGAATTTCGCGGCGCTCGCTACATAGGCTATTTTCTTCCCAAAATTTCGCCAGAACTTCGACGCATTTATGATTCTTGAAAATAAAGACTAAAATAGCCCTCCCATCTAATATCAAAACATAAAAATAAAGACTACTCTAGCCTTACTAACTATAAACTAAAGACTAAAAACTAAAGACCGAAAGACTTACCCGTTGAAGATTTCTGCAGAACTTCCCCCAGAACTTCTCTCTCTTCTTTCTCTCCCTAGGATTTTCGGCCAAGGAGCTCAAGAAGATGGTGTGCAGAATTTTGAAGGAGGGGGGGGTATTTATAGTTTTTTGAAAGGACATGGAAGGAAATATGGAAGTTGTTTCAACCCTTGGATTGTGACTTTTCATCAAGCCAAGATCTCCACCCTTGGATGCATTTGGCCGACATCTAAGGGCTGTTTGGCAGCAAAAATTTGACCCAAAAATGATTAATGAGCTTACTCTATGCCCTGTCCTAACTGTATTCTCCGATCGGTACTGATTCGCGTGATTTGAGAGAAATCTCAAAATTCGGATTTACAACTTTGAAAACATATTCTCACTTAGTAGAAATGTCCAAGTTAACCTATATTTTGATTCCATATAGGGCTCCAACAGTCCAGTTGAGTCTTTCTCAAAACGTGTCCAAACGCGTCCTGTCGAAACTTGTTTTGGAAACATTTTCCTATTTCGTCTTATTAGGAAAAAGCACAAACGGCTTCAGAATTAACTTCCGCAAGAGTTTAACGGAAGATAAAATCCCACTGATTAATATTTTACCTTGACTTTGGAATTCCCATTCCTGGTTCTCTAGATAGGATCCGTTTCCTAAATATAATATTACTATTCACCCTTTTTCACTTTAATTAATTATATCATATTATAATAGCAAGTTGCAAAATTCTTTTATACATATATATATATTTTTTTCTCTTTTTCCTTCTCATTTTTTTTTTCTGCCCTTTTTTATTTTATTTCTTTTTTTTTTTTATTTTATTAATTATTTAATTAATTATTTAATTAATTAAATAATTATTTTCACATAATTTTTACAAAATTTTCCTATTGGTCCATTCTTGCATTTAGGCTTTAAAAATGCCTAAACTCAACTATTTTTCTCCAAAATTTTCCAATTAATTAGTAAATATATTTTTACTAATTTTAAGCCAATTACCACTAATTTTTGAGTTTTACATAATTATTTCATAATTTCTTTTGCACAGACTTAAGTAATTAGCTAGAAATTACTTAATCACTTTATTATCATTAGTTGATAATTTTCTTAATTAAAATGTCCCATTACCTCATAATTATAACACTGACATTTCTGTTTCCCCGTGTTCTGCAGGTATTTTAGAATTTGTGAGGGCATTATAGTCATTACAATACTTTTGAATATCTTTATTCAATTTCTCCAAGTTTGTAATTTGTCAAATTACCCTAATTAGAGATAACATACTCTCATTATTCAAATAATTATTTCACCGACTTTTAGGATTTTTCACATTTTTCCTAAATATTTATGTCCCTTAGGGGCATTTTGGTCATTTGGCACTTTGGCCCTTAATTTCTCTAATTTCCAAGAGATTTTTCCTTAGAAAATAAGATAATTATATCTTATTATTTGATATCCCATATTCACCTACTTTTTATAGGTATAATCTTACCAAATTATGATACGTATTTTGGGGTATTACACGGCCACCTCACCACGGTAGAAAGACTCCGCGAAGGTGAGCAAATAGGTATCAATTTGGGGGAAGGAGACATTGTAGAAAAATTGACGAAGGAGAGGATCGGGTCTAAGATCGAGGTAAGTGAAACAAAGCCTAGAAATATAGGAGCAAGAACATGAAGGTGAAGATGATGATTGAACAAGGTAAAAATGAGGGGATGAAGAAATCGAAGAAAGCAGGGCCATTTTGCTCTTATTCATTTCTTGCTTTCTTTCACTCTCTTTTCTATCCAATCTTTCTTTGGTTCAGAGCTTCTTGGGGATATGTGGTGCATAGCTTGTGGAGATGCCAAGGAGGTAGGTAAGAAGAGTTAGGTGGAATGTATGGAGTGTTATGTGGGATATCTGCTAAATTTAATGGTTAAAATTAACATTTTAAACGGCATGGACGACAATGCTACGTTTTTTATAATTATGGGGTAACATTACTCTTTAGAAAAATTTTAGGATGCCCACCACTTTAAGTGAAATCTTTTGGGGCAAAATTGGACTTTAACCCAGGAGAAAATTAATGGGAAAAAGATATGAGAGAGACATGTAATTAATTAGGAGTAAAAAGGAAAAAGTGCATTAACTTTTTAGACAAAATTAAATTGTTGCTTATGTATAGGACCAACCCTATGAGATAGAATGTTGCTTATAAATAGAATCCAATGGAGTATGTAAGTTCTTACAAATATGGTTGGGCCTAATAAAAGGGTCAGTCCCTCGTAACATGACAAACTAATGTATAAATTCTCGTCTGAAGATGTGTTCACATTTAATGACTAACAATGCCTTGAAGGAGATTGATTTCAATAGAAGAATACTTGTCCCCAGCAAAAACAATTAAAATGTAAATCCTTATATTATTTTACTGATTCTAATCAGGTATCTATAATTTTGTTTTCTTAATATGGTCCTTGTAGTTTTTTTTCATTAGCTTTTTATTGTTTCCCCTAATTTTTCATTAGGTTCCAATAATTTATGGTGCTGTAAAAAGTGAAAAATAAAAAAGAAATTTTAAGAACTTGATTAAAAACATGTAAAATTATAAGGACTTGAAAAAATATAGAATCCTAATTAATATTATTTAGGACCTATATTCCTAAAGTTATTTGTATATATTTTTGCAGCCTGATATCAAGCAAGCCCCTTTGCTGCATACAAATTAAGAACAATAAAAAATCACCAATCAGTAAAGGTGTTAGCATATAATCATAAGGTTATGGGTTTAATTCCTATCGATGTAAGGGTCTTATTGGTAGACGATCAGTAAGTACTTCTTTAAACATTTTTTAAGTCTGAAGACATGTCTTGGCCTTGATACCCAATATGCAATAACACCGTGAAACATTTCTGTCAAAGCACTATTCCCGTCTTAAACACCTCCACCGTTCAACTTGATCCTTGTTGCTTCTCCTGATGCGACTCTCAATCTCTTTGTTCAATCCAAAAGTGAAGCCCCACTTGTGTTTGGATGCAAATACAACTCCAGGCTTACACCGAATGGACATGGAGATGTTTGAGTTAGGATGCTTTGTGAAAGCCTTTGTTAACGGGGTTAATACATATTTAACAACAAGGACTAGCAGATATATCGGTAAAAACAATAAATAATTAAAACAAAAAACAAAAACCTCAGGAGCCTGATTTAAAATCAATAAAAACTATAAGGACTTCCAGATTAATTTTTCCTTCTATAAAAAAACAAAAAAGAAAAAGGATCACCATTACAAAGCTTAGGACTGTCATTGCCAGGAACCACTCCAATTCTTGGAGACAAAGAAAAAGACACTGCAATTCCACATATATATTCTCATTTAGCCGAGGTCGGTAGGTGTGTGTGTTTGTTTTTTTTTTTTTTTTTCCTTTTGTTTAGAGAGCTAGGTATTAATAGCTTGGGTTATAAGTGAAATTGCAGCCTCCCACTTACCAAAGAACTTTTATTCTAATGGATTAAAATATTATTGACTCAATGGGAGTATTTACATTATTGTTTTTATAAACGAGCTAATTAGAAATCAGCTATTGGATTAAATCATAACATATGTTATGTATCATTAAATTATATATCAATTTATAAGTTAGACAAATCAATTAAAAAAAAAGATAAATATAAATATTTTAAAGTAATTTATTTAGCATTCTTAATATCATAAACAAAGTCAATTGTGTTTTTTATTAAGGACAAGAGAGAGTAATATTAGTCAAAAGTGATTATAAAACTCAAAAATATTCTTTAGTTAATTCAGATAAGATTATGATCAATTAGGATTTTATCATAATGAAGAGGATATTGCGTTTCCAAAAACTCAATTTATGTTTTTTGTCGTTGGTTCATTGCCAAGCAAATTCTTAGTACTCCCATATCCTATTTGGACACTCCTGACAACCTATTGTGCAAAGGTATTTTGGATCACTTCCGTTATCTTAAAAGTGTTTATTTACGTAAATCGAGACAAAACCCTTATCACATACTTGTCTTGTATACCGTAAACTATAATTAATAAAAAGCTGTTTTTGAAGGTTCCAGTTACTATTTCAAACAAGCACTAATGTCTGGGTCTTATAAGGTCAAGGATGGTTTTCAACTCTTAATAATGACAGCGAATTATCAGCAATCATTGGTTAAAGGATGATAAATAATTCTTGTTAGTTTGAATATGATACAGAAGAGTCTATCCAACATATCTTTTTCACATGTCTAATTTCTAGGGCTGTATGGTTTTGTATGTTACATATCAGAATTCCAACTCTGGATTTCGATGGTTTAATATCCCGGTTTAATTTAAAAACACCTTAGTTCAATTCCCTCAACTGCAAGATTCAAACTTGTTGTATTATGCTATGATAATTCATGTCTTGTGGCAGTAACAGCAGGAATGCAGCCTTACATCACAGAAAAAGTCACAACTGAGGACAATCATTCAAGAAACAGAAGGGTCATTACAACCTATAGCCACTATTGATCAAGGCATTGTGATAGATAAGTGGAATATAATTTTGCATCATTACAAGAAACAGAAGGGTCACTTCTGTGAGTGTTGTATTTGCTTTCAAGGGAATGCCGTTGGTTCATTTTGTTTGGCATAATACAGGAATCCCTGGAACACCATTTTATGTTAGATGTCGTAGGGCAACTTTGTTATGGATTTGTAACTCAAACTTACAGGACAATTATGAACAATGGCTATTTATCACTTGTGTCAACAACATGCATCACATGGCAAGAAAACATAACTTTTTTTTTTAAGGGTTTTACTCTACAGTCAATTCATGTTATTCTTTTTTTTTTTTCCATCATCAATATTTTCGTCATTATGTTTGTAATATTTGCTTTGGTTCTTCGTAGCCTTCTAATATTTTTAAGTAATATCATATTGTTTTTTCAAAAATAAAAAATAAAAAGCACAATAGAGGCTTCAGGCGTGTGCTTCACAATTTCTTCATTGCTCGTGTCATTTCCTGATGTGTTTTCTCATTAAAATCTTTTCTTTTTATTTCTCAACTAAATCACTAAATCCTCAGTTTCAATTTAATTAGTCATATTATTAATTTTACTAATCATTTATAACTATATCATTTATTTTAGCACATATTTTATTCAAAATATGCTATATTTTATTTAAAATAAGTACTTCGCTCTAAAAAAAACTTAAAATCTTCTATATATTATGTTATTAATCATATTATATATAATTAACATGATTATTTCTAATAAGAGAATGTATGGGCCTAAAAAAAATAGTTATCAACTATTGAAATTAACTAAATTTAAAATAGTTTTGATAAAGGGTTTCTTAAAAAATTATTTTCTTAAAAAATTTTAAAAAATCATAATTAATTATAATACTCATCCGATCCTAATTATAGAAACACTTCTAGAATATAATTTATTTCTATAATTTAGTAATTACTTAAAGATGACAATATTTTAAAGGGAAAATCAATTTCAATGCCCTTTGCTGACAATCCTAAAAAAGGCCCCAAGATTTTGATAATCCCAAAAGAGGCCCCAGAGCCTTTTTTGGGATTTTCAGAATCTTGGATGAGTTGTCAACGGGGCTGATATAGTTGTTAACGAGGTACTAATATAGTTGTCAACGGGGCTGATATAGTTATTAGCAAAGTGTTGTTAACTGGGCTGATTTAGTTGTTAAAACCTACTACCCTTTAACAACTATATCAGCCCTATTGACAACTCACCAAAAATTCTGAAAATCTCAGAAAAAGGTCCTGAGGCATTTTCTGAGATTGTCAGAATCTTGGGGCCTTTTTTGGGATTGTCAGTCCTAAAAGGACCTGAAATGGATTTTCCCTATTTTAAAATCACATCTGTCCAACATCAATCAACGGTCCCATCACCGTTTTAAGTAATTATAGCGCGAAAGATTTCCCCTCCTTTCATTCAAAAACCACAAACGACAACGTACTGTGTCTGTGAGTGCGTCGGAAGTCAACAACAGGCGGACGCGTACTCAGCTTGTCCCTAGTCGCCGACATTTACATTCACATTCGAGAAAATTAATTTGTTATTCCGCTTGACTTTTAATCAATTCATTATATATTTTTAATCAGATTTTTTTTTAAATACTTTTAACTAACTTTAATTAAGTTTCAGGAGCTCTTTTTCTTCTTCTTTTAATCACGTTTTATATTTTTATCTGATTTTTTAAAGCAAAAAATATAAAATCAAATAAAACTATAACAACCTGATTAAAAAGGCACATTAGCTTTTCTTTGATAATATTCAAAAAGGGTCTTCTTATAGCAAATCATTTGAGATAAAGAAGGGGATGAGTTAACTTAAATTTGGGTTGAGTAAACATTAAAGGCCTAATTGAATTAGTGTTGAAAAATTACATTTAGGTAAGTTGAGATAAAATTATTCTCACATACTTACTTTTTACACTGTAAATTACATTAGAAAAATAATTCCTATCACTAATCTAAACAGACAATAGGGAAAATTCCAAATAAATACCATATGAATTTGCAAAATCCCTAAAAGTCTGTTGAATTTGTAAAAAGACTAAGAGGTACAAAGGACCTATGAGGGATATGCAAATTCGGGTGAAATTACCCTTTTGCCCTTAGTTTTAAATAAATAAAAAATAAAAAACCCTCCAACCCCCCACCACCGCAGCAATTGAGGGTAAATAGGTAAAATGCAGCCCTTTCATTCTTCGAGCTGGGCATCGGGAAGGAGTCTCGCCTTGCCCAACCTTGCCCATGCTCACCCCAACATACAGGTTAAAGGGTAATTTTGCTCCGAAAGTTCTTCGAGTTGTAATTTTGCTTCAAAAGTGTTAAAAAGTGAATAATTTTTCCTAGGTCGTTACCTCAATTAATTTTGACTGTTACTTGATCAAATATGATGAAGTCGCAGTCCATATATCATTTGCATCATTTTTTTTTTTTTGTTCAGGAGAAAATTTGCCCCAGAAAATCCATGTGTCATTTTTCTTTTTAAAGCTAAATTTAAAACTTTCAAGGCAAATTTAGACCTTAATAAAAATGACATTTGGACTATCAACTTAGCATATTTAATCAACTAATAGTCAAAATTAATTAAGATAGTGGTCAAGGTAAAATTGCCCCCAGCAAAACTTTCAGAACAAAATTACTCCCGACAACTTCTGGGGCAAAAATATCCATTAATCCTATACATATATAGGGACATATATAGGGACTGAGGGGATATTTTGATTAGGGTTTCATACCTAAGATAAACAATAATTAAAATTGGAAAAACACAATAAATATTTAAATAAATATAAAATAAAAATTATACTTTGAATTACATTCGTTCATAAATTTAAAGTTTATAATATAAGATGGAGAGACATATTTGAGCAAATGTTTTTTTGACCGTAAGAGGGATGTTTTCTTATAGGGTTAAGGAGCAATTTTACACATGAGCTTTTCCCCCAGGAGCGCCCAGCACCACGTGCTTTTTTCTGGAGCAAAAGTACACACGTGGTTACGTTTTGGGAGCGCCCAGCACCACCCCTCCTTGGTGGGCCCCACCACCGGCGGCCGACCACTGCCGGCCGCCGCCGCGGTGGTGGTCGGCCGCCGTGGTGGGGCCGGTGGTGGAAGGGTATTTTTAGTTTTTATTATTATTTAAAACTAAGGGCAAAAGGGTAATTTTCATTTAAAACCAAGGGTAAAAATGTAATTTTTATTTAAAACTAAGGGCAAAATGATAATTTTCTTTTTTTTTTCCTACCATCAGCGTCCACGTCAGCATCCACGTCAGCGTCCATGTCAGCGTGTCAGTCCAAATAAGCGCCACGTCACGCCACGTCAGCATTCCATCCAGTTAACGGTTGGTAACGGTCAACTAATCTCGCCGTGGTCTTTGGCGCTCCTAAAACGTAACCACGTGTGTTTGCTTCCAGAAAAAGCGCGTGGTCTTTGGGCTCCGGGAAAATCTCACGTGTAAAATTGCTCCTTAACCCTTTCTTATATTTTGAAGATAGTCTAATTTCAAGTAAGTGTTAAGGGTTTTATAATTTAAAAATAAACATAAATAAAGTCAAAAAAGTGGTCGTTGCCCGGTAACACTCCTTTTTCCTGGTATATACTTGAATACAATAAAGGGACAAATTTTTCGTTTGCAACCGGAGAAGTTTCTCAGTGGAACACAGATGGTTTTGATCTCTAACCTTACCTGACCTGCATCATCATCTTCGTCCGTCTCTCCTATGGCTGGGTTTGTACCTTTCTCTCGCCTTTTCTTTTCTCTGTAATTGTGGAATATCAAACTCTTTATTCAGTTGGTTTTGCTACTTGGAGATTTTGGAAGAAGAACATTTTTGCTTCTGGAACTTTCCTGGAAACTAAATTTCTTCTACGAGAAAGCGACCATTTTGTTCTTGAGCTTCGATTGTGACTTTCTTTCTATTTTGTCGATGGGTTTGTTACTTTCATCAGAAAAATACAGACTTTTTTTTTTTTTCTTTTCTTTTTCTTTTTCACAACACTCACACGCACACAAGTTGTGTGATCTTAGGGTTGTTCGTTGTTCTTAGACCGAGTTGAGTGGAAGATCATTTATGCGATTGAAATTTGGGATTTTTTTCCCTATTACCAACTTGATGCTTTAAATAAAGGGCCGATCATGATTCCTCGTTTTAACTGCGTCATGAGTTCGTAGTCAGAGTATCCATACGGCCCTTAAGCAAAAGCTTCTAACTTTAAAAGAATCCATAACCCTTAAATGCTTCTGGAATGCTATTTAGTTAACTCATGTCTGTAAACATTCCATTTGTTGCCTTATATTTGTTAACTTGCCCTATTTGCTCTTGTTAGCTTTTTTATCTTGGTTTTTAGATAATGTGATAGTTGCAATTTGTTGACTAGGAGCTAATATAGGGATGTAGTAGACTGTTAAGTCTTTGAGTCTGTTATTGTTGTAGCAGAACATCGTGGTTGGTGGACAAAAGTAGAATAGCAACCAAAATAAAGAGTGCTTCTGGGGCATTTGATCCTGAGAAGGTTAAATGGAAAAGCAATCCTACCAGAGCTTGCCCAAATTGTCAGAACATTATCGATAACAGCGATGTAAGTGTGATTTTCTCATGAAGCTTATGAATTTCTAGGTCAGATTTCATAGAACATTGTTATGTTTAAGGTGCATATATCTTTGAAATTATCAATGTTAGGTTTATTTCATGGAAAAAAAATGGTCAGCCTCAAGCCCTCAACCTACAGCTATGTTTGTGTTTCTGTAATTTTCATTCATATTCTTAACTCTCCATGGAGGCTTTTCATTCACATGATTGTTACTCCTTTGGTTGCACGACAAACTAGTACCTACATTAGGACCAGAGGTAGTACTCCCTCCGGTCCTAATTATAGGAGCACTTTACTTTTGTAGTATAATTTACACTACAAAAGTGCTCCTATAATTAGGACCGGAGGTAGTATTTTATAAGAAAAGTTTGCCCTTGTGTCTTAGTTCAAAATGCAGTAAAGAGCAAGTGCTATAAAGAAAAGGCTGTCTCTTAACTGAATTGAATGTAAAATTTGATGCAGAGGCTTTTCACTCTGATGTTAAATTAAAAGGAAACAGCCAATGTATTGTTCTTATCTTCATATAATACTATCATAATTTCATGTGCTGTTAAGTATATCTTCAACCTGTTGTGCCAAAGTGATGGAAGCAAAGGGAAATCAAAGTTAGGCTGTGTATGATCAAAATATTGTTTGCTTCCTCCAAAGTCAACATGTCATTGGATCAATGGGACATAAATCATCATAGCATGAGCATTCCTTAATGGTGTCATTATACTTTTTCTGAAGGAAGCCATCGGTTGCTGAAGGAACTTCCTTTATAGGCACCTCAACTCTCAACCATGCCTCCAGAGTTTTAAGATAGATGCATTAAAATCTAAATTACCCAAGAGCAAGTTAAAATTTTCATATATGTAACCATTTTGGTTGGCTGCTGCTGTTCTTTGCCATATCTCTGAATTCCTAGAACTCTGTCCTGAAAAACTGGTTAGCGTTAATGTATTATTGTTCAGATTTAATGCTTCTATTGGATTTGTGGTCCAAATTTCAACCTCTTTATATTCTAAAGCATTGGATGCAAAGTTATAGATGTTCTGTTCTTTCTGCTTTCTGTTTTCTGACACTTGAAAACTTTCTGTTGCTAGGTAGCACAAGAGTGGCCTGGATTGCCAAAGGGTGTGAAATTTGATCCATCGGATCAAGATATAGTATGCCACTTGCTTGCTAAAGTTGGTGTGGCAAATTCAAGACCTCATCCTTTCATTGATGAATTTATCACTACTCTTGAAGTGGATGATGGAATTTGTTATACTCATCCAAAACATTTACCAGGTTTGTAGCATGCTAGCATAAGTTTGTACTCTTTTTAAGGCTTGATCATATATGGTTTAATTGATATAATTTGGTTGAAACAAAAGGTGTTAATCAAGATGGAAGTGCAACCCACTTCTTCCATAGAGCAATCAAGGCATACAATACTGGCACTCGAAAGCGTAGGAAAATACATGGCCAGGATTTTGGTGATGTCCGCTGGCACAAGACTGGAAGAACTAAACCCGTAGTGTTGGACGGGGTTCAGAAGGGCTGTAAAAAGATTATGGTTCTTTATATGACCATGGTTAGAGGAGGTAAAGCGGAGAAAACTAATTGGGTTATGCATCAATATCACCTAGGAACACAAGAGGATGAGAAGGAAGGAGAGTATGTTGTCTCTAAAGTTTTTTACCAGCAGCAGCAGGTTAAATCGGGGGATAAAGATGACCTGGATATTCCTGCAAGAACCTTGGATGTTCCTGAAAGTTCCGAAAACATTAAAGCAGCAACGGTGCCAGTTGATCCGGTCACCCCCAAATCGGTGACCCCTGATCCACCTTGTACCAAAAGACCACATTCAAGCATTGACGTGGATTTTGTTCCTCAGGTGAATCCTTTGATCATATTTTCTCCTTGGTCAAGGTTGAAACAATTTTCCAAGTGTCATTGTCAAAAAAAATTTAAATTTGTGTTTCCCTCTATTATTGCAAGAAGATGTAACAAATAATGTCTATTGTTTTGAAGTCAGTGGGTATATAAGTTATCAGAAGAAGTTTATTTTCATCTCTAAAGTCTGATCTCCATTTTCATACTTTGCCAGAGAGCTTTCAATGTAACTAGTCTTTTTTTTTTTTTGGCTAACAAGTAACTAGATAATGATATGCCTCGTCTAATTAAAATACGGTAATAAAATTTCCATATGTGAAATTCCACTTTTATCCTTTATTTATTTTCATTTTATGTGCTGGAAAGAAAATCACTTGGCATTTGTAATTACATGGAACGAAAATACAGTGGTGGCAGCTTAAATTTATTTATTGTAATCCAATCTTTAATGTATTCTGCTGCATTGAAGTCACATGACTCATTGTAATTCCTAAGTCTCCTCGAAGTTTTCACTGTTGTGTCAGACAATATCGTAAGCAATAATGCCATTTGAAGATAGCATCCGTAGAAGAAGCTAATACATGTTCTATTTTTGTTTTCTGCACTGCTTTCTTCCTTAGGATCCTCCAAAGGATTGTGTGGAAGATGCGTCTGAAGTTGTTTGTGAAGAACCAAAAACTGATGTACTCAAGGAAGAAAATCAAAATAATAATGAAGGAACAGATAATAATGAAAACGATGATGCTATTGAAGAACCTAAATGGTGGGATAGTGAGTCACAGCATCTTTTGAATTCACAGCAACTCGTTGAAGGATTGCCCTTGTGTGAAGACCTCCTTTGCAGCCAATCTCCCAATAGAGATGACAATAGTGAAGAACATAAGAACCGACCCGGTCTTTCTGTCTATGCTCAACTAGGACCAGAGCATCTGAAAAAGGATCTTGAAGAATGCCAAGATCTTTCAAACATAGAACTTGATACGCCTCCTGACTTTCGACTAAGCCAGCTGGTATTTCTACATTCTCAGCTAATTTAACTTTCATTAAATTCAGTTTAATTACTGGATTTTCTTTCATTATAACATTCTTATGTTCCTGTAGGAGTTTGGTTCACAAGATAGCTACATTTCCTGGGGTGGCAGCATGGCAGGGAACTGATACGGTTCCTCACACGAGATAAAACGAAAATTAACCTGTTCTGTAACTATTTTTTGTTGCTGGAAGAAATTTTGGTGCAGTTCTTAGGTGTTGATTATCATGGCCTTCAATAGAATCATATGACATGGAGGAATCATTTCTAAAGGAGTCAGTGTCATGATGCTGAATCATTAAAAAACATGTTCACATGTTATAAGTTTATGGGATGACTAGATAATAAACACCTAAGGAACTTTATCCACTCTTCCACTCTTGTTGATAAGTTGCCTTTTTGTATCAGGGATATTTTGAAACTAGTGCTCCCTGGATTTACTACATAGCTGTAATGGAAGTCACTGAACTTTAACAAGTCAAAACAATGACATGTGGCTTTGCTGTGTTCTTCTCCTTTTAACTTATTTTGGCCTAAGCCAGAGAATTCTCTTATGTACTCTGTTTTGGCATATTATGGCATCTTTCTGGTTATTTCAATCCTGTTTGTGGAGCTGAACTGCACAATCCCCTGATTTATGTGACAGATGCAGATGTATGTAGCTATGGTTTCTAGGATGTTTAAAGTTTCAAACATGCTTTGTCGACCATCTAGTTTGTTAAGGCTTTTATTGTGTGTGATTGTGATGACAGATTCATGAACTTTTAAGAATGTGAAGAGTTTGTGCTAGTTGGCATGAGGCGGTGGAGAGAGAGAAGAAAGACAACAATGGTCCTCTTCACGAGTGGCACAAGTGCCTGTGGGGAATAGTGTTCCCACAACAACCAAAATCAATAACCTTTTTAATCATACTATAATTGAAACTTGGACATGTCTTTGTTCATGAATTTGAACTGAATATCTGCCACAGTATCTGAGAACCTAACCACATCTTTAATTGCTAATCATTTCATCATATAGTCATTGCTATGTGAGTAAAGGTGAATTGCTAAGGACACTGTCCAAGTGCTTGTTTGGGAAACATGTGAGGACCTGAAAACCAAACATAACTTTTCTTTTTATTAGTCAAATCATGTTAGCTGAAAATCAATGAAAAAGAAACAACATGGACTCTGCTTTTGGCCAATATTTAATTTGGCCTAAACATCAGTTTGCAAAATCAATTATATTCAGATTTCAATTTCAGCCAACATGAGATCAAATAAATTCCAAAGCGATTTTTTGTTTTTTGAATTTAGATAGCAGGTATAGTGTCTGATGAGTAGTGGGGATCGAATCCAAACTTTAAAGGGCCTATTTTGTGCCACTAAACCCAACAGTCTTTGGTACTTCAGACCGATTTCTAAACTGGCATTTCTGCTTGAAATTAAAGAGTTGTGCAATGCTATAGAAGCTGAATGAAATAAGGAGGAGGAAAAAACACATGTGAATCATAGAATGATAAAAAAAAAAAAAAGAGTGAAATTTTTTAGAAGAATAAGGAAGGGAATTATTGGAGAGGGAATATGCGTAATTGAGAGAAGAGAGGCAAAAAGGAAAGTGAGTGGGGTTAAGGATAAGGTGGTGCACGTGGGAGAGGATAAGGCAGCCATTTTGACCAAACGCTTCATGTCTCTCTCTTCTCCAACCAAGGTGGCTCTGCCACACATGTTCTATCCTATTCGGCGGACATTGCACTTTCAAAAGTGTCCTCCTTTTTTTTGTTTCATTGGACACCTGAGATGATATAATAAGGGAAAATTCTAAATATACGTTTGAAATTGTAAAACCCCCAAAAGTCTTCCGAATTTGTAAAAAGACTGAGAGGTACAAAGGACCTATGAGGGATATATTCGGGTGAAATTACCCTTTTGCCATTAGTTTTAAATAAATAAATAAATAAAAAAATACCCTCCACCCCTCGCCGTCGGCAACCACCGCCGGCTGGCCGCTGGCGGCCACCACCGCCGGAGGCCACCAACGGGGCCGGCGGTGGGGCCTCAGCGGTGGGGCCTCGCGGTGGTGGTCGCCAGCGGCCGGCCGGCGGTGGTGGTTGCCGCGGCGGCGATGGCGGCGGGGTTGGATGGTATTTTATTATTATTATTTTTAACTAAGGGTAAAAGGGTAATTTCACTCGAATTTGCATATCCCTCATAGGTCCTTTGTACCTTTCAATCTTTTTACAAATTCGGAAGACTTCTGGGGGTTTTATAATTTCAAACGGTATTTATTTGAAATTTTCCCATATAATAATGACTTGTTTTTATCCTCTTACTCCTATATTTTCTCCATAAAGATTAAAACATTGTCAAGCTTTATCATCAAAGTAAAATACATACATATATTTTTTTCATCCATGTGACTTGCTATAAATTTTATTGGAAAAATTAATCTTTTGGTCCCTATAGTTTTGACTGGATTATTACTCAGTTCCTACACTTTAATTCAGTGCAACTCATTTCTATAGTTTTGACTTGGTTGTAATGCAACTCAATCCCTATAGTTTTAACTATTTTATAATTTAGTCATTATGTTCTAGAATAAAGGTGGGGGACTATATTATAAAATGATTAAAATTATAAGGATTGGGTTGCAGTGAGTCAAAGTTCAATGACTGAATTATAACCGAGTTAAAACCATATGGATTGAGTTGCACTGAGTCAAAGTGTTGGGATTGAGTTACAATCCAATCAAAACCATAAGGATCAAAAGATTAATTTTTCTCAATTTTATATTATATATAGATGATTTATTCACCATAGTTTTCTCCCTCTTTATTTGGCCCTCAGAGACCCATAAATTTAAGAACATTTGCCAGTTGCACAAGTTGGTTGCAGATATCACATAAAATTTGCATTTTTGTTTTCTTGGATGTGAGAGTGAGTTTGAATCCCCCACAACATACTAAGCATACTAAGGTTTTTGTATTATATTGATGGGGTAAGCCTTAACAAAGAGATCTCTCCCTGCCCAATAAATGCTTTAGGTGTTTTCTATACCCCCTTTTAATCCTAAATATATGAACTATTTAGAGTATTAATTTTAATTCTAAATGTAAGATATCTATCTATTTTGTTTCTCAAATTTATATTTTTTTCCTCTGAAAGGGATTTCTATCTTGAGATATTTCCAATACAAATGATTAATGAGGGTATGTTAAAAAACCAACTTACATTTTTTGTTGTAAAATAACTAATTTAACTAATTTTCTTAACATTCACAAAATAGTTATCTAACTTCTAGATTAAGAATGGAAATAAGTATATAAATGAACAAGCTAAACAATTTGAAAATGAGCATAATCACCCACGATCCCTCACAAGAAGACCTTGATGTCAGCAAGACACAAGATCATTGTATAGCTTTGGATTGGCCCTAACCACAACATAACCATTTAGAGGGAGCCTTTGTGGAGAATTGATTTAAAGTTATAGGAGATAAATGATCTTTTTGAGTTGGCGTTCAAAAAGCACGTTTATCAAATTTGAGACAAAATTTTTTTCATATACTTACATCGTATATCGTAAATCATATTAGAAAAACAGATTTTACCGCTAATCCAAACAGATACAAAACACATGAAAGAATTTTGTCCCATCAAGCACAAAAGTGATTATAAAAAGTGATTTTATTGTTTCCAAACAGTCACTAAAATGTCTGCTAGCGAATCCCCTGTTCAAGGCACTATTGCACAGCCTGATAATTCTAGGTGTGCCTTTCCTAATCAACATTTTTTTTTTTTCCTGACAAGAGAATATTTTCCCCAGAAAATAAGAAATAAAAATAAAATTACAAGAATGTCATTATTGGACAAGTGAAGACAGCAACAACTACAGCTCTATCATTAGTTTATGTGGAGCTTACTCACTCCCTACTGTTGCCCCTATTCTCTGGACTGAAACATAAGGAAAGAGAAATAAAGGCCCTTTAATCTGCTGACGTGGCACGTGTGGAACTCAAAGCTGGAACCCAACACTTTGATGGGCCCCACACAACCCACATTTTGAGTTCTTTTGACCACAAATGTCAATTTGAACTCTGCCCTCTGGTCTCTGCTTCTTCTAACTCAAAGGGACAAACAGGGTATGCCTGAAAACTACTCTGTTTCCAGAAGAAAACAATGTCATAAAAACAATTGAAGATTCCCATTTACTAACTTTCTTTAATTAAAATAACTACACAAAAAAAAAAATTTAAGAGGTAGATGTTGTTTGTTTGACAGACAAGCAGATCAAATACTCAGCAAGATTTGAAGACAAGAAGATCTGTATCAAATTTATCAGTGGACACCAGCCATTGGTCTTTGTCATGGTTCACCACAACCCGTGTCTCCTACAATATCTAACCAGCATGTTATAAAAAAAATACAGAGGACGTTATTATTATTAAACAGGGAATCTAGTATAAAATAACCGACAACTGTAGATGTTATCGAATTCTAAATCCATGATGATTCTGGTACTCTAATCTCTCTTTAATTATATGAATTAAGGAATGCTTGTGGCACCTTATAACGTGTTCTGTTTACATAATTGAAAGGTTGCAATATAAATACTTTACATGATTGGTGTAGGTCAACAGATTTCATCATCTGTCGTAAGAATCAGACTTCATTATATGTATTAAAAAAAATAATTGTTGTATGTAGGAATCATTTAGGGGGGAGCTCAAAATACAATATTTCCCTCTCTTGTAATTTTTTTTAACCATGATGTCAAATTTTTGTCTTGTACATAATTTTTAATAGTCTGCAAAAAGTCGTTTTTTTTCCTTTATAAATTTGAATGCGATGAGAGTTGTTTTTATTTATTAAAATATGACATGTATGATTAGTACTTGGATACACAAAGCTTCTCAATTTGTATAGATGATCCATTAATTAACAAAAAAGCTATGTCTTTATAGGAATTTAAAGGTTTGATAGCATTATTTTGTGCAATGCTGAACAAATCTTCACTTCAAATGATTAAGGGGCCTACATGATGATCCAATAATTGAAACCCATTAACTTAATCTTCCTCTAACATTTTTGTTTTAGAAACTCCTCTCTCTCTCTCTAAGTTCTTTCATTATGCTATAAAAAAAAAAAAAGTTCTTTCATTAGCCACTTTTCTTAATTTTAACATCTACCAAATCAGCACTAAGAACTGGTTTAGCAGTACAAAACTAAACTTGGTTCTCTGCTTCTGCATCTTGATAGCAGCATTTCAACTTGGAACCCCAAAAGTTCTTGGGCTTACCATGAAGACCAAATTTGCTATTAACTAAACTCAATCACGCTAAAATGTATAAAGAGATTAATTAATCGGGTTTGTTGTAGAAAGACAAACAGAAAAAAAAAACAGTTGAAAAAACTAATGGCGTTTGGTGGTGTTCTGATCTTTCTCTTCCCCCTTCCTTCAATCTTCAACGAACTCCAACAAAACTCACCACCCTCCATTTTTCTCCCTCAGTGGAAGGTATGAACTTGACATAGCACCATAATCACACGGCAAATTAAAACGCTTTCTTCCATGAAAATCTCTTCTAAAACCTCAAGAACTTCAGACTTCAGAAATGTTCTTGGGATTATCTTCCTGAGTCACTCTTCAAGATAAACCATCACTGACTTGGCTCATAGATAACTATTACCTTGGAAGCTATTCAGTGATTCAAGTGTAAACAAGGAAATTAAAGGATAAATAACAGAACAGAAGTGAACCAAAGAACAGAATGATAAGTAAAATGGAATTTGGTATTCATGCTATTCTGATTTACATAAAGCTAGAGGCCCTGAAGGCTAGAAAACCCTTACAAAATTGTTCCCCTTCACATAATATCTTTCCTTTTTTCTATGTACACTCCATCATGAATCAGAGAGAAAAAAGATAATAACCAAAAGAAATAGCAAAAAAGAAAAAAGAAAAGGGCTTTTCACATCCCTGAAAAGCATTCTTAACTTAGGTTTCAACTTCTTCTAGTCATGCCAGCAGAGAAGCATGACTACACACCTTCTTATAATGTATAAACGAGCCCTTTGCTCTCTGAGGGCTCCTCCAAGTCCTCTGTTTGATAGCCTTCTCTTTGAACTACCACTTGCCATCTTCATGATCTTCACTTACGGACCCTTTCTACTTCTTCTTCTTCTTTTTCTCAGAAACCGAGAAAAGGGTTTTTCCCTTTGCTTCTAGGGAGCTCAAAGTTTTAAACTGTGTGTGAATTGGCTTGAAAATTTTCTGAGATGGGGTGTCATATATATACAAGTGGGAGGTTAAGGAGGTGATGTGGTCCTAACTAAAGGGTTGGTCTAGTAAAGAAGGCAGAGATGGGGCATGAAAGGGTGTGCATTGGCTCAAAAATCCATCAAGGGACATTTAGACCTTGTGGGTCCCATATCAGCTTCATCACTTTGGGGAATCCATGGGGGGGGGGGGGGATTTGATTAAACAAGCCTCACTTTCTCCCATTGTTATGTCACTCTCTATTATCCTACATGTAGCCACTAACCACCAGCACAATGGGGCCTCCCATTTCTACAGTATGGGTGGCATTTTCTTTCTTAGTTTACAAGCTGACTCAACACTGACATTCTCATGGAATATGATTCGGATCAAAATAATTCAAATTTATTAAAAGAGAGGGCGTAGCTTATTTAGTAGAAATTGTGCCAACTTAACTAGTAATATCATATTTAAGTTCTAGTATATGAAACTACATTAAATATTTTTTGAAAGAGCTTTATCGCTCTTGTAATTCTTGTCATCTTAATCTGAATTAGTCAGAATTCAATGTGACTTTCAAATATCGGGTGGCTTTATGAGTAATTATGCATACAAGTTTACAGCCTATGATCATCCTAAATATTATCTCAACTAAAATAATTATATTATCCCTCACATATATTAAACACTAGTAATGTTTTTTTAAATTATCTTCATTTCAGAGGAGCTACCCCTAATTTATGCATTGCAGGTGAATGTGTGAATGAGGACAAAAGCCTTGTCTCTTTTCTTTTTCTAAGTGCCTCAAAATTTGTTGCTTCTGTTCATCTTTTTGTTGGATCCACATAATCAGGGAAATGACCGGTGGATGGGGGGGGGGGGGGTTGGTTTAGTTGAATCCTACATAATAATACACACACAACAACCATTAAAATCGATTTGAAAAAGTTCATAGTGGATTCAGCTTATCTCTAAGCTTCACTCTTAAATAGAAAACACACACTCACTTAAGGGACCCCACAGACACCACACACAGCCATCAACATCAGAGTCAGTATTTCTTAGGTTAAACTTGTGTCTATCAAAAAGGGTTTCGAGTCCAGAAATTATTGCACGCAAGGAACAAGAAGCAGAATTTTGGTGAGCCTAACCCCACAAGACAATAATAATGGAACTGAATCTAAGGTTATTATAAGTTTGATTACAGCTTCTGTTACTGAGTAAACAAAAGCTGCATAATGGAGGTCTAAGTCTGCAGAATATAAAGACATGCTTCTGACAGTTTTTGGAGAAGATAGAACAGTATTGAAACACAAGTTTCTTAAAATTATGATGCAAAACATAACATGATAAAACATTATAATACTACTTTATGTTCTTAATATAAGAGCTAGTTGAAGGTTAAATTTAGTTCTAAATATAATACCTCAGTTCACTTTATGTCCCAAATTTATAATTTTTTCCCTTAAAGTATCTCCATTGATTGCATACATGAAAATGGGTTCTTATCTAAGAATAATTATGATGAAAGATGATATTTTAGTAAAACCAATTCATATTTGATATAAATATCTAACATAACTAATTTCTTTAATCTGACCAAATTAATTATCCAGCTCTTAGATTAAGTATGATGTTTAATAATAAGCATTAGACACACGCATAAGTATCAGACACAATAGAATTGAAGTTTTAAAATATCAGTGCATCATTGGATGATAGTCACAAAAGTTTATTCTCCATTACACCTCAAGTTCACAATAACTTTACTCCATTGAATGAGAAAAAGTTAAGTATAACTATCAATAGTGACTTTGCATGCGTCTGAAAGCAATTTTGGTAATGTAAGTGATCAAAAGAGAGAAAAAGTTAGTTTTTTTTTCCCCTTCTGCAGCATCATAAAGGGGTTCAAGAAAAGCAGCTAAGGACGTAAGTTTCAAGCTTATGACTAAGATTCCATTACTTACAGCATTAAAATAAACGAGAGAGAGAGAGAGAGAGAGAGAGAGAGAGAGATTGGTTTTATATAATAGACTTAAAACACAGCTAATAAGTGATTAGTTTAAATCATACTTAACGAAAGCCAAAGCAGGGCATCTACTTGCTCAGTCTCGTGCTCACCCCAAGTCACTTAAAATGCCAACCTTTATTCAACGGCTCCCTTCTAATATAGTTTTTATATGCTTTTCATGGAATTAAGCGCTTTTGTCAGTTACGTTGGGAGTATTTCTTCTTCTTCTTTCATACATCTTTTTCCAGTTCATACTGTTTTGCAAACAATTACAAATAGAAGATAAAAACGGATCGTGTGTTTTAGTTTTTTAAAAGTGTTTTTACGATTTATGATATAACCACGTGAAAGGAGTTTCGTCTTAGATTTTGAAAAATGGCTTTTGGAACTATAATTGTTTGTTTCCCAAACATGCATGATGTCTAAAAGGAGAACGCATTCCAAGAAAATAAACTTGTAAGCTTCTTTAATCTTTTTGACGTGAGACTCATAACAATATGAAGTTAAGAGAAAGAAATTATGATTAAAGCTATATATATGAAGTTAAGAGAAATCCTATCAAATTGGTTTAAGCTATTCTGACGGAAAAACGGACATAATATGCACATATATCTCAAAACTCTAATTAGGGATAAACACATATTTGACCATTTAGAAAAGAAGAATTAGCTAAGGTGCGCATGATCAAAGTGGTTCAACTCCAACACACACGAGCACAGTAATGAGACATTAAAAAAAGGATAACGAGGTCGGTTGTTGTACTAAAACAAGGTCAGAGTTGCACGTGAATTTCTCGTGATTCACAATGGCATTGCCTGCGATACAATCAACACACACACACATATATATTCATTAATACTTATTTGTTTCATTTATTTTTATAATCTTCAATTATATTTCTCATCATCTCCATTCTTTGTGGTTCTTTATTGCTTGTTTGTTAAGGAACAAGCTCGCCACATGTTGGTTTAGTGGCATCCCAAATACCCTCATTTAAAGACACCTCTTGCATTACACGTAGAGCCACATGTCAAAGTATTTTAAGAGCAAAACAAGATTTTATTGCATGTGGATGAATCTGTGGGTTGGTTTCGTTTGATTTAGCAGTTCCAGTTTTTCAGTGTTTCTTGACAGATAGAATGCTCTTCTCATTCTATAATATGTGAAATTACCAAAGTTATTAAAATCGGACCAGTAACTGAAACAGTCAGGGTACCGTGTTTTCGGGCCAAATCGGTTGGTCTGATCCAGGTTTAATTCCATTGAAAATATCCTCCACTTTATTCGTTCAAGTAATTTAAATAAAAGGATATGATACTTAGATTCCAAAACATCAATTTAATCGTAATAGTTAGATAATTGATTTATAAATATTAAGAACATTAGTTAAATAAGTTATTAGTAATAATTATGTGTGGTTTGCCTAAAATACCCTATTTAATCATCACAATAGAAACCTCATTTAGTATATGCAATTAATATATAAATAGCTTGAAAAAAAAAACAGTATATTTGAAAGACAAAGTAAATTGGGGCCATACTCATACATCTAAGATCAAAGCAGATCCCTTGGCTACTTCATACATTTAGTACTAGAAAGAGTAACAGTTAAATTCCAACAATTTTGTGGAAAGATGTAAATATTGAAGTTTAACAAGAAAATAAGACTAGGAAAATAATTAATTTTTTTATTTGAGACTTCTTTGTGATTTTCCTTAATTGAGTGTCGATTGCAAACTAGGAAGTAGTCATTTAAGTCATTTTTTTAATGCCAAAATTTAAGTCTTGTAGATCCCTCTCAATTATTTGCAATTGAATTTTCTATATATATTTTTTGTAAGTATCTGAATCGATACTTTAAAGTTTAAACTTGATTTTTAGTGAGAGTTATTGAGAGCTAATTCTTATTAAATAATTCTTTTGAGACTTTTGTATCATTCCGCCTTCACACAACTCTCTTCTATTTTTGGAAATAAATGTTTTTGCATGCATTAAACAAAATTTGAAAAATAAGACTTAATGTTTAGTGAAAATGACAAAAAAAAAAAACTTTAAAATTACGGAATCTCAAATAAGATATTTCTGATAAAATGAATTGCGAATTATTCATCAAGTCTCGTCATTGCCTTAATAATTTTTGGTAATAAAACTGATTTGATATTTTCAATTTTAAATTTCTTTTTCTGTCATTTTCCCTTATCCTTAATTTATGATAAATTTTGTGATTTGTTACATTTTAGGTTTAAGGTGCAAATTTGCCAACGAACTATTACCCGAGGAGTGTCTGGCACAGAAAACAATTGAAGGGACCAAATTGGCCAACGAACTATTAAAAAGTGGAAAAAAAAAACACAATTTTGAGCAGATTCGCCAACAAACCATTACCCCGTCACTGTCTTGGTGTCTCCGTCTTCCATTGACTGTCACAGTGTCGGCGACGTCGGCATCTCCAAAGCTTCCATTGTTACGGGGTGTTCCACTCACCCTCTTGAACTCATCTAACAGTCCACAGCTTTCGATCGGCACGCGCCTTACACCTTGGTTACGCTGCGTCCCTCCGATGCCACAAGCAGCAACTGCCGCTACCACAACGCCTGCTCGCACGAGTCTCATCTCTGTTAGTGTTTGCCTTATCCAACAAGAAGGTTTAACTGCTCTTTTCTCCAGCGTTTCTGCCACCGTCCTACGTTAGTACCTCATATTTTAACGTAGTAGTGATAGTTGTTTTTTTTAATAGTTATTTGGTATTTTTTTTCACTTTTTAATAGTTCGTTTGCCAATTTGGTCCCTTCAATTGTTTTTTGTGCCAGACGTTCCTCAGGTAATAATTTGTTGGCAAATCTCCACTTAACCCTACATTTTATATTAGTATGAATTATAATAATATTTCATTTGGAGATTTCTCGGACTTTTCCTTGAATTCAGGTCTTTTCTGGGAACAATCTTGAAAGTACATATTTAAAGGAACGAAGTCAATTTAAAAGGACGTTGATGGTATTAGCGCGTTAATCTTCCACAAATGGTGCTATGCTGCGTACCCTGCAAGATTATAGCTGGTTAAGAACTAATGACAGGTCTAATCACTTTGTTATCTATTACTTTCTTGTCGTACGGACACATTTAATGACTCAATAATTAGTAATTAATTAAGTGGCCGATTTAATTAATGAAGGGGGCTACATAACAATAGCTGTACTTAATTTTCTGATTCAGGCCACAGAATGAAGCAAGATTTCTGCAAAAAAAGAATGAGACTGAATGTAACAGCAATAGGATTATAGGACCAAGGGAAAAAAATGGGTTGATAAGTTGTTTTTTAACATGGTAAAATGAAGAAAGACCAATCCTATTTTATTTTCTTTTTCAGTGATGAAAAGGTAGTGTCCATTAACTTGCATTGTAAAGTTAAATTAACCACTTTTTTCTTAAATAAAAAAAAAATTTACAGCAGATTGCTGGATGCAAAGTGCCTTTTTCATAACTTGATAAAGATTTCTACTAAAAGAAGAGATTATCTTTGATCCTTTTGTGATTTCAACGTGGGGAGCGATATCTGGGAAAAAAATGTGGTCATTTTTGAGTTTTGGACTTATTTAGCATCAATTTTTATGGTAAAATTAAGTGTATGTTGACTTTATGTCAAAATAACTTAAGCCTATTGATAGGATATATAATAGGATTACCCTTTGTACAACAGTAAGGTTGTTGTCATGTGACTTGGAGGTCACGGGTTCATATTTCAGAAACAGCTTCTCCGCTTATTAGGGTAATGCTGCATACATCCATCCCTCTAAGGCCACTAGGCCACCCTTTTTAATTTTTTGGTAGGTCCAAGGTATCAATGGCCGGTAACTGTGACTAGTCCCCTTGTACCGTATACTTCTTGAAGCGGCTTTAGTGTTGATCGTGAGATCTTCTCCATACACATCGCCAGGAATCAAACCCCTGATTAGATGTTTAAGGAATTCAAATAAGTGTCAAATGTGCTAGTTATCATGGTTGGTGCCTTTTTTTATTGATAGGACATATCTCACCTTTTATATACCTTCAATTCAATTCAATGTATCCAAAAAAAAAAAACTTCGGTAAAATTAAGGGTGTGGAGTGAAATTGTGTTTGAATTATTTGAATATATTCTAGTGGGATAGAGAGTGTGAGACTTGAAAACCCCTCCTTATGATTGGATAGAATAAGCGACTATGCAACTCGTATGTGTTTGGATTAGTGGCGGAAGTTACTTTTTCGATATGATTTACGATATATGAAGTAACAGTGGTAGAACTTGTTTTTAAAAAAAAAAATAATAATAATAGGTCAGTTGGGTCCCAGGGATCACCAGGATTAAGGAATGCTTCTAGGCTCAAAGAGTATTTATAGATCGTTCACCAACAAAGTTCTCACAATGACAAGATTCAAACCTACACCTTATAATTATGAACCACTTCATTAACTGGACCAATCTTTGTTGGTATTGCATGACATATTTGCAGCTGGGAGTGACACATCAGCCAGATCCATGAAATGTGGGCCTAAATTCACAAAGAATTGGACTCTGTGGTTGACCGGGCCGACTAGTGAGCCAATTGGGCTTACCGAATCTACTATGAAGGCCTTTGGAAGGACCATTTCAAGCCCCCTTTCCCTTCCAAGAATTGCAGCACGGAGCTGAGACATCTTGTCTCGGTATAGCAAACCCCGAAGAGAGTCAAATTGCAGAAGACATCTTGTCTTCCATCTTCAATATAATATCTAATTTGTAGAGTAAAATTGTGGGTAGTATTAGAGAGACTAGCAGCAGGGGATGAAAAGTGTTCACTCAATTAGCATCAAATCTGTCAAATATGCCTGATCAATGATCAATGATCAATGATCAATGATCAATGATAGGTTATCTTGAGGAAAAGTAGTTCCGGCTTTTTTTGGACCAACCCGAATAAGTTGGGTTTTATTTTTAGAGAAAATTAGAGAGAGTGGTCTGGAAAAAAAAACATTTATCGATAAAAACCTTGACAAAAATCCTAATTATTTGGGTTTTATTTCTGACTCATTTTCTGATATCTTATACTGAAACATCAAATCAATTTTTCAATTCACAGGCCTATACTTGGTTTTTCTCCACACTACAACGATACTTCTAGTCAATGTTTGAGTGGTATGATGGTTCGTTGAGAGAAACAATTTTCTCCGCCACATGCTTACAGGGTCGAACAACGTGGAGAGATGAGAGAGCTAAGAATGGTACTTCTAAACACAAACAAAAAAGTCAAAGAAAAAAACGAGAGAGAGATGGGAGCACAGAAGTCACGCATATGGTTTACAATCAATCTGCTGCTGAGGAGGAGGATCTTGAATTTACAATATCCTTATAGTTCTACGGTTGATTGAAAGGATATAGTGTGTGCCTCAACCCAGAATCATTATTTCAAGCATGAAGCTGGTTTTCTTACATTTCACATTGGATAACCCTTGAGATGGAACCACCACATTTGGCTCTCCCTTTTTGTTGAAGAGTTTTCCTTTTTGAAATTTAGAACACAACAGTTTTTACTCCTCCCAATAATTGTGTTTCCAGTTATTCGAACTTCTGTTCTCATTCTTTCGGAATGAGTTCGCTTACCACCTCAACCAACAATTTGTTGGTCGCTCTCACATTTAATAGGCCAATAATCTATCAAGATTGAGATAAACTCACCATTTCATAGATGTCATAACAGTTATTTAGCAGAACATTAACATGCCCAGTGGAAAGCAATGTTTATCAAGTGAAAATGGACTATTTCTCAACCCAAAAAAGAAAATACTCCCTCTGTCTCTGCTGCAGTGGACAACGTACTGGTATCCAGTTTTTTCCTGTTAGCTGTTGGCCAAGTCAGACACTTGAGAGGAAAGATAACGTCGTAAATACTAACAAAATAAACAACTAATCATTTTGCACTCACGCTGATTAGAGAGATTACTGGTAATCAGATGGAAAGGCTTCACTCAGCTAGCATCAGATCCATCAGGGTGGCATGCTCTTCAAACGCTTGGATCTTCAAAGAGATAGACAGAAAAAAGTAGACATGGAATGTGGGCCGATGAGAACACTCCAAAAAATTATTGAACAGAACTTTTTGGTTAACAATCTATCCAAAAAGTTGGTATTTGATATAGCATAATGACATTGTACGATCCATGTAACCAACCCCACCTAGTTAGATAAAACATGTTATTGTTGTATAAAATATGGACCCAGTACATAGTCATAATCAAATGGGCAAATAGAGAGGATTAAAAGGCGAACCTCAAACCCCTCGGCACCAGCCTTCTTTGGTAAATTCTGCAGACAAGTTTGAAATAAGGATTTGGGTTCAAGAGAACAAAATTCAAGGTCAGATTATGTGAGATTTTGTCTATACAAGGATATTTCTAAACACAGAAGCAACAATCAAATAAAACAATGGCAGCAGTAGCACAGCTTATATTCAGTTGCCTTAACCTCCCAGGACGCACTGACAAAAATCCATTAATCATCACTCAATAAGGCATATAACAAACAAAAAAGTAGGTCGCTGGAAGACCAATAAAACATGTAGAGATATGTTAGCATGTTAGGAGTGAATTTAGTCTCACATGCTTACAAGTTTGTTTCATAATTAACTTGGTTTATTTCTATTTATCTACAATAGAAATGTACCTAAAACATTTTCTATTTATAGGTTTAACAGAAATCATGTCATATCAACAGACAGCTAAATGGGTTCCCTTAAAAAAGACAAAAACAAGAAGGAATCCATAAAATACCTTTATAAGTTTCATATAAACAATCTAAACAGACAAAAACCTAAGCATTTAAACTGATATGAAAAATAGGTTTCATCACTGTTAGGTGATGTTTTTCTGTAAGTAGAAAAAGAATCTTCAAACAAGAGTTATTGTATACTTCAGTGACATACTTAGAAGGGAGAGGAAAAAACAATATATGGAAAAGAAATTTGCGGAACTCAATTGCTTTCCAGTTCCTTGACCAAATAGAGTAAATACTAAATATAGGCACACTGGGTAATTAGTAACAAGATCCCATTTTGATCCTCCAGCACATGAATCCCACAACATCAGATATGTGAATCACATTAATCTAGATAAGATACATGAACTATGGTACTCTATATAAATAATCAAGAATTCGGGCAGCTTCACATAAAGTATCTTGTACCATCAAAGAGGAATTCGGGCAAATTTATCCCTCTAAACCTGCTCAAAAGCATTCCTTTTTTCTCAACTTCTTCCACTGAATAAAATCATCCTGTCAAACCCATAAATCAATCCCTGGTATTATTAAAATCAACAAGATTTGGTTAGATTTGGTTTGGTTAGACCTTGACAAACCTAATCGAACTGAACCATAACATGGTAGATTCAGTACAAGAGAAAGATGCTTTCAACCTGGACATAAACGGCTTAGTAATAATAATGATTATGAAATTTTATATACAGAAGTGTAGAAATATGAAATGTCATTCCTCCGACAAGATTATCAAGTACATACTTCTAACAGCCAGATCAGAACCAATATTCACCTTCCGTAATTAATTATTTGGACCCCGAAAAACAATTCCGTAGTTGATTTGCATTGAAAACAAAAATATATCTTATTAATACATCAGATCCAAAAAAAAAAAAAAAAAAGATTTGAGCTAACAAAATCCTAAAAATGGCATTACCTTCCAGGACCAAAGACATTCTAAATTAATAACAATATATATACAGACGCAAACTCACCTTAACTCAATTTCTCTACTCTATTTAAAACCCTCTATGATCCCATCTTGAAGAAGAACTTCAAATTTCTGAACAAAAAACGTATATACTTGCTATTTTCCAGCACTTCTTTTTTCACCTAAACCTACCTAGAAAGAAATACAGTATCAGTGCAAGAAGACCACGTTCTCATCTTATCACTCATCACTATACATACCATGCAACCAATCATCGTATAAACATCCACTGATCCACCCTATCACATCGTATCTTCCAAAATCATCACCCTTCACCAATTTGATATGGCTGTATCAAAGCTAATATCACCTTCCCAGTTCTGTCAGGTTTCTTCTACTTGCCCTCCCTGTTTTTTCCCCTAAACCACCAATTACTGATAACACAATAACAGACAGTTCCATAGCCGATAAAGATAAAACTCTAGCTATCATCAGAGAAAAACGAAGAGTGGTGAAACAGGTCATATGGTACCCACAAGCTATCCAAAGGGCATGGCCTTTTCGCATCAAGTCTCAGCCATGGCTTCCCTTTCCCACTCCAGTGAAGTAGGCTAACAGGTCCCAGATGAAGATCCCTGCATAAACCTTTGAGATTGTCACCGCCCAGCCCATGCTGGTTCCACCTATGATCCACCCTCTCAACATTTCCGGCGAATACCAGCAAGAACGGCGGCAGAGAACCGAGCTCGTAGATTCGATGCCTCTTCTGAATCCTCATCCACGTCTCTAGCTTCTCCGTGTACCTATCCTCCCTCCACTTCCTCAGATCTATAACCATCACCCCTGTGTTGAAGTAGCAGGGTTTCCGGCCACGAAACGACGCCGCATAGACTGGGTTTGACCAGAATTTGTGCGTGAAGTAGTTGGTGAAATTGGCGTGACAATACTCAGGCGCGCCCAAAACGTGTGCTCCCAAATTGATATTCCAGAGCTTCGCCACGTCATCCACCAAGATCAGATCGGAATCGAAGTAGATTATGCGGCTGACGCCGGCCGGCAAGAGATTGGCCAAATACATCCTTGCATAATTGAGAGGCTGGTCGAGCGCTCGGCGAACGGAATTCGAGATCTTTCCCCTGACGACGTTTGAGTCAAAGCGGTATAAGTAGAAGTTTAAGTACGGAAAAGCGGCGGAGATTATCCGGTGGAGTTCGGACTGGCTGTGCGACGCGGTGATGAAGTGGAAGACCACATTTTCAGGGCAAGACGCGTGTCGGAGAACGGAGAAGACCGCAGCCACGGAGCCACGGAGGTAAGCGGTATCGAGAGTCATGGCTATATGGATAATGGAAGGGTTGTGAACTCGTTTGTCGGAGGCCGACCATGACGTTTCGTAACATTCCCGGCCGTTTCGAAATGCCGGGGCTTCCCTGAACTTGAGAAGTTCACCGGACCCCGATGATACCGGAAAAATAACGGCAACGGTGAGGAGGAAGGCGAAGATGGCCCTGTAAGAGAGAGATGTCGTTGACATGGTTTGCTTCGTCGTATGGTGAAGAGTGTATGTTTGGTTTTCTTAATTAAACAGTGTACACTAGTGCAGGCCGCTACACGGGTAGGTGTGCTGGTCGTATGATGGAGCCCTTATGAAGCACATTTTATTTTATTTATTTTAAAATTTTTTTATTTTTTATATTTTTTATTTATTTAGATTAAAATTATATGTTACATTCTGAAATTTTTTTTGCACCCTGTATCTTAAATTAATTAGTTCCAGTTCTGCACACAGAAATATTTGTCCTGTAACACTAGTATCCTGGAAACTAATTAATTTAAGATACTAGGTGAAAAAAAAAATTCAGAAAGCAACATATAATTTTAATCTAAATAAATACAACATATAAAAAAATTTTAAAAAATAAAATAAAATGTGATTGTCCCTCTAATAAGAGGGACAAATACATAATAAGAAGCACATTAGGATAAACACCTAATGTGAACCCATGGTGGAGGGAGTAATTTTCACACAAAAAAGAACAAGAAAAAATACCGATAGTCTCAAAACTTTTTTTTCCTTTGACAAAAAAAAAAAGAAAAAAAAATCCAATTTTAAATAAAATTGAATCATTTAATACGTTCTCCATTCCTAAACATAAGATAATGTTGATTTTTTTTAGAAATATTTAAAAACTTAATTAATTAAATTTAAAATATTTATATTTGTCATTTTTTTTCTTTAAATTATTTTATCTAACTTATAAACTAATATATAATCTAAAAATACACAACATATAATATGATAAAGAAACTTATTTAGCTTCCTTAATCTCTTTAAAAAAAGCTAGCTTTATTATTTATTTATTTTTTGATTAAAAAATTTTAGGAAAATGGTTGGGTTCACCCACGATCTAAGGGCAGGACGAAATCTCCCTTCCTCCTAGGTGATACCGATGTTGGGCAGGGCGGGCCGTTTATTAACCTCAACTGTTTACCTAGGCACCTAAGAGCTAGGATGCCTCCCTTAGCACCTTGACCAACTCCAGAATCGAACTCTCTCCTTTTAGTGAGAGTGTCTAACCACTTTGCCAGTTGAACCTAAAGACAATGAGTAGCTCTATTATATTTACAAACGAAGGGAGTTACACATATGGTTGATATTGTATTGTAAAATAATACTAATTTTCAGATTTAAAGTTTTTTATTATTCATAAATAAATGTTACAAATTAGCATTTTAAAGTTGTTTATAATTATTCATAAATAAATTGTTATTATTAGCGATTTGCAGAAGATGTAATTTGTACAAATATGTGTTCATTTTAGTGAAAAATGGAAGGATTGGTTGGTGATAAAAGTTTGTACCGCCTAAAAGGTTTTGAGTTTAAATCCATCAAACTCAACATTTTGATTTTTACTTGAGAAGTTTTATGTACGCCTCTATGGACCAAAACATCTGATCAACTTTTGGACTTTTAGGTTCCTTACAGAGTCTTGTGTATTAGGTTAATCTTTTCAAGAGCTAAAAAACATAGCAATGTGGGCTTTTTTCATTAACAATGTCAAGTTTGACTGAATATCCCACGTAGCATTCCTATTTGACAATTGTATTATAGTATGTTAGAATATCCAAATACCCACCATACCACTCCTCCAAAGCTGGTGATATCAGTTTCCTGATCCCTTTGAAAACCAAACTCGTCTGTTGCGAAAATGAGATGGTTTGATTGGGGGACGAAGGGAGAAGGAATTATTGAATACAGCATTTTTTTTTTAAAGTTCACTACTTCATCTAATAATTGAAATCAACTAGTTGAAGTTTTTCTTTCACAACCATTCCATCACAACCTCTGTAGAACACTCTGATATCCCCCCGAACAAAAAACATAAAACGCATTTGAACCTAGAAATTTATGGGTGAAATGCATTTCTAAGGGTCGACAAGCCTTTGTAGAAGGAAGTGGTGACGACAGAGGTAGGGCAAAGGAAGAAGAAAATCCAAAAAATCTAACACAGATCTCATATCCTCCCTATTCCTCTCACTTTTTTGGGATACACATATGAAATATAATATCTCACATCTAATGTCAATGTAGTCTCTCTTGTCTTTAATATAGACATATTTAAGAAGTTAACGTTGGTCCTAAATATAAGACATATTTTTTATATTTGTCAATCCTTTCCTAGTCTGCCACCATTGTTATCTTCTCAATAATAATCAAAGATGAGATCGAACGAGGAAATTAAGGAAGATGACTAGAGTATTTTAGAAAACACACGTCATATTAGCTCTTTAACTAATTTTCTTAATCTAATCAGATTAGGTAAATGCGTCTTATATAAAAGATCGGATGGAGTAGTATATAAAGTTATTTGCAGAAACTAAAAGTAATATAGTTCATCTCATATAAAGTTATTTATATATATTAAATGATTATTATATCAATCAACAAGCTTTTCCGACGGAATAGTAAATTTGCATTATATAACGAAGGTATGACTTACAAAGTGTTGTAGCATCGATCGAATATTATATAATAAACATAACACAGACCAGGGAACTATTGATAAGTGCATATTTTATAATTAAATGAGTATCAATTCTGAGATATATTGGATTAAATTCATTACTATTGTATATATCTTGCAGGAGTTATTAGCTGATTGAGAAAGGAGCAGAAAAAGGAAATCAATTTGAATTAATTGATTGATATGAGAGAGTGGATTACAAAATATTTGAAGGTGATTTGGAGATTTCAAAAGGATATTGCATATCTTTTATTTAAGGAAGGATCAGATTACGGCCCAAGTCAGCCTAAGGGAATTTCTATATAAAGAAGGAGGGAGATACACACTAGGACCGGAGAGACAAGACGCAGAAGCAAAAAAGCACAAACGAAAGAAAGAAACATCCTTATGCTCTCTAAATCTCGGTATTTACCAAAGGTTTAGAGAGAAAGGACGAAGAAAAGGAGGAAGACGGCTGAAGAAAGAAAGAAGGATCAAGAACAATTCTAATTTTCATCTCTTTTCTTTTATTTTGTTAACATATCCACGCTTGGCTAGTCTTCTGTAGTTAGGGCGAGGATGAACCCTATGTGAATTTGAGTATTTGTTTGGATTCTTGATTGAACGTTATTTACCATGATTGAATGAATTATCTTTGCTTAAAGCTTTCTTAAAGACCGATCACCTTTTAGACTGTTCATAGGTTGGTGTATGACAATAGAGATGTTGGTGCATTTAATCGGAACCGTTAATTCGTCATAGAGTTGCATGACCTAGACATAGGCTTACGAGTTTATGCGATCTCATAATTCTCGGTTTAAATACATTGATCTTTCCAAACAATACTAAGACATTAGGTTGTTTTTAAAGATAACGGGCTAAGGTAGCGTCAAGACATTGGGACTTAGTCTAATTTTAGAGAATTGATCGTCAATCATGGGAATAATAGTCAATTAAGGATTTAATTCAAATACTCGAACGAACATAGGGGGAATTCTATGCCCTAGCTGCGTTTTTCTTGATTACTCATCTTTTCTTAAAACGTTGTTCTTGAAATTCTTAATCTTGAATGCTTTTTCTTTATTTAATTCTTTAAATTATGTTTGGTTACAACTCACTCCCTATTTCTCATTGATCCAACTAAAGCTGAAATAACTAATTAGTGGCTGGAGTACTATTCCTCGTGGGAACGATACTTTTCTTATCACTTTATTACTTATAACGACCGGTGCACTTGCCGAAGTCGCTATCAACTGTCCTATAGAGAACTACAATTTTCACACGGGAAATCCTAGTCAGCTGACAAAACACAGGAACATATTCTGGATTGGGAATATATTTCTGATGTAAAATAAAGTACAGAGCATTACACCAAGCAATCAGCAGCAACTGAAGGGCGCCCAACTTTAACAGGAAGGTAATTTGACCATTCTGCAACCAAATGATCTCATAACTAAATTTGAGTCCTTACGCCTTTTTTCCAATAAGTAGATATAGATAAATGAAATGAGAGCAGCCAATAACATGGGTTGAACATATGTATAATATTTCTTAGAATAAGGTTGATATCAGCTCGTCTGGAACATATATAGTTTGATTGCCTACTCTAAGATGTAAGAGTCACCACCCTCCTGTTGAGATCCGTACACGCAGCAGAGTAAAAACTTTTACGAATCCCATCGGAGGATCGCTCAACGGCGTTTAAATCAAGGTTTAGGTTTCGAATCATACCTATGCCGAACTATTTGAACTGGTGGGCTACCTTCTCGATCAGCAGAAGCCGACTCTTTAGAATCGCCTTCCTCTACCGGTATTCACACGAACAGCCTTCAGAAACACGAACGGAAGCGTGCTAGCGCCTCTGAACTGTGCGTCTTTCTATTCTCTATCTAGGGTTTCTCGCGGCTTTTCTAATACGCTCGACAAAAAGTCCCGTAGGTTTTTCTAAAAAGGCGTATTATATTCAAAACAAATTTTGAATCTGGATTAAAAAATATATTAATTAAATCTATCTGATAGATCTAATCAGATCTATTTATTTAATCCAAATAAAAGCCTTTTGATTTAATTTATCTCTATAAATTAAATCCCAGAAATGATATATATCCATTTAATTAAATCTGATATACTATATCTCAATTTAAATTAAATGATATCTTTATTCGAAAATTAAAACTGAGATACAATATCTCTATTTGTTTTAAATATTTAATTTATCAAATAAATTAAATACAAACAAATATTATATAATAATATTATTATATTAATTTCGAATTATATATATACACACACACACATATTCATCCTAGATTAAATATATTATTCATTAAATCTTAGACATATATAAGATTCAATGAACCTGGATAAGATGAAATCGCTTGAGTATATGGTTGGTCCTTTGATATGACCTAGGCTCCTTGGTCTACGCAATAGCGTCGCTATTGTCACAGAACAAGTCTATTGGATTTGAGATGGTAGGAACCACCCCTAGTTCATTAATGAACTTACTAATCTAAAAGGCCTCCTCAGCTGCATCTGATGCTGCTATATACTCAGCTTCTATTTCAAAATTAGCTACAGTGTTCTGCTTAGAGCTCTTCCAGCTTACCGCACCACCATTCAAAATGAATACATATCCAGATTGCGATCTTAGATCATCTTGATCAGTTTGGAAACTTGCATCTGTGTAACCTATCACACAGAACTCATCTTCCAATCCACCATATACCAAGAATAAGTCCTTAGTCCTTCTTAAGTACTTTAGGATATTCTTGACATTAGTCCAAAGACCCTCACCGGGATCTTGTTGATATTTGCGGGTCATACTCAAGGCAAATGAGACATCCGGTCGAATACATAACATGGCATACATGATAGATCCAATGGCGAAGCCATATGGAATCTTACTCATGCGGTCTCTTTGATCTTGTGTACTAGGACAAAAATCCTTACTAAGATGAATGCCATGAGACATGGGCATGTAACCCTTTTTGAAATCCTGCATACTGAATCTATGCAGTATCTTGTCTATGTATGTGCTCTGACTTAGGCCTATCAGCCTCTTGGATCTATCTCTATAGATCCTTATCCCAAGGTTGTAAGTGGCTTCGCCTAAATCTTTCATTGAGAAGTACTTTCATAACCAAGACTTGACACTCTGCAAGGTAGGAATGTCATTCCCAATGAGTAGGATGTCATCGACATAAAGCACTAGAAATACAATTGTGCTCCCACTGACCTTCTTGTAAACACAAGGTTCATCGATGTTTTGAATGAATCCAAACTCTTTGACTACTTAATCAAAACGATGATTCCAGCTCCGAGATGCTTGCTTCAATCCATAAATGGATCTTTGAAGCTTGCAAACTTTACCAGAGTCCTCTGGACGCACAAAACCCTTAGGTTGTGTCATGTACACATCCTCAATGAGCTTTCCGTTAAGCAAGGCTGTTTCGACGTCCATCGCCATATTTCATTGTCATAATATGATGCAATGGCAAGAAGGATTCTGATTGATTTGGCCATTGCAACTGGGGAAAAGGTTTCATTAGAGTCCACACCATGAGTTTGAATGAATCCTTTTGCAACCAGTCGTGCCTTGAAGATATTTACTTTGCCTTCCATGTTAGTTTTCTCTTTGAAAACCCCCTTGCACCCAATGGTTTTTACACCTTCAGGTGGATCGACTAAGGTCCATACCTTATTGTCGTACATGGATTGCATTTCAGACTTCATGGCACTAAGCCATCTTTCGGAGTTGGGTCCCACCATGGCCTCGCGATAGGTATTTGGTTCATTCTTCTCAATGAGCAAAACATCACGGCTTCCAGTAATCAGAAATCCATATCTCTGAGGCTGTAGCCGTGTTCTATCGGACCTACGTGGGCCTTGTCTTACTTGAGTAGGCTCAAAAACTTGTTGTGAGTCTTCTTCGTTTTCCATCTGTGGTTCTATGTCGTCTTGTGGCTCTCGAACTTCTTTGAGGTACACTTCACTCCCACTGGTTCTTTTAGAGATGAACTCTTTCTCCAAAAGGACACCATTCCGAATAACAAACACTTTGTGATCGGTAGGATTGTAGACATAGTATCCTTTAGTTTCCTTAGGATACCCCACAAATAGGCATTTTGAGGATCTGGATGATAATTTATCAGAGGCTTAGTGTTTAACGTAAACCTCACATCCCCAAATTTCAAGAAAGGACAAACTGGGTTTCTTCCTAGTCCATATCTCATATGGTGTCTTTTCAACTGCCTTTGACGGAACACGATTCAGTGTGAACGCAGCTGTTTCTAGGGCATGGCCCCAAAAGGAAGGAGGAATATCTGTTTGACTCATCATAGATCGAATCATATCTAATAAAGTCTGATTCCTCCGCTCAGAAATATCATTCCTTTGAGGTGTTCCCGCAGGAGTAAGTTGTGAGATGATCCCATAACTCCTAAGATGGTCAATGAACTCTTGGCTCAAATATTCACCACCCCAATCGGATCGAAGGGCTTTAATTGTTTTGCCAAGTTGGTTTTGCACTTCATTTTGGAATATTTTGAACATTTCAAAAGATTTAGACCTTTGTTTCATTAGATAGATATACTCATATCTACTAAAATCGTCTATGAATGTAATGAAGTACAAATGACCCCCCTCTGGCAGATGTATTCATTGGTCCACACACATCGGTATGTGTGAAGCCCAATAAATCTGTCGCTCTCTCACTGTGCCCAGTAAAAGGCGCCTTTGTCATCTTTCCCAATAAATAAGACTCACATGTATCAAATGATTCAAAATCAAATGAGTTAAGAAATCCATCTTGATGGAGTTTCAAAATGTGTTTCTCATTTATATGGCCTAGACGACAATGCCATAGGTAGGTCAGATTCAAATCATTTGACTTGAACCTTTTAGTAGTTATGTCATAGATATGTCCATTTAATTTTCCATTGTCCTTGAGACCCTACATTTATTCAAATGTGAGATCCACATGTAGTATCTAATACCCATGTTGAGTAAGTAGAAAAGCGAATATCTATGACATAGATACTTGAAGCGATAGCCCCGCTATCCTTCTTGTTCTTCTCCAGATCTTCGAGGTAGAGTTTGCAATTGCTTTTCAAATGACCAAGTTCATTGTAAAAGAAGCAGACTCTATCCTTCGGAGGTTTTTCCTTCTTGGCTTTCCGTTTCATACCCCTTCCTTTCTAAACGGACAAAACAGTATTGGGCCTCTTCTTAAGGCTCAGCTCAACAATTTTGAGCATCCCATGCAGTTCAGAAATTGATTCCTCCATGTTATTCATGTTGTAATCCATGACAAAGTTATCAGAACTTCTTGGGAGTGAGTTCAAGATCACATCTGTAGCAAACTCCTGGGACATGGGGAATCCAAGCCTCTCTAGGTGATCAATGTAGCCTTTCATTTTCAAAACATGAGGACTAACTAATGCACCCTCAGCCATCTTGCAGGAATGTAAAGCCTTTGTGGTCTCATACCTCTCTTGCCTTGCCTGTTTCTGGAACATTTCCGTAGGATGAACAATCATCTCAGAGGCCTCCACATGTTCTAGATCTCTATTGAGGTCTAGAAGCATAGTGGCAAGCATCGAGCATCCTACATCCACGAGTCATCCTTATGCTTCGTATAAGCATCGGTCGAGCTCTTGGATCAGCTGGAGGCTCGTCAGGAATAGGTTGATTGATGAGATACTCTTTTCTTTCGTGTTTAGGATCAACGCTTAAGTTCCCAAACATGTCAAGAAAGTTTGTCTCATCATAGTTCGTCCTTCTCAAGGACTGATGCATTGATGGTGTTGAAGTATTACTAGACTACATGATTCTACAACTAAAGATATGCAAAGTTTAAGCAGTAACCTCCCACTGAATTAACAACCCTCATTATAATTAGTGGGCTAAGATCCATATTTGGCTTAAATTTAAGTCCGCTTTGGCAGGACGCTTAAATTAAGTTATTTAGGTAGGCAACGTCTTTGCCAATTACATCACATGTAACTCTTAGATCTTTATGGGATTCGATCATCATATGACTTGACATGTTTAATCCCATATAATGCCTTGAGATCCAAAACCGTTTTGATAATCTCAATTAAGTCCGAACAATAATGAATATTGAGTATCACCATTACTCACTCTTGTCTCACCAAGATAACTCAGATGCATCCACTTTGGTGGAACATACAAATGGGCGATCTAGGTTTTGACAAGTATTCATTTATTGATGGCATTATGACTTAAGATTTTATTTAGAGGGTGTAATTTAATTAATCCTATTAATTCTACTTATATGAATGCAATCACTATTGTATCTCATATAATATCTAAATTATTTATGAGTGATCTAATCAAAACATAATTCAAACTCTAAATTGATTATGAGTGATCTAATCAAATCATAATTAAAACTCTAAATTAATCATGCAATGATCAAATCAAGACATAATTAAAATTGTGACACAACATGGCTCATACTTAACCTAAAATCCTCTCAAGCCAATGAGGGGACTTCTCTAAAACAAAAGAAATACATCAGGAGAAACCTCGTTTGAACATACGAGGGGAGTGGGATGAGAAAAGAATGTACATCAAGAGTATTTAGAGAGAGAAGCATGGCTCGCAGACCATATTTAAAATTTACAACAATTGTAAAACTCTAGAGCCATGTTGTTCACCATACCCAAACAACATTTGAAAGGTAAATCACAACATACATTAATTCATACAATTATGAAATAAAATATTATGATTAAACTTATCATGATTTAAATTCTCTAATTTATATTATATTATATACTATATATAATATAATATCATGATTTAAATTCTCTAATTTATATTACATTATATAATAAGTATAATATAATATCATGATTTAAATTCTCTAATTTACATTATATTATATACTATATATAATATAATATCATGATTTAAATTCTCTAATTTGCATTATATTATATACTATATATAATATAATATCATGATTTAAATTCTCTAATTTACATTATATTATATACTATATATAATATAATATCATGATTTAAATTCTCTAATTTACATTATATTACATACTATATATAATATAATATCATGATTTAAATTCTCTAATTTATATTTATTATATAATAAATATAATATAATATCATGATTTAAATTATCGCGCTACTGACAATCAGCGGGGTCCCTACTTGGAACGTAGAACCCCTAACTCGAGTTTTTGAATTTAAACACATTATTGGATTCGGATTTAACCATATATACATCACATATATATAATCTCATATAAACCCTATCGCGTATGAACGTTTTAAATGCATACAAGATTCAATTAATCATATATCGATTTAAAACACATACATGGATTTGGCTTAAGCATACATTTATCTCATACATAAACACACTTATAAAACCTAATTTAAACGCTCTGTTGAGTTGGCTCTGATGCCACTGTTGAGATCCGTACACGCAGCGGAGTAAAAACTTTTACGAATCCCATCGGAGGATCGCTCAACGGCGTTTAAATCAAGGTTTAGGTTTCGAATCATACCTATGCCGAACTATTTGAGGCGGGTGGGCTACCTTCTCGATCGCGAGGCCGACTCTTTAGAATCGCCTTCCTCTACCGGTATTCACACGAACAGCCTTCAGAAACACGAACGGAAGCGTGCTAGCGCCTCTGAACTGTGCGTCTTTCTATTCTCTATCTAGGGTTTCTCGCGGCTTTTCTAATACGCTCGACAAAAAGTCCCGTAGGTTTTTCTAAACCTAGTAGGCGTATTATATTCAAAACAAATTTTGAATCTGGATTAAAAAATATATTAATTAAATCTATCTGATAGATCTAATCAGATCTATTTATTTAATCCAAATAAAAGCCTTTTGATTTAATTTATCTCTATAAATTAAATCCCAGAAATGATATATATCCATTTAATTAAATCTGAGATACTATATCTCAATTTAAATTAAATGATATCTTTATTCGAAAATTAAAACTGAGATACAATATCTCTATTTGTTTTAAATATTTAATTTATCAAATAAATTAAATACAAACAAATATTATTATATTAATTTCGAATTATATATATACACACACACATATTCATCCTAGATTAAATATATTATTCATTAAATCTTAGACATATCTAAGATTCAATGAACCTGGACACTTTTGCTCGTGTTTGGCTATTCTTGTGTGCGACCCTGCAGGCCCACATGAGATTGGCATGGGCCAATACTTACCAGCCCACAAGTCGCAAGCGGCCTCTAGCAAGACATTGCGACTACCCAATTCATATGGGATCGATGATACGATACAACCTATTGTACAACCATGTCACGTCCCTTTTGTCACACGATAATTTGGTCAAGGATGAGGCATGGAGAATGTCAACTTCCTGTTTTTGACCATTACTTTCTCGATTCTTGAGTAGTCTAACAATTGAAATGGAAACTCCTTTCCATCGTAGTATGGCCATACATTTCTTAGACTCACTCATCGAGGGGCCCAGTATTATCTCTCTAGAAATGTGAGGGACAAATTCCATCTTAACCATTCACATTCCTTTGCATGAAAACCACTGATCCCGATCAAGCCTTTATCATCACCGGTCAAAGGTGACTTTTGACTAGGTCAAAGACCAGCGACTCATCATGTAGGAATCGATGATGATCTCAGGTCAAAGGGCGTTGTGACGCGGTTATACATGAGAAAAGCTTATGACTTATTCCATGCAACTTTCTCATAGTGGGTCGGTCCAGCACCTTGTACTCTTACAAGTACCTATGACTTTGACTCGTATCTCCATACTCATCAAAGTCATACTGGTCTTATTTCATCTTCGCTCCCGCGGAGATGACCGACCAGGGACATTTAGGATAATCCATAAGATATATCCAAGGATCAGTTATCACTATAAACATGCAAATGAAATGATAACTAAAGGAGAATACTTTAAATAACATTAACGTTTAAAGTACAATGATTTGCCCCTAGGGCATAATTTCCAACACCTCCTATGTGCCATTTGGATGGCCTGAGAAGGCGAAAAGCTTGTCCCTGCATGACAAATTTGATTCTAAAAATGAAGTACTTATGAAAGATAAAATGAATAGAAGAAATATAAGGAAAATTTTCATTAAAGGATCAATGTAGCTACATGATTTCAATTTACCCCCACACAATTCTGAAATCACACTGCAGTCCTTTTGGGGTTAAAATGAAATTAACTTATATGGTGGAAAGTCCTTATTGCCCTTTACGTGTGAGAGATGTTGTTTGAGAGGAAGGGAAAACAATAGAACAAATCACTAGAAACGTGCTTTCTTGCTCCATCTATTTCTACCTCTGCAACCTCATAAGGAAAATGAACATAGTTGAAGAACAATAATTACAAGCGGGAGAATGGGTGAATAATGTTGAAACAGTCACAGCAATCCCCCAAAACCCACCTCATCTCAGACAACCGTGCAATCTCCGGTCTCTTCTCCCCTCTTACTAAACAATATCTCATGCAACTTCGACGATCAAAGAAGAGAGCGTCGACGACGACGGTGTTTCTCCAATCACGTCTCTCTAATCTTCAATGAACCACTCCGATGATGAAGACTATGATGAAGCTCTTCGTTTGTCTGCTCTCCTCTCTGTTCTCTTCACTGAAAGAAGATCACTAATAAAGAAAACATCTCCCCCAGGTCCTCGTTCTCGCTCTCGTTCTTCCGTTCAAGAATATGATTAGTGATGATCCAACAGTGTCTTTGTGGCCACCAGCCTCCTTTCTCCTATTGCTTTCTTCAGACTTGGGTCTTTCATTCCCCATTGCAATTTTTCAGCCCCAAACAATGTTGTTCCCAGACAGAAAACAATAGAATAGCAAAGGCCAATATTGTTGTAGGCTCAGAGTAAATGGCTCTGGCTCGTCCTCTTGTATATATACACTAATACAAGGTTCTGGAAGAATCAATTCAGATATTACAAATCATAAAAAAACCCTATTATTATGTGACGTACGTGTATACAATGGAATCTTATGCTAACGGTAATACAATGACAGCAATACAATACAGATAGTGCAGGCACCATATAATGGTAAATACAATTATACTTTAACATTCCCCCTCAAACGAGAGGTTGTGACTATCAAACCGAGTTTGTCTCTAAAAAACTCAAATTGGGATTGAGTCAAAGGCTTTGTGAAGCAATCAGCAATATGAAGAGAGGATGGAATGTATCTGATATCAATTGCTCCAGATAACACTAAATCACAAATGAAATGAACATCAACCTCAATGTGTTTGCTCCGAGCATGCTGTACAAGATTTGCAGCTAAGGATTTGGCACTTAGGTTATCACACCAAATTATAGAAGGGTTTCTAGAAAATAAACCCAGTTCAGACAATAAAGAATGCAACTATTTGACTTCTGCAGAACCATCAAACAATGACCTGTATTCTGACTCTGTGCTAGATCTTGACACAACCTTTTGTTTTCAAGAAACCAAGAAACTAGATTATTCCCTAGGAATATACACATCCCTGCCATAGATCGCCTGTCATCTAGATCAATCACAAGCCCAATCGGCATCCGTGAAGGCTATCAACTGAGGCTTGCTGAAGGGTTTGAGACGAAGTCCTAAATTGAAGGTACCTTTAAGATACCTTAAAACTCGCTTCACTGCCTGAAAGTGTGTAGTTCTAGGCTGTGACAAGAACTAACTAAGTTTGCTCACAGCAAAGGAAATATCAGGTCGAGTTGTGGTCAAGTATTGTAGTGAGCCTATGGCTTTTCTATAATCTGTGGGGTTTGACATTAACTCACCATCAGTAGAGGAAATCATCCTGCCAGTCACCATGGGTGTGGTAACTGGTGCACAGTCACTTAGGCCAAATTTTTCAAGTAGATCAACCACATATTTCGTTTGATTCAAATAAATTCCAGACTTGTCTCTATACACCTCTAATCCCAGAAAGTAGTATAGTGGACCTAAGTCTTTTAAAGAAAATACTTGATTCAGCCTTTGAACAAAATTATCCACAAAGCTAGCATTGTTTCCGGTTACTAAGATGTCATCCACATAAACAAGTATGAACACAGTCAATTTATGATTTTGGAAAACAAACAGAGACGTATCACTTTTCAAGCTTCGAAAACCCCAATTTATCAGTGTGAGCCTCAACCGATCGAACCAAGCCCTCGAGGCTTGTCGTAAACCATATATAGCTTTAGATAACTTACAGACGTGAGTGGGTCTTCGTTGATCGATGAAACCTTCGGGTTGTGGCATGAAAACCTCCTCTTGCAAAATCTCGTTCAAGAAGGCATTATTTACGTCCAGTTGTCTAATCTCCCAGTTGAAGGTGACAACAATTGAAAGAACAACTCAAATCGTGGTTGATTTGATGACTGGACTGAAGGTTTCTCCGAAATCGATGCCTGGAATTTGTTGAAATCCTTTGGCGACAAGTCTCTCCTTTTGCGGAAGAATCGATTCGTCGGCCTTAAACTTCGTCTTGAAGACCCACTTATTGTCTATGAGGTTTTGATTGGCATACGGAGCCAGCTCCCATGTGTGATTCCGTAGTAGAGCTTGATATTCCTCCGACATCGCCATTCGCCAGACAGAGGAAAGTAAAGCATCACGAGTGTTCGATGGCTCCGGATTGTGTTTCACAGTGGCATGAAGAAATCCAATGAATGGATATATTTGGGCCGGACTATCCCATCATTGGCCCGTGTTGTCATGTGATGCCTGTTAGTGGGCTCAACAGGAACCGAGCTAGGCACTGATTCTGGACTTGGAGAATTGAGACTTAAGCTGTCGTCGGTGGATCCAGACTCACCATGTGAACTTGGTGAAGCTATTCGACAATCTAATTCAAATGCAATATTATTGTCATGAACTCCACTAACGGTATCATTGTCATGATCTACTCGAATTAAGAGTGGAACAGAAGTCAAAGTATCTTGTTCACCAAAAGTTGCTACTCGATTCGCAAAGCCTGACCTGAAAGGAAAAGAGGTTACATCAAAAACAACATGACAAGAAACAAACATTTTACCATTCTTGGTCACACACTTATATCCCTTTTGTTGCGATGTAGGGCCGAGATAGACACACTTTTCACTGTGGAAATCAAATTTATGTGCATTATATGGTTTGAGGCAGGGAAAACACACACAACCAAATGGCTTTAAGTTGATATAGTTAGGTTCTGTTTTCCATAGACGAAACAGAGGCGTGTCTCCATTTAAAACAGAGGTCGGTAATCTATTTATCAAGAAGACAGATTGCTGGAAGGCATCAACCCAGAATTTTAGTGGCATGCCCGAATGAGCTAACATAGTCAATCCCATCTCAACCACGTGACGATGTTTTCGTTCTGCTCGGCCATTTTGAGCTGAGGTATAGGGACATGTAAGACGAATATTAATACCAGACTCTTGTGCAATAGGGAAGAACGGTTTATACTCACTACCGTTATCACACTGAAGTGCCTTGATTTTCAAATCAAATTGATTCTCTGCAAATGCTTTGAAATGCTTAAAGGCATGTATTGCTTCTCCCTTATGTTTCAACGGGTATATCCATGTGAACCGACTAAAGTTGTCGACAAAATTTATATAAAAATGATGACCACCAGTAGATAACATAGGAGCAGGGCCCCATAAATCTGTGTGAATTAATTCAAGTGGAGATGTTGACTGGGAAACAGAGACTGGAAATGGAAGTAATTTCAAATTTCCTAATTGACAGGCTTCACAAATATGAGTTGCAACAACATCATTGGAAACATGCTTATTACATTTAGTCAAAACTTGTTTTAAAACTCTTGCATTGGGATGGCCTAAAATATGATGCCATCTAAGAGAGGTAGTCCGAGAATCTTCAGGTGAGTCCACGTGATGCCATTAACACCTGAGGTGAATGACTACTCAGCTTTCTTGGCGTCACTTGGTACATTCCTGCATTTGGGAGTCTTTGTAGGAGCATTCGACCGGTCAGTGGATCCTTTACATCACAGCCTTTGTTAGTAAAATTTACACTAACAGAGTTATCGTGTATTAACTTGTTTACACTCTTCAAGTTTTTAGTTGTCGAGGGGACATAGAGCACATCACAAAGAACTAGCTTAGATTGATTACAGGGTATAGAGATTGAGTCGATGCCTAAGATCGGACTCTGTGTTCCAATACAAGTGGTGAGATGGGACTTACTAGTGGGAACAACATCTTTGAGATCATCAAGATAAGGTGTCACATGGTAGTTGGCGCCGCTATCAACGTACCAAGAAGGATATGCAACCGAGTAAGAATTAGCAAAATAAGCTGGAGAAAAAGGAGAATGATTATACCCAGAGGAGTCGTCGCGATAATAACATGTTGCCAAAGTATGCCCCAGTCGCTGGCAATTGACACAGAAGGGGCGGCCACCACGTCGACAGCCGCCACGACCTCGGCCACCTCGGCCACCACGACCGCCACTACGATAGTTTGCGCCACTAGGAGAGTTTTGTTTATTATTGCGATTTGAACCTGAGTTGTTCTGCTCAACTCTCTGAGCAACATTTGTCGAAGGTTGGATACTGAGAGTGGCGAAGTGGGTGAGCTGACTCAAACGAGATTCAAAAGAAAGCAGAGATGCTTGTGTTTCCACCCATGAGAGATCTGGTTTGTCAACCAATTTGACTACCACAGCATTGTAATCGGCGTCAAGGTCGTTGAGAGTGTGTAGAATAAGATCATCGGTAGTGATGGGTGCTCCGGCGAGAGTGATTTCATCGGAGAGGTTCTTCATTTTGTTCAAGTATTCATCCATCTTCATCGTGTTTTTCTTGGTGTTATGCAACTCGTTCTTGATCACCATGACGCGTGCCTTAGTGGACGCGTAGGTTAGCTCCTAAGTACCTTTCCAGAGAGTTTCGGCTGTTTGGCAGTGGAGGAGATGAGCTCCAACGTCTTGAGTCATGGTGTTTCTCAGCCACCCAACTAGTAGACGGTCGACTGAGAACCACTCCTGGTATGCAGGGTTGATTTTGTATCCTGAGGTGCCAGAGCTGGAGACAACCTTCAACGGAGCTGGAACAGAGCCATTTATGTGGCCCTCAAATCAATTGCCTTCTATAAGGGGAAGGACGATGGATTCCCAAACCAAAAAATTGTTACGGTCCAACTTGATTGCAGTTGTTTGTGAGGACGAGCCAAACAGGGTATAGGTTCGACCATTGGTAGAGACGCTGGAGTTCTCGGACTGAGCTGTTTCGGAAGCGCTCGACATTTTCTCTTCTGCTCTGATACCAAGACAGAAAACAATAGAATAGCAAAGACCAATATTGTTGTAGGCTCAGAGTAAATGGCTCTGGCTCGTCCTCTTGTATATATACACCAATACAAGGTTCTGGAAGAATCAATCCAGATATTACAAATCATAATAAACCCTATTATTATGTGGCACGTGTATACAATGGAATCTTATGCTAACGGTAATACAATGACAGCAATACAATACAGATAGTGCAGACACCATATAATGGTAAATACAATTATACTTTAACATTCCCTCTTCCTTCAATTTTCCGCTTGTGTAACATCCCATTTTCTAAAGCGAATTTTTTTTTTTTTTGCAATCAATCAGAGATGAGCAATGGAGCGTAAGAGTAACTGATCATAATATAACATGAACCATAGTGTAATAAAGTATTGATTACAGTAATCCTAAGGTTCGGAAAGTAATCGACAGAAAGGAAAAGAAAGCGATAAGATAAAGATGACTTCTTCCGCAAGTCACTCCTGCTGCTTTCCCCGGACATCAATTCGCGGTCCTCCAGACCCTGAAGCTACAGCTGAGATTCAATTCACCGCATTGAATCTCAGGTAACGGTTAACCTTATGCTCAAATAAAACAGTATATAGACAATAGATATTCATGACATAACAGCAACATCTCATCAGATAAGTGTGACACAGACAGAACATAAGCATGGAGCAATATGTAAGGTCCTACACAACAACATTGTGACACAGACAGTACATAAGCATAAAGCAGTATGTAAAGTCCTACACATATATAGCCTGCACATTACTCTGTGCCACGAACACGTGTCCTCAGCGCTAGGAAAACTCAAAGCGGTATTATCATGTCTTATAACCCGTACAAGGCTGTATGTATAACGACGACCCTAAGCAGAGCCCCGGTATATGAACGTATCTATGACATATATGTATATGAGAGCTATAGGATTAGTGTTACAGTACGCGTCCGTACCTTCGTTTGATGTACGTAGTTGTTTCTGGCGGAAACTGTACTTTCTGACGGAAAACAGCGGTTTGTCCGACAGCGGCACGTTGGACAGCGTAACGGCAGCAGAATCAACGTTTCAGATATCCTATGAGAATAATGTCACTTCCATTAGTAATTTGACATTATAACTGGCATTTTAGGTAAAAATTACCATTTTGCCCCTATACCCCTACTTGGCGGAATTTCGCCAAGGAGCTCAAAGAAGATGGTGTGCAGAATTTGAAGGAGGGGGGGTATTTATAGGGTTTAGATAAGGCATTGTTTGGCATTTTGGGTTATAAAAAACCCATTTTCCCCGATCGGTACCCGATTTGCGTGATTTCGGAGAATTCACAAAATTATGGATTTACAACTTTGAAGACAAGTTCTCACTTAGTAGAAATGTCCAAGTTAACCTAAATTTTGATTCCATATAGGTCTCCAACAGTCAAGTTGAAGTTTCCTCGAAAAACGTGTCCGAACGCGTCCGGTGTCGGAATTCGTTTTCGGAGATATCAATCTCTTCGAAATAATTCACTGATTCCAAATATGTTAAAATAAATTCAAACCCATTCCTAAATGTTGAGTTAGAATTTATTTTCCTCTTTTCCAAAAAATATGCCTATATGCATTTTTCCCTATTTTGTTTTATTAGGAAATGCACAAATGACTTCAGAATTTGCTTCCGTAAGAGTTTAACGGAAGACAAAATTCCACTGATCATTAATCTCTCTTGACTTTGAAATTCCTATTCCTAGATCTCTAGATAGGGTCCGTTTCCTAATTTAAATATTACTATTCACATATTTTACTTTAATTAATTATATTAATTAAATAATGTCAAGTTGCACATATTATTTTTGTTCTTATTTTTCATTCATTTTTTTTTCCTTGAGTCCAAAATGTCGGCTGGCCCCTTAATTTATTTAATAAATATTTATTTATTATTTATTTAATTATTTAATGATTTATTTATTTACTTTTTCCCAAAAATTCCACAAAATTACCTAATTTCTTGCAGAAATTCTACTTAGAAAATAGACTGTAATTATACAAGATCGGAGATTGAAATTTCACTTATCGAAATATCCAACTTTTATTTATAATATTCCGTATAAATATCCGGTATTACATTTCTCCCCCTTACACACAATTTCGCCTCGAAATTTAATCTATACTAACTAAACTTCGGGCCATGAATCGGGTACTTTTCCTTCATGTCACTCTCGGTTTCCCAAGTTGCCTCTTCGGGTGTTAAACCCTTCCAGACCACCTTCACTATCAGAATAGTCTTATTTCTGAGCCGTTTCTCCTTATGATCAATGATCTGTTCTGGCTCAACTATGAAGGTATTATCATGCCGTACTTCAACGTCTTCGTACTCAATGACATGATCTCGGTCTGGCTGGTATTTCTTCAGTTGTGACACATGGAAAACGTCGTGGAGATTACTCAGGTTCGGGGGTAAAGCTATCTGATAAGCTACTTCTCCTCGCTTAGCCAAAATCTCAAATGGTCCCACATACCGTGGACTCAGTTTCTTCCTTTTAAGTGTTCTGCCGACACCAGTTACCGGAGATAACTTTAGAAATACATGGTCGCCGACATAAAACGTCAGAGGTCTCCTCCTTTTGTCCGCATAGCTCTTCGTCTACTATGTGCGGCTAGGAGTCTCTTCTTTATCAATGCGATCTGCTCAGAGGTTTGCTCAAGCATATCCGGCCCAAGTAACTGCTTTTCAGATGAATCTGTCCAGCATAATGGTGATTGACACTTCCGCCCATACAATGCCTCGAACGGGGCCATTTGTATACTAGCATGATAACTGTTGTTATATGCAAACTCAGCTAGCGAAAGATGTTGATCCCAACTTCCTTTGAAATCAAGGGCACATGCTCGCAGCATATCCTCCAGCGTCTGAATCGTTCTCTCAGATTGGCCGTCAGTTTGAGGGTGATAAGCCGAACTGAACCTCAGTTTAGTCCCCATACCTTCATGTAACGCTTGCCAGAAACGGGATTTGAAACGCGTGTCCCGATCAGAGACAATGCTCTTAGGAATACCATGCAATCTCACTATCTCTTTGATATAAATCCCCGCCAATCGTTCGGAGAATAGTGGATACGATGGGAATAAAGTGTGCCGACTTGGTTAATCTGTCAACAACTACCCAAATTGTATCATGATTCCTGATTTTGGGCAGACCTACCACAAAATCCATGGTTATGTTCTCCCATTTCCATTCCGGCAGCTCTAGTCCTTGCAGAAGACCAGGGGTCGACGGTGTTCAATCTTCACCTTCTGACAGGTCAAGCATTTGGCCACGTACTCGTAACGTCTTTCTTCATTCCGGGCCACCAAAGTTCGGATTTCATACTCTGTACATCTTGACCATGCACGGATGTAGAGTATATTTACTCTTGTGAGCCTCATCCATTATCTTCCGCCTTAATTCATCAACGGCGGTACATAGATTCGCTTCTTGTACCCGACCAAACCACTAAGTGATAGGTCATGGTTTTGGGTCTCACCTCGAGAGATTTTCTCACGTATCTCTTTTGCCCAATCATCTTGTGCTTGAGCTTTCTCAACTTCATCTCTCGATCATACTCCCCTTGACTAACAAGAAGAGTTGCAAGATAGGCATCGGTGGGTGCATGAAGACCCATGCAGACTTGATTGGATAGATTCAGATCTCTGAAATCTTCCAACAATTTCTGTTCTTGTATCATCATATATGCCACCTGCACCGTCTTCCTGCTAAGAGCATCAGCAACAACGTTTGCTTTACCCGGATGATACTTGATCTCCAGGGTGTAGTCTTTAATCAGCTCCATCCAACGACGTTGTCTCATGTTGAGTTCTCGTTGATCGAACAAGTATTTCAAACTTTTGTGATCACAATACACTTCTACGGTTACACCGTACAAGTAATGCCTCCATATCTTCAAAGCGAACACGATAGCCGCCAGCTCTAGATCGTGTGTAGGATAGTTTAACTCGTGAGGCTTCAGCTGACGAGAGGCATAAGCCACCACTCTGCCCTGTTGCATCAGGACACATCCCAACCCTTGCCCACTGGCATCACTGTAAACAACATACTTCTCATCTGGATCGTAGTATCCCGCCGCACCAAGAAAACTACGGATCTCCGTCACGAGTCTCGGCCGTTTCCAGTCCGTAACGCATCTACCTTGCCTGGATCAACAGCAACTCCGTCGCTAGATATAACATGGCCCAGAAATTTCACTTCCGGCAGCCAAAATTCGCATTTGCTCAGTTTAGCATAGAGTTGCTTCTCCCTGAGTATGCTCAACACCTTTCGCAGATGTTCTTCGTGCTCTTCTTTGCTCTTGGAATAGATGAGAATGTCATCAATAAACACCACCACAAACTGGTCTAGGTGTTGTCGGAAGATACGGTTCATGTAATCCATGAATACCGCAGTGCATTTGTTAATCCGAAGGGCATCACAAGGAATTCATAATGCCCGTACCTGGTCCTGAAAGCTGTCTTGGAAATATCACCATCTTTAACTCGCAACTGATGATATCCCGAACGCAGATCAATTTTGGAGAAGACAGTGGAACCAGATAACTGATCCAAAAGATCATCAATCCGGGGAAGTGGGTACTTGTTTTTGACCGTTACTTTGTTCAATTCACGGTAGTCAATGCAGAGTCGGAAGCTTCCATCCTTCTTCTTTACAAACAACACTGGGGCTCCCCACGGTGATACACTGGGTCGAATGAACCCTTTCTTCAAAAGCTCTTCCAGCTGCTTCTTCAACTCCTGCATCTCGTTAGGAGCCATACGATACGGCGCCTTTGATATTGATCCTGTGCCAGGCATCAAGTCAATATTGAACTCCACTTCTCGGATAGGAGGTAACTCGGTGAGATCCTCCGGAAATACATCAGAAAATTCATTCACCACAGGGATATCCTGGAGTGAAAGGTCAGCTTCTGCTTTGACAGAAAAGAATACCATGAAAGCATGACATCCTTGCTTCACGCATCGATCAGCTTCTGTAGCGGAGAGAAAGTTCAGGCTCACTTCAACCTTATCTCCGGCAAATGATATCTTCTTCTTGCCACAGTCGATCATCGCACCGTTGGCCGTCAGCCAATTTAGACCGAGTATGACGTCGATGCCGTGAAGAGGTAGACGGATAAGGTCCACTTTAGAAACTCGTCCATCCACGTTAGCAATACAATTTATACATGCGTCAGAAGCTAAAGATTTTACACCAAGCGGTGTAGACACTACCAAATCATAAGGTAAACTACAGGCATTCATTCCTAGGCGACTTGCACAATCATAGGAAATGAAAGAATGGCTGGCTCCCGAATCATACAATGCCTCAAGTAGATTTCCGTTAAGGTAAATAGTACCTTGGACCATCTCCGGGGACTGTCTGGCCTCTGTGTTCGTTAGTGCAAAGATTCGGCCAGTGCTCTGAGGTCTCGCCTCTCCAACCTTCTCAGTACACTCTCTGCTATAGTGTCCCGGCTTATGACATCTGAAGCATATCTGCTTCCCTTCACAGTTCACGCCTGGATGATGCTTCTTGCATTTGGGGCATGTTTGTGATCCCGGCTGCCTGGGATAGTTCTGTTGCCCAGCTTGGTATGGCCTTTTATTTCCACCACGGGGGTTACTCAGGGCGCCTTCCTCTTTTGTGAAGAGTTATCGCGGTTGGATCCACCTCGACCAGACATTGTTGTTGTTGAAGTTCCTTGATCTCTCGGAAGCCTCGAGATTGCGCTCGAGTCATCCGACAAGTTTCCACTGCGCTTGTCAAGTTCTGGAATCGGCTGGGACATGAGCCTTTCACCAATTTCATATTTAAGCCCATGAATCAGTATATTCACCATACTGCTTTCATCGTTGCCCCTTCGAAGATGTCTTGAGTATCGGGACGAGGTTGGTGAACCGGGCGTAGTAATCGTCGAAAGATTCCTCTGTCCTTGTCGGATATGGAGAAATTCCGACTCCTTGTTCATTTTCACCGAAGGAGGAAATATTGCTCATGAAATTTCTCCAGAAATTTCCCCCATGTCACGGGACAGTCATTGGTCTGTAGGGTTTCTGCCGTGACTTCCCACCAACGGTCGGCATCTCCTTCAAGTTGGTAAATCGCTAGTTGGGCTTTGCGATTCTCAGGGCAGTCAATCACCCTGAATACTTTCTCTAGTCTCTTCAGCCAATCCTCCGCCAAATCCAGCTTTCCTCGAAAATTTGGTGGCTTCAGCTTACAAAACTGATTAACCCAATACTGGGTATTCTTCTCCTTTCTTCCTCGTCGTGGAGGTGATTGTGATCTATCGGATTCCTCAGCATTTTCCTCATGGTCTTCCTCACTTTGATTGTCATTGTCCTCCTCTTCTTCTTCTTCTTCTTCATTCTCCTCGTTTTCCTCATTGTTATGCTCTTCCTCTTCGTGTTGACGTGCGTCCAATTGTCTTTGGGCTTCTTCATCCTGTTGATGTTGTCTTGCTAACAGAGCATCAATGAGAGCCCTCTTCGACCTCGGCCTCTGCCTCGGCCCCTACCTCTTGGTGCACCGGCACCTCTTATGATGGCCATGTTTTAACTTTTCCTTTATATCAAATAACGGATAAGTGTTAGAACAATAACACAACACATGGCATCAAGTCATATATATTTTCATATTAGATGTAATGTACATGCTAACGTATACTACATCATCCAACTGGTTTATGACCAGTGGTTATATTGTATGTCCCCACGTTGTCGTCATCAGATGAATGATCTGAGCCAACAGGTTTCTCTGGTTCTAAGGGCATACTAGCCATTGACTCTACCCTAAGTCAGGATCATATTTCGGTTTGGGGTCATTAGAAATATCAGGGTTTCGTCTTCGTCCCGCCGTCTCGGAATTACGGATCTACGCGCGTTACGTCCTATTATTACGGGATAGAAGATCTACGAATGTTCGTTTCTGTCCATCACTACCTATTACACCAGTGTCATATCAGTACTCATTTTCAAAAAATGCTCAAAGTTTAAAAGACTTAAGAATCTAACTCCGTTATCCGAACAGAATGGCCAGGTAAGTGTCTACCATGGGGGCCTCACCGGGTTAGCAGTGACTGATTGGCACACCCACGTAGACTAGCCTTGCCTTCGGCACCAAACCGTTCGTGGTAACATAGTTAAACACTTGCCAGAAAGATTGCTCTGATACCATAAAGTGTAACATCCCATTTTCTAAAGCGGAATTTTTTTTTTTGCAATCAATCAGAGATGAGCAATGGAGCGTAAGAGTAATCGATCATAATATAACATGAACCATAGTGTAATAAAGTATTGATTACAGTAATCCTAAGGTTCGTAAAGTAATCGATGAAAAGGAAAAGAAAGCGATAAGATAAAGATGACTTCTTCCGCAAGTCACTCCCGCCTGCTTTCCCGGACATCAATTCGCGGTCCTCCAGCCACTGAAGCTACAAATGAGATTCAATTCACCGCATTGAATCTCGGGTAACAAGTTAACCTTATGCTCAAATAAAACAAGTATATAGACAATAGATATTCATGACATAACAAAGAACATCTCATCGATAAGTGTGACACGCATGTAACATAAGCATGGAGCAATATGTAAGGTCCTACACAACAACATTGTGACACGACATGTACATAAGCATAAAGCAGTATGTAAAGTCCTACACATATATAGCCTGCACATTACTTCGTGCCACGAACACGTGTCCTCGCTAGGAAAACTCAAAGCGGTATTATCATGTCTTATAACCCGTACAAGGCTGTATGTATAACGACGACCCTAAACAGAGCCCCGGTATATGAACGTATCTATGACATATATGTATATGAGAGCTATAGGATTAGTGTTACAAGACGCGTCCGTACCTTCGTTTGATGTACGTAGTTGTTTCGCGAAATCGTACTTTCGACGGAAAACGGTTTGTCCGACAATGCACGTTGGACAACGTAACGGCAGCAGTAATCAACGTTTCAGATATCCTATGAGAATAATGTCACTTCCATTAGTAATTTGACATTATAACGGCATTTTAGGTAAAAATTACCATTTTGCCCCTATACCCTACTTTGGCGGAATTTCGCCGGCGCTTCCGCTACATAGGCTATTTTCTTCCCAAAATTTCGCCAGAACTTCGACGCATTTATGATTCTTGAAAATAAAGACTAAAATAGCCCTCCCATATGATACCCAATCATACTCAAAATTTAAAGGCTATTACTACCCCTAACCTTTAAAAGAGCTATAAAAACTACAACTTTTCAGCGACTCGATCCCTACTATGTTTACACCTCTGCATATTTTTCAACGCAAACAAGGCTCTAAAACATTTGTAGGAATCTTGTCACCTACTTTCTAAATCTAACTAACAATTCTACTAACTACTAAACTAAAAACTAAAGACTAAAGCCCAAAAGACTTACCGTTGAAGACTTCGGCAGAGCTTCCGCCGAAACTTCTCTCTCTTCTTTCTCTCCTAGGAATTTCGGCCAAGGAGCTCAAAGAAGATGGTGTGCAGAATTTGAAGGAGGGGGGGGTATTTATAGGGTTTAGATAAGGCATTGTTTGGCATTTTGGGTTATAAAAAACCCATTTTCCCCATGTCCAAGTTAACCTAAATTTTGATTCCATATAGGTCTCCAACAAATCCAGTTGAAGTTTCCTCGAAAACGTGTCCGAACGCGTCCGGTGTCGAATTCGTTTTGAGATATCAATCTCTTCGAAATAATTCACTGATTCCAAATATGTTAAAATAAATTCAAACCCATTCCTAAATGTTGAGTTAGAATTTATTTTCCTCTTTTCAAAAAAATATGCCTATATGCATTTTTCCCTATTTTGTTTTATTAGGAAATGCACAAATGACTTCAGAATTTGCTTCCGTAAGAGTTTAACGGAAGACAAAATTCCACTGATCATTAATCTCTCTTGACTTTGAAATTCCTATTCCTAGATCTCTAGATAGGGTCCGTTTCCTAATTTAAATATTACTATTCACATATTTTACTTTAATTAATTATATTAATTAAATAATGTCAAGTTGCACATATTATTTTTGTTCTTATTTTTCATTCATTTTTTTTCCTTGAGTCCAAAATGTCGGCTGGCCCCTTAATTTATTTAATAAATATTTATTTATTATTTATTTAATTATTTAATGATTTATTTATTTACTTTTTCCCAAAAATTCCACAAAATTACCTAATTTCTTGCAGAAATTCTACTTAGAAAATAGACTGTAATTATACAAGATCGGAGATTGAAATTTCACTTATCAGAAATATCCAACTTTTATTTATAATATTCCAGATAAATATCCGGGTATTACAAACATAGCAATTTTGCCCATCAGTTGATCTTGACTGTTGGATTGATATCATTTTTGCCTCAGAAGTTTACACAAATTTGCTCCTAAACAAAACTTCTGAGGCAAATTTGCTCCTAAAAAAACTTTCGGGGCATATTTGCTCCATTTTGTAAACTTCCGAACAAAAATGATACCCAAAATACTTCCGGGTGCCGGGCACTCCCTTAGCAATACTTCCGTGATAAATTAGGTATTTAACCCTAAAATTTTCACAACATATAAAATGTGATTGATTGAGACGGAAGGCTCATAGAACATCCGCCGGCCGATTAGATATAGAGTAAAGAACCTTCACGTGAGTGTCAATTTGAGTCATAATGGTGGTAGCTGTACACTTGACGTGCCTCCACGATTTTATTATTATTACTAGCAAAGTGTCCAAATCTAGCAAATAAATTATACATAACATGCCCTTTCAAAAGTAACGAATCAAATGCATGAAGAGGGGTCACCTCGGTGCCGTTTGTTTTAGTTTTTTAAACGTATTTTTATGATTTATGAAGTAAATATGTAAACCTTGAGAAAAAAAAAAATAAATATGTAAACATAATTTTGTCTCAATTTTCACAAAATGTGTTTAAAAAAAGTGTTTTTCTGAGTTTCTCAAACAACCACTTAAAATAATTACTACCGTGTTCGATGAATATAAGACTTAATTAATTAATTTTAAAAAATTAAAAAGTTAAATAAATGACTTTAAATTGTTTATTCTTATCTTCTTCTTTTTCAAACTAATTTATCTTGCTTATAAACTAATATATAATCTATTGATAAACAATATATACTATGATTAATTAATTTATTTAGCTTATTTGATATTTACAAATAAAATGAATGAATCTAAGATTAAGAGTGGAAGCGAGTAATTTTTAAGATGAGTCTAAGATGAGAGTTTTTTATGGTAAAAATGGTATAAATATGAAAGTGACACGCATGAGGTTTTTGAGGATGTCACACAAGTTAGAAGTTGATTTTGTTCTGGCAAAAAAAAGATGTTTATTTTGTTTCTATCACAATCATTAATTATGAGGTAATGCATCTAGTGGCAGAAAATATGAAAGAAAAACTAGAATCCTCATAAGATCATATTTACGAATCCAACACTTTCCTGAAGCTCATTGCCTGATCATTCTGACTTAAGGAAAGAATGATCGAGATCAACATCTCAGTAACTAAATCCCAACCTAGAACATAACTACTACCTACTCGTGGGTGCCAAGTAGACAATTCGCAAATAATGAACGCAATAAAGAGAGTATAATAACAATAAAATCTCTAAGACCAAATATACAATAAATATTCATTTATTATCTTTAATTGTTTAATTCCTGTAACATCATAATTTTTATTTTTAAGATTTAATTATAATTAAAAAACAGGTATTGATGAATAAAAAATCAGCAAACTAAAGGGGGACGAAGGCCCCTTTAGTCAAAAGGGGCAGGTGGCCCTTAATATATAGCCTCGGTGTATTATATAATATTAGGGGTGTACACAAAACCTGAAACCCAGTGAACCCGATCTGGTCCAACCCGCCAAAAGGAGGAAAAAGTCTAACACAATCGGGTGAGACTAGGTTTGACCCGGAGATCGGGGTAAGATTGGTATTGGGCTAGGATACTGGACTAGTAATTAAGCCCGGTCCTACCCGGATATATGATATAATTTTATTAATATATATAATTATAGCCATCAAGGAAAAAACTAACCTAAGCTTAAAACGACGTCGAGGGAGTATATGTTCTTACTATCTGCCCTACTTTTCCCAATCAAGCATTTGCCCTCCCCAACGTTGTTAGGGTTTCAAATTCTCTCAATCCTTTCCGACAAGCCAAAGTGAGAACGAAAACCGGAGGGTAAGCTATGTTCTTTTTCAGCGATTTTCATCACTGCAAAGATTAGAGAGGGGAGCGCCGGAAAACCAGAGGAGACCAATGGATAGGATGTTACAAAATTCAATCAAATGGAACAAAAGGCATTTGATGGATAGGATGTTACCTCACGACCTTTCCTTGACAGTGAATCTCCGACCTTTCTTCACTCAACCTTCTCGATCTATACTTTGTGTGGGACCTACATACACTAAAGAAGAATAAAAAAGGCAAGATGGACTGGGCCAGCTAGACCACTAACCTGGTCCAGTTTGACCTAGTCTTTCCAACACAGGAACCATTGGGTCTTTCTTTGGATTGGATCGAGCTTCGAGCTGGAATGTCCAGCTCGGACACCCTTTTGAACCAAACCACGAGCTAATGCCCTACCCAATCTAATTTGGCTCATGTATAGCCCTATTATATACCTCTAAAATCAGTCAATCCTCATTTGCCAACCAAAAAAAAAAAAGGAACAAAAGGTTTCACCATTTAGAGCTAGCAGATGCGTTTTCTGGCACTGTTTCTCCATGGTTTGAGATCTAAAACAAGCTTATAAGATCAAATAGGTACTACTGCAAAAAAAAAAAAACACTTTTAACGTCTGTTTTTAAGAACATTAGACGACTGTTTTTAAGGGTCATAAAAATAAAAAAAAAGAGTCGTTGAAAGTTTATGACATACAACGACATTTTAAAAAAAGAATAATGGTTTAATTTCAACGACTGTTATTTAAATAATAGTCGTTGTATATCTACAATCCACAACACGCACATATACTAGGTTGTCCATAAAACCATCTAAAACACAATATAAGGCGGAATTTGAACAAGCTAAAGCCTCGTGAGAAAAAGAATGGATTGAAAATGAACGATAAACAACACCATTCAAGATTTGACGCAAGAAATAGAGTGTTTCATGTCCAACGAAGCACAAAATAAGAAGAAAAGAAAGCACATGGTGTTGCTTTTACAGAGAAAAGAAAGCATCAGGAAATAGAGTAGAAAATCACTGCAATGGAATTATCCATTCAAAATTTCAACAAAAGAAAGCACCAGGAAATAAAGCTCCAGTATCCTCATCATCACCTACGGGGGGTTTCCTCCTCATCACGATGCTCGGGATCGTTGCTCGACATATTGTTTAGTGAGGAGAGAGAGAGATGCGAATCTGCAATCGGTGGTGAACGAAAAATCTGGAGGTTGTGGAGCATGCTCTTAGTTCATGACAGAGGACGAGTCGGAGTCGATCATGCCACGATAGCGAATCTCCTAGGTGTCAAAGGTGGGGCCGTTGGGTGGAGCGACGGAGATGGGTAGGTAATAGGGCAAAACTTTAAAGCCTATAACTCCGCAAGTATACGGGTCGTATCAAGTAATAAAGTGATAAGAAAAGTATCGTTCCCACGAGGACTTAGTATCACAAACTTCAGTTGAGCATTAATTTTACACTTTCATTTAAGTTGAGCAAAACAAATTGAATTTTAATTAAGAGAAAAGAAATTAAAATAAACAAACTACCACAATAATCGAACGAGCAACCCAGAGTCACTAACCCCTTATTAGCTTCGTAAACCTTATTTAGCTTCGTAAACCTTATTTTCACTAATTTAATTAGTCTTAATATCAATTTTGTTAATCTTGAGTATAAATAGCTATGAGTGTCTACCGATCCACTTATAACCCTCTCTTAAGTGTACTTTATTATGTCTAACATAATTACTTAAGAGGCAATAAAACTCGAACACACTCTTCAACAATTATATGAGGCTATTAGGTATATGCCTACCCTAATCGCAAATTAAATCATAATCTAATCTCATATTACTTAATCTTAGAGCCTAATTAAAATTCCCTTCGCCAAGGTAAATCCTAATGCTCAAATTCATATTCAATGATGACCAATCACTAAATAGATAAATCTAAACAAGATTAAATAACCAAAATTAATATTAATTATAACTAAACAATGAAAATAAAATCTAATCCACAAATATATTCATAGCTCTTCTAGGTTGCAAAGAAATTAGTCACACGTAGCTATAATAAAATCCATAATAAAAATATAGGAATTCAGATTCAAAGAATAAAGAGAGAGAGGAAAGAAAGTTTTTCCGTCGCCTCCACAATCCTCTCATCCTTCCGTGGAGATGATGAAGATAACCAAAATGCCTCTCTTGCTCAGTCGCTGCTATCCAGCCTTCGTTCTCGTTCTGCGTCTCCCGCTCTGCTCGTCTATCTTCTTCTTCTTCCCCTCTTGTGCGTGTCTCCACCTCCCTATTTATAATTTAGGTCTCCTCCTCTTAATTAATCACCAAGCTTAGGATCCAAGTTTAATCTTTAGCATGTGGGGTCCACGTCTTTATTCCTTTTATTTAATTTATGGTTGTAAGCTCCATATGCTTTTTGTCTCTTCTCTTTCATATAATATCTCCTGCACAATAAAAATAGGATATGAGTAGATTTTATGTCGATTTATTCTTTGATCCTAAATTTGATTCAATGATGGAAAAATTTATAAAAGATAATTAAATAGGTATATAATATTAATAAATCTAGCTACTTATAACCTAAAATATACACCTATTTAATTATAAAATATATATTCATCAGTAGGTCTCGAGACTCTTATATGCGTTTAGGATGAATTTAAGGAAGGCTTTCTGCATACAATTGGGTTTTAAAGAGAAAACTGTATATGGAAGAAAGGGAACAACAAAATGTCGAAAACGTGAGATTGAAATTGAAAAATTTGAGTTTCAACTACTGGTTTTGAAAAACGAGTCGTTGTAAGTTAAAAAAAAATAAAATGGCGTGAGGGAGGCTCGACTATTTTTTTTAACACGCATCAACGACGGTTTGTTTTACTTTTTCTTAACTATCGAAATTCTAGGCTACATACTAGTGAATAGCTATCAATATGAGATAAAATCACAACGGTCATGTAATCTTTAAGGCTTTTATTCTAACGATAAGCGTAGCACTAATTCTTTGCTTATTGATTAAATTTAATGTGTGATTTCAATGATATTGATATGTTTTTTGACAAATATATTGATTGAAATCACAACAGTCATATAATCTTTTGACTTACATATTAAAATCACAACGGTCATATATTAAATGATTAAATTTATTGATTGATTTCAATGCGTGATATATATAAATAAATAATAGATATTATTTAATTTTTATTATTATTAGAAACTAACTAAATGAAAATACGATTAGATTTCTTTACTTAAAACTATCGAAATTATAGGCTACATACTAGGAAATAGCTATAAATATGAGATATATGTGTGTGTCTATATGTGTGTGTGTGTCACTTAAAACTCTCGCTGCCCAATCTTCCCCAAAAGCACAGTAAAATGGGATTGTGATCTGAGAAATTGGTGCAAGCCAGAACCTTGAGATAGCACTCCGAAAACTCTGAAAAGAAAGAGTTATAAGCCAGAGCCCTGTCAAGTCTCTCAAATAACCGGGCACAATTAGTTAGTTGAGGTCCCTTCCATGTAAATTTGGGACCAACAGATCCTAGATCCGAAAGATGACAACTGCGAATCCTATCCTAAAAACAACGGATTCTAGCATAGTTTGCTCCTGTGCCCCCAATTCTTTCACTAAAGGCAAGAACGTCATTGAAATCTCCAATCATAACCCACGGCGTCGACATGGAGGCTGACAACATACACAATTCTGCATTACAAATATGACCCTAATCATAATACAACTAACAAGATAATATTTTTTTTGATGGAGTTAATACAATCTATCTTTATAATTTGTCTTTATTTTATTTTAGTCTCTATAGTTTCAACAAATGAGTTTTACTCCCTCAAAGACTAAAACATTCCTAGTTTTTATTAAAGGTATTGGAATTAATGTTTTAGGCTAAAAAATTTTTTAGAAACCAAAAGTAATGATTTAAAGATGTAGGACTAAAACTAAAATGTAAATATATTATAAGAATCAAGCATTATATTAACCTTTTTATATTTCAATTACTTCATTTATGATTTATTTTCATGTTTAAAGGCATTCATAAACATGAGAATAAAAGGTTATGATGAAATTCTGGTAAAACCTATAAAAGCCAAGGAAAAGGCTTGTTGATATTCCAAAAACATTCTGAAAGTACATATTGTATCAACACTCAATATAACCTCCACGAGCCAAAAAATCTCCACATTCCAATGATCATATAACAAGTCTCTGCTCTCTGTGATGAAAGATCCCAATGGATTGTCTTGATTATTTGTTAAGGGAGTATCAATAAGGAATAAGGATAAGTTTGGAAAAAATTGACAAATATGAAAAAATATCTCTTATATTTAATACTAAGATCAATTTCTCAAATATATCTTATATTAATGACCAGAGGGAGTAGTTAGGTTTTAAAAACATTATTACTATACATACTACTCCAAAAACAATAGAATTGAGGTGTATGTGGTATAAATGAGTTGCAAGTATTATTCATTTTATAAAATATATACCTCATTATTAAATTATTATTATGTTTAATTATTATTAAGAAAATATGAATAGGGGTATTTTGGGGGGAAATGACAAAAATTAAAACTTTATCATATAATTAAAACCAAGATTAATTCTCAAATGTTGTCGTATAATTAGGATCGGAGAACTGTATAAGTGCTATAATGAAAATAATTAAACTAACTAATCTTTTTTAAATTAATTTAGGGTTAAGGTGCAAAAATAGACATGTGCTTTTGTCGGAGGAGCGTCCAGTAGCAAATATTTTTTTTAGGTGCAAAAGTAACTATGTGGTTACAAAATACGAGCAAAAGTTACATTGACCGTTAAGGGGGTGGATGTTGACTGTTAAGTTTGAGTGTTTGACTTAAACATATGACGTGGATGCTGACTGGGTGTGTGTTGCAGACAAATGGCAGCTGATTAATGGATAACTTGGAAAATAATTAATTATTTTATCTAAATTGATTAATTACTAAAATCTAACCTAACACACATGGCAAATCAGGGAATCCAAATTGAAAAAACCCTAAATCGATTAAAACCCAAAAACTAAATAAATAAAAAATCAAAATCCCTAACAATTAATCTTCATCTTCGACATCACCACCCTCCAACCCAAAACCTGCGACATCTTCATCTTCATCTTCGTGGGACCAGAAAAACCCAGAACCTTCGACATCTCCGGAAAGCAAGCTTGGCTTGACTAAATAGCAGATTACATCCATTCGACCCTTCAGGATAGATTACATCCCCAAAAACTAAATAAATAAAAAATCAAAATCCCTAACACTTAATCGAAATCAAACACAGGTTATCGGGGGAATTGGGGAACGAAGAACTGGAGAAAACACAGGTCATCTCAAATTCCCCCGATAATACCATTCAGGCAAACAATAGATTAGGTTCCATAAAGATTGAAAGATTGCAGTGCAGCAACTAAGCTAGAACATTGACAGCTATTGTTGAAAATTTTCCAGGATATCCGTAGAAGAAAGACAAAAAAACTGTTAAGGAGGAGAGGAAGTTTAAAGCCGTTTAATTCAAGCTCGCCAAGATTCAAGAATCCAACTCAAATCATCTGAGAGAATTAACTCTATTGGACTAAATCTAAATTACCAATATTCAATTTCGAAGTTCACAACCGTATCCGAGCACTCAGCCACTTACCACTACTCTGGGGACCCATAATAGCGACTACCGTATAGGAAAGGCCACAGTCGGCGACCTTCGCTTTCTTCATGAAAGCGTCCAACCCAGCAACATTGAACACGCCGTCGCCGTCAATGAGTTGGGTAGCACAACAATCTTCCTCGCCCATGGTTCGCCGCCACCTGATTTGCCTCTTTGTGGATAAATCTAAACCTGAAATCGTGGGTGGGGGGAACGAAGATCTGAAATCATGCTGGGTGGGGGGTTCGAAGATCTGAAATCGTGCTGGGTTGGGGGGTTCGAAGATCTGGGTGGGGGGGTTCATCGTGTTGGGTGGGGGGGTTCATCATGTTGGGTTGGGGGTCATCGATCTGGGTGGGGGGGGTTCATCGTGCTGGGTGGGGGGTGTTCAGCGATTATTATTATTTTTTTTTTATAATAGGGTTCAGTGATTATGAGTGGGTAAGGTTTTGCAATATCCTAGTCATCAATTAGTTAGTCATTTAGGGTCCAAGTCAGCGTCCACGTCACTAATATAAGTCAAACCATCCAACTTAACGGTCAACATCCACCCCCTTAACGGTCAATGTGACTTTTGCTCCTATTTTGTAACCACATAGTCACTTTTGCATCTAAAAAAAGTATTTCCTACTGGACGCTCTTCCGACAAAAGCACATGTCTATTTTTACACCTTAACCCATTAATTTATTTAACAAGCTTTATGTCTTTATCATGCCTACTAGACCAGAAAGTGAAAGGTAAGTGTGAATTTCATCCAGGGATGACTGGGCTGGGCTCCAAGATGAGCAATTTTTGGGGCTAAAAGTTATTGGGACCCATATCCTTTTTTTTTCCACAACTTTATTAGGTAAATCTTCCATTACATTAATTTGTTCAACAACTTTATTAGGTAAAATTTTTCAAGATCTCTCCAGATTTTAACATCTCAACTCTCACGTTGAAAATGAGTGTGTGTTGTTGAACTAACACAGACCCTCAAATTATTTTATCATTTTTTTTTTCCTCAAGCAATTTTATCTTTAATTTTCTTTATCTGAAAAAAATTGGTGATATATCTAACCCACAATTATGTGTGTATGTGTGTGCAATATACATATGTATTACTCTCAAAGTATATCATCCAACATTAGAAAAATAATGGAATAATTGAAATTTATGTAAAAATATAACATTCATGCCACATTATTTATAAACTATGATTAATATAACATACTACCTGCAGTCTTAAATGTTACACTACAAATCAAGTTTTACATTTAAGACCCGAGAGTATTTCTTAAAATTATGTGTAACAAGTGAAACTCAAACTAGTTATATGCAAAAATTGAAATGAAAATAGGCATATTGTTATATATAGTCAGAATATATGTTTGAGTTTTACATTGAATTTTTATGTGTGGTATTATTCACTATTTATACATAGTATAATTTTCTATAACTTTTAAATTTTTAAATGATTATTATATCAATATCATGCCTTTTGTAGAATGTGCTTAGGTGAGAAAATATGTGATTTGATTGAGACTGAAGGCTTGTATAACATCCATCACTTGGTTCTTTTGGGAAAATTGATAAATTTTGAGCATTTAAATGGAGAAAATAATCTTCATGTGATTGGAATCTAACTATATGTGGTGGTATATGTTGTACATTTGTCTTGTGGTTAGTCTCCACGATTTTTTTAGAAAAAGTTGCTAAAAATGAAATTATTACAAAATTTGCTGATCAAAGGTATACCATGACTTGGGAAGTTGCAACTTATTTTTAGCAGATATAATTTTTTAGCTGCATATAACCTATTTTCAATTGTATGTAAATTAGAAAATATTTTCTCACCTAAGCACATTCTACAAAAGGCATGATATTGATATAATAATCATTTAAAAATTTAAAAGTTATAGAAAATTATACTATGTATAAATAGTGAATAATACCACACACATAAAAATTCAATGTAAAACTCAAACATATATTCTGACTATATATATCAATATGCCTATTTTCATTTCAATTTTTGCATATAACTAGTTTGAGTTTCACTTGTTACACATAATTTTAAGAAATACTCTCGAGTTTTAAATGTAAGACTTGATTTGTAGTGTAATATTTAAGACTGCAGGTAGTATGTTATATTAATCATAGTTTGAGTTTAAATTTTTAAATGATTATTATATCAATAGCATGCCTTTTTACATTTCTAGTTTACAAAACCATATTAACCCACCCTTAAACATGTGTTAACATTTTCCAATTTGATCATGTTCATCGACTTTGTATATGAATTTTATAAATATTTGTTTGTTAAATATGCCAAATTATAAATGTTGATGAATTTAATTTCAATTATTTGGATTTAAAATATATTAAAATCAAATAAGTTTCACGTTTTTATATTTTAATTATTTAATTATAAACTATCAATACATATTTAATAGTAAAAGTAAACTTTTACGAGTTTACAATTCAAGTTTACGTCATTGTCATGAACTTGACAACTTTGTTGCACACAGCTAAAATAAAGTTGTAGTGATTGAAGATAAGTTGCCCAAAAGTTCTTAAACAAATTTTAAATACATTTTAGTAATAAATTTTTCAATGAAAGATAATTTCCGTCCCAAATTGCCAACAAAATTCCGTGGGTAATTTTCCCACGGATTCCGTCTCAAATTTCTGATGAATCATTACGTCTCAAAAATCCATGGGGAAATAGTGACAGAATAAAATTCAATCGGGAAATCACTTTGCCACTTTTTTTTTTTTTTGCAACGGAATTTGTTCCGTTAGAAAAGTATTACCGACGGAATTCTATCAGTAAATTCCGTCAATGATAACGTGTTTTTCTTGTAGTGTGTGTGTGAGAAATCACATTGAACTAGAAAAGCTGCATTATTACTAACATAAAATTGGTCTATTAATGCAAGGCCATATTAGATCCCTTTAGTCTAGAATTTGAGTCCTAAAGGAATCAATAATGTTGGGAGGAATAGTCATGAACCCCAAACCAAATAATTATTGATGATGATGATGATGATGATATATATATATATATATAGCTGCATTATTTATGAATGATGAGGAATGAGTTTTTTTTCAGACTTCATAACCAACAATGACTATAATAGAAAATGAGATCTCCAAGATGTTCATTTCCTTTGATCTAGTCACCTTTATTACTATGGATAATCTGTATGATTGTAGGATCAATCTAGAGCAAACTTTTAATTTTTCTTCTTTGTCACTTTAATTTTCGTTTATGTTTGTATTATGTAACGTTTTCCCTATAATATATAGGGAAAAACACTTCTCATGTTGTAGGAGAAATGTTTTCTCATGTTACACACACATGAAATAGTGATACACACATATATATATATGTAATATTCATTATATATATGTGTGGGTTCCACCATTTCATGTGTGTGTAGGGATCTTCTTTTTCTCATGCAACATGAGAAGTTTAAACCCTAAATATATATTGACTTTTCTCAACAACAAAAAAATCTAACAAATCAATTGTTTATAATAGAGGAAAAAAAGTTGTTAGATATGTCAAAATATGAGAAAGACACAAATGGGGCCTAATTGGATAGCATGAATGGATAGCACATTTATCGTTTATTAAGTATGTCAAAAATACTGTATAACAATATCATCTCAAATTTGCTCACACAAACACACACACATCAGAAAGGTGCCTATTTGTTTTATTAGTCATATATTTTTGTCTCCTGACCCCACTAGTTTGTCATTATATGTTATATTCTGGTCCCACTGAGCAATCATTTTTAAGTTAGGGAATCACGGGTGTTAACAAACATAGTATTGAGAATATCCAATTAATATTCATAGTTCATGATTACATATTGTATTTACAAAGTCTGAAAAAAAGAATCATGTTATTCAGTCCAAAAAGTTTTAAAAACTCGGAAGCTATAATTTGTTTGAATTAATTGGATTTCTGAACAATTATAGATTTGTAATTGTTAGAATATGATTAGCTTATGATTAGTGTTGTAATTGTATATGTTTCAGTATTATCCAGAGAGGACACGTGTATAGCATTTATAGGTTCTGTTATCATTCTGTTATTATTTCCTTGATATCCGCTGTGTAAGATTCCCTTCTAGAATGATGTATTGGCTTCTATATATATGAAATATACAGGGCACTGCATTTAGTGCTTCCATTCTCCTATATTTCTATCTTGGTATCAAGAGCCATTTCTCCGACGATGAGTTCTACGTCTTACGCTGATTCCTCAGCCGTCTCCTCCCCTATTTCCAAAACTTATGCCCTGTTTAGCTCTTCTAGCCAGACAGCTGCGATCAAGCTGGATCGCACAAACTTCCTAGTGTGGGAGTCCATTGTCTTGCCTCTGATTGAGTGAAACCGTCTCGAAAATCATGTCGACAGCACAGCCTGTGCACCGCCAAAACTCATTCCCGGTGATACAGGCAACAGGCCCAACCCTGCGTATGCTGAATGGTTCTCGGTGGATCGCATGCTTGTTGGTTGGCTGCGTAACACCATGACTCTTGAAGTTGGAGCTCAATTGCTTCACTGCAAAACCGCTGAGGAGCTATGGAATAATCCTCGGTCCCTCACCTGTGCTTCGACGAAGGCCCGTGTGATGGTGTTGAAAAATGATCTTCACAGCACTCGAAAAAATTCCTTGACCATGATTGAATATCTCAGCAAAATGAAGACACTGGCCGACGAACTTGCCCTTGCCGGTGCACCAGTCGCTATTGACGACTTGATCCTTCATACTCTGAATGGCCTTGACACGGAGTATAATGCCATTGTGGTTACTCTGGTGGACAAACCAGAAAACACCTGGATTGACGCTCAATCTGCGTTACTGTCATTTGAATCAAGATTAAATCAGCTGACCCACTTCTCAACTCTAAGTATTCAACCCTCTGCTAATGTCGCTCAGCACAATGATGCCTCTCGTACTGACCAGAACGATTCCGACAATGGTGGACGTGGCTGGAACAACAACTCCAGAAACCAGCGAGGACGAGGAGGACGAAATCGTGGTGGCCGTGGTGGAGGTGGCGGCAACAGACCTTTTTGTATCCACTGTCAATGACCAGGACACACTCTAGCTACTTGCTATTACCGCAATGATGATGGCTACAATAATTCAAATTACTCTACTCCTTACTCTGCTCCTCCACATGTGTTTTATGCAAATAACTATGCTAATCAGTTTTCGGTTGCAGACCCTTCTTGGTACATGGACAGTGGAGCAAATTATCATGTCTCCCCTGATCCAGATCACTTTGAAGAAATTGCTCCAGCTGGTAAGTCTCACCTGACTACATGTACTGGAGAACGAAGTCCCATCTTGGGTATTGGTTCAACTACTATACCATGTACTCAGGACTCTAGACTAAAACTTCGCGATGTTCTTTATGTTCCTACTGCCACTAAGAGTTTGTTAAGTGTTAATAGATTGCTACATGATAATCCTGTTCATGTGCATTTCACTAATCACAGTTGTGATGTGAAGGACCCAGTGACCGGAAAGCTTCTTCTACAGGGCACACCAAAGGAAGGGATGTATCCAATGGTGGTGGAAAGAAAGCTTAAGTCCCAGCCGAGAGTGTTTATGGCAGCAGGTGGTGGTGATTTGCAGTCTCAACTTCAACATTGGCATCATACTCTAGGACACCCCAGTGCAAAAATTCTCTCCTATGTTTTGAGCAAATGTAATAAGAAACTTTCGAATGTTCACAATACTCATGTATGTGAAGCATGCCAGTTAGGAAAATCCAAGTTGTTACCATTTACAAACTCTTTGTCGCAAGCATCATTACCTCTTGAATTAGTGCATACTGATCTTTGGGGTCCAGCACCCATACAGTCACACAATGGATATAGATTTTACATTCATTTTATTGATGACTATAGTCGCTACACTTGGCTTTATCCACTTAAACATAAAGGAGAAGCAGTTCTTACGTTTAAGCATTTCAAAGCGCTGGTGGAAAATCGTTTTGACTTGAAAATAAAAGCTCTACAGTGTGATAACGGTAGTGAGTATAAACCTTTTATACCTATAGCTCAAGAAGCTGGAATTAATGTTCGATTCACGTGTCCCTACACGTCTGCTCAAAATGGTCGTGTAGAGAGAAAGCATCGCCACATTGTTGAAATGGGCCTGACGCTTCTTGCCTATGCTGGAATGTCTTTGAAATTCTGGCTTGAAGCTTTTCAACATGCCGTGTATTTGATCAACCGATTGCCTTCTCCAGTGTTGCAGAATAACACACCTCTGTTCTTGTTGCAGAAAACAGAACCAGAGTATAATCACCTTCAACCTTTCGGGTGTGCTTGTTACCCTTGTCTAAAGCCGTATAACACTCACAAATTTCAGTTTCACAGTCAGAAATGCGTCTATCTTGGTGTAGCTTTACAGTCGAAAGGCCATCGATGCTTGAGTGAATCTGGTAAAATTTTCATCTCCAGACATGTTGTGTTTGATTCTACCTTGTTCCCTTTCCACACAGGTTTTACAAGGAAGCTCAAGCCATCCAATGCTATTGATAATTCAAGCTCAATTCCTCTCGTCATTCAGTTTAACCAGGAATCTGGAGATAGCAGTGTTCAGGAGGCTCAGAATGTTGTTACACAAAGCTCATCAATGGCAGACGAGAGTATTGGGTTGCCGACAATGATGAACCAGTCTCTGTTTCAAGCTTGGATCAGGAGCAAAGTCAAGAGTCAAACAGGCCCAACAACAATCACCATCCTATGTTGACTCGGGCTAAACTGGGAATAGTAAAGCCCAGATACCCGTTTGTTGGTCTTGCAACTCGAGAAAGCTCCGAACCCGCAACCACTTCTTCTGCTTTATCTTCTCCGCTGTGGCTTCGTGCGATGATAGAGGAGTTTGAAGCCCTAATGCGAAATGGCACTTGGATGCTGGTCCCTCACTCCAATCAGAAATTGATCGATAGCAAGTGGGTGTTCAAAACTAAGTATCGCGCCGATGGTTCCATCCTCAAGCATAAAGCACGCTTGGTCGTAAAGGGATTCTAACAAACACCTGGTGTTGATTTCACTGAGACTTTCAGTCCAGTAGTGAAATCAACCACGATCCGTGTAATCTTATCAATTGCAATAACCTACAACTGGGAAATTCGTCAGTTGGATGTCAACAACGCTTTCTTGAACGGCTATTTGCAAGAAGAGGTGTACATGGCTCAACCTCAAGGTTTCGTCGATCGAACAAGGCCTCATCACGTCTGTAAGTTGACTAAAGCCATTTATGGTCTACGACAAGCTCCAAGAGCTTGGTTCGATCGTCTTCGTTTTACCTTACTGAATTGGGGATTTTGCAATCTGAAGAGTGATATATCTGTGTTTATGTTACAAACGGGAAAATTGACCATTTTCATCCTCATCTATGTAGACGATATCTTAGTTACCAGAAATGATCCTAAATGTGTTGACATGTTTGTGAAGCAGCTCAACTTAGTTTTCTCCTTAAAAGATCTAGGACCCATATATTACTTTCTTGGTTTAGAGGTTTATAGAGATAAGCTGGGTATTTACCTGAATCAGTCAAAGTATGTTGTTGATTTGTTGAAAAGATTCCATATGTCAGATTGTGCTCCAGTTACCACTCCAATGGTAACTGGTCGTTTGATCTCTTCTAATGATGGTAAACCTTTAACAAATCCCACTGAATACAGACAAGCAATCGGTTCATTGCAATATCTAACAACCACCAGACCAGATATTTCCTATGTTGTGAACAAACTCAGTCAATTCCTGTCCCTTCCTGGAACTAGTCATCTTCAAGCAGTCAAAAGAGTGTTTCGGTACCTCAAAGGAACTTACAATTTAGGCTTGCACATTAGGCCATTCAATAGTCCTCAGCTTGTTGCATACACGGATGCAGATTGGGCATGTGATTTAAATGATAGGAGGTCTATGGGTGGAATGTGTGTGTTTTTAGGCAATAATCTTGTCTCTTGGTCCTCTAGGAAGCAAAAAGTGGTTTCTAGATCTAGCACTGAATCAGAATATAGGTCTCTTGCTGATGGATCCTCTGAAATCATGTGGTTATGTTCTTTACTGTCTGAAATGGGTTTGCACATTAAGAGACCTACCATTGTTTGGTGTGACAATTTGAGTGCAAAAGCATTAGCATCGAACCCAGTACAACATGCCAGAAGCAAACACATTGAGGTCGACGTTCATTTCATAAGGGATTTGGTAATGTCAGGATTAATTGATGTAAGATATGTGCCTTCTTCATTGCAGATAGCATATTGTTTCACTAAGCCCTTGTCACAATCTCAGTTCCAATTCTTCAAAGACAAACTCGGTTTGTTGGTCACTCCCTCTCGTTTGAGGGGGAATGTTAGAATATGATTAGCTTATGATTAGTGTTGTAATTGTATATGTTTCAGTATTATCCAGAGAGGACACGTGTATAGCATTTATAGGTTCTGTTATCATTCTGTTATTATTTCCTTGATATCCGCTGTGTAAGATTCCCTTCTAGAATGATGTATTGGCTTCTATATATATGAAATATACAGGGCACTGCATTTAGTGCTTCCATTCTCCTATATTTCTATTTGTAATGAGAAAATGTCATTTAAATACCAGATGAAATTCTAAAACATCAAAACTTATGTTAAAAAAATTAAAGGAACATAGAGGTGATGAGGAGGAATATGAGATTTTGAAATTTAAATGTTTTTACTAAAATGCCTCTCATATCTCTCCTCTTCATATTTTCTTTTTCCTGGTCACTCTCTTTCTCTCTCCTCTCTCTCTCTTCATTTTCACTTTCACCTACACCTTTCTTTCCTCATGGACGACAGCTTCCACCTTCACCGTCGCTGGCAAGTTTCGCCATAACCACCAAAAACTCCACGATTGTGAGTTTTGAGACCGAAGCATGGAGTGCCGCAGGATCACATTTTGAACCAGAGAGCTTCTTAAACTGGAGAGAATGACATTTAATCGTTTAATTGCTCTATTAACTCATTATTCAAACAAATCTTTCTTGTTGTTCTGAACCAAGATATGTCGTTGAAATTGGGTTGCTATGTCATATATGACTCAACCTAAATCTTTTGTTGGGTTTGAAATTGGATAGCAATGAAGTAATTGACAGTATTTCGGTGAAAGGGACAAGGATTATAACACACTTACTAGTAGAACTTGGGATGTGGTGGTTGTTGGAGCTAGACTACATAGTTGGAAGAAGAAGGAAGGAAAGATGAAGAAGAAGATGAACAGTAACGTAACCCTGGCATTTCACAAAAATCGTAATGGATTAATAAGTTCATGAATGGGTTTAACAAGTGTTGTAATGTGATTAACAAGTTCATTTGTCAAGTGAAAAACATGACACTCTGGTGAACTCAACATCTGAGCACCATGAACAAAAGTCGTAATGAGATTAACAAGTTCATGAATGAGTTTAACAACTCCAATAATTAATGGGATCAACAAGTTCATTTGTCAAGTGAAAAACATGTCACTCTAGTGAACCCAACATCTGAGCACTATGAACAAAAGTCGTAATGAGATTAACAAGTTTATGAATAAGTTTAACAAATATTGTAATGGAATTAACAAGTTCATTTGTCAGATGAAAAACATGTCACTCTATTAAACCCATTCATGAACTTGTTAATCTCATTACAAGACATGTTAAAACCCATTTATAAACTTATTAATCCCATTATGACTTTTGTTTACATTGCTCAAATGTTGGGTTTACTAGAGTGACATGTTTTTCACCCGACAAATGAACTTGTTAAACTCATTATAATACTTGTTAAACCCATTCATGAAATAGTTAAACCCATTATAATTTTTGTAAAATGTCATGGTTACTGTTCACCTTCTTCTTCATCTCTCCTTCCTTCCCTTTTAACAATGGAGTCCAACCCCAACAACCATCACATCCCAAGTTCTACTAGTAAGTGTGTTACAATCCTTGTCCATTTCACCAAAATATTGTCAATTACTTCATTGCTATCCAATTTCAAACCCAACAAGAGATTTAGGTTGAGTCATATATGGCATAGCAACCCAATTTCAACGACATAGCTAGGTTCAGAATAACAAGAAAGATTGGTTTAAATAATGGGTTAATAGAGCAATTAAGCGATTAAATGTCATTCTCTTCGGTCAAAGAAGCACTATGGTTTAAAATGTGATCCTGCGGCGCTCCAAGCTTCGGTCTCTAAACTCACAGTCGCGGCTCCAAGCTTCGGTCTCCAAACTCACAGTCACAGCGTTTTTTGTGGTTACGGCGGAACTCGCTGGCGACAATGAAGGTGGAAGTTGTCATCGGTGAGGAAAAAAAGGCATAAGTGAGAGTGAAAATGAAGAGAGGGAGAGGAGAGAGAAAAAAAGTGGCAAGGAAGAAGAAAGAGATGAGAGGTATTTTAGTAAAAACACTTAAATTTCAAAATCTCAAATTCATTCCCATCACTTCTGTGTTCTTTTAATTTTTTAACAAACGTTTTAGAATTTTATCTGGTATTTAAATGACATTTTCCCATTTGTAATATCTTCTATCATTCTACGTGAGTCTTACAAATAATTGAATCCCCTCTTTATATAAAAAGTCTAAAATTTGAATTACTTTGCTAGGTTATCTAAGTATTTAGTGTATTTTTACCATTTTACCTCTAACTAATTAGAATTCCTCTCCATATCTTTTTTTAATACTGCATTTTCTTCCACACCTTCTTTTATTACTACTTTATTTTTCTCTCTTTCTTACTTGCTCCTTTATAAATAAGAACATATTTTAAAAAAGTCTATTTCTTACATATTTATTACTTTTAACTAATTATAATTGTTTTTTAAACAGCATAATGTTATTATTGGACTCGGAGGAAGTAATAAATATTATATATATATATAATTTTCCAACAATACTCTTAAATAGAATTGATGGGTGACTTTTAATAATTGATCTAATTACTTATAATTTTTTATAAATAGGATTCAAAGAATTCTCCTCTCTTTGTTTTTTTTTATAAAAAGGCCATGAAGGGAGTAAAAGTCGTTTCATCGTAGAATGAGGGTGTGTATGGTAACGCTTCTAGAAGAAGTTTTTTTCTTAATTTATGTTCCCAGGAACAAAATTGGATAGGAATTGTGTTTGGTAAATCCGGTTTTTTTTGTTCCCGGGATGAACCGGTTTATTTTCTGTGTTGGGGAATAAAAACAAGAAGCAAAAATTTTTTACTTTTCTATTCCAGTGCACAAAGCCAGAATCTATTTTTCCCCCTTCTCTCGATCATGACATTGACTAAGCGAAGAAATTTCAATCACCCTAAGCAACGGATCAACTACCCTCCCCATCCCCACCGCCGCTGCCGCCACCACCACCGCCGCCACCACATAAATAAGTTTTTTAGAAAATTTAAATTTAAATTTATTTGTAAAGTATAATAGTTATATTAATTATTAAAGAAAATGACAAAATGGTAAAAGTAACTCATTAATCCTCCATCTTCCTCCCTTACTATTTTTTTAACTTTGAAACAAGGGGAGGAAATATCTTTCATTTCCCTTCCATCCCCTCCCCTCCATTCTCCTTGCATCCCTTCCCTTCTCATTCCTTCCAAACTCCCAAACAAAGCCGTTACAGATTGGTGTGCTAGTTTTGTGGCTTCAACTATGATAGTGTATCTAAAAAATGTATCACCTGTATTATTTATAAAAAATATTAATTATAACCACACCATAACTTTTAAATTCAAATTTGTCAAAAATCTTTTCTTATCTCCACAAATTCAAATGTACTTCTATTATTAATGAAAAAGAATCCCTTTTTTTGACTGCAAAACAGGGGAAATATTATGCGACTCAGATGGGTTCGCATATGCGCCTTATATATGGATTAATTATACATCAATTGCGCCACACTTGCTTCTAGAACGTTTGCCCTGAACAGTGGTTGATATCTTATTTGAGTAAATATGCATGTGTGGTTTTAGGCCGGAAACAGAACACTGGTGTCCATTACCAATACTTCTGACTACAACAATTTGTGGCTCATCAAGTTTCTTCTTTGTGATTACACTGTCCATGACATTGTTTGTGACCCAACTGAGTTCTCTCTTTCATATGCTTCCATTAATCATCTCTAAGATTTGATTATAATGATGGTGGATTAATTTAATTTTTTCAAGAGTAAATTTGTATTTTGCATTTTCACCGCCTATGAGGGAAGATAGGTTAATTACCACCAATTTTGGTGGGATCCCATCTTCTCACATTTAAAGACATAATGATGGGGTCAAGAATTTGAGTTCTCGAAAGGATTTGTAGGGATCTTACTGTCATATAAAAGCATTGGCTTTCAGGTTTAAACATGTAATGTCTTTTGTTGGCAAAGAAAGGGAAAATAATACTTCTTATGTCCTTAATCTAAGATATATTTGGAAAATTGATCTTGGTTCTAAATATAAGACATAGTTTTTATATTTGTCAATATTTTACAATGTATTACAATATACTTCCTCCAGTCCTAATTATAGGAGCAATTTAACCGGTTTTGGGAGAATTAAGGAGAGGAGTTAAATTAGTTAATTTTATTCATTTTCCTAAAATGTCCTTATATAAATTTAAAATGACACAAGTTGCTCTAATTATAACTGTTTCTAATTTGCCTTACCTTAGACATTCATGACATATTAGTTTAGTATATATGTATATTAGTTACTTTTTATATAGTCATGTGTATACATATAAATCTAATTTCCTTTCCACACGCTTTATAATTGAAATAATGGTCTTGCTATATAAATATATATGTGTATATATATGTGTATACATATAGATCTATCTACATACAGAGACACGCACACACACACAGATATATATATATATATATATATATATATATATATATATATATATATATATATATATATATATATATATATATATATATATATATATATATATATATATATATATATGTTTATATATGCACACACACACACACATATATATATATATGTTTATATACCCACACACACACACACACATATATATATATATATGTTTATATATGCGCGCGCGCACACACACATATATATATATATGTTTATATACCCACACACACACACACACATATATATCTACACACATAAACACATATATATGTACACACGTATATATAAATGCTCCTAATAATAAGTATAAATAGGGGTATTATAGGAAAAAATTGACAAAAGTTAAAACTTGCTCTTATAATTAGGACCAAAACTAGTGGCGGAACCAGAAAATTTTTTTAGCCCGGGCCAAAAAATAAATATATTGAACTACTCTCTTTAGTTCTTGCATTTACTTGTTTCCAAATTGCATTAAATATTTTTTCTCATGTATACCCACAATTATAAAGGTAGTGAGTGAAAGTGATAATCAATACAAATTAATTATTACTTTTTTTTCGAGAAAAAAAGAGAGTAATAATTAATATAATATTAGAGTTTAGTGTAATTAATAGGGATAATAGTGAAAAATACTTAAATTTTAGGATAAATTTAATGACTTTAATTGTTTTTATTGACTTGTGAAAATTGTTAGTTGGTTTCTTAAATAAGGATCAAAAGGAGTATTTACTAAATAGTATCAAATAACCTTGAAAATACAAATAAATAATAACCGATGATTATAAATCAAAACAATATATAAGATGATACTGACCTTTTCGATATCTTAAACAAGAATTTTACTTTCCTCTCATGGCCCAATGAGTAATTAAACAAATATTATCTTTACAGAGAAGATAAAAAATTAGCTGGGGCCAAATTTGTGGCCAAATAAAATATCATATAATAAATACATATATATACTAACGTATTTTATAAGATCAGTCGGGGCCAGCTGGGGCCAAGGCCCCAGCTGGTCATAAAGGCGTTCCGCCATTGACCAAAACCAACTCCAAAATTTGCTCCTATAATTAGGACCGGAGGGAGTATTATTTTATACAGTTGATGAAATCTGTAAACAAAAAAATAAAGAAATAGATTTGTATTGTATTAGGTAATTCTAATTCTCGGAATAAAAATAAATTGTGTTAACAAACGTAATTCTGATTCGAAGTAAAAATAAAATGAGTTAACAAACGTAATTCTGATTCTCAGAACTTTTTCTAAGTATAGAATAAAAAAAAACTGTTTCATCTCAAAATCAGTGTTAAGGAAATAAAATAGTTCACATGCACACCTGACTTTTTTTTTGGAAATTGATGCATTCTTCGTAGTATTCCGGTCCGGCCCCATTAAGCAATAAAATGAATAAATAAATACTCCCTCCGGTTGTCACCCAAAAAAAAAAAAAAAATACTCGTAGAAAAATAAAGATTCTGTTATAAAACTAAGTAAAATACAAGGGAGATTAAGATGAGGGAGATGAAGAAATGCAAGAGAGAAATGGAGAGCAAGGAGAGAGTGATTCTTCTTTTTATTGTTGTAGCTCAACCTTTGATACATGCCTACTATATATAGGCAATCAATCTTCAACTTCCATTACAAGAGTAACATACAAGAGTAAATCTACATAATGGTATATTATGGAATATTGTAAGTTATATGAAACTCCCACTAAGCCATTCATGTCATAAGTTATATGGCTTCAAGTGTAGAATTCCAAAAGACTCTTCTTGGAAGGTTATGGACATTCACACCAATATTGAAATATTTATAACACTCCCCCTTGAATGTCCATTATGAATGTGCCTCATTAAAAACTTTAACTAGGAAAAACCCGGTGGGATAAAAACCTAGCTAAAGAAAAGAGTACATCATCCATTGATACATTGTCTAGTGCTGCCTCATTAAAAACCTTTCTAGGAAAACCCAGTGGGACAAAACCTAGATAAGGGAAAAAGAGTACAGCGTGTATCGGCTCCCCTTTTGAATATATCAGTATTACTCCCCCTGATGACAACATTGCTTCCGATGTCTTTGTGTTGGTGAAGAACTATATTTTGCTAATAATCAAGATACATTAGTGCTCCAATAGCACTAAATTATGGTACTTCGGACCAAGTAGTTCTTCTTCAAATTCTTTGTTGATTACTCGAGGTCGAATTGGTCTTTACCCGCCCGCAAATACCTTACAATCGTTGGGGTACATGATGAATGTGACTTTTTATATAAAATCGTTATAGGACCTTCTTTGTATAATCTTCTTCAAATACAAAGATCACATTTTATAGTTACTCAATCTGTAATTCAAGACAAAATTTTGTTCAGCCCAAGTCTTTCATTTCAAATCATTTCTTCATATAATTAATTTCCTTTTGAAGCTCTTCAGGAGTTCAAATGATGTTGATATCATAAACAACAATTATAGCAAATTCATTGCTAGATCTTTTCATAAAAATGCATGGGCATATTAGGACATTTTTGTACCCATATTTCTACAGATATTTCTTGAGAAGATTATACCACATGTGTCATAATAGCTTCAAGCCATATAGGGACTTACTTAACTTAATTAAGTATTGTTCTTAAGAACTTTAATTAGATGCTTTGAACATCTTGAGTCCTTCAGGGACTTATATTTCTGGCACATTAAGTCCTTCAGGAACATATGCTTCTGGCACCTTAAGTCCTTTGGGAACGCGTGCTTCTAGAACCTTTAATCCTTCGGGGACACGTGCTTCTGACACCTTAAGTCCTTCAGGGATTTTTATATAAATATCACTATCAAGTGTGTCACACAAATAGGCAGTTACAATATCCATTACATGCAGATCAAGCTCTTCATTTATTGCTAGGCTAATCAAATAATGAAAAGTAATTGCATTCACTTCTGGTGAATATGTTTCTTCAAAATCAATGTCAAGCCTTTGTGTAAAACTTTGGACTACAAGGCTTGCCTTATTATTTCACATTTTCCATTTCTTCTTTCATACAAATATCTATTTGTATGCATCTGGCTTTACATCTTCTGGTGTATGGACTACAGGTCCAAATATTTTTCATTTTGCCAATGACTTTAATTTTGTATTAATAGCATATTTCCATAGGGGCCAATTCTTTCACTGTTGGCACTTGCTAATCGATTTTGACTCATGATCCTCATCATCATTCATTACATCATATGCTATATTATAAGCAAAGATGTCGTCAACGTTGACTTCTTTTTGGTCCCATCGGATTCTATCATAATTTATTGAGATCTCATTATTTCCACATATTTCGGTACACGGTCTCTTCGGGACTACAACATTCTCTTACGGAGATATCTCTACTAGAGATCATAACTCTTCAAGAGATACTCTTCTGGAGCTACTAAACTTTTCTTAATTATCCTCAATTTGATCATCTATCTTCTTAGCTCCTTTTCTCTTTTGAGGATTTTTTCTTTGGAACCGATGGACCTTTCACGCTTCAGGCGTGCTTTAAATTCATTTCTAATAGGTTGTCCTTCAGTTCAAAACTTTTCGGATGGAATTAATCGGCTTTTGACCACAAGCCAATTTTTACAGGAGAATTTTGTTGGCTTATATAAATGTTGCAAATATACCAACATATAAATTTTGTTCTCATGAGTATTCAATACATGATTTCTGGATCATATAATCTGGAAATAGCGCGCTTAATTTATTCAAACATTATTGCAAACTTCAGGTTGCAATCTTACAAACTTCGGTTGTAAGCTAATATTTTCACATGTAACCATCTTATAGATGCATCTCTCAAATTTGTATGGTTTACATGTCATTTCAATGGGCCCATATAATTCAGTTTGATATATTTCCGAGAGATCCATTATCAATCATGAACTATTATATACTCATAGTCATTTCTATTTGAGAACAATCAGCACATAATCTTATTTGCATTATACATATATATGACTCGGATGATCAAACAAGTCATGCCAACAACAACTTTATTTGGATCAGTAAATTTCTGGTTTACTGTAACATATATCACAAACTGATATCCATAACTGATATCTTCTGGTATACAATACTATTTAAACCATAAACTGATATCCATTTTGGGATATCTATTAAACTTTATGTGAGAAGTATATAACATTTCAAAAATTAGCTCACACTTGTATTCTAAACTCACTTCAAAAATTAACTCACACTTGTATTCTAAACTCACACTTGTTTTCTAACAATCTCCCCCTCAAGTGTGAGTCATATAAACATACTTTCTTTATATCTAATTTCAAAATCACATAATTTTATTACTCATTAACAATATACTTCAATTTGCTTATATATGCAAAATATATAGTCCATCACATATGAAAATCTTCATAATCAAAATAACTTAAAATCACATAGATGGTAACTTCAAATTAAATATCATATTACCTTCTGGGCTTATTCTTTCTTTCTTTCTTTCTCTTGACTTCAAAATAAATCGACATATTTTTCCGCAGCTCTATGCCTTTATTTGCAGCATTGACAAACATTTGATTTGCATTAGCAAACTTTTAGTTTGCATTTACAATCCCTTGCATTATTATTTGTAAACTTCTGATTTACAATAGCATGTATTTCTTATATGATATCTATTTCTGTAGATATCTTTGAAACTCAACAAGTTTCTTTCATACTTGGTAGAATAAAATGCATATTCAATGCATAGTTTTGTTCATTCAGGTAACAAAATAATAGCTCTTCCAGATACTCGAATTTATACTACTAAATATAGTCTGAATATCGCTCTCTAAAATATACTAATTAATCTCTAGGACTATTCGCCTTTAGAATTTATTATGACATAATCTTTGCAAGTTATTGTCTTCGGACAATACTTTTCCAAGGCTTTGAAAATCTTATTGTATCATAGAATATTTGAAACACAAGCCTTCAGACCTTGATATTCATTAACAAACAAATTTCACTTTCTTGTCCACCATTCATTTTTGAATGTGAACTAGCTCCTACATCCTTTTTGTGGGTAGAAGACTCAAGGACTAAATATCACATAAATTGTAATACTATGTACATAGTGGGAGAGAGATATCATAGTGATATGATGATATTTTTTAACATATTTATTATGCCCAATAGTTTTCCTTTTGTGGCTTTTATCAATAATATTTCTCCACTTCGGTGAGAATTTGAACCATCATACGCATTGTTTGGCCATATGAGATCAAGGAATTAATTCGAAATTACTTAAAACCTCTCTCACAATATTACTACTGCATGAGCAAATAGGATGTATTCATTTATAACAAGTTTTTGGAAGAACAACCATCTTTAAGTGGTCATACAATTTCTTTAATTTGTTCTAAAGAACAAGAGGGTCTTATAATGCCAAATATTTACAAATGATGCCATTTTGTCTCATCATGGCTTCAGGCCAAATTGTGCCTCCTCTTGACTTCTAGCCAACTTTCTCTTCATGAGAAATTAAATCAATATGACTTTCAACTGTCTATCTCCAGGATAAACATAAATTATATATGGTTTTTTAGCCATTATATATTATTAGAATATCTAATATAAAAACGCTAATGATAATAACAGGAAATTCACAAAAATAATTCATAAAGTATTGCAATAAAATTAAAATTTTATGGCTTGTGCCATTTATCTTCGTGGATAAATAAAAGTTGAACATGATGGCTTTAGACTAATTAGTCTCATGGCTTCGGGCCAATGATGAGAATTTAGAATTATATGGCTTCTGGCCTTTTATCTTCGTGGATAGATAAAAATTAAATATATGTTTCTAGCCATCCAATAAAATAAAAGATTAAAAAAATATGACTTCGCGTCATATAATACTAATCAAATGAATATGGCTTCTAGCCATTTTGTAACATACATAAAAGAAAAATGTATATATATGACTTCTGGCCATATAATATAAAAATAGGAATCAAATGAATATGGCTTCTGGCCATATTATATCAAAATAATAAATCAAAATGTATATGACTTTTGGTCATATAATCTCAAAATAGTAATAAAAGGAATATGGCTTCTGGCCATATAATAGAAAATCAGAGCAATATGACTTCTGGTCATATAATAAGAAAAATAAAATGACATGTAAATTGGATAATAAAACATAACAATAAAAGTAAAAGCTTAAAGTAAATGTTATGTTAGTACCATAAAGTAAATGTTAGTAACATAAAAATAAAGGTTATGTAAATGTTAGTAACATAAAGTAAATGTTAGTAAGATAAAAATAAATGTTATGTTAGTAAATGTTATGTTCATCTCTCTTCTTTTTTTTTTTTCTGGGTATCAATGATTCATATTCCGTGCCAACCATAGGTTCTCCATGGGAAATTGCCTTATAAGGCAATTTCGTTCTTGAGAATAGTCTCTTCCTTTCACATCTTGATTCCCTTAAAGAAGGATATGGATGAAGTTCCAATAAAGAGGATGAGGATGAAGCAAAGTGAGCATGGGGACGAAAATGCCTCCGTAACGTGCATGGGAATGGAATGAGATGGATTGGGGGGTGTGGCGAAGAATGCTTTACGGAGAGATGATGATCAACACAGAAGGAGGCTCAATTGCTTAGAACGTCGTGCTGATAACGTGTTATAAAACTAAGTAAAATACAAGGGAGATTAAGATGAGGGAGATGAAGAAATGCAAGAGAGAAATGGAGAGCAAGGAGAGAGTGATTCTTCTTTTTATTGTTGTAGCTCAACCTTTGATACATGCCTACTATATATAGGCAATCAATCTTCAACTTCCATTACAAGAGTAACATACAAGAGTAAATCTACATAATGGTATATTATGGAATATTGTAAGTTATATGAAACTCCCACTAAGCCATTCATGTCATAAGTTATATGGCTTCAAGTGTAGAATTCCAAAAGACTCTTCTTGGAAGGTTATGGACATTCACACCAATATTGAAATATTTATAACAGATTCGACTATTTAATTTGTAGTTGAAGATAAGTGCAAAATGGGATTAGATTAAACTGTATTTGCCGTTCTTATTTGATTATTTTAAATTAAAACCAGTGAGAGTAATGTATATTACATATAAAAGCCCGCTTATTAGAATTTTTATGCCATACACAAATATGGAGTAAAATTAAAACACTCATCCTCCATTATTATTCATATGTTTCTTGATATAAGCTATATTTTCCTAATTTAATTTTATTAAAGAAGTTAATTACATTAATTAATATAACATGTATTTTCTAAAATACCTTAGTCATCTTTATTAATTTTCCCCTTTCACTCTCCTCATTAATTATTTTTTAGAGAGCATCAATAAGAATAAATTAAAAAATAATTAAAAAATATAAAAAATAGGTCTTATATTTAATATCTTGATGGACTTCTCAAATACATTCTATATCACTCTGGTCTTATTTATAAGTCCTTTTTAATCAAAAGAATTGATCATATTATTTATAAGTCCTCTTTCAGTTAATAAATGAAATTGCGACAATTTTACCCATATTAATAGTACCAATGAAAATATAAAAAGAAGAAATAGTTGAAAGATACACACTCATAAATGAGGATAAAGTTGAAAATTTACCCTATAATTATTAAGTTAACTACCTCTTATTGGTATGTATGTGTGATTTAGTTAAAAAGAACCTAAAAATAGGACCACAGTGATATTAATTAAGGACATGAGGGAATAGTAGAAGTCACACTTCTTAGGATACTTTTCTTATGCATTTTAAAGCATATTCATTAATCATTAATATCATCAATTAACATCAATTTCTATTAGAATCAATATTTAACATTTAGTATGAACTATAAAATTAATGAAAAATCACAATTTTTATATACATGATAGATCTCTCTCCAACTCTATGCATTAAATTAAAACTTGGTTATCAGCAGAAAATCCAGATGTATCACCTTTATCCTCTTCAATAACAAAACTAAATGTGCAACTAACTTCAATACTAATTTCTCCCACTCTCTGTACACACTTCGTTTCTTAAAACACCTCCCTTCGGTGGTAACTTAATGCTCCAATTAATTCCATTAATTCTAGCTCAGGTTACACGTTTTGAGATTCTTTTTTTTCTGGGTCCACAAGTTTCATGTTTTGATTTTTATATCATTGTGTAAGAAGCAAACTTCTAAATCCACTCCGGGAGAAGAGGCTGAATTTGCTGCCATGTTAATGGGGTAGCCAGCAGCTTGAAAATAAGAAAATGGAGTCCGTGAAAGACCCAAAGCCACTTCATATCTGAATGTTCCCACTTCGAGGCTTGAAAGTAACCACCAACATTCATTCATTGCCTCTCTGGCGTTTACCTTCCATCCTCTTCTTCAATCTCCTCCCGCTAATCTCGCCTCTCTCTCTCTACTGCTCCACAATACTCCTACGATCCATCTACCTTTCTCTCTCTCTCTCTACCCTCATTACGCGTTTCTTTCTCTTTCCCAGATGGTCCTCACTGTCACTCCAACTTCAACAATGTCTGTCACCCACTTCTTCCTCCTCGTCTTCTTCTTCTTCTTTTTCTCCACCACCGCCTACTCTGCTCCTCATCAACCCTATCCTTATGGTAAGTTCTCAACTCTTCTCTGTCCCTCAATTGATTAGCTTCTGTACCTCTAACGGTGCTTCTATCTTCTTTCATTTGCAGGTTTAGTTTACCGCATCGACTGTGGTAGTGCCACTAACACCACCGACCCATTTAATACCACCTGGCTCTCCGACCGATTCTACACAGGAGGCGTCACCGGCATAGTCTCCGAGCCACTTCGATTTCACTACCCCTACGAGAAGACTCTCCGCTTCTTCCCTGTCTCCTATGGCAAGAAGAATTGCTATGTAGTCCCCTCTCTACCCAACGGCACTTACTTCTTCCGCACATTTATCGTTTATGACAATTACGATGGCAAGTCTCACACCCCGTCCTTCGACATTTCCGTTGAGGGCACTGTCATCTTCAGCTGGCGCTCGCCGTGGCCGGAATCGTTAGCTCGTGACGGCGCCTACTCCGATCTCTTTGCGTACGTCAGGGACGGTGAAGCTGACGTCTGCTTTTACAGCTTAGCGACTGATCCTCCGGTCATCTCCTCACTTGAGCTCGTGCAGGTCGACCCCTCATCCTATAATTCCGCTGGAAACGACCTCGTTCTCGTCAATTATGGCAGGTTATCTTGCGGGACCAATTCATGGGGTCCTGGATTCAGCGACGACGCGGACCTGTTCGGTCGGTCTTGGCAATCCGATAAAGATTCCCGATCAAATTCGGCCGATGTCCGTACCATATCGACGAGGAATACTATCAGTGGGACTGACTTAAAGCCCAATTACTTTCCTATGAAATTGTATCAGTCAGCGGTCACGGTGGATGGTGATACCGCATTGGAGTACAAATTGAATGTGGACGCGAAATTGGATTACCTGGTGTGGTTGCATTTTGCGGAAATTGATTCGACCGTGAAGAAGGCAGGGGATCGGGTTTTTGATGTGTTCATCAATGACAAGAATGTGACTAGGATTGACATATACAAACAGGTGGGAAGCTTTGCTGCATATAGTTGGCATTACACAGTGAAGAATTTAAGCAGTAGTGTCTTGAGTGTGAAGCTTGTAGCCGCTAAAGGTGCCCCACTCATTAGCGGGCTTGAAAATTATGCCCTGGTACCTAACGATCCTTCCACCTTCCCTGAACAAGGTGCGTTAATGGAATTTAGAGGCATTACCCTAAGTTCCTATAAATTTAGAAACATTTTCTCAGAAAGGAAACTGAGTTTTATTTCTTCTTCTTTTGGAATCTGATAATTTGTTTGTAGTGATTACTACATTGATTAAAAATAATAATCAGGAAGGAAACTTGCTATATAGTTCACTTTTTTTAGTAATAATAATTACTGTTGATGCTGACACCGGGAAAGGAGGGGCGTGGTTATGTTTTTGACCACCGAAGACCAAACCTAAAGATCTACGGTATCTGGTTTTTTATTGACTTGGGAGTTGTTTTGTAGTAATTGCCATGAAAGCATTGAAAGAGTCACTTCGCATTCCTGAGAGAATGGGTTGGAATGGCGACCCTTGTGCTCCGACTAATTGGGATGCTTGGGAGGGAGTAACATGCCGTATGAACGAGAATAAAACTGCTCTTGTGATTAGTCAAATGTAAGCATTTCTTCCACTTATGTTAAGTCGTTGGCTTATTACCGGCTTTATGAGATCAAATTTGATCCTACGCATAGAATACAAGGATTCATACTGATTGGCCGTAAAAATAAAAAATAAAAGGATTCCTACAATAAAGTCTTCCTATAAATGAATCATCATACTTTATGTGCTAGTTAACTAGTGGGTTAGTTCCATGCGAAGACACATTGATGAACAGGCTAATTCCCATATAATTTTTACAAGAAAGTTCTCTTTTTATACTCTATTTTCCTCGTCAGAATGCAAGTACTAGTTTATAAAAGATGAACAGGCTAATAATCACTTTCCTGTGTGTGACCACTGGACCAATTAGCATTCATATCTTGGAAGAAAAGGAGTGGTTGATGGGCTGAACTCCTATTCCTCCTATGAAATTCGAACTACTGAACCACACATTTGGTTTTTTTTCAAGAGAGAAGAATTGAGGAAGTCACTGCCTTTTTCTTGCTTACGCAGCAATTCCTTTCCCTTTTCTACAGCTTTGATCAAATCTATGTTTCAATTTTTAAATTTCAGAGATCTAGGCAGTCAAGGCTTAAAAGGGTACATAAGTGAGCAGATTGGTCTTTTGTCAAACTTGGTAAGCCTGTAAGTATCAGCTGCCTACATTTATATATATTAGACCTCTTCGACATCAAATTCATTATATATGTTGAGCTTAACAGTATACTGCTTTGAAATAGAAAAAATATGCTTACCTATGATAGTTTCCTCCCTATATTATGCTTTCTGGTTTAAATTTATCTAGGAAACATAGGCATTGTCATGGACACAGGTCCCTACACTGACATGAACACCGTGACACTTCAAAGTTTGAAGGGAAAGTGTCATGCCATAATAATAGTGTTAGAAACGGATATAGCTCCTTTTTAAGCTTCCTGATTTATAAGCTTTATCAGTAGCCGCAGAATGTAGTTGTCCATTTTAATTGTTGTTTGCCTAATCATTTTCTAATCAATTATGAACAAAATCATCCTTCACTTCAAATCATCATCTTCGTTAATTTCAATCAAGTTCTATCTTCAATTTTGGCGCCTAAAGTATTTACACTCTAGTCAGTCTGTTGAACAATATTGGCTTAATCACAACTCACTGTAGCACCTCTTATTCATTATCCCTTATGAACAGTTCAGTCTATACCCAGTGGATGGAGTAATGAGTATATGCTTAACCTTGGTCCAAACTTTTTGTGTCCTTAACATTTTCATTAGAATTTCTTCCCAAATCTTGTTTGAGACTCAACGTGATACTGATGATAGTAATTTATAATAAAGCACTTTCTTTCAATATGCATGTTGGCGGAACTTTTAGTTCCAAATCTTCTGATGCAGGTCTTCAGACACATACAGACATGCAGCTTTCAATTTTCTAACCAAACTTTAGTCCTTTTCATTTTGGTCTCAATTGTCCAGTAACTTTGTAGTCTTAAAAAAATTACAGGAACCTGAGTTCTAATTCGTTGGAGGGTGAAATTCCTTCTGGGCTTGGTCAAAAATCTCTAACAAATCTGTAAGAGTTTCTGCTATCTATTCTATCTGATTTGGTTGTTCTAACAGTTCCTAATTATTTGTCAACATCAATGCATTTTCTAGGTATTTGTCCAACAGTAGTTTGATCTATATGCAAAAATAATGAAGCCCTGTTATTTGCTTACTTTTTTATCAGATTTTATATTTAATGATGATGTAGGGATTTGTCCAACAATCAGTTAACAGGTTCCATACCAGATAGCTTAGCATCTTCAAGTTTGCAGCTTGTGTAAGTATTTGTTGCTTCAATACTATGTCATGATTAGGGTCAGGTTTTGAAATGAAATGTAGTTTTTGTTTGTCTTACTCATGCAACACACACACACACTTCCACATATGACAACAGAAGGGATATTTCATACATCAGAAACAAGTCTCTTCTAAAAAAAGGAAGAGGTATATATAGGCTAAGGTTACCTTTATGAGAAGGAAATATTCCTACTCGCATCAACAAAGTAGTACATGACAAAATTAATGTAATCCACTTGCAAGCTATAACAGAAAATGAATAAAATATAATAGTAAGATAGCTTTCCTTCTATAGTAGGTTTCCTCAAAATATATTAATTATTATAGTCCATCATCACTTACCTTGACAAACCAAGTCAACTGGTATCGCAAATTGTTACTGTCCATACCATTTCCTGTATCTCGTGCTCTTATCACATTGGTTACTAATATCTCATTACCTTTCTTTTTCTTTTCTAGGTTTCCTGTCAAATTTTGCTTTTGCCAAAAATATTCCATTTGAAGTTGTCTTTATATCAGTGTCAGCATTTTCATACACATGGTGCATTACAACTGAATCATACCCATTTTGTGACAGTCATAGTGTGCTAGTTTATTTGTCATATTACTTTTACAAATATTAAAATTGTACTTTGTTTGGTTTAATTACTGCATAATAAAAGTTGTGCTTTAACCATTTTGTATATATCGCTTAACACGCACTATAATCTGATCTTACTTGGGATTTCTTATATTCTCCACATCAGTTTTGCTTACTACTCCACTTTATCTTGCCAGGCTATTAAATGGTAACTTACTGGAAGGACGAGTGCCAGAGCAACTCTATTCAGTTGGTGTGCATGGTGGAGCTATCGAGTATGTCTTTTATCCACTAGCTATAATCTATCATCTTTTGCAGACTGAAGTGAATTTGACGATACATGAAACTGATCCCACATCATAATCAACCTTATTTAACATACTGACTACATTGTTCCCATCCCCAACAATGCTGTCTCTACTCTCTACAATATTTTATCTTTTACTGAGAAACATGTTGACAAACTGGTGTAACCAGATTATAATTGATGAGATACTGGTTATGGTGCTGATGGTGGTAAGCTGATGGGAAGGTTAAATAAGAATGAGAATGTAAAGAGAGAATCTAAGTTGAGAAGAATAATGATGATAGTAAGCTATAAAATTACTCTGATCTAAAGAGGAAGTATCTCACTAACTTTTTAAGAACAGCGTCTCTGAGATAGAGAGTAGGTAAGAATCTCGCCTCTTCTCTAAATCAGCCTAAATCCTTAATAGAAAGATGAGCCTAAATCTGTAACTCATCGAACTATTAAAACCCAAGGAGAATCTCCCATACTAATTTACTCTCTGAAATATTTCATGCTCTTATTGATGAGGCACTATACCTATTTATAAGAGTTTACAGGGAGAGACTCTAATTCAAATAAGTAACTACCCCTGAATCTAGCAACTAATCCCTAATATTGTCGGATATTCCACTTATTTCCCGATTTTCTAAAGATGATAATAAAAACAGACTCAATTTAATAATAATAAAAATAAACAATATCTAAAATTATATTAATAAATATTTATTCCTAAAATCTCTAACTTTCTGCAACTTTCATTATCTCACGCTAATCTGGTACTCTATCAATACTTCCCCTTTGAGATTCGCCTTGACCTCAAGGTGAGACAAATGTGCCAGCCTTCTAATATATCTTGGAGCTTCATAGTGGTAGTCTTCTTCCTGCTCGCACATGATTGTGGCCTCGCACTAGTTGTCAATCGGGTAACCATCATCATCAACATCCAGTAAGGAGAACGGAGCTCAGCGATGCTCAGGTCGGAATGGTTCGGCGCAACAAAAGCTGAGGCCCTTTTTCCGCCAGCGTTGCCTCTATGCAAATCGTGTGGTCACCATGTTGGATCGTGGTGGCTCTGATGCCAAATGATAGGTTCCTGATTTATTTATGTATGAATTCTAGAAATACAAGGGAAAATAGATTTACTCTATTTTTAAAGAGAAGCCAGGATCTTACTATCTCTCTAAGAACAGCCTCTGTTTTATAGAATAAGCGACTATTTCACAATTATATAAGAACAGGAGAATCTCCACTACTGAATTACTCTCTGAAATATTTTATGCTCTTATTGATGAGGCATTACGCCTATTTATAATAGTCTACGGGGAGAGACTCTAATTCAAATAAGTAACTACCCCTGAATCGAGCAACTAATCCCTAATATTGTGGGATATTCCACTTATTTCCCAATTTCCTAAAGATGATAATAAAAGCAGACTCAATTTAATAATAATAATAATAATAAACAATATCTAAAATTATATTAACAAATATTTATTCCTAAAATCTCTAACTATCTGCAACTTCCATTATCTCACGCTAATCCGATACTCTATCAATAATCCATTGCTATTCTGTAAGATTTCTTGGATGGCTGTCATTGTTGTCCTCTTGATCAACATTAGTTGCCATTTTCTTGCTGGCGATGTAATAAGTTTAGAAGTTACATATCACCAGAGCATCATTTGAACTGTTAATTTATGAAAGTTCAATTAACCTGTTATTATAAAACGCTCATAAATAATATATTTTCTACTTTTATTTGATTTGCTTGCATTCAGTCTCTATGACAACAAAGGTCTGTGCGGCGTGCCTTCTTTGCCAGCATGTCCAATATTTTGGGAGAATGGCAGACTATCTTATCGGGGTAAAATTGCCATAGGCTTGTCATGTCTTCTTGTTTTTTGTCTGATTGTGCTGCTGGTGCTTATCTACATCAGGAAGAGAAGAAACGATTATGACTTTGGTCTACCTAGTGAACTGATGTGTAAGTATGAATTCAATAAGCTTCAGTTTCTGGAAACTGTTGGTTATTTTCATAGTCCTCCTACAGCATATCACGTTTTAGTTTCTTGGGGCTTGTTGCTGTTGGTTTTGTTGTTGTTACTATAGTGTAGCACTGTAGTGGCTGCTCTTTAATGTTACTGCTTAGATTGCCCGCTGCAAACACCCACAACGAGCTTCAGATTTTATCAATCGTTTATTTTAAATATTTACTGGTACTCTGCATATCTGGTATTATTCCGTCCTCACCATGTGCCAATATGTCCTATTCCATTCTCTTGTCTCTGTTTCATAATGTCCAATATATGTTGAAGGTGGCAAATAACTGTTTGCTTGCACGCAGTTGCATTTTATTGTAACTCGTCTATTCATGAATATTTACTATTATGACTTTCCTTTTGTCCGGGGTATTATTAAAAGTTATAACCCTGATATTTTTATCGCATATGCCAACCTAATGGTGCTTTGTGAATCACTGTCAAGCTTTAGGAGATTTGTTGAACTGTGTTTAAGTCTGGACAGAGTTGGTCCTATCATTTCTCTTTTCAGTTTTTCTGTGTGAACCAATTCATCTTTTACTGAAGCTCATACGCACTTAGCTGACGATACCTTACATGATTAATAGGAACCATGGTATTGGTATTTATTTTCTGTTAGTGAAGTAAAACATATAATGTCAATTTGATAGTCCTCTACAATATTGAAATTCTGCAATGATGCTTATCTTTTCTGGGCAGAACTGAGGTGTATCACTAGTTGTACAATTTCTTTCTAGTTCTGCAAATGACTCGATTTTTGTCTCTCAAAACTCGGTAAATTGTCACACGACCCAGCACTCCACCATTAATTTTCTTGGTGTGGCTTTTGACATCTGTGTTGGATTCGGTCTCAATTTCATTTCCCTCGAATGTTTTGTATTATGCCTTGTGAAACATGTTAGAATTTATGTGATGATATATTATAATTGAAGCTGCTTAATTAAAGGTCTTTATTTTAAAGGAATAATGGGTTGTTTAAACCTTGTATTCTCTTCTGATGTTACGGGTATGTTTGCTTGGTTATGGCTTCATTTTTACAGCTTTAGCTGCCAAGAGAAACCGATATCAGAGGCAGAAGTCCTTGATGGTCCTTGAGATGGAGAGTCAACATGCCAAGGGATTACATCCATTTACCGCACAACAATGAAGATTTGCTGGAAATGAAAGATTGGTTTCAGTTTTTGTCCAGATCATACACCAACACATATTATTGAAAAGAATTCATTGTTACGACAATAATATCCAGCTCTGATGTGCCAACACTGCCCCTGTAAAAAAGTTGCCTTATGGTGTTGGTTTTTCTCCCTCAACTTTTTCATTTCGTCAAGGATTCTGGAGGCCACCACTCATCGCCAAGCTTTTGTGACACATTATTTCTTTACCCACCAAAAGGGGTCATAAAGTCATGTTAATCCAAAATCCTTTAGCAACTTTTGATAAATACATGATAAGTGGGGGAACTCTTAAATGTATGTAATTTGGTCCACAAATTAGTGTTTAAGATTTCTGGGAATACATCAGATCTGTTGACTCCTGACACAGTATATTCATTTATGTAGCCAAACAGCTTTGAGGGGGACATAGTTGTATAATGAAATTTAGGATGACTTTTCACAGGTTTATAGTAGAAATTCTATATCTTCTGGACCTTTTGGCTCTTTCATTTACTGAGAAATATAATTGCACAAACTCGTGGTAATACTTTTGTTGACTTGGATCTTTCCTCAGTCAGGGGCAATGAGATTAACTGTGTGGCGAAGTAAAGTCAGAAAATATGACCCCATATTGATGGACTTGGAAAATCTGTCCTGCATGATTTATCAAAGTGACTGATGAAGACCCTTGAGGGATTCCTTTTGATGAGTCTAGAAGGGGAAGAAGGGCAAATCTTCTCATAATCAATTGATTTTCCATCAAATCTTCATCTTTATCCTATTATACCACTTTAGTCCTATTTATAAGTATTAAGTTAACTAATTCTTGCATATCAAAGAGAGTTAGATAACTCATTAATTATTAGCTAATTTTTTATATTTGCCCTTATTTATGATTGGTTATATTACCAGCTGAGTACTCTCAAGTTGGGATTACATAGTTATAAATCTAATTATAACTGTTTTTCCCCTTGAAATTGTACTGTTCATCATTCAAAGGATGAGCTTCAAAGTGATAGTAAGGTTGTTACCATGTGACTTAAAAGTCATGGGATAAAATCAACCTCTCTACTGGCGGGGCAAGGATACATACATCTATCCCTCTCCATATCCCATATGATAAGAACTTTGATGCACAACATGAAAACACTCATGGCTGCTTAGATTATTAACACCATACGATACAATTTTCCTCCCCCATATGTGAACGTTGACTCAAGTCTTTAACGAAATTATGTCGTCATTGTAACCAGTGGTACACGTAGGGAATTGAAAAAGGAAAAATTAAACTAATGGGAATGGGAATAAAATGAAATGATATACCAGTTCTCATTTGGTAGTGTTTCTGGTATGAGGAAATGAATTGCCCCATCTTTGATTAAAAAAGGGAACAAGAAAAGTAATCAAATTCATGTCAAGCAAAGATGATCCAAGACATCATTGTGCTCTATCAAAATTTAAATCTTCAGTACCAACAAAGGATACAGACTATAATATATGATCCAATAACTTGTTAGTTTACATCTGACCTCACTTAACCATTAAAGCTAACACAATTAAGAATTTAAACCAGCTGGCTAAACATAATATAGAAAGAAAGACATCACATAATCATCCCTTCAAGTCAATTATCTCATTCAAGTCATCCTTTAACCTTTCAGATCCGTCTTTGTCGGGAGGACACACAGAGAGAGAGAGAGAGAGGGACATTGACAAGGTCTTAAAGACTTGTTGGGTCAGATTTATTTAACAGATAAAAGCTTTAGCAGTACAGAGTTTACCACAAACCTAAGAAACGTATGAAATACTTTCACTTCTCAGAGTCACATAACAAAAAAATCTGAATCAGAACAGAGAGATATTTTGACTTTGACCAATACAAAAGAACAACCACAGAACAGAACACCACCATGCCACTTGGTCTTTTCTTTTAGTAATTATTATTATTATTATTAAAAGTTGCAAAATGACTTCCGCAACATCCTCACAAGCTTCGTCTGCATTACAGCCACAGTGTATGACTTTTGAGACCCAACCAGGCCATTATTTATTGTCCTTTCCTCTCAAAACATTTTATCTTTTATTTGACTCAGATATATAAACAGTTAATTCTATCATTTTCATCAAGAAAAAATTTCCCTCAAATTGATTTGTAAGTCTTCCATAGAAAGTTCTCTTTTACTTTTCCAAAAGGATGCTTAATTTGAGCCGTTTAAATTTTATTTAGAATTTTCTTGCGTTTAATTTTGAAGTAAACAAAACGTAAAATGAAATTAAAATTTAATTAAACTCCCTATTTTCGGTCATTTGTTTTTTAGTTTCTTGATTTTGATTTCAATCTGCCAGCAGCATCAATGTGAAAGTGAGACTTAATCCCAATATTTAATCAAAAGTTTAGTCAACAAGTTCATGCTAAGTAAATAGAATTATGTGTTGTATTAAGAGTTAATTATATTATTTCTCTGCACTATGAGCTGGCTTAATTCTGTGACACAGCTTCAATTACTATGTTCAATCAAAAAAATATCTTCCTTGCGACAAAATTTTATGACCGTACCTATATTTGAATGTGACAGAAATTATATATGTGTGTGTGTGATAAATAATAAATATTGTATGTTGATTATGTAGTAAGATATTTTTTATAAAGCAGGTAAAAGATTCCAATAGAAGGACATGGACATTAAAGAGTTTATTTTTTATAAACTTTTGAATACCCGATGTGTTCGGCGCTTTTTTCATCTATGGTCTTAATTATAAGATCAGGTTGACTTCTCTTTGTAGAGATTAAGGAAGCTAAATAAATTACTTGATCATATCATATGTTGTATATTTTTAGATTATATATTAGTTTATTAGTCAAACTAATTAGTTTAGAGAAAAAATTTAAAAAAAAAAATATTCTAGAGTAATTTAATTAGCTTCCTTAATTTCCCCAAAAAAGTCAATTTAATCTTATAATTAAGGCCAAAAGAGTATTAAACATTTGATCAACCGACTAATCCAGATTAAAACTTTACGATTAGGATACTGGTGGGATTCGAATTCAATCCACTCACTTTATATCCAAGCTAAGACTAAGTAGTATGGCTTGGAAATTTAGGAGTTGGTTATATACTTTTATGTGGTTATGAGGTGTCCACATATGTCTCTTTGAAACATATGATGTAATTCAACTACATCTTGGAATAATGTTTAAATTATTTTAAACTAGGGTTAATTAATAATTAAACAAATAAATTTTTATTTGGTCAATGCAATGACCCAATATTTATTGGTATATTCACCATCAAGTTGGCTTCTTGTTTTAATTAATTGCTTGACTGATTGATTTGCATGGGTAATTACATTAGGGGAAAATCCCTTTGAAATCTTAAAGAATTGAGAAAATATTTAAAAAGTCACGCAAAAAATTCTAATGTCAAAAAAGTCTTATTGAAAACTCCTTCAGTAAGTGTTTAACAACTCTATCTATGAATTTTAATAATTCTTTGAGAACTTTTTTATATCAGAATCTTCTACGAGACTTTTTTAAAATTTTCTAAGTTTCTTGGAATCTTAAAGGAATTTTCCCTTACATTTTTTGCCATACACAATTCTATGAGTAGTAAGTATACTTGATCTTGAAATGAAAAAGGATAAAAACATAAATAGTGCCCATTTAATAATTATGTTTGAGAAAGGAAATAAATATAGGATTATAGATGACACTTAAATTAGATATAAATCAATATCATGAATTTAAATTTGCTTTCAATATAATTAATTAAATTAAATTGTGCCTAAGAGATAGAAATGAGCAAAAGGACAAAGGCATTGACTTGGTTGACCTCGTTATACGTGACCACAAAAAGTCGTCTTAAATTTATGTCTCCAATTTCTTCCCTTAAAGCTACTTCAATCTCATCCATATATAATTATTTCCTAGATATTTTCATGCAAGTGGGTTTATATATATTATTCATTAATCTATACATATATATAGATTTATAATATTCATAATTTAAAAAGACATGGTTTTATAAATTTTATGTGATACTAAGGTCCCTATTATTATTATAAGACGTGTTCTAAAATAAATTCACAGTCCCTAATATTAGTCATCCAAAAGGTTATTAATAAATATTTTTTTAATTTTACCCGTGCTTCAAATTACTAAAAGAAGGATTTAATTCTAATTCAGCATTTTTTATATATTTCTCAAATGCCATCTCTCTCTTTTCCTTCAATCCATATTCTTTCTTTCTTTTTTGGGGTTAAATTCAATCCACATTCGTTTAATAAGGGAAAAGTTCGAAAAAATATTTTATTTAAAACATATTTAATAAGTTAACCGTTATTTCTTAATTCTAATGAAGTGAATGAAATTTGGAAATGACTCATAAAGTATAATATTTTTAGCAAATCATAAAGAATTTAAAATTATATATTATACTCTGACTATTATAAATTCAAATTTAAATAAGCCTAAAAAGAGAGACATGCCTTCTAAAAAGTGGTTTTAGTAGTATTCACATCAACATTTTATATGATATTTAAATAAATGTAAACATGTTTTATCATACGGAAATTCAACATAATAATAATAATAATAATAATAATAATAATAATAATAATAATAATAATAATGTATAAATTAAGGGATGAGCGGTGCTAATTAATTAAGGGGGAAGCATGTTGTCATTGGTTGGGTTTAAAAGATAAATTTGTACTATTTTGGGTGTGTTTGAAATTTTAGAAACATAAAATGGGATAGAAATTAGGTTCGGTGATATGATTTATATTTAGATTGATTTTTAAAAAAGAATGTGGGACTTGGTCTCTTTTCTTTATAAGGTTTTTAATTTCTTCTTTCTTTAGGATAGAAACTCTTTCTCTTTCCACAGGAAAAAAAAAATACCAAAAGCATAAAATTTTAACTTCTTAAAAAATATTTTTCTTCAAAATTTCAATTTTAAAAAAAAAAAACCATCTTAAACAACACAAAAAGTTAAAAAGTGGCTTTTGACTATTAAAATGTCCTTGAGCCTTCAATCTTGATCCCAAACACAACGAAAGCAGTAATCTGGTGGGTGATGTGTAATGGTGGCCAGCTATGGCACCGTCCACTTGTCACTAATTTAATTTCGCAATGTGTCACATCTCTATATGCGTGACATGTCGGCAACATACCCTCAGGCCCTCCTCCCTCCATTCTTCTGGGCCCCACTTGGATTTTCCACTTTTCTTTTTCCATAAATGAGATTCAACTTGCCATCTCTCCTTTATTAAATATTTTCTATGTTATTGGATGACAAAGCTATTAAGGGCTAAGTTATTAGTTTTATCGTAAATTTTATTTAAAAATAAATAAATATTTTAAGTACGTATACTCTTGTATTGGAAATAAAATAATGAATTTTTTTTTCCAAATTTATATTACTTTTTTTTCTCATAATTAATAAATTTAAATAAGGATGATGTTGAGAAAATTCATGTAATATTCTATTTAATGACTTGTAATAAAGATCATCTACCCTTTTAGAAATGTGTATTTCCTTTTCTATTATTATTTGAAATAAATAGAAAAGAATAAAAGCATCCTCTTTATAAATATGGGTTTTTTTTTATATATATAAAAAACAGTCATTTTATCATCTCCTAAATATGGCTAATATCATTTCCCCATATTTTTTCCCTTTTATTCAAATCCCTTTCCTTTGTACTACATACAGCCTAGCAAGTATAAATATATTACATACTCTATATATAAAAATAATATAAAATTTTATGTTATTTATAAGTCATAAATATTACACCTTATCTCTGCATAATATTAAATCATAATTTATGTTTATATAATTACTTGGTCATTTAAGCATTTCCATGTACGAATAAGTTTGTAAGTTAAATTATCGTCCTACTATTTGTCTTACATATAAGATTGCGTATCCCTTTATGAATTTTTCCCATTTAAAAATTTTAAACTACTCATATAAATTTTGCTGGAATATTACAACTAAGTCCTTTGACCCATGTGTGTGTGAGAGAGAGATATATATATATATAATATTTGGGAATACTAAAACTACTATGGACTAAAATGTAAGTTTCATCTAATTAAAGCAACGACTTTTATTCGAAACAGAGTGTGTTTGAATTGGTGTAACAACCAATCAAGTCTAAGATTTGATGTAAGTGTTGTTTATATAATTAATAATGTAAGATTAATTAGCGTGCCCCATGTGGAGGAAGCTTGTCAACATCACACTTAGAAAAAATAATAATATACATTTCTAAAAGGAGAAAGGTTACTAAACAAATATTAATAATATATACTCCATCTATTCCTTTTTTTTTCTGTTGCCCACCCGGTTCATTAGAGTTTCGCCTGACTAATTCGGATCCGACTCGCGTCACACACCTGGCTATGGTGGGAGAGTCTCCCGACGGGGCTTTTTTGTATTCACAAGGCTCGAACTCGAGACATTGCTTAAGCGCACTCCATCTATTCCTTATTATAAAGCACCAACTAACAATTCACACAAATCAATATAAACCGTTAAAGTCAATAAAATGTCCAACAATTTAAGTAACTTCCATTATTAGTCCTACTAATTGCACTAAACTCTAATATTATACCACTCTGATCCTATTTATAACTCCATTTTGACCAAATAAATAAGATTGTGGCAATTTTGCCCATATTAATGAGGAGGAGATTGATTGGCTAGCTATGTTGGAAAGAGAAAAAGATGAGAGAGATTTGACAATAAATTTTAAAAGGTATCTATTCATAAATGATGATAAATTTGGAAATTTGCTCTCTAATCATTGAGATACCTAACTCTCATTAGTATGTGAGATTTAGTCAAACTGGACTTATAAATAGGACCAGAGTAGTATTAATTATTACTCTCACCCACTTCCTTTATTAATTATGGGCAAATATGGGAAAAAATAATTAATGCTCTTTAGAAACAACCAAGTGCTTTATAAAAAGGACTAAATATAATTGTTAGTTTGTGGCTTATAATAAGGATAAGATGGGTAACTCAAAAAATTGTAAGCTTCTTACATAATTAATCCAATTATATGTTAAGTCATTACATTTTAATAAAGAATTAAAAAGAATGTGAATGACTGACAAATTAATTTTTCCTAAGATTAAATATAAAAAAAAGGTCAAAAACCAGGTGAGGAATTGAGGACGAGCAACAAAAACATCAAGAAAAAGGGGCCATATGTAATTTTAAAGAAATTGGGGGCCAATTAGTGCAACTTTTCAGAGTGTGGAAGAGATGGAGCATGCCAGCCAGGGTGTTGGTTTGACATGAGAGGCCTCAGCCAATAGGATTAGTTATGTGGCACACAGGGGCATGGTGGGCCCCATGCCTCCCAACTTGACACAAAGATCAGATTAGTTTTATCATTATCATTAATAATAAGAGCAACAAATAAAATAATAATTATGAGAAATTAGGAAAAAAGGAATGAAGAAAAGTAGTCGGGGAGAAAGAAGAATGGTATAGGAAATAGGATGGGAATGAAGGTTGCTGAGTCAACAAAAGCAACTTAGGGGCACTTAGATTCCATGCAACAACATGCTTATTATTTATTTAAAATAATAATAATAATAACAAAAACATAGGCCTAAATAGTACAAACTTTTTGTGAGCTGGGCCTATCAACTTTATGACCACCTGATTAGGGATTACTATTGGTGGCTTTCTGCCTTCCTTCATTATGCCAGCTGTACCTTTGGTTTTCCAATTTCTCATTGGTTTCGACTTTTTTTTTTTTTTAAGGAAAATAATTATATTACCACACTGCAAATGAGATGAAATTTAGGACCTTCCACTTTTAAGGAAACACCTATAACATTAGGTTAAAAGGTTGTTGGCATTACATTAAAAGAAAATAAAATCCTTACTTTATCACACATAACTAATTTCATTATTATTTTTAAATTTTCATAAATTAGTTAACTATATATATTTTATATTATAGTTAAGACTAGTAGGAGTAGTAAAAATATACTCCCTTAGTCCATGTATATAATAATATTTGAACTGAATCTTGAGATTCCAAAAAAAAAAAGTTAAATGTAATAATTATGTAGAAAAATTATTTATTTTTCCTAAAAATGTCTATATTATAAATAAAACCATTTTTTTTAAATAAAAAACGACTTAGAAATAGAATCGGTTTGGTATGTTGTATATAATTAATTGAAGGATTTTTTTTTTTTAAAAATGCATTTATATTGAGAAAACTCAAAAAGAATCTTACATTTAAGGACAATCACATTTTTAAAAAATTATATTCTTATACATAGTGACGAGTGGAGGGAGTATGTATATGTAAGTGTGTGTGTATCATAACTTTTTAAGAAAACAATATTATTTATAGATGTAATTGATGTTAAATCCTTGGTGAATTACAGGCTGGCATTTAATTTATTGAAGAAACATGTTGATTAGGACACAGAATGCGTAACAGGAGTAATTTTAGACAGAAATATATAAGAAGCAGAATAAAATGATTTCAACAGAGAGAACAAAAAAGCCGACTCTTTTTTTTTAGGTTCATTGATTATTCTTTTTTTTTTTCCAATTAATATTCTGGTTCTTGTGAGTACTTCTCCACAATAATGACCTCTATCCTCCTCTTAACCACTCTCTCTATTGTCTCTTTCTTCTAGAAATAGCATTTTTTTAGCCTTAATTATAATTTCAATTTCAATTATAAATATAATTATTCGCTTAAGAGCATAATTCAATTTAATTTGATTATTTACCGAACTTTTATGTTAATGTCTTGGTGATTATTTTTTAAATAGGAGTAATTAAAAAAAAAAAAAAAGATAGCATGAACTGTGTAATGAAGATAAGTTCGTGGTATAGTATATAGTTAATAAAATAAAATAATTAGAGGGCTTTCATTTATGAGGTGTAGAGGTGCCCTCAGCCTCATGATTCGTTGATACCATCACGTGGTTTGACGCGCAAAGCATGGTCACTGTCCACGTCCCTAGAATATAAATCAAGCCCCCGTCAATAGTATTATTTTATTTATTCATATTTATTTTTATTTAAAGATTAACTCCCTTTCATTAATAGACACTCCCCCTTTAATGGTACTCTCGATAAAATAATACTTACATCAAGTTGTCTGTATATATTATTTAACTTCCTTAATCTCTTTAAAAAAAATCAATTAGGTGGTCTTATAATTAAGACCTGAGGTAGTATTATGAAGAATCTGACATAACGAATATAAAGAATTTGGTATAAATATTATATCTTTCAATATATTTTTATCAGAGTTAAGAAAAGCCTTAGATCCTATTTAACTTTGTTTTAAATTTCACTTTTTTTCAAATTTATTCATGTTCACTTGGAAAGTTCAAGAAAACAACAGTTTACAAAATAATAAATGAAGATTAAAATTTCACATTCTTATAATAAATTTAATAAGGTGACTTATATTAAAATTAAATAAAAAAGGTATTCCTATCTTATAAATAGTACTATAAAAGCGAATGTGTTATACACACAAGGGCTTGGATAAGGGAGGAAAAAAGAGAATATGCGAATTTAATCCCATTGATAAAGGTGTAACTCGTATGATATGAGAGTATATATTCAAATTTCACAACTAATCTTTTACTAAAAGTAATTTGTAAATTTTTTTATAAAGTGTTCTCTAAAATTTTTTAAAACCTATATTTTTGTTTTGATAAAACCTATATTACTTCCTATCTTAAATATACAGTTCAATTAACTTTTTCTGAAGAAATTAAAGAAACTAAATAAGTTACTTAATACATATCATATGTTGTGTGTGATTAAATTATATATCAGTTTATAAGTCAAATAAATTAATTTAAAGAAAAAAATAAATAAAAATACTTTAAATTAGCTTAATTAATCTTTTTTTAAAAAAAATCAACTAGATTTTATATTTAGTATCATATGACATGTAGTATTTTTATACTAGTGAATTCTTGAAAACCAATTGACGTTTTAAAATGTGGGTAATGTTGGGATTCAAAAGTTCTTACAACATGGTAGATAAATATATAATTATGAATTTAAAAATTCAAGTGTATAATAAAAAATTTAGTGTATATTCTTTATTAGAGAGTATAGTGTGAACAGAAGATTGAAAAATGAAAGAGGGGAGAAAGGGGTAAGAAGCAAACAAGAATACAAACAGAATTGCGTGTGAAGAAGGATGCGTGAAGTGGACGCACAAGAAAGTTCCACAACATCGACATTCAACAACATTAAATATCTCTCATCCTAATCATCATTAATTCATTTTTTTCCTATGTTTCTGTTCCTTTTTCTTCTTCTTCCTCCTCCTCTCTCATCATGACTCTTTTTTTTTTTTTTTTTTTAAAACCCATTTTTAATAAATCAATTAGTTTCTCCATTGGACCATCTGAATGCGATAGTTTTTGTCATTATTAATCATTGTGTGCATCATTTAAAAAAAAAAAAAAAAGGCAAACTCAGTACCTAAATTGTCCAATTATTGAATATTACTCCCACTTATCCTTATTATAAGGCGATCTGGATTCTCTAAGAATCTTTTTTCTCCTTTTCTTCTCAATATCTGATCTCCACCCTCAGATTTAAAAATATAGATGGTCCAAATTTAATATTTTATAAAAATATTATTTTAAACATGAATAAATAAATTTAAAATGTTAAATCATGATCTACACAATTTATACTTATAATACAAATAAAATTAATAAAAAAATTAATTTATAAAACATTATCATCATTGTTTTAGAAAATATTAAATCTAAACCGTCCATTTTTTCATCTAAGGGTGGAAATGGGATTCTGAGAGGAAAAGGAGAGAAGAGACTCTGAAGAAATCTGCTTCTATTATAAGGCACCAACTAGTAAGTTTATTTGGTCCTTTTTATAAGGCGCTTGTTTTGTTCCAAATGAGCATTAATTATTTTTTTTCCATGTCTGCCCATAATTAATAAGGGTAGTGGGTGAAAGTAATAATTAATATGATATTAGGGTTTAATACAATTAGTAGGGGTAATATTGGAAATTACTTAGATTCTAGGACAACTTTATTGACTTTAACTTCTTTTATTGGTTTGTGAGAAAAATTAGTTGATGCCTTATAATAAAAACCACAGGCAGTACCAATTAAAGCTTAGGCACTTGATTATATATCCATTATCTGCTTAATTAACTTCAGCTATTAATTACATTATCTTCCATATCATCTTTATTATTATCTTCGGAGATAACTAAGAATCTTTTACTGTATATATCTGTTCATCTCAATCTATTTTCATAGCATTTGATACTACTATCTAGCTTCACCCTTTTTGAGGGAACAGAACCAAAAAAAGTTAGGGTAAATTTGAGAAGCCAAAAATTATATTAAACCTACTAATTTTTTTTTTTTTTTAAATAGCAGTGATTTTGTTCAAAATACCTCCTTTGGTACCGTTAGAGTTAGGAGATTGAAAATATATTTTATAAAATTAAATAATTACGCTGAAATCTTGTAATGTTGGGGGATGAAATGTGTAAGTTTTCTATAAATTAATTAAGTAACTTTCTGTGTGAATTAATAAATAGTGATATGATATTGAAGTTAAAGGAAATGATGACAGAGATCCAACGGTAAAGAAGGGTCAACAAAAGCGGGATGGAACAAATGCTTCTATCCTCTTTAAGCCAATAGAATTAAAAAAATAAAAAGAAAAAAGAAAAATATCCCACTTAAACCAATTAATTATAGATATAAAGTTATCATCATCATGATATGATCACAGTAGTCGATTCAAAATCCAATTTTAACAACTACTAACTGTAATTAATTATTATTGAGCACGCTATTTTGTCAACTTTGATGTTGCTTTTTGTACAATAATAATATTGTCTACATATGGGCTTTATTATAAATTATATTTTCTGTATTTTTAAATAATTACAACCACACACACTCACACACACACCAAAAAGCATAAAAATCAAATATTCATAGCTACTGTGTGTGATTTTTTATCCCAAACCGTGTGACATACGAGTATTTGTATTTTTCAGTGTGTATGACGTGGCACTTTATTTGGCACGTGAGGGGTGCCGACGATGGATGACACATGGCATTGTCATCTTAACCCATTAAACTAAGTCAAGCCAAAATTCATAGGGAGTAAGCACAAGAATATAAGGCGAATCAAAAGGTTTTTTTAAAATAAATAAATAAATATGCTTTATTCTAACCCCCCAAAAAACATTTCAACATTCTTTTTTTCATACAACTATATACTTTTTTTTTATGGGTTGATACAATTTTTAATTCTGAAATTTACCTTCATTTTAATTTTATTCTCTTAAGTTTTAAGCTATAAGTTCAGTCTTTCAAGTTTTATTCAATTTAAAATATTAGTTCCTATAATTTAATACATATTTGTAATTCATTGTATTAACTAATTTTTCCTATAATTTAATAAGCTTGTTCAAGTTTCATTCCATTTAAAATATTGGTTCCTATAATTTAATACATATTTGTAATTTCTTTAAAATGAAAATGAAAACAACCTTAGGGGATCAAAGATTGTATTAACTAATTTTTCCATACTACTCCCTCCGGTTCTAATTATAAGACTAAGTTGACTTTTTTGAAGAAATTAAGGAAGCTAATTAAATTATTTTTTTTTCTCCAAACTAATTAGTTTGACTAATAAATTAATATATAATCTAATGGTACACAACATATGATATAATTAAGTAACTTATTTAGCTTCTTTAATCTCTCCAAAAAAGTCAACCCGATCTTATAATTAGGACCGGAGGTAGTATCAAGTCCGGTCTGATTGAATAAGCTTATTTTGAGCAATTATATGTTGGTATGAAATAAATATGTGATTATTTGTAGTAAAACCAAATAGACCCTTAGCTTATAGGGTTCATATTATGGATCATACTCAAGGAAAATTAAATAAGGTATCATTGACCTGGTACAATTAAATATATGAACCCTAATCATCAAACCATCTTAGAATTTTGGCTTGATTGAGAAAGGGATAAGGTCATTAGAGTACCTCCAATGCCTTTTGAGATTAATTGGGATTTATTTGTCAAAAAGTTATAAATGCACTTTATTTGCGTTCACACGGTGAAAGAAGAAGAAATATTTTAATTAAAAAATATTTATCCATACGTGTGGATTAACATAGTGAAAGCAACAGGGGAATCAATTAATTAATAGTAATAATTAATCTAATTGGTGAATCACATGTTAGTTCATGGTTAACCAATTTGAAGGAGCCATAACTTGAAAACCCATATATATATATATATATTTCTGATGAGGATGATTAAAGCCATGTTCTTAGACCCGGACCGGGAACCGACGAACCGGTGGGTAAACCGGTCCGGTCCAGGGGTCAAACCGGTTCGATTTTTATTTATTTTTTTAAATAATTTTTTTTTTTATTTTCTTTAGAATTTCATACTAATAACCCTAAAATCTCTTTTTTTTTTTTTTTACCGGTTTGACACCGTTTAGCTCCGATTTGACTCCGGTCTGACCCACTGACTCTTAACCCAGTACCTAGACCGGTCTGGTGACCAGTTCGGGTTTCAGAACCTTGGATTAAAGAGAGTAAATTAAAAAAAAAAGGGGTAACGGGAAGTGCACCAAACAGTTATTAGTCTCTATCTGATATTTAATTAAAGGTCTTTAAACCATAATTAATTCATTAATTAAGTTGTGAACTGGGTTTTAGTCTTTTAGACCTAACTTTGGTCAGCAAATTGTTTGAGAGGATAAATAGTTGATTATATTATTATTAATAATTAATTTAATTAATCAACCAATGGAGAGAAGTTAGATGGGATCAAAAGGTGTTGGATTTCTGATGCACGCTTCATTTGTATCAGATTTGATGACGTGTACGTTGATTACTCTATTTAGCAGCCCTAAAAGGGGCAAGCCAACGTACAATTGATCTGAATAAAATAAAATAAATAATATATTAATAATTAAAAAGGAAAAAAGAATCATACCCAATTGCCTTTTTGTGGTAGTGAATAAAGCAAAAAAAAGAGGGACTTTATAATTAGGAAAAGAAGGAAAGCCTATGATTTTTGGCCCCTGTTGATAACACTATATTTGGAAAAATCCAAGTCACAAAATTTAGTTTTTAATAATTATGTCAATTTCAAATCGAAGTGGAATTAGAATTAATAATGAGAGAGGAAACTATTTATGTGAATAATTAATTTAATTAGTAATAAAAATATGGACCTAACACACAATAAGCAGGTTCATGCATCTTCTTTACATTTTATTGGTGGGAGTGGGATGATGCAAATGATACCATATTTAATTGTTCTTTAGATTTTATGTTATTCTTTCATGGGCAATGAAGATTTTGAAGATCTTCACATCGTGATCTGAGAATGTGAAGCCATAAACTTTAATTCAATGCTTTTCCATGAAATGTTCCCACAGTTTCAATAAGACTCACATATATATAATGCAAATCACTACAAAAAAACATTAGATTATCCATAGAATTACTGACGGTAATTTCTGACGGAATTTTTTTCCGTCGGTAATTTTGTGGGTAATCTGATTTTTTTTTTTGTAGTGAATATTTCTGTTTAATTTCTCTCGTGATATTTTTATGAGATTCTCTACTAATGGTTGGTAAGGTATACAAAAGGTTTGCTTAAACTTAAACTAATAGCAGTGACTTGGGCTTAAATCATAAACTCATAAGATAATTGAATTAACATGATTTTATAAATTAGAAATACAAAAACGTTAAATTTAAAAAGTTAACTCGTAAGTTTGATAATATAAGATTAAATAGTGAGAATTTCAAGCAGCTGTTTCGATTTGGAATTAAAAAAACAAAATAAATCATGATTAACATATGATTAAGTGTTTTTAAATAAATAATAATAATCTTTGACAAAGAAGTCATAATGAATCATGATTCATGTATGATGAAAAGATTTGAGAATTTTTTCCCAATTCTCTTGTGCAAGGTAATAGTACCCAGATTACAAATATGCCATATTTATTTATTTTTTTAAAAAAGCACAAGAATGAAATTAACACCATATCTTAAAACTCTAAGGCTAAGCTTATGAGTTCTTCCACTTAATATATATTAAGGATAATTCTATATGGTATGAAATTTTCTTTTGAACAAAAGCAAAACCCGCTCCCACTTGACATGTTCTAACACATATTCTTACATAGTACTCTTTTATGTCTTTAATATAAGATATACCTGTCGTGTTTAATATAAGATATATTTAGGAAGTTAATATTGGTTCTAGATATAAGACAAAGTTTTCATATTTGTCAATATTTTCCTAATTTGCCTCTAATCAATGAGGAGAAAGAATAGGGGAATTGAGGAAGATGACTCGAGTATTTTAGAAAATACATATCTTATTAATTAACTCAACTAACTTCTTCAATCTAATTAAATTAGGTAAATATGTCTTATATTAAAGATTGGAGGGAGCATATCTGATGAGATTTATAGGCTAGATGAGATAGAAGGGTTAGGAATTGTTGTCAAACTCGCGAGTTGACTCTCTGAGTTTACCGTTTTTACGTTCTTACCTTACTAAATCGAGTTAAGTCTGTAGTAAAATCATGTCAGCGGTAAACTAAATTAAACTCACGAGTTTACACACCGAATTTATCGATTTTACGTTTGTAGCTTATGAAATTGTGTTAATTTTTTTCAACTTTGTCATCCTCAACGGCTTTATATATGAATTTTATAGAAATTTCTTTATTAAATATAATAAATTATGAATGTTGATATATTTAATTTCAATTATTTGGATTTAAAATATATTTAAATCAAATTATTGTCATTTTTATATTTAAATTATTTAATTATACATTGTTAATACATATTTAATGATAAAAGTAAACTCTTACGAGTTTACCGATTCAAGTTTCCAATACGAGTTTATGTCACTGACACGAGTTTGTTTAGACTCGTGGGTTTGACAACCTTAGTTAGGATAAAAGAATTATATAAAAGGCTAGTTAATGATGATTAATTAGGAGTGAGTGATATATATACTCCCTCCGGTCCATAATACAGGGTACTTTAACTATATCATAAGAAATAAGAAATGACAGTTAAATTATTTAATATTGTTACGGATTTATATAAGGCCCATATTCAATATATGGCCCAGCAAGGGGCAACCCACGTGGCACAGATATGACGTCACATCACTTGGGCTTGGAGGCACAAGAGGCCCAACAGTCCAAACCCTAAACCTAAGGTAGCCTCTATATATAGATGGTTAACCTAACAGGTACACACCTTCTACGGTCTACGCTTCGGCTAATTACATACAGCCGTCACAGAGCATACAGATCACCCCCATTTTGGCTAAACGCCTCCATTAATCCTCGAACTACGTGGACTTTGATCCCTCTTCAGGGTACGTAGGCCCTAGGAATCGCTCCTAGGTCAAGTCCCAAACAATATCAACATACTAGCCCTTTAGGGCTAGACATATGTGTTCTACACCAGAACAGTGGCGCCGACCGTGGGGAACCGTAAATTTCGATTCCTACGACCAAAGATGGTCTATACCAGAAGCAGCAGTCAGATACCTTTGCACGGGCAGTTCCTAAAAATCCACCGCATCAAAATCAAGAACCGTAGCAACTTGTGAAGGGATTCAGAGAAACAATTGTTGTTTGAGCAACGACTTTGGTTTTGAGCTGCTTCACATGAGTTTTCTTTTAACTCTCCATGTCTCCACATGACGAGAAGATAGTTGGAAGGATCACCAGGTTCTCTCTTTGGGAATTCTTTTAAAAAAGGGTGTGTATCAGGAAGCATATAAACCATACGCTTAGTCTTCAAATGAGCAGGATCCTCATCCTCTCTCTTTTGGAACCCAAATTACTCATCCTCCCTCCTTGGGAACCCAGATTTGAGCAGGATCCTCATCCTCTCTCCTTGGGAACCCAAATTTGAGCAACGGCTTTGCTTTTGACTGCTTCACATGGTTCATCTTTTAATTCTCCATGTGTCCACATGACGAGAAGATAGTATGAAGGATCTTCATCCTCCCTCCTTGAGAACCCAGATTTGAGAAGGATCCTCATCCTCTCTCCCTGGGAGCCCATACTTTTCAATTCGGGCATAAATTTAGATGCCATATTTGGATCATAAGAAACCACAACATTTGAATTCTCCATGCCATTTAGTTCAAATGAGTTATTTTCACGACTCGAGGGTGCAAGGAGAGAAAACAAGCAAATGAATGACAGCCGAGGCTGAGATGATGAAAAGCCGAGGCTGGGTTTTCGATTTCTCCTACAATTTTATATTCCCTCCTGCAATCTTTGTTTTCCCTATTCGGTTGCAATCCTGGCTGGAGTTATACCCAAAAAAGCATTAACCCTGCTAGCGGACTCGAGATAACTAGGACAAGTCGTTTTCACTCGAGAATAGATTTTGAAGGTAGAATTTCAGTCATTTTGCAAGTTGATGATCGTCATGATCCTAAGGTGATTGGAAGTCAAGTACCTCTTTCTTTTAAACCTTTTTCTTTATATGTAATTGTTCATTGCATATTTCCTCAAGTCCACATATCATATGTGTTTCTTTCGAGTAATTGCTACCCTGTCGTAGACCGCGGACCCCGTTTAAACCAAATCTGGTTAAAATTCCGGCTCCGTGAAAAGTTTTGAAAGAGGACCCCGGTTAAACCAAATTTGGTTAAAATCCGGTCCCCGTGTAAACTTGGAAGGCGGACACGGTTACACCAAATCTGGTAGAATCTGGTTAAAATCCCGGCTCTGCGTAAATTCTTGAAGACGGACCCCGGTTACACCGAATCTGGTAGAAATCCCGGCTCCGCGTAAATTCTTCAAGACGGACCCCGGTTACACCGAATCTGGTTAAAATCCCGGCTCCGCGTAAATTTGAAGGTAGACCCCGGTTAAACCGAATCTGGTTAAAATCCGGGCTTCCTGTAAAGACGGCTATAGCCATCAAGTCTATTTAAATGATTGAATTATGGGTAAACAAAGTTGTTTTCAGAAATCATGTTATGCACATGTATGAATCCGAGGTAAAGAAACCAGCTTTCGTAAATCATGTTATGCACGTGTATGAATCCGAGATAAAGAAACCAGTTTTCATAAATCATGTTATGCACGTGTATGCATCCGAGGTAAACAAACCTGCTTTCATAAATCATGTTGCGACGTTCGTTTCTCACGAAACGGAACGAAGACGGAGCCGGTTAAACCCAATCTGGTTAAAATCCCGGCTCCGTGTAAATTTACAGGCGGACCCCGGTTACACCGAATCTGGTTAAAATCCCAGCTCCGTATGAATTTTGAAGGAGGACCTCGGTTAAACCAAATCTGGTTAAAATCCGGGCCCCGTGTCAACTTGAAGGCGGCCCCCGGTTACACCATATCTGGTTAAAATCCCGGCTTCGTGTAAATTTGAAGGCGGACCCCGGTTACACCAAATCTGGTCAACATCCCGGCCCTGTGTAAATTTGAAGGAGGACCCCGGTTACACCAAATCCGGTTAAGCTCCCAGCTCCTGTAAATGAAAAGACGGACCTCGGTTACACCAAATCTGGTTAAGATCCCGGTTCCATGCGGCGGCGACTATCCCGCCAAGTCTATTTACATGTGTGAATCCGGGGTAAACAAACTCGTCAGAAATAATAAACCCGAAATCTCGGGTCAACACGTGAGTAATCCCGACAATTACGAACAGTCTGATTCGGGTTGGTAAATCAACACATCTCGGCAGCTCAAAGACCTGAACTACCGGTATAGGGGGCAACAGAATGGATAAACGAGTCCAGGGTTACGACACCCATAATGGACAAACGAGTTAAGGGTTACGACACCCACAACTGGAGAAATGAATTCCGGGTCACGACACCCTGAACGGACCTCGGTTACACTTAATACGTGCATCAACTTGCCTTATTTCGATATGACAACCGTCATCGTCAATGCTAAAGTTTGCATAAATTGCGGGGGACAAGATCTTATTCGTGGAGGTCTGGTACCTTTTTTCTTTTAAATCTTATTTCTTTATATGTGATTGTTCATTGCATATTTCTTTAAGTCCACACATCACGTGTTCCCGACCCCGGTTATACCAAATCTGGTTAAAATTCAGGCTTCGGGTAAAGATGGCTACGACCAACAAATCTATTTAAATGATCAAATTCCAGGCTACGACACCCGTATTGGACTAATGAATCTCGGGTTACAACACCCAAAATGCATTAAACCCGGTTACGCTGAATCCAGTTAAAACCGGGCTATGTGCCAAGTCTTGCCGGAAACAAAAAGGCGGACCTTGGGTACACTGTAATCCAGTAAAAATCCGGGCTCCATGTAAAGTCTTGAAGGCGGACCCCGGTTACACCGAACCTGGTTAACATCCCGGCTCCGTAAAAAGTTTTGCGAACGGACCCCGGTTAAACCAAATCTGGTTAAAATCCGGGCCGCATAGAGTTTTGCCGATAAAGTTATACGGTTAAATCCACGTTTCCATAACCAATGCGGAACTCGGTAATACTGAAAGAACAGTTAAATCCGTCTTTCCATGGTCAGGTCAGAACTCAGATAAACCGGCAGTGTTCCCTAGTTGGAACCCGGATACATTGAACAAAGGACACCGAGGGCCATCGAACCCGGCTTTTAAGTCAAGCGAAGCCGTCACCGTAAGCCTTCGCAACTCGGTCGCTTCCAAATTATGCAAGGCCGCTGTCATCAGCCCTTGTATTAACACCGGGGCCAACGAGCCCAGGTACTTAAACTACGCAAGGCCGCTGTTATCAGCCCTTGTAAATATTTTGATGCATCGAAATTGACACCGAGATAAGAAGGCGAACAGTCATGCCGGACCCTGATCAGGTCAAAATGTTTAAATGTGTGTACATCCGACCACGGCTGAGCATGTGACAGTTTGCCCTTATCCTGGTTAAGATACCGGATAACGACTCCGAACCTCGTAGCTGGTTAAGTCGAAAACCCCTACTCATGCACCTGGTCTCTTACACCAGAAGAGTACTTAGCGGACTCTAATCATTTAAAGACCCTGGTCCGGTCTAGAACATAACGACGTGCAGTTGATGCATAAAGTTAAAAGTACACAAACGACTACTTAATTGAATTTTCGTTCATTAAAGTTAAAAGTTCAAAAGTACAATAAAGTTTGAATTACAAACTATTACAAAGCCGGCACCATACGCCGGAACGAAAGGAAAGAGAAAAAGAAAAATGTACAACTCTCAACTTCAAGGGGCTGCCTCGACCACAGGCGTCCCATCGCCCTCGGGTTCGACGGCAGAGGTAATCTCTTCCCCAACCTGACCACCTTGATCATCGTCCACCAGTGACACGGATTCATCCTCAGGAGACGGAGGCGGCGGAACAAACGCGTGGCAGTCATAACTGGCAAGATTCAGCTCCGCCCCAGGATGGAGAAATTGGATCTGGGCCAAGGCCTCCTTGAAGCACTGCTCCGCGATTTTCTTCACCGCTGTTGCCGCCCTCTGATAGGCACGCCACTGCTCCTCAAGGTCAATCAATAGGACTCCGAACAGAGGTTTGGATTTATGTAATCATCTTATCGTCGAAATGAAGACTAAACTCGGACCCGAGTTCCAGTTTAAAAAGTCAATACACCCCGGCAACCCAGAGCTATTGACTGCCAGGTTGGGGGGGTAACAAGTGTGGCACTGTAAAGCTGTCAGCGACACAATCAAAAAACCCAGTCCGTTCCTCTTCAGGAACTCGGATAGACACTTTATCAAAACCAAAGAAGTTGTAGCACCTCGGATATGATATCTAGGTTCAATAACAGATTCAAATGTCATCCCGGTTGCTTGAACATCACTAGTGAAGAAGCATGTTCGCCATCAACCGAGATCGAGGGAAAGACAAATAGATCCCGCCTTGGGAAAAACCTATCGCCTAAATAGGCAAATTGGTAGCAAAATACGAATGAATCCGAATTCGTCAAGACTTGGACAAAAGCAAATCAAGCTGGAACAACTTGGATACGAAATCCGGGTTAAACAATAAATGCACCCCGACAGCCCAGAAACCTGGACTACCGGGCTGGGGGGCAACTGTTACGGATTTATATAAGGCCCATATTCAATATATGGCCTAGCAATGGGCAACGCACGTGGCACATATATGACGTCACATCACTTGGGCTTGGAGGCACAAGAGGCCCAATAGTCCAAACCCTAAACCTAAGGTAGCCTCTATATATAGATGGTTAACCTAACAGGTACATTCAAAAAATTATTTTAGAGAGAGAGAGCAAAGATATAATGAGTGAGTAAAATTGGAAAGTTGGTACTAATCACAGGGCAAAACAAGAAAAAATATTAATAAATTGAAAATAACTTATATTCTAAATCATATATTCTTTATAGAGAGGTGCCCTATATTATGCATGAGAGGGAGTATATTTGTGTGTGAGAGAAGTGAGAAAGGAGGGAGCATGAGAAGGATGATGGAGCGTAGGAACAGGGAATAGTAGCCTTTCTGCTTATTAAAAAAATATGCGAATATGTGAGAGGCAGAGACAGCACATTTGCTTCACGTTCCCACTTGATAGGAGTGGACATTTGTAAAAGGACAACCTTTCCGTATCCTTCTACGATCCCCCCATCCCATCCTCACGTACTTCTACTCTTCCCCTCAATTCTCCATTCAATGCTCCTCTTTTCTTTTTCTCATTATAATACTATATCATTATTTAGTATAAATACATCATAAATAATTTTCTAATATTGGAGTTTTTATATTCTTATTTTGATTATCTGTTTATAAACATTAAAGTCAAATTATACCATTGAACAATACAAGGAAAAAAAACAGTAGTGCACTTAAAATATTACTACATCCGGTCCTAATTATAAGACATAGTTGACTTTGTTTGGGGAGATTAAGGAAGCTAAATAAATTACTTAATCATTTTATATGTTGTGTTTCTTTAGATTATATATTAGTTTATTAGTCAAACTAATTACTTTGAAGAAAAAAATAAAAATAAAAATACTCTAAAGTAATTTAATTAGCTTCCTTAATTTCTCCAAAAAAGTCAACTATGTCTTATAATTAGGATCGGAGGAGTACCTCTTATCTCTTTTATAAAGAACATTCTTTTTTATAAAAGTGATTCTTAATATAAAGAACAAATTCTCTTAATCTTAAATTTTGTTGTCCAATTATACTACTCAAGAATGCAAGGAAGAAATATGAGGACTTATGCATGCGTGGAACTCTAAAGGCTTTTTTCATTCATTTTGTCTTTTTTTTTCCGTAAAAAAAAGTGAGGACTTGAAAATATATAGACTATCCAATGATATTAAGTAGAGCTGAGCAACTCGCCCACAGTTCAATGAGCCCGCTCATGTCTAGTGAAAAATTGCTTATTTTGACCCACATAGGAAAGGCCTATAATAGGTGGGTTTGAGTATTAAATAGGACAGGCTATAGGCACACCTCAGGCTACCCATGCCCGACTATATGTGTGTGTGTGGATATATGTACACACATACATATACATATACATATACATATATATCTATATCTACATACACATATATATGTACACACATATACAACTTGGAAGCAACACAATGTGAAGTCAAGTTAAAGCATATTATGAATATCTTGTATTGCTTATATGATAGCTTCGTTACTTATAATGAAACATTTGGATCTTAGCCTAAGTCAACATTAGAACCAATAGATAATAGTGTTTATGCTGGAAATATTTTGGTTCCAAAGGTTGAAATTGAAATATCTTTGTCTGCCATTAATCACACATTTAAAAAGTTTTTAGTCAGTGCAAAGACCGTGATTAAGAGGGCTGACCAACTTCCAGAGGTGGATGAATATCTTCAAGCTAATTGAATTAAATATTGTGAACCAAAATTTGACCTTTTGACTTGTGGAAAGTGCATGCTTCTAAGTATAAAGATCTCATGAGCAAAAAAAAAGTATAAAGATCTCAATTTCATTACACATAATTTGTTGGTTGTATTAGTCCCCGCAATGTCTTCAATATCCACTTTTAGTACTGAGGGTCAAGTACTAGATACTTTTAGAAACTCCTTATGTTCAAAGATGGATGAGGCATTTACTGTACTTAAAATTGACTATACACAAATCCTCCCAAATTGAAGGCGGTTGATGTTGATAATTTAATGTATGTCATTTCATGTGTGGTTTCAATGAGGAATGATGAGGATTATGGTACTTTAATTATTAGGGTTTTTTTGTAGTTTATATTAAGAAATCAATGGCAACAATGTAGTTGAAGTGCAGCTACATGTTAAGTTTTTTTCTTTCTTTTGTTAAAAAAGAATACTCCATCAGGTTGCCTATGCCCATTCAAACCCACACGGGTTTAGCCCTACCCATTTGACGGGCATAGGCTAAGAAATAAATGGGCGGGTTACGGGCTGACCATCTGGATGTCTATTCAACCCATTGCACAACCTAATATTAATTCAAGTGGCATGAAAAATCCCTTATAAATGGGAGGCCATTGGCTCTATCTTTTTAGTTTCTCTAGGGACAAAATGGTCCAAGTATTAATTAAATTACAAAATCCAATGTTTTAGGCCAAATGAAACTTGAGAGACAAAAAAACCTATGGTTTGAAATTTAAGAGGCCAAAATAAAAATGAAGGCAAATTTAAAGGACCAAATATTATATTAACAATATATATATATAATTCTAAATTTATAATAGTTTATGGGACACAATATTTTTAAAATATTTAGGACCCATGTTTTGTGAGGCTTGGTATGATCTCATGGAATTTAAAAAGTTGAGACACAGAATGGTGTATAGTTAGGCATAATTATGAGAAAAATAATACACACAAAAATGTTTTGTAACAATAATAACAAAGGATGATGATATATATATGGGTCAAAAAAATAAGAATTAAAAAAGGGAGATAAATATGTGAAGTAGAAGCAACAAAATGTAACTCTAGAAAAATGCTGGAACGTTGAGTATAAGGCAACAGAAACAAAATAATTATTGGTGTCATGTTTGTATGTGAGAAATAATTGAGGTAAGTGTGGGGATTTATCCGAATCTTTTGGGTGGTAAATATAAATGAAAAACTTTGGTGGGAATCTGCCTGTCAATTTATCTTTCCATCTCTATCTCTTTAAGAGGGTCCCACACGAAACCAAAACCAATAACCCACTCTCTCCCTCACCTCGGTTTTGAATCTGATCCACTTGTCCATGTGGGACCGCCCTTTCCAAGGCTCAGGACTTTCCGTACACTATATCCTCTAATTATTATTATTAATTGCTAACAAACTGCCCATAGTGTGTGGTTCATAAAGTCATATTTTCTGATAAAAAACAAATTGCCAATAACCTTATTATACTCCCTCGGGTTTTTATTATAAGGCACCAACTAATAATTTTATTTTATTCTTTTTATAAGGCACTTGCTTGTTCTCAATGAGTATTAATTATTCTTTTCCATGTATATCCTTAATAAATAAGGGTAGTTGGTGAGAGTAATAATTAATATGATATTAGAGTTTAGTGCAATTTGTAGGGGTAATATTGGAAGTTGCTTAAATTGTAGGCTAACTTTATTGACTTTTTATTGGTTTGTGAGAATTGTTAGTTAATTGGCGTCTAATAATAAAGACGGAGTACCACTCTGATTTTATTTATAAGTCATTTTAATAAAAAAAAATTGGTTATATTTATAATTTCAATTTTAGGATAGTAAATGAGATTATGATAATTTTGCCCATATTAATTGTATCAATGAAAATAGAGAGAGAAGAAAGATTTAAAAAATACTCATTCATAAATGAGGGTAAAATTTCAGGCAAAATTGAAATTTTATTCTATAATCATTGAATTAACTACATCTCCTTAGTATATGTGATTTAATTAAAAATGACTTATAAATAGGATTAAAGTGGTAGTTTAGTGGCATGGATGCTTCCTTATAAGTGCAAGTTCAACAAAGTCAAGACATATATCTCTGGATGCAAGGATGGACCTTGGTTATGGCCCCCCAATTTTTTTTTTAATCCCAAATACTTTATGTAAATTGGATTTTTTTTTTTATGAATTTAGCCCAAAAATTTATACATTTGGCTAAAAAATTTATACATTGGCCCCCCAAATATTTTTTTCTGAAAAATTAGTTAATGAGTATACATTTGCCCCCCCCCCCAAAAAAATTTTTTTCAAGGTCTGTCCCTGTCTGGATGTTCAGAACAAATAAAGAGGCACTTCCTGCAGATAGGTTAGATTTAAACTCACAATCTTATAATCCTATACTACTTCCGCCCCTAGGATAGAAGGAGTAGTTATGAGCTAATTCTTTGCCAATCTTTATTGCCAATAATAGCAAATTTATTGGTACAAATAATTGCTGAATCTAAGTGATAAGAGTCTCAATAAGTAAAATCTTAAAAATTAGAGTTGAATTAATTAATTTGAATTCGAATCAACATGTAATATCATATATGGAGAGACAGCACTATGGTTGTCATCTGAATCCAAGTCATTGTGTTAGTATATAAGATGTTTGGTTTTTTTTTAGTTGCACATCCGGTATCTAGAGCTTTGCTCTGATTAATCCGAATTTGACCCGGGTCGCACATCTGACTATGGTGGGTGAGTCTCCTAGTGAGGCTTTTCTGCATTCGCAAGGCTCGAACTCGAGACCTTGTTTAAGCAGTACAAGTCGCTTACCACTTATGCCAAACCCCGTTGGTATAAGATGCCTGGTTTTGAGTTTTGAAAACGTCCCGGGTTTTCTTAGTAGCACAACAAAATACTCTCTCGAATTCTAAATGTAAGATCTAGTTAATTGATTTTTTTTAAAAGATTAAGGAAGCTAAATAAATTAATTATATGTGAAAACTAGGGATGAATCTGGACAATAAGACACACTGAAACTAGAGAAGGAAGAAGAAGCCAAATAATGAAGGGGGAATATAATTATTTTTGTTGGGGGAACAGCTTTGATTTTTCTGCTTCAAACCCCTCTCTATCCATGCCCATGTAATCTAATATATCTCATATGCTATTTATAAAAGCTTAAATGTTGAGATAACTTTTATCGAATTCTTATAAAAAAAATCGAGATAATTTAAATTTTGAGTTCGTATAAAAAAACACAAGGGAGAGAAAAAGTATAATTTGTGTATGTGTAGGCCCCACAAGCCATCCCAACTAGAAAATCTTGTTCCTATATTTTTCACCCTTTTCCCACAATGTGTATCAGTTGCCCTATTGGTCCATTAAAAGCATGCTACAAATAATGGACGCGATCCTGATCAGCAAGCCAAGCAGCAGAAAAACAGATAATATATATATATATGGCATTTAAATTATTATTATTATTTAATTAAAAAGAAAAGGTTAATAATGAGGAAATAGCAGCAAAGTTCAGGGGGGATGAACTTCAGTGAATGACGGTCCACCCCCTCATGTGATTCCCATCCACTTGGGCCCTACCCCACATACACTCCCCACATCTCTCACATACTCCCACTCCCACCCAAATCCTCCAATTTTTTTTTTTCCATTTAAAATTAAACTAAATACCATTTATTCCTTGTGACAAATTAATACTTTCTCTCTCCAGTTCTTAATATAAGAGTCAATTGAATTTTTTAAAAAGATTAAAGAAGTTTAATAAGTTTGTTAATTATAGCACATATCATGTGTCATTTCATTATATATCAGTTTATAAATCAGATCGATAAATTAATTTGGTATAAAAAGATAAATATAAATATTTTAAAATAATTTATTTAACTTCATTAATTTTTTTCAAAAAAGCTAACTGAGTCTTATATTAAGATATGAAGTAGTATATACTTTAAATGAAAATATATAGGGGTTGCAAGAAAGGAATATAATTTTTTAAAAAAAAACCTCAATAATAAGTGAGTAACACATAAACATGTTATTAAATACTAGTACTTCTCGTGTTATATATATATATATATATATATATGACTCCGTTTGAGACACTTTTTAGTTGTTCATGGTCTTTTCACAAGATATTCGTGAGTTTTAAATATTTTTATTGCATATACCCATATTTAATAATTGCATTGATAGAGAGTAGAAATGAATACTCTATGGTGTCAGAGTATACTGCCGCGGTCCTAAGATAGTGAAGAAATTATTTGGTCCAATTTATAGGATAGAATAGAGAGGAAAAATTTATATATGCATCTATAATTTTACCATTAATTTATTATAGTAATGACTTTATTCAATGTGTATACGTAACAATATTGAATTTAAGTAAAGTAATTATTGAATTTTGAAATAGAGTTAATAAAAAGCTTAGTGTTTTTCTTATTTTTTTCCGGTATCCAGAAGTCTCCCAGCGGGTTTTTTTTTGCAATCACAAGGTTCGAATTCGAGATCTTATTTAAGCAATATAAGCCGCTTACTACTTGTGCTAATCCGTTGGTATCTTAGTGTTTTTCTTAATTATATTAATTGATGATTAACATGCTAAATAAGATCAGAAAAGATAAGATTATAAATCATTTAATTTTTTTTACTGCTTTTATTAATAAAGGTGAATGAATTGGATGTCGGTTATATTTGAAAGCAGAGTGAGTAGTTAGTAAAAAGAAGATTTTTATATTGACCTGAGTGTACCTGGTGATATGTCACATGGGATGGTGGTGACCAACCAAATAAATCCTAGTTCATTAATTAAATATAATATATATACCAACTCGTAATAATTAAAGAGTGAAAGAAGGGGTTTGTGTTCGTCGTTGTATGTTAATTTGCGTGCATCTTCATTGTTGCCACTAAAGCAGCGTAGACAGAGTGTATGAATCTTCGTGGCTAGTTCCTTCTTAACAGTTGACTGACCCTCCCCTCCCTTCCCCTACCCTACCCCACCTCATCTTCTTCATATCTTCCCTACATATAAACTTGTATTCACAACATTAAACCACACAACACTATCCTCTTTATATAACCTTTTTCCATTTTTATTTTCCAATTATTTTTATATTACATTCAATTCCCACACCTTCTTCCTATATATGTATTCCTTCCTCTTCTCTTTTCCCTCACTTCCCTCTCTCTCTCCTTTCCTTGCTCCTTAGTCAAAAATATCAATACCTTAGCTTCTTCTTCTTCTTCCTGTCTCTCTCTCTTTCTCTGGTTCTTTTGCTTTACTCTCACACACACCATAGATTACGAAGCAGATATGGATGCTAGTAGTTGTGTAGATGAAAGCACGACGAGTGATTCGGTGTCCATATCGCCTTCTCCGGCGATGACTGTGTCGCCGCTCAGTGGAACACCTCAGAAGTCATCGCCGCCGGAGCCCAATAGTCTCTGCAGGGTTGTTAGCGGAGCCAGTACTATTGTGGACTCCTCCGATGGCGGCGTCGAGGCCGAGTCCCGGAAACTGCCGTCGTCGAAATACAAGGGAGTGGTGCCGCAGCCTAATGGACGATGGGGGGCCCAGATATATGAGAAGCATCAGCGTGTTTGGCTTGGCACCTTCAACGAGGAAGATGAAGGTGCCCGGGCCTACGACATCGCCGCCCAGAGATACCGCGGCAAGGACGCCGTCACCAACTTTAAGCCCCTCAACGTCAACAACTGCTCCGATGATGATGATTTCGAGACGGAGTTCCTCAACTCGCATTCCAAATCAGAGATCGTGGACATGCTGAGGAAGCACACCTACAATGACGAACTCGAGCAGAGCAAGCGCAACCGCGGGCTGGCCGGAGGAGGGTACGGCAAGTTGAGGAAGGACGGCGGCGCAGGCTCGTGCTTCGACCGGGCTCAGAAAGCCCGCGACCAGCTGTTCGAGAAAATCGTCACGCCCAGTGACGTGGGGAAGCTGAATCGTTTGGTGATACCCAAGCAGCACGCAGAGAAGCACTTCCCGTTGCAGAGCGGAGGCGCTTCTTGCGAGACGCCTGCGGCCGCGGCGTCGAAGGGGTTGCTTTTGAATTTCGAGGATGATGGAGGGAAAGTGTGGAGGTTTCGGTACTCGTATTGGAATAGTAGCCAGAGCTACGTGCTGACGAAAGGGTGGAGCAGGTTCGTGAAAGAGAAGAACCTGAAAGCCGGCGATACGGTGAGTTTCCACAGGTCGACCGGACCGGACCGGCAGCTCTACATTGACTGGAAAGCCCGGAATAACCAGACAGTCGGCGGTGAAGGTACCGGGATGGAGGGTCTGTACAATCCAATTGGACCGATGGTGGAGCCGGTTCAGATGGTTCGGCTCTTTGGGGTGAACATTTTGAAAATGCCGGCATCTGATTCTGTCATAGGCGGGGGCTGCCACGGCAAGAGGAAAGAGATGGAGCTGTTAACGTTTGAGTTTAGCAAGAAGCCAAAGATAATTGGAGCTTTGTAACGTTTAACTATCTTTCTTTGTTTTCTTTTTTGGGTAATTAATTTTCTGAAATTTGAAATTTTATGAAGGAAGAAAAGGAGGGAGGGAGGGAGGGGGTAGAAGAAAGTGGTGGTGGTGGTGTAGTTGCAAGTTGCAGAAAAAGATGAATTGTATATTATTAAGAGAGAAGAAGCTGAAGTTAGGTGCAGAAAACAACCTGTATAAAAAAAAAAGATGACCCACAAAAAATATATATATATATAACTGTTCATTCGTATATGTTCATATGTGTAATAATTCAGCAACTTGTTTTGTTTTTCAAATCTTTTTGCGCTGTGCCGAGGCACAGAGGCATGGTGTGTCCAAAGATATATATATATATAATCCACCAAATGGGAAATATAAATCATCCATATCTTATCTGCATCAGCCTATCAGGTTTGTATTGCACGAATCAAATCATGGTACCATATATTTTAAGTCCTTGCTTTAATTTATATATACCCCATGTCTTCTCGATGATTCTGGTTTTGATACCATTTGTGAAGGCAATGGAGTATTTTATGAGTTTAGGGGATAGTCATTGGGTAGAATGGGGGAAGAAAAGAGGGAGAAAGGAGACAAAATGTGAAATATATAATTAAAAAAAGAAGGTGGGGATGGTTGGCAAGTGGCAAGATGAGAAGAGAGGATGGAGAATAGTATGAGAGAGAGAGAGAGAGATGAGCCAATGGGAAGGGGAAGAAGGAGAAATCTTTTATGGTACGTCGTTGTTGTTGGAAGAGTCACTCTTTGCTTTGGCTCCTTTTCATCATTTCCCCACTTGTTGCCTCCCTCCCTCCTCCTTCCTCCTTCCTCCATATCGTCCTCATCATCAATTCGTCCAACCCAAAATATCCTCTTCAACCTTGTTCCTTTTAACCAATCACCAAAATATGAATAAGAACTTTATTTCAAAAAATAATGGTAACAAAATATTACTATTCTTGAGAGTTTTCCCTCATAGTATTTTTTTCTCCCATAATTTTATCTCTCTATCCAAATATAGAGTTAGAGGGTGTGATTGGTTGTGTGGGCGAAGAGAAGGATTTTAATGAATATTAAGAGGGAATGGAAGAGAGTGGAGCTGAGGATGATAAAGGGTTCATGACCTCGTACGAAAGGAGAGGAAATAGATTTTAATAAAGATTCGGTTGATGATAGGGATGAGAATAGGTTAGACCTACTCTATCAAGCGGCCTACGATCAGGCCTACTTAAGGCATTGTTTGACATATTTAAAGGTCTAAATGTATAAATATGTTAGGCCTATTTTGTTAAAGTCGAATGAATATGTTTACACATTAAATAAATATAATTATATTTATATCATATAAATAACACAATATTTATATTTTTTCATTCTTATATTCTAATTTCAAGTTATAATTAGTTAATTACAGTACTATGCTTACTATTTTTTGGGAAATTTTATTTGAAACATCCTCTAACAATTCATGGTTGTTTTATTTTGGATGATTATATTATGAGATTTGAATTTTTCTAAAATTCTAAAATCAATAATACGATTTTATTTTAACTATATGTAGGCTAGAAGTTTATTGAAGGGTACAATTTGTAAATATTATCCTTTGAAGCTTATATTTATGTAGGTTTTGGTAGGTTCAAAGCTTACTTAGCTTAGCTTAATTATAACCTTCAAGGCATGCAATATGAAACATTTTTAAAGGTCTATTGTAAGTAGGCCTTTAAAAAAGTTTTAGACTCGACTATATTTTATGAATGCTCATATATCTAAGCCTAAAAAGAGGCTTGCATTCTGACTCAAGTCTTCTGCCCCTATTATAGGCTTAGGCTTGTTTAGCTAAATCCTGACTCTAAGCCTAATTGATGAGAAGGGGAATGGAGGGAAGTTAATGATAAGGGGACAATTTTACTCTAATCAAATTTTAATTGTTTTTCTTTTTTATTCTTTTTTCCTTATCGAATTCAAATTTCTCTTTTTTTTGGATTAATATTAGACAAAATAATTATGTTATGATTATTAATTTCTTATTTTAAAAATGTCAAAATTGTCACCTTACATACACGCGCTAATAATTTTTTTAAAGAACGAATATATTAAAATTACAATTTATGTAATAAAAAATATTGAGATTTTATACATGAATGAGTTACATATTATATTATATTTATTAATAAAATTTATTTTATTATGGGAGAGTGGGATAAGATATAACTTTTTTTGATTGAGCGCAATGATGTCATTTGATTCATGTAGTCGATTCCACCTAGTGAGATTAAGACTTTATTGCTGTTAATAGTATGAAATTTTTATAATAGGACAGGGTTAATTTAATTAAAATATATTTTCATCACTTTTTCCTCCTAAGAAAAACAGACAAAATGTCTTTGAGTATGAGATTTTTTTTTTTTTTTTGGGGGATTTTGGAATAATTACTTTTGTGGGTGCTGTTACCGCGTGTAAAACATTTTCCATACTCATGTCTCAAATGTCCTAACTGTTGTTTTCATGGGTTATTTGGTACAAGGATTGGGAGGGTTGGAGACCTTTTTATAAGTCGATTTTGTAAAAAAAAGAATTACAGAAACGTGGTTAAAATTGTTTAATCAATTTTTCATACTTTTTAATTTTTATCTTGCATATTTTTTTTTTATTAAGATTTTATAAACTCACTTCTTCAATTTTTTAAACTCAACACAGGAGCTCGGGGCTCCTCCTATTTTTTTTAAAAAAATTATTTTCATAAAATTGTGCTTAGTTTTTCTTTTTTTCATTTATTTATTTTTTTTTTAATTTTAACGAGCAATATATAGGATATTGGAGGAATCAGAATCACATAAACTAAATTTCGTTGCTATGCATGTAAATAAACAAAACATGAGATGATTAATAATAAAATATAAAACTGGAAAAATAAAATAAAATATAACGTACCTTTCCTTTAATGTTGAAAATGAAATAAGGAAAAAAAGAAAAACTAACGTCCATGGGAGATTTGAAAATTTGATCGGTTGAAAATTTCCTTTCCACATATTGTCATCAGATCAACCTAACAATATTGAATGGAAAATTTGATTAATAATCCTAATTTTTATATTACTGATAGTACAATAATTTCTTAAAAAAAGTTAATTTAGTATGCATAATTTAGTTGTTAGTGAATAATCTAATTCTTGGGAAAAAAGAATAATCTAATTAATCGTAATATGCCCCCCAAAAAAATTCCTCTAAAAATTATGAAGAGATTTTTATCATTGACAGGAATTATTCCCGTTAATTGAGCTCGTTTTTGTAATTATAAATATTCCACAAAATAAATTTGAAATTCAGAAATTACTAATTTATTTCTATTGACTGTACTAAAATATGCAAAAAAATAAAATAAAAAGAATAATCAAGTAGACTAATGTAATTTACGTTTCCAATTATATATTTAGTCAATAATGCATCATATCATATTAATGAAAATTTATTAGTCGAAGTTAGTTCGACATTGAATAATATCGTTAATCTATACTGACCCTATATTTATTTTTACCAGATAATATGAGAATAATCATATACTTAATTATAGAAATTTAAAATTTTCAGGTAAAAAAACTTTTCCGTTAATTATTTTAATTAAATATTAATTGAAGCTGAAAAATTCAGAGTATATGGATTCTCTCCCGTTTTTTTCATCATAAAAACTTTTTATAACGTCATTATAATTTTATTCTAAGTTTAGCTCACACAAGTCTTTAATATAAGTAACTGTAGATTTTTATTTGAGGGGGTGTTGAATATTTTAAGGGAAAAATATTTCTTCAGTCATAGTCATTGGAGCTAAGTTATCTCCAATAACCCCAAAACTACATTGTTTTAGATTAATGAAGGGTATCTCCATAATTTTAGGGGAATTAATGAAATGTGCAAAATTACGGAAACACCCTTCATGAATCCAAAATGACCTAGTTTTGGGGGTCAGTACAGTGAAGATAACTTATATCTAGTAGTGACTGGAGAAATCCATTACCCATATTTCAATTTGAATAACTATTTTTCGTCGACGCATGCAAAATGACGTATTGGCCTGGACTGGCATGCATGCACGTCTCTTCTAATTAATTAATTAATTAATTCTCAATATATCAAAGACTTCCGTTTCGTACGTTATTTACAAACGATCGATCACATTTTATTGCATCGTTTTTATTCTATGTATATTAACAATAATAATAATAATAATATGTACCCTTGTTTTAAAAAAAATAAATTTAAGAAATTCAATTGTTGTCTATTATTTTCAGAAGCTATATTTAATTAACTTGTGGTAATTGGATGAAATAATTAATATAAGCCTAATTAATTAAACATGTTTGGTGTTGGCAGGCAGACACACACAAGCCTCCAACTACTTTGCTTTAGGTCAATCATCTACGCTAAAGCCATTATTATGACCTCATGTATCGCCTTTTGCCTTTAAATCCTTTTCATATCGAAAGAAATTTTAGTTGGGTTATATTTTTAATATATTCAAATTTTGAGATATTTTCCTTAAAATATTCCTTTCGTTAATTCAGTATAGTATTTTGTAGTAAAAAATGGTGTAACAAATAATCATAATTTAAGAAAAAATTAATTAAATTTTATATTATTAAATCATATTCGAGCATTGTCTGTGTCAATTAGGAATAACTCTTTTTTTTTAGCGATTTTTTCCCCTCCTTCTACACAGACTTTCCATTTTATTTTAGGAAAAATTCATTTCAGGGCCCTTTTAACACTGACAATCCTAAAAAACCCCAAGATTTTGAGAATCTCAAAAAAGGCCCCAAGACCTTTTCTGAGATTTTCAAAATTTTTTGTGAGTTGTTAACAAGGCTGATATAGTTGTTAACGCCACGTTAACAACACTTTTGCTAACAACTAAATTAGTATATTTAACAACTATATCAGCCCCGTTAACAACTCACCCAAGATTCTGAAAAACCCAGAAAAGGTCTTGGGACCTTTTTTGGGATTACCAAAATCTTTGAGCCTTTTTTGAGATTGTTAGTGTTAAAAGGGCCTTGAAAATGATTTTCCCTTTATTTTATTCTCTTTCCCACGCATCACTAGAAAACACATTTTTGTGTATTAGAAGAGATTTTAATTTTCTCTGTTTTCGTTCATGATAATATATTTAATATTTCATCAACAAAAAATAGCGGGAAATTAAGCTTTCCATGTAATGATTCTCACTTGGAGCCACTGGTTTAAAAAAACAAAAATCTAAACCAGGCCCAAATCATTTATCAGTTTTACAAAAAAAAAAAAAAGGAACACGCCCGCACAATTCGAAAACAAATCGAGGCCTCGAATCAGAACTTCAATTCTGTTATCTTTGTGACTTTGTTCCAATACCTCCAGTAGAATGGCGTTCAGTGCTTCGCTTGCTCACAGTGCATTTCTGAAAACTTCCATTCACGGTGAAGTATCATCATCTTCATCAAGTTGTATGGGAACTCCTCTCACCTTCTCGCGCTCTTCTTTCTCTGGTTCGTCTCTTTTTCAACTCCAAGTCACATTCCTTTTCAGATTTTTTCGCGCAGTAAATTCAGTTGAGAGGACTTTGTTTGAATTTCTGTTTTCCAGTACATTTATTTGGAGGATACTTTGGAATTCTTTCTTTTCTTGTTTCCCGCCTTCCAATTGTTCGATAGAGGGATATCTTTTTGATGATTTTGTTTGTTCCAGGAAACCAATCAGCATCTAGAAAGCAAGTTATGATATTTGCTAAGAAGCTGTCAGGATTGCAGGAGGCAATGAGAATCAAAAGGTACAATCGGCAAAGCCGTACTCTATCTCTGGCTGATTGAACTTACATTTTCACTTTAGAATCCAAATATCTGATATTGAAATGTTTAGTAAGTTGTTCTGTCTGACTTTAGTCTTATTTCGGTCTTCTGAGCTGTTTAACGAGATGTGGTTCTTTTATGAAATAGCCTCGTTGGAATTTGACGAAAAGAATTACGTGGGTAGCTGGAGGGGGTGAAGTTCTTGGAACAGTTGCAACTGTTTTTTAAAATTTCTCTGCATGCTAAAGGATTGAATAGATTTCTATGAATTATATATAAAAATCAAGCTCTCAATAAAAGAATTTCAGTAGACATTTCATTTGATGTTACGGCTGAGTTTTTTTTACTTGATATGTTGATAACATTCCAAGGCGTGTCTTACATAGAAATAGAGCATGTGGGAGACCTCACTGTCAACAATCCATTTCCTCCTCATCTGTTTTCATCTTACATGTTTTTGTCATAGCAAATATTGAAATGTAGAGTAAAAATAAGTTTTCTGCATGCTCCTCTTATCTGTGAATTCAAAATCAACACCAAAGCACTTTTTTTTTTAACTTCAAAAAACTTTTGCGATTCTTTGTTTTTTATCTGAACGAAGGTTGATAGTTTTAATGTAAAACTAGAAAAAAGAAGATTCCATTGATATTTTTTGTAGCTTCCAATTCCTTGTATCTTATGTCTAGAGAACGTGAACTTGGTGTTACAAAGCTTAGAAGAAGGCCTCCACTAAGGCGTGGAAAGGTATCACCACGTCTACCTGTCCCTGATCACATACCAAGGCCTCCTTATGTAGGTTCAGATATACTGCCTGAAATCTCTAGTGAGTATCAAATTCATGATTCTGAAGGCATTGCTTGCATGAGGGCTGCAGGTGAGCTTGCTGCTCGTGTCCTAAACTATGCAGGGACTCTAGTTAAGGTATGATTTTTTCTTTCAAACTTTTGTTATAAATCATGTATTTATCTTAGATTCAATTTCTCTTTCATGACAGAGTTCATTTCATTATTGCTCTATTTCTTTATAATCTGTGACGTGATGTCAGCCTGTGTGTATTTTAATGATTATATTTCACATATTGACATAGCCTCCTGTCATCGTAATTACTATGATATCTTGATAGCATCTACTTAAAAAAATTTCCAGCTCCTTATAAAAGAACTTGATATTACGTGCCTCCACTTGACTTTGGGGTTTTGTGGGAAGTGTGGAAGCTTTTTCTCTTTCCAGCTGTAGAAGAGCCTGATGGTCTCTATTGGACTGTAAATTATGTCTGTTGTGTTGATCTGTTAGAGTTGAGCATTTAGCTGCTTTTCATGGGTGAGAACATACAACCACATAAGGAAGTTATTTCCATCACCCCGATTGAATGTCCTTTTAGGGACAAATTGGCATCTTTTCATTCTTTTTTTCCCCCCCCATTTTTATGAAGCACGTTTCACAGTTCTTGATGCACTCATATGTGTGTCTGACATATATTTGGTTCATCTTGCCAGCCTTCCGTGACAACAGATGAAATTGATAAAGCAGTCCATCAGATGATAATAGATGCCGGTGCTTATCCCTCACCGCTTGGCTATGGCGGATTTCCAAAAAGTGTTTGTACATCAGTTAATGAGTGCATGTGCCATGGAATACCTGATTCTCGGCAGCTACAGGTTTTGAAGGACTGAATTATCGTATGGTTTCACCCTTATTATGCAAATAGCTCATAACTGATGAGTGATAACAACAATCTCTTTTGCAGAATGGTGACATTATTAACATAGACGTGACAGTCTACCTGAATGTATGCTCCTCTATTCCTAATGATAATATATTTTGGTTTACTTGGACACTGCTTTTATCCATAGCTGATATTTCTTCAATCAATAACAACACGCAACTGGGTTTTTATCTTCTTTACTCCTGTATCTAATAGATTTCTTTGCCTGTTTTCCATCTTACTTCATCCATATAAATTGAGGGAGTGTTTTATTGCATTTTGTTTAGTTTAAAAAAATGGAAATCTTCTCCAATTGCATTTTTTTCCCTCTAGGCTTTAACGCAGTGCAGCTACAATGTCTCATGATTTCATTTTATCTGGTGCCAGAAATTGTTTAACTACTTTGTGGTTAGTTAATGAATCAATTCCCTATGCAGTGAAGACAGTCAATACTCAATATAAGAAATAAGTTTAGGCAGATATAATTTGAATTGATGTTTAAGCTTCTCCTTTCCTATGAGTTTTCCTATTAATAAAGAAAATTAAGAGGAAACTAAAGTGTAAGTATCATGATTTGTGCATATCTGAGAAATATCCCTATGGTTTCTTTTATATCTGCTGTAAAACTAGCTGGTTTATGCATATGTGCTTTGAATAGATTTCATCTCGAAGAATCAAATCATACCAATCTGTTACTTTGGAACGAAATAGTATGTGTGACTAATTTTTGGTCTTCAATCAAGCATTTGCTTGATAGTTTCTAAATGGGATTGTCGGGCTTTATTTATCATGCTCTTTATTTCATCTCCTTAGTTCAAAGTTCAAACATGTTAGCCATTGTTTATTTGTATTGGCTATTGTATTGTTTAACTCATGCAAGCTATACATATTCTCTTCTTTTCCCCATATTTTACTTTCAAAGATTAAATAATGTTAAAAGCTGCATCACACTGCTGACTGAACTACCATGATGTGTTACCTAGAGGGTCATCTAATTACGATACATTTGGTTGCTAATGTTAATGATCAAGTAATCTTATCCCCTTTTATATGCTTTCATAGGGATATCATGGAGACACATCAAAGACATTTTTGTGTGGGGAAGTCAGTGATGCAATGAAAAGCCTTGTTAAGTTGAGTAATTGACTGCTGATCCTTATGGAGAAAAATAAACTTTGCTAGTATAACCTGTTGTATATTGAAAGTATATTACTTTCTTGATGTATTTTTTCTTTTCTTACATGTTGATTCCACAGTTAACAATGCCTCTTATGGAAATAATTTAGTTTATGAACTGGTTGTATCATTTGATCTTATGTTTGCAGGTAACTGAAGAGTGCCTGGAGATGGGAATAGCTGTTTGCAAGGATGGGGAAAGATTTAACAAAATTGGAGAGAGAATCAGGTACAGTTTGTTAGACCTTAAGCGAAAATGATAGAATCAGGGTTTTAAGAAGAGAAATAAAGAGACATTCTGTCGAAGATAATGATGCCGGAATCTGAAAACAGCACTAACTTCAATTGACCGAGGAGAAGCTCCAAATACAAGTTGACTGGAATTCCAAAAGACATTCTCTATTGGATTCCTAATCCTTTTTAATGTTACGACTAAAATTCAGAAGAAATAAAATACACAATATAACCGACATGATAACTGATCCTAGACTCAAGCATAATGGCATACATACAATCTGTTTGACTTGTTCAGCGCCCTCTCCACCATCTGCCATCATTGAGTCGGTCATGTGATGGTACAGACTCAAGCTTGGTGGGGCACATATATCGTACCAACTCCTATTATGGATAGTTACTGAACCTCTCTCTGTTTGACTTCGTCAGCATCCTCACCATTATCTTCCATCTCAGGATTCGTCACATGATGGTACTTGATTAAGAAATAAACCTAAAAGTTTGTAGAGGTATAGCTGTTAGAGTTTGATCCAGCGTGCACTTGAAATTTTGTTTTTTTCCCCTTTCAAACTTCTCTAAATATACATGCTAATCACCCAATGATTCTTTCCAAAAGAAAACAGCTTGAGAAGGGAAGACTACATTTTATTCCTATAAACTGAGATCTTATTGCGAATTTGGCTCATGAACTACAAAACACTATACAACACAACACATGCTAAAAGTAAGCTTAAAATGTAACATAAAAATCTCTCGGAATATCAAACACCAAAAGCAACATCAAGAGAGTGTTTGTTTATTCAAGGTCATGTGACAAACTAGAAGTGATAAGTTTGTGGCAGAAGGACGCATGATTAATTGCATAGAAGTAAAAGACGGTGCCAATATGGGGTGATTAATTTTCTTTTCTGGCCATTTATATTGATTGAAAGCAATTTGACTGGAAAAAGTGAATATTTTATTAGCTATACAAGATATTCTTAAAAGAATTATAGATACCTACATAGAGACTTAAATATCAGTTCACATACATATGTGTTCCAAGTCGCTATTGAGGCATAAAGAATCCAGATAATATGAAAACTATGCATAAAATTGCTAAAGAAAATTATGGATTTACTGAGCGTTTAGTTTTACACTTTTAAATTTGTATGTGTTGGGGAAAATTTCACTAAAAAATGGTTTTAATAAAATTTTTATTAGAATGGAAGCATTGATGTGTAATCAAAATGAGGATTTTTAAAAGAATGTATATGATGTTCGAGTTTGTGCTTTAATTTATAGAGTTGTAGTCTTTGACATCCTTTCTATGTAATTAGTACAATTATAATTATAATTTGAATGATTTGTTGACGTGACCTGCAAGACGTATTTTGATTTTCTTTTTTCCTTTACTTGTGAGGCGTTATTACAGTGAACATGCTGAAAAGTATGGCCTTGGAGTAGTGGAACGTTTTGTTGGGCATGGTGTGGGAGCAGTGTTTCATTCAGAGCCGATAATCCTACATCACCGTAAGTAATCTTCTAAATTTGACATTTTCATCATATTGCCTTTCCTGTATCTGAAGCTAACATTGACTCTGAATGAAACACTACATCACCGTAAGTAATCTTCTAAATTTTAAACTTCCAAGTAGGAAAATATTTCTGTCTTTACAAAAAGCTTTGTTGATTGTGGCGGTTGAAAGACCAGTGAAACTGTGCTTTTGTTTACTGATTCTTATCCTGTTTTCAAGTGGGTTCTACAATCTCATGAAATAAACCCGTGTATATTGCTTCCCTTCAAGGCAGATCTGGGGGTGTGAGGAGTGGTTATATATCAATCATTTTGTTTAATTCTTGACAGGTAATGACAATCCTGGCGTCATGGTTGAAGGTCAAACATTCACAATTGGTAAGTTTATAAGGCTGCTTCTCTCTGCTGGTCAATCGGGGTGTTAAGGCTTTGAATCTTTCATTTTCGCCCTTAAAATTCAACTTCTAATGCAGAGCCCATTCTTACAATGGGAAGCACCGAGTGTATTACGTGGCCAGACAACTGGACAGCCTTAACAAAAGATGGTAGTCCAGCAGCACAGTTTGAGCATACCATTTTGATAACTAGCACCAGAGCTGAAATTTTGACAACATTCTGATGAGGTAACTTCTGAAGTCTTAAAATTATGTTTATTTGCAAGTTGTAGAATTCGTGTTCTTCACTCCACCACTGGAGAAATTTAGGAACGGACAGGTAAAACGTCCCCTGAGAACCTGAATGCCAATATCTCTATATAATCTCAATGTTGAAAGAACTCACAGTGGAGATGTGATATGGAGATAGAGAGATTCGATGGTACGTGTTTCCATTAGCATATAAAGAAAATTGTTACATTCACTCCTTTCAGTTTTCACACGTAAAATTAGTGCAAAGAATTAATAAAAACACATTACAATAGATATATCAGTGGATTCTGCCACTAAAAAATCCACATTTATGAGTTATTGACTTTTCTTTTTCTTATTTGGTAAGAGTTATTTGACTTTTTGTACCCATCTTAGGTGCAAAGACAAGTATAGAGTTTCTGCTCCACACCAAGTCAAAGCTATTACTCCCACAAAGCGTTGAGTTGGAGCTGCCTCAAAAAAAAAAGTGGAATTGTAATAGGAGTTAGTAATACAATGCAGGCATGAACTGTGTAGGAATTTGTCTAATTTTGACATTTGAAGAAGTCTTCTAAAGATGAGAACTTAAAGATTTCTGGAGATAGGCAACAGGAATAGTAGACGAAGCTGATGAGCTTTTTCCAGTAACGTTAATTTCTGGTCGTTGACAAAAACGAATTTTCGAACCAGTGCAAAGTTTCAATCACATTATGGCATACTGTTTGACGAATGCTAATCCTTGGGCCCTCTCAAAAGAAAAATGTACATGGATGCATGGAGTGAATATATTTAGGTGTTTTTCTTACTTGAAATCAAGGTTATTAAACCCCAATATCCAGAAAAAAAAGGTTATTAAACCCGGACTAGCAACTGAATCGGTCAAGATAGTGGGTCAACGGTTAGTGAGTCATGGGTCAGATTGCAGTTAAACTTGAGCTAACCGAGGACGAGACTGATGAGAAAGTGAAGATTTCATGGTTATTTATATAAAATTCTGAATAAAATTAAAAAAATGAATTAATTTAATTTTTGAAAGGTTGAGCTGGTCAAACCGGTCTAACTTGCCAAACTGAACTGGTTGGACCTCTAGTTGGTTGGTTTTCGGCTCAAACTGGCTAGTTCAGTCTGGTTCTGATAACATTGCTTGCAGTGTTGTTAAAACGTCGTTCCAAAACGTAGAAACGTCCGTTTCTACGTTTTTACGCCGGAAAACGAGTCAAAACGGTGGTCAGAACGATTTTTGGGTGGAAACGGTAGAAACGCCGTTTCAACTCGTAGAAACGGTCGAAACGGCGTTTCCACCCGTTTCCACCGAGTTACTTAAAAAAAAAAAAAAAAAAATTTGTAGCCCCAATGATGATCTGAATCTGAATGAATTAAATGATTTGGATATTCCTGAATTTCTTAGTGGGGGAGGGGATGAAGAAGATGAGCTTGACTTTGACTCAGATGATTTAAATTAGAGATGTTGATCTCTTTTATCATTTTATTGACTTGTTTTGATCTTATGATGACTTAAATTTGTTGATCTCCTTGAATGTTTGGACTTAAATTTGTGATAACTTTAATGCATTTGTGTGTTTTGATTTTATATATGTTGGGTTTTATTTTCTTTGTGGTATGAAGTAAACTCTTCCGTTTCGTTTACGTTTTACGATTTTACGTTTTTACCCACCCTTACCGTTTCTACGTAGACTCTACGTTTTAACAACATTGATTGCTTGATATATCAACGCGTCAATAGTTTGATTATTCATTTATTTGATCCATATTTGTTATACATCATTTTTTTACTTTTATTTTAAAAAACAAAAAAAATAAGATTGTCAATATTGACGGGACAATTAACATTTACTTGAAATAATTCATTTTTGTCAATGGCATGATAGCCTAGTGGTTTCTTGTAAGTAGAAGACCATATTTTTATCTAAAATTGAGAATATTCAAATTAAAGAAAGTAGGGAGTCCTTGAAAGTAAGGTAACATTATATTTAAAGTTGTATGTTTTGGAAGTCAGGAATCAAATGTCTTGACTTGTAAGATTCATTCATATTATAAAGTAAAAAATTTCGACTTGGCAACTAATAGCTTGTAGCTAGTAAATTCTTGTGATGTCTAACCTTTATATATACTAGTATATGTTAGTATGATACAGGCTAGCAGCCATTAGAACCAAGATTCCTCTGCCATATCTATTTTTTAATGATAGTTTTATAATTTACACGGCACATCCTCATGTAATTTAGTTTCCCAAAATGAAAAAAATGTATATTAATTTGTTCGGGTGAAAATGACCTATTGAGATGGGAAATTCAAAGCAGAAGGAGGCCAAAAGAAAGTGAAGCTTCCAAGTCGGTGTATTTGGGCGATTGGCTCTCTTAGTCATCATTTACTATGTATTTAATGCTTAACTAAACTCCCATGTGGGATAACTACTAATTTTTCTCATGGTTTCCCATTTATAAATATATGAAAGTTTCCTTTTGAATCCACCATTCTCCTCCCAGCTACTTCCTTCCTCCATCTTCAATCTATGGCTTCCACAAGTTCTCTGAAAATGGTCTCTTCCCTCAAAATCTCTCACTCAAATCTTGCCCGTTTGGAATAACAGTGATAGAAGTTGTTTTTTTCTTCTTCTGCTGAACTCTTCTAGATTGGGTTTTTTTTTTTTTTCCTAAAAGTCAGATTACAGATGCGATTTGTGTTTGGGATAACGGTAATAGAAGTGATTTTTTTCCTGATGGACATTTGTTTGACATAGCGTTTGAAAAGTCAGTTAAAATAAAAAATGACTGAAAATGACATGAATATTATGAATGCTACACACACACATATTATGTGATAATTTGGGATAAAAATTAAATATAAATTTGCTAAAAAAAAAGTAGAATTATCATTAAAAAAATTACAACACGAAGTGCTTAAATAAACAACTATTGGGATAACCAACCAGTCAACTCATCGGATCTTATTCAACTTCACTTTAATATCTTGAACAAACACAAACTGCATCTTCTTTTCCATTGAAATTATTTTTGAAATATATTTGTTTATTTAGTTTCCCAGGCAATATATTCTTGTGTTAAACACTTTAAAAGGCATGAAAGTATTATCTGAGTTGTGTGTGTGGGGCCTAGGGGCCCAATGGTCATTTTTTCACAAAAGCCATGGGCAAAGAAGCTCCAAAAGGTAGCTTCACCAAGAAGCTATTTTTCTCTCAAAAGTTCATCACAAGTTGAAGTCATCCCAAACACACTTAAATTTTTATATTTTCTTTCTTATTGGGTTTTTTTTTTTTTTTTTAAATTGCCACTGAACTTTTTTGATTTTGTTTTGCAGCCATCCCAAACATGCTGTCCCCTTCTCATTCCCAAAAGCAATTGTGTTGCAATTTCTTTCACTATTTTCCCAACCAAAGCTTGAAACTTTCAACAACCCATCAAATATCTCCATCCTTCAAAGTTTCCCATGTCTCCAAAGCTTAATTGTACTTACTTATCATGTTTAAATCTATTTTATTGTTGTTGAATGTTGTGGAATATTCTTATAGATTTATGATTCATTAATTTTATGTGCAGCATTTTATATTATTTTAGGTATTTTTATGGTACTAATTGTATTTAATAGGTTCAAATTTTGCCTTCTAAATAGGGAAAAAAATTAAAAATAAAAAAATTAAATTTAGGTCATAGAATACTTGAACTAGTCCAGGTAGTTTACCAAACTCGTTTTGGTCCAATTCGACCTCGGGTTGGTGCTAGATCAGACTAGACTACGGGCTGCCTTTTGCAGCCTGAGGTCCTCTCCAAACTAGACTTTGAGTTGATGTCAAATTCGGTCTGGTCCGGTCCATGCTCATCCTTAGGAAGAACGACCTAATATATTTTTGCGTAAAGGTGCAATCTTATCAATAAAGTTTTCTCGAGGAGCGTGTGACACAAATAAGTTTTGGAGGGGGCAAAAACACCAATAAACAATTTAAAAGGGTGCAAGTTCACCAAAACCATTAAATTTGATGAAACGACTATTAAATTATCAGATAAGGAAACCCTACCAAGTTGAACCGGTTGGACCACCAATTGTCCGATTTCTAGCCCAAACCGGCTGGTCCGATATGATCTGATAACATTTCTTGAAATATCAACGCCAACGGGGTCAAAAGCTTGATTATTCATTTATTTAATCTATATTTGTTATACATCATTTTTTTTTTTTAATTTTGATTTTTTAAAAAATAAGATTGTCAATATTAACAATTAACATTTTCTTGAAATAATTCAGTTTTGTCAATGGCATGATAGCCTAGTGGTTTCTTGTAGGTAGAAGACCATATTTTTATATGAAATTGAGACAATTCAAATTAAACAAAGTAGGAGTCCTTGAAAGTAAGATAACATGATATTTGAAGTTGTATGTTTTGTCAAGTTGTTGGAAGTTAGGAATAAAATGTCTCGACTTGTAAGAGTCTTTTATAGTATCCCGATTCTAAATATAAGATATAATTTATAATTTACACGGCACATCCCATGTAATTTAGTTTCCCAAAATGAAAAAAATGTATATTAATTTGTTCGGGTGAAAATGACCTATTGAGATGGGAAATTCAAAGCAGGAGGAGGGAAAGGAAAGTGAAGCTTCCATGTCGGTGTCTTGGGCGATTGGCTCTCTTAGTCTCTTCCAAAGCCAACGTTTTTTCGGTCTTCTTTTTTTAATGAAAGCCAAAGCCAACCTTTTTATACCATGTAGGCATCATGTACTACGTATTTAATGCTTAACTGAGCTCCCACGTGGGATAACTATGAATTTTTCTCATCGTTTCCCATTTATAAATATGAAAGTGTCCTTTCGAATCCACCATTCTCCTCCCAGCTACTTCCTTCCATCTTCAATCTATGGCTTCCACAAGTTCTATGAAAATTGTATCTTCCCTCAAAATCTCTCACCCAAGTCTTAGTCCTTCTCATTCCCAAAAGCAATTCGGTTGCAATCTCTTTCACTCTTTTCCCAACCAAAGCTTGAAACTTTCAACAACCCATCAAATATCTCCATCCTTCAAAGTTTCCCATTTCTCCAAAATCTCAGCTTTCTTCTGCAACAAGAAGCCCGAGGAACTGCCACAAGATTCTCCAAAGCCAAGTAAGTATCCTGCTATTTTCTCTTACATTGTTTTTCTTTAATTTTCATTTGTTTGATCCTATTCCTAAATCCGTGCTTTCTAACATATCCACTGCTTAGTGAGGATCAAATCTACCTGGAAAAAAAATCTTGTTCTGTTATGAGTCCTACATCGAGGAATCTCATCCTCAGATCATCTCTCCTTCTATTTTCTATTCCATTATTTCTCTTTAATTTCCAATTGTTTGACCATTTTTCCTAAATCCGCGCTTTCCAACAAATCTACTGCTTAGAGGATTACATTCCAATCTACCTTAAAAAGTACTCTTTCTCTTTCTAAATGTAGGATTAATTGAGGGATTTGCTTATGTCCTAAATATAAGTCTTAACCAACTTTGCCTCCCAAATTCATAAAACTATCTCTATTGGTTGTTCATATCTGAGGGTGTTTACACGAATGAGATAATGAATAAATTGGGTATTTCAAGGAAACCAAAAGCATGTTTATTACAAATAATCAACTTAACTAGTTTCTTTAAAATCTACTCCTCCGGTCAGGCCAAAATTTGTAGTGCATTTGCACTAAAACTTTGTCAGGACCGGAGGTAGCATATAAGTTAGATATCCAACCCCTACATTTAGGACCGAAGACAACATTCTAGGTTCGCTACTGATGAATTTCATAATGAATGGTTGCAGGCAAAGTGCAAGAACTGAGTGTCTATGAGATGAACGAAAAGGACAGAGGCAGCCCAGCATACCTAAAGCTAAGTGGGAAGACTACAAAGTCATTGGGAGACTTAGTGCCGTTCAGCAACAAGCTCTACACAGGAGACTTACAGAAGAGGATAGGCATAACATCAGGACTGTGTGTGCTCATACAGAGCTTGCCTGAGAAGAAAGGAGACAGATATGAGGCCATTTACAGCTTCTACTTTGGCGACTATGGCCATATCTCTGTTCAAGGAGCTTATCTGACATACCAAGACACATTCTTGGCAATCACAGGAGGGTCTGGTATATTTGAAGGAGTTCAGGGACAAGTCAAGCTTCATCAAATTCAGTTCCCTTATAAGCTTTTCTACACTTTCTATTTGAAGGGTATTGCTGATTTGCCTAAGGAGCTTACTGGTAAGGCTGTCACTCCTTCCCTGTCCGTTGAGCCTTCTCCGGCTGCTAAGGCTGCTCAACCTCATGCTGCTATCCCTAACTTCACCAACTGATCTTATGCTTAGCTTCTATATCACCTATTTCAGTTTTCTCTCAATAGATTGTTGTTATTATTATTGTCCTTATTGTTTTCTTTAAGCCTTGAATCCAATGTAATGATGCTTCATGCTTATTCATTCTACTATCATAATTTTTTTCTTGGGAAAATCGGGTGAGAAGTCTCTGAAAATTTTATAGACAAAAGGACCTATCATATTTTTGGGTTAAGGTGTAATTTTACCAATAAAGTTTTCCCGAGTAGAATCTGACACAAGTATAAGTTTGGGAATGGGCAAAAACACTAATAAATAATTTAAAAGGGTGCAAATTTACCAAAAACGTTAAATTTGATGGAATGACAGTTAAATTACTAGAGAAGGAAACTCCAACGGTGTTTGGTAACGGTTTGAGTGAATTTGCACCATTTTAAATTGTTTATTAGTATTTTTTCCCTTTACAAAATTTATTTATGTTAAACACCCATTGAAAAGACTTTGTTGATAAAATTGCACCTTAACCCTATATTCTTACATATAGAATTTTATATACAGAAAGTACTGTTATTCGAATTTAAATCATTTTGGCCAATACAATTTTTACACATGGACTCTGTCTCATGGTACAATTAAATTGTTTGTCTTCATGCAAACAGTGAAACTACAAAAGCAAAAGGAGGAACATGAAAGAATAACATCAGTCTAGCTAGTTGTAATTCTTTGACAAATATATGGGTATAATAATATAAAAACTCTAACAAGAACAATATTTAATAATTTTATAAAAAGTTAATAAAATTAAATGTATGTGCATGTCCCCATTAACTAGTTGAGATGATAAGGATTTCATTCATAATTTACAAGATCATGAGTTCAAATTTTATAGTTCATATAAGGATTTTGTTGGAATAATATGTTGCACTCTTCAAGTTTAAGAATGCTAAAGTCCAGATGTGTTTAAGACTCATCTCACCTAAACTTTTTATAGTCAAAATAAAATTAATGATGTGTTATACCAAAAAAAAATATATATTAAAGATGTGTTTTGAAACTCATTAGTTTTAGTGGAGACGTGATGCTGATGAAAGTAAAAGACATTGCTCCATAAAGAAGTGAACACAAGTTCAAATATCAGGAAACATATTTATTAGAAGATGTGAAAACCATTTACCCTATAAGCTTGAAGGGGAAAACCCCTGATCAAATTAAAAAAGAAAGTAAGGTGAGAATAATTTTATCTCAAATTATAAAAATCTATTTTCAACAAGTTTCTAAACATAAACATAGATGTTCTCTCACATGCTACAAATATATGAACGAAAATGTGCTTAACTATTTGAATCCCCTGTTTTGATTTTGTGTGGGTTGTTTTATTTGTGGGGGCGGGGAGATTCCGGCTATTTGACCTTTTTACCTCTCATTAATTAATTAATAATCATTTTGCCCCTGTTTGAAACCTATACATCAATCTTCCCATGTTTAGTCAATTACATGGTTTTTTAGTCGATTACATCATGTAATCGACTAAAAAAAACCATGTAATCGATTACATCATAAAAAAAAATTAGGTTAAAACTTTGGAAGGCTATAACCAATGTTTTGAAACGCGGACCCGACCGGACCGGCCGGTTTAGACCGGAAACCGGCCGGAAAACCGGTCCGAGTTAGGGGTGGAACCGGAGTTCCGAGTTGACCCCGAGTCAACTCGGTCAACTCGGCCTAAACCGGCCGAGTTGACCGAGCCGAGTCTAAGTTTTTTTTTTTTTCAAAAAAATTGCCTAGAACCACGGCGAGAAAAGAGAAAGGAAGAGAGAGAGAGATCTGATCATGCTGATTGTGTGAACAAATCAAGTTCGATGAAGTCGGTTTCTCAACATCGAAGGCCTTGATGGTGGTGGTGGACGCCGCCATGAAATTTACAGAGAGAGAAGCAATCAACTGAGACAGACGAAAACAGAAACCATAGACTCGAACCAAACCAGATCGGGCGTCAATCAGACCTCCTCTTCGTTGACGATGGTGCCTCATATTCGCTGAAGGTGAAGATGGCGCCTCACTTTTTTTTTGCTCAGAGATGGCGCCTCACCGATGAAAGATGGGAGGAAGAATAACGTTGATATAGACGAAAGAAGGAAGAAACGTTGGATATAGATGAAAGAAGGAAGAAATAATAAGGCTGCAACTTCATACCTACCCACACTTCGTAGCCCGTGAACTCCTTTTTCAAAAAGAAAAAAAGCAATATAATATTACCAAGTTTACATCCGTGTTCAGTGATGGACCTAGATAATAAGGCTGCAACTTCCTACCTACCCACACTTCGTAGCACGTGACTGATCTCTTTTTTTATTTATTTACAAAAGCAATATAATATTATAAATGTTTACAGCTGACTGATAGGAAATAGGGGAAGGAAGGAACTCAAGGAAGAGATCAGTCTAACAAAATATGTGGTTTAAAATGTGAATATTTTTTTATTGTTTAACAAAATATTTATAATTAAATTATATTTTTTAATTAATACCGGTCTGACCCGGTCTGACTCCAGTCTGACCCACTGACCCTTAACCCAGTACCCTCACCGGTTCAGTGACCGGTCCGATTTTCAGAACCTTGACTATAACTTCTGGCTCGAGAGTCCGAATCAAGTGATTTTTTTTGGTTCCACATAACTTTTCAAAATCTACGCATTGAAATGATAATTTTTTTTTTGAAAATAAAAAATAACAATAAAAATTAAATAACATCATCCACAAAAATGAAATATGCAAAACTATTATGTGATCTAATAAAAAAGAAAACATCATATAAAAGGAAACAATTCATTATATTTATATTTGTAATACCCTCAAATCTGACTTAGGGTAATTTCCCTTGAAAAATGATAATTTGCAATTAGGTCCCTAAGACGTTTGAAGATTTGCAAATAGGTCCCTAAATACATTATGGGTTATAAATACCCCCGTAGATGCTAAGATAATGCAGGAGACATGAAAACAAAAATGTCAATACAAAAGTATGAAGGTAATGAGGTGTTCTAAGTATGAAAATTATCAACTTGTGATAATTAAGTAATTAAGTAATATTGGGCTAATTACTTAAGCATAAGTAAAGGAAATTATGAAATAATTATGTAAAGCTCAAAAAATTAGTGATTTTTGTTTTAAAATTAGTAGAAACATGTTTACTAATTAATTGGAAATTTTGGAGAAAAATAGTTGAGTTTAGGTATTTTTGAGCCTAAAAACAAGTATGGACCAATAGGGAAATTTTGTAAAAATTATATAAAAATAATTATTAAATAATTATTTTATATAATATTAATTAATTATTAATTAAATAAAAACGAAAAAAAAAGGGATCAGATTTTGACCGAAATTGCAAGTGGAAGAAGATAAGAATTTTAATCAATGTAATGTGCAAGTTGTAATATTTTAGTATTATAATTAATTAAAGCAAAAAAATGTGAATAGTGATTTAATAATTAGGAAACGGATCCTATCTAGAGATCTAGGAATGAGATTTCCAAAGTCAGGGAAAAATAATGATCAGTGGAATTTTGTCTTCCGTTATACTCTTCCGGGAGAAAATTCTGAAGTCGTTTGTGCATTTCCTAATAAAACAAAATAGGGAAAAATGCATATAGGTATATTTTGGATATAAGGAAAATAAATTCTAACTCAACATCTAGGCATGAGTTTGAATGAAATGCATTCTGAAACCGGACGCGTTCGGACACGTTTTCGAGAAAGACTCAACTGGACTGTTGGAGCCCTATATGGAATCAAAATATAGATTAAATTGGACATTTATACTAAGTGAGAATATGTTTTCAGAGATATGAATCCAGAATTTTGAGATTTCTCCGAAATCACGCGAATCGGGTACCGATCGGAGAAATCGGTTTGAAAGCTTCTGGAAGGTGACACATGGCCACCTCCCATTGGCCAAACCCTTGACTTTTGGGGCCAAAATTTCGTGCAAGGGCTGCTTGGAGGAGGATGAGCCACCTCCCAAACCCTAAAATGCATGGTTGTAATTGAATGGAAGTTTTGGAGAAAATTACCTAAGTTGGCCCAATCTTTTCTATAAATAGGGGGCATTGCTCTTCATTCTTCACACCATTCCCTTGTGGATTTTGAAAGTTAGTGCGAGCTTTAAGCTTTCGTAGTTCTTTCTATAGTTAGAGTAGTAATGTTAGAATAGCCTTTAAATTTTCAAGTATGATTGGATATCATATGGGAGGGCTATTTTAGTCTTTATTTTCGAAAATCAAAATGGCGTCGAAGTTCTGGCAAAATTTCAGAAGAAAATTTGTCGAGTAACGAAGTCTTGCGAAATTCCGCCAATTAGGGGTATAGGGGCAAAATGGTAATTTTTACCCAAAATGCCAGATATAGTACCAAATCACTAATAAAAGTGATATTACTCTTATAGGACGTCAGAAATCCTGATTTGCTGCCGTTACGCTGTCCAACGTGCCGCTGTTGGACGTTTTCACGTTTTTCCGTAAAAAGTACGTTTTCAGCCCAGAAGTACTTAACACCGTCAACGAAGGTACGTTCGCGTACTGGTAACCTTAACGCTGATGTTTATCGTATGCGTATATGTGTTATGTGTAGTATATGTGATAGATGATGACTTTATGTCTGCTGTATGTTTATGTAGTATTGGTGTATGTACGTCCTCGTACTGTAACATTAACTCTTATGTTTATGGTATGCATATATGTGCTATGTGTATTGTTATGGTATGTTTATTGAATGCAAATATGTTAGAACAGTTTGGTGCCGAAGGAAAGGCTAGTCTATGTGGGTAAGCCATTAAGTCGCCGTGAACTCGGTGAGGCCCCCATGATAGACACTTACCTGGCCATTCTGTTCGGTTTACGGAAGTATGTACGTCCGCGTACTGTAACACTAACTCTGATATTTATGGTATGCATGTATGTGCTATGTGTAGTGTATGTGGTAGTTGATTGCTCTGTGATATGTTATGTACTGTTGATATGTTCACGTTTGCTAAGGGCCACACATTATATGTGCTATTGGGATTCGATCGCTATGGGCCAAACGTTGCTAAGGGCCATACGTTGCTAAGGGCCACACATTTTATGTCTGTTAGAATACGTTGCTAAGGGCCACACATCCGCTCGGGGGCTTATGTGCTATTTCGATGATTTTAAATGAAAAAAATTGTATACCGCTTTTAAAAGTTGGGATGTTACAATGGTAGCATGTCTTTGCACGGCCCATACCTAAGTTTATATATTAAAAATGTACAAGAGTATTTCAAAAGTATAACACCTGAATTGAGAAGTCTTCACCGCGATTCCTAGGCGTTCCTAGCGTGCTTGTCCTTCTCCTCGAACCTCGGTCCTCCCGATCCCGAAGCTAAGTTAAGAGCCGGAGTCCATGCATCGAACCCCGAGTAACGGTTAACCTCATGATTACATACATCATATATGTACAATGTACATTCTTAGACTTTTGGCAACATTTACTACTATCGGACATAGGGTATACATATCGATATGTATGGCAATAACAATACAATCGGATGACGAGACAATCATACAATCGGATGATAGATAACAAGATGAATGGAGTACAAACAATAGAGACAATAGTACAGTCAAAGTACAGAACAATAGTACAATCGGAGTACAGACAATAGTACAATCGGAGTACAGGCATGACAGACAATAGGCATGACAGAACAACAGTACAGTCAGAGTACAGGCATGACAGACAATTGGCATGACAGACAATAGTACAGTCGGAGTACAGACAATATACACATATGCATACAATAAACATCAGAGTTAAGGTTACCAGTACGCGAACGTACATTCGTTGACGGATTACGGCATTTCCGTCGGAAATCGTACTTTTACTAAAAAGCTAAACGTCCAACAAGTGGCACGTCGGGCAACAGAACGGCAGCAGATCAGAGTTTCTGATATCCTATAAGGGTAATATCACTTTCATTAGTGATTTGACATTACAACTGGCATTTTAGGTAAAAATTACCATTTTGCCCCTATTCCCCTAATTGGCGGAATTTCGCCAGCACTTCGTTACTTTGGCTCCGATTTTCCAAAATTTTGCCAGAACTTCGACCCAATGATAATTTTTGAAATTCTAGACTAATATAGCCCTATCATATGATATTCAATCATGCTTGAAAAATTTAAAGGCTATACTAGCAGTACTACTCTAACTATAGAAAGAACAACAAAGCTAAAAGCTCGGTACCGAAAACTTACCCAGAGCTTCGCTTCAATTTTCCTCAGAGCACTTCTCTCTTCTTTCTCTCTCTATTTTCGGTTTGGAGCTCTTCAAATGGTGTGAAAATTTCAAGAGGGATAGCTTCCTATTTATAGAATTTTCAAGGGATATAAAGGGAATTTCTCAAATTGTTTTCAACTCTTGGATCAAACTTCTTCAAGAAGGCAAGATCTCAACCCTTGGAGCATTTGGTCGACATGCATGGCTGAGAGGGCAGCATCCAATTGGTCCAAAAGTGGTGACTCAAGCTTACTTTATGCCCGGTCCGATAGAATTTCCCCGATCGGTACCCGATTCGCGTAATTTCGGAAAAATCTCAAAATTCTGGATTTACAACTTTGAAGCCATTTCCTCACTCATTAGAAATGTCCAAGTTAACCTAAATTTTGATTCCATATAGGGCTCCAACAAATCACCAAGTTCCTCGAAAAGCGTGCCTGGCCACTTTAACGAATTTCTGGAATCATCAACTGGACAAAAATTCACCGATTCCAAATATGTCCAGATAATTTCAAACACATTTCTAGATGTTGAGTTAGAATTTATTTTCTTCGATTCAAAAATGTGCCTATCTCGCATTTTTCCCTATTTCGTCCTATTAGGAAAATGCTCTACAGTGCCTCTAATTAACTTCCGGAAAAGGTCACTTAAAGGTAAAAACTCACTGATCAATATTTTACCTTGACTTTGGAATTCCCATTCCTGGTTCTCTAGATAGGATCCGTTTCCTATTTATTTGATTACTATTCACTATATTTAATTATATAATATAATAATAACACTTTTGCAAAATATCAAGATATTATTTCTCGATTCTTATCTTCAATTTTCCTTGCTCCAATTCGGTCAATCATCTGATCCTTCCTTTTTTTTTCGTTTTATATTTTATTTAATATAAAATAATTATTTAATAATTATTTAATATAATTTCTTACATAATTTTTCTATTGGTCCAAACTTGTATTTAGGCTTAAAAATACCTAAACTCATCTATTCTTCTTCAAAACTTCCAATAAATTATCAAACATGTTTTTACTAATTGTAAGCCAAAAACCACTAATTTTAGGGTTTTACATAATTATCTCCGAATTTCCTTCGTTTATACTTAAGAAATTAGCCAATAATTACCTAGTTACTTTCTTATCAATAGTTGATAATTTTCTTAATTAGAATGACTCATTACCTCATAACTTTTGCACTGATATTTGTGTGTTCATGTCTCATTCATTATATTAGCATTTACGGGGGTATTTTGATCATTTCAATACTTTTTGAACATTCCTTCTCAATTTTTCCAAGTTTATAATTTATTAAATTACTAAAATTAGGGACAATATAATCTCCTAATTTTAATAATTATTTCACCTGCCTTCTAGGATTTTTCATAATATTTTCTAGGCCACTTATGCCCATAGGGGCATTTTGGTAATTTTGGCACTTTATTCCCTTTAATTCTCATAGTATTTTCCTTAGAAAATAAGATAATTATAACTTATATTTGAAACCTTATATTCACCTATTTCCAATAGGTATTATTTATTAAAATATAATATTCCAGATAAATAATTATCCGGGTATTACAAAAAAGATCAGAGACGTAAGGGGACGCGAACTGGACGGCAGCAAATAAAAAAACAGAATGCAGCAGGGAAGCAATTCAATAAGCAGAGGAAGACGAGACATAGAACGGAGAGTAGCGCTGAAATGGATTCTGACGGCAACCAAGGCTGTTCTATCCCGAGGCGCAACCTTCAGTCTCTCACGTTACAACAGCTGGCTGAAAAGCTAATCTGTGTTCTTCCTCCTTTCTCTTCATTAAATCTAGATTTTGTTATAGCCATGTGTGGCTAAATTTTCTTTTCAACACCTGATTCGGACACCCGAGGCCAAAGTTATGGCCTTCCAAAGTTTTACGACTAAATATCGTAAATTTTGTACTATATTACACTCACTTGACTTAATTTGGACTCAAATTTTTATGTCAGTGCATACATCTCAAAAAGTTATGTGGAATAAAAAAAAATCACCTAATTCGGACTCCCGAATCAGAAGTTATGGCCTTCCGAAGTTTTAACCTAATTTTTTTTATGATGTAATTGACTACATGGTTTTTTTAGTCGATTACATGATGTAATAAACTAAACAATGACAAATTGGTGTATAGATTTCGAACATGGGTAAAATAATTATTAATTAATTAATAAGGGGTAAAATGGTCAAAATGCGGGAGATTCCCCTATTTTGTTTCCTATGCGGCTAAGCCTCAGCAACATGCCAACATCTCTCTGTGCTGTGTTCTTGTTGCCTGATTCAAAAATTATACAAAAAAAAAAAAACTGAAATAATTAATATGGCTAACATGTGATGGAGTAGAAGAGGAGTATTTCCATTGATATCTCTCTCTCCGTTAGATATCTCCACGGTTAGATCATGTTTTAATGGTTGAGATTTATTTTATTTTACCATGAGAGATTTTTATCATATCAAATATAATAAAAACATCACATGATAAATAGAATAAATCTTAAGAATTAATATAGGGTTAAGGAGTAATGATACACATGGGCTTTGTCTCAGGGAGCGCCCAGCACCACGGGCTTTTTTGGGGACCAAAAATACACATGTGGTTAGCTTATAGGAGCAAAAGTCACACACTTCCTTCATATAGTGGATGTTGACCGTTAAGTGGGATTTGTTGACTGTTAGTGCTAACATGGATGATGAATTGGAGAGAGAAGAAGCCAAATGGGTTGAAAAATTGCTGACTGTGCAATGTTAAAAAAATTGGGAAAACAAAAAACAAAAAATCACTGACACATTTTGGACTGAAATGAATGAAGGAAGCTTTGTCGATTTCCTCTCCCACCTTCTCGCCGGCTGCCCAGATCCACCGCCATTCTCCGGCGTCAAGCCCCTCCACCCTGAGCTTCCACGGCATCAGACCGCTTACCACCAAGGCAAACCTTATCTTCACTCAGAAAAGGACCATGGCGGCGCATAGAGGGTTGGTGGTTAAGGCGGAGCTGAATCCATCGGTGGTGATCAGCCTCAGCACAGGGCTGTCGTTGTTCTTGGGGAGGTTCATGTTCTTCAACATCTAGAGGGAGAACATGGCGAAGTAGGTGCCGGAGCAGAACGGATTGACGCATTTCGAGGCCGGAGACACGAGGGCGAAGGAATACGTTAGCCTTTTGAAGTCTAATGACCCCATTGGATTCAACATCGTTGACGTCTTGGCTTGGGGCTCCATTGGCCACATCGTCGCTTACTACATCTTGGCCACCACCAGCAACGGCTATGATCCGAAGTTCTTCGGCTGAACCCTAACTTTCTGAACCTCTGTTTTCTTAATTATATTCTTATCCCCTAGCTGTATAGTTTCTTCTTATGATCTATCATACTTTGTTCCAAATCTAGCTCTATCATCAAACGAGAACAACTGATTGCTTTTATAAAATTGATGATAAGTTTAAAAAATTTGGTTGATTTCTTCGGATACCTGTTAGATGCACCCCTTTTTCTTACTTGAAATTATTTATCCTCATGGATTTTGAGTTTTCAAAGATGTTAGCTTGATCTCCCAAGTTTTGTAATTTTAAGATGGATTTTCGTTGGGGACTGGAGTTCATCTTAGCAGATGGTTTTCTTCGATCTGGAATCCGCCGCCTTATTCGCGATTCATCTTAGCAGATGCTAGCTTGATCAATGCTATCGCGATTCATCTTCTCTAGAGTTCACTATTCGCTTTGAATCCAGAAAATTCCTTGTGGTTTAACATTGCAGTCGGCGAGAGGGTGGGAGAGGAAATCGACGAAGCTTCCTTCATTCATTTCAGTCCAAAATGTGTCGGTGATTTTTTGTTTTTTGTTTTCCCAATTTTTTTAACATTGCACAGTCAGCAATTTTTCATCCCATTTGGCTTCTTCTCTCTCCAATTCATCATCCACGTCAGCACTAACGGTCAACAAAACCCACTTAACGGTCAACATCCACTATATGAAGGAAGTGTGTGACTTTTGCTCCTATAAGCTAACCACATGTGTATTTTTGGTCCCAAAAAAAGCCCATGGTGCTGGGCGCTCCCTAAGGCAAAGCCCATGTGTATTATTGCTCCTTAACCCATTAATATATAATCTAATTGTGGAGACATTCAATGGAGATGAAATTGAGAGAGAAATCAATGGAGACATTCTTTTCTTGCCTGGGATGAAGCAAATCGAACTGATCATCATTGGTAGCTATTGAGATTCAATTCATTCCGCCTGATTGAACGCCTGGGAGATGAAGCAAATCCAACTAATCAATTGTACCTTTTTATTGAACGCCACAATTTTTTACCAGGGATTGTGCCTAAATAAAACTACTTTCTTAAATTATTGAATAGCTAGTAACCTATAAAACGTATAAACTTAATAATAAGTAGTTAATGATGAAAAAATATTTACGCAAGAGACTCTCTCCTTTATGGAGTTTCTCTACCCCTTTGCTAGGGTTTTTCTTACTTGGTGCTTTGGTTGCGTACGTGAGTGGCGGGTTTCCGTCGGCGTGGGGGCTCTTGGTTTTTTGGGGTTTGGGTTGTTATTTCTATGTTTGTTGTGAATGTCATTTGGATCAGAATGATGGAATTTAAGGGAAGGAGAGCAAGTTCAGCCATGTAAGGTGGGTAGAAGCAATGTGGAGGATGGGAAATCAAAGGGAAAGTGCATGTAATGATGATATCATCGTCGATGTCGTTCATAAGGGGGAGGTCGGTGTTGAAGTGGAGATTGAAGATGAGAGCAGCGGCGCTTTTGACCTCAATCTAGTAAGTTTGTCTATCTTATTCTCAACAATTTGGCTTGGCTTGCGAAGAATCTTGGTTCTTCTTCTCACATCTAGTGGCTTTTGGTTGGGGTTTGAGAGGTGGCCACGGTTGGAGTCTCTCTGGGCTGTTGGATCGTTACACTTGGTGACGGAGCTCTTCTCCATGCGACAGTTGTTGCAGTTGTTGCGTGGTGATGGTGAATATGCTCGGTAGCAAATGAAGTCTTGAATGGAACGAGACTGTTAGGATGGTTCTTTGAACCCTTATCCCTTATTGCTGGCATGATTACCGGTTTCTCTTCACTCCTTTGGCAGCGGCCACGCATCTGGCTTTGGGAAGAAAGATGTTTTTTTTGGTTGCCCATCGGTTCACCGAAACCTTTGGTGAGCCTTTTACTTGTTGTGTTTTATTTTGGACCTACTTTAATATATTTTAGTAATATAATCTATTTGTCACGGAAAAAAATAGTTGATGATGTATGAAAATGAGAAATTAAACCAGAAAAATAAAGAAGCACTAAGAGATATTCTTATATAAACTTGATTTGCTATGTTAAGGAAACACTTCAGGTCTGATCTAGAATATTTTAATCTAATGTGGCATTTGTGAGAGGAAAAAAAATCAACACTCCATTTACTCTTTTTTTTTTTCCCTAAAAGAATTTGATCAATTTATTTCAATCTCTCTCCTCCTCTTCATGACTTCATCCAAACCTTTTCCCCCAAAAGCCATGTTCTTTTCTCTCTCTTCATTTTTTCCTCAAATCATATGTTTATATTTAAATGTATTGGAAACTGATGGCAAAAACCAATTAAAATTTTGTTTTCATTAATTTTTTTTTATCTTTCCCTTACTCCATTTTTGAATCACATGTCGAACCATATATATGGATCTAGTCCAACCTTACCCAAACCTCACGAAAGGTTGCCTGGACATTACGTAGGCCTAGTCCAAGCTTTACCCTTGCCCATTGCTTGTCGAGCAATGCCACCACCTTGCCCAAACGTTGCCCAAGCTTGCATGAACTTAGTCTGTGCTCACCAAGCCCTATCCAGTTCAGGGAACTTAGGCCCTATTTGTTACCAGGAAAGTTTGAAGAGGGAAAAGAAAGGAAGGGACTGAATGGAAAGGAAAGGAAGATTGAGAGGGAACTTATATGAGTGTTTTATTTGGTAGACACGAGAATGAAAATGGAAAATGATAATTTTTTTTAAAAAAATTAAAAGATGAGATATGAAATCTCTAAAATACTCCTATGCAAAAAAAAAAAAAAAGAAAAAAAAGAAGAAGAAGCTTCCTCCCCAACATCAATCACCATCTCTGATTAGCATCAACACCTTCACAAAGTAAAAAATTGAGATCAACATCCACGGTCAGAGTCAGGGGAAAAATTCAGATCAAACCCTCTTTTGTCTTTGGTCCATTCTTTGGTCTTTGAGATTTCTATTTTGTAACTCTACCCACGTCTTTGCAACTTGTGCCTCTCTCTCTCTCTCTCTCTCAACTACAGAACATAGACCACAAGACAGAAACAACAGAGCAACAAAAAAAGTGAAATAGAGAGTGCGACGGAGTTGGCGGGGGAAGAGAGAGAGTGCGACGGCGTTGATGGTGAAGGAAGAAGATGAAGGGGCTATTTGGAAATTCCTCACATGGGAACATCAAATCCCACTGATGTTTGAAGGAACCACTCTCCCACGTTTAAAGAAAGATCGCCAGGTAAGGTTGGACTAAGTCCATGCATAGTTCGACCAAACTTGGGTGAGACCAAATGTTTTTTGGGCTATTAAATTGTAGTATTGTCTTTCTCAATATCCAAGTGTACGTACATACACCAATGGCTCATACAATGGTGGCTTTGGAAAGTGCTCTCATCATGTGTAATTGTCAATCTCATCATCAAGCTATAACACATGTCTTTCTCCATGTAAGCATTTCCAAATCTTGATATTTTAGCACGGATATGAATTACTTGGAAATCTTGGAATACATTTACGAAATTTGCGACCAATTATTAGAACCTAAGAATATGTGCACACACATTATATTCTTTATTTATTTTTGTTCAAGCAGACACACATACATATATATTCAATACAAATAGTGTAACATATATAGATGCTAGGATATATAAACATAAATTAGTTATCACCTCACACATACAGCCTATATAATAATTTTAGTGCAGTTTAGCGTCCTAACTTTCCTTTAGCTTGGGACTTTGAGGCCCCATCTATCTTGTCTTCCGCCCTTGTGACTTCGAGGCCTCTCCCTTCTTCACCAAATCTTTTAAAGGCTCACTAATAAGGTTTTTATATTTGTGGAATTTGAACACGTAATCTTGTAGTTATAAGCTAACTGCTTTACCAAACTAGATCAACATTTTTTGGTTATAATGAGTACATTTTTGAAAACATTCATTATGAGAACGGACTAGTTTCAGACTTTCAGGCTTCATTCACTCTTTTATTTTTTGGTCAACATTTTTTTTTTTGATACAATTTTGGTCAACATTTATTACACTTAGCTTGGGCTTTGAAACAGACTTTTATATGGGCATCAGTTAGCAGTTCATGGGCTTTTAGTATTACCCCAAAATAACTCTTAATGAATATTTAGGCCAGCTGTTTTAGGCCTTTCTGTTAGCCCTTATATGTCTCTGGTGTTTATATCTTTGGGCCAGGGCTAATGGATTATTTTCCCAAGAAAGTCTCTCACCCGGAAAAGAAAAGAATGACAAAAGGTCCGTGGCTTCAATTATTTTATCTTTATACTCGATTTTCCTCTGTTTTTTAAAATAAACAAATATTTTTATACAATTTAAAAAACAAATATGTAACCTATCAATTTTCTCTTTTGTTCGAGGAATTGATCAGTATATTTTCTTATTATCCATTCCAGATTAGAGGGAAAAACAAAATCAGATTCATACAATATCATTTTATTTCTCCACTTCCATAGGCACCAGCAATATACACACTTAAAAATAAGGTTATAGATAATTGTTTCCATTCATTGTCCCTAATCATGAACCATATAAGGTTTATTTGGATTAAGGTTGCTAAGCTTAACTTTTTTTGAATGGGATTTTGCAAACTAAAGTTAAAGTAAAAGCTAATCAGTTTAATATGATTTATATTTAAATAACCTTTTAAAAAAAGTCAATTTAAAATAAATTTGTTTGAATGATATATTAAAAGAAAAATCCTATCAAGATACATTTAAAATAGGAAAAAGATAAATCAGGGAGTCAAATATTATAAATCTTAAGTTAGACTTGTGGAAGGAATTTGAGAATTGAAAATGCTCAAAATGACCAATCTGCCCTTGACAACATTTGGGGAGTTGGACATGTCAATATTTATACTAAATTTGTTAATTGTAATTCTTAAAATGTTATTCTCTATACCTAAGTTGATCATGCATCGCAAGTAACAGCTTCAATATACATATTGACAACTTAAGTTCTTCAAATACTAACAACAAAGTAACATTTTGAAGCAACACATGTCAGATGTCACTTACTACTTTGATATAGAGAATAACAATATAAAAATTACAATTAACAACTTCAATATATATATTGATAACTTGAACTCTCCAAATGTTGTTAGGGGCAGATTGATCATTTGTAGGCATTTGCAAATTCTAGATTTCTCCCACAAGTCTGACTTGGTATTTGTGATATTAAACTCTCTGATTTGTCTTATCTCTATTTTAAATATATTATTTTTGGATTTTCCCTATATTAAAAAGTCAGTTTTAGAATATTCATTTTTTAAAAAAAAAAACTATAACTTAAAAATGTTTCTTCAACCTTAAAGTGGCTTGTGTAAAAAGTCACTTGTCTTACAAATTATGTCAAACATCAATTTTTTCATCCAACTATTTTCAAAGTTCCAACTATCTTCTAAGGGCCCGTTTGAAATAGCGGTGGTAAAAGTGACTTTTGTTTCTGATGGATTTTGTCTGATGTAATTTGTGTTTGGGATAGCGGTGACAAAAGTGGCTTCAAGATCTGAAGCAAGGAGATGTGGCTTCACAAAAAAAGTAGCTTCAAGGTCTGAAGCTCATCAAACAGTGATGTCATCCCAAACACTCAATTATCAGGTTTTCCCTCTTGATGAGCTTTTTTCCCCATCTGATGGATTTATTTTCCCATCAGATGTTATCCCAAACACACCCTAAGACTTCTCAATGCTATCCCAAACAATCTCATGGGTGATAGATGGTAGTTCTGCCCATAATCAAGAAATAATGTATTTTATCTATACAATCCATATGAGTGAAAAAATTTATTAAACAAGGCTTGTTATTATTATTTTGTAGGATTAAGTGCTCTAAAAACTCTGTAACAGTTTGCGTCTAAAACTAAAAGATCATTTTCCAAGTTAACGGTTGGTTGAAGCAATTTTTGCTCTAGTTTACTCTTATGGTTTTTCTTCTATAGTTTGAGAAATAATTTGCTTACTCAATATTACCTGGATGACTCGCAATAAGGCCTTTCATCATGGATACCGTGATTCTCCTTTGACCATCATTTAGGAAGTTTGACAAATTATATCATTCTTAACTTTAGCCTACAATGACTTATCTTTTGGTTAAGACACTGCATTCTTTGGACGCGGCTTCGGTCCTCTTCCACTATGGTCTACTCCCGTCCTCTTCTCCCAAAACTGCACCGTTTTGGTGCAAAATAGGTAAGGTGTTGTCCTCTTTTTTTTTTTTAGGTACTGACAGGTACTAAAAAAATATTTTAGGATATTGATGGGTATTAAAAAAATATGATAGGTACTTCATGATCTTGAAAAATTATTTTAGGATGTTGAAAAATATTTCAGGGTACTGACTGCTACTCAAAGGATACTTCAGGATGCTGACTGAGGATATTGGTTGGTACTAAAAAAATACTTCATGATCATGAAGTATCCTTTGAGTAGCAGTCAGTACCCTGAAATATTTTTCAACATCCTAAAATAATTTTTCAAGGATCATGAAGTATTTTTTTTAGTACCGATCAGTATCCTAAAATATTTTTTTAGTACCTGTCAGTACCTAAAAAGAAAAAAAAAGACAACACCTTACCTATTTTGCACCAAAACGGTGCAGTTTTGGGAGAAGAGGATGGGAGTGGACCATAGTGGAAGAGGACCGAAGCTGCGTCCGCATTCTTTATCTAATTCCTTTTTCTCATTCAATGTTGAAGGTTAGGACATTAACTTTTACAAATACAAAGGTAATAAGTACTAATGTACTATTGTCATAGAATCATCTGTCATAAGCAAGGTTCTGAAACTCGGACCGGTCACTGAACCGGTCAGGGTACTGGGGTTAAGGGTTAGTGGGTCAGACCGGAGTCATCCCGGAGTCAACCCGGGCTAGACCGGTGAGGTATAAAAAATTGGAAAATAATTAATTTCTTATCACACCAACCTAAATTTGACATACTATATATCATTTCAATATTTTAGATTAGTAGCAAAATAACTATATACTTCAATACTTGTGACATATTCAGATATTCCTAACAATTTTCTTTACAACCTACATTTGAGACAACATATTCATGTTAGCAAAATATTAAAAACAAGTATATGATGACAAAATATTCTCAAGCTGAATCATTTTTAACACCAGAATGTGTGGGAGGATTGCTAGACTCGAGATGAACAAAGCTCTTTCACTGTTTCACCTGAAGAAATAAACGGTAGTGTGAGGCAAAATTTCAAAAAAAAAAAAACAACATAAAAAAAAAAAAAAAAAAAAATTGTTTGACCGGGTCAGACCGGTTTAACCCGTCCGGGTCACACCGGTTTAACCCTAAACCGGACCGGTTTCACGGCCGGTTGACCGGTTCCCGGTCTGAACCGGCCGGTCCGATCCGGTTTCACAAACCATGGTCATAAGAGTAATTTTCTCAAAATTTTAATAGAGAAATCAATCGACAACATGTCTCAATTTTCTTTTCAAGTGTCTTAGAAACTCATAATTATGGATCCATATAAATTTGGCCTAATAAAGCTGACTCCAAGCCACAATGTATTGTGTCAATAAATGCTAGATACATTCATATTATTTCTTGTTCAGGGAGGGGAAGAGGTGTCTCCATTAACACTTCTGTCCACTTTTTTGAAAGTGGAGCTTAATCAGCAAGAGAGGGGTGAATTGGGGATTATAAAAACTTTTTCGGTTACTCTGTTTTTCGGATATGAACCAGGGATAAAAACAGAGTGAAGAGAAGAGTAGCAAGACACAAGGATTTATATTGGTTCGGTCTAACCTCTTGACCTACCTCCAGTCCCCAGACTCTTTGGGATTTCTCACTATAACAATTGATTACACACTCTGCAACTCAAGAGTAATTCTCTCACTATAACTTACTCCCTCTTACAAGTTGTAATCAATAACTCAATCTCCAAGTCCCCTTGACTTGAGATACTTTACAATAAATGAATTACAATCAAGAAACTCTCTCTAAGAGTAGATAAGATAATAACTGAAGTATAGATGTATCAAAAGATACTTTTCACAAGAAAACTCAAAGAGTAATTGAAACTTGAATGATTTTTGTTTTCTCACAGATTGGTTGTTGAGAGAAATTGAATGCATCTCTATTTATAGTTATAGATCATTAAATGACCGTTATAAATCCTAATGTGACCGTTGCCAACATTGGAGGATGATTAGTGAAGGTTTTGGTTTTCTTCTCTCTCTACTCTTTGGTTAATCCAGCTTTGCAGAGGTTCAGGGTTGACTTCCTGACTTTTAATCCGTTGGAAGAGCAAATGCTGGATGTGGTAATGGAACATTAATTCCTTCAAAACGTGTGGAGAATGATTGTTCAGAAGCATGGAAGTTTTCTGCACTTTTGCATTTAATATTCTGACTCTACTTTATGCTTTTTGCTAATTCTCCATTTAAACTTGTCTAAATCATCTGAAACTTACTAACAAACTGATTAAACATAGTTAGAAATAGTAATGAGTGATGATATAAAGTATTGGAATCAAAACACTTCGATTTCGCAAATTCGTTCAAATCGAAATTCAAATTCTGCGATGTAAACTCGAGTTTGTTCTTCAAAACTGGAGTTTTCATATTTCAGTAAAAGCCTAAACTCGAGTTTCCAAAAGTTAACTCGAGTTTTCTGATTCCAGAGAAGAACATCTCGATTTCGAGTTTGAACAAGTTTTGTGAACAGTGCAAAACTCGAGTTATTAAGTGACTAACTTGAGTTTTGGACTTTTGATGAGAAATCATGTTTTAGTCCAAAAGCTCAAAACTGGAGTTTCCATAGTGTTCAAAATTGGCAGAACTCTCTGCTTGGTCTAAACTCGAGTTTCAAAAATGAAACTCGAGTTTCCATGATTCTTATAAAACAATGGAAACTTCTCTGTAAGGCCGAAACTCGAGTTTCCAAAACTAAACTCGAGTTTCCTCGTTTATGAGAAAACATTGAAAAACTTTGTCAAAATGAACAATGGAGTTTTCACAAGTTCAGAATCGAGCATTGTTCTCTGTATGATGTGTTAGTTCTCAAATTGGTTTTGATGATAACGGACAATTGTAAACACAAGAGAAGTTTGTCTTTGTAAGTTGAAAACTTACTGTCAAAGGCAAACTCGAGTTTTGGTTGAAAACTCGAGTTTTGGCCTGACAGTGAAATGCTCAAGTTTTTACAAAGAAAGACAAACTCGAGTTTCGTTTTAAAACTCGAGTTTTGGCCATACAGAGAGCATTCAAGATTTTCGCTAAACAAAGCAAACTCGAGTTTCGTTTGAAAACTCGAGTCTTGTCAAGACAGAGAGCAACCAAGTTTTTCAATAAAACCAAAACTCCAGTTTCCATGGGAAACTCGAGTTTAGGCTTCTCTGAGTATTTTCTAAGATTTTCAAGAGTTCATGAAAACTCGAGTTCAGTATTAAAACTCGAGTTTCCATCGCCTGAGAACAATACTCATCTCTGATCTTGCATAAACTCATTCATGAAATAAATCAAGAACTTTAACATTTTCTCATAAAAGGAGAAAACTCGAGTTTCGGTTGAAAACTCGAGTTTGGCTCTAACAGAAGTTTCCAAAGTTTTCAAAAATATGAAAACTCGAGTTAAGATGTGGAAACTCGAGTTTTGACAAGGCAGAGAGCACTCGCCAATTTAGAACGTTTTGAAAACTCCGCTTTGAGATTTTGGACTAAAACATGATTTCTAGATAAAGTCCAAAACTCGAGTTAGTCACTTAATGACTCGAGTTTTTCACTGTTCACAAGACGTGTCAAAAATTCCAAATCACGATGCTCGACACTAAAATGAGAAAACTCGAGTTCCCGCTGAAAACTCGAGTTTCGGTCTTTGACAGAAAGAACGCTGGAGCATGAAAACTCGAGTTTGGATGAACTAACTCGAGTTTCCATCGCGAAATTTGAATTTCGCAAAGAATGATTTTGCAAAACCTTCATGTTTGATCTCAATACGTTATATCATCATTCATTACTACTCCTAACTATGTTTAATCAGTTTGTTAGTAAGTTTCAGATGATTTAGACAAGATTAAATGAATATTTGAGCAAAAGCAAAAAGCAAGTCAGAACATTAAATGCAAAACCCAGAAAAGTTGCATATTTCTGGTTAATCCGCCTGCACATGTTTGGAAAAGCAGAAAGGATGATTTCCACTTCCAGCATTAACTACTCCAACGGATTAATTCGCAGAGAGTCAACTCTGAACATCTATACAGCTGGATTAAGTGAAGATTAGAGAGAGAAGAAGGCCAAAACTTAATGTAATCAGCTCCCAACACCTCCAACGGTTATAATTGGGATTTCAACGGTCAATTAATGATCTCTACCTATAAATAGAGATGCATTCAATCCTACCAAACAAGCCAACAGAATGAGTTATCTCAAGTCAAGGGGACTTGGAGATTGGGTTATTGATTACAACTTGTAAAGGGGAGTAAGTTCTAGAGAGAGAATTACTCTTGAGTGCAGAGTGTGTAATCAAGTGATATAGTGAGAAATCCCAGAGAGTCTGGGGACTGAATGTAGGTCAAGTTGTTGGACCCAACCAGGATAAATTCTTGTGTCTTGCTTCTCTTCTCTAAACTCTGTCTCACCTTCATTTCCTACCCGATAAACAGAGCATACCGAAAAGTTTTAAGAATCCCCAATTCACCCCCCTCTTGGTGATTCAAGCTCCATTTACATGATGTAAACTCGAGTTTCCATCGGTAAACTCGAGTTTCCAACAAAGCTTGGAAACTTAGAGAACTCTCTGTGTAGCCAAAACTCGAGTTTCCATTAAATCAAACTCGAGAGTTTATTAAATCAAACTCGAGTTTGCTTTGTCTGTGAAAAACTCAGAAGCTCTCTGTATGGTCAAAACTCGAGTTTTCATATCCAAACTCGAGTTTACCTTTCATTGTAAAAACTTGAGCTATTCTCTGTCAAGACTCAAGTCCAAACTCGAGTTTCCAAAGTGAAACTCGAGTTTACCTTTGACAGTAAGTTTTTCAACTTACAAAGACAAACTTCCATCTATGTTTACAATTGTCCGTTATCATCAAAACCAATAGAGAACTCGTATCATATATAAGAAGACTATAAGCATCGTAGTCGATATTACAAGATGCGCGCGAACGTACCTTCGTTTGACGGTACTTCGGTACTTTTTGACGGAACAGCGAAACGTCCAACAGCGGCACGGCGGCGGTAAAACAGCGGTACGAGTCTACATATATCCTATAAGGATAAATATCATTTTGTCAATATTTGACATTATAACGGGCATTTTAGGTACAAATTACCATTTTGCCCCTATTCCCCTAATCGGCGGAATTTCACCAGCACTTCGTTACTTTGGCTCCGATTTTTCCCAAAATTTCGCCAGAACTTCGACCCAATCATAATTTTTCGAAATTCTATACTAATATAGCCCTATCATATGATATCTAATCATACTTGAAAAATTAAAGACTACTCTAGCATTACTACTCTAACTATTGAAAGAACTACGGAAACTAAAAGCTCGGTGTCGAAAAACTTACTCAGAGCTTCGCTGCAGAATTCCCCGGACTCCTTCCTCCTCCAGAGCCCCTCTCTCTAACTTCTCTCTAGGAAAGTTCAACTAGAGAAATGATTTTGGTGTGAAGAATGCAAAGGTGAAGGTTGCTATTTATAGACTTTTCTGGGGTTACTATTCATGCTTTATCAGACGGATTCTGGACCGTCGGATCGCACTTTGCCAAATGTCAAGATCCTCACCATGCCACTTGTCCAATTCGTCCTTCCCCCCTTAGGTGGCACAACACTGCATCATCATGATGATGTCACAAACTTGTTCAAGAAGGTTTTGTACCGATAAAACCTCGATCGGTGTTCCAATCGTGTAATCTCGGAAAAATCTCAAAATTCTGAATTCATAACTTTGAAGACATTTTCTTACTTATTAAAAATGTCTAAATTAAACTAATTTTTGATTCCATCCGGGGCTCCAAAAGTCAGTCTGAAGTTTACGGGAAAGCGTGACAGTTACAGAATGGAATTCCGGAATCATCAATCTCTGGACAAAAATTCACTGATTCCAAATATGTCCAGATAATTTCAAACTCATTCCTAGATGTTGAGTTAGAATTTATTTTCTTTAGATCCAAAATGTGCCTATCGCATTTTTCCCTATTTCGTCTTATTAGAAAAATGCTCTCCTAGGCCTCGGAATCAACTTAGGAAAAGTCTAAGCGAAGATAAAAATCCACCGATCAATATTTTACCTTGACTTGAAAAACCTATTTCGGGGCTCTAGATAGGATCCGTTTCCTATTTACACGATCACTATTCACTGTACTTACTTATAAGATTATTATATTACAAAATCCTATCATCTTATCCTCTTAAGATTTTCTTGTCCTTTTTATTATTATTATATTAATTTTCGTTTTAATTAATTAATTAATTAATTAATAATATATAAAATAATTATTTAATAATTATTTTATATAATTTTTTTACAAAATTTTCCTATTGGTCCATTCTTGTATTTAGGCTGAAAAATACCTAAACTTAACTATTTTTCTCCAAAATTTCCAATTAATTAACAAATATGTTTATACTAATTTTAGGCCAAAAACCACTAATTTTAGGGTTTTACATAATTATTTATGAATTTTCTTTGCCTATACTTAAGTAATTAGCCAATAATTACCTAATTACTTCATTATCACTTGTTGATAATTTTATTAATTAAAATACCTCATTTCCTCATAACTTTTACACTGACATTTCCGTTTCCATGTCCTCTGCATTATTTTAGGATTTATAAGGGTATTTTAGTCATTTTAATACTTTTTGAGTATTCTTCTTCAGTTTCTCCAAGTTTGCAATTTATCAAATTACCAAAATTAGAGATATATATATATACCCTTTCAATTTTAATAATTATTTCACTGATATTTAGGATTTTTCACAATTTTTCCTAAGTTTTTATACATTCAAGGGTATTTCGGTCATTTTGACCCCATAGTTCTCTTTCCTAATTTTCCTAAGAGATTTTTCCTTGTAAAATAAGATAATTATTACTTAATATTTGATATCTCATAACATTTTTGTCTATTTAACGTCTTAACAATTAGATTATGCTTTAATGAGTGAGATTTAATATTATGTATTAAATAATATTATAATATTAAATATAATAAAAATATACGATTATAATATTGTTACATTACATTCAATCTCACCCATTAAAACACAATTTAATGGTTGAGAGTTGAGATGTTAGGTTGAGAGAAAAGTTAGTGGAGAGATTCGTTTCCCGTGATTAGGGTAATATTCCTCTAGTCCTAAATATAAGATATAATTTGTGGTATAAATTGCACTACAAATTATATCTTATATTTAGGACCGGATGTAATATTTGCATTGCTCTATGATTTTTGTTCTAGACAATTACTTCACCTTATTTCATTAAGGTTTCTATTTTTTATATTGATGTTGTAACTATATGTAATTTATAAAACTCATATTAACTTTTGGGAAGATGATCTTCTCTTAATCCTTTTTCTCATTTTCCCTCATCAGCTCATCTGAGCCGTTGATTGAAAAGATGAGAGAAATATTAAAGTAGTATTATGATTGATTGGAAATATATGATTTAGAGATGATGAGAGATAATAAAAAAATGATTATGCGAGAAACCCAACCCCATTTTTTGCTGAATAAAAAAATTCATGTGTATGCGACGCCACGGCGTATATTTTGGCTCCGATCCCACCCCGCCTCTCTGTGATTGTCTCCATCTCTCTTCTTTTATAACTTTTTATTACTCTTACATACTTTTTTTTTTTAATGTCTCAGATGGATGACACCTATAAATTCTAAAGTTTATTCCTAATATTGATTTTGATTCTGCACCCTGCCAAGGCCTGTTTGGTTCCCCCCATTTTCTATTTTTTTTTTCCCCATTTGCTTTCAGCCACCAAACGGGCAAGGGGTGCTCGATGTGCCTTTGGTGCAGCGCCCCTCCTCCATTTTGGGATGCTTGTCAAATGTTTTTTTATATGAAATAAGTGACATTTTGACATCTTATGAACAAAAAAGTTAAAGTGTTTTTAAATTTTCAAAGATTTAAAACTCTAAAATTATGTATTTTTTTAATTTATAGTTTTAAATCCTTGAAAAATCATAAAATATTGAAAATAGCTTCATTTTTTTTGCTCATAATGTATCAAGATATCAATTATTTCATGTAGAATTTAATGATAAGAGAACCTTGAAGAAAAACATTTGAGAAAGGTCCGAAATTGAGGGGTAGCATAGGGCGCAACACCAAAGGTACTTCAGACACCCCTATCCACAACCAAACAGGGTCTTAAAAATTCTCCTTTGGCGTAGCCCCCACCTCCTCTCCTCTCCTCTCCCTCTCTCTATATATATGCACCTTCTCTTTCTTGCTCTCCCAGATCCAGAGCCTGCAATTCTTCACTCTTGTTCTTCCATTTTTCACTGTGAAAAGTGTAGGCACTTGATGAGATGGGGTTGTCCGATTACATAGAAGCATTAGAATCAGAACGCAGTAAGATCCTTGTCTTCTCCAAAGATCTTCCTCTTTCCTTGGACCTCGTTACCCATTGTAATTAATTAAACCTTTCTTTCTCATTCTCTCTGGGATTATTTTATTCCTTCTCTGATATGCGCTCCCCTGTTCTTTGTTTTTCTTTTTTTTTTTTTTGTGTTTTTAGCCATTGAAGCCTGTAGGCTACAGCTGCGTGGAAGGAGGAGAACGTTCCCGGAGCAGAATTTGAAGAGCGGACAATCATGGGACTTGGAAGGACCTGTTCTGGAGGAGTTCATACCCATCAAGATGAAAAGGATTTCCAAAGATGATGAAGAAGAAGATGAGCAACACTCACAAAAACCCAAGATTTTTAAACATCATAAATCGGATTGGCTTAGATCCGTCCAACTCTGGAATAATAATCCACAATCCACACTTAATGAGGTACTATACGAGACAAAGTTTAATATTTATATTCCTTGAATCTTCACCCCTATGATATGATATAATGATAAATAAGTGACATGATTAAATAACTTACCTACCTTCCTTAATTTCTGAAAAAAAAAACATCAATTCTATTTTATATTTAGTATCAGAGGGGAGGGAGTATCCATGTTTATAAAGTCAAGGAAAGAATAGTGATCAATTAATCCTGACTTGGTGACGGAAAAAAAAAATCTCAGGATATTCCTGGTCGGAAAACGTCAGTTTTGGAAGTAATTAAGGGAGATGGAGGTGCTTTTCAGCCATTTCACAGAGAAGCAACAAGTGTTGGAAAGACTACTACTGGATCAACGGCCAATAAAGCATCCTCCTCGCCAGCGCCGGCGCCTCCACCAGCCGCCGGGAGCAACAAGAAAGAAGGACACAATAATAATAATAAAAGGAAGCAACGACGATGCTGGTCTCAGGAGCTGCATAAGCGCTTCTTGAACGCCATTCACCAACTCGGTGGAGCAGATTGTGAGCAAATAAAAATCTCTTTGATCGCCAAAAAAGATTTTTTTTCTGTCTCAATCATCAATCAGTTTCGTTACATAGTGCTTAATAGGGCGAAGGAAGTTAATTAAACAACATTAAAATGTTTATATTTATGGTTTTTCATCTAATTTGCTTAACTTATAGATTGATATATAATCTAATGATGTACAACATAGGAGTATATACTAGTTTATTTAGATTCGCTTAACCTCTAAAAAAAAGTCAACTAAGTCTTATATTAAAGTAGTAGATTAGAATCTAAATTCCTCATTGTCTTGTGAATATATATATATATATATATATGGTTTTTCCAGCTGCAACACCGAAGCAGATAAGGGAACTTGTGAAGTTTGATGGCCTAACAAATGATGAAGTAAAGAGTCATTTACAGGTATCAGAAGAAAGAAGTTAGAACAATAAATATTTTAGTATTCGTATCAATCTTTTTTACGCTGATTCAAATCTGAAATTTGACGTATAATTATTTATGGCTATATATATGGGCAGAAATTTCGATTGCACACGAGGAGGTCAAGCCCATTGATACAGAACAATGGCGATTTGCAAATGGCTCCATTTGTATTGGTGGGGAACTTTATAGTGCAACAACCGCCGCCGGGACATGCAGCGGCGGTGGCTACTTGGAAGGCTTCGTCAGAGAAAGTGATGACAACGATATCGATGCAGCTGCCTGGGATTTATGCGCCGGTGGCGTCACATGCAACTGGGATGGAACGGGCAGCGGTTCCGGCGAAGGGTAAGGAGAGGAAATTGGATTGGGAGAATTGCTGTTGGGGACGTTCAAATTCAGAGGACAGCGAAATGGTGGCTGATCATTCAAATTCACCATCGTCTTCATACATATTTGAGGATAATATTCCAAAGACACAAAATATAAAATAAATAAATAATTTTATATAACCAAATTGCAGTTCAAAGTGGTCTCGGATATTCTCTTCTCAATTATAGAGATTTGTAGCATTGTATGACATGGTTTTGTTTTAAGGACGAATGGTTTTGTTTTAAGGACGACAATGTATTTTAAACAACATTTATATATAGGATATAATATTATCTATTATATACTTTGTCTAATCTTTAAAATAAGACATATTTATCTAATTTGATCATAGTAGTTAAATTAGTTAATATAATATGTATTTTATAAAACATCATAGTGACTTTCTTTAAAATAGAAAAAGTTTGGCAAATATTAAAAATATGTCTTATATTTAGGATAAAGATAAACTCTCCAACCTATATTAAGGATAGGAGGGGGTATTTGAGTATCATTGAACCCAATTAAAATTTGCACTACTTCTAATATATTTACAATTTTATTATATATAAAGTTCGAATCCTCAACTTTATTTTAAAAAACATAAATATTTCTATTTGGCACAAATTCACAATTATCATTAGAGTTAAAATTAAGTATATAATAATCTAACAAATTCTAGAATCTGAATCCCTCATTTGAAGTGTAATTTAGGTAAAGACATATTAAGGAGTGGGACAAGGGATCATATATAGTGAGATGGTAAATCCCTTTCTAGGATTGCCCAACCCAATATGCACTCTGAATTGAGTTCTTTGGCTTCTTCTTCTTCCCCCACAATTATTTAATTTCTATATATATATTCTAAATCAATTTTATTAGGCACTCATGATTAAATTGAAAATTTGATTATAAATATATGTTAGTTTATTCGGTTTAGCTACTCCTCAAACATTAGCATGTTGCCCAAATCATATTATTAAACAATGATTCATTTATGGTATATTAATTTCTCAAGTAATTAACTCATGAGTTGTCTGTTTATTAATTTTTGATAAGATATTATTCATGTATTCTAATCTCCTTTTAATCACATTGTTATTTTTTAAACCCAATTGAACATCAATTTATTCAAACTATTTTTTCCTTTATTTTCATTTTACACTATTTGATTATTTCATTTTATTCCCTCCACAAGGCAGAAATTTAATTTGCACCGACTATAATGTGGGTTCACATTGGGTGCTTTTCTCTTAGGTGCTTCTTAGATGCTTTTCCCTCTAATTAGAGGAATTAGGCATTTTTTTTATATATTCTATTTATTTAGATTAGATTATATGATGGATCCTGAATTTTTTTTTTCACCCAATATGTCAAATTAATTAATTTTCAGTCCTGCATTAAGAAATATTTTTCATGTAACCCCAATATCCTGGAAATTAATTAATCTGAGATACTGGGTGTAAAAAAAAATTCAGAATGCAGCATATAATCTAATCTCAATAAATAGAATATATAAAAAATTTTAAAAAATGCCTAATCCCTCTAATTAGAGAGAAAAACATCTAAGAAGCATCTAAGAGAAAAACACCCAATATGAATTCCTATAATGTAAAGAGAAGAATCTTGATGGAATCTTCTCCATTGTTGGAGAGACGTCTTCAAAATCAATATTTCATCCTCATCACCAAAGATACTAATAATACAACAAATCTCTAGGCTTAATCCAATGTTAATTCAGACCGGGAAAAAAAAAAAATCCAATGTTTCAACTTTAAGCATAGGTTTGGCCGAAAAAAGAAAACATTAAAATTTTTAGTACATTTTAGATTAATTAACTTATTTTTAATTATTAGTTGAACTAAAAAAATCATGAAAATTACATAGCATGATTGAGTTTCTTCAAGGTTAACTGTTTCATAAATGAATATATGTTTTTTAATTTTTACATGCATTTTATTTAATAAAATAAAGTGATCAAAATTTAATGCTTTTTTTTGCTACAACATTTTATTAAAATTGAATTTATAAAGGATTTGACATTAAATAAGTTACATAAAAACTTGACTTCCTATATTATTAAGGGAAAAAATATTTATTCAAAATAGTTTTTAAAAGCATAATGAAACTTAAACTAATAGGCCAAATTAAATTGATTGAGGAAGTTGTGAATTAATATCACGTACTCATTCCGGTCCACAATATAAATTACTTTACGTAATTCATTACAATTAATAAATAAAAGACTAGAGGACTAATTTGAGAAGAAAATTGATAAATACATATGTAAAATATGCCTTATATTTAATATAAACTTCTTAATTAAGTCATATATTAAATACGGAAGGAGTACCATTTTTGTCACCTCTCATACCTAACCTTATTTCAAAATGACCCTAAAGCTTAAGATATACGAACATTGAATCCAATTCAACCACCTTGGTCAAAACTTTATCAAGAAGGAGGTCGCTAATCAATCGATCCTCTCTAATTAATAATTATCAATATACAGTGTGTTAGGTATATGTTGGATATTATATTCTGAATTACTCCAACGTAAATTACAATAATATTCTTTCTTATCCTCACACATATATCTCTTAATTGATTAATTAATAATATAGTTAATTCATGTCAATTCTTAGAAATATTCACTAACGAAGCGAGATAATCCCAAAACAATCTTAAGCTTCTACTTGAAATTGTGGAACACTTTGTCCCCCGAATCCTATTTTAACACTATTAATTATATATTCTTTTTCTTGTTAACTTTTATATTTTCTTTTAAGTATATGTTTGAAGGCGTGAAGGATCAGATCAATGAAAGTTAAAGTGAAGATCATTTTTACCAAACCATAATGTGTCACTGTTAAAAAGATTTTCATGACCCTAATTAACTTCGAGGGGTCTCTTCCTTCATCAGTGGGTAAATTTTGACAAAATTTACCTATTCAATGTACACTTTTTCTCTTTCTGTTTTTTTTTTAAAAATAAAAATAAAAAAAATAAAAAGATAAGATTCATAAAGCCTTTGAGATTCTAATCCGTGACTGGTATTTTTACTTAGTAGTAATCAAAATAACTAAGCCCACTACAAAAAGAATTCATTTTTTGCGATGGAAAAATTCCGTCGCAAAAAAAGCATTTTCTGTCGTAAAAACCGTTTGCGATAGAATTTTTCCGTCGCAAATAGTTGCGTCACAATTGCGACGGAAAACAAGAATTCCGTCGCAAATGTCAGGGATTTGCGACGGAATTGAATTCTGTCTCAAATTTCAAAATTTTGCGACAGATTCTGTCGCAAATTTCGATTTTTTTTTAAAATAAAAAATTCAAAAAAAAAAATATAAAAAGTACATAAAAAATAAAAAATTACGAAATAACAAAATAATTTAAGACAAATGAAAAAATATTTATGGGGAAAATCCAAATATACAAAATTACGAAATATAAAAATATTACTATAATATATATGGGGCAAATCCATGTGATTATTTAAGACAAATAATTTTTTTAATGGATAAAATAATTTGCCAAGCCTGGTAACATTCAAGCCTTAGAGTATTCATATTTCCTAATTGAATTCAACTCATATAAAGTTAACTTTCTTAATATTTGTCTTCAACTATCTTTTCTAATCATAGAAACCTAGACTTTTATCGAAAAGAAATAAATGCAAAGCATCCTGCTTTTATTTTTTAAAATTTTAAAATTTGATGTCTCTCCTAATTAAAGGGTCATAGATTTGGTGGGTGTTTCGTACTTACATTCTAATGTGGAGGATGAATAAAGATTGATAGGTTGGATTATCCCTTTCATGCCAAAAAAAAGGTGAAAAACTAAAACAAGGTTCCAAAATTTCCAATGAGCTCTAAGATTCGACAAGATATGATCATTTATACATTGGTATTAACATTTGACCAAAGCATTATACCAAAGGATCTCAATCAAGTGTATAAACTAAGACAAACATGTCCAAATACAAAGCAACTATCTAACAATAAATGATAAAAAAGCTAGGAAAAAAATTTCAAACTTACCTGGCAAAGCGGTGACGGCGGAGACAGGAAGGGGTGGTGACAGGGGCGTCGGTGGACACCGAAGGCGGCGGCGGCGGCACGGCGACGTGAGGTAGAGAACGGACGGAGAAGAGGGAGAGCGCAGAGGGAGGGACGGATCGTGAAAAATGAATGAGGAAGAAGTTGGGAAATTTAAAAAGGGGTTTTGCGACGGAATTGGAATTCCGTTGCAAAACCCAAAAAGGACTTTGCGACGGAATTTCAATTCCATTGCAAAACCTTGCTTTTTGCGACGGAATTTGAATTCCGTCGCAAATACCCCCAAAATTTGCGACGGAAAAAATTCTGTCGCTAATAAGCTGTTTTCTAGTAGTGGCCGACCAAAACGCTGCATGAGGGTTTATCCTTATATGCTTAAGCAATTAATTGATATTATTTTCTTAATAGCAATAAATGGATTTTAATTTTTTTTTTTAATATGTGCCAAGAATTTGAAACCTTTGTTGATTTCAGTACCTTACAACATACAAATTATTGGCAGCAAGACCTACATAAATATGACAAAAGTATAGTTTGAGTTACGCTCAAGGGCACTGCTCTTAGAAGATATTCTGCAACCCTCTAATAAATTAGGAAGTGACACTTTTCAGGATAAAATAAACCCTTCTGCCAAAAAGCAATGTAACAAAACTGTAGAAATATTACATTGTAATTCATAAAAAGAGAGAGGATGAGAGCTTGGAGATAGAGCTCAGTGTCACTTGACCTTGATCCCTTGAACTCAGTTGTATATAGCCAAGCACAAAACATTGCCTTTTTAGAGGTGGAAAATATATTATCATCGAGCAACTGTAATGGCTATTAAATATGGTTAATGACAGTTATAGATCAAGGTTAATGATGATGTACAATCATTTAATGCAATTAAAACAGGTTGATTAAAACATACATTTATCTCCAAAGGTCAGTTCAAAGACTCCTCATATTAGCCTTTACTAACTCAAGTTCATATTTTATTATACATTGAAATATTAGCTTTCTTGAGTTATATGAAACTTATTCCTTTAACACGTACATACAATATTTACAACAACCTTATCCCTACCCTACCCGCCTAGCTTTTGCCTTATCTTCAACACTTGAATTATCCTCTCCTCTGTGAGAGAACTTTTCCTCTCCTTTGTGAGAGATAATCCTCTCCTTTGCTGAGAGACCTTTCTCAAACCTTACCTACCCTCTTGCCTGTGCAAGTAACCGGTGTTTCCCTCCTCACTATTTCCTGATCACGCTTTAGCTTTGGTGTGAAGTTTTGTAGGAAAAAGCTTCCAATGGAAAGTGGTCAGAACATCATGTAATACCCCGAAATTTGAATTAGGGAATTTAAGGGCCAAAGTGCCAAAATGACCAAAATACCCCTGGGAGGAGTAAATAACTTAGGAAAATGGTGAAAAATCCTAAAGGGCAATGAAATAATTATTTAAATTGAGAGAGCGTATATCTCTAATTTTGGTAATTTAATAAATTACAAACTTGGAGAAATTGAGGAAGTATGTACGTCCGCGTACTGTAACATTAACTCTTATGTTTATGGTATGCATATATGTGCTATGTGTATTGTTATGGTATGTTTATTGAATACAAATATGTTAGAACAGTTTGGTGCCGAAGGCAAGGCTAGTCTACGTGGGTGTGCCATAAGTCGCCGTATAAGTCGGTGAGGCCCCCATGGTAGACACTTACCTGGCCATTCTGTTCGGTTTACGGAAGTATGTACGTTCGCGTACTGTAACACTAACTCTGATGGATATAGTATGCTGTATATGGTACGTGATGTGTGTATGGTGTGTATATATGGGGTGTTGTTGGAATGCATATTATGTTAGAAGATAACTGTATGCATGCTTACACTCTTGTTCCGGTGCTCTACTCTGATCATTTTGAAAGGATGTTGAAAAAAAAAAAATTATACTGCTTTTGAAAAGTCGGGTTGTTACACATCAGCGGTAGCAAGAGAACCAAGGAAGTGCAACTTGATCTTAAAACCTCAATCAATGGACAAAAGGGCTGCGCTCTAGTAGGAAGACTCGAAACAGATAAAACCTTGAACAGAGGCATTGTGATATCAATGATTAAGAAAGGGTGGGGACTGGACCAAAATATGGAGGTCCAAGCAATGCCTGAGAAGAATGCCTTCCTATTTCGATTTGAGAAGCAGGCAGACCTCAACAAAGTGCTGAAAGGATGCCCTTGGTCTATACAAGGAGCTCTACTGAATATACAACATTGGGATGATTATATGGTATTTCGTGAAGTGGATTTTGGTTGGTGTCCTTTTTGGATTCTATTCCACGGGTTACCACATGGAGTGTTCGACTCTATAATGCAATAAAACTGGGCAATGCTGTGGGGCGCACTGTGATGTATGAAGCTCCCAAGATACATGATAGGCTCACTAGAACTTTTATCAGAACGAGAATGCTCATCAATATTATGGAGCCTCTTATCCTTGGCTTCTGGGTCCTCGTCCTAACAGAGAGCCGGTATGGGTGTCAGTACGCTATGAGCATGTCCAGAATTATTGTTACTACTATGGAAAATTGGGCATGAGGAAAAAAATTGCAAATCTCTACATGACAGTTTGGAAGATGGAGCAGAGTATTGCTGATGTGGGAATGGGCTGGGAACGAGCCATGTCAAGACGCTAGAAGATGTAGTAGTGGTGCTCGACAGAACCTGGGATGAGGCGCAGATGTTAACGGCAAAACTTGTGCCGGCTACCGGAGAAAATCACCGCCAGTGGACCATTGGGGGCAGCTACGACAACGGAAACTCCAACAATAAGGGCGGTAAATGCGCGCAGATCAATCAATGCGGCGTGAGAATCCTGGCAATGGTAAAACCAGCTTTAATGATAGTAATCAAGAGCACTCTCAACGGGGAATCATAATCATGGAGATACCGGTGGTAACGGCTCCAAATCCTGAGCATCCAAAACTATCGCCTGATTCACCGCTTCCCCAGAATTCTATAACAGAGGGTAAAGAACCAATTAATTCCACAGATCATGAAGCACCGGACAAGGCGGATCCGGTCACCCTTGGTTCTACCAATCACCCACCATTACTACAGGTTTGAGTCACCGGCACAAGAAGAGGAACCCCAAAAAACAATTATACCCTTTACCGGTCTTTCCCCGATCTCAGCGGTAATTACAGAACTGACTCGCATCAACTTGAAAAGAAGCTTGGATTTTCTCGAAGAAAACCAAAATCCTCAGTCCACAAATAAGAGACTTACATTTCCGGAGCCGTAGGATTCACTCTTACTGGAAACAAAAACCACCGAACCTGCAGATGGATCCAAACGAGTAAATTTCAGAAAATTAAAAAATGCAATACGTGGCAATCAAGTCAAATGCAAGTCAAAGAGTGCCAAAGTCTCTCCAAATATTTACCAATGCCTCCCTCCTTCTCTTTTGGACTTTCACTTCAGTACTACATAAGAAATGACCCTTTTGACCTTGAGGTACCCCAGAACGCCGATGGTTGCCACCAAACAGCCATCGGTTCACCATGAGTCTTCTAGCCTGGAACTATCAGGGGTTAGGGGTTCCCCTGACAATTAAGCAACTTAAGGAGGTCTGTAACACTCAAAAACCCCATATTGTCTTCTTGATGGAGACAAAGAAACAAAAGCAATATGTCAGTAGGATTCGAAGACGCTGTGGATTTGATGAAGAGTGATTGTTGATTCTTCAGGGATAAGTGGGGGTCTGGCCTTATTCTGGGATAAAAATACTATTGTGAACATCATCTCTTATTCACAAAATGTTATTCATACTTCAATCTTCGATGAATCAACGAAGTTTCCTCAATATATCTCTTTTGTCTACGGCCCCCCAACAGAGAATGAAAGGCTTCTTGTGTATGAAAGTATCATTCAATTTGCTAAATGTAGAGCAGAGAGCTGGATTTGCTTGGGAGATTTCAATGACATCACGTCTCATCAGGAAAAGCAAGGAGGAAACCCGAGAGCCATCAGAAAAATTATCAATTTCCAGAAGTTTATTGCTGACTGCTCTCTTATTGATCTGGGTTTTGATGGTTCGTGGTACACTTGGTGCAATCATCGACAATAAGAGGCAACCATCAGAGAACGGATTGACCGGGTTATGGGAATGATATCTTTTGTCATAATTTCCCCTATGCTCAAATTTTTCATATTGAACCACTACGATCAGATCATCATCTCCTCCTTGTTAATTTTAATTATGTCTCCTCTAATAAAATAAAATCGTTTAGGTTTGAGGATTACTGGACTGCTCATATTGATTTTATGCAAGTTGTTCATGAAAGCTGGGATGCACGTGCTCCTTGGGAAAGAAGTGCCATGAATTGATTTGCTCTAAAATTAAACAATTGTAGAAATTTATTAATAAAATGGAGCAAACAAAATTTCCCAATTCGTAAGAAGATGATTGATGCTTTGAAATCTAACCTGAGATCCATTCAACAAGACTATCAAACAATGGAGAAAAAATGGAAGCAGCAGAAATCATTCGTCGTATTGAGGAAATGATGGACCATAAGGAAAAATATTGGTGGCAACGCTCGCGAGTCTCTTGGTTACAATCAGGGGATCAATACACAAATTTTTTCCACCTATCCACTCTAATTAGAAGGAGGAGGAACACAATTCTGAGCATTAAAGATGAAAACAGAGTGTGGACTAGGGACAAAAACACCATAAATAATATGTTCACTGATTATTTTACTAATCTTTTCTCCCCCTCAGGACCGAGACACTTTCGCAAGTGACAGAGTATATTGAAGAAAAGGTTGATGAGGCCTCTAATGAAAGTTTGCTCCGTCCTAATTAGAGCCGGGAAATCGGGCCGAGCCCATCGGGCCGGCCCGTTTAAACCCTGGCCCATCAAGGGCCGAGCTTGAAAAATGAACGAGATATTTGAAATTGGCCCTGGAGGGCCTCGGGCTTAAACGGGCCAACTTTGGAGGGCCTCGGATCGGCCCTGCAAGCCCTTTTCACTGTAGCTTTTTCTTTTTTTCTTTTTCCTTTTTTAATTTATTAATCTATATATATTTTGTATTTGTTATAGAGTTATTTATCCATTTAACTACAAATATATAATAACTATACTTTAATTTTATAATTTGCTTTATTATTTGTTGCAAATAAAATTACTCTTATGTATAACAAATTAAATTATTTGTTACAATAATAGTCATCGTACTAATGTCTCTTAGTGGTATGCTTCTTATGTTTTATGTGAGTTATTTATGAACATAATTTTCTTTTGATTATGAATTAGTGACTGTGCTTATTTGTTAGATGATTCGTGTTGTAATTTACTAATTATATTTCTAAAAAAAACAGAGGAAAAATAGTTAAAATTTGGAATAGTAATTTCTAGGCCCTGGAGGGCCGGCCCTATTCTTGGTGCTCTCGGGCCGGGCTTTGAAAAATAGATGTTTTTCTTACTTCGGGCCCTGGAGGGCCGGCTCGGCCCTGATTCCCAACTTTACGTCCTATCACTAAAGAGGAGGTCCGCGTAGCGGTGTTTGCATTTGGCGGATGTAAGGCCCCAGGACCTAATGGATTCTCAGGTAAATTCTACCAATTCTCATGGGATGAGGTGGGTGATACAATTTTTAAAATGGTCCAGGACTTTTTCGAAAAGGGAACCCCTCTTTATGATATTAATGGCACCAACATTACCCTTATCCCAAAGGTAGATAAGCCCGAATCAGTGTCACATTTTAGACCTATTGGCCTTTGCAATTTCTCTTATAAAATAATTTCGAAAATTTTGGCCAATAGGATGGAATGTTGCCTTGATAAGTGCATCTCTCCCAACCAGGGAGCTTTTGTCCCTGGGCATTTAATTCAAGACAACATTATTATAGCCCATGAAGTGTTCCATTACTTAAGGCGAAAGAAAACTGGTAAAAAGTTTGAATTCATCTTAAAAATGGACATGAGCAAGGCCTATGATAAAGTTGAATGAGACTTCCTACGAGCTATACTACTCAAATTTGGCTTCTCACAAAAATTGGTTAAGCTTGTCATGAATTGTGTAGAAACTGTACATCTTAACTCATGTATTACAAGAGAGAAAATAGCCTCTATTGGTCCTGGTCGAGGACTTCGACAAGGAGATCCTTTATCACCCTATCTATTTATTCTGACCCTGAAAGCCTTATCTTGCATGATTAACTCGTCCTTGTCACAGGGTCGAATAACAGGAATTAAACTCAATACCTCTTGCCCAATTATATCTCACAGTTGCTTTGCAGATGATGCTTTGTTTTTCATGAATGCAGATACTCATAATTGTAGTACATTGGCTGAGATCCTACAACGATATTGTTCAGCATCTAGACAATTAGCAAACTTGGAGAAGTCAAGCATAGTTTTTTCTACAAACACTCCCTCTCCTATGCGGCAAAACATTTGTGGTATCCTTGGCATTGGAAAAAGCCTTGACCAGGGTAAATACTTGGGCATCCCTAGTGTAAGGGGTAAATCTAAGGTCCAGGCGCTCGCATATGTTCGTGAAAAAGTAAGTAAGAAGGTGCTGGGTTGGAGCAGCAAACACCTATCTTTTGCAGGAAGAGAGGTCATGATAAAGGCAGTTATAAATGCAATCCCCATCTTCCCCATGACATGCTTTAAATTCCCCAACAAAACCTGCAAGGAAATGAATAGTCTAGTGGCAAATTTCTGGTGGGATAGCCAGAACAAAATGTTGAAAATTATGCCCTAGGGGAAAGTCATTGTACTTTAAACGCTTATGTTATTTAAAGATTTCTCCGTTTAATTATCATTTCATTTGCATGTTTATAATGATAACGGTATCTTTAGATGTATCTTATAGATTATCCTAAATGTCCCTGGTTAGTCATCTACGCAGGAGCGAAGATGAAATAAGACCAGTGTAACTTTGATGACGTATGGAAATACGAATCAAAGTCATAGGCACTTGTAAGAGTACAAGGTGCTGGACCGACCCACTATGAGAAAGCTGTGTGGATTAAGTCATAAGCTTATTTCATGTATAACCGCATCACAACGCCCTATGACCTGAGATCATCATGGATTCCTACATGAGAGTCGCTGATCTTTGACCTAGTCAAAAGTCACCTTTGACCGGGTGATGATAAAGGCTTTGATCGGGATTAGTAGTTTTCATGTAGAGGAATATGAATGGTCAAGATGGAATTTGTCCCTCACATTTATAGAGAGATAATACTGGGCCCCTCGATGAATGAGTCTGAGAAATGTATGGCCATACTACGATGGAAAAGGGGTTTCCATTTCAATTGTTAGACTACTCAAGAATCGAGAAAGTAATGGTCAAGAACAGGAAGTTGACATTATCCATGCCTCATCATTGACCAAATTATCGCGTGACAAAAGGGACGTGACATGGTTGTACGATAGGTTGTATCGTATCAATGATCCCCATATGAATTGGGTAGTCGCAATGTCTTGCTAGAGGCCGCTTGCGACTTGTGGGCTATCCCAACACGAGCAATAGTGTCCAGATTCGTTGAATCTTAGATATTTCTAAGATTTAATGAATACAACATTTAATTTAGGATATATATATATATATATATATAAAAATTTAAAAATAATAATAATAATATTATTATATAGTATTTAATTATTTGATAAATTAAATAACTAAAATAAATAGAGATATCATATATCTGATTTAATTTAAATTGAGATATAATATCTCAGATTTAATTAAGTAGAAAGATATCATATATCATATTTAATTTCAAATAGAGATATCATATATCTGATTTGATTTAAATTGAGATATAGTATCTCAGATTTAATTAAATAGACAGATATCATATCTCAGGTTTCAGCAGGCTTTTAATTTGAATTAATTCAATAGATTAGATTAGATCTGTTGGACAGATTTAATTAATATCCAAATTCAAATTTCAAGATTAATTTAGATTAATCTTGAATATTTTTATACGGCCCATTAGGGTTTTAGAAACTCTATATTAGATGAAGGTCTAGTTGTATTAAAAGAGTGATATGCCGCAAGAGAAACCCTAGAGAGAAAAGAAGAGATGCAAAAATACTGAAGGCGCTAGCACGCTGCTGTCGGTGTTGAAGTTTGTTCGTGTGGATACCGGTAGAGGGGGTAGATTTGTAGAGTCGGCTCCTAGAGATTGATTGAGTAAGAAGGAGTTAGCCCACGAGTTCAAAAAGAGACGCTCACCAATTCACAAAGGTATGGTTTCTAACGAACCTTGATCTAAACGCTATTGATGGATCCTCTCAAGGGATCCGTAAGTTTTAAATGGATGAGAATCCTTTCGCTGCGTGTACGAATCCCTATACAAAATCCATTGGGTGGCATGGAACAAGTTGACTCGGCCTAAGGGAGAAGGCGGCATGGGTTTTCGAGACTTCACCAGGTTTAACAGTGCACTTCTTGCAAAAACGGCTTGGCGGCTCCTTCAATCGTCGAATGACTTATGGACGCGAGTCCTAAAAGGTCTCTATTTTCCTAATCGTTCCTTCATTGAAGCTACTCACGGACACAGAGCATCATGGTGCTGGTCAAGTATTTTAGAAGGAATAGACTACATCAAAGAAGGTCTTTCTTGGCAAATAGGTAACGGACGATCAGCTCGAATATGGCAAGATAGTTGGATCCCATATCTTCGTTCCCGGAGATTACATACTTCTGATGAGGTATTGAAGGAGTCCGGCCAAACAATTGATACCCTTATTTCTTGTGAAGGGAGACAATGGAACCTAAGACAACTTGGGCATTTAGTGGATGAGCCCACTCGAGATGCAATCCCACTTCCACGGTCTCCCACTGAAGATAAATTGGTGTAGACGCTAGCATCTAATGGTTTGTACATGGTCAAATTAGGATACCATCTAACAAATACAAACCCTATAGTCAATACCCAGAGGGCCGGACCATCAGACCCTATTACTAGTGTTGATTAGAAGAAGACGTGGACAATACAAGCGACCCCTAGAGTCATAAATTTCATTTGGTGTGTTCTATCAAATGCAATAGCCACCAATGAGGCTTCCATAAAACAGAGAAGGGCCACCACGGTTGGCTGCCCCCATCTGCCAGTTTCCACTGGAATCTATAGAACACCTCTTCTTCCATTGCTCTTGGGTGCGTTGTGTCTGGTTTGGCAGTGGACTATCATTTAGATGTGATCTTGGAAAAATCCAGAATTTTAGAAAGTGGTGGTTGGAAATCATGAATCCCCAAAGTCATCTCAACGCCTCTGACACTGCACTCATAAGTTGGTTGCTATGGTACATCTGGAAAGCAAGAAATGATACCCTCTTCAACAGGGTGAACCCGGATCCCTTTGTAGTGATTGAACGTGCTCACCGGTCCATGCATGATTATGTCCTTCCATAGCTGCTGATGATGTGGAACCAACGCCAAAACTAGGTACTAAATGGACCCCACCACCAGTAAATAAACTTAAAGTGAACATAGATGGTGCATTTCAAGAGTCTACAAAAGCTGCTGCTATCGATCTGATATGCCGAGATTACCGGGGCTATATGCAATGGGCCTTTGTTGACAAGATTAAATCTATTTCTGCATTTATGACTGTGGCCCTAGCAATGAAGCGAGCGTTGATGATTATCCAGGACTTGGGCAATAAAAATGTCATCTTTGAATTCGATTGCCAATGTCTTGTTCGGTGCTTAGAAAAAGCTCAACCAGATTTGTATGAATGGAAATCACGTGGAGTTCTTGATGATATCCTAGGTATGCTGAGATCGGATTCCAGTCTCTCAACCCAATTCATTCCCCGACAGGGGAACAAAGTAGCTGATTTTCTAGCTGCATCTACTAATAAGGGGGTGTGCCCTATTGGGTGGGTAGAAATATCCTTATCCCCTTTGTTTTCAGTGTTTGAAGAAGATATGAAGGATACTAGGAATCATCATATGCAGAACCCCTCCCAAACCATAAGTGTGGAGCCTGGTTGATCTGAATTCTCTTAGTCTGTCCTCAGCTGTCACCAATTCCCTTATGGATTGGCCCTAGCTGTCTTTTCTTTTGTGTCTTAAGTCGTTCTGATTTTTGTTTGTATTTCACTTGCTTTTTGCTTTTCTTGTCATCATTGCTACGTGCATGCGAGGCTGCCGCAGTGCTTTTCTGTATTGGTGTTTCTTACAGTAATGAAAGTTTATAGAATTGTACCAAAAAAAAAAAAAAAACTCTTGAATTAACCGTAGGGGCTGGATATTTGCTTTAAAGCTTTAAATAAAATATACTTTGCCGAAATACATATAGATGAGTAATTAACATAAATTTTAGTCATTTTCTTAATTTTAGACAGATTAATTAGTGCATAAGCATGCGATGACATAATAATAAATTATATTTTTACGCATCAGGAAATTGTTAATCACCAAGTTCAAACTTAGATATATTTTATCCCAATTTAATCATTTAAAGCAAACAAAATACTTGTTATCACTGTTAAAGATCAAATTCATTTGGATATTTTTATTAAACAACTTGCCTGTGCCATTATTTTAGAGTCTCCCTATAGATGAGTTATTTAGTTTCTAGAATTGTAAAACAAGTAGGCTCTAGTTGATTCGAATACCACCTAATTAAGCATCATATAATTAAATAATATATAATAATATAATATGGCTGTATACTAGTGTTAATTAGACAACTTAATACTCTGTTATCTCAAATATAAGTAATTTAATTTCTAACTAATTTATATATACCAATAAAAACAATTAAAACATTAAAATTTTCATAAAATTCAAATAATTTATAATATTATTCTTATTAACTACACTAAACTTCAATATTATTTTAATTTTTACTCTCAATCATCACTACATTTTGAATATGAGTAATTTATAAAGATTTCTATAGTTATTCTTCAAATCATGACACTTGCCCTAATTAACCGAGTGTAAATACTATATATGGTGTGAGCTATAAGACTTGAATTTTTCTTTCACAAAACAACAAAAGAGGACAAAATAGTGGAGTTGGAGCCTTGTGTGTCTGCTCTATGTGTGTGTGTGTGATGCATCTGACGACGTTGCCATGAAAATCACCTAAATAGGTTAGGCTAGCTCCTTGGAATATTCTAGGATATGTCATATTGTTTCATTTCTATTATTGTGTTGTGGATTGTGTGGAGTATATTCTCCTTTGTTTACATTATCTTTTACTTGCCAACATGTAGTCGTAGATATGCTCATATTAAATAATTTGTATTATTTTATACTGTGTATATTCTTACAAATAAAACTGATTGAAAATTAAAAAAAATATCAGACGGTCTCAATCAAATCTTGACCTGATTGATACACTTTACATCAAATGTCTTTAAAAATGATCGTATTTAAACTAAATTAATGCCTGGTCATCATTTTAGATGGGGTTCTCCTTACTAAGAATATTATTGTTGAATTCACCCATATATATATCATGGCTTGTGTAACCTAAAATATCCATAATTATATATATACTAGAAATGTGTATATAGGCTGAGTTAAGAAATGAAATGTGAAATGTAAAAAATGCATATTGTAACTTAAAATATTGATTTTAAGGGAGTTATTTATAATTTGAAATTCTTCTATTTTCCCTCCAATAGAACATATATTAAAGTAGCTTCACACACACACACATATTTATTGCATTGTCCAATCCTTAATTAATATAAGATTAAGTTAACTAATTTAGAGAGATTATGAAAATTAAATAATTAATTTAAAGTATATTTATATTTATTGTTTTTCTCCAAACTAATTTACGTGACTTATAAACTGATATATAATATAATGATATATATAAGTATTTGAGAGATCATATAACATAAGCTATAATAAAGTAATTTATTTAACTTTCTTAATCATTCAAATTAGTCAACTGGGTCTTATATTAAGTACCAAAAGTAGTATAGAAAACTTTATTAATTAGATCTGTGTGTGTGTGTGTTTTTTCAATTACATCTGTGTTTGAGGCTTTGAGCATTGAATCATTTTATACGTATACTTTGGGGATCGATTGTTTTAAATGATTAAGCCACATGTAGCTTGCTTTAAAAGCATTAGTTAATGGATTAAACGATAAGTTCTGTCGATTAAATATATATACTACATTTGATTGAATATCCTTTGAAATGTGGACTTTGAATTAAGGGATTTCGTCGAGCATGTGTATATATATATGTACAAGAGTTTGAACTTTAATTTGAAGATATAAATCTGCCCCTTCAGTGCATGTAAAGGCCACTTGACTCTTAAAGCTTGTGGAAAAACGATTACGTTCACTAAAGAACTAGTTAATAAGTAGATAAGCATTAAAGTTTATTTAATACATAAATAGATGTAATATTAGAATGATATACATTAAAATTTACAACAAGTTCATCTCTTAAACTCAAATACGTATAGACTTTTGATCTACATATTTTTCTCTTCCCATCACTACTTTTAGTCTTGTGTTTCTCATTTAAAACAAGAAAAAACATATCTTGTTTGTTCCTTATTATATTTCAATTTTATCAAAAAAAAAAAAAGATTTCAATTTGTTTATCCTCCACTTAAGTATGTTTAGAATATAACCTCAATTTGCCCAAGATATAAAAAGATGAAATTTGTGCTAACAAATGTTAGTTCAATTGATAAGGGTGTTGGCTCATAACCATAAAGTTGTAAATTCAAATCCTTCCAATGTAAGAATTATATTGGTGGCCAATCTATAAGCACTTCTGTAAATACTTTTTGAGCTGGACTCATACCTTGACCATAGTGAACCCTGGGGACCCAACTCATCTAAAAATTTTTATACGAAAAAGATGAAAATTGTTGAGCAGGGGAGATTTTAGGATCCATGGCGAAAATTTTGTTGAACTGAGTCTAATTCTTCAAACAATCAAATGTTTACATTGAAACTAAATTTCAATGTAGAATCGATCTCCTTTCGCTGTGTTTGGGAAATACTCAAAAAAAGCACTTTTTCCCTATGAAACCATGGTTTGCGTTTAGGATAACCAAACAGATGAAAAATTTAAAAAAGTGCACAATGGTTCAAAACCATGGTTTGGGCCTTTGAAGCCATGTGGTTTCAGAAAGCTATTTTTTTTCACATTTTGTTAAACTTAAAAAAAAAAAAAAGCTATTTGAAACCATCCAAATACTTTTATCAAGATCACTTTGTTCACAAAATCCTATTACGCTCAAAATTTATTCTTTAAAATAATCTTTATCATTTTTTTTTCTCCAGAAGCTATTATCCAAAAGCTAATATAAACAAGCTCAACATATTTGTAAGCACTCTTTAAAATATCAATTATAACCAGCATAGAGTAGGTCTAGAGTTTGAGTTCTAAAGGAGACACCCATGTTGGGAGGGGAAGCCATAAACCCCGAACTAGATACTAGATAATAATTTTTAAAAAATATCAATTATGCTTCATTTTTAGTAAGTTTCTTAGATTCAATTTTTTTAAATATTTTATATTTCTTTTTCCTTGGTATAAAAGAGGGACTAAGCCTGAAAGGACATCAGAAATTTAATAGTAGAGGAATTAAATCCCAAAAAAAATTAATTTTCACCAATAAAGCCCAAAGAAGTTGGCCATTCTTAGTGCCATTACAGTATTGTGGGCTTATCCCACAGAAAATAGCCTTACAACAATAAAGTCCAAAGCAGTATCGCCTTTGTCACACTAACATGCTTATTGCCCGAAAGCATTCTTCTCTATTAAAAAAAAAAAAAACAAAAACAAAACAAAAGGGATATACGGGTAACTTTTTGCTTCTATTTTATGATTCATTGCTTTAAGGGAAAATGATAGAAAAATAATAAGGAAATTTGAAAATTTTAAATCAGATTTTTTACCTAGTATTAATAAGGTAATGATTATGCTTGATAAGCAATTCACAACTTATTTTATAAGAAATATCTTATTATAGATTTTGCAATTTCCAAATTCTTCTTCTATCATTTTCCCTTACTTCAATCCCTATGCTTTACTTAATTAAAACATTGGAAAAAAATTTAAAACAATTCACTTCCTATAAATTTTTAGTCCTTATAAGTTTTTTTAGAACAGTTATTATAATTATTATTAAACTCAATGCAATAACAATAAATCTTATCACTCTATGTTAGGAATTCCTTAACTCAATAAAGTATAAAATTTTAATTTGTTTTAAGTTAAAGTTCAAGGACTAAATTGAAAGTTGAAAGAAGTATAAATTATATTTTCTCAGGAAACAAAGAGCATACTTCTCTACTATGTTTGGTATTTTAAGAGAGATTCGTTTCTGATAATAGATACATCTAATCCAAAAAAAAAAAAAAAGGTTAATGATTAATGTTTCCCTTCAGTCGTAAATATAAAATCTAGATAATTAATTTGTGAGTCTTAAGAAAATTAATTCAATTAGTTATTTGTTAAAAAATGTATTGATTTTCTTATCCATCTAATCATTCGCATTGATTAGTCTTCCATATTTTTTTGGTAGGTACAATCAATAGGTATAGTTGGGAGAAAAACTATAAATTTGGGAGGCATATGGATTAGTCTTACATGTTTTTTTGATAGGTACAAGTATTTTCATTTTGGAAGTAATCATGTTTGAGGCCTGGTCTGACACTAAATATAGGCACATCTCAGCAACATAAATTTAATCTTTGGTTTGCCATACTGTGAGGAATTATTCTTTTCTGCTAGACCCAATAATTGTTGGTACAATACTACATATTCGACCATATATAACACTTAATAAATAACAGCACATCAAATAAATATCTTGTATGTCAAGACGGAGGTCAAATAATAATATATGGTGCTTAAAAGTAATTGTTAATTATGTGTACCTCCATGTATTGTAAGACGAAATCCACGAAAACACAAAAATAACGGTTATAGTTAATAACCTTTATTTATTTAGTGACAAAAATGACGATTTCTTTGAAGTAACTGTCATGTAACACTTACACACGTTTGCCTACCAACCTCTTATACCAACGAAGACAAAACATAACATTCTTCATAAACAATTTTCATTTAACACTTTCATAACCCTTCGTAATATCGTCAGACTTTCATAAGTCATAACCCTTTGTAATATCCATTAAACCTATATTTAAACCCACACATTCTTCGTGATTCTTACTACTTTTCTTTATCTGCATCCTCCTTCTCTCCTTCATCATATTAAGATCCTAGGGAACTTCTTCGCCGCTGCCGCCTCCTCATCAAATGGAAGCTTTAATGCAGATGTTGGCAAGCCTTGACCGCCACACAAGGCGTATCGGGACATATGCCAACAAGCTGAACAAGAAGTTGAACCTCATACTTCATTACAATGATGTTGGAAATGACTTGCAGTCAGACCCTTCATCTCCTTCCTTTGATGATGAGAATGAGGAGGAGGAAGATGAAGAGGACGGCTGTGGTGGTGATGACTGAACACCACTATTTTAAAATATAAACAATTGTTAAAAAAAAGACATTAATAATTCATGGTTATTAATTAAATACCGTAAAGTATTGTGATAAGACCAACATACTTAACAATTCTAATTTAATAAATGTTAATTAAATCTTTCAAAATCTTTCCTCTTCCCCACACTGACTTTGGGTGCCTTCTTGTTATCCGATGATCGTTAGGAGAACTAGGTACCCTTTCATTATATCATGTTCAACTTCCAACACATGCAATGATGGTTTTTTCACATCCTTTCTAGATGTCTATTTAAACTCCCCATTGTCATTTGTTGTTTCTACGTTTCCTTCATCGTCCTCCTCTTTGTTCTTTCAATCACCAAGATGAAACGTCATGCAGAAGACATGCTATAAAACTCTCGGCATCATCCTCCACCTCCTGCTTTTCCTCCCCAACATCCACCACCTCTTTCTCCGCCTCCACATCCTATACTTCCTCAACTAGAGGCAATGTTGGGGCGTACAAAACAGACTAATTATGCCGCGAGGAAGCTTTCTGGATACCTCTCTAGTATAAATAGGAAGGCCAGTCTCATACTTGATGAGTATGAGATTGGCTATGATCATAACAATAATCCTGACCACTCTTTTGGTGACGGGTAGCCTGGTGATCTCATCGGTTCATCAGGCTACTTGCCACTATTCTTTTTTTTTTTTCATTTTAAATATATTGTAAAAAAAGAATATATCTAATGGTTCTTACAAAAAAACAGTCATGAAATAAAATATAACAGCTCTTAGACTGTTCTTTCTAAACGATCGTCATGAATTCGAAAATAAATAATGATTCTCTTGAAACAATTGTCATGTAACTCATGGTGCAGGAAAAGGAATAATAGTTTTCATAAATCTATAATTAAATTCACCTATTTTAAATTTTTTTTATAATATGGTGATTGATATATGCAACCATGCACATATTAAAAAAAAAAAATTCAAATACATAGTGATTACTAAGAAAAACTTGTCTCTTATTGGGATACGCTTCAAATTCCTAACAGTTATTAAAAACCAACCATCACCATTTATAAAATATAGGGATCTGTAAAATTAAATGACGTGACGGCTCGACAATCTATAAAACCCTCTCAATATAAACGTCCAAAAACAGAACTCTACTTCTTTACTTTCATTTCAACTTCTCATAGCCAACTGCAAGCTTATGTTCTTCTTCACCAAAATTATGGACAAACGCAAGAGAACTTTTGCTTCATCTGGTGACAAATCAAAAGATGAACTCCCTCCTCCATCAAGCCTTGAAAGGCTTGTCCATGCGACCTACGGACTCCATCATATACTTTGTCTTTTTGTTTTTGTTTTAATTTTGTTTGTAAAATGGTGATTGCATAATCAACCACCAAAATTAAAGAAAAAAATTGAAATACATAACGGTTATTAAGTAAAGCCCATCACCTATTAAAATATCATGTAAATAAATAACAGTTGTAATTAGTAACCGTCATATTTTGTCTCATATAATGACAGTTGTTACACAAAATCCGTCATAATGGTTTGAAACATTTGCCTTTGCCCATGTAGATGATAATGATCTATATATATTTCTTCGCTCTCCGATGATCATGCACGAGAATCAAGTACTCATTCATTACCCACTACTGCATGCCACTACTCCTCTTCAGCTTCCAATGTGTGTAATGATGGTTCTAACCTGTCACCTCCAATCTATTTAAACTTCTCATTTCCTTAATTTTTATACCATTTCTTCATCATCCTCCACTATTCTCTCAAGATGAAACGCCTTGTTGTAGATGTAACATCCCGTTTTCCAAAAGCAGTATAAATTTTTTTCATCAGAGTAGAGCATCGGAGTAAGAGTGTAACTGATATATATATTCAAAATGCCCACTGGCTAATTACAGAAGCGGTTCAACAACCGAGAGTTTTCAAAAGTAAAGGACAATAACGGAAAGTCTTCAGCCGGATCTCTCAGCTTGTTGCTTCCCTCTCTCCTCGGTCCTCGGTCCTCCCGACCCTGATGCTATGTTAAGAGCTGAGATCCGCACCGGATCTCAGGTAACGGTTAACCTCATGTATACATACACACATATGGGTTACACAACAACATCAACACAACATATAAACCACACCCAACCAATGCACATGTATCGCTCCCAGCATTACAGTTGTATCGCTCCCAGCCTTACAGATATATCGCTCCCAGCATGCATACAGTTATTTTCTAACATAATACGCATTCCAACAACACACCACATATACACAAACCATACTCACATCATACCATACACACATCACATACATGCATACTATATCCATCAGAGTTAGTGTTACAGTACGCGAACGTACCTTCGTTGACGGAAATCGGTATTTCTGTCGGTATACGGCACGACAGTAGGTCAGAACGTAATCAGGGATATCCTATCAACATAAGAATGTATTTGTTAAGGATCTATCATTACGACGGAAATTTTTAGTCAAAATGACCATTTTACCCCTGAGCCCCTAATCGGCGGAATTTCGCCAGCGCTTCGCTACTTTGACTTTAATTTCTTCCAAAATTTTGCCAGAACTTCGACCCAACCATGATTTTCTAAATTTAAGACTAAAATACCCCTATCATATGATATCTAATCATACTTGGAAGATTAAAGACTAATCTAGCATTTCTACTCTAACTACCGAAAGAACTACGAAAGCTTAAGACTTGGTACCGAAAACTTACCCAGAGCTTCGCTGCAAAATTCCCCGGACTTCTTCCTTCCTTCCTTGCTGCAAGAATTTCGAACTAGAGAGGAGTGGAATGGTGTGAGAATTGAAGAGAAACTCATGCCTATTTATAGGCAAAAATTGTGCCCTTTTGGTAATTTTTCCCTTCCAACTTTGGTAATTTTCCCTTCCATATTTACCACACATTTTTAGGGTTTCTAGATGGATGTTTCTTGGCCATGCAACACCAAAAACGTCCAGCTGCCCCCATGAGTCACCAATTCCAATTTTGCTTTTTGCCTCCGGTCCGATAGAATTCCCCGATCGGTGTTCGAATCGCGTAATCGCGTAAAATCTCAAAGATTCAGAATCACAACTTTGAAAACCCTTTCTTACTCATTAGAAATGTCTAAGTTAACCTAATGTTTGGTTCCATACAGGGTTTCAACGGTCCGGTTGAAGTTTTACGGAAAAACGTGCCGGTTACGGAAGTAACTTCCGGAATCATCAATCTCTGGACAAAAATTCACTGATTCCAAATATGTCCAGATAAATCTCAACTCATTCCCAGATGTTGAGTTACAATTTATTTTCTTCAAACTCCAATTCGTGACTATCTGCCTTTTTCACAGATTACCCTATTTCGTCTTATTACTTAAGTATTCTACCGATCTCGGAAATGACTTCTGGGACAGTCCAGTCCGAGATAAAAATTCACTCATTTATATTCTTCTCTGACTTTAGAAATCTTGTTCTTGGTTTTCTAGATAGGATTTAATTTCTATCGGTGGTCATTTATCCTATTTGCTTTTACACTTAATTAATTATTAATTAAGAGTTTCAGATTTCCTTCCAACCTCTTATATCCACCAATTTCTTCTCCACCTTGTCGGCACACACACATTTATTTTATATTTTCTGTTTTTATTTAATAGATAATATATTATAATTTATTTTATATAATTATTTTACAAAATTTCTCTATTGGTCCATTCTTAGATTTAGGCTCAAAATTACTTAATCTCATTTATTTTTTTCAATATTTTCCAATTAATTAGAAAATATATTTATGCTAATTTTTAGCCATAAACCACTAATTATGGGGTTTTACATAATTATCTTTGGATTTTTCTTTGTTTAAGCTTAAGTAATTAGCCAATAATTACTTAATTAATCCCCCACTAATTTTTGATAATTTTCTTATTTAGAAATAATTATTTCCTCACAACAATTGGACTTACATTGATATTTTATACTTTACATAAAATATTAAAAATCACAGGGTCGATAATGACCCCGGAATACTTTTTAATTTTTCTCTCACTATTTCCCAAGGAAATAAATCCCAAAAATTGTCCAAATTAGAGACAACATACTCTCTAATTTTTAATAATTATTTTATTGCCTCTAAGGATTTTTCATAATTTCCTTAAGTCACTTTATGCTCCACAATGGCATTTTCGTAATTTTGGCACTCTAATTTTCAAGAGATTTTTCCCTACAAATTTGACACCACATATTCACCTATTTTCTAATAGGTATTATTTATTAAAATATAATATTCCAGATAAATAATTATCCGGGTATTACAGTAGACTATCTAGAAAATCCCTAGCATAATGCTCTTCCACCTCTTTCTCCTCCTCCTCCTCTACCACCACCACCTCCTCCACCTTTGCCTCCACATCCTCTGCTCCCTCAAGTGGAGGCAATGATGCACCATGCAGAAGGCATTGACCATGTTATGAGGAGGCCGGCCGGATATTTGTCGAGTATGACCAGGAAGGTCAATCTCATTCTTGATGAGTATGGGATTAACCACCATTATCCTGACTTACTCTCAGATGATTCAAGCTACTCCTCTAGTGACAAGTAAAGCGATGATGTGAGGTATGCTGACTTTTGGTTAATCTAAATTAGATGAAACAAAAGTTCCAAAATTCGCAACAGACCTTAGATCATTTATTAGATGGTGATATTTGTTGCTTTTATTTTTATAAAATATAAAACGTAATTATCTAGCACTATTAGCAATTTTTTTTTTTTTAAAAAAATATAACATACCTCACAGTTATCAACAAAGAACTGTGATAAATGTAAACAAATAAATAATAGTTCTTACAAATGAACCGTGATGTAAAGTTTTAGGCATGATAACCTAAAAACCTACCATTCCTCTTCTATTTAAATGTCTGAAATAGAATGCACTTAACACTTAGCCTGTTCGAACGACAAAACCCACCAACTAGGGATGGACCTTGAAAGAATTTTTTTGGGGGGCCAAATATATACTCATTAACTAATTTTTAAGAAAAAAATATTTGGAGGGGCCAAATGTATAAAAAAAATCCAATTTGTATTAAAAATTTGGGACAAATTTTTTTGGGGGGGGGGGCATGGCCCCCATTGTATACACAAAGGTCCGTCCCTGCCACCAACATCGTAACCCTACAACTCCTATTGTCTTTTCCAGCAGTCAAGAGTCGTTTTCAGTCAAACCCTACCATAAAAAGCTTCGTCCAAGTTCTCAGTGACAGCCACGCTAGTGAATACACTTGACCCTTGTCTCAGCGACTGCCATGCAAAAGTTGCTTGTGCTCCCTAACTCGCCTTTTTGTTCGTAAGCCCTATCTAGATATAGTAGTTATGATTTCCCTCATTCATTTCGCATTATCTTTCTTGCATTCACTTCGAAGGTTCCTCTTTTGTTACTTGCAGTGTTCAACCCGGTCGATTAGGCTGCCTTTGTGAAGTCACGACGCGATAAAATATCCAAGTTGACGTTAAATAACTTCTATGAAGTTATGTTTTTTCAGAAAACTTAGTGTAGTGCCCAAAATTTGGAAAATATGGAACCGCCACCAAAATTTTAAAATAAGGTTAATTTTGGAAACCTTTTAAAAAATGAAAAAATGGTTTATGAAAACCAAATAGGATTCGGGAGTCGATTGTGTGTGGGGAAGGTGTTAGGCACCCCACAACACCCATTTACAAGAACAATTACTCTAAGTCAATTATTTAAAAATAAATATGGCCTTTTAGTTTTATTATAATTACCCAAAAAAGAAACGAAACAAAATATTTACATAAATAAATAAAATGAAAACTAAAGAAAAATAATGTATACTTACAAAAAGGGAAACAAAAAGAAAATAAGGGAAAATATTTTTATTTACAAAATCGGACTTGACCTAGGAAGAAGGCTTAGGGTCTACGTACCCTTTAGAGGGATTAAAGCCCATATAGTTTGAGGTAGAAATGCGTTTTAATGGGTTGGTGTCTTTTAGGAAAATGTTTATTTAATTTATTTACGAAAATATTTTTTGATTGGTTTGTATTTTTTATTTTGTGAAAAAAACTCTTTTTTTTTTGTGTGTGGAAAAGATGACTTCTTGAAATGATTTTTTATTAAACTTCATGAGGAGATTTCAATAATCTCACATGGAAGAATAATTGATTTGTGCCGAGGAAGCTCTAAAAGCCTCACACGACATAAATCCCTTTTCAAAATCTTTATTATTTTTATTTTCATAAAAGGAGAGTTTTTCCATTTGATTTTCATATATAAAAATGTGTTAAAATCATTTTTCTTCTTCCTTTTATAAAGAAAACTTCGGCAACCCTATTGGTATTCATGATGAGACTCTAATAATCTCACAAGGTTTACCAACAAACCTAAATGTCTGAGGAGGCTCTAAAAACCTCACATGATACCGATTAAAAAAATGTAAGAGAAGAAGAGAAGCGTAATAGAAAGGGAGAAGAATTAAAGTTCATGCTTTAACAAATACATATCAAGCGAAGAGATGAAGGAAGCATACCTCCTGATCTTCTAGTTTACACAACACAAAAGTGCTACTGGGTATGCCATCGCAACACCAATGGAAGGAGATCATCATAATGGCAACAATATAACATCCTAGTAACAAGTGTAAGAGGGGTCAAAGAGAACACATTAAAAAAATAGAGCAGTGATAGGACGAAGATGGAGCACAAGAAAAGAGAAACAAAATAAGAGAGATTAGCATTACAAACCAAAGAAGAAAGTTAACAGCAGGAGTCATCACAAAGAAAGAGAAAGGGAAAAAAATAAGGAAGAAAGAAAAAATAGAGGAAGGATGAAGGTGAAAAAAAAAAAAAATTCAAATCACATTGAATTGTACCCTCTAGCTATTAGCATTGAAGCATCATATGTGTGGCAACAACTATAGAAATATAGAATATTGGCTTTTCCTCGGGTATAGAGAAGAAAAGAAAAAAAAAAAAAAAAAGAGAAGGAAAGTGAAAAATAATAAGAAATAAATCAAACCACAAAATATTGGATTTTTCCCTCTAGCCATTGGTGTTGAAGCATTACATGTGTGACACCCGACCATAAGAGCATAGACTTTCCTTGAGCGTGAGGAAAAATAAGATAAATAATAGATTTTCCTCTTTTTAGGTACCTCTAACCATTTATTAATTGTATCTTTTTTCTCCCCATTTTATTTTCCTTTACCTCTCCCAATTTTTTGTGTCTCTTGCTTCAATCATTGCTCCCCTATTTATAATCTCAAAGTAGGTTTTTGATCATAAATGCTCTTTTTTTTTTCCTATTAATAAAAATTCCTAACTTGACTCAATCACTATCAATGAGATATTTTCTTTTAATTTTTTGTTCTATGAAACTTCCTAATTTTAAACCTAATCACTTCATTGAGAGAGTTTTTTGTTTTTATATTTTTTATATTACCCCACAAGAAATTTCCTAATTTAAACCTATCAACATAAATGAGAGATATTTTTGTATTTTAATTTTTTATATTTTATGCACAAATAATTTTCTAATTTAAACCTATCAATGTAAATGAGATATATATATTTTTTGTATTTTTTTAATTTCTATTTATTTTTCCCTCCACAATGACTACCCATAAATTTCCTAATTTGAATATCAATCAACATCAATGAGCTGAATTATTTTGAAATTTGTTGCCATTTATTACAAACCTCAATTGTAAGACAATCACCATTAATGGTGATCAGTTTTCAAATTTTAATTACAATTCAATCACCATCAATGTCATTTGCTTATTAATTTAGATATGCAAGGATCAAGGAGCATTTTTTTATATTATTTTTAAGTGGGGCCCGATAAAATAGGATGTTCACATCTCGTATTACTCTGATCAAAGGTTCTTTTCCAGTTATAGGAAGTTGTCAACTTATTGCTTTGATTCACGGTTCTTAACCCATTATGCTCTTGGAAGTAACTTATGAAAATATGGATATAACCTAAGAGAAAATCTATCTATCTATCTATCTATCTATATATATATATATATATATATATATATATATATATATCTGTGTGTGTGTGTGTGCACGCGCGCGAGCAGAAGTTACTTCCATAAGATCAAAATGGATGTGATGAATGAACTAGTTTAGTTGTACCACTGGGATGCAATAAAACATCCAACGTAACATTAAATTGCTTTTGTGAAGTTATGTTTTTTTTTTTTGGAAAATCAATTATTGCTCTGATCGAAAGTTTCTCTCATATTATAGGAAGTTGTCAACCCATTGCTTTGATTGAAGGATACTACTTTATTGATCTTTTTTTAAGTAACTTCAGAAGATATAGATCCCTAAGCAAATACCTCTCCTTTTCTAGAAGTATCCATATCTCTAGAAGTTACTTCAATTTAGATCAATAGGGATGTGATGAATAAACTAGTTCAGTTGTACCGAGAGTCAATTTAGATCAATAGGGATGTGATGAATAAACTAGTTCAGTTGTACCGAGAGTCATACATGAACAAACGAATACTTGCAGCATTTGTGAAGTCACGAAGCGATAAAGCACTCAAGGTGACATATTAAAATGCTTTTTTGAAATTGTGTTTTTGGGTATTGCTTCGATTGAAGGTTCCTCTCCTATTTTTGTATTGAGAAAGTTGCACCAAGTTAAAAGCTTTGAAATTCAACATTGTTATTAGTCCTAGACTCTTTAATGTGAAAGTTTATGAGCTACTTGGTCTCGACTCTTTCTAATAGAGTAGTACTTTCCATATCGAATAGCCATGCAATTTGGGATGGATCAAAATTTTCTAGGCTTTGTGGCTAAAATCAATCGTACTCCTAACCTATATATCTCATAATGTAAGTGTTCACATATACCTTATGTCTCTTCAGCAATTAAGCCTGGAAAGTAAAGGTAGATGAGAAAAACAAACATCTCTATCAAAAAGGGCGCAGGGGGTATGCAAACCCTTGACCTCAACTGTTTGCATACCCTTGCGCGCATAAGGATATATATTTTTTCCCATAGGCCTTTGCTTTCCAAAGTTAATTTCTATGAAGAGACATAATTATAGATCAATAGTTATATTATCACATATATGTCAACAGCTGCCATTGATTCTTCCTAGAAAGCCTATAATGTCTTGATCCATCCCGAATTCCATAGCCACTCAATGTGGGAGATACTGTTCTATTATATACAAACGAGTCAAACTAACTCAAAAACACTCACTTGAAGAGTTTCACATTCATACATTGATCTATTATAAAAGTTCACAGTTCTTATTTAGAAACTGTTATTTATGTACTAAATACAAAACAGTTGTCTACGTGAGACCGTTATTTATTTTTATTAAAAGTCACAGCTCTCACATAAGAACTATTATATATGTTACTGAATAAATAACGGTTGTCAAAATGAGACTGTTATATATCATGCAAGTATTACTATATATTATGACGGTTGTTCACGCATGCCCGTTAATTATTACAACAACAATGCACATGTCATAGCATCGCCACACCTCTATAAATAATGAGTGTTATATTAAAACTGTTATAATAGGTTCAAAATAAATAACATTTCGGAATTATAATTTATATGTGTAGAGCATATATAGTGCCCACATATATACGGTTCATAACCGTGATTTATGAGCAATAATAATCGTCATATATTATAGTTTCTATAGTAGTGGTACTTATATTTGTAATTAAAGAAAACATCCATCCAATTCCTACATCTAGGACCTAGGGCGTACTCACTCTTAGTAATTAGCTAGATGTCACTACTACAAGAAGTAGGAATGTAGTCCCCAAAAAATGTATGTTTTTAAAAAAAGAGAAGTAAAAAATATTGGTGATGGTATTTTTGTAATTATGTGGAAGAATTTTGAAATATTGGGCATCCCTTTAACAAAAATAGAAGCCAAAAGTATACTTTTGACATCCTGATTTAGAAAAGGGACGCCAAAACCAATAGATTTTGGCGTCCCAATTTTAAAAAGGATGCCAAAAGTCTACTTTTGATGTCCCAATTTAAAAAAAGGACGCCAAAAGCAGGGACTTTTGGCGTCCTAACTCTAAAAGGGATGCCAAAAGTAGAGTTTTTGGTGCCAAGAGCTCTACTTTTGGCGTCCCTTTTAGAATTGGGACTCCAAAAGTGGTCTAAAGTCAACTTTAGGCATCTCAATTATAAATTGGGACGCCTAAAGTGTCCCACATAAATATATTCCCTCAATTTCATTTTCTTTCTTCACATGCTCTTGATGATCTCACTCCCCTCACAAATATATTTTTATCACACTCATTGTCTTCCTCATCGCAACCCTATTTTGTATGGTTTTTGCCACACAGGACCTTGATTGAGATATCCTCTAGTTGCACTCGAAGGCTATGAGGTTCTTTCGTAAAGGTCACACGGAGGAGGAGAACCCAAAGGACCTATGTGGCTTTTTCCGCACGAGACCTTGATGGAGGTATCATTCGGCTGCCCTCAGAGGCTACAAGGTTCTTCCATGAAGGTCGCACGCCCGGAGGATGAGAACCCATAGGATGATGCAGAGGGAACCAAGTGGCTATTTTGTTCGCTGGTTCTAGCGGCTATTGGAATTACAAACACTAGGTCATACTTCTTGCCTTCAATTTTTCTTCTGTTGTAATTGGTTTCTTTGTTTTCCACGACGAAGGCGGATCTGAAGAAACAGAACTATTACGGCCATGACAGTGACAGATTTGTGTATTCCTTTTGATGATGGAGGCAGATCTGAAGAAATAAAGCTGTTACAGCCACGACGGAGGTGGATTTAGGTACTTAAATATTTAGAAATTGTAAGAAAATCAAAACCGATGGTGACTGATATGAATTTTAGGACGTCTACTTTCGTTGTCCACTTGATGATTTACTGAAGAAGTTGAAAAAAATTGTGGATCTGAATATTTTTGGGTTCTTATTCGTCCGTCATTGTTTATTCTCTAGTCTTATTTTTTTTTTTCAAATATTTATGGATTTATGTTCATGTTTATCGTTCGTTTTTGAATTTGATTTTCAAAATGTTTGTTCATGTTTTGGTTGATTTTGATGTAGTTTGTAACAATGGTGGAAGAAGTGGATTTGCTGGAAGATTTTTTTTTTTTTTAAAAAAAATCCCTTACGACATCTGTTTTTAAAAAAGGGACGTTATAAGTCTCTTATGGTGTCCCTTTTTTAACCGATGTTGTTCCCAAACTTTACTACGTCACTCACATAGGTGTCCCCCCAAAAAGGGACGTAGAAAAGGCATAAAAACGGACGTTAAAAGTGTTTTCTGTGTTAGTGTGTTAATAAAATCAAATTACCAAGGTAAAAAGAAGAAAATAAAATAAAATTACTAATAAGCCGTTGGTCATGTGATCACTACACTACTACAAAAAAACACAAAAAACGACCTAAATAAGACCCAATTAACGTCCCTTTTCAGAGGGACGTCTCGAAGAGGGTAGTCATTTTTCTCATTTTTGGCGTCCTGAATTGTATTCAGGACGCCTTATTAAAAAAAAAACCCCAAACCTCAGGTTCGAGGAGCTAGCTAGTAAGCCAAGCAGATCGAAGATAGCAAGCCATGATTTGGGCAAAGGAAGAGTGTAACACCCCAAATTCCATACTACAAATTGTGTCGGATGACACTTGGTTTTAAAATAATTCAACAAAATTTGAGGTGCTACATCAGAGTACTGCGGAAACAGAGAGCAATGCACTAAAAATTTGGACAATATATGAGTAACTGATATAAAAGTACCCCGACATATGACGATGCCAAGCGTATGCTGATATATAAAAAATTTCCCGAAGGAATAGTCATGTGATACAATATACAGAGCTTTGTACAATTACATTTCTCAAAAAGTAACTATACAACCCAGACCAAGCCTTGACTAGACTTGGGGCAATGAACCTAACTCCGTTAACCGAACAGAATGCCAGGTAAGTGTCTATCATGGGGGCCTCACCGAGTTCACGGCGACTGATTGGCTGACCCACATAGACTAGCCTTGCCTTCAGCACCAAACTATTCGAAATAAATTTATTAGACCCATGCCTGACAATAGGCTCTGATGATCTTCTCCCGGCTCTTGCCCCAACCAGTGCATTACTACGACTCTGCCCCTTGGTTCATATCTATGGCTCCATCTACCGGCGCCTTCTCTGTTCCTGGTCCTTACCTGTACTATTATTTAAGACTGAGGTCCAATGCACATTAGACCTCAGGTAACGGTTAACCTTATGCTCAAATAAAACAGTATATAGACAACAGATATTCATGATATAACAGCAATGATTAATCCAGTCACGTCGTATGATCATGTGATAACAACTACAATATTATGCAAAGTTATCCCTGGTTTGCAACATCCATGCCACGATGTACAGTCGTGTCCTCAGCGCTAGGAAAACTCAAACGGTATTACTATGTCTATAACCCGTGTGAAATCAGATGTATAATCGGTGACCCTAAAGAGCCTCTATCCGAATCGGTGACCTAAACAGGGCCTCTATCCGTGAATGTATCTATCACATATATGTATATGAGCAGCACAGGGTTAGTGTTACGATGACGCGAACGTACCTTCGTTGATTTCGTGATTCGTACGTTTGACGGAAACCGTGCACGGACTAAAACGAAAAACAAGACGTCGCATACGGTTCGACAACGGTTCGACAGCGGTGGGTGATCACAGATATCCTATAAGGATAATATCACGTTTATCAATATCTAACATCATAACAGGCATTTTAGGTACAAATTATCATTTTGCCCCTAGTTGACTAATCGGTGAAATTTCGCCAGAGCTTCGCTACTTTGACTCTAATCTTCCAAAATTTTGCCATATCTCTAAATCCAACATGATTTTCAAAATTAATACCTTAAATACCCCTAACATATGATATCTAATCATATTTGGAAGATTAAAGACCAAACTAGCATTTCTACTCTAACTACTGAAAGAACTACGGAAGCTTAAGACTAAGTACCGAAAAACTTACCCAGGGCTTCGCTACAAATTTCCCCGGACTCCTCCTCCTTCCTCTGCTCCTCTATTTCGAAATGAGCAAGAGCTCTTGGTGTGAATTTTGCAAATGGGAGGCAAGGCTATTTATAGAGGTTTTTCGGGCACTATTCACACTTTTTCATACCGAATATCAACCGTCGGATCTTGCTTTTATGTGTTGGCTTCATCTTGGCCCTCAAACACACCTTGGCTGTCCTTCCCCTTAGGTGGCACAAGATGACATCATCTTTGATGATGTCACAAGTTGCTTTTGCCTTTGACCCGATAAAATTCCCGATCGGTGTTCGAATCGCGTAATCTTGTAAAATCTCAAAATTCGGGAACATGGCCACGAAGATTTCTTCTTCCTCTTTCAAAATACTTGGATCAACTAAATTTTTGATCCCATCCAGAACCTCTCCTATTTCGGGTGAAGATTTTTGGATATCCGCCTTTGGTTGCGGAAATCACTTCGGGTAACAACATCTTCGGGACAAAAATCCACTGATTCATAATATGCCCAGATGTTTACCAACTCATTCTTGAATTTCAAGTTATGGCTTGGTTTCTATAGATTTTCATTTATCTGATTTACTTTTTGAATATCAGATAGATTCTTAGCCAGTCTAGTATAACCCTTTTCGGTTACAGAAATAACTTCAGAGACAGCCTACTCCGAGATAAAAATTCACTTGTTTATAATATACTCTGACTTTAGAAACATTGTTCATGGTTTTCTAGATAGGATTTAGTTTTTATCGGTGGTCATTTATCTTATTTGCTTTTACAACTTGATTACTCTTTAACCAAAAGTTGTATGTCTTTTAATTGTTCATTTCCATCCTCTCATTCACCTCCAATGTGTCGGCCAAGACACACACATATTTTAATTTTATTTTCTTTATTTAATAAATATTATATTGTAATTATTTTAAATAATTATTTTACAAAATTTTCCTATTGGTCCATACATGTTTTTAGGCTTAAAATTACTTAATCTCATATATTTTTCTTTATATTTTCCAATTAATTAGCAAATATATTTTATGCTAATTTTAGCCATAAACCACTAATTATAGGGTTTTACATAATTATCTTTGGATTTTCCTTTGTTTAAGCTCAAATAATTAGCCAATAATTATTTAATTAATTACCCACTAATTGTTGATAATTTTCTTAATTAGAATAACTCATTACCTCACCACTTTTGCACTGGCATTAGTATTTTATGTCACATGCATTATATTAAAATTCACGGGGCATTTTGGTCATTATAATACTTTTTGATTTTTCCCTCTTTATTTTTTCCAAGGTTATAATTTATTAAATTAACAAAATTAGAGATAATATACTCTCTAAATTTTAACAATTATTTTACTGCCTCTTGAGATTTATCATAATTTTCTCAGGGTATTTTATGACCCATAAATGCATTTTAGGGATTTTCGGCCCTTTATGCCTTTTAATTTCAATAGAAATTTCCATTCAATAAGATAATTATATCTTAAGGGTTGATACCACATATTCACCTACTTTCTATAGGTATTTTTTACTAATTTATGATTCTTATCATAATCGGGATTTTTAGGGTGTTATAAAGAGTAGATCTGAAATCCAAGAAACATGCTAAGGAGCAAATCTAGAATAATAAAAAATGCCATGGAGCAAATCCAGAAAACATCTGAACCCAGAAAATCAAACATGCTAGGGAGCAAATCCAGAAAAATCAAAAATAAGAAGCCAGGTACTGCGGTAAGCGATAAGGTTATCTTAAAAAAAAAAACCTAGAACAAACCTGTAACATCCCAATTCCAGAGCCAATTTTTTTTTTTTAAAAAAATCAGAGTCGAGCCTTGGAGCGTAAGAGTAACTGATTCCTATTAAAACGGTAACCAGAGTGTAATACAGTGTTGATACAGCATCCTATCGTTCTCATAGGTAATTACGGAAAACGATAAAGTGACATCTCCGTCTCAGAGCTCACTCATGCTACATGCCCTCCAACTATGAGCTCACTCGTGCAGCTTGCCTCGATCTCCGATCCGTGGTCCTCCTAACCCTGAAGCTATAGCGTTACGAGACGCGTCCGTACCTTCGTTGATGTACGTAGATGTTTCAAGCGAAGCGTACTTTCGACGGAAAGCGGTTTGTCCGACAGCGGCACGTTGGACAGCGTAACGGCAGCAAACTAGGATTTTTGACGTCCTATAAGAGTAATATCACTTTCATTAGTGATTTGGCATTATAACTGGCATTTTAGGTAAAAATTACCATTTTTGCCCCTATGCCCCTAATTGGCGGAATTTCGCCAAAGACTTCGTTACTCTGACAAATTTTCTTCCTGAAATTTCGCCAGAACTTCGACGCAATTATGATTTTTCAAATTCTAGACTAAAATAGCCCTATCATATGATATCTAATCATACTTTGAAACATAAAGGCTACTCTAGCATTACTACTCTAACTATTGAAAGAACTACGAAGATTTCAACTTTCGGGGACTCAATCCCTACTATGTTTTTACCTCGTCGAGCATATTTTTCAATGCAATGAGGCCTAAAAATCAATAGTAGGAATCTCACTCCTACTTGCTAAAACCATCTAACAATTCTACTAAACTACCGAACTAGAAAGCTAAAGACTAAAGACTAAAGACCGAAAGACTTACCCGTTGAAGACTTCTGAAGAATTTTCCCCAGAGCTTCTCTCTCTACTTTCTCACTCAAGGATTTCGGCCAAGAGGAGAGGATTTTGGTGTGAAGATTTCCCAAGGGCAAGCATCCTATTTATAGACTTTTCAAGGGACAAAGTTGGAATTTTTGAAGTTGTTTAAGCCATGGAAAATCAAACATGAATTGGTGTTTAATCCATGACCAAGGGAGCATGCTGCACGAAATTCAGGGCTGATGTGGCTGCCTTGGAGTGGTCCAAAAGTGGTGATTTGGGTTGCTTTAAACCCGGTCTAAGAGAATTTCCGATCGGTACCCGATTCGCGTGATTTCGGAAAAATCTTAAACTTCTGGATTTACAACTTTGAAACCATTTCCTCACTCATTAGAAATGTCCAAGTTAACCTAAATTTTGATCCCATATAGGGCTCCAACAGTCCGAGTTGAAGTTTTCTCGAAAACGTGTCCGAACGTGTCCTGTCGAAACTTGTTTTGGAAACATCAATCTCTTCGAAAAATTCACTGATTCCAAATATGTCAAGATAAATTCAAACTCATTCCTAGATATTGAGTTAGAATTTATTTTCTTCATTTCCAAAAATATGCCTATATGCATTTTCCCCTATTTTGTTTTATTAGGAAAATGCATAAACGGCTTCAGAATTTACTTCCGGAAGAGTTTAACGGAAGATAATAACTCACTGATCAATATTTGATCCTGAATTTGGAAATCTCATTCCTAGATCTCTAGATAGAATCCGTTTCCTAATTTCTAAATTACTATTCACATTTTTTTGCTTTAATCAATTATAATAATAAAATAATATCAACTTGCCTAAATGCTATTATACTTATATATATATATATATATATATATATATATATATATATATATATATATATATATATATATATATATATATATATATATATATATATATATATATATATATATATATATATATATATATATATATATATATATATATATATATATATATATATATATTTTTTATATTTTTTTTTTTCTCATTTTCTTGGGTCCAATATTTCGGTCAAATCTGATCCTTTTTATTTAAATTTTCGTTTTAATTATTTAATTAATTAATTAAGAATATATAAAATAATTATTTAATAATTATTTTATATAACTTTACAAAATTTCCCTATTGGTCAATTCTTGTATTTAGGCTTAAAAATACCTAAACTCAAATATTTTTCTCCAAAATTTCCAATTAATTAGTAAACACGTTTTTACTAATTTTAAGCCAATAACCACTAATTTTAGGGTTTTACATAATTATTTCATAATTTCCTTTGCTTAAGCTTAAGTAATTAGTCAATAATTACCTAATTACTTTATTATCACTTGTTGCTAATTTTCTTAATTAGAACAACTCATTACCTCATAACATTTGCATTGACATTTGTGTTTTCATGTCTCCTTTATTATATTAGAATTTACAAGGGTATTTTAGTCATTTCAATGCTTTTTGAGCATTCTTATTCAATCTCTCCAAGTTCATAATTTATTAAATTACCAGAATTAGAGATAATATACTCTCTTAATTCAATTAACCATTTTACTACATTTTAGGATTTTTCATAATTTTCCTAAGTCATTTATGTCCCTTAGGGGCATTTTCGTCATTTTGGCACTTTGGCCCTTAAACTCTCTAATTTCCTAGAGATTTTTCCTTAGAAAGTAAGATAATCATAACCTAGTGTTTGACACCTCATGTTCACCTACTTTTTATAGATATAATTTTACCCAATTATGATACAGATGTCACATGCATTATATTAAAATTCACGGGGCATTTTGGTCATTATAATACTTTTTGATTTTTCCCTCTTTATTTTTTCCAAGGTTATAATTTATTAAATTAACAAAATTAGAGATAATATACTCTCTAAATTTTAACAATTATTTTACTGCCTCTTGAGATTTATCATAATTTTCTCAGGGTATTTTATGACCCATAAATGCATTTTAGGGATTTTCGGCCCTTTATGCCTTTTAATTTCAATAGAAATTTCCATTCAATAAGATAATTATATCTTAAGGGTTGATACCACATATTCACCTACTTTCTATAGGTATTTTTTACTAATTTATGATTCTTATCATAATCGGGATTTTTAGGGTGTTATAAAGAGTAGATCTGAAATCCAAGAAACATGCTAAGGAGCAAATCTAGAATAATAAAAAATGCCATGGAGCAAATCCAGAAAACATCTGAACCCAGAAAATCAAACATGCTAGGGAGCAAATCCAGAAAAATCAAAAATAAGAAGCCAGAATCATGCAGAGCGATAAGGTTATCTTAAAAAAAAAAAAAAACCTAGAACAAACCCACCTGAACAGATCTGCAACGAAATCGACTGCGGCTTTCATCAGCGGTGGCATTCGGTGTCGCTCGGTTTCAGAATCAGAGGAGGGGCAGAGGATCGAGGGAGGGAAGATGAGGCACGAGACGAGTAGAAAAGGAGAGGAGTTTTAGCGCTGTGTGTGAGAGATCGAATAGTTAGGCCGATGATAAATATATATATTTATCCTTTTTGGCGCCCTGAAATTTGTTTCAGGACGCCAAAAAATACCCTAGCACCAAATTTTTTTAAAAAATTACCTCGGCGCCAAAAAATTTCCCTTTTAGGCGTCCTAAAATATATTTTAGGTCGCCAAAATGTTTTTTAAATATATTTTTTTATTTCTTTGATTTGATTGGTAAAAATTTCGATATCTTTGATTTGATGTGATTAGTATTATTTTTTATATCTTTGATTTGATTAGTCTTATTTTTTATTTCTTTGATTTGATTAGTAAAAGATTCGATTTCTTTGATTCGATTTGATTATTTTCGATATCTTTGATTTGATTTGATTAGTATTATTTTTTATTTCTTTGATTTGATTAGTAAAAGATTCAATTTCTTTGATTTGATTTGATTAATAATAGTTTCGATTTCTTTGATTTGATTTGATTATTTTTTATTTCTTTGATTTGATTAATAATAGTTTTGATTTCTTTGATTTGATTAGTATTATTTTCGCTTTTTTTATTTGATTTGATTTGATTATTTTTCGATTTCTTTGATTTGATTAGTAAAATTTAATTTTGACGTCCTGATTTAAATTTTAGGACGACAACAAATTTTCTGACTCCAAAAAATTCTTCAAAATGCGCCAAAAAATCGATTGTAGGCGTCCTATATATATTTTTGGATGCCTTAAATCGATTTTAGGCGTCCTAATTATATTTTAGGACGCCTAAAATTGATTTTAGGCGTCTTAAAATTATATTTAAGACGCCTAAGTCCCAAAATTCAGCCAAATAATTACGAAAATGCCACCGCCAATACTTTTTACTTCCCTTTTTAAAATAAGGACGTCTTTTAGGGAAGTAATATCCCCTTTTTGTAATAGTGTACTTAGCTTAGTGTGTACTTATCAATTTTATTTCTGTTAACATTGCTTGAAAAATTAAACATGTTAATAAATAAATAGAATAACAAATTAAGAAAACACTTTTGAATATAAGGGGAGAGTCTCTTCTCATTTTATTTTAGTCAATGTAAAAAAAAAAATTAAACTAATGCATTCACAATTGGTGAAAATAGTATTTTTTGTGTACTAGCTAATTAACGCAAACAATCATATCAACTCTCTAATTACCATGAACAAGCTAGTTATTGATAATCCAACAACTGGCTACGGACTAATTAATACTTGATTTGGTTCTTAATATAAGATATATTTAGAAAGTTAATGTTGGTCCTAAATATAAGATATATTTTTCATATTTGTCCATCATTTTTGTAATTCACCTCTTTGATATTACCTTAATAATAATTAAGGACTAGGATGTTTAATTTTAAGGAAAAAAAAATACATATTAACTAATTTAACTAACTTTATTAATTTAATTAAATTAGATAAATATGTCTTATGTTAAATAACGGAGTTGGCATGAAAGAAAAGCCAAAGATCGATTAAGTGAATACAGTGTAGAACGCATAGACTTTGTTCCATGAGTTGTATTTGAAGAACAAAACGCAAGAAATCCGGAAAGGCAAAGAAAAAAAAAAAACAGAATTTGCAGAGAGATGACGTGAACAAGAATACTACTGGATGGTCCCAAACACCACCACCAGATTCTCCATTAACATAAATAAGAAAAACTAACATAAAAAAAAAAAAAAAGATATAATAAACACTTGTTACGTCTCTTTTCTGGTTGAAGAATTAGATGCTGCTGCTTAAGCTTTTAAGTGAAGTTGGAAAACAAGTGCAAAAAAGAAGAAGAAAAGAAAATCACGCCTTTTTGGTACTGAGTGTCATTCGATTTAGACAAAATATACTTATGTCTCAATTGTGAGATTTTCTTTTTTGGTCGTATGGTATGAAATTTACTTATAACAAGTTGAAATCTTCGTAATTTATCATAGAATAATCGAACTCAATATTGTTATATTATGTATGGTTTATATATATGAATATTCTACCTATGTGTGGATTAATGACTTTTTTAATTTAATACTATTTTAATTATGGCAAGTTTGATCTCTATTTAATTAGCCCCGATTTAAACCAACTACCCTTAAATTACTACCTTGGCGGGGCCCTGCTTGGTTCTTTTAGCAAGTACGTTTTTTGTTTGTTACCGATTATATATATGAGAGATCGAAAGCATCCATTGTATGTAGCAAATTGAGATTAAAAAAGGAGAACGAGGGAGTGTGATTTTCACTCTTTCTCTTTCTCTTGATTCTTACAGAATTATTTTAAAACTTAAACTGAAGATATGTTGAGATTCAAAGCTGAATGATGAATAAAGAGAAGGGAAATTAAAGTTAGAAACCAAAAGAAAAGAAGTCCAAGTTAACTGCGTGAATTTAGAAAAGCTAGTATTAATATAATCAAAACATATATACTCAGTGGATTACAAAGTAATTTCGAATCATTTGCTATATCTATCTGACTACTACAAATATGTCTTCATTCAATCAATAACACCATGCCAATATATAAATAAATGATGCATACATATCATCCAAATAAGCTTTCCACTATAAAGAAAATATAAATTTACTCAAGTGAGCGTTCAAGTCATCAAGACATCAACTAAGATAACATGCACTTGAGCAACACATTATGCACGTTAATTTGACTATTTCAATAGACCTAATTAGTCAAAACATGTCATTATATCATAAGTGGTCCACTAAAATACATTTTAATACTACATGTCTTTAATATAAGATTTAATTTGTAGTATATATGGTAGGTACTATAAATTCCAACAAAAAAAATTGTACTATAAACTAGATCTTATATTAAGTAAAAGAAGTAATATTATTTTGTATAGAAAGAGAGCTATATATATATATAGGAATAGGATGATCAATTAGTGGAATACAAGCTATTTTATTTTTTTATATGGCTATTTCATCATGTGGAATTCTATTATTTAAATGGACAAAACTTCTTCGATTTGGACCAACGCCTATTAGTTATACCTCTACCTTTTTTTTTTTTTTTTTAGTATAGTGGTGGTATATTAACAAGGTTATTAATTTCAAGATTTCCATTGTTCTAATTTAATTTCCATTTTTTGGTATATACAAGTCCATGTGACTTTAATTATGTTAATTATTTCTATAAAAGTACCAAATAACTTTTTGGAGTCAATAAAAAAAATGAATTTCAGTTGCCAAACACGCTTTGTGAAATACCCCTTTCTGGCATGAAATTTATGAAATACTTTGAATATAAAAGAAGTATTCATGCATAAATCACTATGTCTACACAATGGTGTGAAAAATGTACCTTTTATATGACTGATCATTATTTGTTCTATTTTTTTGAAAAATCTCATTTAAATACCATATGAAATTCCAAAATTCTAAAAGGTCTGTTAAAAAATAAGAAGAACATGGAGGTGATTGGGAGGAATTTGAGATTTTGAAATTTAAGTGTTCTTACTAAAATGCCACTCTCTTCATCTCTCATTCTCTCCATCTCTTCATCTTCCTCTTCATGTGGCTCTCTCTCCCCCCCCCCCTCCATCTCTTCCTCTTCCCGGTAGTGGCTCTCTTCGTCTCTCCTCTCCCTCTATTGATGGTTTCCTTTTGTCCTTTGAGAGGTTGATGTGACTAGTGAGCACCAGTGACGACGTCGATTCCGGAGTTCCTTTCGTCCTCACTCCGGTTGCCGTCGAAGGTTGAAGAAACCAATTTCCAGATAGATTTTTTAGTTTTTGGCGAGTTCATGAGTTTTTCGACAAGCTTATGAATTTTCCAGCGAGCTTTTTCAGTTTCCTAAGAAGAGTAATGAGATTGACAAAATTCGTAAGTATTGACAATATGTGTAAAATTGATTTAAAAAGAGTTTTGAGTTGTGACTAATTGAGTAATGAGATTGACAAAATCCGTAAGTACGGATAATATGTGTAAAATGATTGATAAGGAGTTTTGGGTTGTGACAAATTGAGTAATGGGATTGACAAAATCCGTAAGTATTGACAATATGAGTATTGACAAAGAGTTTTGGGTTGTGACCAATTGAGTAATGAGATTGACAAAAAGAGTAATGATATTGATAAAATGAGTAATGAGATTGACAAAATCTATAAATACGGACAATACATGTAAAAGGATTACTCAATTTTGTCAAAATCATTATGGATTTTGTCAAAACCATTACGAGTTTTGTCAAAACCATTACTATTTTAGTGAATCTCATTACTCAATTGGTCACAACTCAAAACTCTTTGTTAATCCTTTTACACATATTGTCAGTACTTACGAATTTTGTCAATCTCATTACTCAATTGGTCACAACCAAAAACTCTTTGTCAATCATTTTACATATATTGTCCATACTTACGGATTTTGTCTGTTTCATTACTCATTTTGTCAATTTCATTACTCAATTGGTCACAACCCAAAACTCTTTGTCAATCAATTTATACATATTGTTAGTACTTACGAATTTTGTCAATCTTATTACTCATTTTTTCCAATCTCATTACTCTTCGCGGAAAACTGAAAATGCTCGCTAGAAAGTTCATAAACTTTTCGAAAAACTCATGAACTCGCCGAAAACTGCAGAACTTTGCCAAAAAATGAAAAAGCTCACTGGAAACTAGTTTCTTCAACCTTCGATGGCAATCAGAGTGAGGACAAAAAGGAACTCCAAAATCGATGTTGTCACTGGTGCTCACTTCTCACAGCAACATCTCAAAGGTTAAAAGGAAACCATCAATAGAGGGAGAGGAGAGAGGAAGAGAGCCACCATAAGTTGGGAAGAGGAAGAGATCAAGAGATGGAGAGGAGAAAAGAAGAGAGCCAACACCAGGTAGAGGAAGAGATGGCGGTTTTATAAATATAAAGAACTTTTTAGACCAGTTCCTTTAATATAAGGTCTAAAAGATATTATTTAAACTGAATTTTCGAACACTCGATCTAAAAATATAAAAAAAAATTTGATTACTCTTAAAACCGATTGTCTTTTATAACCAGTCTAAAAGATGAAAATATTTACACCTGATGTTTCTTATAACCAGCCTAAAAGATGCAGAATAAAAAAAATATTTATTACTTTTAAGACTTGATGTTTCAAATAACCGGTCTAAAAGATGAAATTTTAAGACATGATTTTGAGCATAACTGGTCTAAAAGATTAGCCCCAATTTAAAACTCACTCCCTAAATCCTTTCTTCGTCACTTGTAAATTGAATTTTTCTCTTTAAACCTCTCTTCTTGTAGCAATAACTCTGAGTTTTGTCACTTTTTTAAACTCCTATGTCGCTCCTTGGTTCTCTTTTGCAACTTGCTTCTCCATTATTACCATTGCCGCTAGTGTCTGTTGTATGCCCTCGTCGCTGCTTCGTGTTTCTCTCTATACAAACTAGTTCCGGTGAGCTCAATTTTCGCCCAAGTTTTTTTTTTTCAATTTTTTGTACAATGATGCCCTTACATGCCATTTTCCTATCTCTGAAGTCAATTTAGTGCAATTTATTTTATTTGTCATCCTCTCTTGTTAGAACCACACATGGCTTCAATAATCCTCAATAGAGCTGAAAATCTCGCGCTCTTAAGTAACAAAAACCTGAATAAGTTAGGTTTTATAGGTTTGGATTTGTGCCGAAAGAACCTCACAAGAGTATGTTTATTAGTTCTACTAGAGTTCCCAATTATAGGATCATAGCACCTAAGTTTAGTCTCTCAGCTTCGGGGCCAAGCTCAGAGGCAAGGTTCATACAACACAAGAAAGAGGCTTTTTGGTTCTATAGGTTTCTGTCTATTGTATATGACCAGACAACACAAGAGTGAGTTTTGGTAGTTTTGCATTTTCTATTTGCTTTATTCCTTGCCTTCTAATTTGGCCGTGTTGTTAGCATATTATATGTTAGAATAATGGAGACTTTAGTATCTTACAAGGTTTAATTTTTTTGCTTCAAGATGCATTTTATATGTTAGGATAATGTACGTTAACTCCTTCCATATATAGGAATTCAAATATGGATCACAGTTGGATAAAAGCTAAACGAACGAGTGTTGAATATGATAATAGGGTGAGGGAATTTTTAGAATTTGCTAAAAGAAATGCCAATGATAATAGTGAGATATTTTATTGCCCTTGTGTAGAATGTTTAAATGAGAAGAGACTAAGTGTTGCATATATATATACACATTTAATTTGTGAACGATTTTGTAATAGTTATACTTTATGGGTATGGCATGATGAAAAAATAGAAATGCCAATTGCATCTCAATAGAGGGAAGTGGACTTTGGTGATAATAACACAAATATGGATGACTAGATAGAGGACATTATTCGTGATGTAGGAGAAGAGGCTTTTGAGCAATCACATGTATATGGTAATATGTGCAATGATGCAGAGAAGCCATTGTACCTCAAGTGTAAGAAATACCAATTGTTGAAAGTAGTATTGAAATTGGTAAGCTTGAAAGTACGGTATAAATGGAGTGACAAGAGTTTTTCAGAAATGCTTGAGGCTTTTAAAGACATGCTTCCAGATGATAATGTGTTGCGAGGTCGATACTATAATGCTAAGAAAATATTGTGTCTACTAGGGATGAAGTACAAAATGATCCATGCATGCCCTAATGATTGTAAATTGTATAGAAAAGAGTTTGAAGAGAAGCATAAGTGTCTGTTATGTAAAACCCCAAGGTAGAAATCAAATAAGGCTCTAGCAAAAGTGTTGTGGTATCTTCCAATCATATAACAAGGTTCAAGTGTTTGTTTGCTTATGAAAATGATACAAAAAATTTGAGATGACATGCAAATGAGAAGATTTCTTATGGAAATCTTCAACTTCCGGCTAATTTTTCTCAATGAAAAAAAATCGATCACTTTTTTTCTAACTTCGGCAAAGAACCGAGGAACTTTAGGCTTAGCGATAGCACGGATGACATAAATCCTTATGATAGCCTTAGCAGTATACGTAGTTCATGACATGTTCTCTTGATTATTTACAACTTATCTCCTCTGTTATGCATGAAACGAAAGTATATCATGTTGTTTATGTTGATTTGGGACCAAAACAACCCAAAAATGCATTAATGTTTACCTAAAGCCCTTGATCGAAGCCTTGAAAGAGTTGTGGGAAGAAGGTGTTGATGTTTTTGACTCAAACAAGAAGGATGTTTTTAAAATGAGAGCCATGATCTTTTAAACTATAAATGACTTCCCAGCATATGGAAACTTGTCAGGTATAGTGTAAAAGGCCACAAAGCATGTCTAGTTTGTGAAGAAGGCACATGCTACAATTAACTTCAACATGGAAAAAAATAGTTTGTATTGGTCATAGGAGATTTCTTAGACTAGCCCACCCATATCATCGATTAAAGAAAGTTTTTTTTTTTTTTGTGTCCAAGAGTATCAAGATGCTCTGGAGGCATGACTGTAGAGCAAGTTTATGAAAATGTGAAAAATATCAATATCATCTTTGGTAAGACTGCAAAGAGTAGAAATTAAAAAAAATGGAAAAAAATAGATATGTATTCTTCGATATTCCATATTAGTGTAATCTTGATGTGAGACACTGTATTGATGTCATGCATGTGAGGAAAAACGTAGGTGATAATATTGTTGGCATATTTCTCAACATACAAGGTAGTTCCAAGGATGGTTTGAATGCAAGATTGGATTTGCAAGCAATGAGAATACGCAAAGACTTACATCCAATGCCATATGGTAACAGAACTTATTGTCCCCTAGCTTCTCATACTTTGTCTAAGGATGAGAACAAAAGTTTTGTGAATGCTTACATGGCACAAAAGTTCCCTAGGGTATTCTTCAAATTTTAAGACGCTTGTGTCGATGAAAGACTTGAAATTAGTAGACTAAAAGTCTCATGATTGTCATGTCTTTAAACAACAGCTACTCCCAGTAGCTATTCTAGGCATTGTCGAATATGATCTTCAACACATTTTGGCTAGACTTTGTTTCTTCTTCAATGTTATATCTAGTAAAGTTTTTGAGATTTAAAAATTGGATGAATTGAAAAATGAAGGATTTATTATATTGTGCCAGCTTGAGAAGCCTTTTCTTCATACATTTTTTTGACATCATGATATATCTAATTTTTCATCTAATGAGGGAGATAAAGTTGTGTTGCCCTATCCATTTACGATGGATGTACCCAATTGAAAGATCTATGAAATTTCTAAAAGGGTATGTGAAGAACACAAACTGGACTGAAGAATCAATTGTTCGTAAATATGTTTCTTAAGAAGCCATAGAATTTTGTCAAAATTATTTGGCTAAAGTGAGACATATTAAGCTTCCTAAACGTGATCATGAAGAAGGGGCTAGATGCAGGGCTTCAATAAAGAGTGTGGATCCTGATGAATTGCTACAAGTCTACTTATACATCTTGAATAATGTTGATGAAATTCAAGGCATCATAAATGCACATAAAGAAGCTGTAAGGAAAAAAAATAGTCGAATGATTGAACAAAAGTTAATTAGGGAGTATAACAAAAATTTTGCAAATTAATTCAAACAAAAGATTGAGGGAGAGGAATGTGTTTCTAATACAATAAAATGGTTAGCACATGGTCCTGATGTTGACGTCATAACTTAGAATTCATATGTGATCAATGGTTACACCTTTTACACAAAGTCTTTGGATGATAGGAGCATCGTCCAGAATAGTGGTGTTATATTAGAGGCTGAATCTATGCACTTCTCCAGTTTGAAAGATAAGAAGCCTAAATTGGAAGTCATGTCTTATTATGGGGTTATTGAATATATTTGGGTTGTGGACTATATTAAAACTAATTTTCTCATTTTCAAATGCAAATGGGTTAATATCAGTAATAGTGTTTAGATCGATCGGTTAGAATTTACATTAGCATATCTAAATAGTAGAAGTTTTAAAGATGAACATTTTATTATGGCAAATTAGGCGAAACAAGTGTTATATATCACCGATCAGACAAATAAAATGTTGTCTGTAGCTCTCTAAAAACAAAATGGTCATTGATATGATGAGGAAAGTCACTCATATTATGATCTTCCTGAGACTCCTTTTTCAAGGGATCTACCACAATTGAACGAAGAAGATGAAGCGGATAATGAACACAGCATAAACATAGAGGGATATGGGATGATATCCCTTTATAAAACTACTTTGAAAGTTAGCTAGCTAACGTAATTATCATCATGAATTATATTTGAATTATTTATATAGTTATTTGTTCTATTGTTATTTTATGTTATAATTTAATCGATTAACCTTAATTTTGTTGTATTAATAGGAAAATGAAGGTTCCAAGCCATTCTAGTCCTTTTCAAAGCGAGCCAACTAGTGTGAATTAGATCGAGCCTTGCACATCTCCAATCGAACTGACTAGCAATTAAAGTAAACCTAGTAACCAGTCTTTACGGAGGGGTAGAATAGGAACACGATTAAAAGAGATTTCCCTAATTCAAAGTTTCGGGCAAAAGATCCTGATTGAGTTTGATAGATATTGGAAACCAATAGGGCCTAATGCAAGCTGATACAGGAGTTTTGTTGGCCTCCTAGCACGCCTAGCATCTTATATAGTGGAGAAATATCGATGATTATGTAAAGCAACATATTTGAGACATTATCCATGTATAAAATATTTTTGTATGTAACTATTATCAAATTTGTGACTAACTACTTCAATGCATGCATTACAACTCACTTACAAAGTTCCTCAAACTGACATATTGTATGAGAAGACAATGACGTGTTGTTGTGAACGTTGGAACAAGTTTAAGACAAATCTAGCTAACAAATACGTGCATATCAAGGTGAAATATGGTGAGCCTCATCCTAATCCTTGCAGCAAGTATCCATATCTTGATGAAGAGACTTGTCAATAATTTTGTAAAATTCCGACTACTCCAGAAACTTTGGTGAGTTGAATTATTTTGGATTTTATTTAGTTTTATCAATTGTCTTTATTGATTGTAATTTTTGTTTAGTTAACAAGTTTCATTACTTTTGTTCGTTATCTGTATCTTATAGGAGGAACTTAAAAAAACAAGTTGAGGGATCATTTGTGTCAAATGGGAGGAATGATATTTTGATTGTTGCTGGAGGAAAACACAAGCACCAGGGGCATGTCAAGGGAGTTGGAGGAAGGGTATGCCTAAGGGATTACTTTGGAGTAGCCCTATGCCATTCCTCAAGTGTGGTGACTAGAGAAGAGATGGAACATATGTTAACCACTGTGAGGGCGGAAGCAAGGGCAAACGCAGAAGCTTCATTTGATGCACGATTAGAAGCCTAGTTAAGCAAGATAAAAGAGGAAATGATTATGGTTGTGAGCACATGACAAGAGACTTGTGTTCCCCAGGCACATTCACTTGCACCTATTCCGAGCATTAAAGGGAGTTGTTGCATTATTGAGCAGTCATCAGAGGGTCCTGAAATTCAAATTGCTAAACCTTGTGACCTTTTTGTGGAGGATCATTTGAGACGATTAGTTGCATGTGGGAGTGTCTACAACTTGGGATCAACTGTACACTACCAACAAATAAAGGATGATCAAGTCAAAGTGTCAATTGAAGAGGTGATCATCACAGATGCACATGTCCCTATCCCTACTAGTGATTTGAAGATTGTGAGTGATGTCAAGAGTACCTTTATCTTGTGGCGAAGGAACCTTGTTTATATTCGAATTGAGGAAACCCCAATCACAACCTCAATAGTAGTTCCATCCACTCAACAAGTTTCATAGCTTAAGTTAAATGACATGCAACAAGTGATTCTTATGGTATATGATACATCTTTTACAAAAATATGGTGACCTATGGATTCAATTATAGGCAAGCCAGTAGTATCGGTTTTTCTTTAGAGGGATGATTTAATGTCCCTTATAGCTCCTAAACAAGAGCTTACGGTAGCAATTATCCAAGTATTTTTAAAGTAAGTATCTTCTTATAAGTGTAAATATTTTAACAATATAATTAATCTGTTATAATTTGTGTGCTTGTGTTATTGTAAGTAAATGAATTGTAGGTTGGTTTTCTCGAGCAAAAGCAATAATTTTGGATTCATTTGCCTAGTTTAAACCCAAGAGAAACTGGCCACTTCTATAAGACACACATACTTATCATAGAGGCTCAGTGAAACCAAACTTGAGTGTTTCTTGGCACCATATGTGCATGGGTAAGAAGCAAATTCATATTTCATAATATATATATACTACTTGAAAAATTGGATTGATAGTCAATTATGTCATTTTTAGTGATCATTACCAACTGGTTCTTTTATGCAATAAGAGTTATACTATCATCCTCTTATGCTCCCTTCACTACAAATTAGGGAAATAATTGAAAAGGACAATGAACTCGTAAGATTTCTTATTGCCTTCATAAAGTAGTGAACTAGCAATGTCATTTAAATAAATAAGAGAAAATCGCCACTTTTCTTGCATTACCTATTGTTGGAAGTTTATGGAATTTGTGGAAAATAAGTAAATTTTGTGATTATGATGATAGGGCAATGAGAATATACCAACACGCTGCTTCTGGTAAGCATGTTCATAAGGTCAAAGACCCTAAGTGGATCATACCAAAGGTTATTATATAGTTGTTTGCTTTATGAACTTGTTCAATAAGCTATCCTCTATATAGTTTTAATTATGCCATGTTCTTTTTTAGACTTGTAAGCAACCATCAGGGTCCAACATATGTGGCTTTTATATGTTGAGACACTTATTTAATATTATCATCTTAGGCATGACTGAATTTACACAATAGGTAAATGTATATTTCAATAATTTTGTACTACTTTTTTTTCAAGTTAGCAAGTTAATGATTTGTCTAGTTTTAATGTTACAGACATTTGATCTTACTGACCCAGTTGTTGAAGAAGATATTGACTTCATCCGCAAATGTTGTGCTGATTTCATTTATGAGCTTTTACAACAATAGCGAGTTTAGGTCTTGTGTATATCATCATTCATGTATTCAACATTTGAAGGCTGTGAAATGTTGTTGTCTATCATGATTCCTTGGCTATGAAAATATTGTTGTGGTTTGTGATGAATAATAGCTGCTGTTAGATTTTGTTTCCATTTGAATTAGAATATTGTTGGCATTAGATCATTTTCAATCATTCAATTTGTATGTTCATTTTCAATAATTCAATTTATAACTCTTATTGTTGTTGAGAGCTTGTAGCTTAAACCATCTTTTAGGTGCTGCCTTGGATGGTGGGTAAAAGAAAGAAATAAGGTGGATATGTGAAAAGACATAAAATAATTTAGACCAGATGTTATAAATATCAAGTCTACAATGTATAAGACGTTATGTACAAAATATGTGGTCTAAAAAGTATAACTTTTAAGACCATTTTCATAAAATATGAGGTCTAAAAATCATTTTTAAAACGTGTTTTCAAAACAATCAGTCGAAAAAGTATCACTTTTTAGATGTGATTTAAGTTAAGTCAAGTCTAAAAAGTCTGACTTTCTAGATGTGATCTTTTTTCGCAACCGGTCTAAAAAGTATCACTTTTTGGATGTGATATAAGCTAAGTCCAGTCGAAAAAGTCTGACTTTTTAGACTTGATAACTGAGCTGCTGGTCTAAAAAGTGATTTTTAAGACCAGTTACTTAATCAGTCTAAAAAGTACCAGACTTTTTAGACAAGTTGTATCAATACCTAATCCAAAATCAGTCTAAAAAGTTATTTTCAACGGTCTAAAAAATAATTTGTGTACTAGTGAATATTTTATAAAAATAACTCATTTTAACTAACTTCATCAATTTTGTGAGTGTATATTTATTATTTTTACAGAGAAGGATCATGGGACTTCCTAATAATTTTTCATATTTAATATTTCCATATTCAAATGTATTTAATTAAAAGGAAAAAAAAAATTAAAAAAATCATTGTTTAAAAAAAATTATTGACGAGAATGACATGAACTCAAGTACTAATACTTTTTGTGTATAAGATCATGCAAAGTATGTACCAGTCCTTTCTGTATATATATAAGCGTATGAAATCTTTTTACCATATAAGATTTTCAAACATCAATTTTTCACCAATTTTTCTTAATTAAAAACTAATCCCTCTTTACTTATTCCATCCCAAAAAGGAAAAGCAGAGGCTGCTAACAATGCGAAATTGAAAAGACGTATATAGCCTGGTTAGGCTTGATGTCCAATTAGCTTTGTTAAAACGTCCTACTCATCTCAAGTGCTTATAACTTGTGTAAGGGTTTTATTAAAGTGACAACCCAATAATGCATGTTCTCTATAATTTTCCGAGTCTGTCTTTCTTTTTATGAGATGTTAGAATCATGTACAACTCAGATATATCTGCATTTTGATTCTTTTTTTATGAAATATTTGACAACAAGAAAGCTATACGTCGGAAAAAGAGAGAATATATAGCTAGCTTGTCGCCCATAAACAAAATCATATATCCTTCTCAAATCCTTATTCCTTATTTTTATGGCATATATATGTATTAGACTCTACTATGAGATTCCTTTATTTTGATTTTTCGTAGCTGGCAAAATGATCCTTTTTCTTCTTCTTTAACGCTTACAAATTTCGTGTCAACTCACTCTTAAATTTGTACAATTTTTTTGTTTTTAATATGATCCTATTTAGTAACTTTATATATGAACTTCATAATTTTTGTTGTTGAGTATGACAAACTATAAATGTTAATAAATTTAATTTAATTATTTAAATCTAAAATATATTTAAATCAAATTATTGTGTTTTTTTTTTTTATATTTTGATTATATTTAATCATAAATTTTTAATAGCTATTTATTAATAAGAATAAACTCTTACAAGTTAATCATTTGAATTTAATAAAGTGGTTAGTTTGATAAGCTTGACTGTTAGTATTTCAACAAATTCAAATTTAAACAATGTTGAGAACCCAACATTTAAATAAAAGTAACTTTATCAACATAATTTTTCATCCACAAAAACCAAACGTAGCACCTTTTTATATGAGGTTGAACAAGGACTAGAATATATGCTAAATTCAAGACTAGGTGTGCATGATATTAGTAAATAGAAATCCATTTTATTTTATTTTATATAAAATAAAGAACGGTCCCTCCGTAATTGTCTCATAGCCATCTGAGATAAATCATACTTCTTCAAGTTATAAATAAGTTATTTAATTATATTATATGTTATATATCCTTAGATTATATGTAAATTTATAAGTTAAATAAATAGTTTAAAAACATTATAAATATAAATATTTTAAAATAATTTAATTAACTTCCTCAATTTCAAAGGAATCAACCATATCTCAGGATATGAGGAAGTAACACATTTATATGGTAAACTAAGCACAAGTCGACATGTGTAACATCCCATTTTCAAAAGCAGTATAATAAAATTTTTTCATCAAAGTAGAGCATCGGAGCATAAGAGTAACTGATATATATATTCAAAATGCCAATAGTAGTGTGTCTGGCTGGTTATAACAGCGGTACATTATACGAGTGGTTCAAAAGTAATATACAACAACGGAAAGTCTTCAGCTGCAAAAAGAAATCTTCTGCCGGTTCTCTAAGCGTGCTGCTTACTCTTCTCCTCGGTCCTCGGTCCTCCCGACCCTGAAGCTATGTGAAGAGCTGAGGTCCATTGCAATCGGACCTCAGGTAACGGTTAACCTCATATTTACATATACAGCATATGGACTACAGACAGTCAATATCAACAGTATAAGAGCACATAATACAAGCATCTCCCAAACAGCGTATCCTGGCGGCACATAGGCCCCCTGAAGCTTACCCTAGCAGCACCTAGGCCCTCCCTTGAAGCGTATCCTAGCGGCACATAGGCCCTTAGCAAATGTACCCTGGCAGCACCTAGGCCTTCTGAAACGTACCCTGGCGGCACCTAGGCCACTAACAAGCGTATCCCAATATCCAGCAACCATAACAACAGTACATAAACATACAATACACATAGCACATACACGCATACCATAAATATCAGAGTTAGGGTTACTAGTACGCGAACGTACCTTCGTTGACGGTAATCAGCACTTCTGACGGAAAACGGTACGTTTGACAGCGGTATGACAGCGGTACATGATCACAGATATCCTATAAGGATAATATCACTTTAATCAATGTCCAACATTATAACAGGCATTTTAGGTATAAATTACCATTTTGCCCCTAGTTTGACTAATCGGCGAAATTTCGCCAGAACTTCGTTACTTTGACTCAAATCTTCCAAAATTTCAACATAACTCTTACTCCATCATAATTTTAGAAATTAATACATTAATTACCCCTAAAACATGATATCTAATCATACTTGGAAGATTAAAGATTAAAACAACATCTACTATAACCACCGAACAAAAGACTAAAGCTTAAGACTCGGTACCGAAGAAATTACCCAGAACTTCGTTGCTTCTTCCTCCGGGCTCCCCCTTCTCTCTACCTTCTCTCTAGAATTTGAAATGCTCAAGGAATTTGTGAGGAATGAAGTGAACCAAAGGGGTCTATTTATAGGAAAAGTTGATGGATTTCAACCCTTGGATCAACTTTATGGAATTCAATCTCAACCTTCCATTTGAAAACTTAGCAAACAAGTTTTCTCCTTCATTCTCCTCCACACATTTCGTCCCCTATGTCATCTTTTGTCACCAACATGATGTCATCCATGTGCTTTATGAGCTTCTACCGATAAAGTTCCCTGATCGGTGTTCTAATCGCGTAATCTTAGAAAATCTCAAAAATCCGACAACATAGCCCTGAAGGTCTATTCTTCCTCTTTAAAAATGTTTGGGTTAACTAAATTTTTTATCCCATTCAGAACATTTCGTTGCCTGCCGAACATTTTCGGATAAACGTCTTCGGTTACTGAAATCACTTCGGGTAACAACAACTTCGGGACAAAAATCCACTGATTCATAATATGCCCAGATGTTTACCACCTCATCCCTTGATTTCAAGTTATGGCTTAGTTTCTATAGATTTTCATTTATCTGATTTGCTTTTTGAATATCAGATAGCTTCTTAGCCAGTCTAGTATAACCTTTTTCGGTTACGGAAATAACTTCGGAGGTAACCTACTCCGAGCTAAAAATTCACTTGTCTATAATAAGTCCTGACCTTAGAAACCTAATTCATGGTTTTCTAGATAGGATTTAATTTCTATCGGTGGTCATTTATCCTATTTGCTTTTTCAATAACTTCTTCACTAAGTTTTCCTTTTAATTTTCATTCAATTTTCCTTTTCTTTTTCTTCTTAATTTCGGTTTTCCCTCCCCAAAAATGTTGACTTTTCAACTCCTTTTTAATTACTTAGTTTATGCACCAATTATCTTAATTAGTAATTATTTCATTGCTTAATCCTTTGTTGGTTAATCAAGCCTTAGGGATTAAGCGTAATTCATCTAACATACTTTTTAATTATGCCAAATTACTTAGAAATATTCTTTATACTAATCTTGATCCATTATTGGTCATTAATCCCAATTTAAGGGTTTTAAATAATTAACTTTGAATATCTCTTTTATCCATGTCTAAACAATTAGTCAATAATTATTTATTTAATCACTTACTAATTGTTGACAATTTTTTTAATTGAGGTTAATTATTATCTCACAACTATTGGACTGACATTGGTATTTTATGTCCCATGTAAAATATTAAAAATCATGGGGGTCATTTTGGTTCTCAAAATACTTTTTGATTTTTGCCCTTTAATTTTTCCAAGGTTATAATTTAATAAATTACCAAAATTAGAGACAATATACTCTCTAAATTTTAATAAATATTTTACTGCCTCTTAGGATTTATCATAATATTCTTAGGCCATTTTATGCCCCACAAATGCATTTTTAACACTTTATCTTTTATAATTTTAATAGAATTTACCTTAGAAAATAAAATAATTATATCTCAAGGTTTTGAGACCTCATATTCACCTATTTCCAATAGGTATTATTCACCAAATTATGATACTTATAATAAGTGGGATTTTTAGGGTATTACAACATGTGGGGACCTCCAGAGTGATTGATCCTCTTAATTACTTTTCACACTTGTGGAAACCAGGAGGACAATGGCCAATAAAGGAAGAGTAGCTACATTCATTAATAAAATAAAGGGTTAAATATAATTTTTACCACGAAAGTATTGGCAAGGGGGCATTCAGCACCCGAAAGTTTTTTTAGTATCATTTTTGCCCCAAAAGTTTACAAAAAGGAGCAAATATGCCCCGAAAAAATTTTTTAGGAACAAATTTGCCCCGGAAGTTTTTTTTAGGAGCAAATTTTTGTAAACTTCTGGGGCAAAAATGATATCAAAAATAATCAATCCAACGGTCAAGATTAACCAACGGGCAAGATTGCTACGTTTGTAAACTTCTGGGGCAAAAATGATACCAAAAAAACTTTCGGGTGTTGGGTGCTCCAAAACCAAAACTTCTGTGGCAAAATTGATATTTATCCCTAAAATAAACAATTGAGTATTACATATGTTAAAAAACTGATAGAAAAATATCATTTAAACTTTAAAATTCTATTGATAGCAACAATAATTAGATTAATAATAACAATAAAGTAACTGACAACTCATTTTATTATAAAATCATCTATTTGGGATTTTAAAATTTAAATGGTATTTTCTTAAGATTTTTCCAGTATATTATCTCAAAGCAATTTATTCCATCCATTAAATAAAACAAAGAATGCATATTACCCCAATACATCTTGGAGCGGTATGGGAGATCCCAGTGGTGATCTCAAATGTCTTATTACGATCTTGATATTTGTTAGATATTATTAGTTTTGATGATATTAAATATAGATGCAAAATATTAAGAGAATGTTATATTGATTAGTTTTGATAATGTCAAATATAGATGCTAAATATTAAGATAAAAAAGTTTGCATCATTTATTTATCTTATACTTTGACTAACAACTATATTTAATGTGAAATACATTGTAGATTAGTCAAGAAAAGAAAGACGATATCAAGTTAGATTATGGTGAATGATCAAGAAGAAGATTAAGAAGCTATTGAACAAAGAAGTTATCAAATTTTAGGAGAAGTCAAGAAAAGAAAGAAGTTATTGAGTTAGATTGATGAGAATGATCAAGAGGAAGAAGAAGAAAGAGATTAAATACATTTTTCAAGAAAGCAATGAGTTATCAAAATGATTGTTGAGAATAATCAATAAGAAGAAGAGAAGAGATTAAAGAAAGAAGAACTTTCAAAATATAATAGGAATATCAAGTTTCAAATTCTTAGATTTGGTATTAGAAGTTGTTTTGCTAAATTGGAAGTTGAAATGACTTAATCAAAAGTTAAATGCCTTATATGGAAGTCATATCAACTTCACTCGAGTTATACTAAATTATCACTCGAGTTGCACCTCCATTTTCTACATAATTCACTCGAGTAATGGAAGCTCCACTCAAGTAATGATCATATTTTAGCATACTTTGTTCAGCTCTCTTTTTGTTCAGCTTGACAAATGTTCAGTAATTGGGTCATATTTCTCAAACCACAAATAAGACGGGATAGGTCATTTGCCAAATTTGGAGTTACAGTCGAAGAGTTATGCCGACTGGAAGTAAACCTCTGTGCCAAATTATCAACCTGGAAGTATTCAATGAAAATCCTTCTTCGTCACTCGAGTGATGAAGGATCGCTCCAGTGATGTGCCTTATCACCAGCAAGTTACCAGTCAGTGATCTCTTTGAAAACTTGAAGGATCACTCGAGTGATGTTTGATCACTCCAGTGATGTCCTATTTTTTACATTATCATTAGAAAGGTATCAAAAAGTAATTGAGTGATTTTGTGAAATTCTGACGGTCACTCGAGTGATGCCTGAAAATTATGAATCACCATCCGATATCCAGACAATGATGAATGAATTCTTTTGTTGAAGATTTAAGAAATCACCCAAGTGCAATAAGGTCACTCGAGTGATCTTTGCAAAGCTGAGCCATTACTTTCTAGTTACCAGGCAGTGACATAACTATTTCATCATATCCCTCTAGTGAAGCCTAGTCACTCCAGTGATCTTATGCTATTTTTAGAATTACTAGCTAGTAACTCTTTAGTGAAAGAGTATGAAGAACAAAATATCACTCAAGTGATGACGAATCACTCTAGTGATGGGACATCACTATCAAGATCACTCAAGTGATATGTTTCACAATTTTTAATTACCGTCTCAAATTTTTTGATATTCTTCTAAACTCTTATAAATCTTGATTATATTGCTTCTAATCATTTATAATCAATTTTATACGAAGATTATAGATGATTAAACTTAAATTAGAGCTCAATGGTCAAAAAAAAATTTTTCTCAGAAGCCCCAATACCTACTCCAACGTTCATATTTTTCAAGCCCCAACATAAAGAGGAAAAGCTAACGGTCATCAAGCTATATCAACTATAAAAGAAAAGGCATTCAAGATGAGCAATAGAGAGAGAGAGAGAGAGAGAGCTTGCACCTTTATCGTCGAAATGCCAACACTCTGACTCCAACAATCATCTCACAGTCTCTATTTTCCCAGTGCTTATACTATTTACTTTAACAAAGACATTATTTGTATTATTTTTCAGTGATTATCATTATTCACTTTTGATAGAAATGATTGATTGTAAACATTTATCATCAAGAGAGATTGTAACCTTATAGTGTGTAAGGGGGAGTTTTTATCTTAGTGCAAAAATTGTAAGTGACTTCACAAGTGCTTGTACCAAACTTGTGGGATTGTAGATGTTCTCAGGTACCCGGTTAAACTTGAGGGAGATAGTGGATTGAAATATAAGGAGGAGCCTGGTGACTAGACGTGGGTCATCATAGATTAGACCGAACCAGGATAAATCAAAGTTTGCATCTTCTCTTCCCTTAGCTCTTTTATTTCCAACATATATGATTTGAATAACTGTATGTGATGAACTTAAGATTCATTACCTTCATATTTATTGATTTCATTAAGATGCAAAAATATTTTCAAAGTTGTTAATTTTTCATTTTACAACCAATTCAACCCCTCTTAGGTATCAACCGGTTCTAACAATATCGTCCCAATTTCCTTTTGTTTGGATATGACTAGAACAGGAACAGGACGGTTGGGACTTGTGGCCGAGTCTTTTTGAACACCCCTTTATTTCGTATATAACTCATTTGGCTGGTTATTAATTAAACTTCTTCAATATTGCCCCCTCGAAATTTATTTAGATAATATTTAAATTCTAACATAATGTTCTTTATAATTTTGAATAAGGATAATGTTTGTGTTCTGGCGTAGAACCAGAACCCTAGCCCTGATGGGGCTAGGATATTGATGTCAATTGGGACTTGACCTAGGAGCGATTCCTAGGGCCTACGTACCCTGAAGAAGGATCAAAGTCCACGTAGTTCGAGGATTAGATGAGGCGTTTAGCTTGAAAGGGGTGGTCGTATGCTCTGTGATTCTGTATGTGAATAGCCTGAGCGTAGACCGTGTAGAAGATGATGTACCTTTAGGGTTAACCCGCTATATATAGAGGCTACCTTAGGTTTAGGGTTTGAACTGTGGGCTTCTATGCCTCAAAGCCCAAGTGATGTGGCGTCATATCTGTGCTATGTGGATTGCCCCTTGTTGGGCCATACAACAGAATATGGGCCTTATATAAATCCGTAACAGTTGCCCCCCAGCCCGGTAGTTCAAGGTTTTGGACTGCCGGGGTGTATGATGTCCTGGATAAGTCATCCGAGGTGTTGCCCATCTCCTGACGTCTACGTCGGGCTAGGACTTGTTGAGCCCATTTCCCTGTGTACGTGGTAACGTTGCAAGGTCTGATGAGTCGGGTGACATCCTGCGTCTCGTGACGTGCCATGTTGGCGTCCTATGGCTTGAGGACTCGTGGTGAATACCGATGTCCAAAAAGGGCGACTGAGGTAATAACCTCCGGTCCTAAGAGTGCCGTGGTAAGAACCGACGACCTAAGGGTCCGAGGTGGTAACCTCCGGCCCTAGGAATGACATGGTGCTGCTTCCGGGGTTGGCTCCGAGGGTGGCGGGGCGCCTGTGGACGAGGCAGCCCCTTCAAGCTAGAAGTTCTTTTCTTTTATTCTTCCTTTTCCTTTTGTTTCGGCGTAGGATGCCGGTTTTGTGTGTACTTTTGAACAATTAACCTTATGAATGAAAATTCAAGTAATTGGTCCATTGTGTACTTTTAACTTTATGCATAAACTGCACATAGTCAAGTTCTAGACCGGGCCAGGGTCTTTAAATAATTAGAGTCCGCTTAGTACTCTTCTGGTGTCAGAAACCAGGTGCATGAGTAGGGGTGTCTAAATATACCACGCTACGAGGTTCGGAGTCGTTATCCGGGATTTTAACCAGGGTAAGGGCAAATTGTCACATGCTCATCCGTGGTCGTCGTCAAGACACACTTTGACCAAGTGGACCTGATCAGTGTCCAGTATGACTATTCGCCTTCTTACTTAGGTGTCAATTTCGATGCATCAAAATATATACCGGGTGCATGGGCCTCGGTGTCGGTTCTGGGCGTATGGACCTCGGTGTCGGTCTGCTTATTCAAATGAATCATTTAAGCACTCTTAGAATTGAACATTCGGTTAATAAACCCTTTATTAATTCTAGAGATGATTAGCTTTGTAAAGGCGACAATTCGGACATGAGGTGTCCGTTGCGGCATTTCGGCTACGACTAGGCCTAGCTATAATAGATCCTTAGCTTGTCGCCGTTCCTTGTCCTCTTGATTTGTTTCCTAGCCAGGTTTTCTAGAACGTAGGCTCCTCTGTTGAGTTTTTCCTTAATCCGGTAGGGGCCGTCCCAATTTGCGGCCAATTTGCCATCTCTGGCTTTTTTGTTACTGACGTCGGCCCTTCGTAGGACTAGGTCTCCCCAGTCGAATACCCTGGGCCTGACCTTTCTGTTGTTGGCGCCACTGTTCTGGCGTAGAACCAGAACCCTAGCCCTGATGGGGCTAGGATGTTGATGTCAATTGGGACTTGACCTAGGAGCGATTCCTAGGGCCTACGTACCCTGAAGAGGGATCAAAGTCCACGTAGTTCGAGGATTAGATGAGGCGTTTAGCCAAAGGGAGTGGTCGTATGCTCGTGTGACGGCCGTATGTGAATAGCCGGAGCGTAGACCGTGTAGAAGATGATGTACCTTTAGGGTTAAACCGCTATATAGAGGCTACCTTAGGTTTAGGGTTTGAACTGTGGGCTTCTATGCCTCAAAGCCCAAGTGATGTGGCGTCATATCTGTGCTATGTGGATTGCCCCTTGTTGGGCCATACAACAGAATATGGGCCTTATATAAATCCGTAACAGTTTGAAAAAAAATTTATTTTTAAACAAAATTTAATATGTTAAACCCCCTCTCTCCTTAATTCCGATGGGGTGAGATTAAAGGTAACTTATAATAGAGACAAAAGTTTTTATATTGTGGTTTGGAAAAAATAAGAGAGGTGAAACATATTTGATTTTGACAAGACGATTGAAAATGACTAGCATTGTAGAGAGGAAAAATTATATCCCACTCTAATTCTCATGTACTAGGAATATATGCTTTAAAATGATAAATAAATAAAAAAAGTTTATCCTTATTAAAATTTTCATTCTCTATATTTATAAATGAGTAAATACCCTTTTTGGTCCCTGGAAAAAAGTACGGATCTCTTTTTGATCCCTAACTAAAAATAACTTGTCCCGTCATCCCTAGGAAATCAAAAAACATCCCACGTTAGTCCTTCCGCCAGTTAGCTCCTAACGACGTCACTAACGTTGCTGATGTGTAACGTGAGTTGGTCCAGTCACATGCCACGTAGGAAGGCCAAAACGACCTCGTTTATATAAATACCCTTTTTGGTCCCTAGAAAAAAGTATGGACCCCTTTTTGATCCCTAACTAAAAATAACTCGTCTCGTCATCCCTGGGAAATCAAAAAACATCACACGTTAGTCCTTCCGTCAGTTAGCTCCTAACGGCGTCACTAACGTTGCTGATGTGTAACGTGAGTTGGTCCAGTCACATGCCAAGTAAGCTTAATGTCTTGCATCACCATGGTCCATCACTGACTCATCATGTTCTCGATTGAATGGTGCAGGGTGCTTCGTTACCTTCAACATTTTTTACTCGGTGAAAAGTCTATTCACTGACCTCACCGTTGGATTTAGAGAAGTATAAAGATTCAAAGCAGTGAACACCGTCTAACTCCGGCGAGAAGCGCTGCCGTTGTTGCTTGGCTCCATCGGGTTGCGTTGATGGCGACGGTGGCGGCGCCTTGGAGTTATCTAGAGATGCCGGTTTCTTCTTGGGGGAAGAAGGCTTCTACTCGGGCTTGGGCTTGAGATTTGGGGCATCAATAGACAAGCGCGATCTCTGACCGTAGGAAAACTCGGCGCAGAGAGCATTGAAGGAACTGAAGATAGACATCATTTGACGACCATAGAACCGATGGAGTTGACGATAACGTATACGAAGTTAAAGACGGAGTTATATTTCATGACCATAGACAACGTTACACATCAACAACGTTAGTGACGCCGTTAGGAGCTAACTGACGGAAGGACTAACGTGAGATATTTTTTGATTTCCGAGGGATGACGGGACGAGTTATTTTTAGTTAGAGATCAAAAAGGGGTCCGTACTTTTTTCCAAGGACCAAAAAGGGTATTTATATAAACGACATCGTTTTGGCCTTCCTACGTGGCATGTGACTGGACCAACTCACGTTACACATCAGCAACGTTAGTGACGCCGTTAGGAGCTAACTGACGGAAGGACTAACGTGGGATTTTTTTGATTTCCCAGGGATGACGGGACGAGTTATTTTTAGTTAGGGATCAAAAAGGGGTCCGTACTTTTTTCCAGTGACCAAAAAGGGTATTTACTCTTTATAAATTATTCTCTTCTTTTTCCTCTTTTTTAACTGCGAATTAAATAAGAATAAAATTTAAAAACAGTCATTGATCACTTTTAAGTAAACTTATATTTAAAACAAAACAAAAAATTACTTATACTAAGGGCCAGTGGTAGGTATGAATATAGGAGAGGGAGATCTTACTTAGATCTCAAGAATCAGAAAAAATATCAAAAAAATCTTAGGATAGATTCTTCTATAAAAAAAAGTCCTAATGTAGAATCCTCTATATAAAAAGTCCTTAGAGACCTTAATTAGATAAATTCCAAATATGAACTTACTTTATTGACAAGTGTATATGACTATATTTACAAGTCATAGAATGATCATTGATGAGCTCATATGTGTTAACTAAAGCAATTCATGTTGATTAATATATGTGACTATATTAACAAGTTATAGAGTAGTCATTGCAAGCCCATCTATATTAACTAAATCAACTTTTGTTGACAAGTATATGTTACTATCACTAGTACAAAAAAAAAGGCTTTAAGACTGCCTTATTTAGATCGGAGTATTGAGGGTTCGGTCTAAAAAGTACGACCGGTGGCAGTTTCGTAAATATAAAGAATTTTTTAGACCGGATTATAGAGATTCCATTCTAAAAAAATATGACCGATGACAGTTTCGTAAATATAAAGAACTTTTTAGACCGGATTATAAAAGATTAGGTCTAAAAAGAATGACCGGTGGCAGTTTCGTAAATATAAAGAATTTTTTAAACCGGTGTCTATTACTTTTAAGGCCGGATGTTATAAAAAACCAGTCTAAAAAGTTCTTTTTTAAATGTTTATTATTTTTAAGACCGGATGTTACAAAGAATCGGTCTAAAAAGTTAGAAAAAAAAGTCTTTTCTTTTTAAGACCGGATGTTACAAATATCCGCTATAAAAAGTTAACTTTTAAGACCTCATTTTGATGACAACCGGTCTTAAAATTTTCCCTCCCCTGCACACTGAACGAAAATTGAACCCCCGCTTATCTAACTTCCTTCTCCCTTGGGCATCGCACAATTTCTCCTCCCCAAATGCCTCCACTGATGGTCTATCAGCTCACCGACGACTAGATTGTTAGTTCTCATATGTGTTTTGATGATGATTAACTTTAGAAAGAACATTGGATACATAGAATAAATCAAAAAGTTTGATTTAAGTCGAATCTGAGAAGCATATCAGTTGAATTTTGTTGCTGTCAAATTAACTCGAGTCAATTCCTATGACTCGGGTCAACTCGATGTGCCATATTGCAAAAATGACAATTTAACTCAAGTTAAGGTAAAGGCTGCCTCGAGTCAAGCCCTTACCTCGAGTTAACATATTCGCTGCCTCGAGTCACGCCTTAAAAACTTTTGAAATAACGTTTGAACTTTTCAATTAACTCGAGTTAAGGTAAAGGCTGCCTCAAGTCAAGCCCTTACCTCGAGTTAACATATTTGCTGCCTCGAGTCAAGACCTAAAAACTTTTTGATATAACGTTTTAGCTTTTCAATTAACTCGAGCCAGGAACATTAACTCGAGTCAAGAACATTGACCGTTATTTTTAAAAATGACATTTAACTCGAGTCAACACTTGGTGACTCGAGTCAGGCCCTTTGTTCTAAATCTCCAAAAGTCTGTTCTTCACAGTTGACTCGAGTCAATATAGGTGCCTCGAGTCTAGAGGCTAACTCGAGTCAAGGTAAATGCTGCATCGAGTTACATAGGTCAGTAAGGTGATTTATTCAGCGTCCTAACTCAAGTCACGTTCTTGGTTGCCTCGAGTCTAAGCCTTAACTCGAGTCAGGCTTGTGTCTGCCTCGAGTCAAGAAGGATCTTCAGATATTCCTTAAACGTGGATCATTGACTTAACTCGAGTAACACATTTGTGTGCCTTGAGTCAGAGCCTTGACTCGAGTCAGGATATGGATTGCCTCGAGTCAGAGAAGAAAATTTCAAAATTGATGTGTATTGTTCGATGCACTAACTCGAGTCAATGGGAAGCTTGCCTCGAGTTAAAGTATGCTCTGTTTCTTCAAATTAATTCTCAACTTGGGAAGTCTTCTGAGTATGTTTATGGATTATCTATATCATTATTTATCACTGTTTCTAACATCATTTAATCAGTTTGATGAGCAAGTTTCAGTTAAGTTGTGAAAGAAGATTAACACCAATCTTCATAAAGCACCAACCTGTCAAAAGTGCATTTAATGCAATTACCCGTTAGAGACACCTAACCAACGAGCAGACAGAAAGACTTCATTCCCTTTGCAGTGCTTCCAACGGTCAAAATCAAATCAAAGAAATAAAAGAACGAAGTAACAAAGACATTGATGATTCTGCTTCTCAACACTTCAATGAATATATTTCAGAATCACAACGGTCACTAACTCAAGAGTCACAACGGTCATAAATGCAACCATCTATAAATTGAAGAAGACTTGAATGTTCAAAAAAAACCCTTGAAACTCTGTGCATTCAATTAGGTCAACAACTATCTATTGTTTCATTAATACTCTTTTAATATCTTCGGATATCCTGTACTTCAGTGATTATCTCTTATCTACTCAGTGAGAAGTCTTTAAACACTTATTTGATTATTGTTTAAATCTTAAGGTTGTGGAATCTTAAGTGAGGGTGTATGATTGCAACTTGTAAATGAGAGTGAGTCCGAGTGAGAAAAGATCATCCTAAGTTGTATTTGTATTTGAAAGATTTAGTGGAAATCTCAAGGTGTGCTTAGGGACTGGACGTAGGTCGAAGTATTTAGTGGAAATCCAGGTGTGCTTGGGGACTGGACGTAGGTCGAAGTATTAGACCGAACCAGTATAAATCACTCTGTGTCTATTGCCTCTATCTCTGTCTCTTTTATTTTGTCTCTATGTGAATCTTGGAGAGAATTTTTGAGCTCACCTATTCCCCCCCCCCTCTAGGTGATATTCCACCTTCATAGATCTCCGAGTTCAAGGAAGCCTTCAGCCTCTTCGACAAGGACGGAGATGGTCTCTACTCTCAAATCCCTTTCCTCTTTCTTTCATTTACTCTTCGATCTTCTTTTCTCTACAATTATTCAATCTGGACATGTTCTTAGATCTGATTGCTACTTCTTTGCTTTTTCTTGTGCTGAAATTTTCCATTTATGCTTTTCAGTTTTTATCGAGTTTTTAGAGGATTAAATCCCTTTCATGGGAAATTCCTTTTTTCATTACCTGTGTTGAAGAAGATGCATAGGAAAGTCGATTAACAACAGTATTTGCTCTTTCCTCAAAGTTTCTTGCCTTTTATTTTCTAACTTGAAATTTTCTAGCTGATCTAGGGTTCCTTATTGTTCCTTATTCTGTGTTGATCTAGTGATTCGTTAGTCTCGCGTGTACTCCTGTGTGATTATATAGGCAATATTCTAGCTAGATTATGGTATTATCGTAGCTTTCTGTATCTATATTTTAAAGTCCTAGCTTGATATTTAGTTTCATGTTTGACCCTATCAGATTGCCTTTGCGTTCGGAATTACATGGCGTTGAAGGTGAGGATGTGGTATCCAAGCTTGACATACTTAAGGCGGACGAGAGAAGAAAGTTTGGAAGCTTCAAGGTCGCCGACGATGGCGATTCAACTGAAATGGACGCCAAAAAAATATCTGGAGAATTCGCGTTGCTGGTCTGATGGGGAAGGGGGATTTTGTTTTTTTGTTGCCCACATACTTTAAGACCGGATGTTTAAAAAATTCGGTCTTAAAAGTCTTACTTTTTAAGATTGGTAGAGTGTCCAGTCTTAAAAATAATATACTTTTAAGATCACTTGAAACAAGACCGGTCACAGATCCGGTCTTACGATACCTCTTTCGTCTGGTTTTAAAATCCTTTTTTCTATCCATGTATATTGATAAGACATAGAGTGGTCATTGACAAATCTGTCTATGTTAACTAAATAGCTTCTATTGACAAGTGTATATGACTGAATTGACAAGCTCTTTTATATCAATGAGGTCTCTAAAGACTTTTTGGATAGATAATTCTATATTAAGACTTTTTTAATAGATAAAACTACATTAAAGCTTTTTTGATATTTTTTCTGCTCTTAGGTGAGATTTTTCTAATAGTAATGCCTGAATAATTATTGCTACCTAGAGAGAGTTAGGAAAAGAGACAAGCCTACGAGGCGACGACATAAATGCGAGTATCTTCCTATTGGTGGCTAATGTGTGCAAATAAAGGATGTGAGTGAAATTTGGCCTAAAGTGTGTGAAACATGCAAATGAGCGCAAAATACTGGTTGGGTTCATAGTTGGATAAATCCTTACATATTTTAAGAGTGTCATATTATCATTTAAACTCTATTTAATAAAAACACAATTTGTTTATATTATTTTAATTTTAATTGGCTAAGTACTCATATAGAAAATGAAATCACATTTTAATTCGTTTTTACAAAAAATAAACATCTTAATCTGAAAAAAAAAGAAAGAAAAAGACTAACCAATGTTTTTCTTAAAAACAAAATAAACTTTGAATTTTCTTTTTAAAATGAGTTATCAATCAACTAAAATTAAAATGATTTGAATTGTTGTGTTTTCATTTAATATAGTTTAGATAACGTGATATTCCTATAAAGTGTGTAAGTATTTCTCTCCTAACCATAAATTTAAAAAAAGGATTCATTATAGTAATTACTAGTTGTATATTTAGAAATAAACAATACGAGTAATTACTTATTTTATTCTTGGTGGTATGCTATGTCCCTATGCCCTTCTTTCCGCCACCAACTTTTCCCTCCACTTCAACCATATTCGAGGAGAAATGTGAGATACACACTCACAGAGACCCCTCCAAGTCTCCACCATCTTCAAAATCAACAACGTGCCCTAACTTTAATCATTATTATTATTAATCCAATCCTCAAACAGTGAAAAACAGCCTCAGTCCTTAAGCTTCATCATTACAGATTAGATCCCTCAATTCACACTTTACCAGCAAAACGTTCCCATCATTGGGTCAATTCCATACCAAAAATTGAACAGTTTTCTCAGAATCATCCTTCACCATTTATATATCAGTGCAAGCTCATCTACAGAAGCATTAGCATTTAAACAACTAACCACATCTTCATGTCAAACAAGTTAACGACTTTAAATTTCATGTGAACATATCAATCTTTAAGCTCATTTATTTGTTTATATAAGTAAACGGGGAGATCAGTTTCCTTACGGCATATCCCAATTATAGTGGAAATTTCTTTATGAATTAAAGCATATTAGCAGTAACCACATATATATATTAAAGTGATCGATCAAATCGAGTGATCCGTTTTTTTGTTTTTTCAGTGGTAATCATTCAATGTTCCCTTTTAGCACGAGAAATGAAAATATTAAACAAAATAAAAAGGAAGATTCTACACGTTTGTAATACATTGTAGGTGGTCTGAACATATAATGGTTATTACAGTAAACTTGTTGCATGCTAATCTCTTTGTGCAGTTCCAATTAACTCATTAACTTACTCTCAATTAACTATTTATAAGTTGTAATTAATTAACTCTCACATATTAAGAAGAGTTAGTTAATTCATTACTTATGGGATAAATTTTAAATTTTTCCATTCTTTATGAATAATTCCAAACATCACTACTTTTTTTTTTTTGTTTATTACAATTAATAAGGGTAAAATTGTAAAAACTGCATTTGTCGCTTTAAAAATAGATTTATTATAAGGATTAAATTTTTAAGAAAAAATTACAAAATTAGAGTTACTCCCTGTCAAGGGCGGAGCTTGGGACAAAAATTTGGGGGGGCCAAATAGTCACTACTACGAAAAAACGAAAAAACGACCTAAATAAGACCTAATTAACGTCCTTTTTCAGAGGGACATCTCAGGAAGGGAAGTCGTTTTTTAACGTTTGGCATCCTGAATAAATTTCAGGATGCCTCATATGAGGCGTCCTTAATTAATACAGGACGCCTCATATGAGGCGTACGTCCTGAATAAATTTTAGGACGCCTCATATGAGCAGGATTCAGGACCGTTATGAGGCGTCTTTAATTTATTTAAGGACTCCTTATGAAATTGTTTGGCGTCCTGAATTACATTTCAAGACGCCTTATTTTATTATTATTTTTTTAAAATGTCATATGACGCGTCCTTAATATATTTAAGGACTCCTTAAATGATTTTTTGGCGTCCTGAATTGAATTTCAGGACGCCTTGTTTTAGTTTTTTTTTTTTTTAAATAACTACTATATATTTATATAATTCCCAAATTATCTGCAAAACAGGAAAACAATATTTACAAGCCACCACAGTGCTCAAAAACAACATTCCTTCATTTACAAGCCACCACATTGAGACATATATAAACTAGTGCGCACATTTGAAATACATGAGCATCAACAACAATGTCAAAATTATTTATACATGAGCATGAACACAATGTCAAATTCGCTGAAGGCTCAACTTCCTTAAAAATAATTACAAGAATCCCACCGTCTTCATTTTGGACGTTCTGTTTCTAATTAATGACGTCTTTTAGGGTAGTAATATACAATTTTTGTAGTAGTGAGTGGTGGGGGGAAATACTATATGCATTAAGAAAATAATATAAACAAGAAAAGAAAAAAATATAAAAAAATACACCACAAACATTGGAAGCCAAGAGACTTTAATTTATGTTATTGTGAATCTTTGGTTCAACCATAAACTTTATGTAATTGAACACCACAACATTGGAAGGTAAGAGACTGAGGTTAAGAATGAAAAATCAATTAACTTCATACATAGATGTAGTGTAAAATGGGTAAAAGCATACTAAAGAATACACCACAAAAGTAAATTTTACTGATAAGCTAAAAGTTTCAGGTAATTAGAATGAAATATAGAAAAAAAAATGATAAGATTAAAATAAATCATACAAGACCTCACATGAAACACAAATTGAATTATAAGCCCCAGAGATATAAAAAGGGGGGAATTGAGGGGGGCAAAATTTAATTTTACATTATATTAAATTTTTTTAACAAACAATTTCCAAACAAATTTTTTTTGGGGGTCATGGCCCCCACTAGTCCCTTAAAAGCTTCGTCACTGCTCCCTGTAGTCCTTATTATAAGGCACCAACTAACAATTGTATTTGATTCTTTTTATAAGGCACTTGTTTGTTCCAAAGAGCATTAATTATTTTTTTTCCCATATATGCCCATAATTAATAAGGGTAGTGGGTGAGAATAATAATTAATATAATATTATAGCTTAGTGTAATTAATAGATGTAATATTAAAAATTACTTAAATTATATGATAATTTTTTTTACTTTAACTGTGTTTTTGAGAATTGTTAGTTGATGTTTTAATACGGAGGGAATAGTGGGAAATGGAATACTACATCTTATCTTAACCCACTAATGAGGAATTCGCTGGTCACCCAATTTTACTTGTTCTTTAATTCAACTTAGATTCCCAAGTCACTCACATGATTCCCTATAATGAATGACTATAGTAATTGGACAATTAATTGGCGAGTGACCACTTAGAGGTGGGGCTCACTTTGTTCATCACCGTTACGTCAAACACTATACTTGAGACGCATCAACCGCTATACTTGACTTATATTTATATTCATAACGCTCATAGTCTCATTCACTTCACTCCAGAGTTCAAGGGGGACCTATTTCCTTCTTTCTTTCTGGCTCTTTCTCTTTCTCTTTTACTCTGCAACTACTAAGCTCTCTCTAACTAGGAAAAAAATGGTCTCAGGTTCTTCTCCTCCTTCCAAGGTAATTTCTGTGTATAGTGTTTCTACAGTGTCTCTGCTTTTGTTTTGTGGGTTTTGGTGTTTCTCATGCTCTGATTATTGCAGGAGGTTAATAACTCAAACGGAAAATGCACAGAAAATGGACCTTCCCGGAATGCCAAATGGTGGTACTCAACCTTCCACACCGTCACCGCCATGATCGGGGCCGGAGTTCTAGGCCTACCTTATGCCATGGCTTACTTGGGATGGTAAATAGAATTTCAATATTGCATTATATCCCCACACCCACATAAAAAAACTTTCATCTTTTAACATCAACACTCTAAAATTACATGTTTTTTTAAATTTTCAGGGGACCAGGGACACTGTTATTGTTGTTGTCTTGGTGTCTGACCTTGAACACAATGTGGCAAATGATCCAACTCCATGAATGTGTTCCGGGGACCCGGTTCGACCGCTATATTGATCTGGGTCGACATGCTTTTGGGCCAAAGCTAGGACCTTGGATTGTTCTGCCTCAGCAGCTAATTGTCCAAGTTGGGTGTGATATTGTGTATATGGTCACTGGTGGGCAATGTCTCAAGAAGTTCATGGAAATAGCTTGCACTAATTGTACACAGCTCAAGCAATCTTACTGGATTCTCATCTTCGGTAGCATCCATTTCTTCCTCTCTCAGCTTCCTAATTTCAACTCTGTTGCTGGTGTTTCATTAGCAGCAGCTATTATGTCTATATGGTACGGACCACTGAATCCTTTTATGTATTACCTTGTTAATTTGTATTGTAGTTATTACTATTGCGTTGCTGCTGCTGCTTGAAATTATAAGTCAGCACTATTTTTTGTTTTGTATCGTATAGGCGTATAGTTTAGTGTCCCGGGAGGAGTCTACATACTTTTATTGCACATTAACTTTTAAGGGTCCTCTAGATGCTTTCTGAGCCAGCTTGACACTTTATGTCCATTAAAGATCACAAGAAAGTTTTGATTTGGATTCTTTGGGGATAAAAAAGAGGTAATCCATGTGAGAAATATTTTTAAGACAGGTCGAAAGATTTCTAGAGAATTTTTGGTGGGATTGTATACCTTGCTGAGTCATCAGTGAGTTACTTTTTTCTTTTTTTAATTGGGGAATGTTAGGAAGGTGTCTGTCTGTTTGATTCTGAGAAGTTGAAAACTAAAACAGGGGCATATCCCTTAAAACCCTGATTAGCAGCTTTGGAAAATGTCTTTTACTTCAACTTGGATTGAATTAATTCTAAGAATAGCTAGACGAAAGATAATTATATGCTTCAGAAATTTCACTTTTTGGTTAGGCTTGAGCAATGGCCAATCTCTCATCTAGTCAAAAATCATGTGACCATATAACCGTTTGTTCTTTTGCCCCACTGTTTGGAGAAGAACCAACAAGAGTATGATAGACTAAAACGATGAATAAATTGATTATAACAAGGTCACTACTCAAAGGGTTTAAAATCCAGTTTGGTAAAAGAAGTTTGATTCTTTCAGAGAAAGAAAGAAAGTAGAGGAAGCTGTACTTTATCTCACAAGACACCAGATACATTTACTAGTCTTCTATTTATACTAATAGTCTTCCCTAACTAACAAACTAACAATTCTCCTTAACTAACTCTTGACCATGTAATACATCCTTAGAAACCATGAGTTCTTTCAGAACACTATAGCTTACTATATACTAATGGGGTTGTGATTTTGATTTGTAGCTATTCAACTATCTCATGGGCAACATGCTTGGCGAGAGGTCCAATAGAGAATGTGAGCTACGCATACAAGAAGACGAGCTCAGCAGATTTGCTTTTCAGAGTGTTCAATGCATTTGGTGAGATCTCATTTGCATTTGCAGGCCATGCAGTGACCCTTGAGATTCAGGCCACAATCCCTTCAACCCCAGAGAAGCCCTCAAAGGTAGCTATGTGGAAGGGTGCTTTAGGTGCCTATTTCATTAACGCTTTATGCTATTTCCCAGTGGCCTTCATAGGGTACTGGACTTTTGGGCAAGACGTCGAAGACAATATCCTTAAGTCTCTTGAAAAGCCTTCTTGGCTCATTGCCTCTGCGAATTTGATGGTCTTTGTTCATGTTGTTGGTAGTTACCAGGTATGTGCCTGAGGCCTCCCTTCAAAATCAAGAAGCTGCTATATTCATTGATATTATGTATGGTTTTGTCTGGTTTGATGGAGGAAAATGGATTTTGGATTGTAGGTTTATGCTATGCCTGTGTTTGATCTAATAGAGAGGATGATGATCAGGAGAATGAACTTCCGGGAAGGATTAGCACTCAGACTAGTCGCTCGAACTTCTTATGTAGGTGAGATGTCAGAACCATTTATGTCATTGCTGCAGAACATTTTCCCCTTGTAGAGGAGAAATTTTGTTTACATACATGCATCAATATGAATATAATAGGTATGTGTTTACATGTGCAGATTAAATATGAACCATTTTATTCAGGTATACATATGATGTGCACAGAAATTTTAATGTTGGAGTGACCATTAGAAATTGAGCTCAGGTTCAAATTTAGTATTCGGGCAAGTAGATTCAAATTCAACCTTAAGTAATAAGTTTACACATCTACTAACTAATCAGTTTGCAACTTAGTTTTTAAGAGGTTGTGTTCGGGTTTGAGCCCTGGTTATGCAACTACGTTAAATAGTCATTAGGAAAGTTTTGCTGCCCTTATAATCCTTTCCAGCTCTACCTAGGTTGGTTCTGTTCAGCATGACTTGTAGGTAGAGAGTGGTTTAATGTACACTCCTCTAGTTCTATTTTTAGGGTAGAGAGAAAACATTGTTTTTGTCCTATTTATAAATCACATAATTAATTTTTTCATACGAATGCACAATTTGACCATTAATGTATTATTGTGCTGTCTTTGTTCTCATGGGGTATAATGTATATTAAATAGGAACGAAATTGGATAGTTGTTGAATTTTAAGGCAGAGTTGATGAAATTTTATGTTTTTCTTGGTTTGTATGAAGCATGTTGAAAGTGACTTATTAATAGGACTGGATCTGTGTGTGTGTAAGTATACATATCTTCTACAAAATAGTTATATCATGCATTCATGCATGAGATAAGAGAGTGAGAGAGACAGAGAGTTGGTTTTTACATGAAAAGTCTTGAAATCATCACAAGTGGGTTAAAATGTTGCAGCTTTTACATTGCTCGTTGGGGTGACCTTCCCTTTCTTTGGCGATCTTCTTGGGTTTTTTGGAGGATTTGGTTTTACTCCCACCTCCTATTTTGTAAGTCTGATAGATATATATATACTCTGCAATTTCCTCGTATGCTTTCTGTTAAAAAAACAAGAACTGATTCAAAGCCTAAAACTTTGATTACATAATCTGACTTGTCAAAACTTGTTTCAGCTTCCCTGCATAATTTGGCTCATAATCAAGAAGCCAAGGAGATTCAGCATCAACTGGTTCATCAACTGGGTACTACTCATCAATAACTACTTGCAGAAGCATCTTTCCCTTTTATAAAGCATCAGTCCATTATTGATTCTTAGTTTCTTGTGTGTGTTTTGATTTCAGGCTTCAATATTCATAGGAGTGAGCATTATGTTGGCATCCACAGTCGGTGGCTTCAGGAATATTGTTGCTGATGCTTACACGTATAGGTTCTACACTTAACAACGTTGGTACTGCATCCCAAGAATATGTCAACTGTAATTAATCTGCTTTATTAGTTTGGCTGCTAAGTTTTTAAGTGGGTACTTATATCAAGTTCTTGATCAGTAGAATAATTTTATATGATAAACTCTTTAACCAGAGTTGACACTCTGATGCTGAATTATAAAAAGATGTTTCTATGTGAGGTTTTTATTGAAAACTACACTCCCGCTATGGTGTGAGTGTGTGTGTTTTGGTGACAGAAATTTGAACTTCATTGTAGACTATGACGCATACATGCATGGGAGCAAATAGGTAAATACTGTTGTTTAAAATATACTGAATAGCTAGAAATCGAATATACAGCAAGCAGATACTATTTAAATAGCACAATAAGAATCTGTATTATAGAAGCAGTACATACAGAAAGCATACACCAAATCTGTATAATGTGGAAAACTATAAAACGAACTCACAAGACTGCCGATTATGGTAATGAACAATGCAGAAATCCGGGCCCAACGTACGTTGTGTCCTTAAGACAATTTTGCTCCCTCAATCCGGATGCCGAAGGTTTCTGAGCAATTGTCTCCCAGGATAGAGCGGATTATACGTCTTCAGAATGAGGGCTCTGTCAATCCCGAAGCCCAAGCGAATCCAACGAGTCTGCTTTCGGAACGCACAGAATGTATATGCAGTATGGGTGTATTTCGAAAAAACTCGATCCTATTCTGTGACTAGGGCGCCCTATTTATAGATGACGGAAATGATCAGATGGATACCCATTGGTGAATTGACGCGACCGTGGCGAAACAATGCGACCGGGGTGGCCAACCAATGGGACTTCTTATTCATAACCCATGGGATTTAGATTCTAAAATTCAACAATCCCCCACAAGGATAAGAAGTTAGTCCATCATGACCAAATGCAAATGATCATGTATGCAAAGTGTGATTCCTCTACGAGAAACAACTGCATCGAGAAAGGTAGGGGTTACCTTTGAACCTTCTCTAGTAAAAACCTATCGGATATACGGGTCAATCAGTGGACGCGCTGTCTTGAACCGTCGACCTTTTAGTGTATACCAAGACAATAGGAGTCACACAGTTGCTCCTCTAGCATCGTTGGTTCTCATGCTGTGTCCATTTTGGCCTTGGACACCTCCTGGTTCTGTGAGTGTTCTAGAGAATCGGCCGTTTTAAATTCTCATAGAAGCGGCCCACACTTCACACTCACATAGGTGATTCCTTGTGATGTAAGTCAACATACATCATCTGAACACATCAGATTAAGAAACCATTAAAAACTTAAAAGCTTACCCTTATATATATGCACTGTCTTGTCTAGGAATGAGTATGAGTTTAAAACTCCACAGTGTTAACAGTCGATCATCACTTAGTTGTCTCTTTGAATCTAGTTCGTGGGATCTCCACTCTTCTAGGTAGAGTTACCGCAATAATCAACAATGGATCGGCCTTAAACACATTCCTTTGGACAAATTTTTAACTAACTCTCTAGGAATCCCTTTAGTCAATGGATCCGCTATATTCTCTTTTGATTTCACCTAATCAATTGAGATGATTCCATTCGAGAGTAGTTGTCTAACGGTATCATGTCTATGACGTATATGTCCAGACTTGCCGTTGTATATGACATTCTTGGCCCTACCAATAGCTGCTTGACTATCACAGTGTATACATATTATCAATACCGGCTTTGGCCAATTAGGAATGTCCTCAAGAAAATTATGAAGCCACTCAGCTTCCTCACCAGCTTTATCTAAAGCAATAAATTCTGCTTCCTCGATTGAACTTCCAAGACACAACACCCCCACTAAGGGTGTGATAATTGAATATTTTATACACTTATTTTTGTCTCTTAAATAATAATTTAGGACCCTTTAGCTAATAAATAATGGCTCTTATGTTTATTTGGGCCTTGGGCCTTTTATTGCATTTTAGCCATTTTTAATAATAAAATTCCAGTTTTGTATTGCTTCACTATTTCTACCATAACTCTTGAACCAGACATCGGATTTGCCTCATTTTTGTCTCATATTTCAGATGATTCAGAGAGCTACAATTGTTATGAAGACATCAAGAGCAAATTCGGTCAAGAAGGCGGTCAATTTTGGAGCCAAAGTAGGATGTACAATTCTGGATTTATTTTGGACCCGAATTTTGTAATTTAAGTCCAGTTTTATTTTATTTCTGTTTTGGGCTAAAACTATGAGAGCCCATTTCGTTTTAGGGTATTTTTAAGTATGGCAGCTGCCACAAACATATTCATTCACGTTTTTAACATTAGAGTGGATCAAAATACAAGTTTTCATTTTCTCTCATCTCCAACGATGAGGATTCCATGATTCATCCAGAGAACTCGTGCCTAATCGGTAACTACTCGATTCTGTTTTCATCTTATCGGATTCGATTTACGGAAATAGTTCGAATATTAGATTTAATATTCGGTTTGGTTCATCCCAAGGACTTAGTTCGGACTAGGTTACAGTGTTGCTGTGCGATTGCACAGTGAGACGCCACTGTCCGGACAGATTCTAGGCGATCTTCTAGGCGAGGGAATCTCCGGATGAATGCAGAGATTTCGATTCATCCGGAACCAAACGTGTGTTAGTTGTATTTTCGTTCAATGATGGAGGTTTCTGGAATCAATTCGTTGGGTTGATCATCTTTAATCTGTCTCTGTTTATTTGATTCTTTTGACTCTGTTTATTGCATTTTGGTTATGTTATTTCGTTTTGTTCTATTCTGTTAAACCAAACCCCCCATTTTATCATTCTGTTTCACTATTGTTATTAAACAAGCCCGCCGCAAATTCGTTGGGAAACAACCCGGGTTCCCTAATTCGCAAATTAATTACGAACTTGGTTGTTTTGGGAGATACGGCAATTAATCTTACCAAAAATGGCGCCGCTGCTGGGAATTTGCATCGGTTTGATTAGTAACGATATTGTAAATAGCTTAGTTTAGGTAGTTTAGGTGGTTCGGTGGTAGGACAGAATTTTTCTGACTCCGATCACTCAAACCAGGTCTTATTCACAAGGAATTGGGTGTTTTAAGCAAAAGTCACTTCCTAAAAGGAAGTGAGGTCTCACTCATTTTCCCCAAATTCCAACGTTTAGACCATTATTTTCACTGTTTTAGGTTCTGCTTTTTTGATTTCCAACAGGGCGATTTTTTCGGGGTATCTCTGATTGAGCTGAAATTTGGTACAGTGATAGAAAATGGCGAATCGTTAGACCCCCTTTGAAAATGTTTCATTTTCCAAGGGCTATCCTCCGTTTCGCCAAATTCCATCGTTTAGACCACTTTTTCAATTTTTGAAGTTTTTTATTCCATTTTTGAGTCCCCCAATAGTCTAGGAGTTGCCCTGTCCAACTCCCAAAATTTTAAAAATCATTTGATACTGTTTCTGGACTTGTTTTGGTCAATTTCTAGCATAGGTTTTTGCTTTTGTGTGTTTTGTCTCTGTGTCTTTTAGTGTTTTCCACTTTTCACCACCTCTTGTGGCATTTTCGTAATTCTGATTTTCTGGTGGCATCTTTGTCATTCTGAGTATTTGTCAATTCTGCTTTGAGTATATGTTGCATGAGTACCAAGAATACTACTAATCCAGAAGATTTGTTGCCATTTGATCCTTTGCTCGCTCGGACATTATGGCGGGAGAAGCGGGATAATCATCATACTTTGAAGGAATTGGGTGCACTGATGTTAATTATCAACCCTTGTGCATCCAATATCCTAACCTTCTTTGCTAACTTTGAGTGAAATCTGGTCTAATACACTTGTTGCCTAAGTTTCATGGTCTTGCGGTGAGTGCCCATTAAGCATTTGAAGGAATTCCATGTAGTATGCAGCACTATGAAACCTCATGCCATTGATGAAGATCATATCAAGTGAGAGCTTTTCCTTTCTCATTGGAGGGTGAAGCCAAGGATTGGTTCTTTGTACCTTGACCCTCATCTATTGGGAGCTGGGTGATATTCGAGGTTATTTACGGAGAAATATTTCCCTTCCTCAAGAGCAACTGCAATCAAGAAGGAAATTGGCAACATTAAACAAGTCATTTGGGAGACTATGTATGAGTATTGGGAGAGGTTCAAAAGGTTATGTGCAAGCTGTCCACACCACCGGATATCTGAAAAAGACTTGATCACCTATTTCTATGATGGTCTGTCACCGGTAGACAAAGGGTTGGTGGATGCTTCTAGCGGTGGGGCTATGAGTAACAGGACACTTGAAGAAGCCCGAGACTTGATAACCATTATGGCAGATAACTCTCAGTAGTTTGGCACCAGGGCCAATAGTACTCCTGTTTACCATATTCAAGCTCCGGCCCAGCATGATTCTCGGAGATTAGAGACTAGACTTGATGATCGGCCTCCCTTGTGAGGCGGTGGCGATGACACGAGGCGATACAGTCTTCCCCTTCTCGGCATGGGTACTCTTGTGGGTTTTGTTCGACCCTTATCATTCTACGACTCTTGCCCTACCTTGCATGATCCTACTTACCAAGATCGGTCGGTAGTCTGCAGTGGGTGTTTTTCCGGGAAGGCCACAAATACCAACGAATAATGCCTTCTCCAACACTTATAATCCTGGTTGGAGAAATCACCCCAACTTTCGCTGAACCAAAATCGAACCAGAGCAACCAATACCAAAATCGAGAATCGAGTAACCATGACGCAGAATTGGGAACTACCAGCAGAGGCCGTACGGACCACGGACTTTCCAACAACAGTCTGCATCCCTTTACCCTTGCAAGCACCACCTCCTCGACCGGCCATATGTCCACCTCCACAGGCGGCACAACAAGAGCTAGTAGTGGTGGTGGTGGTTCCTCACTTGAAGAAATGATGAAGCAATTTGTCACGGCCAATATGCGGTTCCAACGACAAGCGATACTTCCATTCGAGTTTGCAAACACAGATTGGGCAATTGGCAACATCATTGAACCGGCTTCAACCTCGGGGATCCAATTCCTTCCTCACAAACAATTCCCAATCCTAAGGGAAATGTGAGTGCTATATCACTACTGATGCGGCAAGCAATTGGAGGAACCTAAGCAAGCTGCAGATGTGACTTCCACATCGAAAACGAGTCGAAATGTGAAGATTGACTCGAAAAGAAAAAGGCGGTGCGCAAGGTGAAGAGGAAGACATTCCTATCCCTCTTCCCTTCCCTCGAGAGAGCGATTCAGTCCAAGTTGTTGAGATAAAGCACAAGAGAAGGATATACTTGAGACATTCAGAAGAGTAGAGATAAACATTCCTCTCTTAGATGCAGTCAAACAAATTCCTAAATATGCCAAGTTTATGAAGGAGTTGTGCACCAACAAGAGGCGACTAAAGGGAAATGAACGAGTGAGCTTGAACCAGAATGTCTCAGCACTCATCCAGCCTACCATGCCTCGTAAATGCAAAGATCCAGGGACATTTTCTATCCCTTGCCTTATTGGTAACTATAGATTTGATGATTGCATGCTAGATTTAGGTGCTTCTATTAATGTCATGCATTTTTTCATCTGAGAGTGATACCCCCATTTGTGCATGCGATGATAATGAATGGTGCTCTGTTTGCACCAATTTGGTTAAGACTGCATTGTTTGGTGATTCTGATTTGCTTGATGATTCTACATTACTTGTAGACTCTGATATTGATTCTGAGTTTGAGCTTCATCCCGATCCTAACGTGCATCCCGATTCTGATTTTGATGAGCTTAATTCGATTTTGATGAACTGAATCGATGTTAACATTGAAATGTATAGACACAGTCCTTCGCTTGTGCTTCTTTGAATATGGTTTCAGGTATTCCCGGTGTGATGACATCGAGTTGTTGCAACAACCACCCAAGCTTCTCCCTCCACCGAGCAACCGCCCAAACTAGTGTTGAAATCCCTTCCGGACCATCCGAAGTATGCATTTACGGAGAGAATGAGCGATTGCCAGTCATTGTGGCAAACAATCTCACGCCTGATCAAGAAGAGAAGCTGCTAAGCTTATTGAGGGTGAACAAGAAAGCTATTGGGTGGACATTGGCTGACATAGTTGGCATTAGCCCTTCTATGTGCATGCACCGGATTCTGTTAGAAGAGGACTCTAAGCCGGTGAGGCAACCTCAGAGACGCCTTAATCCTCTTATCCTTGATGTGGTGAAGAAGGAGGTCACTAAGCTCTGTCGTAGCCAATCAGAAGAATGAGCTCATTCCTACTCGAGTTCAGAATAGTTGGAGAGTTTGCATTGACTATAGGAGACTCAACCAAGCCACTCGCAAGGATCATTACCCTCTACCTTTCATTGATCAGATGTTAGAGCGATTGGCTGGTAAGTCTCATTCTTGCTTCTGGATGGCTACTCGGATACTTCCAGATCCATATTGCTCCGAGGATCGGGATAAGACGACCTTTACATGCCCCTTTGGGACATATGCTTACCGAAGGATGCCTTTTGGCCTCTGCAATGCACCCGGCACATTTCGGCGTTGTATGGTGAGTATTTTCTACGAGTTCCTAGAGGACCGCATGGAGGTTTTCATGGATGATTTCACCGTATATGGGTCGATTTTGATGCATGCTTAGCTAATTTGTCTAGAGTCTTGCATAGGTGTATTGAATCTAATCTTGTGCTGAATTATGAGAAGTGTCACTTTATGGTTGAGTCAGACATAGTCTTGGGACACATAGTGTCTAGGAAAGGGATTGAGGTAGACCTGCTAAGATCGATGTTATTACTTGCTTTGCCTTACCCGCTTACGTGCGGGAAGTTCGCTCTTTTCTTGGTCATGCGGGGTTTCTATCGGCGTTTCATTCGAGATTTCAGCAAGGCTTGCTAAACCCTTGTTCAACCTTACGCATAAGGACAACGACTTTGTATTTGATGATACTTGCAAGGCGGCCTTCGATCATTTGAAGCGTTGCCTTACTACATTGATGATCCAGCCCACGATTGGCACCTTCCCTTTGAGTTGATGTGCGATGCTTCCAACTATGCAGTTGGTGCTATCTTGGCACAACAGGTTGATAGAGCTTCCCATGTCATTGCATATGCTTCAAAGACTTTGGATTACGCTCGGTCTAATTACACCACTACGAGAAGGAGTTGTTGGCTATTGTATTTGCCTTCGATAAGTTTAGGTCATATCGCACAGCTAGTAGAGTCATTGTTTTCTCGACCATGCGGCTTTAAAGTTTCTTTTGAAAAAGGAAGATGCTAAGCCACGACTCATCCGGTGGATGTTGTTGCTCCAAGAGTTTGATGTGGAGATTCGAGATAGAAGTGGAGCGCAAAGCCGGTAGCCGACCAGCAGTCGCATCACCCATTCTCCCTCTCACCCTCTTCTATTCGGGATGATTTCCTGATGAGCAGCTTCTACAGTGCAAGTTAAGATCCCATGGTATCTTGATCTAGTTAACTACTTGGTAGTGGTGTTTTTCTGTAGACTCCACTAGGGCCCAAACCTTAAAATTGAAAAGTGAGTCTAAATACTATGTTTGGGATTACCCTTATCGTGGAAATTTTGTAGTGACCAAGTAGTTAGGAGATGTGTGCTCGATCATGAGTTTCACTCTATATTACATTTTGCTCATGCTTCTGCCTGTGGTGGTCACTTTGGACCCCAAAGAACTGCTAGGAAAGTGTTAGAATGTAGATTATTTTGGCCTTCCCTGTTTCATGATGCCCATTTGTTTTGCAAATCATGTGATAAGCGTCGAGAGGGCGGAGTATTCCCGTCGGCATGAGATGCCCCAAAACCCTATATTGTTTTGTGAGATCTTTGATGTTTGGGGTATTGATTTCATGGGTCCATTTCACCTTCATATGGTTACACTTACATCTTGCTTTGTGTTGATTATGTTTCGAAATGGGTTGGGCGAAAGCCACCGGACAAATGATTCTTACGTGGTGGTGGATTTTGTTAGGTCTAACATTTTCGCAGGTTTGGCATTCCTAGAGCTATTATCAATGATCAGGGTTCCCATTTTTGCAATCGAAGCATGGGTGCCTTGCTACGCAAGTATGGAGTGCTTCACAAGGTTTCCACAAAGATACCATCCTCGAGACCAATGGTCAAGTCAAGTCTCAAATAGAGAGATTAAGCAAATCCTTCGAGGAGAAACATCAACTCTACCCGAAAAGATTGGAGTAAGCGACTAGATGATGCTTTGTGGGCATATCGCACCGCCTACAAGACTCGATTGGGATGTCTCCTCTCGGATTGTCTTTGGTAAGGCATGTCATCTTAGGTTGAGTTGGAGCATCAAGCCTATTGGGCTATTAAGCAATGCAACATGGATTTGGCTAAGTCGGGATGGAGAGGAAGGCTGCACTGCAAGAGTTAGATGAGCTTAGATTGGATGCCTATGAAAGCTCACGGTTGTATAAGGAAAAGACTAAGGCATTCCATGATAAGCATATTCTGAGGAAAGAATTCTCTGTGGGCCAGAAAGTTCTTCTATTTAATTCCCGTCTGAAGTTTATGCACAGTAAGCTTTGATCTAGATGGGATGGCCCTTTTGTGATCACTAACATATTTCCATTTGGTCTTTGTTGAGCTATGTGATCCACCCACGGGACGGACTTTTAAGGTCAATGGGCATCGCCTTAAGCCATTTCATGAGGGATCCCACAGCGGCTGAGGAAGCAGAGATTCTCCTCATTGATACCACTTATCCTCCATAAACCCTTGGGGAGTATTCTTCTTTCTTCTCCCTCCCTCTCTTTTATTTGTTTTCCTTTTCTACTTTGCTTTTTGAAAATAAATACATTCTTTCTTTCTAATGATTGCTACATATTATGAACTAGGACATTTTGGTTTTAATGGATCATTCTGTTTAGTCTGGAACTCTTGACTCTTCGATTACAAGTCTTGGTAGTTGATTTGATGTTGTTGATTACCTAAGTTGGTATTGACCTTGTGAGGTTTTGGGCCTGCATGAATGGAATTCATCTTTCGCCATTCTTTCTTTCATGTGTGCATCTCTCATGATTTGTGTTCTCTAGAACTTGCTCCTTTTCTTTTTGAAACTACATTTTTCACTTACGTGCATAAGTATGATGGAAGCTTGTTTTCTTTCTTTTATTCTCCTCACTTTGGCCAAATAGCTTTCCCTTGCATTATGATTCCATTGCTAGCCCCTTTGTGCCTTTTGACCCATTCTTTTCTAAGCCACATTACAAGCCTAAGCGTAAAATCATTTTATTCCGCACCTTGAAGATTTATTGAGCATTGGTTTCAACTTGTTTTGTGTTTAAGTGTGGGGGTTGCTCAGGAGTGCAACAGTTTAAGTGTGGGGGGGATATTTGATTTTGACATTGTAATTACGTATACAATGAAAGGAAAGAAAGAAAATTTTGACATTGTAATTACGTATACAAAGAAAGAAAAGTAAAAGAAAAAAAAAAGAAAAAAAAAAGAAAAAAAAAGAAAAAGAAAAAAAAAAGAAAAAGAAAAAGAAAACAAAAGAAAAGAAAATACATAGAAAGGAATGTATATATGAGTAGAATAAAAGTTTCATACATAGAGAATGATCGTGTTAATCAGTGCTCTTCCTTTTGATTTCTTTGGTGCTTAGCCTCTTATTCCATACTATTACCTACCTTCACCCTAGCCCCGTTACAACCTTTAATTACAAGCTCTCTTGATTTGTATCCAAAGCACTATATACAGTATACAATGTATTGTCTAGACCATTGAGAATGTAATTTCTACAAAGGAAATCAGAATGCTTCCAAGCATCTATTGCAGCAACCTTTTCCTTGTCAGCCGGTTGTCCTTCTTCCAATTTTGGAGCATCTTCAGTGAGAAACCGTGCCAAGTTCAAGGTGGTTAAATGGAAAAACATTTTCTGTTGCCATCTTTTAAAATCATTCCCATTGAACTTTTCTGGTTTTTCACCATGCATTGAAACATGACCACTTGGGTTAATCAGATTGGTACTTGTACTTGCCATTTCTGTTGTTAAAACAGAAACTCTGATTAATCACACAGATTAATCCACAAACAGTATAATATTCATAATTGTCTTAAGATTGTTGTTTAAAATATACTGAATAGGTAGAAATCGAATATACAGCAAGCAGATACTATTTAAATAGCACAATAAGAATCTGTATTATAGAAGCAGTACATACAGAAAGCATACACCAAATCTGTATAATGTGGAAAACTATAAAACGAACTCACAAGACTGCCGATTATGGTAATGAACAATGCAGAAATCCGGGCCCAACGTACGTTGTGTCCTTAAGACAATTTTGCTCCCTCAATCCGGATGCCGAAGGTTTCTGAGCAATTGTCTCCCAGGATAGAGCGGATTATACGTCTTCAGAATGAGGGCTCTGTCAATCTGAAGCCCAAGCGAATCCAACGAGTCTGCTTTCGGAACGCACAGAATGTATATGCAGTATGAGTGTATTTCGAAAAAACTCGATCCTATTCTGTGACTAGGGCGCCCTATTTATAGATGACGGAAATGATCAGATGGATACCCATTGGTGAATTGACGCGACCGTGGCGAAACAATGCGACCGGGGTGGCCAACCAATGGGACTTCTTATTCATAACCCATGGGATTTAGATTCTAAAATTCAACAATCCCCCACAAGGATAAGAAGTTAGTCCATCATGACCAAATGCAAATGATCATGTATGCAAAGTGTGATTCCTCTACGAGAAACAACTGCATCGAGAAAGGTAGGGGTTACCTTTGAACCTTCTCTAGTAAAAACCTATCGGATATACGGGTCAATCAGTGGACGCGCTGTCTTGAACCGTCGACCTTTAGTGTATACCAAGACAATAGGAGTTCACACAGCTTGCTCCTCTAGCATCGTTGGTTCTCATGCTCTGTCCATTTTGGCCTTGTGACAACCTCGGTTCCGTGTCAATTACATGAGTAAAGAGAATCGGCCGTTTTAAATTCTCATAGAGCGGCCCACACTTCACACTCACATAGGTGATTCCTTGTGATGTAAGTCAACATACATCATCTTGAACACATCAAATTAAGAAACCATTAAAAACTTAAAAGCTTACCCTTATATATATGCACTTCTTGTCTAGGAATGAGTATGAGTTTAAAACTCCACATATGTTAACATCGATCATCACTTAGTTGTCTCTTTGAATCTAGTTCGTGGGATCTCCACTCTTCTAGGTAGAGTTACCGCAATAATCAACAATGGATCGGCCTTAAACACATTCCTTTGGACAAATTTTTAACTAACTCTCTAGGAATCCCTTTAGTCAATGGATCCGCTATATTCTCTTTTGATTTCACCTAATCAATTGAGATGATTCCATTCAGAGTAGTTGTCTAATCTATTGTCTATGACGTATATGTCCAACTTGCCGTTGTATATGACATTCTTGGCCCTACCAATAGCTGCTTGACTATCACAGTGTATACATTATGCCAGTACCGACTTTGGTCAATTAGGAATGTCCTCAAGAAAATTATGAAGCCACTCACTTTAAAAACTTTATCTAAAGCAATAAATTCGCTTCCTCGATTGAACTTCCAAGACACAACACCCCCACTAAGGGTGTGATACTTGAATATCTTACCCAAATTGATTATCTTGCTCTTATATTATAATATAGGACCCTTTAGCTATTAAATAATGGCTCTTATGTTTATTTGGGCCTTGGGCCTTTTATTGCATGCCATAATAATAAAATTCCAGTTCATTGCTTCACTATTTCTACCATAACTCTTGAACCAGACATCGGATTTGCCTCATTTTTGTCTCATATTTCAGATGATTCAGAGAGCTACAATTGTTATGAAGACAAATTCGGTCAAGAAGGCGGTCAATTTTGGAGCCAAAGTAGGATGTACAATTCTGGATTTATTTTGGACCCGAATTTTGTAATTTAAGTCCAGCTTTATTTTATTTCGTTTTGGGCTAAAACTATGAGAGCCCATTTCGTTTTAGGGTATTTTTAAGTATGGCAGCTGCCACAAACATATTCATTCACGTTTTTAACATTAGAGTGGATCAAAATACAAGTTTTCATTTTCTCTCATCTGCTTCTTCATGTTCTTCGCGTTCTTCGTGTTCTTCGTTCGTTCTTCGATTTTCCCGCCATGATCGGCTAAACTCTTGTGATTAACCCAACGATGAGGATTCCATGATTCATCCAGAGAACTCGTGCCTAATCGGTAACTACTCGATTCTGTTTTCATCTTATCGGATTCGATCTGGAAATAGTTCGAATATTAGATTTAATATTCGGTTTGGTTCATCCCAAGGACTTAGTTCGGACTAGGTTACAGTGTTGCTGTGCGATTGCACAGTGAGACGCCACTGTCCGGACAGATTCTAGGCGATCTTCTAGGCGAGGGAATCTCCGGATGAATGCAGAGATTTCGATTCATCCGAACCAAACGTGTGTTAGTTGTATTTTCGTTCAATGATGGAGGTTTCGGAATCAATTCGTTGGGTTGATCATCTTTAATCTGTCTCTGTTTATTTGATTCTGTTTGACTCTGTTTATTGCATTTTGGTTATGTTATTTCGTTTTGTTCTATTCTCATTAAACCAAACCCCCATTTTATCATTCTGTTTCACTATTGTTATTAAACAAGCCCGTGCAAATTCGTTGGGAAACAACCCGGGTTCCCTAATTCGCAAATTAATTACGAACTTGGTTGTTTTGGGAGATACGGCAATTAATCTTACCAAAAATGGCGCCGCTGCCGGGGAATTTGCATCGGTTTGATTAGTAACAGTATTGTAAATAGCTTAGTTTAGGTAGTTTAGGTGGTTCGGGTGGCGGACAGAAATTTTCTGACTCCGATCACTCAAACCAGGTCTTATTCACAAGGAATTGGGTGTTTTAAGCAAAAGTCACTTCCTTGGAGGAAGTGTGGTCTCACTCATTTTACCCAAATTCCAACGTTAAGACCATTATTTTCACTGTTTTAGGTTCTGCTTTTTTGATTTCCAACGGGCGATTTTTGGGGTATCTCTGATTGAGCTGAAATTTGGTACAGTGATAGAAAATGGCGAATCGTTAGACCCCCTTTGAAAATGTTTCATTTTCCAAGGGCTATCCTCCGTTTCGCCAAATTCCATCGTTTAGACCACTTTTTCAATTTTTGAAGTTTTTTTATTCCATTTTTGAGTCCCCCAATAGTCTAGGAGTTGCCCTGTCCAAGTCCCAAAAATTTTAAAAATCATTTGATACTGTTTCTGGACTTGTTTTGGTCAATTTCTAGCATAGGTTTTTGCTTTTGTGTGTTTTGTCTCTGTGTCTTTTAGTGTTTTTCCACTTTTCACCACCTCTTGTGGCATTTTCGTAATTCTGATTTTCTGGTGGCATCTTTGTCATTCTGAGTATTTGCCAATTCTGCTTTGTGTATATGTTGCATGAGTACCAGGAATACTACTAATCCAGAAGATTTGTTGCCATTTGATGCTGAAATAGAAAGAACAATTCTTACTGCTAGAAGAGTTGTTAGGCTAAGTCATAAGATTAATACCGAACTGGATACTCAATTGGAGTCTGATTCTGGCCAATCTGATTCTGGCCATTCTGATTGTGTCCATTCTGTTGATCTTTCTGATTGTGCTTCTGATAGTATTTCTGATAGTCTTGTTGTGTTCACTGATTCTAGTAGCAACTTTGCTCGCTCGGACATTATGGCGGGAGAGCGGGATAATCATCATACTTTGAAGGAATTGGGTGCACTGATGTTAATTATCAACCCTTGTGCATCCAATATCCTAACCTTCCGCTAACTTTGAGTGAAATCTGGTCTAATACACTTGTTGCCTAAGTTTCATGGTCTTGCGGTGAGTGCCCCATTAAGCATTTGAAGGAATTCCATGTAGTATGCAGCACTATGAAACCTCATGCCATTGATGAAGATCATATCAAGTGAGAGCTTTTCCTTTCTCATTGGAGGGTGAAGCCAAGGATTGGTTCTTTGTACCTTCACCCTCATCTATTGGGAGCTGGATGATATTCGAGGTTATTTACGGAGAAATATTTCCTTCCTCAAGAGCAACCGCAATCAAGAAGGAAATTGGCAACATTAAACAAGTCATTTGGGGAGACTATGTATGAGTATTGGGAGAGGTTCAAAAGGTTATGTGCAAGCTGTCCACACCACCGGATATCCGAAAAGACTTGATCAACTCTTTCTATGATGGTCTATCACCGGTAGACAAAGGGTTGGTGGATGCTTCTAGCGGTGGGGCTATGAGTAACAAGACACTGAAGAAGCCCGAGACTTGATATCCATTATGGCGAGATAACTCTCGGCGGTTTGGCACCGGGGCCAATAGTACTCCTGTTTACCATATTCAAGCTCCGGCCAAAGATGATTCTCGAGAGATTAGAGACTAGACTTGATGATCGGCCTCCCTTGTGAGGCGGTGGCAGTGACACGAGACGATGCAGTCTTCCCCTTCTCGGCATGGGTACTCTTGTGGGTTTTGTTCGACCCTTATCATTCTACCGACTCTTGCCCTACCTTGCATGATCCTACTTACCAAGATCGGTCGGTAGGCTGCAGTGGGTGTTTTTCCGGGAAGGCCACAAATACCAACGAGAATAATGCCTTCTCCAACACTTATAATCTGGTTGGAGAAATCACCCCAACTTTCGCTGGAACCAAAATCGAACCAGAGCAACCAATACCAAAATCGAATCGAGTAACCAGATGTCGGCGAGTGGAACTACCGGCGAGGCCGTACGGACCACGAGACTTTCCAACAACGATCTGCATCCCTTTACCCTTGCAAGCACCACCTCCTCGACCGGCCATATGTCCACCTCCACGGGCGGCACAACAACGAGCTAGTAGTGGTGGTGGTGGTTCCTCACTTGAAGAAATGATGAAGCAATTTGTCACGGCCAATATGCGGTTCCAACGAAGAACCGATACTTCCATTCGAGTTTGCAAACACAGATTGGGCAATTGGCAACATCATTGAACCGGCTTCAACCTCGGGGATCCAATTCCCTTCCTCACAAACAATTCCCAATCCTAAGGGAAATGTGAGTGCTATATCACTACGATGCGGCAAGCAATTGGAGGAACCTAAGCAAGGCTGCAGATGTGACTTCCACATCGAAAACGAGTCGGAAATGTGAAGATTGACTCGAAAAGAAAAAGCGGTGCGGCAAGGTGAAGAGGAAGACATTCCTATCCCTCTTCCCTTCCCTCGAGAGCGATTCGAGTCCAAGAAGTTGGCAGATAAAGCACAAGAGAAGGATATACTTGAGACATTCAGAAGAGTAGAGATAAACATTCCTCTCTTAGATGCAGTCAAACAAATTCCTAAATATGCCAAGTTTATGAAGGAGTTGTGCACCAACAAGAGGCGACTAAAGGGAAATGAACGAGTGAGCTTGAACCGAAATGTCTCGGCCTCATCCGACCTACCATGCCTCGTAAATGCAAAGATCCGGGGACATTTTCTATCCCTTGCCTTATTGGTAACTATAGATTTGATGATTGCATGCTAGATTTAGGTGCTTCTATTAATGTCATGCTGCATCTGTTTATAGATCTCTTGGTCTTGGTCCCTTGCGTCCAACGGTGTCATTGTTCGGTTAGCTAATAGGAGTAATGCCCATCCTTCGGTTTAGTTGAAGATGTATTAGTCAAAGTTAATGAATTGATATTCCTGCTGATTTTTACATCTTGGATATGGAGGGTGAGTCTCCTAGTAGTAGGTCACCAATCATTCTAGGGAGACCTTTCATGAAAACAGCTAGGACTAAGATAGATGTGCATTCGGTACTCTTTCCATGGAGTTTGGTGATATATCCGTGAATTTCAATATCTTTGATGCCATGAAATATCCTAGGGAAGAGCATTCTGTTTTCTCGTATTGATGTGATTGATGATCTTGTGGATGATGTTCTTGATGGTTGGTGTCTTGATTATCCTTATTTTTCATCCGAGAGTGATATCCCCATTTGTGCATGCGATGATAATGAATGGTGCTCTGTTTGCACCAATTTGGTTAAGACTGCATTGTTTGGTGATTCTGATTTGCTTGATGATTCTACATTACTTGTAGACTCTGATATTGATTCTGAGTTTGAGCTTCATCCTGATCCTAACGTGCATCCTGATTCTGATTTTGATGAGCTTAATTCTGTGTATAGACACAGTCCTTCGCTTGTGCTTCTTTGAATATGGTTTCGGTATTCCCGGTGTGATGACATCGAGTTGTTGCAACAACCACCCAAGCTTCTCCCTCCACCGAGCAACCGCCCAAACTAGTGTTGAAATCCCTTCCGGACCATCCGAAGTATGCATTTACGGAGGAGAATGAGCGGTTGCCGATCATTGTGGCAAACAATCTCACGCCCGATCAAGAAGAGAAGCTGCTAAGCTTATTGAGGGTGAACAAGAAAGCTATTGGGTGGACATTGGGTGACATAGTTGGCATTAGCCCTTCTATGTGCATGCACCGGATTACATTAGAAGAGGACTCTAAGCGGTGAGGCAACCCCGAGACGCCTTAATCCTCTTATCCTTGATGTGGTGAAGAAGGAGGTCACTAAGCTTCGCAAGCCGGCATCATCTATCCTATTTCGATAGCAGTGGGTTAGCCCGTCCGTGGTTCCCAAGAAGTCCGGAGTTCTTGTCGTAGCCAATCGAAGAATGAGCTCATTCCTACTCGAGTTCGAATAGTTGGAGAGTTTGCATTGACTATAGGAGACTCAACCAAGCCACTCGCAAGGATCATTACCCTCTACCTTTCATTGATCAGATGTTAGAGCGATTGGTGGTAAGTCTCATTCTTGCTTCTGGATGGCTACTCTGGATACTTCCGGATCCATATTGCTCCCGAGGATCGGGATAAGACGACCTTTACATGCCCCTTTGGGACATATGCTTACCGAAGGATGCCTTTTGGCCTCTCGCAATGCACACGGCACATTTCGGCGTTGTATGGTGAGTATTTTCTCGAGTTCCTAGAGGACTGCATGGAGGTTTTCATGGATGATTTCACTTTGTATATGGGTCTCGATTTTGATGCATGCTTAGCTAATTTGTCTAGAGTCTTGCATAGGTGTATTGAATCTAATCTTGTGCTGAATTATGAGAAGTGTCACTTTATGGTTGAGTCAGACATAGTCTTGGGACACATAGTGTCTAGGAAAGGGATTGAGGTAGACCCTGCTAAGATCGATGTTATTATTGCTTTGCCTTACCCCGCTTCTGTGCGAGAAGTTCGCTCTTTTCTTGGTCATGCAGGTTTCTATCGACGTTTCATTCGAGATTTCAAAGAAGACTGCTAAACCCTTGTTCAACCTTCTCGCATAAGGACACTGACTTTGTATTTGATGATACTTGCAAGGCGGCCTTCGATCATTTGAAGCGTTGCCTTACTACAGCCCCAATGATCCAGCCCCCTGATTGGCACCTTCCCTTTGAGTTGATGTGCGATGCTTCCAACTATGCAGTTGGTGCTATCTTGGCACAACGGTGGATGTTGTTGCTCCAAGAGTTTGATGTGGAGATTCGAGATAGAAGTGGAGCGCAAAACTGGGTAGCTGACCACTTGAGTCGCATCACCCATTCTCCCTCTCACCCCTCTTCTATTCGGGATGATTTCCACGATGAGCGGCTTCTACACTGCAAGTTAAGATCCCATGGTATGCTTGATCTAGTTAACTACTTGGTAGGCGGTGTTTTTCTGTAGACTCCACTAGGGCCCAAACCTTAAAATTGAAAAGTGAGTCTAAATACTATGTTTGGGATGACCCTTATCTCGTGGAAATTTTGTAGTGACCAAGTAGTTAGGAGATGTGTGCTCGATCATGAGTTTCACTCTATATTACATTTTGCTCATGCTTCGCTTTGTGGTGGTCACTTTGGACCCCAAAGAACGCTAGGAAAGTGTTAGAATGTGGATTATTTTGGCCTTCCCTGTTTCATGATGCCCATTTGTTTTGCAAATCATGTGATAACCGTCGAGGGCGGGAGAGGGTTCCCATTTTTGCAATCGAAGCATGGGTGCCTTGCTACGCAAGTATGGAGTGCTTCATAAGGTTTCCACAAACATACCATCCTCGGACCAATGGTCAAGCTGAAGTCTCAAATAGAGAGATTAAGCAAATCCTTCAGAAGACTGTCAACTCTACCCGAAAAGATTGGAGTAAGCGACTAGATGATGCTTTGTGGGCATATCGCACCGCCTACAAGACTCCGATTGGGATGTCTCCCTCTCGGATTGTCTTTGGTAAGGCATGTCATCTTCCGGTTGAGTTGGAGCATCAAGCCTATTGGGCTATTAAGCAATGCAACATGGATTTGGCTAAGTCCGGGATGGAGAGGAAGGCTGCAGTTGCAAGAGTTAGATGAGCTTAGATTGGATGCCTATGAAAGCTCACGGTTGTATAAGGAAAAGACTAAGGCATTCCATGATAAGCATATTCGAGGAAAGAATTCTCTGTGGGCGAGAAAGTTCTTCTATTTAATTCCCGTCTGAAGTTTATGCAGTAAGCTTTGATCTAGATGGGATGGCCCTTTGTGATCACTAACATATTTCCATTTGGTCTTTGTTGAGCTATGTGATCCACCCACAGGACGGAATTTTAAGGTCAATGGGCATCGCCTTAAGCCATTTCATGAGGGATCCCCACAGCAGCCTGAGGAAGCGAGAGATTCTCCTCATTGATACCACTTATCCTCCATAAACCCTTGGGAGTATTCTTCTTTCTTCTCCCTCCCTCTCTTTTATTTGTTTTCCTTTTCTACTTTGCTTTTTGAAAATAAATACATTCTTTCTTTCTAATGATTGCTACATATTATGAACTAGGACATTTTGGTTTTAATGGATCATTCTGTTTAGTCTGGAACTCTTGACTCTTCGATTACAAGTCTTGGTAGTTGATTTGATGTTGTTGATTACCTAAGTTGGTATTGACCTTGTGAGGTTTTGGGCATGCATGAATGGAATTCATCTTTCGCCATTCTTTCTTTCATGTGTGCATCTCTCATGATTTGTGTTCTCTAGAACTTGCTCCTTTTCTTTTTGAAACTACATTTTTCACTTACGTGCATAAGTATGATGGAAGCTTGTTTTCTTTCTTTTATTCTCCTCACTTTGGCCAAATAGCTTTCCCTTGCATTATGATTCCATTGCTAGCCCCTTTGTGCCTTTTGACCCATTCTTTTCTAAGCCACATTACAAGCCTAAGCGTAAAATCATTTTATTCCGCACCTTGAAGATTTATTGAGCATTGGTTTCAACTTGTTTTGTGTTTAAGTGTGAGGTTGCTCGGGAGTGCAACGGTTTAAGTGTGGGGGATATTTGATTTTGACATTGTAATTACGTATACAATGAAAGGAAAGAAAGAAAATTTTGACATTGTAATTACGTATACAAAGAAAGAAAAGTAAAAGAAAAAAAAAGAAAAAAAAAAGAGAAAAAAAAAGAAAAAGAAAAAAAAAAAGAGAAAAAGAAAAAGAAAACAAAAGAAAAGAAAATACATAGAAAGGAATGTATATATGAGTAGAATAAAAGTTTCATACATAGAGAATGATCGTGTTAATCAGTGCTCTTCCTTTTGATTTCTTTGGTGCTTAGCCTCTTATTCCATACTATTACCTACCTTCACCCTAGCCCCGTTACAACCTTTAATTACAAGCTCTCTTGATTTGTATCCAAAGCACTATATACAGTATACAGTGTATTGTCTAGACCATTGAGAATGTAATTTCTACAAAGGAAATCAGAATGCTTCCAAGCATCTATTGCAGCAACCTTTTCCTTGTCAGCCGGTTGTCCTTCTTCCAATTTTGGAGCATCTTCAGTGAGAAACCGTGCCAGTTCAAGGTGGTTAAATGGAAAAACATTTTCTATTGCCATCTTTTAAAATCATTCCCATTGAACTTTTCTGGTTTTTCACCATGCATTGAAACAGAACCACTTGGGTTAATCGATTGGTACTTGTACTTGCCATTTCGTTGTTAAAACAAAACTCGATTAATCACACGCATTAATCCACAAACAGTATAATATTCATAATTGTCTTAAGATTGTTGTTTAAAATATACTGAATAGGTAGAAATCGAATATACAACAACCAGATACTATTTAAATAGCACAATAAGAATCTGTATTATAGAAGCAGTACATACAGAAAGCATACACCAAATCTATATAATGTGGAAAACTATAAAACGAACTCACAAGACTGCTGATTATGGTAATGAACAATGCAGAAATCCGGGCCCAACGTACGTTGTGTCCTTAAGACAAATTTTCTCCCTCAATCCGGATGCCGAAGGTTTCTGAGCAATTGTCTCCCAGGATAGAGCGGATTATACGTCTTCAGAATGAGGGCTCACAATCGAAGCCCAAGCGAATCCAACGAGTCTGCTTTCGGAACGCACAGAATGTATATGCAGTATGAGTGTATTTCGAAAAAACTCGATCCTATTCTGTGACTAGGGCGCCCTATTTATAGATGACGGAAATGATCAGATGGATACCCATTGGTGAATTGACGCGACCGTGGCGAAACAATGCGACCGACGGTGGCCAACCAATGAGACTTCTTATTCATAACCCATGGGATTTAGATCCTAAAATCCAACAATCCCCCACAAGGATAAGAAGTTAGTCCATCATGACCAAATGCAAATGATCATGTATGCAAAGTGCGATTCCTCTACGAGAAACAACTGCATCGAGAAAGGTAGGGGTTACCTTTGAACCTTCTCTAGTAAAAACCTATCGGATATACTGGTCAATCAGTAAATTATTGACCCTTGAACTACTATCTTAACTAATTTATTAACCGTTCTGGTTTTCAACACTTTGCCTATCATACACTGTTCTACTCTTCATTTTGGAGATTAGTGGTAAAACCAAAATCAATTAAAAAAGATTTTTTTTTTTTTAATGTTTTATGAGACAACTACCTTCATATATATTTATATCATACATCATAAAATTACTTTGAAAAATAAGCTAATCCAAACCCTCACCTAATCTTATTATTTCCATTGTGATATATCCTTGTTTTAATTGATGATTAATTCTTGGCATATATTAAGATTCATTAAATGTTTTATTTGCACCATTAGAATATGGGATGTGTAATTTGTAAATAGAATGACTTGCTTTAAGTATATACTACTTTCATTTCTTAATATGAAAGTTAAGTGGGGGTTGGATTTTGTCTTAAATAGTAGTATACAACTTTAATCTATTTTATCTCCCAATTTTATAATTTTTTCCTCAAATTATCTCTATTTATTGCATGCATTATTGATTTTTCATCCAATAGTAGTCTTTATGAAAGATGATACTTTAAAAAAATCAATCTATATTTGTTATAAATAATTAAGATAACTAATTTACTTATTCTACCCAAATTGATTATCTTGCTCTTATATTAAATATACGAGACACTATTAGTTAATGATACATTGATGGTTGGTGCATGCATAATAACAAACCATTCATAATTACCTTTAAACTTTTTTTTAGTTGTCCACTTGGTTTACCGGAACCTTCAGTTTCAACTAATCCGGATCCATCCCATGTCAGACCTACGGTCGTGGAGAAAGAGCTTCCAACATCATTTTCTCCATTCACACGCCTCGAACCGATGATGTGATTAAGAGAGACCAAATCCCTTTCCACTTACTCCCAACGGATGTTGGTACCATCATTTTATTTTAAATGCATGGAAAATTAATTTTAACATTTTATCAAATAAGTTGTAAAGTTAACTTTATTTTTTTTCCCAAACAGTTATTGATTAGGAAAAACCAATTACATTCAAAAAAAAGGGGGGGGGGGGGGGAAGCCCATGAAATCGTTTTTTAGTGCTCTTTTTTTTTTTCTTTTGAGAAAGCAGGCTTTTAAGAGCCCTATAATAACAATTAAGAATTAAAATTTTGGATGACTTTGCCCTGTCCTTAGATTGTGGGTGAACCCAAACATTTCCTAAAATTTTTTTATATAAAAAAAAAAGATTGAAATAAAAAAATAATATGATTCTTGGCTACAATCAAAATTTTACTTAGTTAATTTTTTTAGCATTCATCTTCCATATTTTCAATACACACTTTTCTATTTTCAGTACTCAATTTCTTAATTCTTTTAATATTCATCCTAGATATTTTTAATCCTTAAAAATAATCAAATATGAGTATTGGAAAATTTACCCATTGGATATATAGAAGGAAATTACTTCAGAAAAATTGAAAATATTATTATTGAAAATGTTAAAGATGAGTACTAAAAATTTACCTATAGGATAAAAAGAAATATAGAGTCTTTGATCTTCCTCCCCCTTTTATTTGAAAGGTGAAAGTTGATAAAGGAGCCTGGGCAGTTGTATATGTTGTTTCTCTCTTTGTGAGTGATTGATCTCAGGTTTCATTTTTTTTTTTTTTTAAAAAAAGCCAAAGATGAGTATTGAAGATATGCCAAAAAAATTAACTTAAAATTTTTAAGTTCAGCTAAAAATCATGATCATTTTTAACTTTCAAGACTTTAAGATCACTGACTCTTCTTTTCTTGATAAAACTCATTTTTTACTGGTATTAATATTTTTAGAAGGTCTTCAAACTTTTTTTTTTTTTTTGGCTAGTGAAGACCATGGTAAGAGAAATGCGAGAAATTGTGAGCACTTGTAGGAAAATGAGGTCAAAATGTTATCAATAAAATAAAATAAAATAAAGGAATAATTGTTAGTTGTGTTAGTGCTCTTAGTTATTTGCCCAACAATCTCCGATCATGATATTAGTTTATACTTAATATTATTTTTGATCCTAATTATAAGACTTAGTTTTTTTTTTTTTTTGAAAGATTAAATATGTTAAATAAGTTATTTAATCATTTCATATGTTGTGTATCCTTATACTCCCTCCGGTCCTAATTATAAGACAACATTTGGGGGTTGGTTTTAGTCCTAATTATAAGACAACTTTCTAGTTTTTGTCAATTTCTTCCTAAAATACCCCTATTTTATTCTCTCAAACGTGTTTGGTTTTTTGTGAGTATATGTATGTGAGTTGTAATACACACGCGCGCACACATGTGTGTTTCTATAAACATATATATGTATGTATGTATATATGTGTGTCTATATATATGTATCTGTTTATATATGTATGTATATATGTGTGTGTATATATGTATGTATATAAATGTGTGTACATATATATGTATATCTGTGTTTGTGTGTGTCAATATATATATGTATGTATATATATGTGTGTGTGTACATACACAAACACACACACACACACATATAAACATATACATATCTATGTGTGTAGATATATGGGTGTGTGTGTAAATAAAGTTATATGTACACACACACACACACACACATATATGTATATATAGTAAAACCATTATTTCAATTAGAAAGCGTATGGAAAGAAAAATTGGTCGGAGAGATATGTGGTGGGATTGTTGATTCACTTTTATTTATGTCATTTTAAAGTTATATAAGGGCATTTTAGGAAAATGAGTAAAATTAACTAATTTAACATCTCTCCTTAATCTCTCCAAAATCGGTTAAATATGTCTTATAATTAGGACCGGAGGGAGTATTATATATTAGTTTATCAGTCAAACTAATTAGTTTGAAGAAAAAAATAAAAATGCTCTAAAGTAATTTAATTAACTTCCTTAATCTCTCCAAAAAAGTCAACTAAGTCTTATAATTAGGATCGAAGGGAGTAGTTTGTCACACTGACTATAATAAAATCAGTTGCCACTAAATTCATATTTTTAACTACTCCATCTACTAGGGATTTTAAATAATATGAGGTTTAAAGTTTGAATAGGTTAAGATGCAAAAATACACATATGTTTTACCCTGAAGAATACCCAACACCAAATTTTTTTTTTAAGTGCAAAAACGCACACATGGTTACAAATTAAGTGCAAAAATCCTGTTTGACCGTTAAGTTTGTCTTTTTTTGTTGACTGGACGATGATGTGGCTTTCAAAAATGTAAAAATATATATGTGCAGTGACGGAGCTTGACGTAAATATTGGGGGGCTAAATGTATATTTATTGACTAATTAAAAAGAAAAAATATTTGGGGGGCCAAATGTATAAATTCTTGGGACAAATATATAAATTTTTGGGTCAAATGTATAAAAATAATCTAATTTTCATTAATTATTTATGACAATTTTTTTTTGGGGGCCATGGCCCCCAGTCATTGAAAAGCTCTGTCCCTATACATGTGGTTTGGAAAAAAGAGTGTCCAACACTAAATTCTTTTTTTTTTAATTTAATAATTTTATTTCAATCAAAGGAAAATTATTATTTCTTTAGGTACAATTCCTGAAATACCAATTTTTTTATTTCCATAATTTATTTTATTTTTTAATCCCTATTAAATTTTCTAATTAATAATTAATGAATAAGTATTTATGCATTTGAAATTTGATATTATAAATACTATATTTAATTAAAAATAATTTTAATTCTTTGATCTAACATATTTAATCAGAAATTATTTAAACAATTTTTCAATCAAAACCCAACAATATTATTTAATTTTTATTGCATTAAGAAATATGAAATATAAACATTTGTACTTCTAAATGAATTATTTCTATGTATATGATAAATGAAAGTAAATTAAGGAATGTTATAGACTTATAGTTATAAAATTGACTTTTTCAAAAAATTAAAATTATTTTTAAGTAAATATATTATTTATAATATCAAATTTCGAATTCATAATACTCATTTATCAATTATCAATTATTAATTAGAAAACTTAATAAGGATTTTAAAAATAAATAATAGTAAATTATGGAAATAATTTTTTTACCACTTTTACCCACTGAATACATCATCCTTCCTGAAATGATAAATCAGAATAAAAAATTTAGCCTTCCAAGAATTATACCTAGAGAAATAATAATTTTTCTTTAATTGAAATAAAATTATTAAATTAAAAAAAGAACTTGGTTGTGGGCGCTCTTTTTTCCAAACCACATGTGTATTTTTGTACCTTTGAAAGCCACATCATCGTCCAATTAGCAAAAAAAAAAAAGTTAAACTTAACGGTCAAAGTCAGACTTAATAGTCAGACGGTATCTTTGCACCAAATTTGTAACCACATGTACACTTTTGCACATAAAAAAAAAAACACTTGCTATTGAGTGTTCCTCGGACCAAAACACATACATTTTTACACCTTAAACCCAAGTTTGAATTGTGTGAAAGTAAAAGACACTTTTAAGAGAGCTAACCCAATTAAGCTGGACAATATTTAAATCTAATTTAAATAAATAACCTTATAAAAAACTGAATAACGAATGAATTAAGTTTAGGATAATCATTCTTTTTTTTATGAGACAATTTTATTAATACAAGATCTAACTAGAAGCAACACAGCATCGGTAAGCAAAACATATGGGTAGCCTTAAACTAACATGAACAGCCATGATATTATCCATATGGATAGAGCCGGAAAATAGGTTGAGCCCATTAGGTCGACCCATTTAGGTTATGAATTTGTAAGGGCTGTGTTTAATATTTTTGTCTTAAAAATGAAAGCGGATCTAAAAGGATTAGTTCTGTAAAGACGAGGGGCTTAAAAAAGCTGACTCTTTTAGGGCCGATGGCTTAAAATGACCGTTCCTTTTAGGCCCATATGTTTCTTTTTTAAAAAATAAAATTATTTATATGATAAAATTATTTTTTATTTTTTATACTTTGTTAATGATGCTGCAAATATTAGTTGTTATTACTTTTTTAGAATTAAGTTTTATAAGAATATTTTGTATTAAGAATTCTAAAAATTAAAAACTTATAAAAGATATTTCTTATTCATAAGTTTCTTACTAATTTTGTATTTTTTTAATTTATTTTTTGATGATTGTTTTGTTATCTTGTGTTGCCTTTTTTTTTTTTACTAATTACACTTTTCAAGACATATGTGGAAAATAGTTTACTTTTTTATTATTACTATGTTTGTTTATTGTATAATGCATATCGTTTACACTTTAATTTTGATAACATTTATGTGTTAAATTAAAACTTTCATTGTTCTAATTTTATTTCTTAAAAAAAACTAAAAAACATAGTAAAAGATTATTAAAATAACTTCGGCCTTGTAGGGCCGGCCCTGGCTCTAATGCTCAAAGGTGGGGCCTTGAAAAATAACTGTTTTTCTTTAAGGCCGATCTTTTCAGGCCTTGACTCGTAAAAGACCAACTCTTTTTACTAGCTCTATAGATCCATATTCCATAAGATACTCTTTTCTAAATGCACCCGCCCGCCAATTGCCACCGGTTTCTTTCTCCACATAACAGTCATTATATTATTTCTTTTTTAGGAATAAATCAAATAAGAAATATTTGAAAACATTTCCTCTTATAAAATTCATTGCACCAAGTATTTAAAATTTGTTGAAAGATTTTTTTCATTGGCAAAAAGAAAAGTAGTACAATATATTAAATCTAGTGGAAGTAACAGGAAAAAAAAAAAAAAAACTTGAAATTACAAACTCCCAAATCAAATTTGTAATAGAGAATTAATAAAGTAATGTTGAGATTAAATAAACAAATCACAACTCATTTTATAGAAAATACTTGATTTAAGATTTTGTAATTTTAAAATTCTTTTCCTATCATTCTCCTTAACTCTATGTGAAGCAAAAGACATTGACATATAGTTAAAAATATGTTATACCTAGTTAAAAAGAGTTCCATCAATTAAGGATTTGGGTCCTTGGATATATTTGAGCAATAAATTTTAGGGTTAAAGTGATAAAATAACCTTCAATTTCATCAAAAATTCAAAGTAACCATAAATTATTTTTTAGAACAAAAGTAACCATAAACTTTCAAAATTGATGCAAAACCATTAAAACCAACTAACATCCATATATTATAATAGGGAAAATTAATCTTTTGACCCTTAAAGTTTTGACTAATTTATAAGATAATCCCTAAACTTTTGACTCGCTTACAACTCAGTTTCTAATGTTTTTGAGTCATCCTATGTGGAAAAAAAAAAGGTTAAAATACTATTAAAAATTGTTTAGGTGGATTTTACATTGATTAACAAAATTAAAAACAATGTCCTTGTTCCCACTTCCCACCAACTTGAATCCCCTTCCGCCTTTGTTTTTAGGCATTCACAATCGTCCATGATAGAGAGATCAATTTTGTTATATTAAAGAGCTTTCAAAATTTTGAGCATCATGTAAAGGATTTCCAGTTCCATTTGTTATTAAAAGAGATATTGTATGCTAAGTATGTTGTAAATGGGTGTTCTTCGATTTTTTCTAATATCATCCTCTTCCAAATGTTATTATCATTTAACATTCAAAAGTTAAAAAAAAAAAAATCTTTTTCTGCAGTGGCTTTTTCTTGCGCTTTATTAGAGTTAAAAGCATTATAAATGGCTTCAACCTATTCTACAATCCGAGTCATTTGCTACCTTCTGATGCTTCAAAAGGATTTGTCATAGACATTGCAAATGTCTAGTGAGGTTTGTGAAAAACAGAGATAGAGGGGGTGCGAGTGGGTGGGGTCAAGGACGCTGTTCCCCCCTAATTTATGTAAAATTCACCTAAGTAATTTTTAATAGTATTTTAACATTTTTTGTGTCAAATAGGATGACTAAAAAACATTAGGGATTGAGTAGCAAACGAGTCAAAAGTTTAGGAACTAAATTATAAGTAAGTCAAAACTTTAAGAGTCAAAAAATTAATTTTTTTTATTACAATAGATGAAATTCAATTGAGCATAACAGTTTGACCCCAATTTTAAAATTTTATGATTATTTTTACTTCAAAAAATAGTTTATAGTTAATGTTAAACTTTTGATAAAAGTTGAAAGTTATTTTAGCAGCTTAACCCTAAATTTAATAATAAGTTATTTTCTAACGTTACCTAAATATTTATATATTTAATTATTTATACGATGTTTATATATTTTTTAATTCTTTTATGAATAACCACATTCTCTCGCCAAAAACACAACCACCCCATTGAGTAACAGTATATTTTGTGGTTCATCACGTTCTCTTACAGCGACAATCCAAACGAAGCTAAACACGAGAGCGGCGGAAGATGGAGACTGTGATACGCGGGAGGTTAGCTCTCTCGCCCAACCACGTCTTCAAATCAAAGCCTGGTATTTGCCTCATTTCCCCCTTCCCTCCGATTTGAAATTTTGTCTCGTTAGGCAATTAAACCTCTGAATTCTTCAACCATTTAAGTCCTGTATCGATTATAATGAATTAATGATTCATGGAAAGTTTCTGCTTGGAATTAAGTTTCGAAGCTAACTTTGTGGTGTCGGTGAAAAATTCTTATGCTGGTGCTTATCTTTTTATGAGATACGAATTTCAGGAATGCTATCCCTGGATAGTTTTTTTACTCTAGTTGAATTAGTTTCTGGTGGGAATTTCTTAGCTATCAGAATCTGCGATTTAATAATGATGATGTTGTTTTGATATGTCGAGCTCTCCCATTAATTTCATCCCTCTAGATAGAGGTCTAAGATTTTTTTTTTTTTTTGTAGTTTTAAACTTTTCTTTCTCTTATGAAATTTCTACTCCAAGAATAAATAAATTTGCATAACTTGTTGAATAAGGTTTGCTAAAGCGTTGTTACTTAAGGTACTGAAGCACAAAAACCTTTTCAGTTTTTGGTAAAAAAATGACTGACAAGATGAGAGTATTCGTTGTAGCTGAAAATTTATTTGCCAAAGCCGCAAAGTTGATTGGGTATTCTGTTCATTTTTCTTGTTTTTTCCTATGAAAATTATGTTGGAATTCTCAAACGGAGTTTCTGAGTTTGCTATTACAATTACAATAATAAGCATGCAATGTCTGAAGTGTGGAGGCTTGAGTTGGAACTTGGAAGCCAAGCAAAAGAGCAGAATTAGAACTTCCAAATGTCCCCCATTGCTGGTTATTTTGTGAAGAATTTGCTTCATGTTATATGAGACTCGAGAATAATTTTGTTCTGTTGGTCACCTTTAACCTACTTACTTGTCGTTTAATTTCTTGTATGTTGGAGACGAGTAGCAATGCCATCACTATACTAACATATTGTCATGTAATATTGTCGTTCAGTTAGAGCTTAGATTCATTTGAGACCGACCCCTTTAGAAGTTTTTAATGGTATGAAACATATGAAACACACCAGCTTCTACCCTGATGTTGATAAACTATTGGTTAATTTGTAAATTTCCATAACTTTCATCCTCAATCTGTTTCTCTGTTTGTCGGCATGTGAAATTCGTTATCATTTCTTTTTAACCCCTTTCTTTGATTCTGTTCTCCTTATAGCTCTCTGCACAACCTGCAATTATTTGCTTAGTTATGTTTTGACCCATATCTTTCTTCCTTTTATTTCATTTTCTTATTCTTGCAGAATTTGTTACTAGTCCATAAAATCTTGGATCACCCCATGTATATGGTTAAGTGTTTCAGTTGCACCTAGTTAACTAATATTTGCACACCACAGGGGACAAACATTCTCTTTGCATAGGAGCATTCTCTAATCTTTGCATTCCCATGGCTGCATTAGCAACAGGACTAGGTAAAGGAGGAGGACTACTGGAGAGACCTGTTATTGAAAAAGGCACTCCTGGTCGTGAGTCTGAGTTTGATTTGAGGTATGCAAATATTTCATTTGTTTCAATCTTCACGTTAAATATGCGTACTTGAGAAAAATTAGTACCGAAGACATAATTAGTTACTTTATTAGTTATAATCATCAAGCTTATAGAGGGATTCTCGTTACCATACCTAAATGGAGAAACCATTCGATGAAATGCAGAAATAACACTCGCATTGATGTCATGTTATATTGTTTTCTTGTAATAAGAACGTGAGGCAAATAATCATGTGCTGTGGAAGTTAATATAGATGGGTACACCAAAAAAGGGAAGTTAATATAGATTGCATTAAAGTCATAATTATGGATAGGATTGAAGTAATATAAGGAAGGGGAGGGGAGGAAGTTCCTTTCCCTTTTCCTTAACAATAATTGTGATTGTCATCTAAATATTATGGATTTATTCGTGCCTTGTCCTTCATGATGCTTTAAAAAGCCGTTTTTAGGCAGTTGTTAGTTTTCTGCTATGAAGCATAGATGCATTACCCTATTTTAAGGTTAATATTATTGTTAGTCTTTATAGTGTAATTGAATTTTGGTTTTGTCCTTATACTTAAACTCAGACTAAGTTTTTATAGCACTATAGGGACTAAAACCAACGATTTAAAATTATAGGGATCAAAACCAAAATTTGATAAAATTGTAAAAACCAATAATGATATTAACCCTTTAAAATGAAAGATTTTTTTTTTCTTAATCCTGGGATTTTCTAAGATGTGCAGGAAATCAAGGAAAACAGCACCACCATACCGAGTGATTCTGCACAACGACGACTTCAACAAACATGAATATGTGGTTCTAGTACTGATGAAGGTTATTCCTGGGATGAACCATGATGTTGCATATAACATCATGCTAGAAGCTCACTACAATGGGTTGTCGGTGGTGATTATCTGTTCCCAAGCTGATGCTGAAGAACACTGCACGCAACTACGAGGCAATGGCCTATTCAGTTCGATTGAACCTGCAAGTGGTGGCTCCTGCTAAAAGTTACAAACATTAATCAGTACTGGATCTAATCAATGTTGTATAAATTGAAGTGTAGGACTATCAATGGATATACATATTAAAAGGGAAACAAAAATGTGTTGAGTATGAAACTTGGTCTGCTATGAATCTATGATCAAGCTATGGGATTGTTGTGATTGAGCAAAGAATATCTCATCTTCTGCATCAACTAATGTTGCTTTGAACTTTTTAAAGTGATGGATATATTTAATTGTATAGAGACTTCTTATAAGTGAACTAAATAAAATTGTCAATTGTGTCCTTAGCCTTTGGATTAAAAGGATTTCCACATTTTCAAATGTGGAGGAAGGTGATGAGAAATAACTAGAATGCATGTGGAGTTCATTATATTGGTCGACTTCACATGGGAATTGCCCAATTTGTGGACCCCTAAATCTGAGCATCAAGAGTTTTACATCATGTTAATGGGCAAGATAAATAAAATTTTGTCAATAAAAAACAAAATATCCACAACTGTTTTAGTCAAATCTTCTATCAAACACCCAGGTATCTAGTGATCTTTGCAAATAATTTACTTCATCGTGATCTTGAGTCATGTTTTAGTTCTTGGACGGCTTCGATGTTTTTAAAAAAGAACATCTCATTTTGTTAGTGTGGCGGTAAATAAATAGAAGCCAACTTAATTGGTAAGTCCTGCTGAGACAAGAGTTTTTAAAAAAAAAAAAAAATTGAGAAACTGAATATCTTAACATACAAAACTCAAAAGAACAATAATAAACTACTAACCAGCATCAATCCGCCTCCTCTTGCATAAATGGAGGAGGGTGATCATGGCGACAAAAATTTCCAACCATCTTACGTGAGTACTTTGCCAGATAATGTGCTACACTAATGGACGTCATTATCACCTGTCAATCCCTATTGATAAATATTCTAGTTTCATCTACCACATCTTTGAATGGGTGTCACTATCATTTACCATCAATTCATTCAATATTTTCTTTTTTTGAGAAAAAATTTCCATATTTAAATTATGTATCAAATGTACAAATACCCTACCCTATATATCTAGAAATCTTGATTCAAACCTTTCGATACTAGGTGTGCAATCATTTTGAGGATTTAATCATTCCTAAGGACGGATTCATCCCTTTCCTTTCAACACGGTCATTTGCTCCTACTACTCAACCTAGAGCCTTGAGCATTGTACAGGGACATGTTGTAGGAGTAACTCATTACCTTCTGAGTGGAATTGCCACAACATGGGCGTGAGACAATAGCTTACCAAGGCGATGATTAGTAGCTGGTCCGAGAGGATGATCAGCCACAATGGGACTAAGACATGGGTAATTAATTGCCTCTATACAATCAGTTAATAAGATAACTTTCCAGTATCCTTCTGACCAGCGAAGGTGCAAAACATAAATGAGGTGCAACTCATAAATGAATCCAATCAATTGTAGCTGCTAGAAACAGAAGAGGAAGTGGTGAAACGATGGCTAGCGCGAACCCCTGCTCTCTCCTTCCTCTTTCTAAAGAGGAAGATGACCTTCTCCGAAGAAGCTCAAAGAAGATCAAGAACGGTGAATCAAGCTCAGGAACACGTATTGTGCAAGAGGAGTGGCCTAAGGTGGGCTCTAAGGTTGCTGGTTATGTGAAGGGTGGTCCTTCTTTTGCAGAAAAACTGAAAGGTTCTAATGGGGATGACGATATTTCCGACAATGAGATGGCTCAGAAAAAGGAGGGGCAACCAGTGGATGATATGTCACAGGATGAACAGGAGGACTTGATAATGAACAGGAGGATGATGATAATGAACCCCTGTATCTCATAATGGAGGAAGTCTCTTATTGTTAAATTGCTGGATAAGTCCATTGGATACAAAGCATTGCTTACGCGTCTTCAATCTCTGTGGGCAAAGAAAGGAATCCTGAGTCTCATTGATATTGGCCATGGTTTTTATGTGGTGAAACTATCTAATAAGGATGATTACACCAACGCCTTAGCTGGGGGGCCATGGATGATCTATGATCACTATCTATCTGTTAGACCATGGGAACCTAATTTTTCCCTTGCTACTGCAAAGATTGATAAAGTTTCTGTTTGGGTACGAATGCCAAGTGTTTTTTTGGAGTTTTATGATCGTGAAGAATTGAGAATTATTGGTGATAGAATCGGAGACATTATAAAGGTTGATATTAATACAGCTAGTCATCTGAGAGGGCATTATGCTCGTGTGTGTGTCCTTGTGGATCTTCAAAAACAATTAATGTCCGGGTTTAGTATTGATGGAGAGGAGTATTATTTGGAATATGAAAACCTCCATTTATTGTGCTATAATTGTGGTTCATATGGGCATATCGGTGACCTCTGTCCTTTGAAGAAAAAACAGAGCTCTTCGGGTGAGACAAATGGAGGGACAGCCGCAGGTGGTCTACACCATAATGGGGAAGGAGCTACTAATCGGAAAGAAGAAGAACGTTCATCCTCGAGAGATATTTGGAGGACAGTGCAACGATACCGGCGTCCACGTAAGCCAAAGGAGGCAAAGGAAGTTTCAGCAAAGCAAGATGGTAGTGGCTCACGCTTTGACGCTCTGGCAGAGGAGGAAGTCGGGCAGAGGAGTGGGGGTGTGAAGGAGAAGGTACAGGTCACTGAGGTCCAGATAGTGGAGACGCGGCACTAATCTCAATTGCCAAACTCGGTGCGCGCCGTTAGAAGATCAAAAAAGGCAAGTTTGTTACTGGGAAAAGATGCTCACGCTAGTAAGGAGGACCACAGTGGTACACGTGTCAACCCCTCTTTGAATACGAGAAACAGAGTAGATAAGAGATCACGAGAAGTTAAGACCGGGGAACTACGTTTACTCACATGGTGATATGATAACGGGAAGGAAGATGGTCCTGAGAATTTGGTAGGTGATCCGATGGAAGGGACTATTGGGCCACAGGATGACGCTGGGGAGTTTCCTCATGAGGCCCGATCAGAAGTCATGGTTATTGATCCAAATGATAATCATGCCTTGCAGGAAGTTCCCTTAGATCCTGGTATTGGGCCGCTCCCCATAGACCCAGAGTCAGGTTTGGTGATGTAGACGTGTCTCTGGTTCCAGAGACCCAAAATTGTCTTTAAGGTTTTTCCTTGTGGGAGTCCAATTTTTCTTATCAGTTTTCCAATGGATAAGATATTATTTTGGAATATTAGAGGAGCTGGGAATAGGACCCTCCTCAGGAATTTACAACCATTATGGGATGGGCCCAAGCCCAACATCATTATTTTGGCAGAAACAAAAGTCTCGTCTGTTCGTCCCTTCCGTCCTTTATTAAAATGGGGATTTGATTCCATGGATTTTCCCCCAAGTGAGGGGCGTTCAGGGGGTATCATTCTTCTTTGGAGAAGTAGTTCGGTACAAATCTCTGTCCTTAACATTGATCATCAATTTATTCATGCTCGTTGTGTCGTTCCTGGTCAAGCCCCCTTCCTGTTGACTGCCGTGTATGCAGTCCCCCATTCGAACTTAAGGTCTGCACTCTGGGCAAAGTTGAAGATTATGGCTACGGCAATTTCTGAACCCTGGGCTCTATTAGGTGATTTTAATGACATCTTACTACCGACTGAGCGAATTGGGGGTATAAGGTGTAACTTTAGAAGAATGGAGTGGTTTAATGAGCAGACGACGGCTTGCGGCATCTCTGATCTTGGTTCCAGGGGTCCAAGATTCACTTGGAGGGGGCCGAAACTTGCAGGTTCCTCTCGCCTTTTTGAGCGTCTTGATCGGGGTTTTGGCAACTCTAGCTTCCTGGCTTGTATGACCGAAGCTTTTATCAAGGTATTGCCTTGAACCTCCTTTTCTGATCATAATCCATTGCTTTTAATTTTGCAGAGCAACGCTAATGTAATTATTCCTAGACCATTTAGATTTGAAGCCATGTGGCTTTCTCATGAATCCTTTGATGGATTTCTGAATGACTGTTGGCGGAAGGATTTAGATATGGTTCCTGCGCTAAATGGGTTTAAGGAAGCTCTGATTACTTGGAACAAAGATTGGTTTGGCTATGTTGAAAAGAGTAAACGCATCCTATTGGCTAGACTCAGGGGTATTCAGAACTCACCTAATTATCCCATCTCTAGCTATCTATGTGGATTAGAAAAAGAACTTATGTTTGAGTTTGATGATCTTACTAAGAGGGAGGAAATTAAATGGTTTCAAAAATCATGATCAGAATGGGTCACTAAGGGAGATAGGAACACCAAATACTATCATCTTAAGTCATCTATGAGGAGGCGAAAGAATAAAATCCTGATGTTGAGAGATGAGGCTGGAGTCTGGATAGAGGATGAGGCTTTATTAAAAGCTATGGTTGTGGACTACTTTCGTCAGCTCTATAGCACAGAGGATGGTAACCGCTGTCAGGTTTTGTCTAATGCCTCCTTTCCGGTAATGGGCACTGAGTCTCGGCTTTCTCTGGGGAAATTACCTACTGATGAAGAAATCAAATGTGCCTTATTCTCTATAGGGCCTTATAAGGCTCCAGGACTTGATGGGTTTCCCCCGGTCTTTTTTCAATCTAAATGGGCAACTGTTGGGCCTGCTATTTGTGATTTTGTCAAATCTGCTTTTACTGGGAATCAGGATTTGTGCGAGCATAACAAAACCCTGATTTCTCTTATTCCTAAAAGGGATAAACCTGAAGGAGTTGGTCACTTCCGTCCAATTTCATTATGTTCAGTACACTATAAATGTCTCACTAAGGTAATTACTGCCAGACTCAGGTACATGATGGATGATATTGTCTCCCCCTTTCAGTCTAGTTTTATAAAAGGGTGACAGATTCACGACAATATAATCATAGGGCAGGAAATTATGCATACTATGAAGAAGGCGCGCGGTAGGAAAGGATTGTTAGCTATGAAGATTGATCTGGAGAAAGCCTATGACCGTATAAGTTGGGATTTCTTACAACAAGTCCTAGTGGAGGTGGGCTTTGAATCCTCTTTCGTTGGTTTGATTATGGATTGTGTTACAACGGTCTCTTATAACATTCTATGGAATGGCGCTACTACGGAATACTTTTCTGCTAAAAGGGGCCTTTGACAAGGCGACCCTATTTCTCCCTTTTTGTTCGTTCTCTGCATGGACAAATTATCACATCTTATTTGCGATGAGGTTGATTCTGGCAACTGGAAGCCGATTAGAGTATCTAAAAATGGCCCGGCGATCTCGCACCTAATGTTCGCAGATGATTTGTTGCTATTTGGTGAAGCGACAGAGGCTCAAGCAGTGTGTATGCTTTCTTGTCGGATAAATTTTGTATGGCTTCGGGGAGAAAATTAGTAAAGCTAAATCCTCCATTTTCTTCTCTCCAAGGGTTCCAAACTCTGAAAAGCACTGTATTGCCCAGATTGCTGGGATGACCATTTCAGCTGAAATTGGTAGATACCTAGGATTCCCTCTCTCTAGGAAGAAGAAGCCTTCTGAGACTTTCCATTACATTGTTGATAAGGTGAGAGCAAAATTGTGAACATGGAAAGCGAAATGTCTTTCAACTGCGGGAAGGATTACTTTGGCAAGGTCTGTTCTTACTGCTATTCCTTTATACCCCTGTTGCTAAACTTCCAAGTACTATTTGTCATGAGGTTGAAAGAATCCAACGTCAATTTATGCAGGGGCACCAAGAGTCTATTAACGGTTATCATCCTATTGGTTGGCAGCACCTTGTTCTTCCTAAACAACAGGGTGGGCTTGGCCTAAAAAATCTCACTTCTCTAAACAAGGCTTGTGGGGCCAAAGTTGCACGGCGACTAATTAAAGGTTCAGAGGGTCTTTGGGCCGAAGTGCTTCAGGGAAAATATATGCTTAGAGATGATAGCAATCTGTTTAATGTTAAGAAGACCGATTACCTTCTTTGGAAATTCATAGTTCAGCAACGCCCTCTGATTGAGTCAGGTTCTATATGGTCTGTTAAGAATGGCCATTTTGTTCAGTTTTTTGGGGATCCATGGCTGATTCAAAAAGGTGTCTTGCAAGATTTTTGCCTCAGGAATATGAGTAATGCGGAGATTAATAGCAAAGTTTCAGATTGGGTTCTTAATGGCATATGGGATTATGACAAGCTTGTTTCAATTCTTCCTCATCATATTATCCGGAAACTTTTTTCAAGAGTTCCGCCAAGGGGTGAATCTGGGGATGATATGCTGGTCTGGAGAGGTACGAATTCTGGTGAATTCACTGTTAAAGCTGCCTACAGTTTATTAGAGAACATTGATGAGGGATCGTATGAGATGCTATTTAAGCTTATCTGGAAATGGAAGGGGCATAACGCATTCGGGTTTTCATGTGGATTGCCTTCCATAATCGTCTTCCTACAAACCTCTGGCGCAGTAGATGGTCTCAAATATCTCCTTGTGTGACTTTTATGGAGAGGATTTGGAGTCGGTCTTGCATATCCTTAGAGATTGCTCATTTTCAAAGGCTATGTGGCTTCAATTAATTCACCACTGTTTTATCAATCAGTTTTTTTCTTCCTCTCTTAAGGACTGGGGTCTGATGAATCTGAAAAGAGATCTTGGTTCTCATAAGGAAGGTGATTGGAATCTTGTTTGGGGAGTTGGTTTATGGAAGCTATGGCTCTGGCGGAACAATGTTATCTTTGAAGCAGACTTTCAAAAACCCTATAATCCATCCACTACCCTGCTGCATACTTGGAGGAGTTTTGTTATTCTGCAGGAATCTTAATACTGCATTCTCCCTAGTGAAGCCCCGAATACGAAATGGTCCCCTCCTGCTGGTGACTGGTTAAAGGTTAACGTGGATGGTGCTGTCACAAGATCACAGGAACGTGCAAGGTGTGGTGCTATAATCCGGAATTCTGAGGGCTCCTGGATTGCTGGTTTCTTTCACTTCTTGGGTGCCTGTAGCCCATTTGAAGCTGAGGTTTGGGCTGTTTTTAAAGGTCTTAGTTTAGCCTGGGATTTGGGTTTTCGGAAAATTATTGTTGAATCCGATGCACAAGATGTGACTTCATTGCTGGCCAAAGATCAAGAGTGTACCGAAAGTCTGCTGCTCTGGGAGGTAAGGAAACTTATCAGACAAAATTGGAATGTGGTGATTCAGACTATTCCAAGAGATATTAATACTGTTGCAGATGCCCTGGCAAAGAAGGGTATATCAACCTCTGCGTTTTTTGATGTGTGCCCGGAATTTTTGCACACCGAGTTTACTCACGATAGATTGGGATCTATTCCCCTTTTGTAGTTCCTTTACTTTCAGTCTTTCTCATGTAACAAAAAAAAAAAATAATAATAAATGAATCCAATCAACTCAGCAACCACAGGTGGAATGGTTGTAAGCTTGCAGCTAAAACCTCCCAACCATTGGTTGTCCATATTACTAATATATCCTTCGCAACCACTCCTACCATTATCAAGGACTCAACCATCTACTGCAGTTTGATGAAACATTCACTCCTCAGGTGGCTCTGGTCATTGATATGTTGTCCTGCCCTTGATGAAACACTCAGCCTCAGTGTATTCCGATCCAAACAAGCTTTGAAGAAACTTTAATTCGCCGAGGTGTTTCAAACTCTTCAATGCAAGCATTTTATAAATAAAAAAGAAAAAGAAACGAAATGAAAACTCAAAATTGTTCTCTTAGTGACTTTAGCAAGAAACCTTGCATTTTTATTGTTTCATCTTTACTATTTATCTATTAAAACTTATAGGCCAAGTATACTAATTGTCACAAGTCTCACGTTGGGGAGCCTCACAAGTAAATTGAGATTGATAAATTTAAAGAATTCTCTTTTTTAATAGACTAGTCTCTTCAGACTGATCTTTTCCTTTAAACTTGTGTTCATAACAAATGTGCTTTTATTGAAAACATATGCTTTCAAAGTCTTCTGATCCACAAGAGGACAAGTGAAAGGATTCTTTTTTCCAATAAGCTAGTCTTTTTTATATCCCTTTGTATGAGTGTTCATAATACCAAACCTCAAATTTAGTCACCCTATGAGTCCCAACTGTTGCTGTGGAAATGTATCTATTTGTTTTACTTTTTGATAACTCTCGTATAAACTTGGTGTATCAACCCATTTAAGAAAAATAATTCTTGACCAAAAAGACAACAAAAAATCATATTGAGTTTAAAATATGTTTTTAAAGGAGAAAACAACAAATTTGGACAAAATATCACATAGTGAAGCGCAAATATGGAAAAGTTAGAGGATTTAATCTCCATGTTTTTGTTGTTTTTTGTGGGGTACAAAAAAGCATTACTGTTCTTTCAGATACCTGAGACTTTTCTCCAGCAGCAGTACATAATGCTTGTCCCCCTGCAAAATGTAACTAAGAAATATAGTTTTCTAAGTACATTCCTGGAGCTTAACCCTACGTTTAAATGGAGAGAAAATTAGGAAAGAAAGAATATTAGGAGGGAAAACTCCCAAAAATAGTAAATGTTTTTACCATTTTAGGAAGTTTTCATTCTTAGTATTCCCTTCTTCCTATTTTCCTTTACTTTTCTCTCCATCTAAATATAGGGTAAGGCACATTAGACACAATCCGAAAGCCATAGTTAACAGGATGGAGAAGAAAAACTGAGAGAATAATATACGGATATACCGCATGAGAGAAATTTCTTACAATCAATGCTGATAAAGCATGAGTTTGGAAATAAGCAAAGTTGGAAGCTTTTTTTTTCCATTTTCAAAAAGGTTCAATAAGTTAACAGCATTTCCTTTTCTTTCTTTCTTTTTTTCTCTCTCTTTGGTACATTAAGAGCATCCTTGTTTTAGTAAAAAAGGATCCCAGAGAGTATTTTTTAAAAATAAAAAATTGCTTTGCTTTTGTTATTGTTGTCCCACTTGTTAATGAAATGTTGGTGTACAGGCCGGCAAACAGGTTTCTGAAATCGGACTATTTGAAATTCTGAAGTCTGATACATCAATCAGTTTGAAGATCCATGAGGAAATGAAACCCTACAAGGTCTGCTCCAAAGATCTCATTACTTGTTTGGTGCAAGTCACATAGCTGGGTGCTCATAAATAAATAGAGCAAATCTTGTATAGAATGTGTATAAGAAATATAAAACTGAAGATGGACACTTTATCTATGTGTAAAGATCGAATTGTCCCCATAATTAAAGGGATTAAGTGGGACCAAAATGATGAAGACCATCCTCACCAGTCACCACACTGAAAATCACACTGAGAGTGGGTCACATGATGATATGATAGCAGCAAGTCCCACAATTATGCAGCATCTTCCCATGACTATGCAGGTGGCAGTGGCAGTCACCTAATAGTCAAAATCATTTGACCAAAAAAAAAGTCAAAAATCTTGAAAACAAAATCAATGAAACAGTTGAGAAAATTATTTAAGGGTCAATATTTTTAATTTATGTCAAGTTGGGATCACACTGCTCATAATTAAAATAATACTCCCTTTTGTGTTTAATATAAGGGACAATTGATTTTTTTAGAGCGATTAATGAGGTTAAATAAACTACTTAATCATATTATATGTTATACTCCTCTAGTCTTATTATAAGGTACCAACTGACATTTCTCTTACATTGAGGAATGACAATTTAGTCAGTAAAATTACGTTCAGTTGATAAATATTTTCATCTTTACCTTTACTTTAATGATGTAGATTTGAAAATATTATTTGTCAGATTTACAATGTGTCTCTCACTACTCATTTCTCTCTCCCCACCCCTTTTTTGAGCAACTTCTACACAACAAGCAGCTAGTAGTCCAAACGATAGTCACTGTGGTGCCATATTTTGGAAGCTCTCTTTCTTTCAAACAATACAAACATTAGCACCACTGTCATATTTTTACACAGTTTTTTTTCAAACTTTCATATTTTTTGAGTACTCCATTTTTTTGAAGCTCTCTTTCTCTCAAGTGATATTGACAATAGCAGTGGCGTTCATTTTTTTTAAGCTCTCTTTTTGTAACCATTTTTTTGACAGTGGCAGTGGCGCTTTCCATTTTTTGTAACCAAGCTCCATTTTTTTTTTTGAAGCTCTCTTTCTCTCAAGGAGAGATTTAGCAATACGTTCATCAAGTTCACCGTTTTCCATAAAAAAAATCAGATGAGAAACGAATACAAAGAAAGATATGACTGAGAAGTGAAAAAAATGAAAGGTAAGACACAGTCGAAACCATATACGGGGAGGAGGGGAAGAGAAACATGTTGGAAAACAAACCATAAGAGAAATGAAAAGTTAATTTTGGGGGGAGAGAAAAACATGTCCATTGAGAATGAAAAATAGAAAAAGTCAATGAAAATATGTTACTCCACGGTTCAAGGAGGGATCTAATGTCCATTGGGGGGAGAGAGAAATATGTCCATTGGAAGTAAATGTTTAGAATATAGTAGATGATAATTCACCACATTCGAGGAATATTAAAAATGGGGATAAAATGGGAAAACTCATAGTTAGAGACAGTTGGTGTCTTATGATAAGGACCAAAATATGTTGGCAGTTGGTGCCTTATAATAAGGACCAGAGGGAGTACATCATTAGATTATATATCAATGTATAAGTCAAACAAATTCGTTTTAAAAGTAACTGTAAATATAAATATTTTAATGTAACTTAAGTAGTTTTCTTAATCTTTCAAAAAAAAAAAAATCAATTACCTTTTTATTAAAGACATGAGATCGTATTTAAATAAAAAGTCATAATTATTTATGAGTATATAGAATATTCATATATAAACTACGTATAATCCAACAAAATATAGTTACTAAAGCTCAAATTTGATTGAATGCTATTTTTTCAAAATTCAAAACAATGTTGAAAATTAACAAAACATAAAATCTAACCCATTTGATAAGCCCAAAACTCTTAACCAATCATTCAAGGGACTAGTTCACTGGTTTAACCGAGTTGAATTTTAATACCATACTCAATAAACATATGTATTGAGTCTATATGAAGTGGTATTAGGGTTAAGTCCAAAAGAGTCAAGCAAAAGCCAATGCCTAATTAGTCAAAAGCTTAGATTTCATTGAAAATATGTATCTCTCTCCCAAGTCTAATGCATCATAGTCATACAAAGACACGCTTATCCCAATAACATTAATAGCAGATTAATTTATTAATCCCCTCATTAATCAACTTCCCATAAAGCTAGAGTTCTCAATTGCCAAGCCTCACTTTCGGCTTTCCCAAGAGCCATAAAGACTGTGGAATCTATGAAGGGATTAACCAGACAATGCAAAGCTTATGAAACCTTCATTCTTTCTTTTTTTCCCCCTTTGCTTTAATTGCCTTTGTTTTATACACTCGCCAGAGCGACCTTGACGTGAATCGCGCTTTAGTTTCTTCTCATTGGTCCCCTTCTCCTTCAATAAATATATACTCTTCTCCTTCAATTCTCTTCATGCAATCCCATTTCAATGCCTACCTCTCAGAATTCTCTGTTTTTTCTCTTCTTCTTCTTCTTCTTCTTCACTCCTCCATTGGTACACTCTCGGACCACTCCTCAGAGCTCAAAGACCACTGTGCTTCATGTTGCTTCTTCCATTGAAAATACCCAGAAAATTTTCTCCAATACCCAGCGAGCTTCACTGAACCTGCAGCAACTAAAGTCTTCTTCTTCATCTTCTCTCACACTGCAACTCCATTCTCGAGCTTCACTTCACAAACCTTCACATGGGGATTACAAATCTCTCACTCTAGATCGATTCGTGCGCGACTCAGCCCGAGTCAAATCCTTGTTAACTCGTTTAGATCTAGCCTTGAAACGTATTACCCCATCAGATCTTCACCCAGCTGATGGCCAAAACAAGTTCATATATGGAGCAGAGGAAATGCAGGGTCCTATCGTCTCTGGAACGAGTCAGGGAAGCGGCGAGTACTTCACCCGGGTTGGAATCGGTAAGCCACCGAGTCAAGCTTACATGGTCATCGACACCGGCAGCGACGTCAGCTGGATTCAGTGTGCGCCCTGTGCTGATTGCTATCAACAAGCCGACCCGATTTTCGACCCGGCTTCCTCGGCTTCCTACTCGCCGCTCACCTGTGAAACCCCTCGATGTAAATCGCTGGATTTATCAGAGTGCCGGAATAACACTTGCCTCTACGAGGTCTCCTACGGCGACGGGTCCTACACCGTCGGCGACTTCGCGACGGAGACTGTAACCATCGGCTCGGCTTCGGTCAGAGACATTGCTCTCGGCTGCGGCCATAACAATGAGGGTTTGTTCGTCGGCGCAGCCGGCTTGCTCGGTCTAGGTGGTGGCTCGCTGTCTTTTCCGTCTCAGCTTAATACCACGTTCTTCTCATACTGCCTCGTCGATCGCGATTCTGACTCTACTTCGACTCTCGAGTTTGACTCACCGTTGCCTCCTAACGCCGTTACTGCTCCGATGCACCGGAACAGGGAACTCGACACCTTCTACTATCTCGGTCTAACGGGAATCAGCATCGGAGGTGAGATGCTTCAGATTCCGGCGTCGAGCTTTCTGGTGGATGCTACCGGGAACGGCGGCATCATCGTGGACTCCGGCACGGCGGTGACGCGGTTGCAGACAGACGTGTACAACTCGCTCCGCGACGCGTTCGTGAAGGGAACCCGAGGGCTGCCGCCGGCGAAGGGCGTGGCGTTGTTTGACACGTGTTACAACCTGTCTTCGAAGACCAGCGTGGAGGTTCCTACGCTGTCGTTTCACTTCCCGGAGGGGAAGGAGTTACCGTTACCAGCGAAGAACTACCTGATACCGGTTGACTCGGACGGCACGTTTTGCTTGGGGTTCGCGCCTACCACTTCGTCGTTATCAATCATAGGTAACGTTCAACAGCAAGGGACACGTGTCGGTTTCGACCTTAAGAAGTCCGTCGTTGGATTCTCTGCCAACAACTGCTAGGAGGAAGTTTTTGGTTTTGGCTGATAGCGGTAACTTTTATTTTACTGTTTTACCTGCCCGGTTACAAGTGAAGTGTTTTGTGTGTGTGGTGGGCTCCATTCGGATCAGGTTGTAATGTGGTGGGACCAGCTGAATGGCGCGTCAAAATGTAACGTACGAAGTGGTTTGTTGGTTGGCTTGGCTGGCGGCTTGGGCTTGGCTTAAGCATAATGACAATTGTAAGAAATTTTTAAAACCAGATCTCTAAAATGAGCGATTATAAACGTCACGAATGTTCGTGCATTAATTCTATATGCTAAATAGAAGTTAACAATATGTTATGAGGTGAACAAATTAATCTCATTTTGAACAAGGCATATTGCAATTGATTAACAGTGCAAGTGTTTCAATAAATTTAGTAGGTTAAAAATATTGTTTCCATCTTATATTCTTTTTTTCCCCCGATAGGTATTTCAACACAGATCTTCCATCTTATATTCTTTTGATGTATAAAAGCTAACTATCATAGAAAAATTAAATTTATCAACAGAGGTCTATCATGGTTAAAACGACTCAACCCCACTACTCTTACAAGTTCATATGAAGCTCGTTTAATGAATGGTCCAATAAAGGACAATCTACATGACCTAGATATGACGGCATAATACTTGGACTTACAACATTAGTTTAGATATGATGTCTCTGCGTATGTAGCCGCGTTAAGAGACGTTGTGGAGAATTCCTTCAACAAAGCCTTGGATCAAATCCGGTTTTTGAACCCCGACGTTGAATTGAACACCTCCGTCCTACACTATAAGGCGTACATTAACAATGACAAATTAGTCCCACCCCCTTCCTCTCTCAGTGGTGATTTTGTATCCCGGTTGAATGGGGGTCAACATGACGGGGGAGGTGAAGAGGTCAACACCCAGGTAAACTTTATAAATAAGAGGTAAACCCTAAAGATATAATATTCTCTCTCAATTACTATTTTGTCGTCACTGTGCACACACACCACCCCTTTTGGCTAACATCTATTCATGCACAGTGATGTACTATACTCATAGGTATCTGATCCATAGATACCTAAGAGAGGGTCATTTGATCCAATATCAATATATTAGTCCAATGGACTAGACATCTGTCGATCTAGACAGAACAACTACAAATTTTAAATAAAACTTTAGTTCACTGTGGATGGATTATCCATGACAAAAAAAAAAATGAAAACACATAAATATGATCTATCATAACAATAAAGTTGAAGAATTACTATAAGTACCAATGAAGGGGTTTAAGGATGTAACAACCCGACTTTTCTAAAGCAGTATAATTTTTTTTTTTTAACATCATTTCAAAATGATCAGAGTAGCGCACCGGAGCGATTGAGTAAGCGATATATATATTAAAATACCCATGGTAGCATGTCTTCTTTGTTTAAACAATGGTACAAGAGTGTTTCAAAAGTATAACGAAAGAAGTCTTCACCGCTACTCCTAGGCGTCTTGCTTGTCCTTCTCCTCGATCCTCGGTCCTCCCGAACTCGACGCTATGTTAAGAGCCGAGATCCAATTTACCACATTGGATCTCGGGTATGATTAACCTCATGTTTATATACAACATATATGTACGACAGACATTCAAATATCTTGGCAACATTTACTATGATCAGACATAGGGAATACATAATCGGATATGTATGGCAATAACAATACGATCGGATGTAAGGTTAAAGCACAATGAGGAATGTACATAATCGATATGCACGGCGAACAATACGATCGGATGTAAGGTTAAAGCACAATGAGGAATGTACATAATCGATATGCACGGCGAAACAATACGGTCGGATGTAAGGTTAAGGCATAATGGATAGTGATACAATCGGATGTATGACATGACAGAGAATAATACATCGGATGTATAATGCATAACGATACAGTCGAAATACGAACAACGGTACAATCGAGTACGGACAAAAGTACAATCGAGTACACACATGACTGGCATTTTAGGTAAAAATTACCATTTTGCCCCTATACCCCTAATTGGCGGAATTTCGCCAGCACTTCGTTACTCTTACTAACTTTCTTCCCAAAATTTCGCCAGAACTTCGACGCCATCTTGATTTTCGAAAACAAAGACTAAAATAGCCCTCCCATATGATATCCAATCATACTTGAAAAATTAAAGGCTATTCTAGCATTACTACCCTTACTACTGAAAGAACTACGAAAGCTTAAGTGCAGAAAAACTTACCCGAGCTTCGCTGATTTTCCCAGAGCACCTCTCTCTAAAATCCTCTCTCTAGAATCGGTTTTGCTCTTCAAAATGGTGTGAGAAATGAAGAGGAAACTTGGCTATTTATAGAAGAAAATGTGACACTATTCACTACTTTTTCATATCGGATATCGTAGCGGATCGCACTTTGCCACATGTCACGATCCTCACCGGGCCACTTGGCAGCTGACATCATCATTTAAAGCCATGATGTCATGGTGGTGATGTCATCTACTTGTTTGAGAAGTTTCCCTACCGATAAGTTCCCGATCGGTACAGATTCGCGTGATTTCGGAAAAATCTCAAAATTCTGGATTTACAACTTTGAAAACATATTCTCACTTAGTAGAAATGTCCAAGTTAACCTATATTTTGATTCCATATAGGGCTCCAACAGTCCAGTTGAGTCTTTCTCGAAAACGTGTCAAAACGCGTCCGGTGTCGAAACTTGTTTTCGAAACACCCATCTCTTGAAAAATTCACCGAATCCAAATATGTTCATGAAAATTCCCAATTCTTTTCCAAATGTCACAACATAACCTTTTCGTCCTTTTGGCTATCGGCATTTTCTCGAATTTCCCTATTTCGTCTTATTAGGAAAAAGCACAAACGGCTTCAGAGTTAACTTCCGCAAGAGTTTAACGGAAGATAAAATTCCACTGATCAATATTCTACCCTGACTTTGGAATTCTCATTCCTAGATCTCTAGATAGGATCCGTTTCCTAATTTTAAAATTACTATTCATCACTTTTTACTTTAATTAATTATATTCTTATTATATGTCAACTTGCACACACATAGATATATATATATATATATATTTTTTTTTTTTTCCCTTTTCATTTTCATTTTCATTTTTTTATGCATATTTTTTCTTTATTTCGTTTTTTTAAAATTAATTATTTAATTAATTATTTAATTAATTAAATAATTATTTTTACATAACTTTTACAAGATTTTCCTATTGGTCCATTCTTGCATTTAGGCTTAAAAATACCTAAACTCACTTATTTTTCTCAAAATCTCCAATCAATTAGTAAATATATTCTTAATAATTTTCAACTATTTTCCACTAATTTTTGAGCTTTACATAATTATTCATGAATTTCCTTTACTTATGCTTAAGTAATTAGCCCAATATTACTTAATTACTTAATTATCACAAGTTGATAATTTTCTTACTTAGAACACCTTATTTCCTTTATACTCTTGCATTAACATTTCTGTTTCCATGTGTTCGCTTTATTTTAGAATTTGTGAGGGCATTATGGTCATTACCATACTTTTGAGCATTCTTCTTCAATTTCTCCAAGTTTGTAATTTATTAAATTACCAAAATTAGAGATATACTCTCTCTCAATTTAAATAATTATTTCATTGCCCTTTAGGATTTTTCACCATTTTCCTAAGTTATTTACTCCTCCCAGGGGTATTTTGGTCATTTTGGCACTTTGGCCCTTAAATTCCCTAATTCAAATTTCGGGGTATTACAAAGGATCTAAAAGTATGATAATAATTGAAACATTCAATGACAAATTTCAATATAGAAAATAACATCATGTTTATGTTTATGTTGGTCACTTATTATTATAACTTTTTAATAATATTTTGTTGTTTCTGTTCTTTTAGTTTTTTAGAATGGGATTTTTTTTTTTTTGGATATAAAAGAAGGCACAAGGCCAAGAAAAACAATTACATAATTAAACCATATGGGAAATTAATCCTAAAGACTCTTGATCCACCCAAGCCCTAAGATACAAGGGGCAATCACTCAAACACAAAACTTAGATAGATCCAACTTTGCAAGAGCATCAGCAACCGTGTTACATTCACAAGGAATGTGATGAAGAGATATAATCTCCTGTATCTATCTAAACCGACATAAATATAATTAGTTTTAGAATCGGATATTGACATAAATATAATGTATCTATCTGCTTATGCCTATGATTCACGCGCCAACAACACTAATGATCCACAATTTGATACAAAAACAACGTTAAAGAGACCATCAGAAAAATTCTTTGGGGAAAAAATCATAGGATAATTAATTTCTAAGTCCTTATAGTTTTAACTAGTCTTTAATTAAATCTTCATAGTTTTTTTTTTTATCAAGTCCTTACACTTTTACTTGTTTTTAATCAGGTCCTAATAGTTTTTCCCCCTTTTTATCTCGTCCTTATGTTTTACCTGATTTTTACTTAGGTCATTGTAAGTTTATTTTTAATTTAAATTTAATTTAAATTTAAATAAATGAATAATATTACAATATCATTTATGAGTAAGAAATTGAAATTAAAAATAATAATATTATAAAATAATACTTCTTCCCCTTTTTGCTGAGCAAACGAAACAACCACAATATATGATTGCATCCAAAGAAACTGGAAAAAGGCGTGTTTCTTCTTCTTTTTTTTAATTTCCCGCTTAGAAATCGGCTGTGATAAGGATTAAGCCGCTCGAAAATTTCCCAGCAGCTAATGAAAGGGAACAAAAGGGAGATAATGTACCAAGTGTAAAGAAGTGCACGGAGGAGGTATGAGGATGAGATTATTATTCCATGCTCTGATGGGGAATTGGCCTTGCTTTGCTTCAGATCCCAATGTAAGAACGATATTTGGTGTTGGATGCTTTTTGATCAAATTATATGTGTATTTTTCACCTTGAAAGCCACTCATCGTCCAATCAGCAAAAAAATCAAACTTAACGGTTTAAAGGTATTTTTGCACATAATTTGTAACCATGTAGTTACTTTTATACATAAAAAAATACTTGGTGTTGGATGCTCTTTAAGATAAAACACATGTGTATTTTTACACCTTAACCCTTAGATTGATCAGTAAGACGGTAGGGGAGGGAAGGGAATGGGAGAAGAGGGATTTTTTTTCCTCTGAAATGGATTTAAAAAAAAATAGAAAAAATGGGGTTAAAAGTTTTTAATTATTATTATTTTTTACTCTCTTATCTTACATATGCTCTTTATTTAAATTTTATAACTCCGCTTTTCCAATTTTTTAAAATCTAACTCATAAAAATTTCTCGCCCTCCAAATCCCTCATACCAAACAAGCAATTAAAGAAGCATGCCTTGTAGGAATTGAGTATTCAGTACTGCTGTTACGTTTGCGGTAGGCATATTATGAATGTACAAGAGTAGTAATTAATTATAGTTATTGGTTTTGTTATGGTGGTTAATTAGGTAGAATCTCATTATATGTTGGGGGTTTTAACATAATAAGCACTTTGGAGAGGCGGAACAAAAACCTGTGATCTCATATGTAGTCCTCAAGAAGGAATTGGCATCATTCTTATGGAGTTTCTGCCCAACAGCTCTGTAAATGCATGACACTGTGACTTTAACATTGACCTCTTACATTCATTAGCAACCATTTAAGAAACACAGTGATACGGGTTGGATCCGGATTGGTCAGAGCGAAGCTTTGAATACCGGATGAGCAACAAAAAAAGAAAAGAAAAAAGAAACAACGGTCACAAATATCCCTTTTTTTTTCTTTGGGTTAAGGAGCAATTTTACACATGAAGTTTACCCCCAGGAGCGCTCAGCACCACGAAGTTTTTTCAGGAGCAAAAGTACACACGACGTTATGTTTTGGGAGCAAAAATACCACGGGCCGTTAGTTGACCGTTAGTCAACCGTTAACTTGGATGGAAGTGAACAGTAACGCGGGTAAAATTACACTTTTGCCCTTAGTTTTAGTTGAAATTACCCTTTTGCCCTAAGTTTTTTTTTAAATTAAAACAAAAATTAGCCCCTCCGGTGGGCCCCACCGCCGGCCGGCCGGCGGCGGTGGTGGGAGGACGCCGGTGGTGGGGCCGACTGGGTGGAGGGGGTATTTTTAGTTTTTATTATTATTTAAAACTAAGGGTAAAAGTGTAATTTTTACTTAAAAATAAGGGCAAAGGTGTAATTTTTACTTAAAACTAAGGGCAAAATGGTAATTTTCTCTTTTTACTTACCATCAATGTCCACGTCAGCATCCACGTCATCGTCCACGTCAGCGTGTCAGTCCAAATAAGCGTCACGTCAGCGTTCCATCCAAGTTGACGGTCAACTAACGGCCCGTGGTATTTTTGCTCCCAAAACGTAACGTCGTGTGTACTTTTGCTCCAAAAAAAACTTCGTGGTGCTGGACGCTCCCGGGGGTAAACTTCATGTGTAAAATTGCACCTTAACCCTTTTTCTTTTATAAAAAACATTTATAGAATGTCTTTTTTTTTTTTTACTTCTTACTTTATCATTTTGCCCTTATTTAATTATCCTATTTAATGTTAATATAATAAATTTTCACAGTCCCAAAAACAATTGTGACCTAAATCATATATTTAAAAGGCGTATCATATAATGATTTATGAAAATGATCATCTGTTTTAAAATTACTTTTTCAAAGTAACAACGTATTTAAAAAAAATCGTAAATAGATATTGAAAAAATCTAACTAGAATAATTATTTAGAAGACACACACACTCACCTATTCAAAGAACATATGAAATTACTCCTTTCAGTCATTAATATAAAATATATTTAGGAAGTTGATTTTCATCCTAAATATAAGACAGATTTTTCAATTTTTCTTTTTTTAAATTTACCCTTTTTTATACTCCTTCAACAATAATCAAAGAGAAGAGGGAATAAAGAAAAATGACTAGGGTGTTTTAGAAAATTTATATATGTCATATTAACTAACTAAACAAACTTACTTAATCTAATCAAATTAGATAAATATGTCTTATATTAAAGACTGAATGAGTAGCATTTAATCACCCTTAATCGGTAAAGGCATAGGGATCCCAATTAAATAGCATGGAAATGAAATAACCATCCGGTCCTAAACATAGAATATAGTTTGTAGTGCAAATTGTACTACAAATTATATCCTATATTTAGAATCGGAGGTAATATTATATTATTAACTAATTAGCTTTTGTCCAGGAGTTATGAGGTGGTTTCTATGCCTCTTAATTTTATCTTTTTTTGTAATTCTAAGAAGTTCGGGTGAAATGAGTATCAGGTTGTTACTAAAGTTAGAGCTTACTTTCAAACTCAAAGAAGGTTTACAAAAAGAATTTACACATTGTCTACCAACAAACTCCTTTTTAAACGGCAACTAAATTTGAATTCACAACTTCATCGATTATGAACCAACTCCTTACGAATTAAATCAACGTTTGTTGGTTGTGTCTTGTTTTTTTTTCTTTCTAATATAAGGCACTTAAAATTATAGTGGAACTTTTGCAAGATTTCATTTAAAAATTTGGGTTAATTTAAAATCTTTCAAATAAGGAGATTTATAGTGGACTTATTTGTTGGAACTTAAGAATTAATAACAATAACTTTGTGAATGAGTGTTCAATTAAGAAAATTGTAGCTTTTTAATTTTTTTTTGACAAGAATATCAACATATAATTAACTGCAGTCATAGTCACAAAACTGAATTTCCTTTTCAAACAAAAAATGCAGATTAGGTTTGTTTTTGCTGGTCTTGTAAGATTTGACACAAACAAGAAGGTGATGAAGCCCACAGGTGAAGGTAAAAGGTGGCATTCAGAAAAGCCATTCCTGATTCGAACTTCTAAGCATATACTCTCTCCTTCTTTATTATAAGGCACCAACTAACTTTTCTCACAAACAAATAAAAACAGTTAAAGTCAATAAAGTTGTCCTAAAATCTAAGTAATTTCCAATATTACCCTACTAATTGCACAAAACTCTAATATTATATTAATTATTACTCTCACCCACTACCCTTATTAATTATGGGCAGACATGGAAAAAAAATAATTAATGCTCATTAGAAACAAGCAATTGCCTTATAAAAAGGACCAAATAAACTTGCTAGTTAGTGCCTTATAAAAAAGACCAGATGGAGTACAAGGCTTAAGTGTGTGAGAGTTGAGACGAGCTCGCGACCACCACTTAATTTCTCATTATTTGATAAGATCTTAGCTGTCTAAATTTAATTTGAATGGTCTAAATTTAAAATTTTTAATTGTGATTTTTTAAATGATAGTCATTTTTATGAGAAGTGATAGTTATAAGATTATCTTTATTTTAAATTTTACATATATTAAAATAGAAATTTATTTTAAAAAAATTAAAATTAAAATAAATATGGATTGTCAAAAATCAATCCAACAGTATAGATGAGTGATGAGAATATTAAAATGTGCTCCAATTGCTTGGGATATCAAGATTAGGATTCCATTATATGAAAGAGACTCGGGGTATTATTATATGGGGCCTAAATTTACTCAAAATGTGGGGTTTATTGTTTAGTTCCTTCGGTCTTGAATACAATAAATATTTAAGAAGTTGATCTTGGTCCTAAATATAAGACATAGTTTTGAAATTTATTAATATTTTTCTAATTTACCTCTATTGATGCTCTATCGACAATAATCAAGGAGGAGAGGGACTAAGGAAATTAAAAAAGATGACTGGAGCATTTTAAGAAATAAATGTCATATTAACTAATTGAACTCATTTCATTAGTTTCAGTAAAATAGGTAAATATGTTTTATATTAACGACCGAATGGAGTATAATGGAAAAAAGTGAGGTTTTGGTTAGATAAATGAGTGCTTAAGGATATATTTACCTAATGGTAAAAGTACACAAAACCCCCTCCAATTATATGTCAGTTGCATTAAATCCCCTTGTCTTTAAAAGTTTAAAAATGGCACCCTCAACTTTCAGATTTTGACAATCAAACTCCTATCGTTAAAGTGACTGTTAAATCTAACAGAAACAATGTAAGAAAGAGGCCTGGCAATTGTCTTCTGTCTTTACTTTCTTTTGTAGCTCTCTTTCATCAGGATTTGTAAATTTCTCTCTCTAATCAAAATTTAGCAATGACAAGAGGTAATTCTTATAACTCTTCTACTATTGATATAGGAAAATTCATGTACTGTAAGTTACAATTTATTTTATATTCCATGAATTTTGTCCTACAGGAATGATATAGGGGAGTTTTTGTGGGGTTTTGGGGAGAAGGTGTATGCTAAGTCAGCTTTTATGGCAGAGGTAATGGCAGTGAGGAAAGTAGTGCGATTAATTGAGGAATTTCAGGTTTTAAAGGTAATTGTAGAGACTGATAGTACGGAATTGGTAGATTGTATAAAGAGTAAGAATGAATATGGTTGGGAATGGGAATGTTGCTTTGATGTTACCGGATTTGAAGGATAGTCTGCAATCTAAGCCAAACTGGAATATTTCATTCCCTCACTCACAGAGAAGGAAATGAAGCAGCAAACCATATAGTTTGGTTTTTTTGTTTTTTACAGGTTTCTGGTGTGTATTCTGGATAGTTTGATTTAAAATTAGAACCTCTATCTAGGAGTCTCCCTCATGAAACCCTACCAGAGCTCTTCCTCTCTCTGTCAAAATATTGCGAATGGTGATGTATAGGGTGTGTTTGGTTTGGGGGTAGGGGAGGGGAGGGGAGGGGAGGGAAAAGAAGAGAAAAGTTATTTTTAGTGGGACCCACAAGATTTTCCTCCATTTTAAATTTTTCCCTCCATTTTCTCTCCCCTCTCCTCCCCACCCCCAAACCAAACCAAGGCATAATGTTTCTTGGTCCCACCTAGAGAAAATTAAGGTCTAGTGGGCTTAAATGAAAGGAAATCATGTCCAATCTATCCAAAAACGTAGGTCATCACTTAGGCCTACTTCTAACATTTATTTGGGCTTTTTTTTTGGCATCCTATGGGTATCCGGATGCCCCTTATTTGATCCTTTATCATTCAACACCCATCGATTGATCTTAATCGTTGAATTGTTGCTCTTCTTTCTAAACTTTCAAAAACGACCAAACTATAGTTTATGGCTTTGATCTATGGGGCCTACAACTCTAATGACCCTAGATTTGATACACAACCTAGGTGAAAGAGAACAAGATAAAAATTCGTGCTAAAAAAAATCATTTTGCTCTCTAGATTAGCACGACATAATAATAATAATTCATTTCCTTGATGTCATTGTATTTCTGTCGTTTGGAATATATTTAGTATCAACTGTATTATGAAAATTCGAGCGGCATTGATGAGATAAAATTTAAGAATCAACAAATTAATTTATGATTTTAAACTAGACTATATAATTTATTCAGGTAAAAATAATTAGACTACATAATCTCCATAGCCATAGGAGAAGAAAATCATATAGAAACTTGTAAATGTTTTCGCAACTAGTATCTGTACACAGTAAAGTTTCTTGGAGCTCAGTTTCATACCACTAAGCCAACTCCTTATGAATAGCAATTTGTAAATGTTAATAAACACACACAAATAGCTATATGTATGTGTGCCGTGTGCACGCATCGTAATTATAAAAAAAAATTGGTATATATAGCATATAATTATGAAATAGGATATTGTCACTACCAATTTTGATTACTATCAATGTCACTACTACTTTTCCACTGTTAGATCATAATCTCAATAGGAGAGAGAAATGATAAAGGCAGATAAGATTCTGATCTACGGTGGAAAAGTGGTAGTGACTAAAATTGACAGTGACAATATCATATCCCTAAAATTATTAGAAAGAACATAAAACCACTGATTAAACTAGAACAATGTCAGTCAATCAATCTAAGCACTTGGTGATATTGTATTATTTATTTAAACAACTAGTAGTTCATCCCTAGTTATTTTTTTTTTTTTAAAAATGAATTAATAATTTATGAAACCAAATATTTTTTTAAAAAAAAATAACAATTCTATAGTTAATAAACTGATTTCATGGAGCAGGAGCTTGGGCTGCACTATTAATGGCTGCATTATTAGTAGTAATCTCTATTACTTTGCTTTCGGTTATCTCATTATGCTTTTGGTCTTTTATTTCCTGAGTTTCTGTTTATAAATTTGGCATTCTCTTTGCAGGTAGCTGGCCTTCAGAACATGTTCTTGCTTACTATTGTTTGTCACATGCAGAGCTTTTCAGGTTTAGAAAAAGATGCCGTGTTGCTTTCCTGATAGTTGAATTCCTTACTAATCATTACTTCTCTTGATTCTCTGGTGTTTTGGTTGCTTCCATTTTTCTTACTTTATGCTATTTTTCTATGTTTTTCGCATTCTGTGTTTTTGTATTAATTTTTTATATTATCAGGCATAAAAAAGTTATCGAGCTTGGGTCAGCTATGGTTTGTCTGCATTTGTTATTGCAATATTCATCGAGGCATCAGAGGTTGTAATCTCAGATGGAAACCCTCAAGTAGTCAATTGTATCATTTCTTCTTTTTTCCCCTTGCTTGCTCAATTTGTTATACTTCAAAATGATAACTCTAAAGTTTTCAGTAGTGACGATAAGTTGATATAAAGGATCAACAGATCGTTTTTTTAAATTGCATGGATTAAGTGTGTTTGCTAAGCGTACAAAAATTTGGCAAAAGAGGGCTGCATGTAGTAAATTCAAATGCTTCTCATCGTTCCTAATTTACAATGCTCCCTTATCCCAATTTAACATTAATGTTCATACTTTCTGTTCCTATTTTATATTTTTCATCCATATATGCTTAAATGCCATCTACTATTGAATCGGAAGAAATTTTTGATATTGCCAACACTTTTGATATCATCGTTGCAAGTGATTGGTAAGGTTATCTTCAATATAGAGTTAAGCGACATCATTAGACATGCTCATCATGCTTATGATGCTTCTCCATCATGTCACTAAAAGAAAAAGAAAAAGCTCAATGGTGGTTTGAGTAATGACCATCCCAATACTTGGTCATATTAGATAGATTTGATGTTATCTGAATTGCATTTGTCCTTACTATAGGATAAATTTGACGTGTGAGCATGATTTTAGAATGAGGTGGCGATCATGGAGCCTCTAATCTCTTGATTATCGGTTGAAGGTCAGTAATTTAAGTTATCTTATGATGAATAGACTTTTGCATCCTGTCATTCTTTGGTAAATGTGATTACTTTTCTTTTTCTTCTTTTCGTTTTAGTGGCAAAGTAAATGTTGGATTCGCCAGAATATCTAAATTTATCTCATACGCTCCGGCTGGTGAATTTAATAGAAATGACTTGATGATTCAGAATGTCAGGGGTTTGATAATGGCTAAAATATTAGCCTAAAGAACCGAGATCTGAAGTAGATAATAAAGCTAAAGAGAATAAAAAAGTAATTCCTGTCAGACATTGACTAAGGAGATCAACGAAGAAGAAACTAAAGAGGAAGTGGAGAGCTTTGTGTTTAAACTAAAGCTATGGTTTTTAAATGTGTTTTGTATTATGGAGAAATCTTGAAATAGAGATTACTACTATATGATAAAGGGTACAAATCAAAGAAGGGTTAGACATCACTGAGGCGTAGCTGATAGTGCTCATCGGATAGGATAGGTGCGGTGTCAAATCACTTCCCTCTTTCTGCAATCTTTTATTTTTCTTTGTATTTTTTAATCCTTTCAATATTTCTTCTTTTTATTTTTTTTTCTCTCTGCAAATTACTCATTTTGTTAGACTAGCACATTGAATGATCCTGATCGGGTTATACTTTGTATCATTTTTTTCCAGTCATATAACACTTGCTTGGTGAATGAACTTCTTGTGGGACATGAGCATTTGACAATTCAATATTATAAATTGATGTAACATTGATGATATTCATTAATAATATATGAATACGTTGTGACTTATGTTGGTTTTTTTCAATTGCAAAATGTATGTTTGCTTTGCAGAATTTTGGCAACAAGAACACAACAAGGAATGTTATGTACTTAGGAACGTTAATCAATCAAAAGACATTATTATTTAATATTGTTGAGATTTTATTTGTAATATGTACTCAGAATTGATTTGAAAATATCGTTGTTTACCATTGTTGAGGTTTTATTTCTAATATATTTATTAGTATTGATGTTTTAATGTTCCTTAAAGATAAAAAAGTTGTATGAAGCAAAATGTGTTTAAGTAACAAGTGAAATACTATCTTCCGTGCATCGCACGGGAAGTACAAGCTCGTTTATTTAAACAACTAGTAGTTCATCCCTAGTTAATTTTTTTTTAAAAATGAATTAATAATTTATGAAACCAAATATTTTTTTTTTAAAAATAACAATTCTATAGTTAAAATTTTTTGGAGAATTATTGACACATTGTTTTATAAAAAAAGTTGAAAATATTATTACATCAATTTACTGCAATGCCATGTAGCAATAACAAATTATATGTATCTCTTTTGAATTATATTTTTATTTAAAAAATTTAAATTTAAATACAGGAACATTTACTGGTTTTATGTTAAAAAGAAAAGGGTGAAGGCATGTCTAACACATTGAAGGTTCAACATCTTAAAGTATTTTGTTATACAATTTCACTCTTAAAATACTAATTTTTACATGAGAAACTTTTCCTATAAAACATTTTTTAAGAGTAATTTAAACATCACTACAAACTCTCAAAAAGTTCTTTAAGTAAAGGTACATCTAACACCTAAAGCATTTTTCCAACAATAATTCTAAAATGTTATGCTAGGCACATCTAAAAAATAGGGAAAATTCCATTAAAATACCATTTGAATTTGTAAAACCTCCAGAAGTCTTCCGAATTTGTAAAAAGACTGAGAGATACCAAGAACCTATGAGAGATATGCAAATTCACGTGAAATTACTCTATTGCCCTTATTTTTAAAAAAATCAAAAAATAAATAAAAAACCCCTCGCCGGTCGCCGGCCACTGGAGGGCTACCAACGGCTGGGTGCCGGCCGGCCGGCAGCTACCGGTGGGTTTTTTTTTTGGGGTGGGGTTTTTTTTTTTTTTTTTGGGTGGGGGTTTAAACTAAATTAATTTTTGAAAGTGAGGAGGTGGGGTTCGAACCCCCCACCTCTCAAAGAGGAGCCAAGTGGCCAACCAGTTGGGCTACTTGGTTCCTTTGATACACACACACACACACACACACACACACACACACACAATAATAAATATATATATTCTTCTTAACATTTTTTCAATTGTATTTACAAATCCTGAAACGAAAATTACCATTCCACAAACGAGAATTACCATTCCAGAAACGAGAATTACCACTTTTTCTACAGAGTTCCCTTTTTTTTTTTTACCATTTCATGTATGTTTTGTAAAACCAAAAAAATTGCACAATTATCATTCCACAAACGAAAATTACCATTCCACAAATGAGAATTACCATGCCAGAAACGAGAATTACCACTTTTCTACAGGGTTCCCTTTTTTTTTTTACCATTTCATACATGTTTTGTAAAACCATAAAAATTGCACAATTACCATTCCAGAAACGAAAATTACCATTCCACAAACGAGAATTATCATTCCATAAATGAGAATTACCACTTTTCTACTGTGGTTCCCTTTTTTACCATTTCATGCATGTTTTGTAAAACCAAAAAAATTGCACAATTACCATTCCACAAACGAAAATTACCATTCCACAAACGAGAATTACCACTTTTCTACAGGGTTCTTTTTTTTTTTTTACCATTTCATGCATGTTTTGTAAAACCATAAAAATTGCACAATTACCATTCCAGAAACGAAAATTACCATTCCACAAACGAGAATTATCATTCCATAAATGAGAATTACCACTTTTCTCTGTGGTTCCCTTTTTTACCATTTCATGCATGTTTTGTAAAACCAAAAAAATTGCACAATTACCATTCCACAAACGAAAATTACCATTCCACAAACGAGAATTACCATTCCAGAAACGAGAATTACCACTTTTTCTACAAGGTTCCCTTTTTTTCTTACCATTTCATGCATGTTTTGTAAAACCAAAAAAATTGCACAATTACCATTCCACAAACGAGAATTACCACTTGGCTCCTCTTTGAGAGGTTGGGGTTTCAAACCTCACCTTCTCACTTTCAAAAATTAATTTTGTTTAAACCCCCACCCCCAAAAACCCAAAAAAAAACCCCACCGGCGGCCGGCGAGGGGTTTTTTATTTTTTGATTTTTTTAAAACTAAGGGTAAAAGGGTAATTTCACGCGAATTTGCATATCCCTCATAGGTCCTTGGTACTTCTCAGTCTTTTTACAAATTCGGAAGACTTCGGGGAGTTTTGCAAATTCAAATGGTATTTTAATGAAATTTTTCCAAACATACATTAGAAGCAAGGTTGTCAAACTCACGAGCTTAAGAAACTCATGATACACGTAAACTCGTAAGAGTTTACTTTTATTATTAAATAGATATTACTAGTATATAATTAAATAATTAAAATATAAAAATGAAAACAATTTGATTTATTAAATAGATATTACTAGTGTATAATTAAATAATTAAAATATAAAAATGACAACAATTTGATTTAAATATATTTTAAATTCAAATAATTGAAATTAAATCCATCAACATTAATCATTTATCATATTTAGTAAAGAATTTTCTATAAAATTTCTACATAAAGCTGCTAAGCATGATCAAATCAAAAAAGTTAACATGAGTTTAAGAGTAAATTAACACGGTTTTGTAAATTAGAAACGTAAAAACGGTAAACTCAGTGTATAAACTCATGAGTTTAACCGAATTTACAATTATCACGAGTTTACCATTAACTCGACTCGTTTTTGTAAGCTAGAAGCGTAAAAACGGTAAACTCGGAGAGTCAACTCGCGAGTTTGACAACAATGATTAGAAGTACCTGAACAAATATTGGGAAAATTAGAATGAAGGACCTAAAGGAAATGATATTTATGGAGAAGGACCATAAAAATTTGTAATTATTTAGAAGGACCAAATATAAAAAGATAAAACTAAAAGTACTAAAATGCCCCTAATAAAATCTTTTGCATTGCCTCTTACATTCTTTCCCATTCTATTTTTAAAATTAATACAAACTTCTAAGTTTCATTAAATTAAACAATGGTTTTCTCAATTTTCACAACTTGAATATATATCTATGGAAAAAAAGTACGCATTCTTCAATTTTTTAATTTTTTTTTTCAAATTAACAAAAATTTTAATTAAAAATAGAATTATATTGTTTTAATAAAAGTCAAGGTCTTTTATAATTTATCATATATGTTGAACCAAGAAAGTTTGTATGACTTATTTTTGTTTTAGAAGAAATTTATGTGAGTTAAAAAATTCATATAATCTTAATAAAATAAAAAAAAATCTAATTATCCTATTATATCTTGAAAAATATGAAATAATTTTATTTTTTATTTTTATAAAAAGAACATAATTGACATTGATGTTGATAATATAAATTGGTGAAAAATAAATATTAAGAAAAATAGGATTTTAAAAATTTTTAATTAAATAATATATTGGGGAAAAAAAGATATAAGCATATCATCATGGCAGTTTTTAGTTATAATTTTAGCTATTTTTTAATTTTGAATACAAGAAATAATACATGAGGATTGATTATGGGTAATTTAGTAATTTTAAATTTATATTATGATGTTTGGTCCTTCTAAGTAATTATAATTTTTATGGTCCTTTATAATAAATATTATTTTCTCTTGGTCCTTTATTTTAATTTTCTTAAAAATATTTTAAAGTATCAGTTTAGAAATATTGGACTTAAATTAAAAACAAAATACTTCTGGACCCACCTTGACTTAGAAGAAAAACAACCCAAAACAGTGTAATTTTTTCTTGAAAAGGAAAACAGTGCAATAGTAGGGGTGTGCATGAGAACCATTCTGTTCCCCAGCACTGATTCTAAGATGAAACAGCTTTTTCGATTCGTGGATCGGGAAAAGTTCTGAGAATCAGAATTACGTTTGTTAACTCATTTTATTTTTACTCAAAGAATTAGAATTACGTTTGTTAACATATTTTATTTTTATTTATGTAATTTTTATATTCAAAAAATTATTTATGTGGTGGTGGTGATGGCGGTGGCAACGGCAGTGGTGGTGGTGCGGTGGCGATGACGCGACGACAGTGATGGCGGCGGCAGTGGCGGTGGCGGTGGTGGTGGTGCGGCGGCGGCGGCAACGACGGCAGTGGCGGCGACCGCGACGGTGGTGGTGGCAGTGGTGGTGGCGGGGAAGAGAGAAGGGGAAAAATAAATTCTGGCAATTTCTATCCAATTTTGTTCATGAGAACAGAAATTAAGGAAAAACTCATTCTAGGAGCGTTCTATACACACCCCTACCCTAGAGTGGAGTCAGGAGTGAGTTGGTTGAACTATAGTAGAAGAGTGGAGTCAGGAGTGAGTTGGTTGAACTATTGGCTTGTTATATGGTTTCCATTTTCAAAATTCCTTTGGCCGTTTAGTGGCGAATGGCTTCATTGCGTCTTTTGGGAATTATCTGCTTCAACTGTTTCCAACAGCCGTTGTGCTTCAGTTTCCGTTTCCCCTTCGTTCCCAATTCAATTCTATTTTTTCGATTTCTCAGAACCTTAAAATCCCATTTCTTAACCTTACTGATCTTCTTCTCTTAGTTTTTATCTTACTTTTCACGTTCTCGGTACTCCCGATATAATTCCTTGACCAAATTGCTCTCTACTGGGGTCCACTATCGTTTTTCTCCTTATATTTAATCCAAATTGATCTCTGCTATGTTTCTTCATAGCACTCGTTGATGGAGTCTCCCGCCTTTTCATCATCCTCTTCCGATTCCGGTACTATCGCCGCCTGTGATCAGGTATGCCAGTCACACTCTTAAAGTTCTCTCCGATTTTATTTCATTATTTTCACTGATTTGATTTTTTTCCCCCGTCTTCGGGTGCCCGAGTTTCTCTTCTGTGACAACATGTTTTCTCTGTTTCTTAATGGCAAAAGTATCCCTCTAAATCACTTGTCTAATTTCTTTTATCTGCGTACCCCAATTTCTCTCATGGGAAATGTTTTTTTTCCAAATGTTTTCCTATCTAGTGCCCCATTTATTGTCGGGGGCGAAATGCACTCATCCCCACCCAAGAAAAAGAAGTCACTAATTTTCCTATTTGATCTCTTCAAGTTCTTTTGAAGAGTGATAAACCAATTGAAAATTTTGAACACCATTACTTTCATTTTGATAGAATGCGGAGCGAAGTCGGAGAAGTGGCGACGCCCATGACGCTGCGACCTTTGAGCAATCGCGTCGGTGGCATGATGTTTTTTGGTCGGGAATATTTATTAGTCATTTGATTTTTCTGGCATTCATTATGGCGGTTTCCGGCCTCCATGCGTTCAAGCACAGGGATAGACTAAAACTTGGTCTGAACACCAGGCTTCGCAAGCATGATCGTGGATTGACCGAGGATTACTGGCCACTTTATGCTGTTGCTGGTGGAGTTGGGACTGTTCTCGGATTGAGTTGGCTGCTGCTGTTGGGTTTTCGCGCGATTCAAATGATGAAGCTGTCTGTTCACATACTGACCACTTATCTTGCTGTGGTCAGTGTTTTGTGTTTCTGGGCTAGACAAATTTTCTGGGGGATGTTTTTTGCCATCGGAGCAGCCCTGCAATTCTTGTACGTGATATCGGTCATTGACAGGTATTGGCTTGAAATTGCATTTATCGTAAATAATGTATCTTTGAGGAATTCTTCCCTTTGTTTCTGATCATCATCATCATTTCCAGTGACTCGTGATAAGTTATCTCCAGTGAACTCGTTTTGGATCAACGAAGGGTGTTTCCGTAATTTTGCACCCTTCATTAATTAACCTAAAATTACAGAAATACCCTTCATTAATGCAAAACGACGTAGTTTTAAAGTTACTGAACATAACGACTGGAGAAATACTTTTCCCTTATTTTATAAATATAAATATAAAATTCTCTTTTATTGTAGCAGCAGCAATGCAATAGAAATTTCCTTTAGTGCCTTAAAATCATATGGATGACAGGGTGAGGTTATTGAGTGTATATTGCGCATCAAGGTTAATGTGTATATGAATGTTAAACTGTTATGGAATAATAATAATAACAATAATAACAATAATAATAATTAACGGATAACAGAATGAGAAGTTGTAGAAATGAGAGGTGGTTAGAAGTATTACTGCCTATAAATAGATATGAAGTACCCCATTTGTAAGGCAGATTATGAATGCTATGAATTAGTGTGTTGCTCCGTTTCTCTTCTTGTTTTCTCTATTCCTCTCGTCTCACCTCCTCTCTGTTTTTCTCTCAGAGAACCTTCTCTGTTTCCTCTCTCTTTCTCTCTTATCCCAATACTGTAACAAAAATCTACAAAGGAAAAGTTACCTTACCATTATTTTCATTTGAAACAAATATCTTTGCTGCAAATTTCTTCTTTCGTAGTAGGTTACATGAAAGTTCATCTTTTCTAATGAACTGAACTATCAGTTGCTTGTTTAAAAGCTTAGAGAAATTTTACCCATAAATGTATTTATTCATTTTACTTAAATTAGAGAATTTTAGATGTCGGGGATGAGATTGTGGAAACTTGATTATTGGATGAGGTTTGTAAATTGTTTTGATGGCAAAGAAAGGCCTTCCTTTCACTGATGGTGTTTCTTTACTTTTACTCAATATCCAAATCCCAGACTGTGGGAGATAAAATTTAGAAAACCTAAGGAGGGTGGTCATATAAAGAGTTTAACCCAGAAATGTCATGCTTGTTTGACTAGAAGGTGTATGTAATATAATGCAAATAAAACTTGTCTACAGCTATGTGTATCATTTATTAATATTTTATGCACCATAGATTCTTTCATCTTTTAACAGGCTAACACTGATATTTCCTTTTCTAAGACTGGCAGCTACCTGCTGTCTTTTACTTGTAGTTGCTTTTGTTTATTCTATTAAGGTTATCTTTCTGCACCTCGTGCTTTTTGTTTTCTGTGAAAAATCATTGTATGTAGTAGGATGATTTCTGGTTGCACTTCTTTTTTTCCCCATCTAGACTTCCGTTTACCATGGTGGTTCTGCAAAAAGCTATGAAGATGGTTTGCAGTCTTCCTGAGGTTATGAGAGTGGCATATGCATTTATGCTTGTGGTCCTATTATGGATGGCCTTATGGTCGTTTGGTGCATCAGGCATTGTGGCTTCAAGCTTATTTGGTGCTGCTGGATGCTGGTGGTTTCTTTTGGTGAGCCAGCAAGTTGTGCTCTTAATTCTATCTGTTCCTTTTGGGAGTTGGGGGTGATTATAGCAACGTTGTATGTATACTGCTTTATCTGCTTACACTGATATTGCTACTTATGCATGCAGATTTTTAGTGTCAGCTTATTCTGGACAGGTGCTGTACTCTGTAATACTGTACATGTAATAGTGTCTGGGATAGTGTTTCTCAATCTTATCCATGGTGGTAGAGATTCAACTTCAACACCTGCTAACTCCTTAATAAGATCTTTACGATATGCCTTGACGAAATCCTTTGGCAGCATTTGTTATGGCTCATTATTTACTGCTGCTATCAGGACACTTAGGTGGGAGGTACTCACTTCCATTTGCATTTCTGTTGATACTTTGCGCGCGCGCGTGTTGAATTCAGTGGCTTTTCCTCTAGTTTCACCTCAATTGCTATATATCTCTTAGATAAGGGGTGTCCGGTCGAAGATCGGCAACAACGAGTGTTTGCTTTGCTGTGTTGATTTCCTTTTCCATCTTGTGGAGACTCTTGTCCGATTCTTTAACAAGTATGGCTATGTTCAGGTAGAGTTTTACTTTTATGTCAATGTCAATATCACTATGTGTAAAATTGAAATGTTCTCTTTCTCATATACATGCAATTTACACATGTTTCTTTTTCATGTTCATTTTGACCTGTCAGCTATTGATACCTTGAAATAAGGATTATATTGCTTTTCATAGATTCAGTATAACCTCAAACTTGTATCCTTCTTACAATTTAGACCTTATATGTGACCTATCATCTATGGAATGAAGTTGGCTGTATATCGTAAAGAATGTTTACTGTTCATCAGTGCATTAGTGGGCAAAATCAAAACTCAACGTTGGCACAAGTTGTTTAGTTGTAGGGTCGTTGAACATTGAAAATGAAAACCTTGCAAACACCAATATCTTGATAAAAGGAGAAAACTGAGGATTAGAACTTTGATGAATGTTACCAGAGGAAATTTGAGAATGTAGTATGTTCTGCCCCGCAGCATTTGCTCCTGACGACTTATACGAGTGGTAGAATAGAGGATCAAGGCGCAGCATATTACAAAAGACATGCTATTTTATAGGCTTGGTCTACTCGTGGACTTATGACTTTGTTTTTGTTACACATGGGGCTCCAATATATTAAAGTTTTAACTTCTATCGTTAGACTCTTGCTCATTTATGAGCAAGAGTCCAAGGATGATGTGATAAAGCTGAGCCTCTACAAAGGTGCAATTGGCAGTTATAAATATATTTTCCTGTTAGAAGTGATCATTCACTTTTTATGGTAACTGTAATATAACATATTGATTCCTAGTTTTGAGGATTGATTCTTGATGAATGATTTTAGCTTGTGTTGGTGCTTGGACACTTAGTTTATACTTAAACATTTACGATCATGTCTTCTGCAGATAGCTGTTAATGGTAAAAGCTTTAACCGTTCAGCTAGAGATGCCTGGGAGTTACTCCAGTCAACTGGTGTTGAAGCACTTGTGGCATATGACTGTTCGGGTGCGGTCCTGCTAATGGGCACCATCTGCGGCGGTTTGATAACCGGAACATGCTCTGGTGTATGGGCGTGGTCCAGATTTACCGACCTAGACAGAGTATTTATGATCGGAACCACATCCATGTTGATGGGGATGGTCTTGGTAAGTCATAAAAGCTCAACTGAACTTGCTATTCAGTTTGATTGACCTAGTGTAATTGTTGTTTGCAAAGAATACAACATAGTTTTGAGTTAGTGACTAATATTATCTATCATATTTCAATTGAGTTGAGCATAAATGCTTAAATCAATTTGGTCTATAATAAAAAAGATACACTAAATCAATGCTAAAGAGATCTGTGAGCATGTCAATTACTCTCGCAAAAACGTGGCTTATGGACATGTTTTCTCATAGTTGACAAGGAAACACTGCATTCTTGTTTGTGTCTTGTGATAAGGAAAGTAACTCCAAGTGACTATCTCTGACATTTAAGTATGTTAGTCTTAGTCGTATCACCAAGTTACAAGTTACTACATCCGGTCCTTAATATAAGATCTCGTTCGTAATGCAAATTACATTATGAACGAGATCTCATATCAAAGACTGGAGATAGTATTGAATTTCACTTGAGCATAGTCATTGTTGAGGTCATTACTAATCTCATTTTGAGGACGAGAACGTGAGTTGAAATGCACAATTGTTCAGGTTGGGGTGGCCATGGTTGTGGTGGAAAGTGCAGTGACATGCATATATATCTGCTATGCGGAGGACCCGTTGTTGATTCAGAGATGGGACGCTGAATTTTTCAACCAGATGTCTGAGACACTGCACCAGAGACTTCAACATAGGAGCACTCGAACAAGGGAAGTTGTAACCAAATCACAACTTGATTACCGTGCTCGACAAAGCACTTCTTTTTGATTAATTACATTCCTTGTGTTGTATTCCTAGTGCACAGTTTATATAAAGGAAACAAAAGAAAAGGAGGGTCTCAAATCCTTGGTGTGTATGAATATCTATAAAAAAACTAAAACAGAACTGGCTTCCTTGTTGAGATGAGAGGAGTACTGGAATCCCATTTGACACCTGTTAGGCTGTAGCCAAGACTAGAAAACTCATGACAAAATATTGGATTACATCTATCAGTCTTTTTGTAATATAAATAATGAGAATCCGATGTTGAACCAGGGTAGTATGAGTGAACTGTCAAATGTTGGAGTACCTATGACTGAAAGTAAACTCTGTTGGTATTGATTTTCTGTGTGAATAAAATATATCAAGTTCTTGTGACCAATAAAATTTTTAAATAGGTAATTTAACCAATTTTCCAATATGATTTTGGCATAAAGTGAAGCCCAAACTACAATTAAACATATTATTCTATCTATGGTCGTATTTACAGTTAAACATAGGTTAAGACAATATATTCAGAGAATATAATTTCTGGCTTATCACACCTAATAGTTACTTTTTGAGTAAGTCTGAATAAAACATGGGGGAAATTAGAATAAATGACTTAGAGGATATGATATTTATTGGAAATAACTGTAAAAGCTGTTTTTTAAAACTAATATAAATTTTTAAATTTCATTAAATTAAACACAATTCATCTATTTTTTTACCACTTACGTAGGTATCTATTGAAAAAAAATAACTCAAACATCTTTCAATTTTATCAAAATTATAACTTCAAGAATTGGCACAAAATTTAATTGAAAATAAAAAATTATATAATTTTAAGAAAACTCAAATTTTTTATAAATGTTAAAGAGACGTTATATACATCCATATATATATATATGCAATTTTAAACAATTCAAAGGAGGTTAATTTGCATAATTTATTTTTATGTCAAAATAGATTTATGTGAGTTATAAAAATAAAAATTCATGTAATTTTTTACCGAAAACCATGTGATGTTAATATATTTAAAAAAAGACTAGATAATTTATTATATTTTTTATTCTAGAATGGAATATAGGATTGCCTCCCTAGAGAATACTCATGTGTAAATAAAAATATTTAATGTTAAAAAATGTAATATAATCAATAAAATCTATAATATAAGCAAATAATAATAATGTTTTTCTTGTGGGGATAAAGATTTTTTAACGACTAAGATATTAGATAGAAAATTAAATATCTTCTAAATTGGTCTATTTTAGAGTTTATTTTATATAAGATTATATAAATCAGGAAAAAATTAATAATTTAAATGAGTCAATATCCATATTAATAATTAAATGATATATTGATGATATTATTATGTATATGTTAATTTTTTTTTCTTTTTTACCAAGTAGGTAGACATTGGTTTGAAGTTAAAAAAAAAATGACGATTTTGGCGGTTATAATTTTTGTGGAAAATAAAATTTAAATTACTTTTAAAATAAAATGTGGGAGAAGTTGAATAAGAGAATGTAGGAAGTTTAATCTAGAACAATTTAATATTTTTAAATTTATATTTTGGTTATTGGACTTTTTGAGTAATTATAACTTTTAAAGTCCTTTTCAATAAATATGATTTGCTGTAGGTCCTTGGATCTAATTTCCCTAAAACATATGTTAAGAGTGGGTGTGTGTAGTGCTCCACTCAGCAATTTATTGATTGGTTGATTTATAAAAAGCATGTAATTTGTTGTTAAATTTACCTCAAGGATTGAAAACAGTTCAGCACTTTACACGCTATAAAAGTGGTCCATCCTATTCGAATTTCAACTGATATGCATTTCTTAAAACATAGAATCTGCCTCTTCTCATTGCTCAAATATCAAATGTTCAGAAACAAACAATTGAGTAGCTATACGCCTTCTTTCGTTTTTCTTGATTTCTCACACTGCTCTTTTTGACCCTTTGCTGCGAAACTAAATCCCATGTCAGAAAGCAATAATAAATATAAAATATTTGAGCATTGTGGCACCCAGTTGGGACATAAGTGTTTTCTACATTCACATGGAGCAAAACTCGAGAACTTATACTTAAACGGCCAAACATCCTTTCACTATGACCAATCTTCCCATTTTTATTATTATATTTATCATACACACCAAAAGCACCCATACTACTGATACACTATCATCTCCTTTAAGGCATCAAGATTGTCTTTCCTTAACTTTCGAACTTGCATTCTCTATTCCAACTTACAACGCCACCTCTTTCTCATGTATCAGAAGGGAATGGATTTGGGTGATTCTGGCATGGTACTTAATCTTTTTTCTTCTTCTAGCTTCAATTCAATTGCTACGTTATTTGCAATTTGATTTAGTCCTCTAAAGTTTGTCTACATGATACATACGTCTTGCATGCATAGGATCTGGTTCTGGTTTATATATACTTGTTTACTCCCTCCAGTCTCAAGTACAAGACACTCAAGAGAGGGTTTTTGGTCCAAATATAAGATATTGGAGGGTTTGTCTGGTGCATTAATTAACTTTTTTTATTTAACCTTAATTTTCCACAAAAACAAGAAAAAGCATGAGGAAGACTTAGAGAGAAAGAAACTAACCTTCTAGTATATGCTCAAATATAAAAGAGATTGTGTTTTTGGGACAAATTAACAGAAAACTTATTTTAACCAATTTTCTTGGTACGTGTAATAAGTTAGTTAATTTATAATATTTTATATTTAAGACCAGAAACATTATCATGTTAATTACCATGATGTTCTTAAACGTTTTGTTGTTCCTTTTTATCATTAGCTTGCCTTTGTATGAGGTTAGACCTATTTTGCTGCTCTAGTCATCAGTTCTTTTTTGCTTGCTTTGTGAATTAATCTTTATGCTTATAGGGTCTCTCAAGTTCTAGGATACACACACACATATATAAAAGCAGAACATTTTTGGATGATAATTAATATGACTTTGATTTTTGAGTAAAATTAGTAACTTTAATTTAATAATGCAGAGTATGCGTGCTGCAACTGGGTATCCTGGAGATCATGCTCATTCTATGGTTGAAAATGGTATGTTACTCATCAGTGTTATCAATGAATTATTGATATTCATGTTATCATATCATAATACTAAACTAAACTGCGACTACTTTCACACATGTTGTCTGCTGCATTTCTTTTAGATTTTCAAGCAAACTAGCCACCAAATATTCCTCCGCTAGTACTAGTTTTACAAAGATCAAAACAATTAATTTAGTTAGTTATTTGTGATAAATATGTGTTAGTTCCCTAAAATAGCCCTTAATCTTTTGTATTGGAAACTGCCTTTATGAAAACTCTTTTAATAATGGAAGAATTACTATGAGGTATTAAGAAAAAGATTTAATAAGTAAAAGGTCTTAATGATGTACAAGTGAACAAAACCTGTGGTAATTTCTTGTATCCTGAAACTTGTTATCACATGTTCTTAACTTATTATCGGAGGAATTTATAGTAATTATCCCTTTTAATAAATGCAACTAATAAGAAAAATTTTGGGAAGAAATTATAAATTTGAGAGACATCTATTGTTAATCATGTGAACAATTGTACAATAATGCACAAAAAGTAGGACTTTACATATATATATATTTATATAAGGCAAAATGACAAATAAATACAATATGAATTTACAAAACCTTTAGAAGTCCCCCAAAATTGTAAAAAGACTGAGAAGTGACAAGGACCTATGTGGGATATGCAAATTCGGATGAAATTACCCTTTTACCCTTAGTTTTAAATAAATTTTAAAAAATAAAAATCACCCTCGCTGGAGGGCCACCGGTGAGGGGGTGGTTTTTTTTTTTTTTTAATATTCATTGAAAGTGTGGGGGTGGGGTTCAAACCCCCACGCCCACACCTCCATGGGGCCAAGTGGCTCAATCACTGGGCCACTTGGTTTCTTTAATATATATATGTATTAACAAATATATATATTATTCTTAACATTTTTTTAACGGTAATTACAAAACTTTCATTGCCATTTACAAATCTTTCAATGCTATTTACAAAATTTTCATTGTCATTTACGACATTTTTTGCTGGTTTCCCTTTCTTGCCTCTGAGGGAAAAACAAAAAAATAATGCATTATCACAAAACTTTCATCCCCATTTACAAATCTTCCAAAGCTATTTACAAAATTTTCATCGCCATTTTCGACGTTTTTTGCTGGTTTCCCTTTCTTGCCTCTGAGGGAAAAACAAAATGTCGATTTGTAAATAGCGTTGAAAGATTTCTAAATAACATTGGAAGATTTGTAAATACTGATGAAAGTTTTGTGATAATGCATTATTTTTTTTGTTTTTCCCTCAGAGGCAAGAAAGGGAAACCAACAAAAAAGGTCGTAAATTGTGATGAAAATTTTGTAAATAGCGTTGGAAGATTTGTAAATGGCGATGAAAGTTTTTTGATAATGCATTATTTTTTTGTTTTTTCCTCAAAGGCAAAAAAGGGGAACCAGCAAAAAAGGTCATAAATGGCGATGAAAATTTTGTAAATAGAGTTGGAAGATTTGTAAATATCGTTGAAAGCTTTGTAATTACCGTTGAAAAAATGTTAAAAAGAATATATATATTTATTAATACATATATATATTAAATGAACCAAGGGGCCCAGTGGTTGGGCCACTTGGCCCCATGGAGGTGCCGGGAGGGGGTTCAAACCCCACCCCCACACTTTCAATGAATATATATATATATATATATATATATATATATATATATATATATATATATATATATAACCCCACTCGCGCCAGCCATCGGCGGCCCTCCAAGTGAGGGTCATTTTTATTTTTAAAATTTATTTAAAACTAAGGGCAAAAGAGTAATTTCACCCGAATTTGCATATCTCTCATAGGTCCTTGTCACTTCTCAGTCTTTTTTATAAATTCAGGGACTTCTAAGGGTTTTACAAATTTATATGGTATTTATTTGTCATTTTCCCTATATATAAACTTGTTAGAGATTAAGTCATAATATATAAGGCTTAACATAAACTTGCTAAAAATTAAACCGTGTCGCTTTGCGGATGATGAGAGGAGAGAAAATTATGTTTTCATTGGTTCTATTAATGTTCTGAGATATAATTAGTGTTAATTAGCAATACTACTGATTTTATTAACTGAACCTAACTTGTTCATCAGGTGCCTTAACATTTGACATGGACTATGTGCATTGGCTCAATGAGCATCAACAACTAATCAATGACCTAAGAAGCGCTACTAATAATTCCTCAATGGAGGATAATGAACTAGATGTTGTTGTTGAGGGTGTAACAGCACATTACGATGAATTATTCAGGTTAAAGAGCAAAGGGACAAAGGCCGATGTATTTCACATGTTGTTTGGTATGTGGAAGACGCCTGCAGAAACATGTTTCATGTGGTTAGGTGGATTCCGACCATCTGAACTCCTTGAGGTAAACAATATGCATGGTCTGATAATTCAGTCATTTTTTCACAAGTTATTGGCTATGTTTGGATGGAGAGAAAATTGAGAGGAAAACAGGAAGGAGAATACTATGAAGGAAAAATTCAAAAATGGTAAAAAGAAAATCATACTATTTTTAAGAGTTTTTCCTCCTGATATTCTTTCCCCCTAATAATTTTCTCTCCATCTAAACATTGGATCAGAAGTGAGGTAGTATTATTTATATTCAAAATATCAACAACTCATGAATATATATGATCTTAACGTACGTGAAACTGTGTAAGAATATTTGATCATCTCTCTCAGGAGTAGAATTGTATTTATTTTTTTTATTTCAGATACTATTATATGGGAAGCAGCTTGAGCCATTTACAGAGATAGAGAAGACAGAGCTGTATAATTTGAAGCAGTGTTCGTTGATGGCCGAGGGTGCTTTATCAGCAGGCATGGAAGCATTGGAACGCTCTCTCTCTAACATACTTTGCTCAAACTCTGCAAAAGCTGCCCAATACAAAATGGTTCATCATCAACACATGGAACTTGCTATGAGCAAGCTTCACAACTTAGAGGGTTTCCTTCATGCGGTAATTACCCAATACCTGCATAATATGGTTTTCCGTTTCTCTCGTTATTCTGAATCATAGGAATTAAATAATTAAATTATATCAACAACAAGCTGTTGATTGAGATAGTAAGTGGTCTCATCTATAAAGAGAATAATACAAATTCGAATCCCAGTAAATAAACTTGTTGGGAGGACTTTAAGCTTAATGCTCCTTGCCTGACAGAGATTAGATGGGAGGGCTTTAACTTTTAATGCTCCTAGCCCGACAAAGATTAGATTCAAGTTCAAAGTCACTTAAATGGTTTTCCGTTTCTCTCGTTATTCTGAATCATAGGAATTAAATAATTAAATTATATCAACAACAAGCTGTTGATTGAGATAGTAAGTGGTCTCATCTATAAAGAGAATAATACAAATTCGAATCCCAGTAAATAAACTTGTTGGGAGGACTTTAAGCTTAATGCTCCTTGCCTGACAGAGATTAGATGGGAGGGCTTTAACTTTTAATGCTCCTAGCCCGACAAAGATTAGATTCAAGTTCAAAGTCACTTAATATTAAAAAAAAAAGGTTAAGGAGCAAATTGACCAACGAACCTTTATCTCAAGAACGCCCAGTACAAATAACTTTTAAGTGGACCAAAAATACCAAAAAACTTTAAAAAATGTGTAGTTAGCACAAAAATAGAGTTAAACTTTTTTGTGCTAGGCGCTCCTAGATTAAAAAAATTTTGTGTTAGATGCTCCTGAAGTATAAGTTTTTTGTGCTGACTGCACATTTTTAAAAGCTTTTTGGTATTTTTGGTCAACTTAAAAGTTATTTGTGCTAGGTGCTCTTGAGGTAATAGTTCGTTGGCCAAATTTCTCCTTAACAAAAAAAAAAAAAAACAAATGAGTGTTGGGTTTCTCCCAAAATATCTCATTTAATCATTATCCATATGGAAACCCATTTTAATATATGTAACCAATTGTGATAGTTTGGGAAATTTTTCATAAATTCAGAAAGGTAAAATGGATAGAGATATTACATTTAGGATCAAAATAAACCACTTAACATGTACCTGCACTTAGGATCGGAGGAAGTATATAGTTTCAAAACTTATCCCTGATGTAGGTCAATTCTTATAGAAATGTCTTTTGTCTCACCTCTAGGCTTTCTAACATTGGTTCTAACCCCCTTATACGTACATGTCTTGAATGACTTTGATATATGTAATCGACACCCCCTTCTTTTCCTAGGCTTTATAAAGTACATCCCTTAGCACACAGTCATATACTTTTTCCAAATCAATAAAAACCATATACAAATCTCTTCATTTATTCAGATACTTTTCCATTAGCCCCTTTAATAAATAAATCACTTCTGTTGTGAACTTTCCTGACATAAATCCAAATTGATGACTGTCGATCAGTCTCACAAAACTAATAATTAAAAATATATGTTTGATTTTCTTAAGGAATTTGTTTAAAAACACATATATAGAAGGGAAAGATGTTGACACTGTATATACATTACATATTGGTAGGTATACTGGGCAGTAGGCAATTAGACATTGATAGTAGTAAAAATATAATTAAAATAATTATATTTTGCTAACACTATCAAAGAACTATACAAGCCAAATATCCTAGTAGTAAATAATTTAACTTCTTTTTTTTACCCCAAATAATTTCCCTTCTATTCTTTCTAGTTTGGAGCTATTTTATCGTCAAGAACTAAAGTTGTAAACTATATATATCCACTGCATTCTGATTATGTATATACTTTATCTTCTCAGGCTGATACTCTAAGGCAGCAAACTCTGAGACAGTTGCAAAGAATCTTGACGACGCGACAAGCAGCTCGAGCGTTCCTAGTCATAAATGACTACATTTCCCACCTACGAAATGTAAAATAATGCATCAGTCTCAAGCATATTCTCAGTTAATTAATTATATTCTCGTTTGAAACCTAACAACATGAATTTGAAAGAAAGGAAAGAGGAAGAAGAATACGTTAACGTTGGGGTTTACAAAATCTTGTTTCACCTCTAAATATCTCTTGTACGGCTAATAATTACTACCTCTGGTTTTAATTAATATAATAATTAGTTGGAGATTGGATTCAATTCTAAATATAATATTTTAATCCACTTTACCTTTCAAATTTATTATTATTTCTTTAAAGCATTCATGTTGATTACATATATTAAAAGGGTTTTCTTTTAAAGGTAGTCATGATAAAAAATAATTATACTTTTAAAAAAATCAACTCATATTTCTTATAAATAACTAACTGAACTAATTTCTTAAATCTACCTAAATTCAGCAGCTTTTATATCAAGCATAGGGGTGGAAATAGGTCAGGCCCCTATCAGGCGGCCTGCAGCCTGGCCTGTTTAGAGCCTGGTCAGGCCTGGCCTGTTTGTTAAAAATGCCTAAATGTGTAAATAGGTCAGACCTATGTTATTAATGCCTGACCTGTAAGCCTTCAGGCCTGGCCTATTTACACATTAAATAAATATAATTATATTTATTTATAAATAATATAATATTTATTATTTTCCATTCTTATATTCTACTAAAACCTTATATTTAAATAGTTTTGATAGGCTCAAAGTGTACAAAAGCCTATTTATGGCCTCCAAGGCCTACAATATGAGGCCTTTTTAAAGGCCTACATTGTAAGTAGGCCTTTAAAAAGGCCTCATAGGCCTTTAAAAAGGCTTCAGGCTCGACCAGGCCTTATGAAGGCTCAGACCTGAGTCTAAAAAAAAAGCCTGCATTCAGGCTCAGGCTCAGGCCCAGGTTCAGGCCTTCTACCACCATTACAGGCTCGGGCCTATTTAGCCAAAGCCTAGCCTAACCTGACCTATTTCCATCCCTTCAAGCACTAGATGTAGTAATAATTAGCAATTCAATTTTCCGTTTTTTTTTAATGTGGCCTTATCATGGAAATGTTGTGTACTTCAGAATCTTTGTAGGCTCGCTGAACAGAATCAAGAAACTAAGAGGAAGAGTCGGTCGGAGGAAAAGGTACATATATATACTCGTGAGGGCTTTGATTTCTTATATGTAAAAGGGTTGATTAATATTGAATTAATAAAAAAGGTTGATTAATATAATCTTCAAGTCAATGTATTGGCAAGTTAATTAATAGCACTCATCAGTTTAATTAACATAAGCTATATATTCCTAATGCAGGGTATTTTCACTGCAATCAAATATCCTAGGGATCATTGTCATTCACTGGTTGGAAATGGTACGTTACCCCACTCTCTTCTATCATTTCATTACAAGATAATTACTAGAAAGTCCCAAAGAAGGGATTTAATCACTGAAAAGAGGATAGAATCGCAAAGTTCCAGTGCTGGAAATAATAATATGGTTATGTTGGTTACTTGTCATTAAGAGTTTTTGGTTATTAAATTTTTCCTTGGGACCTTATGGTAATTCTCCCTTTTTATTATTATTGTTTTAATTGATTTTGTTTGACTAATTCATGCTAAACTACAATTACCCCCTAGACATATAATTTTCTGCTGCATTTCTTAGTTTTTGAGGAAAAGTGTAGCTACCGTATATATGTATAGACGAAGACATCCTTAATCGATCATGTGAGCTATATATTATGTATTAACAAAATGGAACCTTCGATAGATTCCAACACAAAATGCTCCACTCACATCTAGTACAATTAAAATGTGAAGTCATATTTAGGTCAAAAGTCTCACATCGAATAGAATTCGGCTTAGTAATACACACACACTCGTATAAGTGAAACAACCTATGAACTCAAGACTAGTATTGCAAAAGAGCAATTAATAATATCTTATGATTTGCTAAGAAGTGTTGATCAGTGGATCTTTATTGGTCAGGTGCCATGGCATTCGACAAAGACTATGAGCGCTGGGTATATGAACAGAAACATGTGACCAACAACCTAAGAAGGGCTTTTAATTCTCAAGTGGAAGACAATAATAATGATGAATTGCATGCTGCTATTTTGGCTGTCACATCACATTACGATGAACTATTCAGGTTAAAGAGCATAGGCACAAACGCTGATGTGTTTCACATGCTCTCTGGTTCTTGGAAGATGCCTGGAGAAAGATGTTTCATGTGGTTAGGTGGATTCCAATCATCTGAACTCATCAATGTACGTACAGAAATACTACCTTCAGTCCATACAAGATTCACTTTGTAGTTTTGATGACTAGATAGTGGATCTTACATTAAAAACGAGAGATATGATATGGCCTAATTTCTTCCCTGCTTCCCAAGTTACCCAAGTGAAATGTGTGTGTGTGTGTGTGTGTGAGAATTTTGTTGATTCTTGCAGATAATGAGAAAGCAATTTGAGGCATTAACAGAAGAGAAATTGATGGTAATATATAGTATGGAGAAGTGTTCGTTGGAGACTGAGGATGCTTTGTCACAAGGCATGGAGGCACTGCGACAATCTCTGTTCAAGTTACTTTCCTCCTCGGCTACCCTCGACGTCGTAGCCGAACACAATATGGATCAAATGGCACTTGCTGTGAGCTGTCTTCACGCATTGGAGGCGTTCCTTCTTGAGGTAATTAAAGGATGTGACTTCTAATCTGGAATGTGATTAATGGGATTGAGCATTTATAGTAATGAAACCGGGGCTGTTTTTTTATTTTATTATCTAACTCTCTAGAGAGTTTTTTTTTTTCAGAGTTTGGAAACAAAATTTGTTTTGAAAAACTAATTTAATTAATATAGTGAAAAACATATCTAAAGGATAAAGTAGCATCCAATACTGTAATGTTTTTTTATGCATCCAGCACCTTAATATTTTTTTAGTGTGTTTGTGATAACGAAATATGATCCCAGAAGTGGCTTTTCCATCACAAAAAATAACTTTAAGCTTAAGATGGTGTTTGGATTGGCGATGTGACAATTGAACTAATTTTGAAGAAAAATATGCTTTAAGCGATAAACTTTTTTTTTTTTTTTTTTTTACTTTTGACTTTTCCAGTACCTTAAAGATAGAAGAAGTTTCTATCATGAAGAGATAAGAAAATAATTGTATCATGAAGAAAAGATACTGGGTCCCACCTTTTATTAAAATAATATTTTGGACCTTATTATAAGTCTGCTTGTAGATGAAAATTTTGATAATAAATATAAGTCCACTTATTTATAAAAGTATGCAAGGAAGGGAAATTGAGAAAAAAATCCCCAATTAAAAATTCAATTGGCATGTATAACATGATCAATTTATATATACAAAGAATGATAATACTTTGATTGAGGTCATTCTCACTAGTTAAATTTTCAAATGGGGACTTTTCACCAATTTTCCCTAAAATTTATGTAGTTTAGTGTTTTCAAATTTTTCCCAATAATATATTAACTATGTTTATCTTTATTAAATTTATGTCATTTTTCAGCTATTTCACATCTAAACTTACTTTTATATTAATCATCTAAATAACTTTTAGTTTATCAAAATGATTTTTTAAAAGTCAATCTAAACATAAATCACATTACACAAGCAATAAAATTAGAATGTTGGAAGTATTAGAAAAATAATACGAGGGATATTAAATACTTTACCCTATCTAAAATGGTGAAATGAATGGTAAAAGAATAATTCTCTTTATAAGCATGATTGTTATATTGATGCAATTAGCTAAAATGTTCACTATCTTCCCTAATTTTGAAGAATAAAAAGTAACAGACATTGTAAATGTGTTTATTTTTAGTTTTTTAAAACAATTAACTTTTTTGTCTTTCAGAACACATAATTGAAAACACATTTTTCTTCTTCTTTTTTTTACTTCTTTGTTTTTCAAAGGGTTAAGTACCAATTTTGCCCCTGAAGTACGCGCCCAGGAGCAATTTTGCCCCTTAAGTTTTCGGCGGAGCAATGTTGCCCCTCCATTAGAAACTTTAACCGTCAACTAACGTTGACCGTTAGGGTTTCTAACGGAGGGGCAACATTGCTCCGTTTTTTATACTTCAGGGGCAACATTGCTCCACTGAAACGTAGCAATATAACGTTGCTCCTGAAGTATCAAACGGAGCAATGTTGCCTCCATTAGAAACTTTAACCGTCAACTAAAGATCAACGTTAGTTGACGGTTAGGGTTTCTAACGGAGGGGCAACATTGCTCCGTTTTGATAATTCAGGGGTAACATTGCTCCGCTGAAAACTCAAGGGGCAAAATTGCTCTTGGGCGCGTACTTCAGGGGCAAAATTGGTACTTAACCCTTTGAAAAACAAAAAACTGTTTTCAAGACACGAAAATAAACAAGCCCGCATTTACCTTGTGTTGTTTCGATTTTAAATTTCTTGCTAAAAATCATCATCAAGCACATATCACTCCTAATTTCTTACCTACAAATCAATTTTATTCATCTTATTATAGGCTGATCTCTTGAGGCAACAAACTCTGAACCAGTTGCAAAGAATCTTTACCATGCGACAGTGGGCACAAGCATTTCTTGTCATAAATGATTACATTTCTCGACTAAGAAATCTCAAATGTGGCTGCTTTATTCCCATGATTATTGAGAGTAAACTGTAATACTCGTATTATAAAGTATTGGATGGACATCTCTTATGATTCCCGTTTGGTATATGTTGGAAACAATGGGATATATATGAAACATAAAGTATGTTTAGAATGTATGTGTCATATAAAATAAATGGAATTTTAGAATGATTTTAATTTCTTTTGTACGCGTATTCTAATAATGGAATGGAAGTTTCAATATTGATAAATAGAGACCACAACATTACTTTTGTTTCATTATCCTATTCAATTATTCTTTCTCAGCTTAACAATTCATCATTCTTCTTGATCTACGTGCAACAGAAACATACACAAAGATTGATCATAAAATATGCCAGAAGCAAATCCACCATAGATTCTTTATGAAAACCCGTATTGGTCACCACAAAACTGATAATTCCAGAAACAAAATCAGAGGCAAAATCAAGTTTGATTTATCAAAATTCAACTCAAATCTATTAAAATAAATCATCAACGCATCAAAATTCATTACAAGATAATTATGCATCAATGTTTTTAAACAACTACTTCGACGAACCGGAAAAGATGAAAGAACTGATGAGCTATCGGATCGTCGGATCGTCGATTATTGTGATGTGATTAGACCATATTATGCCTGCTTTTAAATTTTATTCTATGCTTATGTGAGCGAATTTTTTTTGTCATAATAATAAGAATGAGAGAATAAAATAGGGAGAAAGGTATGAGAATGGAGTGATACTTTTATTCACCGAATGAAGCCTTTAAATAGTCAACTTAAAGTTACATGACAATCAAACAATAATAATACCACTACGTAAATCTTAAATACAACTAAATGCATAACTTCATAAGTGTGGGTAACATGCATTCATAATACAATCAATTGTGGGTAACATTCCAATGTGCATCTAGTGGTAAACTGATATGTGCATCAGTAATAGTGGTAGCAACACAAATTTCCAACGATCCCTCCCTTAAACTGTTTGCAAACATTTAGTTTAGGAGTACAAATTAAAGTTAATTAAGCCCTCCCTAAAACAAAGTCTTCCATTAAAAATATTTCAAGCATTTTTCTAAACTTCACAAACAAAGCTTGCTTGAGTGGTTTAATCATAATGTCAACCGGTTGACCTTCACTTTTGTAAAATACCAAATCAATAATACCATCATTGCAAAGTTCACATAGAAAATGATATGTCACATCAATATGCTTGTTTCATCCATGCAAAATTAGATTTTTGGAAATTTTAATTGTTGTTGGAACTTTTTGTTGACTTTATAGCATTTCAATCAATCTTCTTAATCATATAGCTTGACAAGAACATGTTGCCATAATAGCAAATTCAACTTCTATAGTAGGCAATGTAACAATTTGTTGTTTCTTTAAAGACTAAGAAATAGCTCCATCACTCATCAAGGAAATGAAGTTGGATGTGCCTTTTCTATCATCAAGATCTCCAACATAGCCACTGTTGTGAGAATAGCCATAAAACTTTCCTTTTGTGTTAGCCTTATAAAAAATTCCCAAATCAATTATACCTTTCAAATAACAAAAAATCCTCCTTGTAACTTAGATGATTCTCAGTTGCAATCACCATGTAAAAATGAAGATCTCACATCTAATTGATGTGAGATATCATATTGATTTGGAATTTTACAAAAGTGAAGATCGGTTGGTTGACATTATGACTAAACCACTCAAACAAGCTTTATTTGTGAAGCTTAGAAAAATGCTTGGAATATTTTCTTTTATGGAAGACTTTGTTTACAGGAGGGCTTAACCTTGTACTCTTAAACTAAATGTTTGCAAACATTAGTTTAGCTTAACCTTGTACTCTTAAACTAAATGTTTGCAAACATTAGTTTAAGGGAGGGATTGTTGGAAATTTGTATCGCTACCATTGTTACTAATGCCCATATCAGTTTCACACTAGATGCACATTAGAATGTTACGCACAACTGATTGTATTATGAATGTTACCCACACTTATAAAGTTATGCATTTAGGTGTGTTTAAGTTTCATGATCAAGTAGTGATTTTATTCTTGTTTGATTGTCACGTCACTTTGCCTATTTAGAGGCTTCATTCAATTAATAAAAGTATCACTCCATTATCCTACCCTTCTCCCTATTTTATTTTATATAAAACACGATTAATTTGTTTAAAATTCCTATAAAAGTTAAGAGAGAATATAATCTTTGTATGTTACTATATAATGAAACTTGGTTCAAAACTTTGACACTTGGCATGATTAATACCTACCATACTAATTGTTGTATGCTATCCATATATACCCGTTTCAGCTTAATATAGAGGTGGATGATCAAGCAACCTAAAACAAACAATCAGAAAATTAAAATGCAAAGTTCGTGGAAATTTTAAGTTTATTTTCTGACGTAACGAGGCCAATTTGTGTGTATCATTTTTCTATTATAAAATAAATTGACTTCTATCAAAATGAGAAATGCAAATTAAAATAGACCTCTTCTTATATTAGGAGCCCAACAAGAAAATGCTAGTTTAGGGTTCATTGACATTCTCTGATCTCAGAAAACGTCAAAAAAAGGGAAATGTTGGAGGGTTTACGATAAGTCACTGCAAAACAGGTATGAGACATCTATATTGTTGTTCTTTAAGGGCTTACCATAAAATGTTAATTAGAAATCTCCTATGATTGAGAGTGGCACTACTTTGGAGGCTAAATGCAAATTATAAAATACGATTCTGAAATGATGTGGAAACTACATTATATTACAGCAATACACATTATACTGCTTTTTATTATTTAAAGTGACTGACATTGATGGCTTGAGCTTACCTAGTAGGATCAAATCTACGATTTCGCACTTATAAGAGAACTTATATACCAGTAAGCCATAAGGTTATTGTGTTGTGTGTCTTTATAATACCATCTCAACGTTCTCATCAATTATATTCACCTGACATAAACAACTTCATTTGTTGGGTTAATGGTTGCATATGTATCCCAAGGGGAGCATTCACATGAATAAGGTTAAATAAAAAGTATTTTAATGCACAATACATCTGTAAACATCAATATATGTCTTGAAGCACGTGCATTAATTATGATCAGTTGTGCCGTTTAATTGATATTTTTTTTGGGGGGCCAAGTGCCATTTTATTGATTAATCTGTTTAGACTGTATAATATATATGCTTTTATGCTATATATGAAGTTTAAGATGAGTGAGTTCTTATGGTTATATATGATAATAAAATGACAAATTTTTTTTAAAAAAATCTCTATGAACATTAAAATGAAACATCGAAAATGGAAATATCGAGGGGTTTACTATATATGTAACAAATGAAGCATCGTTTCTTATATATATATAAGAATGAAACATCATTCTAAAATTAAATATAAATATTTTCTTTTACTGTATACACTGCTTTTGTCCTTAGTGCCAAGGACGTTCGTCTTCTACGAGATTCAACTAATAATAATTTTCTAATTTTATATATAGAAGAACTTTAATAGCCTCAGCTTTTATTCATTACTGCAGCAACCTATGTGACCCTTCGTTCTTCAGTATGAGTCCTAAGTATATGATTAGTGCGCCACTTAGCAATTTATTAATTGATTGATTTAAAACAAAAACGAGTCAGCTCTAATTAATTATATAAATTAAAGTTACCTCTAGGGTTAAAAACAGTTACCCTATGAGTTAAAATGCTCGCTTTACTATAGCATATATGCTTCTTCTGGATCTACTTCGCTTTACTCAAAGGCACATCACACAAAACACAATAGAGGTGGTCCTAATTAATTAATAATTAAGCATTTCTTAAAACATGGAATCTGTCTCTTCCTTGTGCTTGTATACAAAATCTTCAAAAACAATTGCACATCCAAAGGCTTTCTTTCGTGTTTTCTTTCTTTCCTTAATTTTTGGTAAGTGCTGTATATAATATAATACTTGATTCTGGTTAATGTACATGTTAAAGGATAATTAGTTTATTTAGCGATAGTGCCTCATGACATGTAATTATCATATTGTATTTTCACTTTTCCCCGTATTGAAACATGGTATACAAAGAAGCCGAATATTTTTGTTAGTACTACTGTGCATTCACATGGAGATATTCGTTAAATAGTCAAACAAGATGAGTTATGTTTATTATTCTTAGCACGTAAGTAATTTTTTTTCCTCGAACAATCTTAGGAATCCACCTTCTAATTATATTTACCGGGTGATCAATTTTTGTCCCTTTTGTTGTGTTTTCTGCAAAGAACTAGAATCTAAATTTCTAAGAAGATGTGACAAAAAAAAATTTTGACCAATCTATTTTTAATTTTTTTAAAAAAAAAAATTACAAGTACCTATACTATCCTTCAATTTTTAATTTGACATGTGTGTGTTTTTTTCTCTTAATTAAATATTTTAATTTTATTTTGTTAGCACCATTAGCTCATGTAGCTTTGCCTGTTGTGGCATTGTTAGCTCCTGTACATAGGCATGGTTACTTTTGAATCACATGAAAGTAATATTTTAGTACAATTGATTGTTTTGTTGGATGTAATTAAGTTTGATATAAAAGTCAAATGTGGAAAGTGAACAAGCTTAGAGTGTTTCTTGCCAATATTCTTGTAGTAAAGTGGTGTGAAAGGTGGAAAGATTGCAGATTTAGGGCCGTTTTATTTAACATTAACAAAAGATAATGATTAATTTTGATTAGAATAGTAAATAAGTTAAAAATGATTTTTATTTTTACAATATCTCATGTTTAGTTTAAAATTATCTCATCAACTCATTCATATTATTGAAACAAGCAGGCCCTCAATATTTCTTATTTTATTAGCTTTTACTTTGTAACAATTGCGATTGGTTCAACTGACAATGTTGCACGCTTCTAACTAGAGGTCTCAACTTTAAACCTGGACAACAAGCCAACAACGTAAGTGATAGAGCTTGCCACCTAAAAGATTCTAACCTAGATCAATTCGGATTAGTCTAAGCCTCAATAAAAAGGTTCTAACCTATATGCACTACTATAGAAATCACGATATATGACGTTTATTATCAGCCATAAATCATAGTTCCAAACTATCATATTTGTGAGCGCTATAAATGCTCAACGCAGATATATTGGTCCTAAACTGTTATTTATTTTGGTCCTATTACAACAGTTCTAAACACGTTATAGATTGAGTCTCGGTGAGACCATGATATGCGCATTGTAACATCCCATTTTTACAAGCAGTATAAATTTTTTTTCCATCAAACATCATTTCAAATCATCATAGTAGAGCACCGTAGCGATTGAGTAACTGATATATATAAAAACACCCACGGTAGCATGTCTTGCTGTTTAAACAGCGGTACAAGAAGTGTTTCAAAAGTACATAACAACGGAAAGAAGTCTTCAGCCCGGTCTTCTATGCGGCCTGCTTGCCTCTATCCTCGGTCCTTGGTCCTTCCGACCCTGAAGCTAAGTTAAGAGCTGAGGTCCATGCATCGAACCCCAGGTAACGGTTAACCTCATGTTTACATACATCATATATGTACGACAGACATTCATAGAATTTTGGCAACATTTACTACGGTCAGACATAGGGTATACATATCAGATATGTATGGCATAAACAATACAGTCGGATGACAGACAGTAGTACAGTCGGAGTACAGATAATAGTACAGTCAGAGTACAGACAATAGTACAATCAGAGTACAGGCATGACAGACAATAGGCATGACAGACAATAGTACAATCGGAGTACAGACAATAGTACAATCAGAGTACAGGCATGACAGACAATAGTACAATCGGAGTACAGACAATAGTACGGTCGGAGTACAGACAATATACACATATGCATACAATAAACATCAGAGTTAGTGTTACAGTACGCGAACGTACCTTCGTTGATGTTATTCTAGCACGTTTTACGGAAAACCGTACTTCTGACGGAAAACGGAAACCAGCACGTCGGACAGCGGTTCGACAGTAGGTCAAAACGTATTCAGGGATATCCTATCAATATAAAAATGTACTTGTTAAGGAACTATCATTACGACGGACATTTTTAGTCAAAATGACTATTTTGCCCCTGACCCCCTAATCGGCGGAATTTCGCCAGCACTTCGTTACTTTGACCCTAATCTTCCAAAATTTCAACATAACTCCTACTCCAACATAATTTTCGAAATATAAATCATATTAATTAATGATTTACATCATAACAGGCATTTTAGGTAAAAATTACCATTTTGCCTGATGCCCTAATCGGCGGAATTTCGCCAGAGCTTCGCTATTTTAACTCTAATCTTCCAAAATTTTGTCAGAACTTCGACCCCATCATGATTTTCGAAATAATGACTAAAATACCCCTAACATATGATATCTAATCATACTTGGAAGATTAAAGACTAAACTAGCATTTCTACTCTAACTACCGAAAGAACTACGGAAGCTTAAGACTAAGTACCGAAGAACTTACTCAGAGCTTCGCTGCTTTTTCCCCCAGAGCTTCTCTCTCTAAAACCTCTCTCTAATTTCGAAATACTCAAGAGAATTGGTGTGAAGAATGCAAAGGGAAATGCCCCCTATTTATAGAAAAAGATTGGGCCAACTTAGGTAATTTCCTCCAAAACTTCCATTCAATTTCCACCATGCATTTTAGAATTTGGGAGGTGGCTTATCCTCCTCCATGCAGCCCTTGGTCGACATATATGGTCCTAGGTGGCAGCTTGTGATGTCATCTAGGATGATGTCACAGGTTGCCTTATGCCCTTGATCCGACAAAATTTCCCCGATCGGTGTCTGATTCGCGTAATCTCGGAAAATCTCAAAATTCCAGATTCACAACTTTGAAGATCTTCTCTTTCTATTCAAAATTATCTAGGTTAACTTAATTTTTTATTCCAATCAGGGTTCCAGCGGTTCAGCCGAAGTTTCTCGAAAACGTGCTCGGTTACGGAACGAACTTCTGAAATCATCAACCTCTGGACAAAAATCCACTGATTCCAAATATGTCCAGGAAATTCTCAACTCATTCCCAGATGTTGAGTTATGATTTATTTCCTTCAAATTCTAAATCTGTGATTATCTGCCTTTTTCACAGATTACCCTATTTCGTCTTATTATCAAAATGTTCTACCGATCTCGGAATTAACCTTTGGAACAATCTATTTCAAGATAAAAATCCACTCTTTCATATTCTTTACTAACTTTAAAAATCTTGTTCCTGGTTCTCTAGATAGGATCTAATTCCTATCGGTGTTTATTTACTTTTACACTTAATTACTTTTAATTAAGAGTTTCATTTTTACACTCCACCATTATTCATTTTCATTTTTCTTTCTTTTTTATCCCCTCATGTCGGCACACACACACATTTATTTTGTAATTTTCGTTTATTTATTTATTTAATTAATAAATAATATATTATAATTATTTTATATAATAATTTTTACAAAATTCCTCTATTGGTCCATACTTAGATTTAGGCTCAAAATTACTTAATCAACTCCATATTACTTGTTGCTAATTTTCTTATTTAGCATAACTCACTACCTTACAACTTTTACACTGACACTAGTGTTTTATGCCTCATGCCCTATATTAAAATTTACGGGGCATTTTGGTCATTATAATACTTTTTAACTTTTCCCCCTTTATTTCTTTAAGGTAATAATTTAATAAATTACCTAAATTAGGGACAGTATTATCCCCTATTTCCAATAAATATTTACTTGCCTTTTTTATAACTTTCACAGGGTATTTGATAACCCGTAAATGCATTTAGGGACCTATTTGCAAACTTCCAAACGTTTTAGGGACCTAATTGCAAATTATTCTTTTTCAAGAGAAACTACCCCAAAAATAAGATAAATTCTTCACAAGATCTTTGAGATCCCATATTCACCTATTTCCAATAGGTATTATTTACTCAATATGATACTTATCATAAATGAGATCTTCAGGGTATTACACGCATTGTTGTGATAATAATTAACAGACACAAGTGAACAACTGTCATCATATGTGGTAATGCTTGCATGATATATAACGATCACATATTGACAACCGTTGTTTATTCAGTAATATATTTATATAACGGTTCTTATGTAAGAACTGCTACTTTTAATAAAAATAAAAAACAGTGTCATGTAGACAACCATTATGTATTTAGTACATTAATAATAGTTTATAAATATGAACCGTAAAATTTTATAATAAGTGACGGCTATTGCATAATAATCATAATGTATGGATATGAGACTCTTCAAGTGAGAGTTTTTGAGCTAGTTAGACTCGTCTATATATAATATAACAATATCTCACACAACTAGTTGCCAGACAATTTGAGATGGATCAATACATTTCAGGCTTTGTAGAAAGAATCAATTGCAACTGTTGACCTATATCTATGATAATATATCTGTTGACCTATAAATTGTGTCTCTACATAGGAATTAACCCTGGAAAGCTAAGGCTAAAGGGGAAAATGTACGAATATCCGTATTGGAGAGGACACACGGGGTATGCAAACCCTTGAGCAATGTAAGGGGTATGCAAACCCTTGAGGCCTTTCCTATACTGATATTTGTGTTTTCTTCACATATTTGTTGCTTTCCTAGCTTAATTGCTAAAGAGACACAAGGTATAGGTGATGAAAACTTACATTATGAGATATATAGGTCAAAAGTGCGATTGATTCTTGCCACAAAGCCTAGAAAATCTTGATTCGTCCCGAATTGCATGGCTATTTGATGTAGGAAGTACTACTTTATTAGATAAAGTTGAGATCAAGTAGCTCAGAAACTCTCACATTGAAGAGTCTATGACTGATTACAATGTTGAATTTAAGAGCTTTTAACTTTGTGCCACATGTTGAATACAAAAACAGGAGATAAACCTTTGATCAGATCAATAATGAGTTTTCCAAAGACGTACAACTTCTCGAAAGCAATTTAATATGTCACCTTAAATGCTTTATCACATCATTACTTCACACATGTTACAGGTGTTCGCTTGTTCATGTATGACTCTCAGTACAATTGAACTAGTTTATTCATCACATCCATATTGATCTTTTTGAAGTAACTTTCAGAGATATGGATACTTCCAAAAAAAAAACAGAGAGGTATTTTCTTAGGGATCCATATCTCCTGCAGTTACTTCAAAAAAGATCAATAAAGTAGGAACCTTCAATCAAAGCAATGAGTTGACAACTTCTTGTAATAGGAGAGGAACCTTCAATCAGAGCAATAATGAGTTTTCTTTATTAAAAAAAAAAAACATAACTTCGCAAAAGCAATTTAATGTCACATTTTATGCTTTATCACATTGTGACTTCACAAGGGTAGCCCAATCTATCAAGTTGAATATTGCAAGAAATAGGAGAGGAACCATTCAAAGTAAATGCAGGAAGGATAATGCGAAATGGATGAGGGATATCATAACTATACTTAGTTAAAGCTCATGAACAAAAACAACTTGTGCAGCAGTTGTTGAGACAAAGGTCAAGTGTATTAACTAGCACAGCTATCGCTGAGAAGTTAAACGAAGACTTTTTATGATAGGATTCGACTTAAAACAACTCCCGACGATTGAAAAAGACAATAGGAGTCGTAGGGTTACAATGTTAGCACTACTACAAAAAGTAGATTTAACGACTCCCATATAACGACTGATTAAATGAAAATAGACATAGAAAACGAGGCGGTGACATTTTTGAAATTTTGGCGAGAATATTCAATGACTGTTTTATACAAAATGGACATTAAAACGTAGGCGGTGGTATTGTTGTAATTTTCTGCTTACTCGAACGTCTTACTTTTGCACATCTTGTTCACTACGCTAAATTTTCTTCTTCATTTCTGAGGAAGTCTCCTTCTCCTAGATTTGTTGTGAGCTGCAAAAGTAGCCTATAAGATTTAGATCTGCCCCGCTTATATCAAGATTTGAAAAACCCTTTTCGGCTTCATTTCTCCAGATCTCCAGATTTGCGTTGAAGTCGTCAATCCATGGCTAATTCTTTTTTATTTTAATTGTTTCTCCTTCTCCGGTGATTATACCTCGCATTTATTCTTGATTGTTCAATATTCTGGTTTTGTCGATTTTGGCTTGCTCTTTGATTTGGATCTGGATTTTTTATTTTTTTTTCAGCTAGTTCTTTTTAATATTATGGTTCTTTTGGCTTTAATCAGAATTTTGATTTTGATTTTTCTTCGGTTTTGCTCTTGATGCTATCTATTTTCTTTCTAATTGGTTTTTTTCTAGGATTGTAGTTGTCAGCAAGCTTCCAGCACAGAGTCTAACTCTAGGACTTGGTAGACCAATTGCTAAAGTTGGGGTATTTGTGCCCCTAATTGATGAAAGGAACCTTTTCAATTTTCTTCCTCTTCCTGTTCTGTTGTGTGGTGGCGGAGCCTGACAAAGCTTCATGTTGTTTTTCAATTTTCCCGTTGTGATGTTTTTTGGCTTTTCAATTTTCCCGCTGTAATGCTTTTTTGCCGCTGCTATTTGGGGGGAAAAAGGACATACAACGACTATTAATTAAATAAAAGTCATTGAAATTCAACGACTGGTTTTTAAAAAAAAATAGGCATTGTATGTCACAAACTTTCAACGACTCTTTCTTTTATGACCCTTGAAAACGGTCGTCTAATAATCTTAAAAACGGACGTTAAAAGTGTTTTTTGTAGTAGTGTGGTGTGTTTCGTTCAAACACACTAAGTGACAAGTGTATTATGTTTCAAATGTTTAAATAGAGGAGGAATGGATGGAAGGTCTTTTCAGGTTATTGTGCCTAGGACGTTACATTATGATTCATTTGTAAGAACTGTTATTTATTTATATTTATCACAGTTTTTGGTTAATAATTGTTATGCATTTCACTCTTTTTTACATTGTATTAAATAAGTGACGGGTTTTACTTAACAACCGTCACTTATGACACTTTTTATTAAAAAAAAACAACAAATTGGTGGTTGATTATGCAACCACCATTTTACAAACGAAATAAAAAAAAGAGACAAAATATATATAAAAAAAAACTAAAAATAACAAGTTATGGAGATGTGTTTAAGAATTTGATGCATCATCATACTTCCTTCTCCAGTAACTTGTCCACCTTTTCATTCAGAGAGCGAACGAGAGTGGTAAGTTCCTTCAAGCACTGTTTCATGTATCCTTGCTCTCGCTGGTAAACCTAGACCATATGATGGAGCTTGTAGGTTGTGTGAACGAGCCCTTCATGGCTTGTTGGTGAAGGGAGTTCATCTTTTGGTTTGTCCCGAGATGATGAAGCAGAAGTTCTCTTGCGTTTGTCCATAATTTTGGTGAAGAATAACAAAAGCTTGCAATTGGCTATGAGAAGTTGAAATGGAAGTAGAGAAGTGGAGTTCAGTTTTCAAACGTTCATATAGAGAGGGTTTCATGATTATCGAGCTGGCGCATCTTTTAGATTTACATATCGTTATATTTTATAAATGGTGACGGTTGGTTTTAAATAACCATTAGGAATTTGACGTGGTATTCTAATAGGTGTTGGGTTTTTCTTAATAACTGTTATGTATTTATTGACCACCATATTGCATAAAAAAATCAAAATAGGTGAATTTAATTAGAGATTTATGAAAAGGTACTTTAGATAAGAGTAGTTGGGAAAAACATAATATTTGTAAGTGTTACTAACGATTGTTCTTTTCCCGCGCCACGAGTTACATAACAGTTGTTTCAATAAAACCGTTATTTATTTTTGAATTCATGAATGTTGTTAAAAAATAACAGCATAAGAACTATTATTTATTTTATTTATAAAGGTTTTACTGTAAGATCCGTTGGATATGTTCTTTTTTTACAAAATTTTGAAAAAAAAAATGATAAAAAAAAAGAAGAACAATGGCAAGTAGCCTAATGAACTGATGAGATTATTAGTCTACCCGTCACCAGAGGAGTGTCTAGGATCATGGCCAATCCCATACTCATTAAGTATGAGATTGGCCTTCCTACTCGTACTGAAGAGGTATCTAAAAAGCCTCCTTTTGGCATGGTCAGTTTGTTGTGCATGTCGCAACATTGCCTCCAGTTGAGGAAGCATAGGATGTGGAGATGGAGGAGGAGGTGGCAAAGGCGTGGTGACAGAGGTAGATGTTGGGGGGGAGTAGGAGGTGGAGGTTGAGGAGTAGGAGAATGAGGAGGTAGATGATGACGCAAAGGGTTTTCTGGCAAGTCTTCCGCACGACATTTCATCTTGGCAATTGAGAGAAAAAAGAGGAGGATGATGAAGAAAACGTAGAAAAAACAAATGAAAATAGATATCTAGAAGAGACGTGTGAAAACCATCATTACAGGCATTGGAAGTTGAACAAGACATAATGAAAGGGTACCTTCTCTTGACGATCATCAGATAACGAGGAGGCACCTAGAGTCAGCATGGGGAAGAGGAAATGTTTCGAAAGCTTTAATTAACGTTTATTAAGTCAGATCCGTTAAGTATGTTTGTAAGAATACTTTATGGGTTTTAATTAATAACCGTGAATTATTAAGTTGTGTTTTTGTTAACTTTATTATTAACTTAACATTTATTAAGTTAGAACTATTAATTAAATATGTTGGCAAGAATACTTTACAGTTTTTAATTGATAACATTGAATTATTAAAAAAAAAATTGTTGACTTCATTTTTAATATTCTAAAAAAACAATAATGATCTTCAATCACCACCACCACTACCGTCCTCATCCTCCTCTTATTCTTCCTCTTCATCATCCCCATCCTCATTATCATCATCGGAGGAGGGAGATAAAGGATCTGACTGCAAGTCATATTCAACATCATTATGATGAAGTATCTGATTCAACTTCTTGTTTGTAATACCCTGAAAATCTCACTTATGATAAGTATCATATTGAGTAAATAATACCTATTGGAAATAGGTGAATATGTGATATCAAATTTGTAGGGGAAAAATCTCTTGAAAATTTGAGTGCCAAAATGACGAAAATGCCCTTGTAGGACATAAATAACTTAGGAAAAATATGAAAAATCCTGAGAGGTAGTAAAATAATTATTAAAATTGAGAGAATATGTTGTCTCTAATTTTGGTAATTTAATAAATTATAAGCTTGGAAGAATTGTAAAATAACAACTATAAAGTATTTGGAGATCATAACTAACTCCATATTTATTGATATTTTACATGGGAGATAAAATAGCTATGTTAGTTCTGATTTTGAGAGGAAGTAATTAGTTCTAAATAAGAAAAGTTTCAACAAATAATAAGTGATTGATTAAATAATTATTGGTTAATTATTTAAGCTTGAACGATGAAATAATTGTGATAAATTGTGTAGAATTCTATAATTAATGGTTTATGGCTAGAAAATTAGCATAAATATATTTTCTAATTAATTGGAAAATATTGAGAAAAATAAAGGAGATTAAGTAGTTTTGAGCCTAAATACAAGTATGGACCAATAGGAAAAATGTTGTAAAAAAATTATGTAAAAAATAACGCTCTTCCAACGTCCGACCTTCCTCCCTTTGCTTGATTCAGGTCCGTCCTCCACCTCTCGCCTTCCGGTTTCTATTTCCAGCCTCTTCACAATCTTTAATCAGGTATGTTTCTATTTACATGACATTTTTTTTCAATCAATTGTGTCAATAATACTCTTTTTAGAAATGAAGGCTTTAATGTTTTACAGTTATATCTGTTTGAGTGTGTGTATTATGTAAGTTGGTATGATAAAAATATATCTTATTCATATATAATAAGAATTGGGAAGTTAACTATTTGATGTTTGAAAATATAAGAGAAAGTGGAAAGTTTGACTTATGCTTAAGGTGATAAAACAAAGAATTAAAATGTAGTTGTTGTGGATATTCATTAGTGTATGTAGATTAAAAGGTTCTTGATGTTGATAGGAAGAATACTTTTTAAGATAATGTTTACTTTGTTAGAAGCTTACAATAATTGTTATGATGTTTTATTAGTTGGTAATGATATATAAATCTATAAATAGGATAGCGTTCAAATAATAATAATAATTTGTTAAAAGTGATATTGAGGGATAAGAAAATTATTTAATTAACGTAAAGTAGAAAGAAGATGTGAGTTTAGGGAATAATGAAATTTGTATGTATTATAAAAATTACTTAAATTAGTTAGTTGAGTTAATGTCTTATAAAAATTACTGTTAATTTTTTTAAAAAAATATCTTATTTAAATTTGCAAAAAAACTAATTTATAAATACTGTTTAGATAAATAGGTAATTATACATACAAAAGATAAAGTTGATTTTGCATATTATATAATCTTGATTAAGTCTTATATATTATGGATGTTAACTAATATCTTTAATTTAGCCCATATATCTTATATACTTATAGTGTCCTATTTTTTGTTTGTCCCCTCCACATGTATGTCCCCATGTTCTGGTGTGCTATCCTCCTTCTCTGGTTGCTTGCTGAGATCTATTCTTTGTTCAATGCATGTGTTTGTTTCTCACTTTCTTGATTAAGTGACAATTGATTGGCATAAGTGGCCAGTTGTATTGGCAACTTATATAGATTTCTGGCATTGAATTACATGTTAATTAGATCAGTAATTGAACTAGCTAGGAAGTATGGAAGGCAATCATGATAGAAGTTGGATGTACAATCGTCTAACTGATAGAAGACAACTAACTCAAGAATTCTTGACGGGTTTGAAAGAGTTCATCCGATTTGCTTGGTCACATTCAACTAATTCAAGCAGGGCAATCAGTTGTCTGTGTGTCAAATGTAGGTGTTTAAGATTTAAAGATCTGGGCATGGTCAAAATCCATTTGTGTAAAAAGGGATTCATGAAGGATTATGAATGTTGGGAATGTCATGGCGAAGTCCGACAGACACCGAGTAGTTATTACGGGGACAGTAGTCATCAAGACAACCTTAATCAATATGAGCAGTTGGTTATGGATGCTGCGGGACCGTCGATCGGCCAATATTTTGATCCCGTTACTCATGCTGAACCGTCATACATGGGAGAGGAGACCAATACACATACTCAACCACAATACATGGGAGAGGATTCTCATCCGGAAGCCGATACGTTCTATAAAATGCTTCAAGAAGCGCAATGTCCGTTATGGGAAGGTTGCGAACACGTTGAAAATAGTGAATATTCATCGCTATCGGCTACCCTAGCAACACTAAGCTTGAATATTGATCACCATATGAGTGAGAGGAATTACAACGAAATGATGCAGATCATGAGTAAGATTGTTCCCAAAGACAATAATTTGCCAAAGGATTTTTACCAAGCAAAAAAAAAAGGTGAAAGAGCTTGGTCTTGGATGTGAAAAAAATTCATTGCTGCCCCAGAGGATGTATGTTGTATTACAAGGATGATGTTGAGCTGACCAATTGCAAATTCTGTGGACATGACAGATACAAAGTTGTGAGGAATGTAAGAAAAATGACCCATCAAGCATTAAACAACATGTGGTATTTTCCTCTTGTGCCCAAACTTCAGAGATTGTATGCATCAGAACAAACAGCTGCTCACATGAGGTGGCTCCTGGAGCATCGCAGGGATGAAAACTTTGTGACGCATCCATCCGATGTCGAAGCTTGGCGTAAATTTGACGAGGCAAATCATTTCTTTGCTATGGATCCCCGTAATGTCCGTCTTGGTCTATGTTCGGATGGGTTTGCTCCTTTCAGCAATACGGGCAAGAATTATTCCTGTTGGCCTGTCATTGTGACTCTGTACAACCTCCCACCTTCTATGTGCATGAGAAGAGAGTTTTTGTTTCTTAACGCGTTAATCCATGGGCCATCCAACCCAAAAAAGAAGATAGATGTGTACCTTAGGCCTTTGATAGACGAGTTGAAGATGTTGTGGAGTGAAGGTGTCCTTACGTATGATGTATCATTAAGCCAGAATTTCACCATGCGGGTTGCCTTAATGTGGGCGATAAATGATTTCCCTGCATATGAGATGTTGAGTGGCTGGCAAACGTCAAGGAAGCTTGCATGCCCGGTATGTCTTGAACATAACATGAGTTTTAGCTTGGAATATAGTCGCAAGGTTTGTTGGCTTGACAGACACCGATTATTCCTGCCCCCGACCATTCGTTTAGGAGAAATAGAAAAGACTTCATGCGGAATGTGGCCGAACGAGCAGATCAACCTCGTCGTTTAGTGGCCAAGAAATATGGTACAGGGTCAAGTACATTCAAAGTGTTGAAGAAGGGGTTGCTTCAAGCGAACCTGAGGGATATGGCGTTGATTATCATTGGAACAAACACAACATCTTCTGGGAACTACCATATTGGAAAGATCAATTGTTAAGACACAACCTCGATGTCATGCATATTGAGAGGAATGTGTTTTGCAATATTCTGTACACCATGATGGACACCAAGGGCAAGACGAAAGACACAGTCAATGCAAGATGGGACATAGAAGCGATTTGCAGAAGGCCTGCTTTGCATTTGGTGGGGAATGGCACGGAACGGACTTCCAAACCTAGAGCGCCGTACACATTCAACAAACAACATAATTTAGAATTGTTGCAATGGGTTAAAGATCTGAAACTCCCGGACGGTTATGCGTCAAACTTGAGAAGATGTGTCGACATGCACAAGGCGAAGTTATTCGGGATGAAGAGTCATGATTGTCATGTTTTTTTTCCAAAGATTGTTGCCATGGGCCTTCAAAGAACTTCTGAAGCATATATGGCAAATTCTGACGGAATTTTCCATGTTCTTTAGAGACATTTGTGCTTCTGAGCTTAATGTTGAAAAGTTACGGCACCTAGAGGCGAGCATGCCAATAACGCTATGCAAGTTAGATATGGTGTTTCCTCCTAGCATGTTTAAGTCAATGGAACATTTTCCTGTTCACTTGGCCTACGAAGCAAAGGTAGGAGGTCCGCAACAATATAGGTGGATGTATCCATTTGAGAGGTAATATATATATTTCTTTCGCGCGGTTGTTAATTGACGGACATGGTACTTTAGTTTATGAATATCCTCTCATTGTCTATTGTAGGTTTTTACGCACACTTAAGCACAAGATCAAAAATCCAAGGTACGTTGAAGGATCTATCGTTGAAGCGTATCTAGTCGAAGAGTCCACAAAATTTGCAACATACTATTATCCCCCTGAAATGATATCAAGATGGAGAGGGGTACCTCACAACGATGATGGCGGTGATACTTGCGATCAAAAATCAATATTTAATTTTCCAGGCCGAGTAGTGGGAAAACATTGGAGGTCAACTCTGGAAGGAAGAGATAAGCAAGTATCGGAGTGGTACATTCTAAACAACTGTGAAGAGGCCGTCCAGTACTTAAAGTAAGATTTCTTTTCTTTTTACTGTTACGGTAAGTATTAAAGTATTAACTTCATTTTTTTTTGTTACAGTTACTTATCTAATTGGGTCCGATCGACAAATCCTTCAATGTCAGAGCCAGAAGTTAACCAATTCACGAGCTCTGAGTTTCCTAAATGGTTTCGATCCTACTTCGTGGAAAATCCATCAGATCCCAATGAAGTTGCGTGAAGTTTATCTTATGGAGCTGCAATAGTTGTTACCCGGTGCAACAAATATGTAATCAATGGGTATCGGTTTTCAACTGTTGAAGCAAACACAAATACACTATGTTGCAATTACGGTGTATGTTGTCGAGGTGACCAAGTTGACGGGGTGGAGGGCGCCTACTACTGGAAGTTAATTGACATAATTCAGTTGCATTACCAATGGGACAAGGTGGTGACTCTTTTTAATTGTGAGTGGTTTGATAACAGTCCGCGTGGGACAAAAATGGACACTATACCTTATACCCCACATCCCGTCAAGGGTGGAGGGGAGTTGTCAAAACCAAAGCACGGAATATTATACCCAACTCGAAAGAGTCGGAAACAAATGATGGTATGGCTGAACCGTTCCAAGTTGATGTGGAACATGTACTGCCCCTAAACATTGCCGACGACGATGTACCAAGCAATCTGTTTGATTCGGCTGCGGAGTTAGAGTTGATTCCTACCCAAATTGACGATGAAGAATCAGACAATGAGGCAGAAGTGATTTACTCTGATAGTGAATCTGAGTTCGACGACTATAAGACTCCAGAAGAAGGCGTGCAAGTAGATGTCGAAGAACAAGAATCGTCCGGTTGATTTGTGTTAGTTCTTTTTTTATTACGATCTGTTATACTACATACTCTGTTACTTCGCTACTGTCATATTAAGTAAATATCTTATTTTTATATATATTTTGACATAATGTTTATAAGTGTTCAGAGATGGAACATCCAGGAGGAAGTTCAGGTAGTGGACGTAGTAGTGGTTTCGCTATTTGAGATGTCATCTTCACTGTCGGTTTATTTGTCATTCACCGTCGCTTTTGATGTCATCGTCACCGTCTACTACCGACTCGTACATGGGTGGTACACGTGTGCCAGGACCTTCCACTGGTCCACAGCAAGGGGCAGAGCATGTTTACTTTACCGTTTCTAATTGATTTATATATGTTTAGTTTTCTATAACCATCTATGTACAAGCATCTTCAATAGTTTACATTCCTTCTTTCAGCACACTGTGTCGCCTCAGAGCTAGGTCGGGGAAGAAGGTAGTTCTTCCGATGAACCAATCTGGGGATCGGTAGATCCTGCAACATGGAAGCTTTGGATCCGTCCTATGGGCACCACTGAGTAAGTCATGTAAAGTTAGCAATAATGTTACGATTTTCTACCTTTAGTTTCTATGCTAATATTTGCATCATATCCTCGTCTTCATATTTCAACCTTATATTGAGGTGTCTGATATCATCTCAAACCAAATATTTCGTAATTTCTATATGTCTTTCGGCTATTGGATAGAGATTCCTAAGGCGAATCGGGATGCTTGGTTCAATGAGTTTTTGGAAAGTTATGTGTTTTATGGGTATTAATTTCTTATCCAAATGCAAACTGATTAAGTGCTTTTAAAATTTGGAGCACTGATTGTTCGTTATTGATTTTCAGGATAAGTTAAAGACGTTCCCTGAACATCGTCAAGAGCTAAAAAAAATTTATAACCACAAGGCAGGCTGGTGGTTGTCTGAGAAGTTTTATAAATTGAGAAAAGGTAGAGGCAGACAAGATTGGATTCAACCTGAGACTACAGACCAATTAGTTCAAAATTGGGCCTCCCGATGACAGATTTAATAATAAAAGTCAGAAAATAAGCAAAATAGGGCCAAAATGGAAGGACCTGCATATGCTGGCGGCTCCATTCCAATGAGTGAGCATAAACGAAAAATTGTGAGTTCACGTTATTTTCTATTTAAGTATTCAATATTTTGTTCTTTGAAACAATTAATTAACGGTCATCATTTGTGTTTGCAGGCACTGTCTATGGATGTTCCTGCAGAAGATGTTGATCGGACTGCCTTTGAGCGGACCCATTCCCAGCAGTCTGAAGGGAGTGAGCCACGCTAGATTAACGCCAAGTCGCAGCAAGTAGCGGTGAGATATTTATATTGCATTTATTCTTTGTTTCAGACATCAACATATTTATTTCATTTCACATGGCTTATCTGTGATGTATTTTTTTGCTTGTAGGACACCTATAAGAGGCTGACGGAGGAGAGAGACTCGCAGAGTGCGACCGACCCCACATCCTCTCAGTCCGATAACGAGAGTCTATTCATTCAGGCTACAGGCGAATTTAACAATAAAGGTAGAATCTTCGGGTACGGTGCCTCTGCCAGCCGACTTAACCAAACGAAGCGCTCCTCATCCGACTATGAAGGTGTTTCTGCAGGTAAACGTAATACATTTGATATTGATTGTTACATTTTCATTCCCTAGTCTATTTGAATAAAGTACAAAAAATAAACGTAGTTCCTAATTTTTGCAGATGAGATGAAGAAGAAGAAGGCATTGGTCTAGTCGCAAGCAATTGAGCTGTAGGAGACACGCGAGATGGTAAGGTAGATGCAACTTCTACTCATGTCCCTTATGAAAAACAAGGGTAAGGAGTCGGCTCCTAGTGATGATGACAATGCTGGTGGTAATGATGATTATAATGCTGTTGTTTATACTACTTTTTAGTATATGTTCTTTGCAACGCTATTATTTATATTTTGTTTTCTCTCTATGTAAAAACTCTTTATGTATGATTGTTATTATATATATATATATATATATATATATATATTTATTTATTTATTTATTTATTTATTTATTTATTTATGGTATACAGTTTTTTTTATATTTTTTATATAAGTTTTTAAAACAAAATTCAAAAAAAAAATATTTTCCTAAAAAAATAATAATGAAATTTGGGACGGAACCGGACTTTGTCGCAAAATCAAATAAAATTTAAAAAATAAATTTTTTTGCGACGGATTGAAATCCGTTGCAAATGTGTGACGAATTCGGAATCTGTCGCAACTTTGCGACGAATTCAGAATTCGTCGCAAAATTGTGACGGAAAATTTGAAATCCGTCGTAATTGCGATGAGGGTTTTTCCGACGGAAAAAATCCGTCGCAAATTAATTTTGCGACGGATTTTTCCGTCGCAAATTAATTTTGCGACGGATTTTTTCCGTCGCAAAAACATTTTTTTTTTGTGATCTGCATCAGAGCCTCTATTTCAGGAGGAGGAGGAGGAGGAGGAAGAGGTGGTGGTGGTGGTGGAGGAGGAGCGAGTGGCGGCGGCTGAGGGGCTCCTTGGGAACCTAACATGGTGAAGGAGAGAAGGAAGAGGCCGATAAAGAAAAGTAGCAAAACTCATAAGGAATATGTGAGTTTAAATAGAAGTCTAATGGATTTTGAATGGTTATGACTTATGACTTATGAAGATCTAACGGATTACAAAAGGTTATGAGTTATGACTTATAAAGGTCCGATGATATTACGAAGGGTTATGAAAGTATTAGATGACGGTTGGTTCTTAAGACCGTGATTTTTTGTCTTCGCTGATATAAGAGGTTGGAAAATAAATCATTTATAAGTGTTACATGACGGCTATTTCATGAGAACCATTATATTTGTCACTAAATAAATAACGGTTATTAACTAAAACCCTTTTTTTTTGTGGATTTTGTCTCTTAATACATGACAGTGCGCATATTTAACCGTTATATTTTAACATTATATATTCTTGTATGACCACTGCCTCAACATACATGATATTTATTCGTTGTAACCGTTATTTATTAAGCATTATATATGCTAGAATTCATAGTAGTAATGGTCCATCCAAAAACAAAAAACAAAACATAAAAGGTCTTTTAATCATTAATATAAAAATAAAAGTAATAATCAATAGGGTTTGGTTCACTGAAATGAGTTAATCCTTTATAACGTGGCAAACTAGAATTTGAATCATTGTCAGAGATGGTCTAACATTTAGATTTACAGATGTTAGCTATAAAAATAATAAAAGTAATAAGTAGGCCAAATGTGAACACATGGTATCATTTGATTGCATTAAAATCAGAGGGTGGTACCCCCAAAAAAAAAATAACGAGATTCCAGATGTGAAGAAGCAAATGAACTCGTCCTTGATATGGAGATGAATTAACACTGTTTAGGGAAAGTTTCGAAATGGTTTTAGGAGGAAAATTGGGAATGGTCAGTCTTCGTCTTTTTGGCTTGATAATTAGTCTGACATGAACATGCCTCTCATTGATGTGGTTCAGGGATATGAGCATCTTATCGATCGTAATGAGAGTGTGGCTGAGTATGTGTTGGAAGGTGGTGAGTGGAATAAAAGGAAGATGGAGTACTGGTTTCCTTCCTTGTTTAGGTATCTTTGTTGGGATGTATGGGTATCACGTTGTAAAAAGTTGTTTGACTGTGAGGAGACTAATGTGGGAATAAATGCACAACTTAGTTTTTTAAAAGTATGTTTGGACAAGGATATTCTCAGAACAGATGATATGGAGAAGGGAAGTAATAGTTCTCATACAAATCAAAATCATCATGAAGAGGACTTCATCAAGGTAGCAGCCGATGGCTCAGTCTTGGAGGATGGAAGGAGTGGGTGCGGAGGTTACCTACGGGATCATAATGACATATGGCTTATAGGCTTTAGCTGCAAACTAGTTAATGTTCCACCAATTTTTACAGAAATAATTGGTTGCATTTAGGGCCTACAATTGTGTTGGTCCAAAGTGTATTAATTTAGTTACTGCTTATATAGAAGCCATGAATTATATGTTGAGAGGATGTGATCAACATCATCCTTTCAAAGACATTGTAGATGATATTATGATGTTTCTTTATAGAGATTGGCAAGTTGTGGTCACTCATAGATATAGAGAGACTATAACTATTACTGATCATTTAGCCAAATACTATCATAGCATAGATGAGAATTTTTGTCTATTTGATGAACCTCTTCATCTTTTACAAAAGGCGGACGTTGATGAAGAGTAGGAGTCTTTGTTGAAGATATTGTAATGTCTCTATTTTAATTTCAGTATTATTCAAAAAAAAAAAAATCAGAGGGTGGTATGAATAATTAAGAAGAGAAAAGAGAGGAGAGCACGCAATCAGAGATTATTGTTAGTAGTACACTGAAACAATGGACGCTGCGTGTTTCTGGTGGCGGAATCTTTTGGAGTGTGCAGTCCCCAAATTTCTCCATTCACTAACTTGGAACCTTCTTTGACGTGCGTCTTTGTTAAAATGATTCTATTTCTCTCCCTTTCCTTCTTCCTTATTCTCTCTTGTCTTAAAACATATTCTCTCTCTCTGTGATTCTGCTTGCAAAGTAAGTACTCTGTATTCGTATACATGAACATATATTTGTACTGAACCACATATTGATGCCGTACTCTGCTCTCATATTCTGCTATAGATATATCATATTAGTTTAGGTTTTTTAACACACTTTTATTTTACTTTTGGACCTTGAGTTCATAGGGAGAAAATCTTTTCTTTTTTTGTTGTTTTGTGCAGATTGGGAATAAGTTTCTACCTTAGTGACATGCATGTTTTTTTTTTATCAAAATATCATTTTCATGTACTTAGGATGATGATCTTTCAAACGCTGAACCTAAACGTTTGAAGCTTGAACCAATCAATGTTTTTATGGGAATCGGCTGCTATTTTTGTCTTTTAAGAGGTTTGAACAAGAAGATATGCATTAAAACATGGCTGCTGTTTATTTTAGAATTCTAATACTATATATATAAGATTTCTATCAAGCTTAAACCATTTAAGAAACAGTTATTTACCATACTTCGTTACCTATTTATCATGCTCATTTTACAAATTAAATGACACTGTTCATTAACTATTCATCATATCCACTCAGTAAAATAATACTACTATATAAAATAACTATAAAACTTTAGTCATTTAAACAATAATATTTACTACAATTCATTAGCATTTAGTATCCTAAATTTAGAGTATTTGTTGTAACTGAGAAAAATATTTTAAGGATAAAATTAAACCAAATTAAAAATTATTTTAGGATACAAAGTGTTATTGAAAAAATAGTTTTTTTTTACTGAAAAAATAGTTTAAAGTGTTAAATACACCAAAAATTATGTTTGAATACTAAGTGCTAATTAAAAAATACTTTTAACTCCTTCTTTGACTTCACCTTTTTACAAAAACCAGCTAATATTTGTAATCTCTGAAAATTTTCTGATTGTATTACTACCTGCTGTGCTTCGGTTGTTTACTACGTACGGGAGATTTGGGAGGAGGGAAAAGAAAATTGTACGAGTTGGATTTTAAACACCTAAAGAAGTGGGGTTATAAAATTTTAATAAAATTAAGATAAAGGGTTAAGGTGCAAAAATAGACATGTGCTTTTCTCCGAGGAGCGCCCAGTAGCAAATGTTTTTTTCAGGTGCAAAAGTAATTATGTGGTTACAAATTAGGTGCAAAAATAGTGTTTGATCGTTAAGTTTGACTTTTGATTGTTAAGTTTGACTTTTTCTTGCTTGACCGACGATGACGTGGCATTTCAAATATTTTTCAAGTATCCTTTTAGTACGGTCAATACCTGAAATATTTTTTCAAAATCCTAAAATAACTTTTCAAAATTATGAAATATTTTTTTTGTACCAGTCAAGTATCCCGAAAATACTTTTTAGTACCAATCGGACTCGAAATATTTTTTCAGTATCCTTTTAGTACCGATCAATACGAAATATTTTTCAAGATCCTAAAATTATTTTTGCACCTTTGAAATGTCATGTCATCGTCCAGTCAGCAAAAAAAGTCAAACTTAACGGTCAAAAGTCAAACTTAACGGTCAAACGCTATTTTTGCATCTAATTTGTAACCACATAGTTACTTTTGCACCTAAAAAAAGCATTTGCTACTGGACGCTCCTCAAAAAAAAAACACATGTCTATTTTTTCACCATAACCCTAAAAAATATAAGAAGCATTTTATTATTGACTGACTATTTTATCATTATTTTTTAATTGACTGAGTATTGGATGGGGACAAGACAAAAGTAACATGAAATTGGCCAGGATATGAGTTCGATTCGAAGTCTAATGTTTACAAATCTGTCTCTATTACTCTATTCTTAATGTCCTCTTACGCACGTTCCCATGATAAAGTTTCCTCCTAATAAAGAGTGACATTGACTAAGTACGAATAGAATACGAAAGATGACCACTTTAATGAAAACATTGGGATGACATGCATATTTTGTATGGCATCATTTTGCTATCAATTTTTTTCTGTTATTTAATTTGTTGTATAAGAGATATAATTAATTTGCTAATAATTTTTATGTATTTTTTTACCTTCATATTTCTTTGCTTAAGTTGTGATGTACTTTTATTTAGCACATTACTTGAATAGAAAAAGAATGTTTTTATCATTTTTATTTTAATACACCCTCTTGGTCTCTAATATAATAGTAAGACAAGGAATTTATTATAAAATACTAACTAGTAATTGTATTTGGTCTTTTTTATAAGACACTTACTTGTTTCCAAAGCGTATTATTTATTTATTTTTTTATGTATGCCCATAATTAATAAGGGTAATGAGTGAGAGTAATAATTACTATAATATTAGAGTTTAGGGCAACTAGTCGAGGTAATATTAGAAGTTACTTAAATTGTAGGACAATTTTATTGACTTTAACTATTTTTATTGGTTTGTGAGAATTATTAATTGGTGCCTTATAATAAGGACTAGAGAGAGTGCCACTCTAGTCCTATTTAGAAGTCTATTTTGACTAAAAATTTAGTCTTATTTATAAGTTCTCTTTCAGGTAATAAATGAGATTATGACAATTTTGTTCATATTAATTGTACCAATGAAAATAGAAAGAGTTGAAAGATATCTTATTTATAAATGAGGGCAAAGTTAAAAATTTACCTCATAATCATTGAGCTAACTACATCTCCTTGGTATGTGTGATTTAGTTAAAAGAGACTTATAAATAGGACCAGAATGATAAGTATTTCAATGTATGTGCTCATTTGGAACAACGAGCATTTATAAATAGCTTTTCAATTGTGATTTACGAAATACGAGGTAAACATATGTGTTCTGAAGTAGAACACAGATGTTTAGCCTGGTGGGTTAGTGCGTTTATATTGGATCGGATGGTTCAGTCTGAATATCTATGAGGTAGATATTCAGAAGAACGTAAGATCACTGTACATAATAAGGCTTTTGTCAAAAGAGGTAATGTGTGTGCACAGTGATGATTGTATGTAAATAGTTCAGGGTTAGAACGTGTGTACCTTTGGGTTTTACCTCCTTATTTATAGAGTATACCTTAGGTTAAGCTTTATGGGCCCGGTGTGTCTCGTAGCCCTAGTATCATAACTGTCAGATCTAGATAGATATCTTCCTTGATTATAGGTAGGTTAAGATCCTCCTTCATCTCGGGCAGATCTTGACGTCCAAGATGCTCCTAGTTGGGCCGTCCCGAGAATGGGCCTGATATAAGTCCATAACAATATGAAAGAAATGTTATCTCGACTTATGTACATAAACACTTATAAACCTCACAATCGCTCAACCATTTTATGCTTCAGATTGGTTGAATAGAGTGAAGATTTCAATATCTCTTAAAACAGTATTAAGAATTTGAATCTTAAGATGGAAAATCGTTTTATAGTTTTTAATTAGGGTAGATCTAGCTTTAATGAATAAGCTTTTGAAGGAGTGAGCTGGAAACAAAAAAAAAACACCCTTTTTATATGAATAGGCCTAACTAAGTGAATTTCATCTCTTATGGCCGAGGGTAAAATAGGTTGAGCATTCAAGCCCATTATATGTTGTTTATAATTGGGTTAAATGACATTTCTGTCTCCTAAGTATTGCATAAAAAGTGGTTGGCATTCTTAAGTATTTACTAGTACAAAAGAAGTAATGCACTCCAAATGTTCAAAAAGATGATGCAATGAGAGCTTTCTATGGTTAAACTTTAGAGTCCTACTAAAAACACCATTAGAGATAGGTCATATTTGGGAAGGAGATTCTCTTCATATCCTCTTTCTCATTTTCTCTCATCAGCTTAATCTGGACCGTTGATTGAAAAAATGAGAGAAAAATTAAAGTAGTACTTTATTGATTGGACGGATGTGATATAAAGATTATGAAGGATAATGAGAAAAGGATAATGAGAGAAACTCAACCCGTCATATTTGTGTCATTCTTGAAACATTGAGGGAGGGATATTGCTCACTGCTAACTTACAAACTCCAATTGGTTGGAGTGAAATACTCTCGGACCTTTAGTGTAAGATCAGACAGACCCAATTGAGGAGTTAGTTCTGGTCTTAATCTCCTAAAATTAGTTAAGCCAGAATATAATACTAATTATATTATATATAATAAAAAGTGACGAGCGAAGAGAAGAAGTAGGGAGGCATAAAAAGTGTAGGAGTTGGCGTAGGGAATGCGTCATATGGGGGCGTCTCAGTCTGAGTCTGACACACTGTCCTCACTACAATCTCAATTAGTGTAATCACATACACTTTCTCCCTCCTCTTGCACACTCTCTCTAGCTACACGGCCTCACACGCCCCATCACCTCACTCTTCTTATATACCAACTCAATATAGTAATTTTATTTACTCATGCACTTATTTATTCTCAAAGAGCATTAATTATTCGTTTTTATGTATGTCCCTAATAAATAAGGGTAGTGGGTGAGAGTAGTACTTAATATAATATTAGAGTCGAGTGCAATTAATAGAGGTAATATTGGAAGTTACTTACCACTCTGGTCTTATTTATAAATCTCTTTTAACCAAAAAATTTTGTCCTATTTATAAGTCCTCTTTCAAATAATAAATGAGATTGTGACAATTTTGCCCATATTAATTGTACCAATGAAAATAGAGAGAGAAGAAAGAGTTGAAAGATACCCAATGAAAATAGAGAGAGAAGAAAAAAGTTAAAAGATACCCATTCATAAATGTAAGCAAAGTTGAAAATTTACTTCATAATCATTGAGCTAACTAACTCTCCTTGTGTTTTAGTCAAAAGGGACTTATAAATAGGATCAAAGTGGTAAATTGTAGGCTAACTTTATTGATTTTAACTATTTTTATTGGTTTGTAAGAATTGTTAGTTGGTGCCTTATAATAAAGATCAGAGGGGATACTTTAAACTTTATTTTATATTTGGGAAGTTGATTTTAATCTTAAATTTAAGATATAATTTTTATATTTATTAATCTTTTTCTAATTTATCCTTATATGCTCCCTTAACCATAATCAAAGAGGAAGGAGAAAGATGAAATTAACAAATATAACTATGGTGTTTTTTAAAACACATGTCATTTTAATTAACTTAACTAGCTTCCTTAATATAATCAAATTATAAAAACATGTTTTATATTAAGAACACGACAGAGTATAAGATTTAATTGAATGATTTAGGGAGATTCAAGAAGCTAAATAAATTATTTCCTCTAATTCTTAATATAAGATCTATTTATTTAATTTAATTAGGTTAAATTAAGTAATTCTTCAATCCTTTTTACTTGATTATTGTCAATAGAAAGAACATCAATCAAAAAGTGTAAATTAAAAAATGATTAATAAACATGAAAAATATATTATATATAGAATCAAAATTAACTCCTTAATTAAGTTCTCTGATTAATTATACATTCTCTTCTCATCTTTTTTCTATACTGCATTCTCATTCAAAATATCGGAATGAAATCAAGTAAAACTCTAAAATTAATTAACTGTATTTTAAAGTTTAATAACTTTTCAACATTAACTTTATTTAATAGTATGAATTATGAAGGAATGGACGAGAACTAAAAAACGTAAGAACAATAATTCTAGGATTCACCCAGTTGACAAGTTGTTGATTGAATTGGGAGTGACCTCAACCTCCTAGCACTAAGGGTAACACGCATTAAATCTTGAAAAACGTAAAAGGCCTGTGGCTTAAATGCTGAAAGTGTTAGTCTTGAAAGCCTCGTTTGAAATAATGAGTGAAACCTCTTTTTAATTTTAATTAATTTATGGTATACAAAATAAGTAGGGGTGGTCGGGTGGAAATAGGTCAGGCCCCTATCAGACGACCTATAACCTGGCCTATTTAGGGTCTGGTCAGGCTTGACCTGTTTGTCAAAAAGGTCAGACCAAGACCTATTTAAAAGTCTAAATGTGTAAATAGACCAGATTTATTTTATTAAGGCATGGCCTGTAAGCCTTTAGGCTTTGTCTGTTTACACATTAAATAAATATAATTATATTTATATCATATAAATAATACTCCCTCCGTCCCTAATTATAGGAGCAAATTTTGGAGTTGGTTTTGGTCCTAATTATAAAAGCAAGTTTTAACTTTTATCAATTTTTTCCTATAATACCCCTATTTATACTTATTATTAGGAGCATTATATATATGTGTGTTTACATATATATGTATATTTGTGTTTATGTGTGTCAATATATATATGTGTAGATATATATGTGTGAACACACACACACACACATAAACATATATACATGTGTGTGTGTGTGTGTGTCAATTTTATGTGTGTGTAGATATATGGGTATGTGTCTCTATGTATGTAGATAGATCTATATGTATACACATATATATATACACACATATATGTATGTATACACATGGCTATATAAAAAGCAACTAATATACTATATAAACTAATATGTCATGGATATCTAACGTAAGACAAATTAGAAACACTTATAATTAGGGCAACTTGTGTCATTTTAAATTTATATAATGACATTTTAGGAAAATGAGTAAAATTAACTAATTTAATTCCTCTCCTTAATTCTCCCAAAATCGGTTAAATTGCTCATATAATTAGGGACGGAGGTAGTATAATATTTATTATTTTTCATTATTATATTCTACTAAAAGTTTATATTTATATAGTTTTGATAGGCTCAAAGTGTACAAAAGCCTATTTATGGCCTCCAAGGCCTACAATATGAGGCTTTTTTAAAGGTCTACATTGTAAGTAGGCCTTTAAAAAGGCTTCATACTCGACCAGGCCTTATGAAGGCTTAGGCCTGACCCTAAAAAAAGGCCTGCGTTTAGGCCTAGGCCCAGGCCTTCTACCACCATTACAGGCTCAGGCCTATTTAGCCAAAACCTGGCCTGACCTATTTTCATCCCTAGAAATAAGTACTACTTTAGTTTTATTTATAAATTCACTTTGACCAAATCTCACATACCAAACAGAGGTAGATATCTCAATGATTATAGAACAAATCTCCAACTTTACCTCATTTATGAATGGGTACCTTTCAAAATTTATTGGCAAATCTCTTATCTTTTTCTCTTTCAACATAGCTAGCCAATCTCTCTCATACTCATTAATATAGGCAAAATTGTCACAATCTCATTTATTTGATCAAAATGGACTTATAAATATGAACAAATTTTTTAGTCAAATTGAACTTATAAATAGAAGTAGGGTGGTATATAATAAGAGTTTATTTTGATTAACGTAAATAAACATTTTTGAAATCCTACAAGTGATCCCAAATAAGCAAATAAAGTCACTAGGATAGATGACTCATACTATTTCTTATCCTAAATAACAAAATTTATAGTTGTACTAAAACTTTTATGATATATTTAGGACTGGCAAAGTAATAAACATGAAAAAATTTCTCTCCGACAAAAAAAAAAGACTAGAGTCTAGAGGAATAGTCTGGAACATTGGTCTCTGTACTCACAAGAAGTTGATACACACATTTTTCACATCTGGGTGACTGCAATTATTTACTGAGCAAAATATTTGGAAACATAAGGAGGGTAAGTATGTAATTGGCATATTTTGTTTTTGGGGGGTCAGAATTAACAAAGAAAGGGTAGGGGTGGCTTGAGAACAGGAGGGTGCTCAGTCTGAGAGACGTGGCAGCTCTGTAGGAAGAGACCCCTACCCACACTCTACCCTTACACTTCTTACACGCCATCACCATCAATCATCTATTTTTATGCCTTGGTCTCTGCGTCCCCCCACGCACCCCCTCATGCATCTGTTATCCACGCTCTCAACTTTCATCATTCCAATGAACTCCTCTTCAATTTCATAATCATGTCATAATTATATCTAGGGATTTCTCCCATACGATGCACGGATTAGCGTATTGCCGTATTGTACTGATGTAAATTTAAGATTAACGAGATTTTTTTAGAAAAATACAGTCAAAATATGTAAAAAATAAATAAGGATGATAAATTTCAATAATACTAAATTCAACAAATACCTTATTTTTAACTTTATTATCACTACTAACAATTCAAATATTCATATTGATAATTTTTCCTTGAAAAATTTTAGAAAATATATATTAGGCCACCGTTTACAATTTTAGTATTGTTATTAACAATTTAAATATTTATATTAATAATTTTTGTTTGAGAAATTCAAAAAAAATATATTAGGTTGCCGAAGCTCCAGTTATCAGTGATTAGCACCGGAGCTCGGGCGGCCGGCAAGAGGTTTTAGGGATCTTTTAAAAAAAATAAAAAGTTAGGGCACTTATGTAATTTCAAAATTTATCAATAATTCAAAATTTCAAATCAGTCAAAATTTATCAATTTTATTTTTCTTTTACATATTTTGAACAGTATTTTTTTATCATTTTCCATATTTTCCATGTATGTTGTTATATATTTTGATTTTGTGAGGACACTTGTTCGCGTAAACTTATGCATAGTACGTATCCGAGAAATATGGCATTTTAATTCCAAAATCATTAAAAAAAATATCTTAAATTTTAATAACATTATTTATAACTTTTCAACTTGTAACGTTCCAATGTTAAATTTAACAACCTTTTAATATATATAAGGGTTAGGATATTGTCACTATCATTTTTGTCACTACTAATGTCACTACCACTTATCTCATGTACCTTTATCATTTCTCTCTCCTATTGAGATTCTGATGATATTGAAGATCAAGTGGCTTATCAACTTCTTACTTGAGAATCATATTGATAATTAAAAGTTAAGTGGCTTTTTTCAAACAATTGTTAAAATACCAAAATTTGGGATTGACGAATACCACATAGGTACGATTTCTTAAGCACATCTCCCTCATAGTATTGGAGATCCAATCCTAGGTTCAAAAACAATTGGTACAAAGCTAAGGTACCCCTAATTCAAAATGACTCTCATGGTATTGGAGATCCAATCCTAGGTTCAAAAGCAATTGGTACAAAGGTACCCCTAATTTAAAATGACTCTCATACTATTGGAGATCCAATCCTAGGTTCAATTTGAGCAAAAAAAAAAAAAAATCCTAGGTTCAAAAATAATTGGTACAAAGGTACCCCTAATTCAAAATGACTCTAAGGGCCCGTTTGGTTCAGGGAACATTTAAGGAGGGAAAGGAACTGGGAGGAGGGAAATGAATTTAAAGGAAGGGAAAGGAAGATTTGAAAGATGAGGAAAGATGGCTTGAATTATTTGGTAGGAAGAAAATGAAGGGGTGGTAGTTGGTAAAGAATTAGGAAATGTCTATTTTACCCTCAAAAGAAATTAATTCAAAATAAAAAAGAAAAATATTTTTTTTGCTAAAATACATTTTAAAAAAATATGTTATTTTTAAGTTCGAACTAGTGGAAAAAGAAATTTCATCAAGTTCAAACTTTTCCGCCAAGTTCGACCTTTCCTGCCAAGTTTGAATTTCAGGGACAAATCTGTCCAAAAATGTGAATAGTGATGTGAGAACTTGAGATCCCACCAATTTTTGTGGGATCTCAAGTTCCCACATATGAAGGAAGAGTGGTGGGCCCGGGAACTTGGGTTCCTGAGCACTTAGCGCACCAAACGTGGTTTCAGTAAGGAACTCTATTAAGTTCTCATTCTCTCTCCCAAGTTCCGTGAAGCAAACGGGCCCTAATTATTGTCTCTCTCGAGTCCCGTCGTTTGCCTTTGGTTTTTGGTCGCCCGTCTCCAACCTCCCTCTACTTCCTCGGTCATCTTCAATGACGGAATCAGGATAAAAATTTAGTCCGGGTCAAAAAATAAACATATTAAACTACTTCTTTTAGTTTTTATTATAAGACACCACCTAACAAGTATATTTGGTCCTTTTTATAAGACACTTACTTGTTTCCAAATAGCATTAAATATTTTTTCTCATGTATACCCATAATAAAAAGGGAGTGAGTAAGAGTAATAATTAATAAAAATTAATTATTATTCTTTTTTTCGAGTAAAAAAGAGAGTAATAATTAATATGATATTAGAGTTTAGTGTAATTAATAGAGATAATATTGAAAATTACTTAAATTTTAGACAATTTTAATGACTTTAACTGTCTTTATTGACTTGTGAGAATTGTTAGTTGGTTCCTTAAATAAGGACCAAAGGGAGTATTTACTAAATAGTATCAAATAACTTTGAAAATACAAATAAATAATAACCGATAATTATAAATCAAAATGTTATGGAATAAATATTATGCCCATATATGGCCCAACAAGGAGCATATTGCATATCAGGATCTGCCTATCATAAAGGAGGGTCCAATCATATCAATGCGGATCAATCATATTAATGAGGATCTGCCTATCATAAAGGAGGATCCAATCATATCAATGCGGATCAATCATATTAATGAGGGTCAACCATATTAATGAGGATCAATCATATTAATGAGGATCAATCATATTAATGAGGCCGATACAATTCCACCTAAGGTACACTCTATAAATAGGAGTTAAACCCTAAAGGTACAGACACATCTTCTATCTTCTAAGCTCTCTCTCAATTGCATATACTGCACACAGAGCACACACACCACCCCATTGGCTAAACGCCGCCCGTGTAATCGAACTACGTGGACTTTGATCCCTCTTCAGGGTACGTAGGCCCTAGGAATTGCTCTAGGTCAAGTCCTGGTGCTTTGTGATCGCAGATCCTCTTAGGTATTCAATCCATGGATGCTTGGGGGAGAGCCATTTAGATCCTATATCCACATCCTAGCCCACCTAGGGTTAGGGTTTATGTTCTATGACAGAACACAAAACAATATATAAGATGATACTAACATTTTCGGTATCTCAAATAAGAATTTTACTTTCTTCTCACAGCCCAATGAGTAATGAAACAAACATTATCCTTATAGAGAAGATTAAAAATTAGCTAAGGGCAAATTTGTGGTCAAATAAAATATCATATAATAAATAGATATATATACTAATAAATTTTATAAGATCAGTCGGGACCAGCTGGTCATCACTATGTTCTGGCATTGAATTCTTTAGCCACCTTCTTCCTCTACTTCCCCTTGTAGTCCGGCCTTCTTTGTGCATCGTGTCCCGCTCTATTTCTTTCTTTCTTTTTTTCCTTCCTCCACTAACTCTAGTCTCTTCCTTCTTTGGTCGTTTTCTCCTCTGTCTCTATTAAGTTGTTGGCCGTTTGACCCCCAGGTCATCTCATATCCATAAAGCTCGTCTTCTTCTCCTATAGTCGCCCCTATCTCCTTCCTCTCATCTAATTGTCCCTTTGATCGGCTTATAAATGAATGACAAGATTGCTTGCATGTGTGAGCACAAATGTTTGGTATGAAGTGTTATTTAGAGGGAGTGTTAAATTTAATTTAATAATTAGTAATGAATTATGAGAAGACTATAATACCCTAGAATAAATTAATAAATATTAAAAAAAAAAATCTCGCCAAACAACGTACATCATCTCCACCATATCCAAAGTATTACCTCGAGTCCTAATTATAGGAATACTTTTGTAGTACAATTTGTACTACAAAAATATTCTTATAATTAGGACCGGAGGAAGTATATGATTGCTTTAAAATTCTGGTCACAATTACTCAACGATTCCAATTCGGTGATCAGGCCAAAAAAATCTAAAAACAAGCCATCATATAAATGGCGTTGGTGGATTTTGGCGCCCTTATAAAAATATTGCCGCAAATGAAGTTTTACAATTACTCATTCATCCCAATAGAACCATGCGACCTTCATGATCTTGTGCCTAATGTTTATGTTGAGATTGAAGGATCATACTGAAGCATAAAAGAAATACTAATATTATTGACATTTCAAAACAAGAGAGTACAAAGAGGCATTTATATAGACTAACTAATAAGCTAACTGTAATCCCTAAATATATGGATCTACGTAATTCTTAATTATATGGATCTAACCGTAATCCCTAATATATTTCCTAACAGTTTAAGACCCTAAAAAAATAGGTATTCATATAAATTGAAATAAAACTTTTCTCACATACTTACCTTAAATACCGTAAATCATGATTAAAAAGTTATTTTTGAAGGCTTCAAGCACTATTCCAAACAAACCCAACAGCTGAGAGCTTCAGCAGAAAGGAGATGAGAACTTACTTTGCGTTGATGGGGATGCTTGCGGCTGGGGAGGGAAGAAATTAAATTTAGACCTAAAGCTTAATTTTAGAAGAATAGTTCTATCCAAAAATTATTATAAATAGGGACAATTTTGTCCAAAAAATTTCCAGTCCTCGCACTGTTCCACCAATACTAAGGGAGTGGGTGGTTTTCTTGCAATCTTATTTTTGTGGTACTCCCAATCAAAGGTTATCCTCAGTCTCTCATACCAAACATTGCAAAATGGGAATTACCAGTGCCAAGCCTTCCAATACCACGCACCAAACAAGGCCTACTCCTTAGGGAACTTTCCACCATTAATTTTGCAATGGAAAACTCTTTAGCAAATTTTCAAATTTTTTTTTTTTTTCAAATTAAAGGATATCTAAATGGTTGAAAGGAGGAATTTTTTATTTAACATAAAAATTCATTATTTTTAGAGCCATTGTTCAACACAGGAAAAAATAGGAAAAGTTTTAAATAATTATAATCACCATAAAATCTTATAATAAATGAGCAGTATAAAACTATTATAATTTTTTGTACTTAAAATTATCATTGTATGTTCTTAACTTATTGTGAGACTTTTGGATAAGTATGTGACTATGTGTTACCTAGTGATGCTAGATATTAACTTTTCATGTTCTTTTAAAACACCAAAACTTGAATTGTTTAAATCTAATATAGAGTTCCATATTTAAATTTTTCATTTTGTTTTTTAAAAGGTTGTATTGATGCGTATATGATCTAAAATAATTTTCAATTATTCATTGAAAATTTTAAATTAAGACTATTATAATTAAATTGATAGGAGAGGAGATCCTAAGATGAGAGTCAAATCCAGAGCTATTATAAAGTGATTTTTTATTTTACTTTATATCAAAACCAACATGTCTTTTCTTTTCGTTTTCTTTTAAAAAGTAATTCTTTTATTTCACTTTACTATATCGAAACCATGGCGTCTTTTCTTGTTCCTCTCACTCAAAACAAAATTCCATCCATCAATTTATGTAATAAAAATTTAAAATTATAAGCACTGATCAACTAGTGTTATTAATAAACAGTGAATACTACAATTTATCTAGCCACCTTGACCTTCAACACACAAGATTCACTATAAAAAAAAAAAATTGTCGTTCCGTCAATTTGAAGCGGTTACAAAAAAACCACTACAAATTTCCTATTTTGTAGCGGTTTTGGTTGAAACTGCTACACAAATTTCATGAAAATTAACTGCCACAAAAGTAGCGCCAGCTTGACGCCATGTGGCGCGAAGGTTGTGGCAGTTTATAGGAAAAAACCGTTACAAAATGCGAAGAGTCACAATACTTGTAGCAGTTTAGCCAAAAAACTGCTACAAGATGCAAAAAGTATGCTACTTTGTGATGGTTTATCATGAAACTGCTATACAATTGAAACCTATATAAACAATACGCAACTCAAATCATTTTGTGAAGAATTTGTAACATGAAGTTAGGTATTGGTTTCAAAGTAGTTGTCTGCCCATGAAAATTTGCAAATGGGCTGTGCTTTGAATCATATTACCTAGCACCACATTTGCAATTTTTCATGTGGTGGCAACTACTTTCAAACCAATGTTTAACATCATGCTGCAAATTCTTCTTTCTAGTAATGAAACGTTTCGCAATTATTGTAGAAACCGCTACACTAACTACTGCAGAACGCAAAAAATCTTGTGCATTTGTAGCAGTTTATACCAATAACTGCTACAAAATGCAAATAGCGGTTTATACCAAAAAAAATTTTGGTGCAATTTTAAAAATTGGCAGCAAACATTTATAGCGGTTCATAAAACCGCTACAGTATAAATTTTCAAACTTTTTGGCTGTTCCTAAAATTTCATTCCAAATTTTTTGTAGCAGTTAAGGAGCCGTTATAATTATTTGCCGCCAATGTTTAAAAATATTTCGCCGCCACTCAATCGTCTCCTACCAAATTGTTAAAATTCTTGGATGTATTTAGTCGCGGTTAGTTGACCGCTACAAAAAAAATTCCAATTTCATCTTGTAGAGGTTTATACACCGCTACAACATGTATTTTAATATGACATCCCGATGTCATTCGGTAACGGTTAATCGGTGACCGCTACAGTTTCAGTAGCGGTGAGTATATTTGAGTATCGGTTTATAATAATAGCTACAAAACAACTTGTCATGGTTTATTTTGTAGCGGTTTTTTGACCGCTACTCATGTTATTAATAGTAGATCGAACCGCTACAAAAACACAGTTTTGATCATTACAAAACGTCATTTTTTTGTAGTGGATATCATATAATTAACTATGAGTATCTTTCATGAGAAGTGCATTCTTGAAGATTAAGTGAGGCCAAGTTGACTTTTAACTTGGTGCCTAATCATTTAATAATTAGGTTCAACTGGTCCAACTCTATATACAAAGCCAGGTTTAACAACCCAATCTCAAGTAAATTATGAAAAATTAAAAAATTAATTGATTTTATTCATACACATAAAATATATAATATTTTTCTTATAATCAAATTTTCACTAAAAACATAAAAATGATAATTAAGTTTTAGGGAAAATCACACTCAAGTCCCAAGGGACATAAAAAATAATAAAAAAGTCCCAACCCAAATTCACATATAAAAAAAGTTCCTAGGGACTTTTTTGATATTATTTGTATTGACAACAGGAAGTGTTATATTTACAACAAGAATATTCACAACAAAATCTAAAAATCTGGTCATTCACAACAGAAAAAAACTATATTCACAACAAAATTTAAAAACCTGGATTTTATTTCAAATTCAAGTCCCTAAGCGTACAGAGGTCATTTACAACAGAAAAAACTATGTTGACAACAATAAGTGCTATATTCACAACAAAATTTAAAAACCTAGGGCCACTTTGAAACTCAAGTCAATATAACACTTCATGTTGTGAATATAACATTTTCTGTTGTGAATGACCTCTGTACGCTTAGAGACATGAGTTTGAAACAAAATTCAGGTTTTTAAATTTTGTTGTGAATATAACACTTCATGTTGTGAATCTAACTTTTTTGTTGTTGTAGATGGCCAGGTTTTTAAATTTTATTGTGAATATAGTACTTTCTGTTATGAATATAACATTTCTTCTTGTCAATATAAATAATATCAAAAAAGTCTCTAGAAACATTTTTGATATGTGAATTTGAGTTTGGACTTTTTTTTTTTATGTCCCTTGGGACCTAGCTGTGATTTTCCCTAAGTTTTAACTATCAATGTGTCGCGGACAGAATACAAAATCCTCAATGTAAGTTTGCCATTTGAAACTTATAAAAATTACCCATAATACCATACATTTTGTACATGAAAATGATCCTTGTCGTTATGTTAAAAAATGAATTAACTCTTAAATACGAAAATATTTAAAATTAATGTGAATGATTGAGATAAAGAATGTGACACGTGTGCTTTTCTAAAAACTGTGCAAGGCATAAGTCTGAAAAAGCAATTCATTATAAAATCTAATTGAATTTCAACTAAGTAAATAACCTATTATAATTTATTTTTTAAAGAGAAATCATTATAAAATCGTAAGACAACCAAATAATAAATCTAAATAGATTAAAATTAGTCATTAATCATTCTCTACATATATATAGTCATCTATTGTCAAAACTCAAGACTCTCCCAAAATCATAACCCCAAAATTTTCACTACTCAGCACAATATTACCCTCATTAGAAAGAGAAAAATACATAGAATAACTTTCATAAAAGGAGTGGGTGAAAAAGAAGTGATTTTGAGTACTTATTTATTCTTTAAAATGAAGATGAACATAGCCAGATATAAGATGATACTAACATTTTCAGTAGGTATCTCAAACAAGAATTTTACTTTTCTCTTACCGCCCAATAAGTAATGAACCAAACATTGTCCTAATAAAAAAAAGGCTAAAGTATATTTTTAGTCCTTTAAGTTTTATATAAGACATACTTTTGGTCTCTTATCTTTATAAAGTATACTTTTGATCCTAAAATTCTAACACCGTTAATATTGCTAACAGAAAATGCTGACGCGACGAACTCAAGTGGTGACTAATAGCATTTAATTACACAATTTTTATATATTCTTCAATTTATCCATATTTTAAATTTAAGCTTAATAACATTTAATTACACAATCATAACTTAAGCTTAATTATACCGTTATTACTTGAGTTAACGTTTTCCGTTAGTAAAATTAACGGTGTTAGAATTATAGGACTAAAAGTATACTTTAATTATAAAGTTAAGAGACCAAAAATATACCTCATGTAAACTTAAAGGACCAAAAGTATACTTTAACCATAAAAAAAGAGTATAATTATAGAAAAAATAAGAGTTTAGCTGGGCCAAATTATTTGCCAAAATAAAATATTATATAATACATACATACAAATACATAAGATAAGAGAAGACCAACTAGAATTTTTCCATAACATGACTCCGCCACTGTTTAGCTGGGGTCAAATTATTGACCAAAATAAAATATTACATAATACTTACATATAAATATATAAGATAATATAATATCAGTTAGGATCAAGGCCCCAACTGACTACAACGTGTGGCTCCGCCACTGGTTATGCATCCCCTAGAGTTTATAATTGTAACTGTAGGATTCCAAGTCTAATTGATGGAGTAAAGACCACTCATGAAAGGTGACATGATCAAAAAAACACTTTGATTATTAATCTATGTTGTCTTGTCCTGTATTTATTAACATTGAAGACGACATCCCATTGAATACAGTAATTCCACAGAACATGACGGCCTCTTTCAACTGATGGTATTTGATCTTCAACTACCTGGATATTCTGATGTTGTGATGCAATAACATAAATGTAGCAGTACCTGCTCTAGCTTGCGCAGCCCTAATGACTTGCTGTGGAGATATCTTTGTTCCCACATGAAAAACTTTTTTTTTTTTCAACAGGAACTTATATTAATACTAATATTAAAAGTTACATTAAACGATTATACTGCGAAAACAAACCGGAACAGACACAATGTAACATCTCATTTTCAAACCATTTTCAAAAGCAGTATAATTTTTTTTTATCAGAGTAGAACATCGGAGCAAGAGTGTAACTGATATATATATTCAATATGTCATAAGTCTGGCTGGATACAACAGTGGTACAGAAACCGTGTGGTTCAAAAGTAGATAACAACATCAAAAGGAAGGCTTCAGACGGAACAACAAAAGAAATCTCCTACCGGGTCTCTAGGCGTGCTGCTTCCCTCTCTCCTCGGTCCTCGGTCCTTCCGACCCTGAAGCTAAGTTAAAGGCTGGAGTCCATGCATCGAACCCCAGGTAACGGTTAACCTTATGTTTACATACACATACACGGACAACAGGTACTCACAATATCAACAGCACAAACAACCGATTTATCACAATCAATGCATATGTATTGCTCCCAGCATGCAGACATATTGCTCCCAGCATTCAGACATATTGCTTCCAGCATACAGACATATTGCTCCCAGCATATAGACATATTGCTCCCAGCATACAGACATATTCTCTAACCTCTATATGCATTCAAACAGTATAACAACTCTACAACACCCATACATACATGCATACCATAAACATCAGAGTTAGTGTTACAGTACGCGAACGTACCTTCGTTGACGGTAATCGGTATTTCTGTCGGTATACGGCACGACAGTAGGTCAGAAAGTAATCAGGGATATCCTATCAACATAACAACGTACTTGTTAAGGATCTATCATTACGACGGACATTTTTAGTCAAAATGACCATTTTACCCCTGACCCCCTAATCGGCGGAATTTCGCCAAAGATTTCGTTACTTTGACCCTAATCTTCCAAAATTTCAACATAACTCCTACTCCAACATAATTTTCGAAATATAAATCATATTGATTAATGATTCACATCATAACGAGCATTTTAGGTACAAATTATCATTTTGCCCCTATCCTTACTAGTCGGCGGAATTTCGCCAGAGCTTCGCTACTTTCACTTTAATCTTCCAAATTTTTGCCAGAACTTCGACCCCACCATGATTTTCGAAATAATGACTAAAATACCCCTAACATATGATATCTAATCATACTTGGAAGATTAAAGATCAAACTAACATATCTACTCTAACTACCGAAGCTTAAGACTAAGGACCGAAGAACTTACCCAGAGTTTCGCTACAAAATTCCCCGGGCTTCCTCTCCTCCTTGCTGCTCCTCCAATTTTCGAAATGCTCAAGAGAAATGGTGTGCAAAATTTGAAGAGGAACCTTGGCTATTTATAGGAAATTTAGGGACATAAAGGTCATTTTTCCAATTCAGTCTGAACCGTCGGATCACACTTGGATGAAATGGCTCAACCTTGGCCCTCCCTCCTCTTGGTCGACATAAAGGGTCCTAGGTGGCAGCTTGTGATGTCATCTTGGATGATGTCACAAGTTGCTTTATGCCTTTGATCCGACAGAAATTCCCCGATCGGTGTCCAAATCGCGTAATCTTGGAAAATCTCAGAAATCCGGAATCACAACTTTGAAAACATTTTCTTAGTCATTTGAAATGTCCGGGCTAAATAAATCTTTGACTCCATACAGGGTTCCAACGGTCCTACTGAAGTTTCTCGAAAAACGTGCTCGGTTACGGAAATCGTTTCTGGAATTACCAACTTCGGGACAAAAATTCACTGATTCCAAATATGTCCAGATAATCATAAACTCATCCCCAGATGTTGAGTTACAATTTATTTTCTTCAAATTCTAAATCTGTGACTATCTGCCTTTTCACAGATTACCCTATTTCGTCTTATTATCAAAATGCTCCACCGATCTCGGAATTAACTTCTGGAACAGTCTATTTCAAGATAAAAATCCACTCTTTCATATTCTTTACTGAATTTAGAAACTTTGTTCATGGTTTTCCAGTCAGGATCCAATTCCTATCGGTGTTTATTTACCTTTTTTACTTTTTACTTTAATTACTATTTAATTAAGTGTTTATTATTTACACTCCAACCAAATTTCATCCATCCACCTCCCTCCTTCATGTCGGCACACACACATTTATATATATATTTTTATTTTATTTTTTAATTAATTATTATATAATTTAATAATTATTTTACATAATTTTTTACAAAATTTTCCTATTGGTCCATACTTGTATTTAGGCTCAAAATTACTTAATCTCATTTATTTTTCTCAATATTTTCCAATTAATTATCAAATATATTTATGCTAATTTTCTAGCCATAAACCATTAATTATAGAGTTCTACACAATTTATCACAATTATTTCATTGTTCAAGCTTAAATAATTAACCAATAATTATTTAATCAATCACTTATTATTTGTTGATAATTTTCTTATTTAGAAATAATTACTTCCTCTCAAAATCAGAACTAACATAGCTATTTTATGTCTCATGTAAAATATCAATAATTATGGAGTTAGTTATGATCTCCAAATACTTTATAGTCATTATTTTACAATTTTTCCAAGCTTAAAATTTATTAAATTACTAAAATTATAGAAAATATATTCTCTCAATTTTAATAATTATTTTACTACCTTTCAGGATTTTTCACAATTTTCCTAAGTCATTATATGCTCCATAGGGGCATTTTGGTCATTTTGGCACATTATCACATTTTTCCTAATTTCCAAGAAATTTTTCCTTCAGAAAAGAAGATAAATTTAACATTCTTCTTGACACCACATATTCACCTATTTTTAATAGGTATTATTTCTTAATTTATGATATTTTCCCTAACTCAAATTTTAGGGTACTACACACTAAATGAAAACAAACCGGAACAAGAAGACTAACAAATACAACAACAACAAACCAAATGTAAGGAAAGCTAATCACCACAAAAAAAATAGGAATAAAAGTAACTTCAACGACTTCATCGGCTTCCTGGACATCCAAGGTTAGAAATGACTTGAAAGAAGGTGTTGGTTGCAAAACCAACCCAATCGGGCACACCTCCTTATAAGAATAAGCTGCAAATAGATCAGCTACATAATCGCCCCCGACTTGGGGTACAGGACAGAGAACACCCAACCTCAAAACAAAAAAGACAAGTGAAGTCCTAAAGAATACTTTTGCTCCTCCATTGAAGCAAACTTGGTGACATCAATCACCCACCGAACAAATTTTGGCTAACATTAGCGATATGGATTCGCCACCATCGAAAGATCCTAACAATGGTCCTCTCATAAGTAAAGCACATAATAGTATTAGCCATCGATAAATCCCTTCCCCCAAAATCGCAAATCCAATCAACAACATAAAACACCACCATAAATACCCAAATCCACAACATTAGAAGAGAAACACAAACATAAAGCAATAAAAACAAAAGGAAAGAAGAGACATCCCCTCTGCCAGAAACCGCCGTCAAGCTGGAGGCCATCAGCGAGCAGGAGACCACCGACGAGCCGGAGGCCATCGACGAGCAGGAGACCATTGATGATCTAGAGGCCACCGTCGAAAGAGATGTCGAGACCAAAACTCCCACTGCCAGAGACGAGGGAGGACCACAGCTACACCCAGAAAATAGAGGGACGCCGGAGCAAGGGAGACGATGAGGACGGAGACCAGAGGAGAGCTGGCACCGGAGAAGAAGGAAAGTCGCCCCTCTATTTATCTGTTCCGACCTAAAACACGCCTTCTCCTGACTCATCGAGGTCCGATTTGCACTTCTGCCGCGGTTTTGGTTTGAGAGGAGGCTCGCCGGCGGTAAAGACACCGCCGGCGAGGCAGGAGCTCTACTGGAGGAGGGAGATCTAGGGTTTGGCGAGAGAGAGAGAGAGAGAGAGAGCGTTTCGGGTATTTTCTTCTTAGTTGAGTTTCCCACATGAAAAACTTTGTTCCTTGCAAATAACAGAGATTCTAGTAATTGAAAAGGAAAATATGTCGTAAAATTATTAGGATCCTTATGGTTTAACAACCACATGATTATCCACTATTGAAGGTCCATATTAGTATCAGTATCAATTCTAAAACCTGCAATACTTCGAAACCTAACATACTTTGGAAAAAGGACACTATAAGAACAAATGTTCTAAAGATTCATTGTCACTTCCACAAAAATGACATACCTTAGTTGTTAGTAAAATACATCTAACAAGTTTCCATAACAACTTAATTCTAGGAGGCAAAAAACTATTTCTAATTCAATTCACATACCTTATTTTGTGCTTGACTAGAGAGCCCATTAGTGGACTGAAGCAAACGATACCCATCCCCGGTAGCATATATTCCTATACTATTACCTAGTCATCTGATAATATCAGGGACTATAGATAAAGGAACTAGATATATTGCAAACTATGGAACCACTTGCCTAGGGTAGAGTGAGGATAAAAGATGAAAATTCTACTTTCTAGAAGAGGGCAGTATAAGATCTGACACCTTCAGATTAGGGTATGCTAAACCAGACTGCTGCAAAGGCCACCATAGCCGACTATTTAAAAGATTAAAGATCCCTCACCTACTTGCTTGGAAAGATGGTAAGTAATTATACTTTCAACTTTAATAATGTGCATCCACAGAGATGAGTTGTTGTAACCAGGTTTAAATAGATAGTTTAGGTTAGTATCCAAGTACTTTGTCAACATGACCTGGTTGAGCAAGGAAGATCGATGAGAAATGACTCGCCATAAATGTTTAGCTAACAAAGCGTTATTGAAAGCTTCCAATCGAACAATTTGCAGACCACCATTAACACAGGGCAAACATAACTCTTCCCAATGGAGGAGATGAGCTTTGTGTGAAGAATCAGTACCCAGCCCCATAAGAAATTTGCCATCTTCATTGCTACGGTATGACATAAATGGCTAAAACACTTCGTACATGAAAAAGGGTACAACAATAAAGATGACAACGAGTGCTTTGTTAACACCAGTCTTCCTACTTGAGATAAAACACTGCTTTTCCACCCAGTAAGTCTCTTGTCAAGTTTCTCAATAACCTCTTGGTGCATTTGTTTCTTTGATCTTGGATCATCAATATATATGTACCCACATACTTTCCCAAGCGAGCATGAAATTTGATTTCAAGAAAAGCTGATGTGTTTGTTTCATATGATGTAGAACAAAGCAGCTAAACACTAAAGTTGATTTTTGATAATTAATATGTTTCCCTGAAATGAAAAAGAGTTGATTTTTGATAATTATTATGTTTCCCTGAAATGAAAAAGTATCGTCTAAGCAACCCTTTAACTATTCGTCAATCATCCTTTGTTGCACGACAAAAAAGAAGAGTATCATTAGCATATATCAAATGTGTTAGTGGGGAAAAGCACCAAAGTAGCAACTTTTAACAAAAATTATACCTAATCGGAGTAGTTTCGAAATTTTTTCCCAAAATAAGGCAGTCAAAGGCGTCAGTCAACTGACGCCTCTGATGGCGTCAGAAAACTGACGCCTCAAACGCCAGCTCAGCATTTGGCGTCAGGCAACTGACGCCGTCAGAGGCGTCAGTTGACTGACGCCTCTCCATGGGGAAGGGGCGCCGGGGTGTGTTGGGGGGGAGGGGGCGTGGGGTGTGTTGGGGGGTGGGGTCCAGAGGGGGGGGTAAGACGTGTGTGTTTTTGGGGAAGTGGGGGGTGGGGTCCAGTAGGGGGCGTGTTTGTTTTGGGGGAATGAGGGGTGGGCTCCAGAGGGGCGTGTGTGTTTTCGAAAGTGTTCCGATTAGATATAATTTTTGTTAAAAGTTACTATTTTGGTGTTTTTCCCTGTATTAGTGACATTACATCACGAGAGACACGAATACCTATCTACCAATTATAATTTTGTGCTTGGTGAATCATATCGGACAAATCATGATTAGTAGAAATCAAAAGGGAATAGGGAGATAAATGATCACCTTGTCGAAGCCCAGGCTGAGTGTACGTCCTGGAGACCTATTAAGAATGACCTGACAAGAGACTGTTGAAACTTGAAACACATTCCATGAGTAATTTTTTGTTTGGTTGGAGTTATATATCTTCCAAATAATTTTAAAATCATTAGCTTGTGGATAAAATAAAAGATATTCAGTGGTATTTTGTCGCCACACAATGGGGCAAATTTGTGTCATATTATAATCTGACCGTTGTATATGATTCATGGGATGGGGATCTTACTCATTTTTTGAGATGGACAAGGGATCTAATTCAGTCGATCAACTACCTCACATATATAAATAAATTTAATTTGAATTATCTGACATCATTAAAGATGTCTTGATTTTTTTTTTTTATTTAAAAAAACATTGTTATAATTCAATCAAAATTATTAAATTAATATACTTTTACCTTTAAAGAAAAAATTTATGAATTAAAACATTAATAATTTAAGCAAACATTATAGAAAAAGCCCTTCTAAAAAGAACTTAGGGAAGTATATTTTAAATATTCCTGTATCATGTATACAAGGAAAGCTAAGCTAAGGTATCAAATATGCTCGGTAATTCCGAACAAAAAATATGTGCTTGGTAATCCTTTTAATAAAAATTTGATTTTCATTAAAATAATGAGAGTAATTTTGCCTCATAATGATTTCAATATAGTTTATTGAAAAACTTTTGAGTTGTTTAGTGTTCGTTTGAAATAACGATTGGAGTTTTTAAAAATACTCTTTCTGATCTTTATTATAAGGTATAAACTATCAATTCTAACAAACCAATGAAAACAGTTAAAGTTAATAAAATTTTCATACAATTTAAGTAACTTCTAATATTACTCTTAGTAATTACACTAAACTCTAATATTATATTACTTATTACTCTTACCACTACCCTTATTAATTGTAGGCATACCGGAAAAAAATAATTAATACGTTTTGGAAACAAGCAAGTGCCTTATAAAAAGGATCAAATACAATTGTTAGTTGGTGCCTTATAATAAGGATTAGAAGGTGTAACATTTTAATCGTGATTTATGGTATACTTATAAGTATGTGATATGATGTATTATTGCTTATAATCAACTCTTAAAAAGAGCTTAATTAATTGTACAAACTTATTTTATCCTTCAACGTCTCAAAGATATAAGTAGTTTTCAACCACATTATCAGAATAAAAACAAAGGGCGGTTAACTCTTTAAATTTATCTAACATAACTCTTATTTGAATACATCAAGTCCTTGTCTTTCTTGATAACTGAGGTGTATATCTAATAAATATGGGTAAAATTGAATAATGGTAATTAATACTCCCTCCGGTCCTAATTATAAGACATATTTAACCGATTTTGGAGAGATTAAGGAAAGAAGTTAAATTAGTTAATTTTACTCATTTTCCTAAAATGTCCTTATATAAATTTAAACTGACCTAAGTAAAAGTAAATCAATAACTCCTTAAGCTTGTATATATAGTTAGATAGCATGTGAAAAAAAATGGGTTGGAGAGGCATGTGGTAGACCATATATATAAGGACACACATTGATTTACTTTTACTTAGGTCTATAGATACATATGTATATGTGTGTTTTCACATATAGATACACACACACATATATATATGTGTGTGTACATATAAACACATATAGGCACACACACCACACACACATATAAACACACACACACACACACAAAGATATACATGTATATATGTGTGTGTATTTATATTTGTACATACACATATTGACAGACACACTCAAATATACATATATGTACACACACAGTACACACACCCACATATATATATGTGTGTGTGGGTGTGTGTCTATATATATTTGTGCACACACACACACACACATATATATTTGTATATAGACACACACACAAAATATATGTGTGTAGACACACACATATATACATACATACATATATGTAGATACACACATATATGTGCGCGCGCACACACAAAATATATGTGTGTAGACACACACATACATACATACATATATATATATATATATATATATATATATATATATATATATATATATGTAGACACACACATATATGTGTGTGTGTTATAGTGTCTATAGATATTTGTGTGTAGACACACATATATACATACATAGAGACACACACATATATGTGTGTGTGTTATAGTGTCTATAGATATTTGTGTGTAGACACACATATATACATACATAGAGACACACACACACACACACACATATATATCTAAAAATTCCGTTGACCGGAAGAGTATACACGTCCACATATATCTACTCACAAAAAATCAAACACACTTGAGAGAATAAAATAGGTGCGTTTTAGGAAAAAATTGACAATTATTAGAATGTTGTCTTATAATTAGGATCAAAACCAACTCTTAAATGTTGTCTTATAATTAGGACCGGAGGAGTACTTCTTCGGTCCTTAATGTATGACCTAGTTAGGGGTTGATGTTAATTATAAATGTAATGTTAGACCTATTTCACACTGTTATCTATTTTTTCAAATTAATAATATTGATATTTCAATTCTTTAACAATAATAAAGTAAGAGATTAAATGAAAAAATTAAAGAAGATTATTAGAATATTTTAGAAAAAAACATATCATATCAACTAATTTAAGTAACATTCTCAATATATTCAAATTAGTTGATTATGTTTTACATTTAGAATCATAGGAGAAATAATTCTCTAGGTGACTTATATTATAGACTAAAAATTTCTCTAGAAGTCACCCTATATTTTGGAGGCTAAAATTCATAAAACTCCAAGACTATAAATAAGTT